>JAWWNH010000029.1:12872500-14135000 GCA_034641385.1 Darevskia mixta
TGACGTAGCAGCATGCCATCATCACGTAACTTACATGATCCCTGATTGGCTAGGTTTATCTCAGGGAGAAGCCTAAGTTTTTTGGAGGGAGTGATGGATCTTAAAAAGAAACAGATCAAGTGACAAAGGTGTGAGCAAAGGGTGTTATGAAAATCTCCTCCATAACTTATCCTTTGCCTTCACCACATGTTTTTTGGATCAAAAGTAGGTGTGGCTGTAATTTCCATAGAAATAATGATGCTGTATTAGTGTGTAAAAACATAGGCCAGGATCCCAAGAACTGTGAGATGTGTTCTGTACTCATCAAGGGAGCTTTAGACTTGTATTTCCCCTCAGATAGCGCTGCCACTTGCAGGAGTTGCAAGGTGCTATTCCAACCGTCTTAGGGACTCCACTCTGGATTTGCAGAGGCTTTACTCCTTAGTCTTTTCTTCTTCCAAAGATACCCTGCAAGGCAGAGTTTCCCTTCTCTTGGAGGAGCTACCTTCCCAAGTTTATGAGCCCCACCTGCTCCTCACTTCCTTCTGCACCACATGCAGAAATTGAAATAAGTTGGGCACTATTTGTATGTAGCAGACTTTTTCTCTGTTGCTGAGGAGGACTAGAACCAATGGAGAAAACTGAATTTTAATTGAATTTATATTCCATGCCACCTTGATAATACTGCAGGTGAACCATTAATTTCTATAGGATATAAAAGCACAATATAAAATAGTCAATATATTTAAATGTTACTGATTAAACTGAGCAAAATTCCTTATCTCTCTTGCTGTGTGAGAATGCATGCATGATTTAAGTGCTTTAATAGTTCATGTGTTTTTATGTGTCTATATACATGTATTTTAATGTGTGCTTTTAATAGGGTTTTTAAATGCACAAAAACTGTAGGTATGTTTATTTTTCATATTTTGGGGGTCCACTGTTACTTGAGATGTCACAGCAGATAAGCCACCTTGAAGATTGAGAATAGAATGTGGGATATGAATATTTTAAATAAAATAAATAACTGTTCCCTTATAATAAAGTAGCACTAGGAAAAATGATGTAATGGTTCTTACTCAAGAACATTTCATTTTAAAATATTGAGTAGATGTACAGTAATTCCATGTACAGATGGAGCAAGGCTTCTGCTTTATGGTAAATTAGGAATGGGTCATAAACAATGTATGAAATCTGAGAGGCTAGCTAGAGGACAGAGAGGAATGATTGTGAGTATTTAATTATAGGGCCACTCTGTGATGTATAGAGCTGTCCTTAGCTGCTCAGGAAAGAACCTGCCCAGCATCACTTCCTTCCTACAGCAAGTATTGGTTTAACCAAGAATAAAATACTGACGCTTTAGAGTAGAGGATATTGAGAAGGGAAATAGCCCAGTGGTATAGCATCTGCTTGCATGCTGAAGATCCAAGCTTCAGCCTCTAGTATCTCCAGTATGGCTCAGAGAGAACCCAGATTGAAACCCTGGAGATCTGTTGCCAGTGAGTGTAGACCAGGGGTAGTCAACCTTTTTATACCTACCGCCCACTAATGCATCTTTCTTGATGGTAGAATTTCCTTACTGCCCACCAGTGCTCAATGGAAGGAGGATTCAGCTTGTGCTGTAGAACTTCCTACCGCCCATTTAGAACAGGCATAGGCAACCTTGGCTCTCCAGATGTTTTGGAACTACAACTCCCATGATCCCTAGCTAACAGGACCAGTTGTCAGGGATGATGGGAATTGTAGTCCCAAAACATCTAGAGAGCCAAGGTTGCCTATGCCTGATCTAGAATCTTGAAATGCCCACTAGTGGGTAGTAGGGACCAGATTGACAACCCCTGGTGTAGACAATACTGACCTAGATGGGCCATTTGTCTGATTCAGTATAAGAGAGCTTCCTAAGTTCCTAGTACAGGAGCATATTAGTCAGGGTCCATCCAAGACATTTTGCTACCTAAGGTAAATGACCAGCTGGGTCCCTGATTCCATGGATAGACTATCTTACTTCAGCACTAGCATTGGGACAGCACCCTCCACCGCAACAGAGAGCTGCAAGCTAGTTTAGAAGATGCATAGCAGGGGGTGTGGCATATGCACTTTCCTTTGAGAGAGGGGAATGTCTGAGGCAGGGAGACACTGAGGACGAACAGCCAGGGGACTTTCTGTTGCGCCCCAGTATCTGCTTCCTGAGTCAGCTTCTTCACTTAGCCAGGCATGGTATTAGTGCACATCTGAAGGGTGTTAGGGTTTAGCCTCTAGACCTCTTTTCAGGACTCGGGTGCTGCCCTCATGTTGCTATAAAGGTTTTCCATAGCAAGAAGTATTACTTTAATTAAACCCGAGTCCAGCTCCTCTTCTTTTGGAAATTAAGCACCAAAATATCGTGCATGTGTGCTCTGTAGGACAGCCACCATAACCTTCTAAATTGGAATAAAGAAATCTCTGTAAAGTCAGTTCACTGGATTGTGACCAGACTCCAGATGAATCGTTATCTTCACTGCACTCTGTGTTTTCCGCCCTGAGGAACAAATATCTCTGTTTCGTTTCTGAATGTAGCGGAACATACTACTGTTTAACTGCCTATTCAGTGACTCATTTTTGTATAGCTCTGCCAACCATTAAAATGTTATGGTGTTGCTTCACTTCAGGGATGCTCATCAGAGATTCATAATTTCATTAAAGAAATGTAAAAAGTAGCTAAGCTGTTGCGGTGGGGTGGGGAGTAAAGGCAACGTCATCATAACAATATGCACATTTCAGAAGAGTGGCTCAGAAGTGTTTTCGCTTTGCATTGTTACACATGGCAAAAGTCTCTCTTCTGAAATAAACATCCTTTTCTGATGTTCCACTATAGAAAAGAACACAATGACAGTTCTCAGACTGATATGCCACTTGATTAAAGACATATTGTGTGGCAGGGGAGGGGAGGGGATGGAATGAATCAATTTTGGGGGTTACTCGTTTTATGTTTGTTGACATATACTGTTTAGGTCCAGAGAAGTGCAAGAGCAACTTTGCTCATGCAACAGAGAGCCCTCTTTCTCCCAGTACCCTGGAAAAGGTACTCCTGAAGGTTAGTAGACTTGCTGGAATGACACATAGTGCTGTGGTGGGAGGGAGAATCAACAAAAAGTTGAAGTGGCTGCTATTCATAAGTAGGTGTTACTTTGGATCCATTTGTGCTAGCACAGTCATAAGACTCTTAATCTCAGAGTTGTCGGTTCAAGCCCCATGCTGGGCAAAAGATTCCTGCATTGCAGAGCGGTTGGATTAGATGACCCTCGTGATCCCTTGCAACCCTACAGTTCTATGATTCTATGAAGTGTGATTTTTAGATTCAGCCCAAAATATATTTTAGAGAAGTATCAGCAGCAATAGTAATATATGCGAAGAAGTGGAGACAAGGAAGGTTTTTCTGATGGCTGACTTGATACGTTACTTATTAGTAAAGTTAACAAGTTCTTTTGCAGTAAGAATAAAAAAGGAGAAACCAGACACTTTTCTTGAAATCTAGGTATGTATTAAAATGTAATAGCAAGCAACAATCAAAATCAACAGTAAATGAAAGAACAAGATATCCAATTGTCTAATTACATTTAAATGAAGTTTGAAGAAACCCATGTAAATATTTAATAATTCCCTCAATTCAACAGAAACTTATTATGTTAGATGTTACGGTATTTAAATGGGTGGATACACATCTTTTCTAGAGGTATATGGTTCTCACCTCAAAATAGGAGGAAAATTTTATACAAATGGTTAGTGGAAAATCCTATTTCCAGCTGTAGAATGCCCAGTTAAATGTGCAAATATATGCTTACGGTTGAGCAAACAAGGTGAAATCTGTCTAGAAATCCTTTAATCAACTAAAATGTCTACAGCTTCCATTTATTATCTTTTCCAGTCACTTGAAACCTAATTGATTTACTGAAATTATATATATATATATATAAATATATAGGGAGGCTTCTTGCCTTAGCAGGAAAATAGTGAGGCTGTTACACACTATGATTGTACCTGAGTTGAAGATGTTGGGTGCTATGGCAACTAAGTTGGTTCTAGCGAATCACCTCTCTTCTTGAGAAAAAACATGCTGGATTTTTCAGTCTTCATAAAGTGTGGCTGGCTGATCATTTGTTGATGTGAAATGGTTCCTTCTTCTCTTTTCTCCCTAACAGCAATTCTGTTTTATGAGCAGAGCAAAATAAGGGCGGGAGGGGGGGAGTTAATTCTGAAGTTGCATTAAACAAATTGATCATTTTCTGTTCATTGAGATCTAGGAAGTAGCTGTGCTTACCATGGATTTTAAACAATGCAATGCACAGTGCTTGGATTAGAGATGGACAGATTGATTTTTTTTTCTAGTTCAAAGGCAAATTATTCCAGATCACTATGAACTCTTGGGTTAGTTTACATGTTAGCTAGAAATGGATGGATCAGTCTATTTCCAGTTCAGTGATTTTCACATTTGTTCATTCATAAATCCCTTTCATCCTGTTTCTGCATATTTTTAAAAAAGCTCTGCACAAAAATAAAATATTTAAATATGTATCTTATGTTAGTATATGCACTTTAAACTGTATTTTATTCTAAAACACAAAATATTTTATTTTATTCTAAAATACACAATTTTAATGTGTTTTGATACATTTTTGGAGGGGTGGTGGAGGGGTGGTAGTGGTGGTATTGCAAAATCCAGATATTCTGAAGGATAATTAAGTCCTGGAAAGGCAGATCAGGTCTGGAATTCACAGAAATCAAATTCCTCAAGCATTCCTAGCTTAGATAGATAGGACAGGTAGAGAAAAGGTAAGTGTTTAATTGATAGATATTGGAGAGTTTTAAAGTTGTACTGTAGTTGTTTTCCAGGCACTGAGGGCCAAACTAAACACGCCAATAATTAAACAACTGGCAGTTGCATAGTTACAGAGAGGATCAAGTTCAGTGGTAGAGCACATTTTTTTGCATGCAAAAGGCAACACATTACCGGTAAATCCCCAGCATCTCCAGAGATGGCTGGGATGGACCCTGACCTGAACACCAGGAGACTGGCCATTGCCAGTCCTTGTCAGCAGTACTGAAGTAGATGGACCAATAGTCTTATGTTCCTATGACTATTTTTTGCTTATTAAATATCAACTGTGAGTGGGGTGGGGAATCTGGATCAGGACTTTGGTGAAGAAGTAGAGAGGGACTTAACCCTTTGTTCCCACTGTGGTCCTAATTCAGTGGCCTCCCACCCCATGGCTGCTATTTATATCTGGCAGAAAGCTCCCACTGGCACCTTTGGGAAGCTTTGTCATGGGGTAAACAGCAGCTGTATGGGGCAGTTGATCTGGATTGGGGCTGTGGTGGGGCAAAGGATTAAACCCCATACCACCCTCACAGTTATTTTGCTTCAGATACCCACACATATGTACACAAACACACACTCTGCATACAAAGCTGTTGTGCTGTTGTTCACTAAACAAAACAACTCACACAACTCACAGAGTTTATCTTTTTCTTCTCTTCATGCTTCTCTGGCTAGTTACTTTTATGATGTAATCACTTAGCTTTGTGTGTGTGTGTGTGTGTGTGTGTGTGTGTGTGTGTGTGTGTGTTGTGAATTGCATATTTGTGGGAGATCTTCTGTTGTCTACTTGTTTTGCTCTTTGGTTTTCTGTAACCCTACGTATAGGTATGCATGCTCAGAAGGTTTTCATTGTTGTTGCTACTTTGTTTTTCTTTGATACACAAAGTTTTAACAAACTATTCCTAAAAAAATTAACAGAAATCTAAAATAAGGCTCCATACATGGAACAAATGTGATCTTCCCAATCACCAAAACTCAGAAATAGAACATGGTGAGAACACTCACCCAAATCCCAGTCAATTTCTTTTATATACGTTTTTGTCCTTGTGAAATGTGTTGTTGCAGTCTTAGCAGTTTCAGCCATCCCATCCTGAGTGATTATTGGTACACCTACTGATTTTGGTCCAGCTTTTTTCACGAGAGAGAGAGAAGAGAGAGCCTCTGCATCTTGTTCATGGCTCGCTGGCAATAAACATCCCAGACATGCTGAGATCACTAATATTTCCTGAGCTCTTATATTATTTTGTGCTCCTTCCTTCCGTGATGAGCTGGAGTATTCATCAGAACCTGCTGTGCAAAGATTGATATTCACTGAGATGCCCAAGATCACCTGGAGGGGAGTTTATGAAATAATAATAAAAATTACTGGAGGGAAATACAGCCTCTTTATATCATGTATTTTTCTTGTTCACCTTGGTTTTCAGCTTCCGTACTAGCTATACAAATAGGCACCCTTCACAGCAGCCCACTGCTATAAAACAAGCTATGACAAGTGAAATCCCATGGATTTCCACATAGCCTGCATGGCAATGACTGGAAGGAAGTTCGAGCCTAAAGACTATGTGCTCTAGAGTTCAGTAACTTAGCATTATGTAACCAACCACCAAGGAAGGATTATCTTGTTGCATGTGACCTTTTTAAAGAATTGCACAAAGTTAACTCTGCATCCTTCTTCGCCCTACTGTGCTAGTAAATATAAATTGTTGCATTTTAAGTGCCACCAACGTCTCCCCTTTTGCAGCGTGGCACTTTGTGAGTTTGTATTCATTACCTCCTGCACCACTGCAAAATATAAATAAATTCTAATAGTATTACCAAGAGATCTTGGTATGTGGGAAAAGATTGTGGCATTATATTGAGTGGTGGTGGTACAGATTGGGGCACCCCAGTAGCTTTACTATGAGCAAGATATTATAATCCAAATGTACTTTTTCTGAGTGCTGGTGTGAAATAGGCCTAAGTGGAGGATCCATAAACTAACGGGCAATTACAGGTGTCTTAACCCAGATTATTTGCATTTCAAGCATAGTCCTAAACACACCTGTTTTAGCTACCCTGGCTGTAACTGGTACATCAGAGCAGAAAGTTTGGCCATAGTAATTTATTTAATGAAGGACTTACCTCTTTTGAAAAATGAGTAGCTCCCATAGAATGAGGCAAATTATTATTATTATTATTATTATTATTATTATTATTATTATTATTATTATAAAAGTGCGGCCTGCCTATGATTAGGGATGGGAGGATCTGTCAATTTTAGGTTCTCTTTCTCATTTTCCCAATCTTGAATTGAGTTCTCTCCATTTCTGCATCAGTTTGCAATTATTTTTATTTTATTTTTTAGCCCTCATGAAAGTTCATCAGCCAATTTATCCTAATGTACATGTGACTATATATGCAATTTTGCCAGCTATGCAAAACTTTTGCAAAGCAATTTCCCCATATTTAATGCATTTTAAACCATTTCCACAAATATTTGCATTTTACCAAGATTATACCAAGTAGATGGTGCAACATTTCACAGTTCCTAGGAACTCTTCCAGGAAATGCTGGTGGGCCAGAAGGTATGCACAAACCCCTATTCCCCACTCATCCCAAACATTTTCCTGAAGTTCTTTCTCCCACAAAAGCAGTCTCTCCATTCTGTATTTCTAGCTAACATTATTCCTGTCCTCTTCTTTTCCTCTTCTCTCTCCCCACGCAACCCCCCGTATCCTACACAGAGACTTGGTGGTATATCATTTCCTTTTTATGCCCAGGTTCAAGATTCAATCCCAGGCATCTCTAGGTAGGGTAAGGAATGCCCCCTGTCCAAGACCTGCTAAACTGAGGCTACTCAGTGTTGACCAATGATCTAATGTGGCATAAGGCAGCTTCCCATTTCCTTTCTTCCTTTCTTTCTGCATGCAGGTCAAACTCGCAGATCATTATCAAGAGTGTAAGGTGGTGATGTCTGAATAGCAGTCGACTTTACAAAAGCAGACAACTAAGATTCATTTTCCTTCTCCAACTCTTTGGAAAAATCAAGTTTGCACAGTTTCAGAGGAGGAAATATGAGGCTATTCCATTTGTCAGGTGCAGTTACTAGGCAGTAGAATTACAGGTTTTAGTGAAAATAGGAGTAAATGGAGGGATAAATACTGTTCACATATCTGATCCTATAGCTGTCTTGTTAGAAATGCATGTCATTGAATTCAATGGGTCTTTAGTGTCCCCCCATCAGAGGTACTACCACTCCCCTAACACCCCATATGAGAGAGCTGTAAATAAATGTGTGGTGTGGATGTGATCTAGGTTTGCTGTTGGAGAAAGTGACATTATATATAGAACAGTTCCTTGCTGTAGGTGTTTAATCTCTAAGTATAATTTATCCATTGGCAAATATGCAGAATTGCAGGCTGAGTTCTGTCTGTCTCCCAGCCCACCTCACACTCCTCATATGAAGGAGCCTTTCCTTTGCTAAAGTCGAATGAACTTGAGCTTTACATTGACTGCTAATCCACTGCATTAATTGTTTCAATGTTTTAGGTGTTGTCAGAACCTCATTTCTGCAACACTCTTCAGATTTATTTTTTTGCTATTTTCTCCTTCAGTGCATTATGGTGCAATTATGTACTTTGGATAATTGCTGTTTGCTTACTGTCAAAATGCAGAATGTGTATGAATTTTCTTGAACTATTTCTTTGTTAATATCATAAATGAGTGCGGGTATTACCGACCCATGCAATTTATTGAGAACCTAACACAATTAAACTAAAAGGAAGACGCTTATGGAAGCGGCAGCTTCTGAGCCCGCCTTGGTCCATAATGAATATAGTTATCCGGCATTGTCAGAGATAGGGAGGAGACCCACCCTCACATAAATAGTTTAATATCAAACATGATCTGCTGAGCAAGAAAGTAGATGTTGTTCTGTCAGGTGCATGTGAGGAAGCGCTCCAAAACAGGCCACAAATCTGGCAGCCACAGTATGAAGAAATGTATACCTGTTGAAGGGCTACAATAGTACTGACAACCAACATTTGTGGACAGTCATGATGGAGAGGGGGAAAGCAGGCTCGCTCCCATTACTCCATCTTCCATCTGATACATGGTGATCAGGTCTTCTCAACAGAAACGTGCATAGATTGTTTGTGAGCAAGGGCAGGGGCTATAACTTAGAGGTACAGCACATGCTTTAATCACAGGAAGTCCCCAGTGCAGTCCCCGAGATCTCTCACTTAAAAAGGATCAGGTATCAAATGATGGGAAAGACCTCTGCCTGGGATGCTGGACAGATTCTGCCAGTTGAAATAGACCATGGCTTGGGAAATTTAGGCCCAGGGCCTGAATGAAGCCTTCTATGCCCTGCTTTACACCCCCTGGGTTTTTGCCTATCTGGAATGTGTCCTTGAACTCCAATAGTACCTTCTGCCTGTCTGGATGGATTGAGGGCATGGAGAAACTAGCCCACAGTAGAAAGGTACAATCTGCATTCTTTGCTGTACCCACTTTTGCCCTGCCCACCACTGGCATGTGGACTTCAGAAAGTTGCTTGGAAGAGAATGTTACACTCATCTCTTGGAATAGACAATACTGGGATAGTTGAAGGAATAGTCTGACCTTGTATATCTGAATACAGTAGATTGATGCAGAAAGGAGGTCAATAGACACTTTCCTTTCCCCCTTTCCATGCATTGACTCTCCAATTTTGGTTGTTTACCAAGGACTCTTTATTTGCTCTAGGTGGAACTGTTCTGAGCTACCTAAATGCTTTGGGGGACTGCTGGGATTCTGATGAAGTTTTCTATTTTTAACCCCCCGGTCCTTGCAAATGCTTTACTCAAGACAGGCTGACTCTGGCACTATGGATTGCTTGTTTAAGGCAGCATTAATGGGAAGCCCAAGTAAAAGCTCACATAAAAGAGCAACATGAAGAGACACTTCACTGCATTACAGTTTTTTGCAGCCATAGCACTATTGCTTCCAGGGGCTAATTGCTTTTCATTATCCTTAGTCCTACCATTTCAGCTATGCATGTTGGCGGGGGGGGGGGCATGCACACAGACAGCCTATACAACAGAGTTTTCTTAAAATAAATTAGGTCCGTTGTAATAGACAAATTACCAACTCAAAACCTAACTCTAGAAAATTGGTATGGTCTAGAAAGTTATCAAAGCATATTTAAATGTATCTGCGTCCTGCACCAGAAATGTGCAAATACCAGTTGCTTCCACAACAGCCATGCTAGCTTGGTGGAAGTACTTTATATGATCCTCTACTCCAAGCAGAATCTTGCAAAGAAGAATTCTTTAAACACATACACACAGACATCTATACACTAATATCAGTTTGAATCTTCCTGTGCTTATGATTATGTGGACCAAACAGATCTGGCAGACCATTCTAACCCTGAAGTACACACAAACACAAATACATATATAGGGGGATGCTAATTAGAGAAACACTCCACCAAGCCCCATAATAAATCAATGGCACAGAATGCTAAGAGATTGAGAAGATATTCTAGCTTTCTTTTTTTTTAGGCCTAATTGCCAAAGGTGGGTGATCTACATGGAAATTGCAGCTGAGAGAATTTGGAAAAGGCAGCTGCAATCTCCACTAAGATTGCCTCTCTGGTGCAGCTGTTGGGCTTTGGAGCAGCCTCCCCTCTGGCATGGCACTCTCCTTGAGAGCATTTGCCTGGCTGGAATGTTGTCCTTGAACTCTCAGAATGCTTCATGTTTGCCTAGATGGAGGATGGAGAGGGATGTGTGAATATAGAAAGTAGCCTTGCATACAAAGGTAAGATTCACATTTGTTGCCCTGACCACTTTGGCCTTTGGCCCCATCTGCTGCTGACATGAGGCTCCCAAAATGTGGTCCTCAGGCTGAAACAAGTTCCACATCCCTACAAAAGAACTTATTCAAGATTCACAGACATAACAAAGCGTTCTGAATTTGGTAATGCTTTTTTCCCCTTCCTCCTGGATTATACACAGGACAACTTCATACACTGTAGTTAGAATTGCATTCGCTTTCTTTTCTATATTGTAGTTCCCCCACCTCCAGTAAACATGCATAGGATTGTGTGGTTAAATCATTTAGCCCATATCTTTTGGAAATCGGGCTTGATCTTTTCCTGTTCGCCAGTTATTCATCCCTCTATGATGATGATTGTTCTTACTTTCTCACTTGCCTCAGGTCTGATTGCCTTGGATCTGATTACTTGATAGGCTTGTTGAGTAACTTGCAATTTGCTCCAAGTACAAAGATATTGATATTTACAAGAATATACAGGATTTTATTTTATTATTATCATTATTTTAAAAATCAATACTGCATTAGGAAGAGCAGCAGTGTGGGAAAAGTAATAGTATGGCTTAAAGCTAGAGAAAAGGCTCTAGAACAGGCTTCCTCAACCTTGGCCCTCCAGATGTTTTTGGCCTACAACTCCCATGATCCCTAGCAAGCAGGGCCAGTGGTCAAGGATGATGGGAATTGTAGTCTGAAAACATCTGGAGGGCTGAGGTTGAGGAAGCCTGAATTAGAAAAAGGACAGAGAAAGCCTTTCAGTTAAACTTGTATATATATTAAGTCTGAACTTGTGTTCTAAAATAAACCTAGTCTAAATAGTGTTTTGCTGACAACGTGCTAAAAGTCTGAGGGCGGGGGAGAGAATCTGTTTAGCTTTTCCAAATGAGAGCACAGCAACTCTTGCATGGCTGATGTTTAACTCTAACAAAATTCCTTGACTTTTTTGTATTTTGTTTAATTTTTGCTGGAAATATTGAATATTAGACTTGGGAAAACATAAAGTTGTGTACTTTGGGAGAATCATCATGTCAAGCAGCTGCAGCCTGACAGCTGCAGACACGTCGGGTTTTCCGTTCTCTAATTAATAGCAGTCAAACTCTTGATGACTCCAGAGGAAAACAAAAAGTTCTGGCTAAATGGATTTTATTTCCTCTCTTAAAAGCTATTGCAAATAGAAAAATTGACACAATAATAAGAGAGTTACCAATATGTATCAAATGCTTTTCCTAATTACTAAATTGTTTCTTCCTGCAGCAGTTAGATAATCAATGTGGAATAATTGATTAGCAATAGAAAGCTAATAGTGTCTTGGTTTTAGTCATTGATAAGCAACACTTTAAAATGCACTTGGCATTTAACTGTTTCGCTACAGCTTCAGCAAATGTTCACCTGTTTTCAAAATTCAAAGTGAACATAATACATTAAAGGGCTAGAAAATATTTTCCCAACTAAATATGCGCCCACCCATTTCTCCCCACCCACATGCTGCCACCTAGGCACCAGTATTGCCCTTCTTGTGGCATGTTTTTTTCCTTCCCATTTTGATACCATTAACCAGTGAATGTGATAACGTATAACTACATAGTCAGTTGGATCTTGCTAAGTGCTGACATCACCGAGAATGAAGGAAGCTGTTAGAATAGGCAAATGACACTAGTGATTGGAACACTTTTGTTACCTTTCACAACTACACACCCAAACAAATCTCAGAAAGGAGAGGCACCTTCTTCACTGATCAAAGTGTGACCCCCATTGTCTTCTGGAGGAGCTCCAGTTTTATTGTGATACATTTTATTTTGTTTGCTGGAGAATAGTTTTAAAGCTGTTTCAGTAGAGAGCATGGTTATTTAATTACAGGTTTTGTATGATCAGTGCCTGTGGATTAAAGTTTAAGGTGTAATTTGCAACATTGACACTGAAAACATCAGGGTTTTAGTGGAAACCACAGTAATTCCTGTTCGCCAGGGGCCCCAAGGGAGCAGAATTCACCATGCTGCATTGCTGAAAACCGGTCCCAGGGGCCATCTTCTTTCTGCACAGATGTGGGGGTGGGGGATGCTTGGTGCCTCTCTCCCCCCCCCCAGCTATGCTGGCCTAGCAGGAAGGCTTGTTTAAACAGACCAAGCAGGTTGCAGGTGGAGAGGGCTTAACCAGGTCCACCCCTTTAAGAGGCCTCTCACCCTCTTGGGAGACTGCTGTGGAATTCACCACCCACCCACCCAGGTTGTAAAACCTACTTACATCTGTTATCAAAGGAAGTTGTGGCCTATTTCAACTCAATACAAATCTCCTTTGTTTTTTCTATGGTTCACTCCTGTGGTGGCAGTAACCTGAATAGGATATCTTTCATATTGGTTCCTTGAACTTAGGCCAAACCTGACTTTTTAAAAAAACAAACACCAGGCAGCTTATTATTTTGCTCTTCCTCTTTCCCATAGGTGCCTGACTGCCACCTCTGTGCTATTGACTCCACATTCAACATTGCAATAGCCCCTGTTTGTTCCCTGCTTGGACAAACATTCCCCCCCCCCCCCCGTCCTTGCACAACAAGTAGAGTATTTAGGCAGCAACTTTGTCCTATTCTTGAAAATGCACCAAGGCAGAGAAAGTTCAACATGCTCAGCTGTGGGCATGTATATAAAAAGCACTGGTAGCCTACATTAGAGCAAGCTGGGCTGGGATCGAGATGATCCCATGCATTGAAAGTGACTTTGAATATGTGTTCCACTGACAGCAGCCCCAATGCTGCATAGTAAACCGCAGTTGAAATGAGGGGAAGTTTTGTGGATCTGCTGTTCAAGGGAGGGGAGGGGATTAAAGGCAAGTTACAAAGGATATACAGGTTCTTTGATAAAGTAGGTCTTTGGATTCCAAGCCACATGCCTGTTCTATATATGTGGGATTATAAGGGCAGGTGGGGATTTGACCACCACCATGCCACTCTTGCAGAAGTAATCATGTGGTTTCAGATGTTGGTAAAATATCTGAGGCATAAGATATCCAAGGGACCATCTCACCCAGTATATCCCTATCCACCAACTGTGTTCTTGACAGGGCACTGCTGAGGGTACCATAGGCCCTAGATATGTGCTTAGACCAGGCTTCCTCAACCTCGGCCCTCCAGATGTTTTGAGACTACAATTCCCATCATCCCTGACCACTGGTCCTGCTACCTAGGGATCATGGGAGTTGTAGGCCAAAAACATCTGGAGGGCTGAGGCTGAGGAAGCCTGGCTTAGACTGTTATTTAAAGTGGGTCTTTAGTGTCGCAGCCCCTGCAATCTGGAATCAATTACCAGCTGAAATCATATAGGTGCCTTGCGTCACAATGCTTAGGCACCTACTGAAGACATTATTGTTTAAGAAGGCTTTCCTTGAGGTGTGGTCCAGTCATGCATGAAACATCAATTTTATACCTGAAGATGATTTTTTGGTGCGTGTGTTTTTTGGAAATTGTAGGAATGATTTTATTGTATTTAGAGTGTGTGGAGTTGATTTTATTGTTTTTAGAGCTTTTGTGTTTTCATGTTTATTCTGTTTTTATCTTGTACACAGCTTCAGCGGCTTTATGCTATGATGTGATCTAGAAAGTTGTATAATAGTGATTAATAATCATAATAATAATATTGTGAGGCACCATAATAATGACTAAGATTGAGACCCACCATGCCATTGTGTTCATTGCAGCTTGCATATCCAACTATGGTTGGAAAAATATCGGCCATATAATTGATAGTGTTACATTACAAGTTGACACTTGCAAGAGCAAGTGTGTGCTTTGGGTTGAGGAGAACAATATTATGTTTATATTTTGCTACAAGTACAGTGGTACCTTGGGTTAAGTACTTAATTCGTTCCGGAGGTCCGTTCTTAACCTGAAGCGTACTTAACCTGAAGCACCACTTTAGCTAATGGGACCTTCTGCTGCTGCTGCGCCGCCAGAGCACGATTTCTGTTCTTAGCGGAGTTCTTAACCTGAAGCGTACTTAACCCGAGGTACCACTGTACATAAAAGCAGCCCAGCACTAATGGTTTTCCAAGTGGTGTAACTGTTTCAAATTCCAGCTAGGAAACCTTGATACCTTGTTGTTTTGGGATAGGCCCAAAGATAAGCATTTCCAGTAACAAGAGCTGTGGCCAGAAATAGGGTGATTTATTATCTCTCTGTGTTAGAGAAAGAGGTAGTCTTTTAAAATAAGAGCTGTGCTTCAAAATGATTGACACTATCAAGGGCTACCGAGGCAACCGAGATGAATTACAGGACAGAAGAAGTAACTTGAAGCAGCATCTTGAGAACCAAGTGTAAAACCAGCAGGGTAGCATGCAAGCAAGTCAGGTAGGATACGGGGATTAGGGCAGAGCAACTTGAAGGAAGTAGAAAGAGGGCACAGTGGGCTCAAGCAGAGACATTGCTAAGGAGCTCTAAATAATAGCCACTGGACAAAAAAAAAAGCTACTGGCCTAACTTGAAGGTCCTGGTACTGGGATATAAAGGTTTATACAGCTTGGGATCGGGATGCCTAAAAGATCATCTCACCCATTATATATGCCCAACTGGTCACTACATTCTGCAGGAGAGGACCTACTGCATATCTCATCAGGAGTAGAGGTCCCTGCCATATGGTGGTGGCATCTATTCTTCTTTAGAACTTCCTCCCATTCTGTATTGAGCAGGCAGGAATTGCCTCTATTGTCTTTTTGGCACCTATTGAAGACCTTCCTTTTTCACCAAGCCTTTTAACTAGAGTTTTTTTAAGCCCAGCAGAGGTTCCACCTTGGATTGAATATTAGGGGGCAGCGGCATGTGATGTGTGCGTGCCTGTGACATCACACAGGTGATGCGTGGCACACACATGTCATCAGGAGGAGGTGCATCGTTGCGAGGAAGCATAGCCCAGTGACATACAGCTTCAATGGCCCCAGCTCCTCTCTCACGCTCAGGAGGAGTCTGCCTTTGATGCTGTGCCACACTAAGCTTGGAGGTTTGGCCTTCTCCACCCCCTCAATAATGGGGGGGGGCACCTCATGAGAAGAGAAGACTCCCTGGAAAAGACCCTGGTGTTGGGAAAGATTGAGGGCACAAGGAGAAGGGGACAACA
Source organism: Darevskia mixta (assembly GCA_034641385.1). Lineage (NCBI taxonomy): Eukaryota > Metazoa > Chordata > Lepidosauria > Squamata > Lacertidae > Darevskia > Darevskia mixta. The sequence continues at coordinate 12,888,230 of JAWWNH010000029.1, forward strand.
GAGGACGAGATGGTTGGACAGTGTTCTTGAAGCTACCAACATGAGTTTGACCAAACTGCAGGAGGCAGTGGAAGACAGGAGTGCCTGGCATGCTCTGGTCCATGGGGTCATGAAGAGTTGGACACAACTAAACGACTAAACAACAACAGCCTGTATTAGATCTGACATTTTTAGAATTGTTTTCATATACAAAATAGTTTAATATACTTTTTGCTTATTGATATCTTTATTGCTAAATGGCTTTGAGAGGCTTCACATGAAGCAATTCATAAGTGGAATCAAGCAAACAAAAAAACTGTAGCTAGTTTCTTCTTTTTAAAAGGTTTTCTGGGGAACTGAAGCCAAAGAGAAGGTCAAGTGGTCTCAGGTGGGCTTGCATTCAAAGGCAGAAAATGGCTAAGGAATGACAGATACCTAGCCATTCTACTTTAGGACTGTATCTTCCCCTTGCGACATTTGTGGGGGTTTTTTTTTGTTTGGGTGAGAAATATTAATATTGATGTCACATAAGCAGAGAGGCAAATTGAGTGAAGCCTGACAATTTTCTAATATTTTTTTATTCTGAATTAGGGCTAAATGCAAGACGCATCTCCGAAGCTGTCCTCTGGGGGCAAGGCTGTGACAATTTTCTGCATCGCTGTCCGGATCAAATTCACTTTGTCTGATTTGTAACAGGAGTGTGCATCGCTTCAGCTTGAAGCTGCCAAAGGAACACTTAAACTGAGACATCACACACTTCTCTTAATTTTCTCAGAAATTCATATTCAAGAATGGGTGTCTCTTCTCTCATTTGCAACAGTTTATATGAAAATGAAGCAGGAGAGGTCTATCCCAATTTATGTTGGAGTCCCATTATTTGAAAAGCTAGGGTGATATGGAACACTTTCCACAGAAACTTTATTATCTCGGCAATTTACTCTGCTCAATATGCTGCTATTTCCCTCATGTGGCCTGTGTTTCCTTCTACTTTTAAAACATAAAATATGCTCAATTAATTCTAGTCATGCATCTTCTGAAATGTCAAAAAATTGCTATAAGTTCTGGTCATTTCACCAGTCTCAGCTGTATGTGCCACTTTATTTTTAGCAAAGCCACGGTAGGGGAAGTGTGGGACCTTGCAGCAATTTGAATGTGTTAAGTCTGATTAGCTTACCTCTCCTAAGGGATGCAATAGATGCCTTGAGCATTAATGACTAAGTTCAGTGTTCTGTACTTAAAAGTAAGATTCATCACCTCCCTAGCTTGTACTCTAAAACTAAATGGTAATGATTAATCCTTCTCTCTCTCTCTCTCTTTGTTCCCAGGAATGGTAAAGGTTACCTGGTCTTTCTACAAACAGTGATGTGTGATGTAACAATAAGCAATATGTATGATCTGGTTCGCCAGAAGCGGCTTTGTCATGCTGGCCACATGACCTGGAAGCTGTACTCCGGCTCCCTCAGCCAATAATGCGAGATGAGCGCACGACTGGACCTAATGGTCAGGGGTCCCTTTACCTTTTTTATGATCACACAGTTTATAGATTTTCTTTTTACTTGAATAAGCTGCATAAATGACTGTGCCATTCATTTAAAAAGAAAAACAACAACAACAGCACAATCAAAACAGAAGAGTTTGTTTATACCATGGTAACCACTGAATGCAAAATAAGCTAATGATTATGCTCCATTTAGCAATATACTAGTGAAAAGCAACATCTGTGGGGTGTGAAGATAGACTCTCATCAGGGTTTGGGAGGGGATTTGAAGAAGGAAGAATTTTGCTGTTGTGGTAGGAATAATCCCTTCCTCTTGTGTTTCAGCAAGGCTATCATAGTTTGAAGGGGAGAAATCAGGCGATTCTCCATCTTCATGCCACCGTGTGCTACAAGTTGCATCACAGCATAGCCTGGGAGCAGAGAAGGACAAGTTCTATGATTCTAAGTTTTGGTCTGTGCCATTTAGCTTGTTCTTAACCATTCCTGGCAATTTAAAACACACATGCATGCTTTATCTCAATAGGTGTATGTACATTTTGACTTAAACTTCAAAGCACTTTCTTGTGGTATTTAGAGTAGAGCCAATTCCAATGGATAGCTAAGTTCTGACCCACACATCAGACTTACAGGTTTGTGTTAGGTCATCTTGTATAAAAAAAATAAATTCCTCAAGATTCCCTTTCCGGAGGACAGGGTATTCTCATGCTGTGCTTGGTGAAAGAGCAGGAGAATCAGGTGACCCTCTCTCCAAGCAAATGCTTGCAGAACTGTACAGAAAAGCTTCCTGTGCAGAGCCAAAACTAGACTTTTGCTAGATACAGAGCACACAGTATCTAGTTTCTTTCTTACTTAATTACAGGTGGCAGTGGGATTCTTACTGGGAATGAAGCATGCAACGGGGGTGGGGGGGAGAGAGATCTTTTTACTTCCCACTGTGACTGAAACAGACTTTTTAAATATAGCTTTTAAACTTCCATTCATCAAATGTTTTGAGGGCATGAGATAGATTGGAATTTAGCTTGGGATAGACCCCCTACCTCCAACCCTATTTGTGTTATGTTTTTCAGGAATCTGGATTAGTGTTTAGTCTCATTACTTTCAGTAAAGTTTAGTTATGACTACTATGAGGTTAGATCTATATTTACCAAGAAGTTGCTCTCACAGGACAATTCACATGGATAATGTAGTATCACAGGGGTAGTAACAGTGGTGTTTGTATGAAACTTGAGGCAACTATGGCTTTTGTGTACCATAGCCTTCCTGTACTTCTATTTCTTCCTTCTCTCAGCAAACCCATTACATTTCAAAATTGTCTCCTACTAACTTACCAATAGAATCCCCAAAGCTTTTGCTTTATTGCACTTTCCTTCTCGCATTGATAAATCTGATAAAACTTTAATTCAGAAAGTCTAATTCAGAAATATCTGTATCCTTCCTTAATAGGCCTAAAAATTCAAACCCACTTTTCCCTTGTGACTTATAAATCAGTCTGAGTTATTGATCTGCCAAGATGTCCTAATGGAGTATCTATATCTTAGCTTCTGCCTGTTTCAAGCTGGGGGGGGGGGCTGACTGTGTACTAGGTGTACTATTTATGAATTAGTAATTCTTTTTAAATTCTGCAACTGTTAATATTGTCTATGAGTGTCAAGCCAATTAATCTCAATTGTACAAGGCTTTCAAAGATTAATAACTTATTTGTGATTTATGCTGTTTACTGTGCAGCTAAACTATTTTTTTTAAAAGAACATTATATAGGAATCATGATCTCAAGGGAGGCCTTTCCAATCAAGCAGTATGCAACCCTGTTTCATGTTATTATATCCAGTTTTCACAAACATACTGTTAAAGGCTATTCAGAGTCTTCTGAATAGTACTATCCTTGGGTTGCTCTGAGGCAATATCTGAACAGAGCCTTGAACTTGACAAAATATTGGTAATAGCCTGGTGATGTGTTTCCATGAGAACTAAAGCCCAATTTGGGCATTCAGTCCCCACATATGTAAGCAAACTAGTGAGGAGATACAGGGACATGCTGCCATAGCCATTCCTTTCAAGAGCACCATCTGTATCCACATAAGAGCCCACCACAACTTTGGGGGTGAGGGTCTGAAGTAGGGAACCTCCTCTATTCATGGAATCTCCTCGTGAGATTTAGAATCCTTTATTATGAGGTTTTATCCCCACTGTGGGTCAACCCATAGATAGCATTCCAGCAGCAGTTGGGCCAATCTATCATCCTTCCTTAACATGCTGAAGAACCAAAGCAATGCAATAGAAAGGATGCAATAGAGCAAATGTTTTGCATGCATCAGTCCCAGGTTCAATCCCTGACATCCCCCAGTGCAGCTGGGAAAGACCCCTGTCTGAAACCTGAACAACTGCTAGTCCATATAGACAATATTGAGCTAGATGCTCTGACTTAGCAGCTTCCGATATCCCATTGAATGTCCCTGCTATTTCTTAGACATATTGAGTTTGAGACCCTGGCTTGGAATCCAACAACATCTGGAGGACCACAGATCCCCTTGTTTATACATAGCATCTGGTTAGGTTAGTTAATTCCTGCCAATGCCTTGTATGCACCGAAAGGAGATCATTAAAGTATGCTGAGCATTGGCCTACATATTGCACTTGCATGTTTTGGGTAGGCAAGCTGGTGATTGAGAGCAACAATTAGTGGTCCTCTTACTGGAGATCTCATGATAAGCATTCTGGGAAATTCCCCTTTCTCCCACCCCATTGCAGTCAGTTTGAAAGCAATAGCTTGAAACATATCATTTTCATATACTCCCTCTTTTAAACCACCTGCTTTAAAAGACATCATCTCTCTTAAGCTTTTCTGAAACCTTGATCAAAGTAATAATGCACTTGTCCTTATCTCTTCACATGTGATTGATTGCAAGGACATCAAAAACTCTGTGGTCCAGCAAACGCCACATGAATTTAAGGGTTTGTGGGGAATTGTAGAATTCTTTTCCCGCTTTCACCTGTGAAATATTTAGGTTTCAAGACAAATAGCTTAGTAAATCCATTTCAATCCTTCTGCAGTCATCCAATACTTTGGTAAATTATTTGCATTTCATATATAATCCCTAGCAGTAAAACTCAGAGTATCATAAAAACTGGCTCATTTTGCTTCAGCACTGGACAGTGTAGCTCATTGTTACCATGGAAAATGGGCAAAGTAGGCAGCTCCAAGCTGCTAGTTCTCAGAATGAAGGTCTGTTATGCAACTGGAGAGCGGAAATATTTTCCCAAGTGGAGCGAAAATACTTTAAATACATAATAAATAAATAAGGTTATAAATTATCAGTAGTAGTGCCACTAGCCTTGTTTTAAACATGCACATTACAAAGTTTTGAAGAAGTGACTCATACAGTCAATGGAGGAGGGAAAGGGGAGCATATTATTCAAGTTGACCAATTCACTCCATTACTTACGCCCCATCTACACTGTACATTTAAAGCAGCATTGTACCACTCGGAACAATCACGGCTTCCCCAAAGAAATCCTGGGAACTGTAGTTTGTTAAGGGTGCTGGTGGTTGTTAGAAGACTCCTGTTATCCTTCCAGAGCTATAATTTCCAGTGTTCCCTAGGAAGAGTGACTAATTGATTGTTAAACCACAATGGTAGCTCTGTGAGGAGTACAGGGGTCTCCTAATAACTCTCAGCTCCCTTAACAAACTACAGCCCCCAGAAATGTTTAAAGTGGTATAATACTGCATTAAATGTATAGTGCAGATGGGAGCCTTAGTCTTCACAATGAAAATGTTTTATTTTGGGCAATGACATACCATGGCTCCTCATTTCATTTGCTTCTGGAATTTTTGTTTTACTTTGTGTTTGTGGACATACACGAGAAATAGATTTTTAAAAACAAAGAATGAATGGACTGATGGTTACAGTACTTTGCATTTCACTGAGGAAGGAATAAAGGGAAATGCCACACCTCTGAGTGATGCACTTGCTGTTCATTATAGTGGGCTTTAGCAACACAAATTCAAATAAGGGCAATGTTCTATCCACTGGGACACAGAAACTAGTTAGGATTCTGGGCTTTTGCTCTTTTAATTTTCTCATAGTGATAGATCAATCTATTTATCACATAAGCACATTCAAGCTTGAAGTGAGCCCAAAGATCTGTTACCCCTTAAGTGATTAAACTAATCATTTAAATAAGCTTTCCAGATGTGATATCATATCACCTTCCCCACATTTCATAGGTAGGTTGATCAGATACAGAGAGGTTACCTGAGTTGCTCAAAGTCTCATAATGAGATAAACAATGGACTAAGTCCTAGCCTGCCTTGATTTTGATTCATTATCCTATCTACTAGCCAAGGCTGCCGTATGGTATTTAGCGATAATGACTATCCGGTTGAAAATCTATATTAATCCTTTCATAGTTTTCCCCTCAGGCCCTCCTCATCAGAACCATTAACTGTATTAAGATATTATGCAAATGCTGATCCTACTGTGGCAGTATTGTTACATCATAAATTGTGAAATCTGGAGAATAATCAATTTTTCTTCCAGAGGGATTTTTGCATTGAGATATCAACATATATAAATATTTAAATATCTCAGGGTACTGCAACATATTTTCTTCCACAGCTACACTTGAGATCTGGCTACAGCCTTATTCTAAATCTATGATCAGAATGTCCCCTTCAGATTGAATTGTTTTAGTCATTTGCTTATGGTTGTCAAAGGCTTCCTTACATGACAATGTCACTTTGTGTCTGTGCTTTGCCACCGAGTGTGGTCATACTATGCAGCCATCGCCCAGATGTTTGCAGATGGTAATAAACAGTTCAATTTATGGGCAACTGTTTAAATTTTAAAACAGTTCGATTTACGCTTTCCTCAGTTTTTCACATTCTGGTTTATTCAGAAACAAAATAAAAAAAATTCCTTCCAGTAGCACCTTAGAGACCAACTAAGTTTGTTCTTGGTATGAGCTTTCGTGTGCATGCACACGGCAGCTCATACCAAGAACAAACTTAGTTGGTCTCTAAGGTGCTAGTGGAAGGAATTTTTTTATTTTGTTTTGACTACGGCAGACCAACACGGCTACCTACCTGCAACTGGTTTATTCAGGGTAGAGTACTTCAATCCACCATTTGTGCAGCTATCGTTGTGGACTGTTCTGAAACTACAGTTAGTATGGCTGCTAGATTACTAACTGGGACTGGGCATTGTTATCATATTACTCGTGCATGGTGTAAATTGTACTGGTTCACAGGACATGTCCATGTCTACTCAAAGTGCTGGTTTAGAGTTCTTCATGGCTTAGAACCAGAATATTTTGAAGTCCACCTGACTTCATATTGTTATGAGTTTGGGTGAGGAAAAGTTGAGACCCTTCTAGCCCCTAGATCCAGCAAGTGTTAAACTATAAACCAGACTATCTTCCTGATGAGGTGAATGAAGGAAAGGGGACTCTGCGTGAAATGATGGGTGGGGCCGCTCCCCCCAGCTTGCAGATAGTTAGAAGGACAAAGCCTGAATTTAGAGTTGAGTTACAGTGATGTGGACCTAGAAGCAAAGCAGCAAATAGAGAGAGAGAGCTAGAGAGAGTCAAACCAGATCTATGCTTGAATCCAAGACTGCGGCTAGAGGAAAAACATTTCCAAAAGGAAACACAAACCCTTGGTAAGCGCCTGGAACTCCATCTCACACCACTCAGAGATTGGGGTGGCAGGCAGAAATATGTACACAACACAACAATAAAACCTTCAACAGGGACTAAATGATCTAAGCAGGGTTGTTACCAGGGAAGAGGACCTTCTGAGTAGTCATGCTATGATCCTCAAATCACAACAGTTTTTAGATGAGGGTCTGCCCAGGCAATCTCAGATAAAGGAATAATAGAAAATTGGACCAGGAGCACAACAGGATGGGAACTGTAGCATGTTAGGAATTTTAGGAGAATGGCAATATGGAAATGAATTAAATGACACAATCGTGTGTGTTTTTATAGTAGATCAGATTTGTAGGAGATTATGCTAAATTTTATCAGTGTTTTGCTATGCCCAGATTGTGGACTAACCATGACAATGACATTTCAGTATGTATAATTTAAGTATTTACAGCCTAATGATTTGCCACTACCCCCTTAACCAAGCATCATATTACATTTGTATTTTGAGAGGTTAAGCGCATTAGCATACTAAAACTTTGTTGCTATCCTGCAGTTGCCTGGGTGACTATATAAATTGGATCCTTGAACATCAGAAGGCCTCTCCCATGTTTTTCAGTGGATTGTTTAATGTGAAGGAAATAGCTGGATGCTTCATTCACCTCTGAGTTGCTCATGCAAGTCTTTTGCCTTCAGAGTTAAGGGTGACTCATATCTCTATTAAATTTTTAAAGTGCAACAGCTCACTGGAGGGCCATAGAAAATTAATTTGAAATACACTTTGCCACCTCCTCCTTCAACCACAAACTTGGTTATTAAGTAAAATGCTCTCTCCTCATTCAAATCATTCATGTTGGGAGTTAAAATAATATTTGTTAATTAAGATTTATTGTCCTCAGCCAAAGTTGTTTGCAGCCTGAGATTTGCCCATGAGTCTCCATGGGCTTCGGATCAGGTCCTCCTGAATAAGAGGCAAAATATTTATGCAAATGTAATACATTATATGCATGGGTACTATTATTACAATAAATCACTCTTCACCCTGAGGTTCCAAGGCAGGTTACAAAAATTAAAACACAATGTTAAGAAACAATTTAAACAACTTACAATCACGGAAATAAGGTGGGTGCTAAAAGTTTACCTCTCAGGTGCCAAAAGAGGGGCACCTTCAGCGTTCACTGAAAGCTCAAGCTTCCCTTTGCCTCAGGCTTCCAGTTCTCCTGTCCTGACTGCAACTACACTTAAGCACGTGCAGCTACCACACATTGTATTTACCCTTTTTTAAACTTATGTCCTGTTCCAATATTCTTTCTGTGTGTCAAATTTAATATAGTAAGCTCCTTGGCGCAATGACCAATCCTCTTTTGCACCCTATAAAGCACCGTGCAATAAAAACAAAGAAATAATAATAATGACCCACAGTAAGATTTGTTTGAGTGCCCCTAGAAGAGAGAGAGAGAGAGAGAGAAAGAGAGACAGACAGACAGACAGACAGACAGACACCCTAGTAGCCTCATATCTAGTGGTGTTCAGGAATTCTTAGTCATCAACAATTAGTGCTGTTTTCAGTTTTGAAAGCAGGGGTTAAAATCAGTTCAGTTTTGGAAGGTTCATTCTGCCATTCAAAATGGTGTCCAACTGCATCAAAACAGATGTAAACCTGCTCCTTGATCTCACAAAGCATCATATAAAATTTGGTTGTGATTATAATTTAAGAGGTGTCCTAATTTGTAAAGAACAGGCAAACAACTTTCTCATATATGTGTCTGCCAAAAATAAATAAATCACAGTATTGGTCTTAGAGTGATTTACAGATGGGCTTTCCTTTTTACAGTATGTTCTGAACACCTAGAAAAGTTTTGAGGTCCAATCAGGAAAGAAAGGTGTGTACAGGTGGGTGGGTGGGTGTATCCTAGTGTATAAGAAGCTCCATCCTAATGTATAAGAGAGTGTGTGTAAAACACACACACACACACACACACCAAATAGGCTAGAACTTCCAGGGAGATCCAATAGTAAAGAAAATATTCTAAAGAATCTCAGTAAATCTCATAAATAATACAACTATAAACTTTCAGTGAATTGTCAAAGGAGCTACTCCGTTCCTCCCAGTCTTTTCTCTTGTATATAATGTATAAGTGCTGCATTGCACCATTAATTTAAATAATATTTCCTTGGGTTGGTACAGTGTTCTCGGCAAAGCTCTTAAAACTGCATTCAGGGTTTGCTTGTGGCACATTCCAAGGTCCTGTTCTCAGATAGATGAAACAGTGTATAATCAATAAAAAAAAGAGAGAATAAAATACTGTCTGTGGTTTTTGTGGCACTGAATACATGAAAGCTGGTTGAACTCAGTCCCTTTGTTTTTATCAATCCAAGGATATGATGAATCAAATATGCAGCAAACCTTGAATATGAATAGAAAGATGGGGATTTTTTCTTTTCTTTTTTTAGGGAAAGAGGAGGTTCCACATTTCAGGATATATGAATGCAGAAACTTGTTTGTAACTAAGTTGCTGTAGAAAAACTTCAAAATGGATCTGAATGAGGACAATTTGGCCTTGCCAGCTGACCATCCCAATAATATTTTTAAAAAGTGTAATGCTTTTTTTGTATCAGTTTTTTCAGGCTGATTTTCTGGCTCACTTAACCTGAGTAATCTATGTGTATCAATTCCAGAGTCCCAGTATACATCTTTGTTTGACATGTTGTTTGCCCTCTTTTTGAAAGGTTTGTCTATTTACATGACTGCGCAGTCCAAATCCAGTTTAGGGAGAGGGTGGGAGAGAAAGAAAACCGTAAGAAAGGAGAGCAGGGGGCCTTGAAGTTTCCCATCCACCATTAGCACTGGGGAACATACTGAACAGACACACAGGAGGTCCCCTAGTCACACTCTTCCCCGCAGTGGCAAGATGGATTGTACGTCTATATAAATTACAGTCATTATTTCCAAAATTGCATCTATACATATAAATTGGCATATGCAAATGTTATGCAAATCTGAGTCCTCTTTCGTCCTCTCTTTTGGTGATGTATTTATTCTTTCTCTCTTTTCATGTGTGGTAAATGCATAAATGGCCACCCTAAGCAATGTTGTATTTCTCTTTGCATTTTGTGGTGTTTTAACTAGCAGCTAGATCTATCCAACTTTGATCTGTGGTATCTTTGGCTAAGCGTAATTTGAAATAATAAAGCTGTTTGGCTTAATTACAAGTATAACTGAAATAATTTCTGAAGCCATATTAGAGCCAGATCCCTTGAGAACCATTTCAGCTATGAGTTTTCATACTGGCAGCCAGCAGAAAGCCTGTTCATTTGGCAGAGTTCTGCCTATAGATTGTAGTATTGTATTTCTCTCTCTCTCTCTCTCTCTCTCTCTCTCTCTCTCTCTCTCTCTCTCTTGTATGGGATCTGATCTGCAACCACTTATGATGATAAGCCTCTTATAATATAATAATAATAATAATTTATTATTTATACCCCGCCCATCTGGCTGGGTTTCCCCAGCCACTCTGGGCGGCTTTCAACAGAACATTAAAATACAATAATCTATAAAACATTAAAAGCCTCCCTAAACAGGGCTGCCTTCAGATGTCTTCTAAAGGTCTGATAGTTGGTGTTCTCTTTGACATCTGAAGGGAGGGTGTCCCACAGGGCGGGTGCCACTACCGAGAAGGCCCTCTGCCTGGTTCCCTGTAACTTGGCTTCATGCAGCGAGGGAACTGCCAGAAGGCCCTCGGCACTGGACCTCAGTGTCCGGGCTGAACGATGGGGGTGGAGACGCTCCTTCAGGTATACTGGACCGAAGCCATTTAGGGCTTTAAAGGTCAGCACCAACACCTTGAATTGTGCTCGGAAACGTACTGGGAGCCAGTGTAGGTCTTTCAAGACCGGTGTTATGTGGTCTCGGCGGCCGCTCCCAGTCACCAGTCTAGCTGCCGCATTCTGGATTAGTTGTAGTTTCCGGGTCACCTTCAAAGGTAGCCCCACGTAGAGCGCATTGCAGTAGTCCAAGCAGGAGATAACCAGAGCATGCACCACTCTGGCGAGACAGTCCGCGGGCAGGTAGGGTCTCAGCCTGCGTACCAGATGGAGCTGGTAGACAGCTGCCCTGGATACAGAATTAACCTGCGTCTCCATGGACAGCTGTGAGTCCAAAATGACTCCCAGGCTGCACACCTGGTCCTTCAGGGGCACAATTACCCCATTCAGGACCAGGGAATCCCCCACACCTGCCCGCCTCCTGTCCCCCAAAAACAGCACTTCTGTCTTGTCAGGATTCAGTCTCAATCTGTTAGCCGCCATCCATCCTCCAACCGCCTCCAGACACTCACACAGGACCTTCACCGCCTTCACTGGTTCTGATTTGAAAGAGAGGTAGAGCTGGGTATCATCCGCATACTGATGAACACCCAGCCCAAACCCCCTGATGATCTCTCCCAGCGGCTGCATATAGATGTTAAAAAGCATGGGGGAGAGGACAGAACCCTGAGGTACCCCACAAGTGAGAGCCCAGGGGTCTGAACACTCATCCCCCACCACCACTTTCTGAACACGGCCCAGGAGGAAGGAGCGGAACCACTGTATAACAGTGCCCCCAGCTCCCAACCCCTCTAGACGGTCCAGAAGGATGTTATGGTCGATGGTGTCAAAAGCCGCTGAGAGATCCAGCAGAACCAGGAAACAGCTCTCACCTTTGTCCCTAGCCCGCCGGAGATCATCGACCAGTGCGACCAAGGCAGTTTCAGTCCCATGATGAGGTCTGAATCCCGATTGGAAGGGATCCAAGGGATCTTGTTTTACAATAAGAACTACCAGGCTTAAATATTACTGGTGGATCATGTACTGATGGTTCTGTCATTGCTCTCGGTACAAGGGTCACCACAACACAGAACTAAGGTCGTGTGTGTGTGTGTGTGTGTGTGTGTGCGTGTGTAAGTGTAACTTTTAAAACTAAGCCTTAGGTACTGTTGCTGAATGTCTCTCTTAGCAAGTTGAAATAAAAGTCCTAACCATTCATGCTGTTCTTCAAAAAAATAAATAAATAGAAACCTCTGCTCTGCCTCATACAAAAACAGAAGTTCAGGCATCGTTGATTCCAGTTGTTAATGTACACTTGCCAGTCAAACAACCAGAAATCCTTATTTGTATGGTCTCAGCCAAAGTATGTGTATTGCACTCATATTTTCTTTTTTTAAAAGGTGTCGTACAGGTGTGTGTCTCTAGCTCTTGTTCTCTGCCTCTTGAGAGACTGTGGTTCCAGCCTTTAGTCAAAGCACATTTATTTCTGTACAAACAAAGGAAAAGAATATCTGTAGTATGGGTTCTTTTCTGTGAGGCTACCAGATTCTTCATGCCTTCTTTGGCTGGTGTCTTGGAATGAAAAGGGGTGGGATGCAAAGCAAACTTAAATGCCCACTGGAAATCTGCAGTTCTTGTCTTCTGCACAAAGAGGGGCAGATGTTGCTAAACTGGAAGTAGGATTTGGAGGTAGCTATTGGACTATTTGAAATTTTAAGGCAGAAATTGGGTTTGGTCCCCATTTTAACACGAACCTACCTAATTCACAGTTCCTGAAACAATGCATATACTGAAATGCAGCTGTCCTTTGAAATTTGCTTCTCTGGATTTTGTGATATAGTCCTCCAATAAGAAATTTGTACAGATAAGAAATTGTACAATAAGAAATTTGTACACTTTTACTGATAATAACATACCAAATTGCATTATATTAGGGGAAATTGCTTGGACAAATGTACATATTAGGGAAAACTGCTCATAGAACTGTGCACATCAGCAGAAATATACACTAAAATGCTGGATTTTTAAAATAAAAAATCACAAGTCAATGAAACTGGAGATTGCAAAAATGCAGAAGTCACTGGTGTCCATTGGGTCTGATAGGGCAGGTGTCTAGCAGTAGGTGAGTTCCCTCTTTTGACAACAGTCGTAATTTTCATCTTTCTCACAGTAGTTTTATGGATGGATCTGTCACTTAAGCTATACTCTCTCACACCACATCTCATGCTTTTGTAACATATCTGGCACTGACATTATTTCAGGGAACTACTAGGATGGTGTGGCCAGCTTTGATGAGGGTTGTTTTACCTATCTTTCCTGGTTTGCATTCAGTTAGGAATCCAATAGATATTTAAATTTGCACACTGGATAACCTTATTTTTAGATATCTATATGTGCACTGTTTTATTTTAGTGTTTGGTTACATAAAAATGAAGGGGAATTTCTCCCCCTTTGGGTATTTATAGTAGAAATGTTTTTAGGATTAATTTGTAAATTCTAACGCTTTCTTCTATCCCCCATATGCTCCCTTTTGTCTGTTTTCCTAAAATAGCTCCCCGAAGAGTGAAAAGACTGTTTCATTTCTATTGTGAAAATAAGCCTTATTTGTAGTTTTAAGACCTGGCAAACAACATTGGTAAATACACATTTGGGATGCATTCCAAACCACCTTAATGTAATAGAAGATAGTCGAGAGATTTTTTTTTTTCCTTGTGAAAAATCAGCATGTCAGAATCAATAGCTGTGATTATCCTGCAGTAACTATGTTTAATGTTCATGGGCCATGTTCTTTAGACTGGATTACCGAGGCAACCAAGTGAGTATCTGCTGAGAGAAGATAAAGAGCACCAGTTGAGTGGAGATGACGGTTTTGCTAAGTAATCTACTTCCTTGACTGGATTCTGTAAAAAGCTAAATTCCTCTGGTAAAATTTCTTTTTACAATGAATGAATCAAATGGAAATACAGCATGAAAAATGAGAATAGGCTCCTGAGGTGCTCAGGAAAAATAATGTTCATCCTATTAACAGTGCAGGGACAGGAAATCATAAGGCTAGCTGCTAACATGCGAACCTGTTATTAAAACCTTTGATGCAACCTTTTGGCTTATAATGCACCATTTATATCTTAAGCCTTCTGCCCCACTCCCTGCAAAGCCTGGTGGGGGCTATTAGGTCCTGTTGTTTTATTAGAATTATGAGAACAGTTAAGAAAACTGCACATGGCTTGAGGCTTCCTGTGCTGGCTATGCTAATTTAGAACCTGAGTGCAATTGGTAGTTTTTCTGCATATCTTGCAGCAGCAGCTAAAAGTTGTAGTAAATATTGTTTTACAAAAGCCAGATGAATGGAAACAACTACTAACCATTTCACTCAAATGCCTAACACCGGCTGGGAAGTGTGTCTTGTGCATAATTTTTTGCTCTTGACGTCATTTATGCTTCAAAAATACATAAATCTCTGTTTACTGAAATGTAGCCACATTGCTACGAGATACTTCCTAATCTGGGGAAACTGCTGGTTCTCCCCATTCTAGTTTTTGCATACTATATTTAAACCCTTAGCAGTCCTAGAAGTTGGTGTAGTGGGTAGAGTGTTGAATTTTAACCGGGAACACCTGGGTTCAAAACCCTGCTCAGCCAGGAAGTTTGCTGGGTGAACCTGGACCAGTAGCGTTCTCTCTCAGCCTCACCTTTGCATGCCAAGGCCCTGAGCCCCACAGGTCCCCATACATTAATGACACACAGGCACAGGTATTTAGGATTATGGGCTAAAACAGGCCACAACTTCATTGGTTACAGATGTGAATGGTTTGGCTTAGGCATTTGGTGAAACCAGACTATATCTTGACTCCCACCCATCTGCAGGGAATCAAACTAAGGGTAAACCACCAGAAGGGGGAGCCCTATGACTTACATCAACTAGGGGACCCCATTGGGGTTGTGGCAGTGGCATGCCCTAGCCCATGCCCAGGCTTCAGACAGGATCCACACACACACCCAAATCCCTTTAACAGGATACCCTTATCGAGGAAGGGCAGGCGGAGGCTACAACCTCCCCTCCATTAAACAAAGGCTTATCCAATGCCTAGCCTTACAAAGGGAAGACATTTGCCTCAGGCATCAGCCCCATCCCCCACCAACGATACGCTGCTGCTAGACCTGCAGAGGCTTCCTGCACCACTGACACAGCACTGTTGCCCTCACCACTGACACATGGCAACAGGATGGGCACAGCTCCAGTTGAGAGTACAGTTGCAGTGAGAGGGCTGGCAGCATTGTGGGTGTGATGGCAGGGACAGGGAGGGAGTAGGATAGGGGCCAAATCTGTGAGGTGGCGGGCATTGGGTTGTGGGGGCAGAAGCACAGAATATAAAAGGGTTGTCAGAATATAAAGCGGACATATATCCTGCCCTGAGAGGAAAGGTAGGATAAGAAAAGTGCCATAAAACATAATAAAATAAGCTTTGTTAGGGCTTACCTCAAAAGATTTTGTGTATGTACTGAGACATACCAAGATCCAGGCAGAGATGTTTTGTAGTACAATCTACAGAGTGGCTGAATTGAGATGCATACCAATGATATATTTGTCCCTTGTCTTGTGGGCATTGTTTCACTAAAATTTGAAAGTGAATATGCACGCTACACAACAACAACAAAAAGACCCTTTTAACAGACTGATTCTGTGTATGTGTGTTTCACTGAAATAATGTGCTTCTGGGTAACAATCCATATTCAAATTACATACTGGTAGTCATAATTGTTTTGAAGAAAGCCTTGCCTTGTAGATTTCATTCTCTATAATTTTTTGAGAAGATTTGAAAAGATCAAATGACTAGATGACATTTCATTGAGCTGTGCTGTGTGTCAGAAGGGTTCTGGATATGTAAGTGTGTACATGAGAGAAAGAGAATAAAACTTAACCTGGACAAGTCCTGTTCTTTGCATAGTGCCATGTGACTAGGTGGTGCTGTAGTAACAAATAAATGTTGTTGTTGTTGTTGTTCAGTCGTTCAGTCGTGTCCGACTCTTCGTGACCCCATGGACCAGAGCACGCCACGCATGCCTATCCTTCACTGCCTCTCGCAGTTTGGCCAAATAAATGGCAACTAACAAAACAAATAACTGCAGCGTATAAGTGAATATTGCTCGGTTGAAAGTCCCTTATTGTTCCTTAGTCAACTGTGGGCTGAGAATTTTATAAGGGTCTGTCTAACTCACAAGCTGCAACTCACACTCTTTAACTGCTATATTAAACCAGCTCTCAGATTTAAGTTGGGTTGGTTTTACCAGAGGACTAAAGCACATACTTGACTCCACCTGAAAACAACAGGACTTAAGAGTGCTTATCTTTGGCCTTCTCTGCCTTGATGCCAAGTGGGGCAAAGTGTCCTCTCTTCCTCTTTATCAAAGGTTTGTGCGATAATTATTGACCCATTGCTTGAAGACAGGCACTGCATAAGCAAAAGCACAAGTAATTCCTCTGGAGTGCTATGAAAGAGGAGTGAAGCACGGGCAGAGATTCAACGAAACTGTAAGGGATGAGTGAGGGGTCTTAACTTGAGAACATAAGGAGAGCCCTTCTCAATCAAGCCAGCAATACCATCCAATCCAGAATCCTGTTCTTACAATGGCCAACCAGATACCTATGGGAAACCTGGAAGGAGGACTTGAGCGCAGTATTAGCCTCCCCTCCTGCAGTCTCCAGCATACTGCTTGTGACAGTGAAGCTCTTTCTTTTGTATTTCTCTAACATTCATTCTCAACCCTAACAGAATAGAATTAAGTCCTTCAGATCTAGTGATTGGATCATTAATATTTGATTTGTTTATATACTGAATAGGAAGCCATTAGAAAATACCCAGACCTCTTCCCTGGTGATTTTATCCCTGTTGTATTTTCCCTGGGTAGTTATATTCTTCATAATAATGACAAGTGAAGATGCTGCATAGATCAAAAAAAGTAACACTATAAACTGAAAGAGGCCAAAGAAGACCACATACAGCTCAGCTTGAGGTTGGATTGAGGTAGCTTTGTAAAAATAAGAAATACAGTAGTCATATTTAAGAGTAGGGTATAAATCCTCTGATAAATTGGTAAATGTACTGTTCACTCTTGATCATCTAGAGAGAAAGGAACATTTGTCCTTTCTGGACCACAAGACTTATTTGAGGGTTTGTTTTACAATCAAATTTTATGAAATAAATGAAAGACTGGATTTAAGCAGTTTTAAATTTCCTCCTAGAGGTTAAATATATTGTAAACATCTCAGCTGAGGACAAAATACCACTTTGGATTACCGGTAATTAAAATCTCACCCCCATAACAATTTTATAAAACATGGAAATAGCATAGATTTCCATAGTTCCATAGTTCAGTATTTATATTCCACAATAACATATGCTGTTCAAAAGAAGCCATGTGACTGGGACAGGTAAATATGAAAAGGAAAAACTTCGTGCACAATTAATTCAGAATATCATGCCAAAAAAAGAATGTCACATAGTTACCGGTAGTGGAAGGGAAATTCTGAATGAAGTTGTGTAGGCAAAGTAGCTCCATCCCCCTTACCTGAAGAAGTCTCTGATAGGAATTTTCTAAGGGAAGGAGGCAAGAAGGTCACCAATTGTGTGGGAAGGTGAACGGCATTTCCGTGCACTGCTCTGGTTCGTCAGAAGCGGCTTAGTCATGCTGGCCACATGACCCGGAAGCTGTACGCCGGCTCCCTCGGCCAATAAAGCAAGATGAGAGCCGCAACCCCAGAGTCATTCGCGAGTGGACCTAACGGTCAGGGGTCCCTTTACCTTTTAAAGCTACCTTATAGATCCTTGAATTTGCTTTGATTGATCCTATAAGTCAACCAAAACACTGTTTAACGACCATTAATGGCCA
Organism: Darevskia mixta; assembly: GCA_034641385.1. Lineage (NCBI taxonomy): Eukaryota > Metazoa > Chordata > Lepidosauria > Squamata > Lacertidae > Darevskia > Darevskia mixta. The sequence goes on from JAWWNH010000029.1 coordinate 12,906,042, forward strand.
CTTGGACACTTTATTACAATCAAGGAACATATACATTTTGTTAAATAAACAAATGTTTTATATTAACAATGAAACACCTTTCAAACATTTTAAGGTCCATATTTTGTATTAACTGATTTCAGATGTGCATCACCTAGCCTTATCTAAGTCATTCCATATTATAAGATCATTGGAATTCTTTTTGTAATCTTGTCTCAGGTTATATTGTATTCTGCGTCCAGTTACTGTTTTCTTCAGAACAACCCCGGCAAGATTTTCCCAATATACTGTTTGTTACCATGCTACATATCTTTGTGTATTATATTGTAAACCATCCTGTGACGCTTGGATGTAGGACATTATTAATTAATTAATTAATAAGACATAACCGAACAAATTGGCCTAACAAAGAAAGGATTTTGGGAGCTCTGGGGAGTGAGATTGTTTCATGTTATTACGTACCTTTTCAGTTGCAGATTGCTCCAGTTTGAGCTGAGGGCAGCCTCCTAAGTTTGCCTCCTTATGTGTTGGCAGCTCCTGTGTCAGCTGATTCACAATCTGCACATTAAATAAAAGATAAACATTCCGTGCATCAACTGTTTGTGAATGTTGAGCTAGCCCATATGTGCAGTCGCATTAAGGCAGCCATTCTAAAGCCATTCTTCAAGAGGGTTGCTATGTAACAGGCAGGTTATGCGTCTGATTAGTATTTTTGTTACTAAGCTGTATCTACAGGTACTGCAGCGGGTTGGTTATTTATGTATATGCCTGCCATCTCTAATATAAAAAGCTTTGTAATGCCTCAATAATAAAATGCATTCATAACCACATCTTCTGTAATCACTGCAGTTCTTGAGCTGCTATTTCGCACTCATTAGCTGAAACTGCCATTCACCTATAATTTATGAGAAGCATACAATTATGTGTTATCACTACTTCAAGTGATTATTACACTGTATGTTTTTGAGATAATGGCATGCAACACTCCATGATGAATTATACCTCTATGGGTAGCTTTGCTTCTGTCATTAACTCTATTATTTTCCTAAAACCATCCTGGAGAGAATTATGTTACAAGGTTAGTCCCTCTTTGAAGTAAGAGACTTGGGTCACTGTTGATCGAATAAAAAGACAGGATGTGGCATTTTATTTTTTATATCCATATATCAATTATAATATGCTTGCCATGTGCCTATAAATTTGCATTCCGTTTAAAGCTTCTGTGCTTAACACAAAAACCAGTTAAAGGTTTTTGTGTAGTACTTGTTTATTTACCAGATTAGAGTGGGGTTAGTTATTATGCAAAGAATGCAACAATGCACCGTTCTTACTGTGTTCTAATAATCTGAGAGCACTTTTATAGGGGAATTGGGGGGTCTGTATGTCCCTGGTTATTCTGTCCTTACAGTGTTCAGAGTATGGTGAGTGCAGAACAGGACTACTAAAATGATAAAAGGATTTGACCATTTTCCTGGCTCAAAATGGTTGATGGTTTTGCATTTTGGAGGGGGACTTGCCTCTAGAAGAATGGTATACATAGGGTGAACAGAAAAAGAAATCTCTGTCTCACACATGCAGATACTGATAGAACTTGGTTGGGCTTATTCATTTAAATGATTGGCAATAGATTTAGTAGGTGACATCTCTTCTACACAGAAATATCTGTTCACACAACTTTCCTCTGCATTTCTCAGATTCACCTTAATTGATTTTTTTAAATATAAAAACAAGGTGTTTGGTAACGAAAGGAAGTTCCCAAGATGAAAGGTTGATTAAAGTATTTGTAAGTCTATCATGCATCTCCAAGCTTTTCAGATTTAACTCATTTTCAAGTTTGCTAAACCTGAGCTGCTGGGTAGCTTAGATTGAAGGTCTTGCACAGTCACATTAGATCAGAGCTATGCAGTGATACGATTTTCTAGCTAATTTTCTGATAACATAAGAACATCCTAGATGAACAAATGGCATCCATCTTTACTTGATGCTTAACGCAGAGTAACAGGAAGTATTTGAATGCTTTTATTTCTATTAATATATTTAGGGATGCATTCTGAATGTGTTCTTGTTTTCTTACCATTCCATTGCAGGTGAGATAATGGAAGAGGACACTATTACTACACACTTTTTAGTAGGAAAAAGGAAACCGATTCTCTCTTGGTTTTTCAGTAGTTAGTGTGAGGCTCTCTTAATTGCTAGGGACTTTTTGAAGTCTGTCTTAAGGGGACATTTGGGAGAACCCTCAGCAGCACACTGTGACAAACTTGCAAGAAACAAACATGGCGTAGTAACTGGAGTTGTCCAGACCACTGTTAGGTCTGGTTTTGTTGGATGAATTTTAGTTACTGGAACCTGGTGATATGGATATTTTAAATGTGAACTGTGAACTGTTTTATACTGCTCTATGCAAAGATGTCCCTCTACCACCTGTGTTCTTTAAAAATAAACAAATAAATAAATAAATAAATAAGAGTATTTATTAACTGCAAGCTCATAATAAAAACTATATCGACCATATACAATAAAGTCAATAAAATACAAATTGATTACATAAGGGGGAAAATGGCTATTAATTAATATATTTGGCTTTCAGTTATTATTCTGTGTATTTTGTAGAGTGCCATCTAAGGAAGGTTCATTAATTGGCAGCATTGGATAAATAAGCATCAATAAATTGATGTGATACAGTAATGGGGTTCTGCCCCAGCTGCCCCAGTGTTTCTGCTGTATGCATGCTTTGTCTTCTCTCTGTGGCCCCACATCATTCTGTGGCTTCCTTGGCTGTGAAACACAAGTGTCTGTTCCAGTTACGCATTGTTAACTGAGATGCGCAAGGAGAAAAAAACGGCCTCAGTTAGTACGAGTGGATGATTCCAATCCTCTTGACCTAAGTCAGGCATTTGGTGTTAAATTATACAAGGCAGAGTGAAAATAAAAGGTAATTACATTAAACAGCACTCTTCAGGATTCTTTTGAAAAATAACTAGATTCCTAATCCGCATGCTACAGTGCATGTACTTGAGATAATGACATTAGCCCTGTAAATGTGAACCAGATTTCTATTGTGAAGAATAGCCTTCCTGTCGCTGCAGGAATCTTTCCATCTAAGGAGATTACAGGCCTGATCCTGAATTCTTCATCAGAATGAAAAAGCTCCTGCTGTGCCAATGGCAGGCTTGCTTTTGAACAAGGTTTAAGTCCCTGTGTAGGGTTGCCAACTTCATTTTTTTTTTCCACCAGGGCTTCTGCACTGCTGAAGGCAGCATGTCATAATAGAAGTTTAGCAGGTGAAACTTTCCTAGCATAAAGTGATTGGAAAAGCTAAATTTCTACATGCCAGGCTGTTGATAAAGGAAAAGGATCGAAGGTAGGGTGGTTGCTTTTTATTTATTTAACCAAGGTAATTTACCTGTTGAAGAGGATGATACCCTGAAGGTAAGTAAAGTTTGTTACGCTTCTAAGTCGTGTAGACTTATTCCTTCTGGTTTACTTCTGGCCACAGGAGTGACCCAGAAAATAACTAATACACAGAACACATTTACAGTCGCAACAAAAAGCTCCTTAAGGCAGGCTGCAAGTCTGTAGAGTTTTAGTGTCACAACAGCAGCTTCATTCTGTTTATTTCATGGGTTGATGTTTGTTTGTGTGGTGGCATTGATACCCCACTCTATATAAACTGTATGTCTCAAAACTTGTCACTCAAAAAATCTCTGGACAGAGATTAAAACAATGAAAACCATAAACATTAGAATAGCATGCATAAGGCAAAGGCCTCCCAAAATGAAACAGTTTCAACCTGGGTTGCATTCACATGGCAGTTTATTCAAGTTTCACAATATTTCCCTGTTATGTTCCACATTATATTTGAACTTCCACACAACATAAAAGCCACTTCCAGAACTATAGTGGAACTGTAGCGAAGTATAGTGCAAGTTTATCACTCATTTCCATATTATTGGGAAGCATGTTTCCTGGAAGCAAATAACATGGAAATGAGCAGTAAACTTCAACTATATTATAGTGGTAGTAGTGGCATTTTTTTCACATGAAAGCCCAAATATAGCAAAACTTAACTGTTAAGGGAAATGTCATGGAGATGGAATGAACTGCCATGTGAATGCAGTGTCTGAAACTTAGCAGGTATATTGTCACCATCTTCTTTCAAGGAGAAGGTGAATATGTTATCAAAAAACTTAGATCTGAGTACCATGCTGCTGATGTCTTTCTCTGTATGTGATAATTGCAGTCACTCCTAAATCTGAGAAACTGCCATCCTAGCTGATCAGTTCCTATGTATCTTTGCGTGGAAAAGCCCATGAAGCAAAAAGGTGAAAAATAGTGATTTGAAAGATGCCTTGCTCATTGACATCAGTGGGACTTCTGAGTAAACACATTAAGGATCAGGCTGTTGGTGTGGCAGTGTAAGGGTGTGCCTTTGCTAATGCAATCAATATTTAGATGAAGTGATGGGGAAGGCAGGTGCTTCCACAAATTAGTTTTGTCTGGGTTTACCATAATTGGTATTCACTATTGTTCTAGCTACAGTTCAGCTTAGATTCTGAGTTTATTTGTCATGCATGTTTGGCTTTAATGGTTGCTGTCCTTAATGCAAAGTATTCTGTTGAGTTCAAGATTCAATTTCATGCTTAATTCAATTCAAGTGGCTTTGGTACCTGTCTCCCTGCTAGAAACAGACTGGGTTGGGAGACATGACATTATGTATTATGGTAGTGCTATCTGATTGTGCTGTTGCGGAAGATGAGAAATGTGCTTTTTGTTCAGTAATATATTCCACACACACACACACACACACACACACACACACTAGAAATCACTGAAATGTGCCTATTAACTGTTGATATTCCCTGAAAGTTTACACATCCTGGCTGTATAGCATAATTGTCAACAAATGAAATCTTCCAAGGGATGGCTTGCATGGTCATGGGTGAAAGGATGAAAGATGAACATGGCCAAGAGTGTCCAAACTGAGGAAGAGGAAGAAGGCTCAACAGGTCAGTTTGGAGTGGGTGGTGTCTGAGGCTGCACTGAGACGCATTAGTTTTCCTGATTATAATGCTAGCATTTCTGTTCCATTTCCTAATGCCCCTTTTACACTGCAGTACCTGTTGTGTTATGGTAACGGTGACTTTTTGACCAATATAATGGCCTGCCATGTTAAATTTCATTCATACCAGTAGTTGTGGTGTGACACAACAAACAACATTGTTGGACAACATAAACACTCCACCATCCATTCCACAGATGTGCGCTTCCGTTCCCCCACAAAAGCAGCAGGAAAGAACTGTATGCAGGTATACTACCCTAAATTCCATCACTTGACTTCTGTGGTTCTTCTGGGTTAAGGGGGATGAAATGGATTTTTTTTCTAGAATCAGATGACATGGAAATGGGGACTAAACATGCACTATTAACCACTAGTTTTTCAGAAGTAGATTTTACAATTGTGGGAAAGCTCAAACATAATGTGGAAATTAGCTGTTAGGGAAACAATGGAGAAATAAAATAAAGAGTTGTGTGAATGCAGGGTTTGTGTTTGTGTGTGTTGTAGTGTCCAACTCCAGGCTGTGTGATCTCCTGCACTGTTTAGAGTCTCACTAAGTAGGACAGGCATAGGCAAACTCGGCCCTCCAGATGTTTTGGGACTACAACTCCCATCATCCCTAGCTAACAGGACCAGTGGTCAGGGATGATGGGAGTTGTAGTCCCAAAACATCTGGAGGGCCGAGTTTGCCTATGCCTGGAATAGGAAGGTGACCTGAGGTTGTTCACTCCTGTAGTTTCAGCTCTTTGGTGCAGAAAAGCTACACTTGATGAGATTCTAGTTTCTGTGCAACTCTCCAAGGTACAGGAGCCCTCTCAGAAACTGGACCTATGGATGTGTGCCAACCAAATGGCATGCAGAAGAGAAGGCCATCTGTTGTGGAGAATCTTCCATGTGGGAGTATTTGAACTTGCCCCATTTTTTCCAAACAAACCTGTGAGTTTCATTAAATTAGGTGTTTCCAGGAAAAGTGACATCTTAAACTGGTCAGGGACAGCCCTTGAGGACACTTCTCAAAACCACCTTGATGTTTGACACATGGATGATAGCATTAAGAGAACGCTATCTATTGATCTCTGAGATTGAACTGCTACACAGGGGAAGAGCAGTCCCATTCAGTCACATCGTCATATATAGTGCCCTTTTCTCTTTCTAACACTGTCCAAAAAGAAAAAAGCAACTGCACTCATTGCAGTTGCACTCAACCTCCAACCCAAGTCTCCCAGTTCCAGAATTTCCCCTCCCTGCTTGAATGAAGCACCCGTAGCACTCGTAAAAGAAGTCCCACATTCTGTCTCTGGCAGCCTCCTACTACTTTGAGACATCTCCACCACCCCAGTTGCAAGCTCCCCTTCAAGTTCTCCTGAAACAACTACCCTTCACATAATACAGTGACACTTAGGATGATAGAGGAAAGAGGGAAAGATGTTTTCCTCATCTTCTGTTGCCAGTGCCACTGCTTCCTCTCTCAAATCTTCTGACACACGGAAGATTTCCTGAACTTGTCATGATTGCAAGAGGGGAGACTCTGGAAAGCTCTGGTAAAAACCCAAGGGCAGCCTCATCTAGCAGAATGTCTGTTCCCCTGGGGCTGCGGAGAGAGGGGTGTTTGCTGCATAGCGTGCCAACAGATGATCTGGGAGGGGCGCCATCTTCCTGCATGGCTGGGGAAAGGCATGGTCACCTGGTGCCACCCATTACCAGGCGTGCCAGACGCTCCATTCTGGGCGGGCCTCACCTGCAAGGCCAGTTGGGTCAGGGGCATGGGGGCTGGGCTCTGCCCACCCCTGCCATTTTTAAAAGCAGGGCCAGGTGCAAGCTGCCCTCTTTGCTGATCTTCACAGAATTTTCCACCCACCCAGTCTGTTAGGACTCCCACTCGGTGGGAAAATGGGTGAGTTGACGTATGGAGCTTACTATAGTTGACTCATCACTGTATTCTGGGTCAAGGAAGAAGATACTCTTGCAAGCAAATTGGCCGGCTTGCAGCTCTTCACCTACCTCATAGTAACTATCACAACTTTAGTGGATAAGGCATTGGGTTGGAGCCTCAGTTGCGGGGGTATCTCATTAGAGGGGTTCAGGAGGGGTGACTGTGCCCTGGGGCTGGGTGATATATCAATATATCGCCCAAAACTGGTTTGGAGTTCACATCGTGATAATTGTTTCAGAATATTTGAGCTGGCAATATATCGTGAATCACAATGTGTGAAAGGGCTCGGTGATATTTGAGCAGAGGTGTTATATGCTGAGAGTCTCACTCCTGTCAGCAACCATGCTGCAGCATTCTGCACTAATTGCAGCTTCCAGATGGAGAGCAAAGGAAGTTCTAGAGAGTTCTAGAGAGTACACTGCACTAATCCAATTGTGAAATGACTCGTGCTTGAACTACTGTGGCCAAACCTTCGATTTGTGGAACTCCCACATTTAACATGCACTTGATGCCACCTCTCTCCTTTTCTGAAAATCACTCCTTAAAACCAGCTGGAAACGAAGGCTGAACAATTAATCCAAAGGCTGGATTAACCTTTATTGAGAGGGTTTTGGATTAACTGCTTAGTTTTCCTTGCTAACTGTAACCAAGCATTAATTCAGTAGCTGCATTTGCCCACATTCATCCCTCTCCTTTTCCCATTGTTTATTTTACATCAGAAGATCTTTGCAATTAGGGTTGTGTGTGTGTGTGTGTGTGTGTGTGTGTGTTTGTTTGCTGTAGCATGCCCCATACACAAACTATCACAATGTATAAATAATAAAAAGTAGTGAAGAGTATAGCCATGAAATGCCTCTTACAAGATCAAAGACTCTGTGAGTCATACTATTGAAATAATAGATTCTAGGTCAGAACTGTGATATTCTTGGATTCATTATAAATCACACATGAATATGTGCATTTTAAAAATAAATAAATCAGAGGCTGTGACGTTATTTCTATAGGCAAGTTCAGCCAGGCCCTCATATTCCTGCCCACTCAATCTCTCCCATATGCATATAGAATATAGAGCCTTTTGGGTTTCCTCGTTTTTCTTTTAGATTAAACTCCTTAACATGGCTTTTTGATTGCCCAAGGAGATCCAAGATAATATCGCAAAGCCATATGATTCTTTTGAAATTAAACTCTATAGTATAAGCCAGTCCTTGATCTATGGGATACGTCTGAAATAAGTGATATCTCATTTTTCTTCTATTTGTTGACAGTGGGTATTGAAACCCTGCATAGGGTTTGCCACTCCAATTGTAATGGCACTGAGACATTTATTTGAATGTTGTAAGCATGGTAATTCTTTTTTTCCACACCCATAGGTGCATCTTAGGGGTAATAATCCTCTGTTCCCAGCTCTGTTTTGTTGTTTTCCCTTTTTGACAGTATGTATTCCTTTTTTTTAGCTTCATTGTAGATTTGGGGTGGGGAGAATGTTTAAAGACTAGAGTAGAGCAGTGTTTTTCAACCTCCTTGGGGCAACGGCACACCTGCCCCACGAAAGAAATCTCGCGGCACACCACCCGGGGGGCGGGGTGTCCGCGCGCCCTGGCGGGAGGGAGGGGAAGGACCCAGGCGGGCGAAAACGGAGCGGGAGATCGGCGGGCCAAGCGCCCGCCCCCCCTCCGCCTCCCGCGCCCAGCCCCCCGGCAGCACCTTCAGCCGGCCCCGAGCGAGCCCGGCGGCACCGGCACCTCCCGCCCGTCCCCGACCGCGGCAGAGGCAGCAGGCGAAGCGCCCGGCAGCCCGCGGCGGCCGGCGAGCGAGAAGCGGAGCCGAGGCGACGCGGCGCCAGCCACCCGGACCGACCCGGAAGCGGCCCAGGGCACCGCCGGTCGCCCCGCCCGCGCCCACCGGAAGCGGCGCGCCCGGAGGGGGAAAGAAGCCGCGGAACAGCAGCCGGTGTCTTGCGGCACACTACTGTGCCGCGGCACACCGGTTGGGAAACGCTGGAGTAGAGAGCATATAATTGTACCAGTAGTGTAGCTTCTGGAGTTATGTATTCCCCTTTTTTAAAAAAGGGGTGGGCAAATTGACTACAAAGCCTTAGCCAAAGCCCATGATATTGAACATTTTGGATATAATCAACATTTTCAAAAGCCTGTTATTTTGTATCCTCTAGGCATAATCTACTGCTTTGTGATGGTCTCAAAGCTTCTGTTGCTTTTTATTCCTTTAATTTTGTGTTTCATTGTCACATGGCAGGAAATCAGGAGGGAAAAATTGTACCATCTGGATTGGCTATGATCACCAGCAAAAATGTTTGACTCTGTACAATGTAGAGATTCTCACAAGTTTTTCATTTCCATTGATCCTGCAGTGAATGGTTTAAAAGCAAGGTAGTCACTTTTATTGCAAAAGGCTTCCTACTACGAATATCGGGATTGTTGTTCTCGCAATGGGACCATGAGTATATTAAATGCTTTAGATCTGAAATCTTTGAAACTGATACAACAATGTGCTTTGAAACAAGAAGGCAGTATATAGTTTGGCATATTAAAACAAAACAAGTCCTATATAGAAATATACTTTCCGTTTTTCATTTTGCTCCCAAATATACTTCCAGAGTTTTGTGAATATTCAAAATAGCATGGTCCCAGACAAATGCATGAGCTTCCTAGTCACAGTGGTTTTCAGTTTCTAGAAATATGTGGTGTTACAGTTTGCACCATAAATACATGTTTTAAAGTGTTTAGAGCTGCAAGTTTTAATAGCTCAAGCATCTAAAGTTTCCATTTTTAGCTTAAGTGATTGTACTTATTTTCTTTGTTGGGGGGTAATATTGAGGCTGAGAATTAAGGCCACGTGCTTGATTTTTTTTACACTTTATTTAGACTATTTTAGGACTGGTTGTTTATCATAGTAGGAAATGAAAAATGAAATAGTAAGGGCACAATCCTGTGGCCTTTGGGAGTATTTCATTGATCACAGGGGAGCAAGCTTTTACATAAGCATTCTTATGGAGTAAGGACAAAATAAAATAAAAAAAATTCCTTCCAGTAGCACCTTAGAGACCAACTAAGTTTGTTCTTGGTATGAGCTTTCGTGTGCATGCACACTTCTTCAGATACACTGAAACAGAAGTCACCAGACCCTGATATATAGTGAGAGGGTGGGGAGGGGTATTACTCAGAGGGGTGGTGGAAATGGGTGAAAGGTTGATAGCTGTGGTAAACCTGTTGACGACTGTTAATGGCTGCAATTAGTCTTACAGGAAAAAGCAAGGGGTGAGAAGGTTAAAAAAGCTTTGTCATGTATAATGAGATAAGAATCCAATGTCTTTGTTCAGACCAGGTCTCTCCATGGTTTTAAGCTTGGTAATGAGTTGGTCTCTAAGGTGCTACTGGAAGGAATTTTTTTTATTTTATTTTGTTTTGACTATGACAGACCAACACGGCTATCTACCTTTAACTGGAATTATGGAGTAAGGGTTAGTGCAGGTTCTCCAAAACTGTCATCTTGCAGGAAGCTTTTCTGAAATAGATATTCAAATATGCATTTCCTCCGTGTTATCAGAAACATGTTAGTACCGTAGTAGCTCTCGAAACTGGCATAAATAGTTGGGTGTTAACTGCGTTATTTCCCCCCCTCCCCGATATTATAAATAAATATGAAACTCCATGCAGAGGGAATACAAGTTATGAAATGTTCCTATGCACAGCTGATGCTAGCCATAGTAGTAATAAATTGGACATTTAAGCATTATGCTTAAAGCATTATGCAGTAGTATTATGTTCTATGCTTTTCCCGTCCATTCTCATCTGCTTATCACAGCAGATTCATCAGAGTCCAAGAAAACCAGTTAAAGGTGAAATCCAAACCCTTGCTAGAAAGCAGTTGGCTTGAATAGAGCAATAGATCCAGCAACACACATGGAGTCCTGCTGGATGTGTGGTGAGGTGAGGAGCCAAAGGATCCTTCCTTCCTTTCCATTCTGAAACACAGTCTGGAGAGTATATGCTAGCGACTTCAGCAGAGATGCTGCTGGCAGTAAGTTCCAGTCAACCATAGTTTGGACGGGTACAGTTGAGAGCTCTGTGAATGCACAGTCTCTTGCTGGCAGAACCTACCAAAGGAGGGTTGGGCTGGGCAGGGTGACACCTCTTCCTCCTCTGCAACCCTTCCAGTACAGCAGGTCAGGGATTGGGATTGCTCAGTAATTGAAACACATTTTTGGTTGTCTTGGGATATTTCTGTGGTTGAAATTCAAGAAGTAACATTAACTCTAAGATAAGTGGTGGTAGATCTACGTTTATTGTCAGTGCTTCTGTGTATAATTGATACAAAACTGTTGGTGGAAATTTGGTAAATGGTTTAGTGCAACAGCTCCCCTCCCTTAGTCTAGCTGTTACGCTTTGCAGTGAATGCATATGCATTAAAAGTTCCTGTTAAACTTTTGCTTTTCAAGCAGCAAGGAGTGGTTGAACAGAAAGAAAGGAGAGAGAGAGAGAGAGAGAGAGAGAGAGAGATTCTTAACACCCCATCTTTCTCTAGGCTGCTTTCCAATACTGCTTTGCAATGTTTAATTTGTGTGTGTGTGCCTGTGCCTGTCTGTCTGTCTGTCTGTCTGTCTGTCTGTCTATGTCTGCACATACATGCACATTGCCATTCAGGGCAAGCCAGCACTATACATAAAAACCAAATACCAGTAAAGCTGCAATACAAGTTGATTAAAATATTCATTAAAATATTAAAGTATTGGGACATGGAAAGCATGCCGGGGGGGGGGGGTCTGCCAAGGTAGAAATGGAGCAGAGGATGCTACAAGCTGTCTCTTCTTCCCTTTATCTTCATATGCAAAGGTCGAAGTCTGGGGTGGGGAAAGTCTCCATTAGCCATCATATTAGGTTCCTGAGAGCAAATGGTAGAGTTTAAATGCCACTTACCCTCAGAAGTTGCTATGGTCTTTGGAGACCACTCTAGGTTTGCAGGAAGATACTTGGCTGTGGAATTTTACCAGTCTACTTGACTGCTGCAAAGCCGTCTCCCTACATTTGCTGCAAAGCAAACCCCCTTGTATCTGTTGCAACAGCAGACTGAAAGTAACATGATACTTGTCAGTTTCCATTCACAACCTTAGAAGAGGTAGTGCATCTTGCCAGGTTGCCTTCTCCAATGGTTAGGCCAGTCTCACAATCAGGAGCAATGCAAGATTGAAAAATACACTGGAACGTCTGTGCTTGACCTTTCTCTTGCCTCCCTTCTTTTGTAATAGCATCTGGTTTGTAGGTGGCAGACTAATTTCTCAAGCCTGCCATCAAGCATAATAATAATGTGGTTTGCACAGCCCTTACATTTAATAATCCATATACAAAATCTCCAAAGTACTAGAGGTGACCTATGAAAAATTCATGAATGGTAATTATGCTAATTACACATAAAAATTCAGGTAGCAAGTAAGCATTTGATCCATTTATTTCCAGCAGTTTGCCAATTAAGAAGCACATGCTAAAAGCTATGTCTCTTGAAAAATCTATGATTCGGCAGGTACCCTGGGGAGAGCTCTTATTTCCTCCTTAAACATTTGCACTTCTCTGATTCGTAGCTGTCCATTCACAGAGGAGTGCAATGATTGCTTTATGGTGTGGTGTTTTGGTTTGTTTATGGTGGGTGGTGGGTGTTTTTTAAGAGAAGACAGGAGAAGGGTCAGATTCAAATAACATTGATAAGAGTATAAAATAATGTATATGTATTTGTGAACACCTGTTAAATTGTATGAGTTTGTCTAAATACCCAAAAAAGTGATGTGATTGTCTTAGTTTACATAGCAAATTTTCATCATTCAATTGTTGTCTAAGAGTAAAGGGGGAACTGCAGGAGGAGACATGATCTGTTTTGTTGTAGCTGTGCACATAGAATCAGACTTGCCCAAATCATGATTTTGGGCTGAAATGTTAGCAACCAAAACAAAGGCATCATGCACAGTGAAATCAAGTTTACTCTAGGGGTGTTCACAAGAGCCCCATCTATTCATATAGTAAAAGCAGGGAGCAGGGAGCCAGAACCACATCTTACCAACCTCAGTCCTGACAGCCATGCATTGAGCAAAATAGCAAAGGGGGTGGGATTTGTGCAGACATGGCTGTGTAAAGCAGGAGAAACGTTCCTGGTCTATGACAGCAGTAAACCGGTTGGTTGCATAATTGGAGATTCTACTGAGATAAGAAGCCTTCTAGTGTACAACTAGCTATATTCACATGAGCCCTCTTTGCTTACGTTCCACTCAAGGAACAGGTTTTGCAGGGGACAGAGGTCATAGATCCACTGCCTTTCCAGACATCGGCTGTACACACAGACTAGACGCTCATGAAGTGGGCTTATATTGTCACAACATGATGCCATAAATGTTGGAAGTCTCCACGCCTCTGTGAGCTGTTATTGCCCATCACTGAGCATTGTAGTAGGTTGCTATGCAATGATGCCAGCTCCCCGAGCCTTTGCAGTAGCTTCCCTATCAGACCCAATAAGAAATGTGTGGTTGTTTCCATTTAATAACCAGTTTTCAAGCATCTGAAAATATTTGATACAGGAAGAGCACGGCTGCATTTCTGGGAAAGGGAAAGAAAGAGGGAGAAAATATATGTGTAAACTGCGTTTTTCATATATATACCCAGGAACGAGTGTAAAAATAGCAGCTCTGAGGAAGTCAACAGGTCACTCTGATGCACAGCAATGAACTGCAAAATCAACTTGAATTGAAATGAGGTTTCCAGGGTGTAGCATATGTTGTGATGAAGGTGCCAGGGAAGATAAAGTAGGCTACACTCTTTCAACCTGTTCAGAGTGTGTTCCAATCATTTGGAACCAGAATGAACTGCTCCCACACTGCACAGCCCAAATCAGAACAAATTAAAACAGGGCTGCTCTTACAGGTGCATCCATTAATCCCAGCACACCGTCTGGGCTGTGCACAGTGTGTGTAGGGAGAGAAAAAATGATGCCAGGCAAAATGGTCTTTATAAACCCAAACGGAATTGCCAGAAATGGATTCATTGCACAAAGCATTGAATATTATTTTGGACCCATACCAAAAAAAGATAGATTGCATATTTAAAAAGCTCCTGTTTTATTTGACTCGAGGGAAACTGGTTGTGAAGGGACCTATCCTATTTAATAAAACAGCTCAGTCTCCCTCTGGTGGCTACTTCGCTTTTACTGACTCACACTGATGGTAAACCTGTGCTAGTCCCACCCAATATAAAAATGGGAGAAAATTCACATTTTAGGCTGTGAATTCTAAGTAGCATTAGTGAGATTAATGCACTGTAAATACTGCTGTACAGATGACGTGGGTCCCACCCACAGCTATTAAACTAACAGAGGGAGTGCTTCAACTGAATACAAATAAATAACTTTCTGAATATTCTGGGAATTGAGGTTATTATGTTTAACAGGTAGACAGTGCAGTTGAACTTGATACAGCTCCACAATAAATTCTGTAGACTGTCTGCTTAGTGTGTTGTTGTGAAACCCAAAAGTAAGCCTAGACTTATTTAGACAGAATTTGATGGATTACTTCTGCAGATGATGCATTTTAATTGCATGATTACAATCACCCTAAAGATGTAGATTTACATACAAAGTATTGCTTCAAATGCAGTAATAAGTAAACATCCCATAAGTGTGAGGATGGGGGAAAGCATGGAGGCACATGGAGAAAAGAGAGGGGGAAGGTCCCATTGCACAAGCGGGAGCCCTTTGTAGATGAGACACTGTATTGGATACCCACCAAAGTTCCCAAGTAGAGGATAATTTATTTGTAGCTAAAACTTTGCATTTGGATGCTGCTAAAATTGTATCCTAAATTTGAGTTTAGGCATATCCACTCTGGTCCATTCGGACTACTATTTCAAAACCACCTAGCCTAAAACAGAAGAAGAGGATCTGTAGTACAGTACTTGCATTGTGTATCTTGAAATCCTAAAAAGAGCCTATATTTAGGTTCAGCCATTGCTGCTTCTGCCTGATCCTGCTATGAGCCCCGAGTGGAGATGAAAATCAAGTGAGGAGTGAAAATCAAGTGCAGCTATAATATCTAAAGGAGCAAGCTACCCAAATCGTCATGATCTGCCACATGATCCTGCCTTATACTATGTCAGACCATCTAGCTCAGTCTTGCCCAACTAGCTCAACTTTGACTCATAGAATTATAGGATTTTGTAGAGTTGGAAGGGACCATGAGGATCATCTAGTCCAACTCCCAGCAGTGCAGGAATATTTTGCCCAATGTGGGTCTCGAACTAAAGCATGCTTTATCAACTGAGCTATTCCGTATTTCCATTGAAGACAATGGCAGGGTTTTGTTTTGCTTTTTGCTAATTCTGACTGTGTAAATAATAAAATATGACTCACCATCATCCTAACTCCCTCCTCCCCTCTGTGTGTGTGTGTGTGTGTGTGTGTGTGTGTGTGTGTGTGAGAGAGAGAGAGAGAGAGAGAGAGAGAGAGAAATATTCCATTTTAGAAATGTGTGAAACTGTTGCTAGTGGAGAAAAAAATAAGCTTGTGGAACACAGGGCTAGATGCAAAGAGCACAGAGCTCTGATGCTGCTTCAGCAACAATTAAGCTGAGCCCTAGACTACTGCAATGTACTCTACATGGGGCTGCCCTTGAAGATGGTCCAGAAGCTGCATGTAGTGTACAACACAGCTACTAGGTTGGTAAGTGGGATAGTCCCATGAGACCATGTGCAAGTGGTAAGTGGGGTATCCCCATAAGACCTTGGTTCACTGGCAGCCAGTGCAGTCCTCAACTGGGCCAAATTCAAGGTATTAGTGATAGCATACAAAACCGTAAAACAGGATTCAGGTACCTAACAGGGCACCTTCCTCAGTATCAAGAGTCTTGGGCCCTATGATCAGTAGGGGAGGTCCTGTTGGTGGTGCCAGCACAGGGGACTGCCCGATTGGTGGGGACCCATGGCAGGGCCTTGTTGGTAGTGGTTCCCCTAGTGAGTCTCCCTCATGGTTGCATTTAAAGAGATTTAAAAAAAAAAAAAAAACCCAGTACAGTTTCTGTACTCTGTGTTAACATTTTCATTGAGCTATGCACAAGGGCCCCAAGTATTCCCCCCCCCCCGCCTTTGATTGGTCACCACCAGTTCAGAACCCATCAGTGTATACATGAAGAAATAATCCCATATTAGGGTTAAAATGTTTCGTGAAACCAAGGGAATAAACTCACTGGTAAAAGAAATAAAGAGTTTTCCAATCAAATATGATGAAATTGACGTCAGTAAATGTATTTTAGAAGCATATGGCTCAAATAATCACAACAGAAGGGGTCTTTAAAAAAAACAAAAACCCAGAAACTAGATTTTCTGCTGTTCACACACAGTAATCTTTTCATAAATAGAAAATCAACTTTAGCTGAACTCCTGCTCACAGAAAAGTTTCTCAAGAGACATGAGAAATATAAGGATTAATGTCGCTTCTGTCTAATGACTGTAGTGCTGGGTTTAATTAATTTTGCTGTATAGTCATTCTTTATTCATAAGGAATAATTGGTGCTTCATAGAGATTTTTTATTAATAAATTGCATTAAGTATAATCTTCTGGTGACCAGCAAGAAGCTGAAACAACTGAAAGGAGGAAAGATGAAGTCCATAGTAAACGCTCAGTGAAAATGAATGTATAATTTGTACTTAAATATAACAAAACAATTGCACTAGGAGATATTTCTGGAAACCAAGTGATCACTTTTTAATTAAATGTGACATAACATTTGAATTGCCATATAATTTCTAGAGAGGAGGATACATTCCCTTTCAGTGGTAGGTAATCTTTGTCTGCTCATCCACATGGAATATGTGTCATTACATACATACTACCTTGACTATTAGGACTATCTTGGCTATGACTCCTGGAAGACCTGTTCCCTGCCTTGCAGGCCTTTTTCCAGCTGGCCTGGGAGGACAGAGCCCTGACTGACTCCAGCTACAAAAGCTGAGGTTGCTGAACAGACTTTTGGGCTGGGATATTGCTTGGGGCAGGGGTTGTTGCTGTTTTTAGTGTTGTTGTTTTTTTAAAAAATGTATCTTTAGTATGATTTATGTGGAAATTGCTCAATTTGGTTGTAATTTTTTGGTGTTTTATTTATTGTTTATGACTACTTTTGTTACATTTTGAATTATGTAAATCCCCCCCATGTTTTAGCCATCTTGCGCATAGTTTTACCTATGGAAAGGCATATACAAATAAAATTACATATGTAGGTATCATGCCCATTCCTAGATCCCATTCCAGATTCAAAGGCCACATTCTGAAATTCTCAAGCTGTCAGAGAAGAAAGCTGCATGTTATGACATGTTCCATTGATGATGATGATGATGATGATACACACTCAAGCAAAATCTACATTTATATGGCAACAACTGCATACATTCCTAAAGGGTTGTTTGGGATGCTCCAATCTGAACAGCCATAAATAACAGCAAGTATGAATGATGAATGGGCTCACAAGATCTATTCTGTGAATTAGGTTTGATGCCCTACATTTAAAGTCCTGGTTATAGACATCAGTTTATGGGTGGCTTTGGATTAACTATATTTCCATCATTGGTTTGCTTTATTAATATGTAAACTCCTTTTGGACAAGGGCACTTATTCATGGAGAAACTCATTTTAGATTAGCCAAGTAAGCAATACTGTATTATTTTGACTTCTGAAAATTGTTCTAATAGGTGGCAAGAGAGGCTGGGGGAGAGGAGAGAATAGGAACAAATAAAACAGCCTGCTGCAAGTCTGATGATTCCTCCTTCCAACTCTGTTTTATCTTATCCATTTCAGCATTAAAGCCTTGATGTCCAAAGAGCTGATTTTTATTTATTTATTTATTTCATGAAGAGCAGAGAGGAAACTCTGCAACTTTCAAAACACATGTCACAGCATCTGGCTGCTTTATAGTCTTTTGAAGACTCTGCACTCAAAGCTTCAGAACTGTCCATTTGGCTGAGGAGACAGCTGTGAAAGTACCTGGCTAAACCTGTCTGCTTGAACATAGTTTTCATACGAGTTAAGATTAAATATGAAAGGAGAAATGCCTTTAATCTTTAATTAATTACCATCTCATGCATTGAGATCTGACTTGATTAATTTAGTTATTTGGGAGGAAGCTTCTTCAAAAGCAATGAAATGCATTGTTGAAATTGTTTTATAAGTGCTGACATGACATGTTTCATTGAAAGAGAAAATGCCATATTTTTTGGCTCTAAGTATATATGTAAGATATAACTCTAGAAACATGTGCATTTAAGTCCAGGTTATATTTGCCAGTATTCGTAGAAATGAACATGCCAAGATGCTACCAGAAGGATAGGAAATCAGTGGCCCTCCTGATATAGTTGGGCTACTGTACTCATAGCCCCAAAGCATTGACTATGCTGGGTGAGACTGAGGTCAACATCTGGAGGGTCACAGTTTCCCCATTGTCATGACCATGTACCAGGAACCTTTGGAATCAGATTCTTCATATAAGGAAAAGATGGATCCTGTTCTTTTCCACGTGACTCCACTGGACAGCATCTCACCCCCTCACCCCTAAACCCTAATGAGATATATCTGCCACTGGACATCGTAGACTTCTTGGAGGATCAGGGAAAACCTGAGGTCCCCACAAAGAAGGCCCTGCAGCTTGAAACTCTGCTGCCTAGAAACCCAGTGGCCACAGAAAAAGGAAGGCATTGGCTCTTTAACTGGTCAGCTGCAGCACTCAGGAGCAGACCTTTCATTTTCACTCTCCTGTCTAGATGACAAAGCTCTGCCAATTTCTCCAAGACTCTGCTGAGAGAACTTGCTTTTTCTGCCTTCAGGTAAATTATGGTACAGGACCAACACATTGGTAATTGTCTGAGGTCCTAACCTTACCTTACCTTATCTGCCCATCAGTTCCAGAACATCAGCTCTACTAATCTCCATCTTGCTTCAAAAATCCAATCCCCTGGGCAGGTACCCTGATATGAGCCCCATGAAAAAACAACAACACATAAGATATTATAGGAGAGACAGCATTGGTCCTGATTATAAATATATTCGCAGTAGGAACATAGGAAGATGCTTCATGTTGTATCACAAGGTTGGGCCATCTAACTCACTGTTGTCTCACCGTGAATAAGGAAGGATGGCTCCTGTCTGAAACCCAAACTTTGGGCATGCTATCAATGGCTGATGGGAGTTGGTCCAACCACATCCTTGGTTTACACAGGTAACAGCAACTTCCTATTATTTCAGACATGAATCTTCTCCAGCCTCTTTTGACGATGTTAAGTATTGAATCATGTGCTTTGCCACTGACTTATGCCCTTTCCCTAAACTGCACTGGCAATTTATCACCTCTTTCTTTCCATGCCTTTTCTGTTTTCCTAAAATGCCTTTGTCATCTGCAAGTGTTTTGATAACATTCCCCATTGTTCTGTACTTCTTTTCAGTTTTTTTGCCCTCCCTTGTTGAAAATTAATATTATATATTTATTCCACACTGGCTCCTCTTACCTGTGTTGGCCTATGTAGGGGGCTTATTAAGTTAGCTATTAGGTACATATATTCCAGATTCCATTCTAAAACCCAAATTCCATCTTGAAGAGCATATCCTGCCTGATTCCTATTGAGCAGGTTGTGAAGGCATTGAAACTCAAGCAATTGGATGAGCATGCTTAGGGTGATGCTTCATGCATTTCCATGAATCATGAGGTTTTTTAGAAGGCCAGTTCCAATATGGAGGTCAAGCTCAGAGCAGAAGATGCTTTGAGCAAAAGCAAATTAGTCATAATTAGTCAGAAGTACCATATGTTACCCTCCATTAAGGACCTTTTGATCCATGCAGATGTATTAGGAAACTTCCTATGCATACTCATGCATTGATTTGATGGTCAAGGCTGGCTCAAACTGTCCTGTAATAACAATACTCAACAGCGCCAATTGGCACATAATGATCATGAAACAGACAAAGGTGTAACAGTAGAAAAGGATTTGTTCTCAATATGCAATTTTAAGTAATTATGTTACCAATTCATTGTGCAATTTTTTTTATAAAATGTCTCTTTCTGTACCACAAAGACTGAACCAATGCTCTAAGGGTTGGACACTGTGTACAGAGCACAAATAATAAACTGATGGTGAGCTAAAACCACTTTACCACTCCATTCTTCTTCTGCATGAGTGCCTGCTACCCCTTAACACATTCCTTATCCATATGGGGTATGACTTGTCTCACAGGATTTGATGGTGGTCTTTCTAGGGCCTTGGCCTGTTTCATCACCTAATATATCAACATGTGGCTAAAAGTTTGTTGGAGTGTTGCGTATCCAATTCCTTGAGTTGTATTTTCAGAGAATAAGGATGGTCTTGGAAAAATGATGGCTCTCTTGTATGTATATACTGAAGAGTGCCTGGGGAAACCCAGTCAGATGGGTGGGGTATAAATAATAAAATAATAATAATTATTATTATTATTATTTGGAGTATATGAATTTAAGCATGACTTTGGCAATAGACAACGTGCTGCATTTTCAGTCCATCATTCTGCACAAAAAACCCTAATGGCTTTTCCTCTCTCTTGGGAAGCTTCTGCCCCGTTGATACTTTGCAAACACTGTATCCACATTTCACTTAAAATGCATCATTAAGTGAGAATGTTCCAATCATTCCATCAAAGGTGATGGATTGAATTATTTATTAAAAATGCAATTAGTCTTTTTTGCATATTTGTCAAAAACCTGAGAAATCCTTTTCGGTTTTCTGTCATTAATTAATATTATCTTTAATTCCCAATTAGCATGAATAGATTTCTCAGAAGACAGTGACATGTTGAATATCCATTTTTGAATGTTTGACCACATACCTTAATATCATAGTCACATTTTAGGGTTTTTTTTAAAGCTATATTTCTCTACTTGAAATATATATATATATGGAAAGAAAGTATTTCTCTTAATACAATCCTTTAAAGACTCCTCCTGGTTTTTTTTCGGGGGCGGGGGGAGGGCAGGATTGGTTTGGCAGGAGGATGAAACTGGCTGCAAATTAGATTCTACAATATACCATGTTCCTTATTTTTCAACTGATTAGTTTCATACTGTTGGCAGTAACTTACCCTGTTGAATTCAGCTTGGGATTTTGTAGCAATCTTCAGCACGGTGTTCAAACCCCTGAGGGATTGTGTAGAGATTCTGTCAAACCCTTTTTGGTGGATGTGTATTTCATTCTGTGGCTGTACTTTGTGCTCATTTAAAAGAACCACTCTTCAATTTGAAGCTGAACATTTTCAAAATGAAGTTTAGAGAGGCAGAAGTCTGTCACAATGGCTGGAGTATCGCTACTTCCCAGCATTTAATGGTCTCTATTAGTATGAATAGAGCTCCAGTTTCATCTTCTCTTGTTGCAAAAGCCTACGGTTTCACAATTTGTTTTCTTTTTTTTAATAAACCTGCAAGATCTATACATGATCTACACATATTGCTAAACTCATCAACAGTGTTTCACTGCTTAACCTTTTTCTTTCTCTATAATATGTCCATAGTTCAAAAGTTCTAGCTCATCGTCTAAGGGAGGAAGATTTTGTTCAGTATATAAAAATGTATCTAATGTGAGTGGCGTGTTGCTGGGTTACAGTTAGATCCATTCATCCCAGTACCGTATTTTCCGCTCCATAAGACGCACCTTTTTCCTCCTAAAAAGTAAGGGGAAATGTCTGTGCGTCTTATGGAGCGAATGTGTGGTCCCTGGAGCTGAACTGCCCAGGGGCAAAAGCAGATCGTGCTTTTTAAAAAAAAAAAGAGAGAGAAGGGGGTGTTGAAAGGAAGCCCGCTGAGCAGCTGCTCAGCAAACGATCGGGGAGAGAGATAAGGGAGAGAGATTCCAGCCCCGCCCCCTTGCAGAGGGAGGCTGTTTCCCCAGCGACATGTGACTGGCTGATTAGATTATCTGTCTGGAAACTGTAGAAATTGTTTCCTGAAGCTGCAGAACTGTAAGTTAAACCCCATAAAACAGGGTTTTTTCCCTTTGCAAAGTAAGCTCAACAACTTTGAGCTGATCCTCAAAAAATGGGGCTTTTCTCCTTTGCAAAAGAAGCTACAGAAATTTGAACTGATCCTCAAAAAAATGTGGCTTTTCCTCTCTAAAAATTAGGTGCGTCCTATGGTCAGGTGCGCCTTATAGAGCGAAAAATACGGTACTTTGTTTCTGAACCTTGGAGAATGTAGACAAAGTGCATCTACAACATGGATTTCTTAATTTGCAGGAATCGTTCTATTTATTCAACTTTTCAAACATCTGCATTATGCAGTCATGGGTTTTCCTTTGTTATGGTTGTTTTGCCTTATATTGTTTTGTGTGCACTGATTGAGTTATTGCATTTCACTGTATATTTCGTCTGTATATCTTTGGGGACTTTAACTGTAATTCTGATACCACTACTGCTAATAATAACTTATCCCCCTTTGGGGGGGCATTCACAAAATAGAAAGCTACTCAGCAATAGATCATCAGGTGTCATTTGCACCGGCTTGCCATTTTTGTGCAAAATTAGACCCTTCCATTACAAAGTTGTAGTTCTGAATGCATCCAAGCCACACAAAAGTAAGGTTTCTAATTCAAAATATATAAACATTAAACAAGTATATTATATGCCAAAAAGTTAATTGTTTCTCTTCTTTGAAATCTACAGGTGTTACTTGGAAGATGGAGCTTCAAAAGGTGCCTGGCTGAACCGATCAAGTATTATTTTTGCAGGAGGAGACAAGTGGTCAGTAGATCCTCGCGTTTCAATTGCAACAGCAAACAAAAAGGAGTACAGCCTCCAGATACAGAACGTGGATGTCTCAGATGATGGTCCCTATACTTGTTCGGTGCAGACTCAACACACGCCGAGGACAATGCAGGTGTACTTAACAGTAAAAGGTATTAGTCATCCATTATATAGATATATACATTTTATAGATAATCATGAGCAATCTGCTTTTCAAAAGGAAATCTGTTTGGCATTCTTATGTGCTGCAACATCTAAAAGTTTGATTTACTCTTGTTTGTCTATTTGTGCCCTTCAGTTCACTCATTGACTGACTTTCTGATGCAATTAATGTGATAATTGTCTTCTCTTTGAAAGATGATCCCATACGAATGCTGGCAATCCCAGAGTAATACTGGGGAAATGGATAACTCTTCCCCAAGTTCTACCCAATTCCTCAGGCACACTTCAGTGAATGCTGAAAATTACATTTAGATAACTGGAGCGCATACGTCAGTGTCCCACTGAGCTTGGGGGTAATCACAAAATGTGTCTGGGTTTGCAAGCAATGGCTTGTGAATCCTGACATAAGCATTTGTAAGCTACTCAGTGAGAATTGGACATGTTCTGGAAAGGTGGTAAACATAATCTCTATTCAGGCATTGAAGCACATGACAGGGAGGTCAGAGTTCAGTTTGCTGGGCCCACCTTCACTGGCATGCTCCCAATATCATTGTTGTCCAAGCATTGGGACTGAAGATCTGAAGTAGGGAGACAGTGCATAGATGCCTCACACAGTTTAGAACCCTTATTATAATTATATGGGCCATAATGCCTCTGCTTTGTGGATGGATGCAAAACAATGTCTCCATCAAAGATCTGCACAAGAGGGCAGAATGATGTGGGAGAACATGGTCTTTCAATTAATATTGTGAGTGTACAAAGCACTAAATGGCTTGTTGTCCTAGTACTGAAAAGAGCACTTCTCTCATTAGCAACCATTTTGAGCTTTATGGTTAGCAGCATGGGCGTAGGCAGGGGGGGCAGACGGGGGCAACTGCCCCCCCCTAGAAGGCAGCTGCCCCCACCCCTAGCTGCTGGAAGAAAGAAGGAGGAGTGCACGTGGCGGCCGAGCGAGCAAGCCGAGGTGAAGCTTTTTGCCGTGAGGCTGGAGACTGACGGGGGAACGCGTCCCCTCCCGCACAGCTTGCCCCTCTTCACCCCCCTCCCTCCTTCCCGCCTCCCGATCTCCCCTTTCAAGTTCCCCCGTTCTTCCTATCTGCCTTGAGTTCTCCCCACTGGGAGGCTGGGAAAGCATGTGTGTCCCTTTAAGAGCCTTCTTTCTTCCTCTGACAGTGAGGCTACAGGGGGAAACTCTCCCTGTTCCTCAAACATCGGGCGCTGCCCCGGGTTGCACGGGCGCCTGCTGTTTTGATCCACAGCGATCTTTTTGTGAGTGACTACTTTACCCCTTTGTCCTTTGCCTTTAACCCCCCCCCCCAAGCCTTTTTTTAACCCCTAAAAAAACGTGTTTGCTTGGGTGATTTTTCAAATCTTTCGTGTGCATGCACACTTTTCAAATCTTTCGTGTGCATGCACACTTTTCAAATCTTTCGTGTGCTGAAGAAGTGTGCATGCACATGAAAGCTCATACCAATAACAAACTTATTTGGTCTCTAGGGTGCTACTGGAAGGATTTTTATTTTGTTTTTTTATTTTGTTTTGACTATGGCAGACCAACACGGCTACCTACTTGTAACTTGCTTGCAAGTAATTAAAGTAAATTATAAGCCGCCAGAGCACAATTTCTGTTCTTATCCTCTATGAGCTCTGGATGCTCTATTTCGCCAAAGTAGGCGCTTCTCCTTTGCGCTTCCGGACTGGCTGCGCCCCTATTTTGGGGGGTGAGGCTGCGCCCCTATTTTTTTTTTTTGAGGGGGTCTGTTTCCTTCGCCTTTGGAAACACCTGCACCGACTCCTCGGGGATTGAAATGAAAGTTTTGAACAAGTTTTCTTCAAACCCAATAAAAATGATATTAGCATAAGACATGTAACTAGAATAATTTTTTTTAAAAAATTCAAGCAAATAATTGTAATAACTACCGTAATAAAGCACTGCT
Source organism: Darevskia mixta (assembly GCA_034641385.1). Taxonomy (NCBI): domain Eukaryota; kingdom Metazoa; phylum Chordata; class Lepidosauria; order Squamata; family Lacertidae; genus Darevskia; species Darevskia mixta. The sequence goes on from JAWWNH010000029.1 coordinate 12,930,901, forward strand.
ATAATTATATATAATTTTCTTTAAATTTTGGTTTCATTAGCCTTTTCCATGCTGAAATGTCACAACCTGAACGACCATGACTTGCCCCCCCCCCCTAGTTTTGATCCTGGCTACGCCCCTGGTTAGCAGGGGAAGCTCTGTTGCTGGTGCAACCTAGTTCTCAGAGATCTGGGACAAGTGATGGTTCCCCATTTGTGGAATGACCTTCCTAGTGCTGTCTCCCTCATTATTAAATTTCATGGGAAGGGGGGGGGGGGATTTGAAAATTCCTGTTTACCCAGACATTTGTTGGCTGAAATATGCTGTTCCTGGCAACCTTGAAAAAACTATGAGGCTCCTTTAGGAGGAAGGGCAGAATGTAAACTTAAGATAAACGAGAGGAAAGTGGCAGTTTTAAACAACAACAGTAGTCTGAGTAAAGTAGGGGTAGAAGCACTCTAAGGGCTAATTTTTTAAGTTTCAACAAGTTAATTGTTGTACAACACAGAAGCTAACGCAAAAAGCTAACAAAATAGAACCTTTCTCAAATCCCCTCCTGCTGTATTCAAACTGTGGTTAAAACTACCACTTCCCTTTCCTCAGTGTCACCCCTGCTCACTCTACTCAAACTACTGCCATGGTTTTAAATCATCACCCCCCCCCCATGTCTCTTAATCCTCTGCTGTTGTTTGAAATGACCACTTTCCCCCTCTCAGTTTTTCTCCAGCCCCGCTTTACTCTAAGCTCTGTTGTTGTTTAAAACCACCATTTCCCTCTCAGTGTCTCTCCCTTCTTTTTCACTAGTGACAAACTTGCAACAGTAGTGGCAAATCACTACTCTAGTGTGACAGGGATTAGGCTAGGCAGCAGAAAATCATATTCCTTTTGATGAACTAAGTTAGTTCTTCTAATGTCCATGTGTAAATGTAATTATTCCTTTTGAAACTGATTGGCATTTAAACCATTACTTGGAAACATTAATAAAGTGCAAGTGGGACAGATATCATTACCACCAAACAGGGTCAAACTGAAAAGAGAGTAAATGTCACTGAAAACAATGTTCTTTTCAGAGAGATTATCATCATTATGCAAAAACAAGCTGTCAAGCATACTGTTCTTCTTCAGAAAAAATCTCTTTCATCCTTGTCTTGTCAATGCAAGCTCAGATGCATATTTGAAGATTGCGATTTGCATGATAGGTTTGTAGATACAATGAAAATCAATTATTGGAAGGTCCTGGATCATTTCCATACTGAGCACTACTGATGCAGATATGGTGATGTGTTTTATTTAAAAGAGACTGCAGCTCTGTGTTAATAACCATCTCAATGATCATCCATTTCCCAATGCTTGTGTGCCCTCATTAACTATTCCGAGGGACAGGTGGTTTAGGAATTAGCAATGAGATGAGGGAAGCCTTTCATCTCCCAATCTGCAGTACAAATCCGGCCCGGCTTGGCAGTGACGAGAAGCTGAGACCATCTGATTGCTGTCCATAGCTTTCATGAAATGCCTCTTCATGCTGTCAACTCACTCTCTGTAGTTAAGTCCCAATAAAACACAAGCAAGCACAACAAAACAAAAATCCAAAACCCGGCCACAAAATACCTCATGATTAGCAGGAGCCTCTGGATAAGAAATGATACATGAGGTGTATAAATAGTCTGTCTACAAAAGGTTAAAAAAAAAAAAAGCTGCTTTCTCATTTTGTGACATTCCACTTATTGGATGTGCAGAATATCAGTAAGTTACATATGAAGCTGCCTTAACGTAAATCAGACCTCTGAACCACTTTGTCCAGTATAGCCTGCTCCACCCTTCCCCAGCATGATTCCTTCCAGATGTTTGGGGCTACAACTCATCGTCCCTGACCATTAGCCATGCTGATGAGAACTATAGTCCAAAACATCTGGAAAGTACAATGTTGGGAAAACCTAATCTATTCTATCTGAGTGTGGCTCTGCAGGGCCTCAGTCAGGGTCTTTTTATACAGAGAATATTTTATTCTAAACGTGAAACTCTTTTGTACTGGAGATGGCAGGATTAATCCTAGGCCTCTGGCTTGCTGAAGATGTGCTCTGCCATTTAATTTTGAATGTCACTTAGCCACAACTAAACAAAGAGTTAAGAGTAGGTTAAGCATGCTGAAATTGCTATGCTTGTGGATCTATGCATCTGTATTGGTTTGCGGTCATTAGGTGGTATTCGATAAAATTTTTGCAGTAGCACAACAGGATTTCCACTCTTTCCTCCCCCTGTGTGCTCTCCACACTATTCCCAAATCTGCTCCAGAGGGTGAAGGAATCCTCAGATTAGATTTAGTCAGCATGTGGAGGAAGGAGATGGGGAATAACATTCCATTGTGCGAGAAATCTTTGTGCTGAAAGAACATTCACTTTAGTGCTACATTGAATGCAACCCATTGGGCTGGGGTATGTGTGCAAGAATGGAGAAAGGAATACCAGGCATTATATGTTGCTTTCCACATTGCTTTAACAATATGGAGCTGAGCAGGTCAGTTGTAAGGGACTAACAACATGGTTCAAAGGCTGCAAGGATATGAGAAGAAACCAGGTCACTGGCCCTCCCACGTGACTTCCACTTTCAAATATAGCCACATTCTACACCATGCCACAGGGCAACAGAATGTCCATACCAAATGATTTCTGTAGCCTAACAGCTGGCCCTGAGATCCATCAAGGGACTGGTGCAGTTTGGTACTTTAGAGTATGTGCCATGATCTGAAAATCTCTGGTTCAAATGTTAGCTCTGTGATAAGCTTGCTGCCGTAGTCTTTTAGCCCGCATCTGCGTTACAAGGATAATTAAACTGGCATATCTTATAGAGCAGCTGTAAGGTTACTAGGATAATATATGTACCTTGAATATGCCAGAAAAGGGCTAGATGAATCTGAATTACTTTTAGTTATCATCTTCATCATCAATATAGGAGTCATAGTAGTATAATTTTGGCCAGTTTTTAAGGAAACAGAAATACTGTACAGTATATTTAATGTGCTTTGTTTCACATGCAACATCTTCCCCGCATATTATTTCAATAAAGTATAGTGTGTGGGATCTAGATTAATTTATGTAATTTTTAATGCCAGATCCACTGCAAATTTAAATGCCAGACCCACTGACTTGGGGTGGGGATTAGGATTGATACGAAACTGCTTAAAGTCAGATAATTTTATACAGTTATTCAGTGAAGAATTCTACTTTCAATTTTATTTTTTCCTAAGAACAATACCTTTTAAAACATTACGATTAGGATTGGTCAGAGGTGCCTCTTTCTTCATAGAGAAAAGTTCCATCGCGTCCTCTTCTGGTCCTTTGAAGAAATGCATAGGGTGAAGCAGGTCAGTTGTTGCAGCGCCACGGATAGCTCCTACTTAGCCGCCTGCTTTGACAAGAGTTGGAAGTGTACAGAGATCTTTTAAGCCTCTGCTTCCAGCCCACCTCTCCTAGGCTCCATCCCCCTTTTGTGAACTAAAGCCTCTTAAAAGATCAATGCCTTCCACCCACTGCACTACTCCCTGCACCGTTGGACTGGTGAGGAAATGTGGGAGGTACTTGGTTCCTCAGGATCAGGAGAAGGTGCCTTTGAAGTTCCTGGCTCTAGTTATATGGGGAGCTGGCTCAAGGAGATCCTGTCTGCCAGGTTTAATGGCCCCCTGATCACCAGCATCAGTCTGAGAGCCAGGAACCCCATTGGACTCCATAGCTGTTTCCATACACCCATGTTCCGCCCTCGTCTTCAGCACCTGCATGGGCTGGGTGTCAGGAGCACCTTCACTGACCTTCCAATCACAGGAACACAGGAACAGCAACACAGCATTCCCGAGGAATAGGTCCTGGTGCTGTGGACTCACATTTGCTCATGTGAGCACCTCAAATGCAGCAGAGTAACGGAAGCAAAGCTGTGGAGGTTTTGTAGCATACCTAATTTATTTCTACTGATTAAACAAATAAAAGAACATAACAAACATGTACAAGAGAAACAGCTCTCACACTGCCATCCTGTCTCTAGACAGATCAAAGAAAAGTCCATCAGTACTGGAGACGGAAGTCTGGAAGAGTAGCTTCCGCCCCCTCCTTTCTCACAGACAGAAAGTAAAACAAACATGATCTGGTGATCCTTGCAATGGGAGGGATGAAAATGCTGACAAGCTGGTCACACTATAGCCTCCAGGTCATTTTTCTGGTTGCCATTGTTCTCCAGAGTCGTGACATACAGGAAACTGCAAAGTCAGACCGTTAGTCCATCCTACTCAGTATTGTCTACATTGACTGTCAGTGACTCTCTCGGACTCTCCTTTTCAGTTCTGCCTGGGGATACCAGGGCTTTAAACTGAGAATATTAGAATTCCTTTTTTAAAATACTTAATGTCTTCAAACTAGGTGTGTATAAAGCATAAATGTAAGCTCAGGGATAATTAACCTTGCCTTCAAAAATAGAGGAGAAATGTATCATTACACGTAATTATTAAGTGATAGTATTTATGTCTTCTGAAATTCCAAGTACAACCTAAGGCTCCAAATTCTTAGTATTTGGTGCAATTATCATTAGCACTTTTCAGTTGCATTTTACTGAGCAATAATGCCCATCAGATCAAAGAACCGAACTGAAATATCTTTAGTAATGTACAGATATAGATACATAACTAAAGTGGTATGTTTGACAGGTTAATTGCTTTGCATCAGATTTATGACCATCATATTTTGCGTTAGGATCATACTGAAACTTTGGAAGGAAACTTATTTTTGAACAAAAGTATGGAAGGGGAATATAGGGAGGTGTATATTTCAGTGGTATGTAGTACAGATAGGAAGCTGCCTTATTCCAAGTCAGACCATTGATTCATCTCACTCTCAATTGTCTCAACTGACTGAGAGTAGCTCACATTATCGTGGTTTCAACAGCCTTACATGGAGATACTGGGCACTGAACCTTGGATCTTCTGCAGTCAAAGCAGATGTCCTACCACTGAGCTCTATAGCCTTCCCCAATACATGCAGAAAATTGCAGGTTTACTTGCTGACACATCCATATCCATTTACTTCTGGTAGCAGTGCTTGGGGAAACTATACCTGAAATTCTGGAAAGCAACAGATAATATGCTTACATATAGGCTAGGTGGGCCAGTGGTCTTGCTTCATATGGCAGCACATATGTAATAATATTTTAACTTCTTAGACATTTGTTTGGCATTTCCTTGGGTTTCTGAGCTTGGTGGGGATCCTCACGTTATACCATCAGTTGGCAACACAGCATGTGAAGAAAACATGCTGTCAGTCCATCAGTCACCATAGTCTGCAGTCCTATACCCATTTACCTAGAAGTGGAAATGCCCAAATCTGTTCTCATTTTTCCAGCCTTAATTTCAGTTCTGCACATTTCCACATTAGCTTGTAAATTTTTATTTTAAAAGTCCTGATGAAAATCCACTAGCATTTTAGTGTGACTGTCTCCTAATATGCACATTTTTGTGGGCAATTTTGCCTAATGTATGCATTTTTGCAAAGCGATTTCCCTTAACGTAATGAATTTTAGTATGTTATTTTCACTGATATTTGCATTTTTATGCACACTTTACCTAGTATATGCATGGTTGTACACATTACTTGACGGGAGAGATGCATTGCAAAAATCAGAGAAGTGCTTCTTTGTGCATCTTGTTTCAGAATTAGGTAAGTTCACTTTTTAAATGACAACTGATTCCAATTTCTTTCCCATCCCCACCATGAGGTAAGCCCCAGTGAATTAAGTGGGATGCACTTCTGGGTAGACGGAACAAATAAGATTGCACAGTTAAGTCTATTTTCTTTAAGCTCCATGTACAGTGAAGTTTTATCAGCTGATAGTATTTTCTGCTGCATTTATTTATTTCTTAATTTCTCTTCTTCAGAGAATTATGCCATCCCAGGTGAAAAGAAATCTTCTTAAGGCATATCATGTGATCCTCAAAACATCTTCTTGTTGACTCTGCCTGCATTAACATGCAGATCAGTCACTCTGTTCATTAGAAAAAAATAGATTTGCAGATACTTTTTCCCTTTTAAACAAATGCACTCCAAGCAGATACAAATCATCACCAGCAGATATTTTCTCCTTACAGTTGCATTGCCCTGAGCTTTATCTCAAGTAATGACAGCATAATTACAGCTATGTTGGGAAAACCTTTCATGCTATTTGTCCAGAAACAGCTTAAACCATTTAGTGACCCATACAACGAATATTATGTCATGTGGTTCATTCCCTCTGTTGATGCAAATGAATTCTTATAGTGATTGTGATTATTTTCTTTTAAAAAAACTTTTATTTAGGAACAGAAATAATCCTGATGTCCTAGTAACATTATCTGTGCAGAGCAGATTAGGCTGATCTGTGCAAAACCCCACCTTTTTGTAATCTAAAATCATCACCTCCTTCCTAATTGATAAAACTATGGTGCAACACTCATTAAAGTGCTGGCTTTGAGTATAAACAGACAGGGCAAAACGATATCAGATGTGCACCAGTTTTATGACTGCAAAACTAGCCAACGAGAAGCCTGTAAAACACCCATTCTGCAGCCAAGCTGGCCATTTTCTGAAGTGGAAACTGAAGTAGGAAAGGGGTAGGAGGGTGAAAAGACGAAACAGAATAAGAAGTGACATTTAGCCCTTACTTGTCCATTTGTCTAATGGGATGTATTTTGATGAGGACACTTTGTTCTGGTATCATCACATCACAGAAAACAGTTGAATCCAGGCTTGAGAGAGACAACTGATTTTACAATATTGACAAAGGGGAAGATTTGGGTTTATTCATTGTATTGACAACTAGTGTTGCATAGCAGTCCACACCAAATCTGGCTAATCAATGTTCTTCACAATCTGAAGCCAAAGCTGCCATTCAGAATTAGATATCCTTATGACATTTTCTCCGTCTGACTTAGCTGATCCTGTTTGTGGCATGTCACTGATGCATTAGCAATCTGCTATTGTTCTATTTTTGGATTCCAGACTTTTCCCAACTGTTGGGTGTAAGCAGTTTGCTGCTGCTTTCAAGTACCTTCTGTTCAGTGGCATTTTGTTTTTTTCAGGCCAGATTACCAGTGCACACAAGGACCTGTGCACATTGATGAAACACAAATGGAATCTTGCTTCGATTCTTCACATAATCACATCAGTGTTCACCACCACCACTCCTCGGTTTTGCTCCATCAATGCTCACAGGAGCTTCTATACATTGATAATCTGTATAGGCCCAGGGCAGGGAGGAATGCAACATAAATTATCTGAAAGCTGCTGCAAATTGCAGGTGTTGTAAATGCCAGAATTTGCTTTAGGTATTATCCTTGTTAAATTGAAATGAAGAGAAAGTGGAATGTGCAGCAAAGCAAACCCACAAAATATGAAGAATTCACTCCTATTTCTAGTTGCTTAAAACAGCAAATCGCTGTTTTGTGCTGATCTGTTTTTAAATAGTTAAAAAAAAAAACAATGGGTACTCACAGCTATCAAAATGCTGCAGGGGCGGTCTACAATAGTGGACTAGATACCAACAGGTGTGCCTCTGGCCTTAGCATATGCCCATGAGGAATGGGAATCCTAGTGGGGTCACTGGAATGGACAAGAAGTTACAGTCCTAGGTGCAAAGTGAGACCCCACCCAGAGTTTGCTGGGTTCTCTAGTATGCTGGGATACATTCAAAAGGCATCCTGAACAATGATGAGGATTGTTTCCGATAACACCACAGTGAAAATTGCTAAACAGAATGATCCTAGATTGATTAAAGAGCCACCCTGAACCAAGGATGTAGATCCCATAGTATTGAAAGAAAAAGGATCAAAGTCTTATTTTGCTGAAATGGACTTATATGCAAGAATGCTTGACTTGTAGCAACTGCAGGAGTGGTGGCTAACTCACAGCCCTTTTCAACTCTGCCCCCAAAGGTTTTCCGTGCCCCCCTGAAGGCATTCCAAAAAAATTTGGCATCAGCAGTCTAAGTTTGTGTGTATTTCTGACTGCTCTGTTCACTGTTGCATGTGTGTACTGCATGTTCCAGAGATTCTCTGGGAGTTTGTAGGGGCCAAGGAAGATACCCTAGGAGTTTGTCTGGGCCAATAAGGAAGAAGTCCCCTTAAATCTTCTCAAGCATACACAGCTTTGCCACTTCCTAATTAAGAGCACTTATGCATCACTGGATGCCAATGGCTGCAAAGAAAAGAAAAGAAAAGAAATATGATCTATCATGACTGTTGTGGAGAACGGATGAAGCCCAAAGCTACAGAAATAGCACAAAACACAATACCTGTTATTGAGAGCTCTCTTGAAAGGAGAAATTTCTTGTTGACTTTTGTGATACGAAAACACTGTGAATAAGGAAGTGGCAGCTAAAGGTTTCCACTTGCAATGCCTTTTGTTAGACCTATCAGTGAGCATCTCCAGTGTGAGAGAGGCAACATAAGTTACTGGAGGGATCAAAAGTTACTGGAGGAAGTGTGGTCCTGGATGCAGCATAAAGTACCATGAAGTTTTAATAAATAGTTGATATTAATGGATGAAATGGAGTTCCTTCAGCATCAACAGCCACTCCTGGTGTGTGTTTGTGCATGGTTTGTTTTATGTATATGTGGTGAGTGACATGTGCATGAACTAGTATGTGGCCCTCAGAGGGGTGGTCAACCGTAATTGTATTCCTTAGACCACAAGAGTTACCCACCCCTGTTCTACACCATTATGCAAAAAAACAAAACAAAAAGAAATACAAAAAAAAAGACTTGGTCAGAACTTGTATCACCACCAAAACTGTATATTAGGCACTTTGTATAGTCAAATCTGTTAGGTTCATAAATGTGTACTGAGCTTGATTTTCTACCTGACAAATTTCAATGTTTTCTTAATTTAATATTTTCATTATTCAGATAGATTGTGAGTTAATTTCTGCGTTCTCTGAGTCACATACATGTTGCATGACGAATCATCCAAAGTCTAACCTCTTTGCCCATGCTCCAATGTTGATTGCTGTAACCCCTTACTTTCTGAACGAACTGCAGCTGTAGCATTTGCAACACAGATAGAATGATTTAATTTTGTACTTCAGTTACTCTTTGACAAACTAATTGATTTAAAGATTGGATTTGAAATCATATTTAAAAATGCAAGACATAAACATATCTCATCTATAGCCTGAAATTGTAGAGCTCAAGAAAATCTCTGTCATTTGATTCATACTGGCCCATATTCCAAGTGCCCTAAGGGACAATGATTCATTGAAGCTGATGCCTGCCATATTTTCAGTGGAACGCCCTCACATCAGATGTTGAGGAAATCACTTGACTTTTAGAAGGCATCTGAAGGCAGTCCTATAGAGGGAAGTTTTTAATGTTGATGGCTTGCTGTGTTTTAATTTGTTGGAAGCTGCCCAGAGTGGCTAGGGCAACCCAGTCAGTTGGGCAGCATATAAATTGTTGTTGTTGTTGTTGCTGCTGCTGCTGTTGTTCAGCATTACAAGTTGTTTGGTTGGAAGTCATGGCTCCAGGATTCAGTCACATGCATTTAATCACTGGCACTATCCACCAAAACATATGGGGGTTGGCCAAAAGCAACCCTTGATAAATAATGCAGTAAAAGTCCATTCGACAATTATTCTGCTCTTCAGTTATCTTGACTTCCTCTCAAAACTTCAGGCCAGATTGTAAACCTTCATGTTTACAACTTTGTAAAGAGTATCTAAGGCTATGTTATGTTTATTATTTTTAAAAAAATACTCCAATCACCTTTCATAGGAGATAGCAGAAAGTTTTGAAATGTTTTACATTTCTAAGAAACTAAGATACAGTAGCTAGAAATAACTGAGGCTTTTATGTTATCGTTTCTAACAAATGTCCACTATTGAGTTACTTTGGCTCCCAGTGAGGGTATAATGCAAACTGAGGCAAGGTGATTTTGAAGTTCCCTTAGGAATGGTTCATTCAAGCATTTTAGTCTGAAATGTTTGCCATGGGTTGCACTCCTGGAGGAAACAAAAATGGAATCAAGAATGGGAAAAGCAGGTAGAGAGGCAGAGCAAAAACCAATGCATGCACACATTCTATTTCGTTTCGCATTGTGTGTGGGTGATTTAGATGAGGGCTGTGGCAGCACATGAAATAGCAAGAAAGGAACTGGATAGATTATTACATGTATAACATTTTAAATTAATCCTGCCCTGCAATGGGAGCTCTGTTTATTTAATGACATGTTACTATAGCATAACATGAGAGAAATGCCATTTCCCCCTTCCAGAATGAAAAAGGTCCCAAAATATATTACCTCTCTCATCAAATTGAGCCTCAAGTGCAACAAGAGATTATCAGTGTCGAATCAGTTAGACTGAAGCCCCTTCCATTATGTGATATTTTCAAATGGTGGCTTCTATTTTCTTTTTAGCTTTTTTCCAGTGCTATCATTACCTCTCCCCTTCCCATTTCATACCGGTGTTCTGCCATAACAGCATGCTAGGAATCTCAGCAGCTGTTTGGATTCCTGTAGCGCTGGACACATTAAACATGCTGTATGTGCCAATGGCCATTCACTGGCATATATATTTGCAGCTCCTATCATTGGTATTGTCCAGACAGGCTCTAAAAAGTTTATCTTTAGAACTGCATTCTTTATTTGAGACATTTATATTCTACTCTCTGTAGTTGCTGATCCCGGAGTGGTTTGCAACAAAAAAATCTAACATAAAAAATTGAGCAAAGCAGGAGCAGATAAAAATACCTCATTAAAATATCACATATAAAATACATGCTAAGACAAACTTTAAGCATGTAAGTTGTAGTATTAGTGAAGAGGTTAAATTGTGGCCTCTGTTTGTAGTTCCTACTCCACAATTCTAAGCTGTGATTATATAGAAGACATTTTCATTTTATTTTGCTGAACTGTCCAAAAAAGAGCAAAGAAACACCAAGATTTGTGGGCCCAGGCGCAGGGAACCTGAAACCAGTGGGGCCTATATAATGGGAAGATACAGTAAACACACAATACAAACATCTTGAGTTCAAATAGGTGACAACTTTATTGATTACAGATATAAGTAGGTTTTGGGCATATGTCCTCTACCAACCAACCTGACTGCTGGTTGATAATTTTGCAGGGTCAATCCTGGGTTAAGGATCCCACTATGACATAATTCAAATAGGGCTGATCCCTTCTGTACCGCTATTTTGCTGTGGCCCATCAGCTCCCAACTGGGCATGCAGACAGAAGCACCTCCCCTGGACTCCTTTAACAGAGTACTCCTGATTCCCTGAAGCACTGAAGCACGGATGTTGGTGGGCTCCCATCACCTCCCCCTGACTAAGGAACTAGACTAGTGCCTTATCTGCCAACAAGTTGCAACAATTGCTGTGAGGAAGACAACACTCTCCAGACAAGCCCAATTTTCCTGTAGGCAATTTCCTCATTGGTCAAATATGGCAACCAAGTATTTCCATAGTAAGGTCATATGCAGAACCTGCCCGCTCACTTTCTGGCAAGTCAATATGCTAGATAGGGTGGGAGGGTGGGGAATCTTGCTTCAACTTTGCTGATGAGTCTGGGCAAAGCCTCTCTATCTGCCCAGTGGATGGACCTGAGTGAAGATCAAGGGCTGAAGCCCCACCCATCCCGTTTTCCTGTGATAGGTCCATTCAAATGCATCTTGTCTGTGATAGGTCTGTTTGGATACAAGTATCCCAGCAAATGTAGTTTCCCTGTGATAGCCCATTACAATACAAGCCTCCCAGTAACCTGCATGACTGGAGGGGTACGGAGCGTCATCTCCCAATAGTCATGTGGGGCTGGAAATTTGCCCCATGCTCAGACCGCACTCATGCTGGCCCACAATCGTGGCTTACCATCACACAAAGGTAAGTGGTCCCTACAGTTGGTCATTTTCCCCTTTTGTGACAAACCTAGATGTTATTATTTATTGCTATTATTAATAATAAGTGGGCCTGTTAGCCACTTGTTGCACAGAGGTCTCCAAACAACTTTGCCATCACAGTTTTGTGACATTGCAAATATCCTTAAGAACTTTTTACTTTGAACAGTAACCCGTAAATATTTAAAAAAGTTAAATAGTTTATTCCCACTTAGCCAGCAACCGGATCACAATATGGGTTTCATGCCGTTCCTCTTGTAGTGTGCATTTATGTTCGTCTCTTATGTGATCCCTGTGTATTCATAAATACAAATGATTTAGGTGTGAAGTTTGAAACAATGTGTGATGTGGGCTCCTTGGTACTACAGCAGGTTTCAAAACAATTCTCCCAATGTAACTGTTCCTTCTCAGTCCTACATACAGGATTGCAGAGGATCTGAGAAGGAACATATGTAAAGCTATCTTTGGCTGCCCACTCATACATGGTGCATAGAGAGTTGTGGACTGGGTTCTCAGATGTCATCCTGGTGTTTCAACCATCACTGGTGACTTGGAGACATTGCCAACAAGTGTCATCCGGACTGGTGGGTAGCAGTAGAATTGCCAGGGATATTGTGGCAATGGTTATGAGTGATGGTATGATTATGCCATTGGCTGCTAGTTTGTTTCTGGCCCAATTCAAGATGTACACACTAGTGTTTAAAGCCCTAGGATAACTTAGACTTCAAATATCTAAGAGACTAAGAAAGTTGAATACCCCTCACAAAGACCACCACTCTTCTGACCAGGAGGATTTTGAGGAGCAATTTTGTTATACTTCTTTAAGATCGCTATCTTCTCCGAATCATCTTTGCTGCAGAAAATTATGCTGACTTTGGCATCTTAACTAAATGTATATCAGATACTTAAATCAGGATCGTTCAGACTGGATTTTCCTTTGCATTATTTAAACACATTTAAGCATATTTAGCATATTTATGTGAACTTTCTATCCTCCCTTTCTGTCCTCCTTGAGGATGGATTTCAAGATCAAGCTAAATATGCTATCTGCTCTCTGTATCTGAATAAGAGCCAGTTCTAAATAAATGGCAGTCGTAATCCTATCTGGTGAGTATGGCAAATAACTGAGAATTCCCATTGCCCACTCTAGCTGAAATGGAAGAGAATTGGACATCTACACAGGTGAAGGAGAGATCATAGTTCATGCTTTTCTGGTCACATTTCATCTCTGTGCCTAGCCAGTGTTCTGATTTTGTCCAAACATTCAGCCCTTTTACCATATCATGCATCAAAATTCATTTATCTGTATATGTAAATACAATTTATAGATTCAGTGCGTCACTGCAATTGATGCTTTTGAATTAAATATGTCCAATATTTCCAGTGCAACGTGTGCTGCCCTTTCCCACTAATAAACCTCCCTAATGCCTCCTAAATATTAATGTATTGATTCAGTCTCTGCAATGTTTGTGAAGACTAATTTATTTCCTAAATCTAGCCAAGAGGGACTTGTATTTGGAACTAACAAGATAAATCTTACACAAATTTATTTAAAGTGGGGCAAAATAAATATGCAGAAGACATCTATAATCATACCAGCAACCACTTCCCACTTAAAACTGACAAAGCATTGCTCTTTTAAATTGCTGCTACTTGAGATGTCAGTTTGTTATAAAATTAACTTCTTGGTGCCAGCCACTGTTATCATCTTGTCTTTTCTTTCAGAACAAAAAGAGCAAGATTTAGCAAATTTGTTCTGGATTCCATAGTAGCTCAGCAAGATTTACAAAACAATAGGAAGGCAATCCTTCTGTAAAATACATATTTACACTCTTTTAAGATGCATCTCATGGATACATGATTGCTGGCAGTACTGTGACTGTGACTCATTTCTCTGGTACTTTCCAGGATACAAAATGGTTTACAGTCATATGTCACTTAAGCTTACAAAAAAATGTATGCGTATCTTTGTGCATCTATTATTGTCTGGAAAACTAGCCAGAACCCAAAAGAATAAAAGAAGCTAGTTCCATGAGACGGACTGAAAGGGGCTTTTGGCAGCCCATGGGGGCATGGAATGGAAAATGAGATTCAGGGCCTATGTCCACCTATCCAATTTACACCATATCAAAAGAGTCAAGAGGCTGTTTTAGCGGTGAGGGTAGAAATAGCTGAAATCTAGCATCTACCTGTTCTTTGTGAGTTCTGGACTAAATGCAGAGATCTACAAACCCTCTTGTGGGGATGGAAATGAAGTCATCATAGAAACTAATTCCTATGTGCAGTCACTGACTGAGGAAGCATTTATGTGTCCATGGATTTATTTATTTATTTATTTATTTATTTATTTGACAATTTATATTGCAATATTATCTAAGCGATCTCTCTCTGGGGATCACTTGCATTTCCAGAATTATCCAGAGACTGAATAGGGCCCAATGGCAGGCCAATACTTTATTTACCATACCACACTTGGCCCCATTATTTTCAGTGATTTCCCCCCCCCATTAGTGGAATTCTTGCCATTTTAAGAGTTTTCAGAATTTCTATACATAATTTTGCAGTGTTCCTAACATATGAGTTCCTGTGGGACCTGACACCATTGGTTATAACAGTGTAATTTAGCAAGGATTCCACTAAAGCAAATGTGATATTAATGCTGGGGAGAGGGAGGAGTATTCGGTTAGTGATATAGATCAGGAAGGAAGTTCTTATGAATGACTGCTGATATTAAATTATGTTTAGAAGACAGAATATATGGAAAAGGGAAATAAGTTGATTTAAAAAACCAGCAACAACTTCTAGTTTTTGGAGAATGGATTGGTGGAAATGGTAACCATTTAAAAATATTTTTGAAATACCTGAATAAAGAAGGTAAAATAATTTGCTCTTTGTTGAGAGTGTGTTGGTAAGTTGTACGAAGACATTTTTTGAACTACTTGTTCACTTACTCTCCACACTCCACCAAGGCTCAGAGGATGTTGCAATATCAAAATGCCCAATAAAGCATCCAAATGAAATGACTATAAAATGACAATCATTTATTTGCTGGTAGTACATCACATGTTTTCTGATGGTCTAAAAAACCAGTTAAATTGGAAACTATCATGGGGAAAACAAGTCAGTTAATTAAATTGAGATTAAACTTTGGAAAAGAAGAAAGCCTGGTATGAATAGAAATGCAGACAGTGTCACAGACATCATCATTAATCCAGGCAATGTTGAACTGATTCAGAACAGTGCCAAGGGTGTGTCACCTTTGTCACATGGCAGAAATCATTTTGTGAGCTGTATGCCTTTTGGTGAGGTTTTTCTGGCTGGAAGGCAAAGGTCAGGATTCTGCTCTTTGATGTAAAGTTAATAGTGTCTGACACATTAAGTATCTGCACTGAAATGTTATCATCAGACAAAACCTTTTGTCAACTTTGGTTAATGTGGTATAAGGTGAAATGGCTCTGGAAATAAAATCCCATAGTTTCACCGAAAAGATGTGGAGATTGCTGAGAAATTGAGTGTATCAAGCCACAGTGGTGAAGAAGAGGTATGCAGGCAGGAATACCAAAGGAAATCATTTGTGCATACTCAAAAGTCCAGACCTAACATTGGGTTGATCATTGAGAGAATCCAAACTCTGTGTCACTTCCAACGTATGCTATTTCAGTATGGTTTTGTGGCTCAAACCTTCTTACACAAGGATTTTGCTTGGCAAGTGTCTCTTCCTAAAAGTAATGTAGTATCTCTCTATCATCTATATATCATCTATCTATCTATCATCTATCTATCTATCTATCTATCTATCTATATCTATCCATCCATCCATCCATCCATCCATCCATCCATCCATCTATCTATCTATCATCTATCTAATTCCATCTTGGTTTTTATGGTTCTTATTTACTTACTTAAATTCATTTACCCTGTTACATATTGCATTATGTGCTTTACAGAGGTCTAAAATATTTGATTGGCCTTCCTAGTTAAGTCCAAAAGTGTGGTGACCCAAGTTTTCCCCCTCCAATGAATCTGTCCTGAACCAGATTGTCATAAAGACAGGTGGATTGCCTTGGGCACTGCTGGGCAGTATGGTTGCAACCACCCAATGTCTACAGGTGTCTTCCATGCAAGGATGATAACCATGAAGCTGGTGGTTGGGTCCCTCAAGGTTGAGACATGCCCTCCGTGTCAAGGAAACCCCATCAGTGCCTTTAGATGGAAGGAGCAATTGGAAACACCATCTCTAGACATAGTGGATTAGCATACAGAATAAAAACTACACATTTGGCCTAGACTATGATTACAGTTTCTCATTTAATAAAAACAAAAGAAAACAGAAACCCACTGAAGCTGCCTGAGCAAATAACAACTGTTCAGGACTCTTGAAAGCCAATGTGTAGACAAGCAGTTTAACAATAGCTTTCCCTGTGTATGGTCTACTCTCCACACCATTCTTATAACAAGAGAGGCAGCCCACCTCAGGTAGCACATCTTGGGGTACCACTGAAGAGCAGCAAATGTTGACTATTTGGTTTATTTCTGTATTTTTGTTTGCTTGTTTGAACTGAGTGGCACTACGTGGATTTTGTACCTGATGAATCATAATATGTTCATGCTTTGCTCAGTACCCACTATGCACTATCCAGTTCTCCATTTCATTATGAGGATATTGTTATATGTTTGTGCAGTGCCTGGACTCCCCTTCTAATTCTGGTCCTGAAAACCCCAGGACAAGGGGCCATGTTGGGCAGTCACATGGAGTGGGAATGCAGGGGGCCAGGCGCTTGTGCTTTGGGAAACTGTGCTTAATGTTTTTTGAGGTTTGTAGCTGCTTTATGAGACTGTTTACTTTTGCTGCAGGGATTCTTCCTGCAAGTTTAAGCAAATGCCGTTGATCTGTGATTTTGTTTGTTTACGTGTTTCTGGTGGTGGGAACTGGTTGATGATTTTAGGAAATGTTCTGATAACCTTGTGGGTGGGTGTACAACTGTGCATTTTTGAAAGCTGTCTTGTGCTGCAGGAAAACAAGGGAAAGAAAGAAAGCCTAGAGGGATCTTGAGGAACTGGGAATTGCTTGAATGGAACGATATGTGTTCTAAAAGCATTTGCTAACATTCCTGTTATCTTATTTATAAATTTGTGGGGTGGCTAGACTCCCCTTTTAACTCTGGACACACAACCCTTCTAATTCCGGGGTGCCAGACATTGAATTCAGCATGTTAAAAAATAAGCTACCGTAGGGTAGCTTCCCAATGAAGTAATCACCTGGAGAGATGGACCATTAAAAGAGCACAAATAAATGGGTAATGGCCCATTGAGCTTTAATGACCCATTAACAGAGACTCTCTGGGCTGGACATCAGATGGCAAAAGCCCCTCCCTGAGGTGAGAGATAACTAGCAGAGACAAAAGCCCAGTGCTTCAGGAGGGAGGGGCAGAATTGCAGTGGGAGATGAGGCAGGCAGAAGCAAAAAATAGTTGTGTTTTGCGAGCAGTTTGGCAAGCAGGAAAGGGGGAGGTAAAGAAGAATGTCTGCTGGCAGTTTGGGATCCAACATGGCAGCCATGAGAGCAACAGAAGAGCTGCTGCTGCACCTATGACAGAAGCAGGAGACCCTTTTGGAGTGCAGTGCTCGGAAGCACCTCTCAGCAGACTCAGGTTGTATATATGCGTAAATGAACCATATATCACGAAGACACCACAGTTCCCACCATGCCTCATTGTCTGAAAGAAAACACAGACCCTGGGTAGGTGCACCTGGTACCCCTGGAATCTCATATTGCTCAGAGATTGGGGTGGCCTATAACAATATCATAAAAGCAGCTTCAGAATTGGGCGTATAAATTTGTTTTGTTTACTCCAAACCCAACCAAGAACTTGTCACATCCCTCCTTTGGTCCTTGGGAGCAGTGCCATCATTAGGTCCAGTGCCTCCTGCAACCTCATGCCATGAGCCTTCAAGCCTCCTCTTCCACCTTCCTGCCCACCTGACATCCTCATCCCTCAACCCAGTTTCCATCCCACCTGACCTAAGTCACTGTGGGAAAGGAGGGAGGGGGACTACAGTTGTGTGCCAGGAACTGGGGATGCTTGCAAAGCAGCAGCTTAGGATGCTGTTGCAGCAGTGTGCCAGATGTCCATGAAGGTAAGTGAGAGATGCCTCTCCCTTTCTTATTCCACTGTTGCTGAAGCAGTTACAAAGACAAGAGAGAGATTTGAAGGAAGGAAGGAAGGAAGGAAGGAAGGAAGGAAGGAAGGAAGGAAGGAAGGAAGGAAGGAAGGACGGCATAGGGAGTTTGAGAAGGATGATTTAAGTTTAACACCCAAGCTAGAAAAGAATGTTTGTATTGAGGTGAGCAATATATATACACCAAGCGATTGTATTGAAGTGAGAATTAGGAACCCACCAATATGGGGAGGGGGCACCATTGTTTTCAGATTTCAGGTAGGAGGGAGAACATCTCCTGTCTATTTCCAGCCTCAGATCCATTACGTAGCACCACACAAAAAAGGCCTATGGACGTTGGAGAGACAGGATGCACTTGGTCTTTATTTAATGATAACATCTACCCTTCACTGATGAGTTGATAGTGAAGGCTCAGTCACTCAGAAAATGAAATGAAGGAAAATGTTTTCTCCTTTAAATGCTAAACCAGACTGGACAAAGAGTTATGAAATATGTCTACTTAAGTCTGACATTCTGCCCCCATCCTTCATTCCTTAAATGCAAGCAATATATTTACTCTTATTTGTTAAACATTCCTTTTTGGTGGTAATTACATAAATCCCTGCATCTTTCCGTTTGCAACCTTGCAAGTTAAACAAACATAATTATAAACATGCAGAACATTACATGTATCAATAAAGGCAATTAAAATGCTGGGAATGTAATTAAGAAGAAAATTATAATTTTGAGAAGCAAAATGAATATGCTCTGGGGCATTTACATTTTGAAACAACGGCAAAAATAATTGGAACAGTCCAGGAATGCTATAAACAGTATTTATTTACAAAGAAGGGATATCAGGTGGAAGAATGGATTTATAGCTACGAGGTTAAAGAAGGTCTCAAGAGGTTGAGGCTGTTTCCACACTGCAGGCTTGTTTTCCCATGTGCCAGGCATAGCAATTCAGTGTGCCTGATGCCTGCAAGCTACATTAGGACTGTGATGGTCCTGACTAGCTCAGGGTTAATGTATTCAGCCAATTTCAGGGAGGATGGAACAAAAAAGAGCAGCCAACTAATGGTGTTATCTGGGAGGGAGGGCAAAATCCCCCAACCATGGGAAGTCATATTTTTCCCATAGCAGTGTCCCAGCATATGATGGTTATAAAAAAAACAACCAACCAAGAAGGTATATTTCCTGACCAAAATAAAAAATAAAATAAAAGCCTGTACATACAACAGTTCAAGGCTTTTAATACAAATCATTTACATTCCCTGAGCATGCAACTTTAAAACTCGTTTCATAAAATATTGTCCAACAATGGCCAATGTCTACATTCAATATCACAAAAACCATTTCAACGTATTATACACTATATGTACAGAATTTATAATTTTTTCAGACCGATGGTCCGTACTCCCTAAGGTATATTGACACATCCAGTTTGCACTAGACTATTATCTCACATGGCTATTCTTCCATAATCAGATGCATTCTAACCCAATAGCCTTCCTCAGTGGCAGTGCTACTGCATCTAATATCATTTCCCAAATTTGTAGAAGGTTTCTTTAGATTAAAAAGAAAAAGAAGAACAGCACTAGCCAAACTCCATGGGAGGACAAAGTTTTGCTGCTGGGCTGCTGACTGCAGCACCACAGACATTTGAAGTGACACTAATGCTTCTTTTAAAGCAACCAGAATCCTCTGCCACCCTTATCTCATAATGATAATAAGTGTCCTTTCCCCCGAAAATGAATAGAAGTGCCAGTCTCTTGTGAAGATGACTGAACATCCCCCTCTTTCAGTAGTCCAAAGGGCAAGCATGCAAAAAGAAGACTTTGGCCCTTTGCGAGTCCCAAGTGCTCACCCAAATTGCACACTATCAAGTCTAGCAAGATGGTGGCACACTTCCCTGTACTTCCTGGTGGTATCTTCCCTCAGTGCTTTTCTCTCCCCACTTCTGGTTTATCACTGCAGATGAGAGGCTGAAGATGAAAGGCTCCACTTTTAATCTTCTAAAATGAAGGAGAAATGATTATCCCAAGATGCTTCACTTAGTGATTCTTAAACAGCTAAATAGAGCAATTTGGGGAAGAGATAGCTACTACTTTGCTCATAAATGCTCAGAAGCTGTCATGACCTGCATAGGCAACAACCTGCAGGGATTGTTAAGGGACGCCTTACTTATCTGTTGCTCACAAACATTTTAAATGGAGTACAGCATTGTTATTTGGGCGGTTGGATTCATCTAGTGTGATATTATGTGTGTCTGTCTTAAGCATTTTCCTTGGCTCTGCTTCAGAATTATGCACAATCAGTCTGTGGTGTCCAACTGTTCACAACTAGTACTACTATCCCCACACAAGGGGCTACAATCTAAAGAAGAATATATACTCTTTTTCTACTTCAAATTCTCCCTAAAGGCAGATTTACAAGTTCAACATTGTACGTGTTGCTTATTCTCATGGCCTTTTCAGTATATGTGTGTCTCAGTATGTGGAATTAACAGCAGAAAGTAAACACAGGTTGACTGAAAAACATGGCTGCTGTCCCTGCATGGGCTATGACATCAGCCCTTAATTCTGTGTCTATGTAGTGTTCTCAGTCTTGCATCCAAGACCTAGACCAGGAATTGGGAATCTGTGGCCCTCCAGGTGATGTAGGGACTACAAATCCCTAGACTTTGGCCAAACGATTTGCTTACATGCCTTGGTTGGCATCCGTACCTCGGGAGACGATGGAAGAGTGTGTCTTTGAGGGAGAAGTTAAACCATTGGAGAGTTACAGTGCCTGCTGTGGCTGTAGAGACCAATACAGGAGAGACTTGATTTGTTGCAGCTGGGGCAAATGAAGGCATCTGGTTTTGTTGATGTGTTTCTTCTTTCTGCGCTCCTCACAGTGGTCTTTTCTCTTCTGGTCACTGCTATGGATACATGACCTGACCAATTGTGTCCAGACACTGTGATCGTTTGCAAGAGATTCCCATATGGTGGGGTTAATGTTGCCAGCCTTCATGTCACATTTGCAGACATCTTTGTAATGCAGAGTTGGTCTGCCAATGGGCCTGGTGCCTGAAGTTAGCTCCTCCTGGAGCATATAATTGGGAATCCTGCCATCTTCCATTCTGTTGATGTGACCAAGCCAGGACAGATGTTTCTTGAGACAGAAATGTGAACATTCTGGCAGTGTAGGCTTGGGGGAGCCCAAAATCTTCCTGACGCAGCACATGTGGAAGGCATTGAGGCATTGCTCCTAGTGGATGTAAGTTGACCACGTCTCACTACCATAAAACATTGTGCTCAATACTCAAGCCTAGTAGACCTTCATCTAGGTACTGGTCATTAGTATCACATTCTCCCATACCCTTTTGGAGAGGTGACCTCCAGCAGTTCTGTTGGGATTCCATCCTGTCCTGAGGCTTTGCCACTTGCTTGGGAGTTGATGGTATTCTTCAGCTCTTCAAGGGAGGGAGGGACCTTCAGCTTTCCCAAGACAAACAGAGTTTGGATGCTGATAACTGCTGTGTCAGTGACCATGTTTTCCCATAAGTACAGTTCTTGGCAGTATTCTGCCCATCACCTCATCTTCTTTCTGTGGTCTGTGATGACCTCTCCAGACAAGGCCCAAAGGCTTTTTTCATGCCTTTGTATATGTTGCAAGTGTTGCTGCTGTCAGCAGCAAGTTGAATGCTCAGGAACCCCAGGCTTTGGCCAAACAATTTGCTTACATGGAGATGTAAAAAAGCTGGGATGATAGTCAATGCCATATTTATTTTGGTGTGATTTGGGGCAAACTTTGTTATTCCAATAAGGCCATTATTCCATCTTGTCGGGACCTGAAATTTTCTAATGGGCGGTTTTCCTACCTGAGTGTCAGAGCTGGTGTCCCCCGAACAAAGAGGCCCCAAACTCCTAACTACCCTTTTGAAAATAATGGAAAGAGAAAAAGAGTTAACATTTACTATGGGTTCATGTAACCTAAAGGCCAGGGTGCCAAAAGAGCGTAATGTTTGAACAAAGCCACATTTCTCAATCTCGGGGAAGGACAAGGAGCCTAGTACTACTGAGAACAGGTTGACTATGCTGCACTCTCTCATTAAAGAGCTCTAAGGATGGCTGCTCACAGCTGGTTTCTTAAAGGTTAAAATATTTCCCTTCAGTTGTCATCCTTCATCACAGCATGCCGCTTTTTAAAATATTTCTTTCCCCCACCCCTCCTTCCTGTGCTTTGTACCACAGGAGCCTGTGAAAATGACTGTGTGTTGCTGAAACATGTCAGTAGTTGCTTCAGAAAATTGTTGCCACTGCCTATATGAAGAAACTGTTGCTTTTGTCACTGGAGGGTTACAATGCCTGCTGTTTTCATGCCATTTGTGTGTGAAGGAGAAAGAGACACCTGTCTTGGGATTAGGGATCCAATATACACTATTCAGGTAGATCTTACTAGAGAATGTGGTTAGACTTGTTGATTACAATTTCAGCAATGTCTGTAAAGCCATAAAATATCGCTAAATAATATCTGCCTCCATGACTTCCTTTTGGTAACTTCTTACACTTAACACACACTTTATCTGAAACTAAGGAAAAGCACAGAACCTGTAAAAACAATGCATGATAAAATACCATGAAAAAAAATACATTTTAAAAATCGCTTGCTCTTCTCTGGCTTGCCTGAATATACAGTCTTTTTTTTAATTGTTTTGAGAAGATGACTCAGGCTTTGCCGGATCTTGGTGGGAAAGGAACCATTACAAGCTATCTCTAAACCTTTGAGGTGTGTTCAGTTCATGTTGTCTGGGGTATTTCAATACTGGAAGAATTCAGTTTCCAGACTCTGAATTTGCTAACAAAACTACATTAGATCATACTTTGCTTAGTGCAATCTGTCACCAATGTAGGGTACAGATGTATTGTTCAAGACACAAGTCAACCAGAGGTTGAAAGCTACACCTTGAATTTTGTCTGGAAGATTTATGGATGCTACTGGTGAACAACAAGTGCTATGTGCTCCTGGGTACACACCATTCCAGAATGCAAGACTGTCATTCATGACCAGGTTCACCTTTTAAACTTCTGTGGTAGCACTAATTATATCTCAAGTTTCGGAAGGCATGAATAATGCTTAATAAAGAGCAGGGTGTGAAGTTTTATATTTTACATGTGCGACTGGAAATTGTTGCCTACTTACAAGGAGTAAGTGGACTCCACCCTTGTGAGATTTTCTTCTCTTTTTGTTTCCTAGAATCTCAAGGTCCACCAACTGGAGCCTATGCTATTCAGAAGCATACTGCATACTCTGACCATAGAGGCAGAGCATAGCCACTGATAGCCTTATCCTCCATGAATTTGTCTTATCCTCTTTTAAAGCCATCCAAGTTGGTGACCATCACTGCCTCCTGTGGGAGCGAGTTCCATAGTTTAACTATGACCTGGTGTGAAGTTCAGTTGGGACCCAGATACAAATAGCATGAATGATCAGATATAATGGTGCTACACATACATTTCAGCCAAGTAATTTCGTTGTCCCCAAAGGGGACAATGACAATAAAAAATATTCTATTCTATTCTATTCTACTGCCTTTGCTGGACTGGCATAATTTGCAGAGAGCTTTCCTTTATTTAATTTAAGGGGAACAAATTGATGCAAGTAAATATTTTCCTTTATTATTTTCATCATAATTGACTGTTCTGAATAGACAGTACATACAGTGTTCTCTCTCCCCGCCCCACCCACCCACCCTAGTCTCCCAAGTTTCTGTTTTCCTTTTTCTTACAGCTAAAATGAATGCAGTAGTTGGTTCATTAATCTGCATCATTTAGAAACAACTTCACTCAGTAAAACTGAAGACTGAAATAATAATAAAAAATAGCAAACTTCATGGGGTTTTTTATTCATCCAAATCCTCTTACTAGTGCTTATGTTGCTAATCTGTTGTTGTTTTTTTGTGATGGAAGGGGCTGGGGAGAGAGTAATGGGCCAGTTTTACATATTGTAGGCAAAAGGGGGGGGAGTACCTAGATTAGAAATTAAAAATGATTTGAAAATTTTGCAAATGTTGCTGTGTAAGTAAGATCATTTAGGGAGCTTCTTAAACTGGAGTTCTGCATGATTGAACAGAATTGTATTTGATTCAGTCTACTGTAAAACACACACAAAACCTGCTTCTCACAGCAATAAATAAACCAGTAATTTATACGCAACAAATGGCAGTGTAGTTTAAGGTAAACAAACAAAGAAAAAAAGCTGCTTTTGCAAGTGTATCTTTATGCTACTCTTTCTGGCTACTGTTTTCCCTTATAAGAGTCACCAATTAAATTCAGCTCTGTTGGTGAGAGTTGCAGCTCATGTGATGTGATACAATCACTTTTTGCAATATGGCAGGCAGGCCTTTACATCGCACATCCTCTGAAACTTAGCCTTTCCTCCATTCTTTCATTGTGGACATAGCACCGAGGCTGCGCTTGTGCCATAGTCAGTGATCCATAGTGTAGGTAATGCCCACTGATCATGTTAAATCTATCAGTAGCCTTTGACACCCCTGGTTATCAATTGTGGGTGCAGTTGTTGCAATTGTCAGAGGCAGTGACCATCTGAACAATCTTCCTCAAGTCATTCTAGTCGTTTGTGACAGGGGAATCTCAGGGATTGATTGCTCTCTGTGACCTTTTCCTGCAGGGTCTTCTGTTGTCTGCTGTGCTTACTGTGTATATGAATCACTGGCTGAAATTGTGCAGAAATATGAAGTCCCTTCTTTTCTTTTTGTCTCCCCTGTGTCCTCCCATTTACTGTGATTACCTTACCTTTACTGTGATTATTCAGTGACTATGGTGGCAGGTTGGACATTAAAACTCAGTGGAAACAATGTTCCTGATGCAGTTATGGCTGTGTAATCTAGTAAGGATGGGGAAGTGTTGTCATGAAAGCATGGTGACCATAAGCTTAAGCAGGTCCATCACTTTGCTTGAAAGCCTGGGCTGCAGAGGTCTTCTCAATGCTTCCTTTCCATGAAAAAGCTCCTAACATTTGTGTCAGATTCAGAAATAGATTAGATGGAAAGGGTTCAAACAGAAATGTTTGACAGTTCTTGTGTGGTCATCCCTTTTTCCTTGCAGTTCCATCAAGACCTGAACAATTACTGGAAGTGTTGTGGTATTTTGTTGTTTGTTTAATTTGGCCAACCTGGTTGAGAAGTAGAATTTTAGAGATTTTCTTCTGTTTAGTATAGGGATGGGCAGAATGTAGATCTGAATCTATGTTTTGATCTCTGGGCGATTTGCAGTAGACTCACAAGCATTTCCACCTCCCACCTTTTTAACAATAACAAAATGGCACCTGAATTGAAGAAAACCACGAGTGGATTTTTGTGTGAAAGGACTGTGAGATCAATTCTACCACTGAAAACAATTCTTATGTGAAACATGAATTCAGTTGTGATGAAATCTAGGTGTCTCTGCCCTACACACAAACACACACACACACACACACACAGAGAGAGAGAGAGAGAGAGAGAGAGAGAGAGAGAATGTCACTATTTTGCACCTGCGCATGTTGCAGATGTGTTATGTGCATGCTTTCACCCAGCCTTAAAGATCACTCGCAACATGTTATTTGTATGTATTCGACCAATTTTTTTGTCAAATCTCTGGAATGTGGTGGGATAGAACTGACCAGGCAAGCAGCCACTCTGCTCCATTGTGCCTTTTCATTAGGCATCCTCTTTGAGATCAAATTTTACATTTGCACAATATAACTGTTAATTAATAGCAGTCTGCATTCAGAAAGTAGCACACACAACCAAAGTATTCTATTTCTTTAAAAGACTATTTGATTTGGATTCACTGCGAGTCGTCCTGACCTTCCTAGGGGTCCTATCAAAAGATTGATTTATCACACATTCTTAGCTGATAAGACAGTTCCACCCACTTCCAGGTCTCCTCTGGGTTATCCTGAAAAGCATGCATTGACTTGCTGTAAATGTTCAGTGAATTATGTACTTACTCTTCAGAGTACTTAATCTATTTTTCTTTGATGTAAAAAGCCAAAAATTATGTCTGTTTTTTCAGTTGAATAACTTAGTATGGCTTTAATATTTAAGTAGAAGAGTCCTTCTTTATCCATTGTATTTTCAAGAGAATAAATGTTGAATACTTTATTATTCTTATGGGAAGTTGCTTTTACTTAGACAAAAAAAAAAAAATGCATTTACTGTATTCTTCCTCGTAAGATCTTTTAATTGAGGAAGTCTTTCTGCTCCCGATGTACATGGATAATTCCCATTAATAATGAAGCCCCTTAGGATATGAGGCATTCCCCTAAGATGTTATAAAAAATTCAGAATGCATAGAGGGAGTCTGGTGGTAACAATTCTGCTATTTTGGGATTTTACTATAAGTTATTTGATGTACCATAAATGGGTCTAAACTCTAAAGCGAAATTTATCAGCAGTTGCACAGGTGATTGAATTAAATGGAAACATGGAAATGTGTAAATTATTTCATTTAAATTCAATTTCTGAAGCACAAAGGACCAACTCTACCCTTTTAATGATGTGGATGATGAAACATTTTTGTGTGTTGTGATAGTACAACCTTTGGATGGAACAGAATTCTGTACCTTTGAAATTTACCAGTAGGTAAACATTTAAAAGAATACAGCATTGCAAAGTGGCAGAAGCATATAGAGTGCCTTTTTTGGTGAACTGGTTTCTTCTCCAGGCATGATTTCCCATGGGATCATTTTGAAGTGTACAAAGGCATTTGTGCATGACTAAACGCCAGCAGGTGGTTTTGCAGTGATCTACAACCAAGCCAATCTGTACCAAACCAGTTGTATATGGGTTTTGAGGGATCCAACGGCAGTCCAGAACAGTCCCCACCCCATTTTACAATGCTTTTTTCTATATCTGTGACATGTCAATCATGACGCAGATATGGAATAGTCCAGGAACACTTGATGCAGTACCATTGTTCATGCTAAGCAGGTGCAGATTTGATCAATACTTTCAGCCACTGTAAGAGTGGAATAGGGCTGATTGCACCGACTCATAGCATAGTAAATTGGTTGTGAGTAGCTAGGTTTGATTGACCATTGATAGCTGTTAATTTGAATTGTGAAACACACATTGTGGCTGAATGAGTCAGGTCCTTTAGCCTTCCTCAGTCCCAGTCCATGTTTTTCAGAACAACCAGATGCACAGAACATATTTTATTATTCCATGTAGGGATGGGGGGGGTTTGCTTCACACTTTCTGAAACGATGCATGAAATCAAATGCAACAATGTGAAGGGGGAAATGTATATATTACAAAAAGCTGTGCATAAAAGGTGTTTATTGGTGGAAGTAATGTACAATAATGTATAATAATAGGAGAAATTGCTTGCAAAAATGTGCATGTTATGCAAAATTGCACCAACAATGTGTATAGAAGGAGAAAGGCTGGTGAATTTTCATGCAGACTTTTAAAAAGTAATGGTGGTAACTATTCAGAGTAGCCCAACTGAAATTAATTTCAGTGTCGGTCTATTCTAAGTAAAACTAAGTTGAATACTAACCAAAATTCCCAAACCAGTGTAGAAATGTGGAATCTGAAACTGGAAAAACAAGAAACTGAAAGTAACAAAAGTTGATGGATTCATCTATCGCAACCAAGTGTGGACAGCAGCCAACTTGTTTGTTTGTTTGTTTGTTTTTAAAAAGCACACCACTTCTTGGTCTCAAAGCAGCTTACAAAAATCAAAACACAGGATACATAGAATATAAAGCGTATATTAAAACATCGAAGAATAAAGCATTGGAGCAGCATTTATGGTGAAAAGGCCTCCTGAAATAATACCATTTTATTGCGGTTTTGCATGGCAGCAGGTAGTCAGCAGAGGGCTATTTCCTTCTCAATGTGAGACCCTTTCAAAGGGTCATCTATCCTTCAAAGAGGTGCTTTTCTAATGGAAGTTCTGGTCCTTCATACCAGCATAAAACATTCCTCCCTTTAATGGCATCTCTTACATAAGAGTGATGAAACATAGGATTGTCAGATGTCATATGTCTTCATATGAAACATAGGATTGTCAGATTGTCATATGTCTTCAGTTTATGAATGCATGGGCATGTGGACAGGGAGTGACTTGTGCATCAAGAAAGAGGGCAGGTTTGCATCAAATTTGCACATGTAGCGATGCAAATTTAGAAATAATTGCTGCAATTTAAATAGTAATAAAATACATTTCACCATAGTGGGGAAGACTGTGACCAGTGACCTGCATGTCTGCTCATTCTCCAGGTGTTAGCTGTTGATGAGCAACTTCAAGGTCCCTGTTCTTCCTTCTTACCAAGAAGGGCTTACCAAGAAGCCCTTCAAATAGAAGACAGCTTCAACAGCTCTCTAACAGCCCTTCAAATACAAGCCTGTCCTTTGTAAAGTAGAACACATGGTCAACCTTAGATGCTAAAGTGTAGGAAACACTCCCTCAGTTTACTCCAAAATGATCCTATAAATTTCGAAACTCTTCGTGCTAGGGGAGAGACTAGACCTGTAACATTTCTCATGAAATAGCACCTTCTGTCCTTATACCAAAAGAAGGCTGCAGCACATGGATCGTTAGGCCAAAAATTCTGCAAGATGTAGCCTCCAAAGCAAAGTTCCATGCCTTTTATTTCTACATTTTTCTGTGAAATAATACTCCCATAAGAAGCAGTGATTGAATTCAGAGATTATTCATTACTTATGGGAAAGTGAAAATGTAATGTTTATTAGGTTAATTAACTTCTTTTATTTTTGGCTGCATGCCAGTCAGTGTAGCAAAACTCTCTAAAAAGACCTCTCTAATGCCTCTACTAAACCACAATTGATAAAGTGTTTATCAATTTATGTAATAACGAAGAAGGCTGAAAATGGGTTTGCTAGATGTCAACAAAATACACTTCTACTATTAATGTAAAATTCCTGCATCTAAGCCTTTAATAGGTAGTAGCTACGGTATGTACTGATGAACACTGAAACTATTTCAGGCACTTGCACATGGTATTGTAGAATTGAAATGGACCCACAGTAGGCTACGTACCGTATATACTCGAGTATAAGCCGACCCGAATATAAGCCGAGGCACCCAATTTTACCACAAAAAACCTGGGAAAGCTTCATAGGAGCCACTGCCTGCCTCACTCGAGTATAAGCCGAGGGCGGCTTTTTCAGCACAAAAAATGTGCTGAAAAACTAGGCTTATACTCGAGTATATAGGGTATTCATTTTTCCTGACCTGGCTTGCT
This sequence comes from Darevskia mixta, assembly GCA_034641385.1. Taxonomy (NCBI): domain Eukaryota; kingdom Metazoa; phylum Chordata; class Lepidosauria; order Squamata; family Lacertidae; genus Darevskia; species Darevskia mixta. Next base: position 12,960,199 of record JAWWNH010000029.1, read on the forward strand.
CTGTGTTGCTCTTGTTTTTGCATAATTTTACTTTTTTTCTGAGCAATGTATGGCTTCTATTTTGATTCCATATAATCAGTGCTATTTTTCTAGAAAAAAAGGTGCCAGAATTCACCACGAACACCACCCTCATTCTCTTAGAATGGCAATGGTGCCCACCTGAGAGATGCCAAAACTGAGTTCGGGTGAGTTCGGGCTGGAAAAAAATCCCTGCATATAATAAAGGGGAAAGAAACACAAAAACAGAAGGAAGTCTTCTAAGAGAACATTTTTCATTGTTAAAAATGTAAACACCATTAGGACAAAATGAAAACCAGCATACCTTAACAATTCTGTAAAATATGCTTTCAAATCTTTATTGTTTGGATATAAACTTTGCAACAGATCTAGTTGCGTGGGATTGTTTATGTATGGCCAGGAAGACCTTCCAGGGGTGGAAGCAATCAAGGACAAATAAATCTGGTTATTTAATCTCTGTAAAAAATTACACAATATTAACACATGTAGTACAGTTCCTAACTCTTCACCACCACTTGAACAAACATGACTTAATATTTGTACCACTGGTTTCTCAGCCTCAATCTCTGATCTACAGCATGGGGGATAATAATATTGATTCAGCTTATAGGATTGTTGTAAGCTTTACAAACTAGATAATGAATATGAAGTACTTTAAAGCACTAGACTAGTCCAGACCAGTGGCTTCCCATAGGCCACATAGCAAATTCATGGTAGAAGTGAGAATCAAACCAGAGACTTCCACACCTCAGCCTCTTAAATCACAGTCCTCTACATGTCTTATTGAGTTCAATGGGGCTTTCTCATGTATGAGAAGTATGTATGGATGTGACATAGCTTGCCATTCTTTTCCCTCTCAGTTCATAAAAGTAAATACCTGAAAACTGATCCTGTTCTCAGACAAGATTCTTTCAAATCAAGCAGATTTAGTTTTTTCTATACAAGGTCTTAATCTCATATAAAATGAGAAAGGGTTAAAAAAAAAAGAAGGAAGATGAAATGAATAAGAATTTATTGTAGAAGAACTAAACTAACTAAAAGGGAACGATTCACATATTACTTGCTTGGTGAGGGAACAGAAAACCAAGACTTGGATAATTTCTTCCTTTGATTTTATTAATCACAAGAAAAAGGTTAGACTATGACAAATGTGATGCAAATATATAAATGCAATGCAACGTACACATCCATGCTAATATCCCCCGTAACCCGTTTCTAAAGGTTCCCCACCTAATACAATCCAATTCACAATTATCTTAATTTCCACTGTGGTGAAGCATTAAAAATTGTGTCTCAGATGCATTGTTTCCAAACATAAGTCCCTATCATTATTATTATTATTATTATTATTATTATTATTATTATCATCATCATCATCATCATCCCTCTCAAATATTTCCCTGTAAGGAAAACATTTAAAGGTTTTAGATATAGAGTAACTTTATAATCTTCAAAAGATTTCCTGACAGTGAATAATGAGCTTAACTAACCTGAACTGTCTAGGGAAAGCACATCGCCCACTGCCAGAATCAAAGCCTTGGTTATTTCTGATGCAGGCATTTGAAATCCAACATACTGAGATTTAATTTAGGTTTAGCGTTTTTAAATTTGGTCTTCAAAAAAATCGCTTCTTTGCACTCTTGACTACAGTTATAGAAAATTGCCCCTGGGTGTTTCTACAATAAGGTTCAGTTCTACAACATTTGAGTGGGGCAGTAGTTGCTTCATATAACTCCTAGCCCAGCGACAAAGAAATGGGATGGCCACATGAGTATTTGTTTGTGTGGACTCTCATATGAATAACTATTTTAGCACCATTGGCCCAGGCCAACCCTAACCACAGGTGAAATCTGAAAGAAAGAGGCAAGGCAGCCTTCACCAACCTGGTGTCCTCCATATGTTTTGGACTACAACTCCCATCATTTCCAGCCAGCATATCAAAGACATCTGCAGGGAACAAGGCCAGTGAAGGCTGGGGTAAAGAGACCCTTTTGTACTACAGTTTTTCATCTTGCTTTATGATACATCCTAAATGGGTACACGTTCAAATATTACAGGATTTTATAAATTCTAATCCACTGTCTATGTTATGTGAGATTTCTTATTTGGATTTGTTACTCTTCATATGACATGATATGTTTGTCATTTATAGCTTTTAAAGTTCATACCTCTAGTTTCTGAATATCTATATAAGAAAGAATATGCAGCAACCTTTGAGGCATAGTTATACTGAAGGCACTGGCGTCGCAAGGGGAGGCGGAGGGGGCGACACGCCCCGGGTTCCAGGGGAAGAGGGGGTGACACTTGGGCTGACCCCACCCTTGCGAGCCGCCGCGCCAAAAGCAGCAGCAGCGGGGCACCCCCCCCCTGAGCTGCCGATCGCGTGCAGCGGATCGGGGGGTGCCGCCGCCGCTGCTTTGGGCGCAGCGTCTCCCAAGGGCGCCGCGGAAGCAGCAGTGCCGGTTTGGATGGAGTGCGCATGTGCGGCATTTCGCGCATGCGCACTCCGTCGTGATGTCACGACGCAACGTCACGATGCCCCGCCCCCAGGGGAAGCCTCCATTCGCCGCCCCGGGTGGCGAGAAGGCTTTCTCAGCCCCTGATGGTGAATGGTAGAATATCTATTAAGGCAAAATAGTTGTTGACATCCATGTGTCTTGGGAGACAATGGAAGAGTGCGCCTTCAGGGCTAAAGTCAAACTGTTGGAGAATTGCGGTGCTTGCTGTGGCTGTAAAAGCCAATACGGGAGAGAGAGACAGGTGGGGCAGATGAATGCAAAATACTGTGCTGCAATATTCTGTGGTGTTACTTTTTTTAGTTCTACAGCAAATTGGCGTTGACCTTCTTCACAGCTCCTGTCCTTATGTTGGGAGGTGGGGAGAGCCATGGATTTAAATGGAAACACCATCCTTTAGGATAAAGGAAACAGAGATACAATCAGGTGAAATAATGCTAGCTCTAGATTCAAATCACGATTATCGGCTATTGAGGTCCTCACAATTCATTATAACCAGTAAGATCCTGTACAGGGGTCAGAGCCCAAGCCCGCGGATGTCAATGAGCTTTGTATAAAGCTTTAAATGTGGAGGTTGTTACTGATCGCTATGTGCCAGATTAATTTAATTCTAGCTCCGTGTATAAAACTTCACTGTAGGTTTTTCAAACTAGTTTAGAAAGTTCACATAAAGGCCTTTCAAGCACTAAGCTTAAGATAGTATGGGAGCTCAGTGACCCTTTTGCTCTACAAAGTGGTTTTCATTTCTGGTTGTAGGTTCAGTTCCATAGCAGTAGACTGTGGCCTGCCATTGTCTGTGGTCTGTAGACAGAAAAGATACTGCAAAATACCCACCTCTCCCCGTTTTATGAAGCATTGCCTGCTTTCAGATAAACTGCAGTAGAGATTCAAGCATTAAAAAGTCTGTTCTGTAACACGTTCACTGCAGAAGTGACCTGGCATGTGAACCACTAGAGGTGGGAATTGTCTCAAGAAATCATTCAGTAACTGGGAAGAAAAGGGAAATCCTTTTAAATCCACTGAAGAAGAAAGCCCTTCCATACATATGGAGAGTTATGGTAATAAAAACTAGGAACATCCTTTAAGGGTTGTCTTGAAAATCCCAGTGACTGAGTATATGTAGTAAATTGGGAATGTTCAAAGAACTGGTGGACTTGTTGAAGACAAAAACAGGAGAATGAAACAATGATCCTGCCAACAATTAGATATCAGAAACTGAAAAGGAGTAAACAGGAGACATACATAGAAACTGAAGAGGCCTGCAGGAGAATGAAGATCTGTCAGAGACCCAGCTAGAGACTGAAATACAAGTGAGATAGTATTTTTAAATGCACATTGACTCATAGTTTGAACCTTTTTGTACTTTTTTTTGCATTGGGGTGGGGGTAGGGAGCAGGGATGAAATGAAAATACCCTGAAGATTGAAGGACTGGTGAACTTCTCAGAAACTTGCAGGGGGAAGAATTGGGTACCCTTATATTCAACAAAATAGCCAAGGCTTATTAATCATTTTTGTTAAGACTCTGACAAAAGGGACGTACAAACATACATCGTTTTATTTGTCTGCTGCTTTTCCATAGTTAAAACCATGCTGAAGGCAGCTTACAATATAACAAAATTATATAATTATAAATATAACAAAAATAGTCACAAATAATAAATAAAACACATCAAAAAGTATACAACCAAACTGAACAATTTCCACATTAAATAATAAGATCTTTAAAAAAACCCACAAAGATACCTCAAAAAATAATATCAATAACAGCAGCAACAAAACTCCTAAAGAATTCTGCACCACCAGGCCAGGGAAAAGGTATTCTGGGATTCACTGCCAATATTAATGGCTCTCCACTAATGATGACGTTCCTTGAGTCAACATATCTATGGAAATGGCAGTACGTGATGCTGTAGCATAATTCCTAGAGGTATTCTTGGATTGTTGTTGTTTTTTAAGATGCAAATAATTTTTCCTTCCTCTTTCATAGAGGGTAAATGGATCAGTGAAAATGTGGGAGCAGGGAGTTTGAATATATATATGTACACAGTTGCACCAATTCCCATGATTACAGCAGCTTGAAGAACTGCAACTGTGATCACAGAAATGACTGCTGGCTATCTGTGTTACTGTCTGTTACTTACTGTCTCTTTCACAGGGATGTTTCTTTGTGGTCATGCTAGGGAATTGATAAATGAACTGGTCTTATAATATGAACATGCTTTCCTGGGTTAATAGTACATTTACCCATTTCACCCAGAGCATGACTTAGCAGCAAATGCCTTCTCTGCTTCTCAGAAACAGACAATTCTCACATTCAGCCTTTGACGCTGTGTTCAATGCTCATTTTTAGTACGGTAATTGGTTTAAATATATAAGTAATGGTGTAGTAGGTTTCTCTACTATTTGAGATGGCTGAAATTCCATATGACTTTAAAGAAAAAACAATGGTGCTTCAAGAAACCCATACAAAGATGATCAAAGGTTTGTTCATTACTTCAAAAATACCAATGGCTAGCAGGAAATTGATTGAGCATTCATTTGAGGAATAGCTAGCAAAAGTATGTCAGGTAGTTAAAATGACAAAACAAGTCTTTTTCGTATGTGTCAAAGACAGTATGCATCAAATACTTTTTTAAAAAAAGAATTGGTTTACTTATTATTTTGGTGGAAGAGAAAATAAAGTGAAGATGAATTATCAGCACATTTTCTCTATAGTGCAGTGTCTCAAAATAACAGTTTCCTAGATTTGATATCTTGATAGCTGTATTGAAAATAAATAAAATGCTTATAACCTCAGATAATCCTATGACAGGGTAATGTGTTTTAATGTAAACCCATACATATATATTTATTATATACACTTCTCATAGATATTTTATCTCCAGGTAGACATAAAAAAACCATGAGAAGCACAGAGAACTGAATACCCCAGTTCTTTGCTCCTAGGTTAGGTTGTTTTGTTTTTTTGCCATATTTAGAGAGAGATGTTCATTCGAAATATATTCCTTTGACTGGTGCATGGTACCTCTTCATGTTAGTGTTCTCAGTATAGAATGAACGGTTTTTTGATGAGAGAAAAGTAACCTTGAACTTGAGTGAAGAGGCATTTAATGGAGTAATCCTATACATGTTTGCTCATAAGTAAGTAATTTCCTAGTGAAAAGTGTGTATAGAATTGCAGCCATAAGAAGTAAGTTTATTCACTACCTTCATAGGTCTGTACTTTTTCAACCAACCTCTAGGTTCTTAACCCATTTTGGATCGCAGATCCCTTTGAGAATCTGATTAAAGTTATGGACCCTTTCCTGGAATCTCACCAGTCTTGGCGTGCAACAATATTTTAAGAAGCAGGGCTGTTTTTCACCCTAGCTAAATTTTAATCAGGCTATTAGTAATAACATCATTTTGTATTTCAGGTTATTGTCTTAATCTGCACTTTGCATCTTAATTGTTGCCATTTCTTGCTATAATCTGTTAAAGAAGATTCAGCAACCTATTCCTTTCCAACTTTGCTGACTACATGCTATTCTTTTCTGCCGCTTTGTGGTTTGTTATGTGATTCATAGGTCAGTCAGCGATCAATAGCTAGAGTATAATTATGGTGTTAAAATAGCAAATCTTTTTTTTTTGCGGGGTGTGGTGTACACTTGCCCTTGAAACGTCTAAAAACATTTTAGCACAGCTGAGTTCATGAAAGGTTGAAAACGGAGCATTACAGCATTGTCATATTATTTACTGACAAACTCCTTGAAGAAAGCCACCAATAGTCACCTTAAAAAACAACAACTGTCCTGTCATATGCATGACAATCTACTGTAGGCACATTAGGGCCACCCCTCTTTGTTATAGAACAATTACTCTCTGCATTTATCCTAGTCCTTCCAGACACTAATTGGCTATTTATTATCCTCTTGTTTGGTGAACTCCTCTCCCTTTCCACCACACACACACACACACACACACACACACACACACCCATCCATGTCATTTCTTTAACGGCAACTTCACTTTCAGAAATCACACATTATGTGCAAATAGCGAGCCTTCTACATTTCTGTCAGTGTAATCTGGTAAATAATTAATCATCACATTAAATAACATTACTCTAATTGCATTTTCCTGAAGGGCTTCTCCACTGCCTTTCAGAATTCTGATAAGATGGTCCCTGTGCGAATCTGGATGTTCCAAGAAGATAACACCTACTTTAGGTAGCAGAAGTGGAGGGGAAGAGGAGAACTTCCTCTCATTCCTGCTTGCCCAATATTTTTCTCGCTCGTCTTTCAGCCGTCTGTATAGCAACACCAACAACTGCTTCTCTCTCTTTCTCATTAACGCCTTGCAATTGTATCTATTTCTAAGCTTTTACAGCTTGTCCATAAAAAATTGCTGGAGGCTGTGCTTCCAACGTACGGGAGATATAGTCGTATTTCGGCATGGAGACATAACTTCCAGTAGAACTAATGGGAGTTGCATTCAGCTTAAGCTGTTAAAGAGACCCAATTCGCCTGCAGCTACCAGCAGATATATGTATGAAGTATCACACTCATTGCCTCTACATAAAAAAGGAAAGGAAATGTTTGGGGAATTTCAGATATCAAGTAATGGCTAATGAAACTTGCTAGTGTATAGCAACAGAGTTTTTTTTAAAAAAATAAATACCTGAGAATGTTCATATATCAAAACTTTTATCAAAATATTTCTGAGGTCCCTGAGAACCTCTGACAGCTGTTCCAAGCAAAACTCTCCATATATGCCTCAAATGTCTCTCCACATGAGAAATCATGGTGAGTTTGAAATATATAAATACTTCACTCTGCCAAGAAATTTTACCTATCATATTTAAAGGAATCTGAGGAATCATCTGCCTCAGATTCCTACAAATGTTTTGCCCGTGCATGGTGTTCAGAACTGGCTTCCATTGCACCTGAAGGAAAAATTGGTAGCAATGGGCCTAATATTAAAGATTTCAAAGTGACTTCTAAATAGTATGTTTGGTTGTAATGTTTCACATTCACATTTTTCAAAAAAAATTAGGCCCAGATTCTCAAATTAGGCCAGTTTTGAAGTGACCCCTGCTCTATTTACTACCCCATTTGCAGGTGGTAAAACTGGAATGCCATTTTGTCAATGGGAGTATTAGAGGAAAGTCCCTGGGGTGGGACTTGCTGCTGATTATGGTGACAGCAACTCCTCTTGACAACTGTCAATTGCCTCCCAGATGCCACCATGTATCGTGTGGCACTATGCCCATTGAGCATTAAGATCTGGTGAAGTCCTTATTTTCAGCCTGCCAGTCTCTGAGTTACACTTGGGATGCACAAAAGAGCCTTTTCTGTGGTGGAACGCCCTGTGCAAGGAGATTAATTTAGACCCCTCTTTGCCAGTGACTGAAAACTGTACTTTTCCAGTAGGGTTTTAGGACTGCTTAATACTGGTTTTAATTGTTGACTTTATTATTCTGATTAGAGGTGCCAATTTTTGGTTATTATTCCCCCCCTGGCATCCTTTTTATTTTGCGTTCATTATGATTTGTGCTAATGAAGGTATTGGGACCATCACACATTACTCCACTTTGCATACGGTTTGCACCTGCAAAAAGTTTTGGGGTGCTCACACTGCTTCAGCTTCAGTCAGTGCGTCTCCTTAACTTTCTGCTGAAATCCCATAACTTTTCACGCCACAAATGCTCTGGTTTATTTTTTGTTCAGTTTTCATTGCACGGTAGCCCCTCCAGATAGCAATAATGTGGTATCACCGGGGCAGCATCACAGAACAACTAATGAAGCAGAATAAATTCACTGCTAATGCACTATTATTGTGTCATGAACAGGTTGCTGAATACACCCACAATAAAAAACCAGTCTGGAGGGGCCCATAGTTTCACAGCTGGTGCTTGTTGGACTTTTTACCTTTAGACAAGCTTTGGGTATGCAGGTTGACTTGGGTGGGGGCACCATTTCCTACTATGTCTTGGGCAATATGCTGATGCCACACAGCTCTACTTCTCCTTTACATCTGCAAGTGAGGCAGTGGGTGTGTTGGACCCTTGTCTGGCTCAGTAGTGGACAGGGTGAGAGCCAGCAAACTGAAGCTCAATCCATGAGGCACTCTTAGTGGGTGAACAGATGGATAGGAGGTTGCCTGCTCTTGATGGGGTTACACTCTCTCTGAAGAAACAGGTACGCAGCTTGAGGGTAATGCTGGATCCATTGCTGTCACTTGAGGCTCAGGTGGCCTCCGTGGTTTGAAGTGCCTTCCAGTTCTTCCAGTTCTTCTAGAACTTTGGCCATGCAGATATGACTTTTGCTGGCAGCCATCCTGAACCCTGGACTCTCTCTTGGCATGTACACTTCCCCTATAGATTTCAGCTGATTCTTCTTCCTTCCCCTATCTGCATTTCCTTCCTGTTTTATGACCCAGGTCATTTGTATACCCCTTTCACAGCCGGCCGGCCACCCTCCATACCTCTGAGTCCTCTTCCCCAAACTTTTGCTGATGGTGCCTATGAGAAGACAGCTAGCAGCAGCATCAAAGAGCCCTTCAGTGTGATGTAGTGGTTAAGAGCGGTAGACTTGTAATCTGGTGAACCGGGTTCGCGTCTCCGCTCCTCCACATGCAGCTGCTGGGTGACCTTGGGCTAGTCACACTTCTTTGAAGTCTCTCAGCCCCACTCACCTCACAGAGTGTTTGTTGCGGGGGAGGAAGGGAAAGGAGAATGTTAGCCGCTTTGAGACTCCTTCAGGTAGTGATAAAGCGGGATATCAAATCCAAACTCCTCCTCCTCCTCCTCCTCCTCCTCTTCTTCACAGAAGGATTTCATTTCAAAACAAATAAAAGAAGAGGAAATTAAATCACCATGATGCAGGGCTGTGGATGATTGTTCAGGAGGCATCCCTAGTTACGCCAGCAATGTTTGTATAGACATTCAATTTTTAAGCACACAAAGGATCATTGAAAAATATACAGCAGGAATTTGAATTTAGCATTTGTCCTTTTGGGTGGTGCTAGTAATAATATTAAACACCATGGAAATCTGACTGACACCTTCTCTCTCTCTCAGAAGACAGATGGAGGCACTATGATTTTATTGTTACTATTTTATAAACAGGCTTTGCAGACAGTGAAAACACAGCCACTTTAATTTTTATTTACAAAAAGCAACTTTTTTTTAGCTTCAGTGGTGAATTGTTGCTACATCAATCTTTTTTTTTTAAAATCTAGCCATTTTTCCCCAGCTTTGAAATGTGTTGTGTTTACACTCTTCTCAGTTCTAAAATGTTGGCCATAGGTAGAGTTTCTCACGAATTGTGCACTGTTATCTCTTTAAGTTGTTCTCTAAAATGCACTTGCTTGGTATCTCCCACTGGGTTTCTATTATAATTTCCATGCCGTAAGAGCAAAAGCACACTTTAGAAAGTGGGTGTCTGAAATACAAAGGCACTTCACCACTGCTTCAAAGTGCTTGCAGCAACTTCTTGGAAGTACATTGCCTGTTGTGTTTTATTGCTTAATTTCCGAAGTCTTTTTTTTAGTATCCATTTCCAGTCATGGCAACTGACCTACACAAAATTATTTCTCCCATAAATCTATACAGAGCAGATACACAGATTGTTCCGTACTAAAGCTATTCTTTTGTCTGAAATCTCCATTTGTCTTTGTAAACAAGCAGCTTGCAAACTTTTAAGCTCAACTGTCTTTCTTTCTGTGGCAATAAAATATTGTGTGTTTCCTCCCCCACTTTAACATTTAGCTAGGCTCTCTCAGGATGAACCACTGCCGCAGGAGAGATTATAGATCCCCATAGGGCAGAGATGAGAACCTGCGGCTTTCCAGATGTTGTTGAACTGCAGGTCCCATCGGCTTCAGCCAGCATGACTAGACTAGTCAAGAGTGGTGTACCCCAGGTGTACCCCAGGAACATCTAGAGAACCACAGCTTAGCCACCCTTGACTTAGTGCAAAGTCCTATATCACGGAAAGGGCATTTTTCATTTTTTCATCCAAATTTACTCCAGCAGACACCGATGATGTGAAGGGGAAAAGTATGTAAAGCCACTCACAGAAACCATAACTGTCCCAAACTACTTGTGACATGATTTCACTAAATGTTTTTAGCCACGTGTTTCTCTTACAAGTGTGGCAGCATTGCCTGTGGAAGATATGCATTGCCATGGTATATTGAGAATGACTATGATTATGTAATTATCATTGTCTGCTCCTTTCTACATTTATTTTCCTTCTGACGCCACTATATGCAACACCTCCTTCCAACTGTGGGTAATACAGACCTATAGCGCAGGATGACACTTCATGATTCTGTTGAAGAGAGCGGTTGTGTTCGTCTTTACGATCCCACAGGACTCTGTTCTTTTTGCTGCCAGAGACTAACAGGGCTTCCTCTTTCGGAATTGTCACAAATAGGAATTTTATCATAACACCAGAAGCAAACCACCGTTTTACACATAATAGATCCATCTCAGTTAATACAACCACTTTTAAATGACTGATTACCCTTTCGGCAGCTCCACTGGCTCCCTGTTTCTTTCCAATATCTTATAAAATCCTATTATAATATTAGGTTGGCGAAATCATAGTTTTCCAAACCAGCAGCAGACAGATCTAGCAGTCTCCCATTTAAAAGGAAACAGGAAAGCAGTGCTGGAGGCTCAGCATTCAAACAGAAGAATGATAGCAGAGGGGCTGCGTAAACCCTTTCCCTCCTGTCATGTTTCTGCTTACCATCACCACCCCACAGATATTTTCATCTTTTCCCCTGTAGGTGCAAAAACAACTTAAAGTGGGACACATCTGAGGGGGCGGGGGGCAGGAATTCCCAGATAGAAGATTGAGCAGACCCACCCTTCCATTCCTGTGTTCAAACTGGCAGCCTTATGCACCTGCTTTTAATTGGAGAGTCGGGGAGAGAATCAGGATAATATTACACATGTCTCCAGTACTGTATGAAATCTAATTTGGTGTCTGGCATCCTCTCTTTTCTGTCAAGACTCAAGAGATCTGTACATTTGGATTCATTTCTTTCCGTCAAGAATTCCGTGCAGATAGTTCAAATATGTCGAAATATTTGGATGGAGAGGTGGATCAGGGCCCCATATATGTAAGGTAAAGTAAAGGTAAAGGGACCCCTGACCATTACGTCCAGTCGTGTCCGACTCTGGGGTTGCGGTGCTCATCTCGCTTTATTGGCCGAGAGCCGGCGTACAGCTTCCAGGTCATGTGGCCAGCATGACAAAGCCACTTCTGGCGAACCAGAGCAGTGCACGGAAACGCCGTTTACCTTCCCGCCAGAGCGGTTCCTATTGATCTACTTGCACTTTGACGTGCTTTCGAACTGCTAGGTGGGCAGGAGCTGGGACCGAGCAACGGGAGCTCACCCCTTTGCAGGGATTCGAACCGCCGACCTTCTGATCAGCAAGCCCTAGGCTCTGTGGTTTAACCCACAGTGCCACCTGGGTTAAACCACACCTGGGTATGTACATGAATTTAAAGGATGCAAATCATGCATTACATTGGAATGCATACATGTACGTAGGGATTGTTAGTATCAATATAAGAAGGTGGTCTCAATTCAGAAGCCTTCGCTTCTCCATATGTATATTTCTAACCACTTCAACTAACCACAGCACCAGGATCTCCATGACTTGAGTCTGTAAAAAAGTAAGCTTTGTAAGCAATTATAATACACATTTATTATCCGTCCCATGCAGGGGGCAGGCAGTTGGGTACACTTGCCCTAGGGCTTGGTGGGCTAGGCTGGCTGGGGACAGGGGGCGCCAGGGACCAGCTGCTGTTTCGTTTAAGTTTATAACTTTATTCTAATAAGACTCCCGCTCTGGACCTCGGACAAGCTCTGCACGGGCCTGCTTATGATTTAATGCATTTATGAAAAATAAGGAAATAGTTCAAGACCCTTGGCCAGCTAAAGGTTGCTTATTTTAAAGTTATGGTTTGTTTTGTTTTTATGATGTTAGCCGCTCTGAGCCTGGCCTCTGCCAGGGAGGGTGGGATACAAATAAAAAATTATTATTAATTATTATTATTATTTATTAAAGTAATTGTCATTTCCCCTTTTGACCAAAGGTCTTGATCTGTTTTCTTATTTTTTCATAAAAAGCAGATCATAGTAACTTATATGGTTTACCTCTTTGCAATACACCAGTAGCAGCTTGTAGTTTGTAGTCTGTATTATACAGATTAATCTGGTCTGATAAATGTTGATGATGCTGATCCTACTTTTCTATCATAAGAGTCAGGGAACATGCAAGGCTATTGTCCCCTTTATCCTCACAATAACAGTGTGACATAAATTAGGCTAAGAGATAGAGAGTGGGTGAGTGACAGAGAGACTCTCTCTCTCTCTCTCTCTCTCTCTCTCTCTCTCTCTCTCACACACACACACACACACACTTCAGGTGGTCTGTCAATATTTTTCTGTGCTGAAAGACCTGTACTACTGTAAACAGATAAATTGTGGGTTCTCTAGAGCTTGCAGGGGGTGTGGAGAGTCAATAAAAGCCAATCCATGCAGATCAATGCTAGTGTTGTACCCACAAGCCCCTTGAGAAATTAATATGGAATGTGGAAATGGTACTATTACCGACTGGGAATTGAAGGCTTCCATGATGTGATCACATGGTTATACTTGCCTAGTAGCATCAATGTTTTATGTGTTGTGATATAAGGAAAAGGAACCATCTTTGATTTTAATTTCTTCTTCTTTATGTATCATGTCCCTGGGCCTTTGAGCTGTTTGCTTTCAATATTAGTGTAAATTCAAGTTATTAGCATTGTAACATCCAGATAGATTTTTTTTCTTTGTAGAAATACAGAATTATTTATTAATTCTAACACAAATTACCATTAACTAAATCAACACACAGAGTAGGAATCTATTAAACATTCATAACTGGGTAAGGGAAGTTTATTTTGGTATCCTTAATATCTGACTCTGAATGTATGCATGATATGATTTGCAAAAATTTAAGTACAACCTAAGGGGAGAAACCTATTATTGCCATTCTTTTTTTAAAAAGTTATTTCTGCATGAATTTACATGGCGCAGGACAGCAAGTATTCATAGGATGATGGTTATATGCATCATAAATAACAAAAAATAGGTTGTGAACTTGCATTTTGAGCAATTAATTGCTGTAAATTGTAGCTTTTCTTTCTTTTCTTCAGCAATCAATATACTATTGGTCACATTATGCTGAATTCTGAATTACCTCTTTTGAGATATGGACAACTTATATCTATAAATATATCTTCATGATGCTGGAATGCCAAACCACTATCTGCAACTAAGAGACTGTTCCTTTGCTTCTTAACCAAAAGGATGACTCCTCCCGGCTCCAATATCTGAGCAAAATCATTAGCTAGCAGTTGAAATTCTAATTAGAAGGGATTTTGAATATTCATTGCTGGAAGTCAATATTAATTGGAGTAAGCTGGCTACTTTGAATGTTTATAATCCTTGTAATACCTTACCAGAGCACTTCAGATTTGATTTATTCCTTATTACCAAAGACTTTAATAATAATCACTGTGTTTTATGAAGTTATTTAATAGACTCTTTAAAAAAATTAAACTCAAATTAACTTTTTATTGGATTTCACAAAAGATTTTTTTTTACATATTTAACCATATAGGTTACCTTAAGGTAACCTATACCAGTGCTTTTTTTCATCCAAAACCAGTGCTTTTTTTCTGGGGGTACGCAGGGGTACGCATACCCCTAAACATTTTGTGAATCTAAGTTTGGCCTCATTGAAGGGCAGTATTTCAATATGAGAGGAAAATGAGAGTACCCCTAAACATTTTTTAAGAAAAAAAGCACTGGCCAGAACTCACCGGAACTCAGTTTTGGCACCTCTCAGGTGGGCGCCATTGCCATTATAAGAGAATGAGGGAGGTGTTCATGGTGAGTTCTGGCACCTCTTTTTCTAGAAAAACACCACTGACCTTAACACTTAAAGGTAATATACATAGTCTCCCCTACTTAATTTCGTGAGTCTTTTCAATTATGGAAAGTACCGGTAATATAGCTTAAGTACAGAACTCTTAGTCCAAACTGAATGTGATATAGGCTGATTTGCACAGCACAGTACGCCAAACTATGGCTTACCACAAATATGTGACCTCCTAGAGAGGCTCCCCAGTCTTTCTTACTTCTGTGCCACACAGAGCAAAGCCAAGAACAAACTGGCTATTAGTTCATGGTTGGATAGGCGAGAGTTTAACCAAGAGACTGGGTTCAGGTGTCATGCTAAGGCAAACCTTGGTTTAGCTCAGCATGGTGAGGGAGCAAAAAAAAAAAAAAGAACAGGAAGGAACAAAGTGAATTCCAAATCTCTTTTCTCTTGCGGTATCTCTCATGTGTGTACACACACACACACACACACACACACACACACACACTTTTGCTAGCTATGATAAGTAGCCAAAAAAACAAGTAGCTGAAAAGCACTCCTGCCCTTTGTCTACTAAAACATATATGGAAGCCTTTACCTCTCTCAGGAAAAATGGAAGCCTGGGGGATTTTTAGCAGACAAGTGGTAGGAGGGAACTTTTATTGGGCAAACAGCAGGAGGGGGGAAGGTTAAACAGTTCTTCCCCAGGTTCTTTTCTACTGCCAATGTTTCTGTTCCTTGAAAGATGAAAGAGGTAGCTTCACCTTGATTTGCAGCTATGTGGAAGATGACTGCACCCCTCTCCATGCTTAATTCAAATAAAGTAAAAAAATGTTAACTATCTAGTTCTGGCTTGTCTGATCGGTTTTGCTGGTAAAGGAGATATAGCTTCTAATGGAGCTTCATCGTAGAATGTGAATGAATTCTTGTGGATTTATGGGACAATAACAACAGCTCCAGACTCCTGGCTCTTCTGAAATTTGATTAAAAGCAATCAATATAAGAAGAAATGCGGTAGTTGTGCCATAAATAAAATAAAGCAGACTATGAAATCAAATAACCAAAGACTAAAATGAAACAAAGGTGGGGCTCATGCTATTGTACCCACAGTTCCAAAACCTGTTTAACTGAGGCGTCTCCCCCACCCCCCACCGCCTCCTTCTGTTTACCACCCATGGTGAAATGTCTGTTGTCTGCTACTGTTCATTCTAAGCTGCCGAAGGATCGTTTATTTACACAGTACTTTGCATTTGTTACTCATTTATTGCCTAGCAATCAGATATCTTCCCTTGAGGGGGTGCTTCTTGTTGTTGGTCCCCAGCATGTCAAACCACAGTGCTTTATATTAGGGGAAATGCAATGCGCCTCCTCATTAACACATCATTTGATAACTGTGAATGCTGCATTAACTGCAGGCAGTGTTGTATAGCGGTCAGAGTGTTGGACTAAGACCTGGGAAACCATTGTTTCAAATCTGCACTCAGATATGATGTTCACTGGGTGATCTTCTTGTTGTTTTTTCAAAAAATTTATTGGTTTTTACAATTTTTAAGCACATAACGTATCGGTTAAATTTCCATACTTCCCCCCTCTCACTGTGGGAAGCAACATTCATCCCTCTCTCTCACAAGGGTAGGCATAATCATTGTACATTTAACCTTACTAACAGTGTTTAATATCATTGCTTGGGCCTGGCCCAATTCTGTGGGCCAGGTATTCCTTCTTTCCTCAATTTTATATTTCGGTTGACTTCCTCAAGTCCCCCTCTGTTGAATTCATTATCATTCCTCTCTAACAGTTTTCCTACTCCTAAATTTTAGAACATCATAAAATACTAAAATCATTTTACTTAAACCACTCCTTTTTCCAAACCCCAGCATCTTGGTACTTCTGCTCTTTTCCTATAATCTTATCCACTGGGTGATCTTGAGCCAACCAAGGTGGTTGTGAGAATAAAATGGGAAAGGGAAGAACAATGCCACCTTGAGCTCTTTGGAGGTGAGATATAAATGTAATAATAAACAAATTCAAGCAGACTCTGGTCTCCATTCTGCTTACTGCCCTTTCCTGTTTGTGACTTCTTACTTTTTCCTCAAATTTCATATTCATACCAATGGAAGATGGAAAAAGAGTTAAATATCATACTCACAAGGCATAGGCTCAGTCCTGCTCTGGCTCTCTCGTGGCTGCTGTTGTTGGCTCTGAGCTAAATAAAATAACTTGACTTTTCCAGGCACGCTCCTAATCATATAGACTACAACATCTTTAAATGTTAGTGATGGATCCAGATAAATAAATCATGACTAACTTAAATCTTGCTCATTTCTATGGGCCTGCTCTAAGTACCGGTATGACTAAGTCTGGATCCAACCCCATGAGTATCCGAAGCTGCCAAATGAGTGTGCCCTACTTTCAGCTGTCACTTGGTTTAATTGTTTAAGCTTCATTCATTTCATTTCCTGGTGATCTCTCGGGTACATCTTGCTTGAATGCTGAGAACTGGACCATATTACTTTTGGGTTAACTTTATTCCCACAGTTCTACTACTCTATGAATAGCAATGCTCTTGGGGGGGTGAAATCTGGCTCTTTCTAGCTCCCTATTTATTGCCCCAATGCTTCATTGCTTTGGTCTCTGTGAGCAATAGCTTTGTGTCGAATGTGTCCCTTTCAACAAAGGGAAATATGCTCTTAAGTGCATGACTCGTTAAGAGCATTAAAGTGAGGGGAAAGGAGATTAATTCCATTCTGGCAGAAAAATTAACAAACAGCAATACTGAGTCTTGCCTAATTTAGGATGTTTCTTTTCCTCCTGTTCCAGTTGGCAGCTTGAATGTAGGCCTAGCCAACCTTCACAATTGCAACTTCTCTGGAAGATACTGGCCAGCAGATCATATGAAAAGCGTTCAGAAAGGGATTTAATTTTTCTCTCTTCACTGCTTTCACAGCAAGTCTGATTTTTGATGTCTGCTTATGCCTCATTGAAATATCTAGTTTCTTTTTTTTCCCCTCAGCCCAAATAGAAGATCCAATATTATTACAGTTTTAGCCCTGGGAAGATTACCACATGCAGAGGGAGCTGGCGCTGAAATCTGTCTCCACTGGGCAGGGATTCCTCCCTTAATCAAATTGAATCATCTAATATAGCATTTGGAAACATTTGTTTGAACTCAAGTATTCTGTGACCCAGGGGATAACACTTGAAGCAGTATTGTGAGGACCTTGCATGTTTGTTTCTTTAAAAATAACAAGACAGATATTCCTCTATGGGTAGAACTAAAAGTGTGGAAATGTCAACAGAGAGCATCACATTCAAATTAAGCCAAATACTGATCATAACATAGTACAGTATAGCCATGGTTCCCAAACTTCCACCATAGACCACTTGAAAATTGCTGAGAGACTTGGCGGATCATATAAAGAAAATTCTACCTTTTGTAGTGGCTGTAATGTGTTGCAGTAGATGCTGCATGGCTTTTAATTGCATCTTTATGGCTTCTTCTATTTCTTTTTATTGCATTTTATTGTATTGCATCATGAATGCCACAGAAATCAAACAGTGAGGTGTTCTTACCAGACATGTTATATCCCACCTGAATGAAGCTCACGGACCACTGGTGTATAGCATCGTGTCCTATAGCATAGAGGCTAGACTGACCTGTCAGACAAAATGTTCCTGTTTCAGGTGTCACTTCAATGAACTTGCTAGGTGATCTCAGGTAATCCTTGGGTCATCCTGCCCTGCCCTTAAAGGATTGCTGTAAGAACTACTAAGTTAACGTATGTTCTTTCAGAGTGCTGTAGAAAGGATGGCGGTGATTGTTTTAACACTTAGAAAGCACTGAAATGTCAAAGGGCTGTACAGATAAAACAATCCCAACCCAATGGTTCACAATTTCATAGACAATGTAAAGGCGAAGAGAAATGAGGAAAGAAAGGTGAGTGTAAGCATTGCAACAGTTTCTCCTTCCCTGATTGATAGATGGGAACAAGCTGGTTTTACCATGCCGTTATGTTCTCCCTGAGGGGCAAGGGATGCAGCCTCTCAGTGGACCTAGGTCCCCTGACCAGAGGCAGAGAAAAGTGTGCATTACTTCCATTCCCTAGTTCCAGGACAACAAATGCTAACTATGCTTATGAACCACAGGACTTTTAGCTGGTGCTGAAATGGTGTGCTGATTTTATCAATAAAGCTTTTTGGGCTTTCCTGAGCTGAGATTCTGAGTCTTTCAACCAAGGATAGAAGCCTGTCAAAAGCTGGCATTAACAAAGTAGTGCAACACCCCACTGTGGGATGCATGGATTAACACATTTTCATAATATATGGTGCAAGCGCCATTCTTACAGGTGGCAAATAGAATGCTTAACCAAATTTATTGAGGCTTTTAAACTGTTTGTTGCATCACTGCAAAGTACCTTCTGTTTATCAGAAAAGGAGATTGCAGATAGCAACAAACCAAAGGTGCAGCAGTTTTATTGCAGTTTTATGAGGGTGCCTTGAAATTTCTATTAGCGATTCCTAGCTTTCCAGATAGAACTGTGGCTCCTTGGGAATAACCCTGGGTAGTTAAACCTCTTTTTGTCTGTAGTGCAATTATGGTCTCAGACACTCCCTTCGTGCTGTGTACTTTTTAATATATAGTCATAGGCTAATGGAAAAGCAAACAATGGTAACCAAACTGTAATAATTGCATGGCAATAAAGGGTTAGTTGAAAATGTTATTAGAATTAAGATGGAGTTTCTCTTGATTCCTGCCTGGGAACTGCTAACAACTGGAAAGAAAAGTGAAACTCATTAAATTGACTGTTTTGCTGTTACTTAAAACTTGCTGTTTTAAGTGGCCATGTAGCCGGGGATGAGCGCACAGCTTTGCTCTGACTTTGGGGCAGTCTCACAACCTGCCCCAGGCGGGGTAAATGCTAACAGTGGTAGCAGACCACCGCAACCACTGTTAGCATTTACCCCGCCTGGTCTTGGTGTCATAAGTGGCCATGTCAAAATAACTATACAGATCTGTAAAGGAAAGTCCCCAAATTCCCACAGTAGATATTCCCCAAGATAGAACCAAAGCCTCAAAAAGTGGAAGAGCCACAGTTCAGTGGAAAATCACATGCTATGCATGTTTTAGGTAGATCATGACACTTCTTGATACAAGTGGAAAAGACCCCTCTCTGGAACACTGGGGAACTGCAGCCTGTGAGTGCATACAATGCTGATAGATCAGTGTTCCCCAAACTTGCCTCTCCAGCTGTTTTTGGAGTACAACTCCCATCATCCCTAGCTGGCGGGACCAGTGGTCAGGGATGATGGGAATTGTAGTCTGGTATAAGGCAGCTTCCTATTGTTCTTCCTAGGAATGTGGTGGACTGAGGACCAAACTACAAGTTAGGCCCAATGCATACTTGAATTACTTGCAACTGTGCTTGTGGAGAGAGGGGATATTTACTGGGAATGCAGCACATAGATGAGAGGGTTTACCTCTTCCTGCTTCATTGTGGTCAGAAAACCTACCCATATTCACACAACTATGCATGTATACTAAATATGGCTAGAATATTTGGGAGTAGGGGTACGGAACACAGCGGCACCATCCCCTTACTATACCTGTGAGTGCTTAAGGTAAAAAATTGAGATGTAGCGCCACAGCTCCACATTGGGCCAAGGATTTTATAATACATGAATGTGTAGCTTAGGCTATGTACGCACTATACCTTAAAGCACATTTGAAACACATTTTCCCCCTACAAAGAATTCTGGGCACTGTAATTTACACCTCACAGAGTTACAATTCCCAGCATCCTTTAACAAACTACAGTGCCCAGAATTCTCTGAGGTGGGAAATATACCTATATACCTCTGTAAAGGTATATAGCGTATACACAGCCTTAATCCGGAGGTAAGCAAAAAAGGGGACAGAGCTCCTGAGTCTTCAACTGTTGTGTAGAAGAAGGAATTTCAACAGTTGAATTTGGGTAAGCTACAGCTAATAACATTCATTATTCTTTACAAACTATTAAGCCCTGTCCTCTTTTGAATGTGGTCACCCTACTAAGACTTCAGGTGCTGGTGTCTGAACTATTGTGGCACTTCATTATTATTATTGTTATTGTTATTGTTATTATTATTATTATTATTATTATTATTATTATTATTTGGGGGGGGGCTTCTGTGGCTTTCATGTACCAGAGTGTGGCAATGTTTCACTGAAAATGCAGAAAGTAGAGCGAAAGTACAGTTTGCACTTCCATTTCACAACAGACCAATTACTTAAAAATGTGTGGCTTTGGAAATTATCCTTGAAAACGAAGTGCAAATGGATATTTGCACTCACAACAACAGTTTCCTTTGCGATGCCTGTAAGTATTCCTAGTCGAGAATGAAAAGGTTTAAGGTCTTATTTAGGCACCAAAATGACATCTGTGGATAGAGTAATTAGTGAATGCTCCTTTTGAATGGATGTGATTTCCATACTCACACATATGGGTGTAAAAAATATAATATATTAAAATCTGTTTGAACAGTTTACAATCAATTGAAATAACGGGGTGCATCTTAAAAGCATTTTGCCATTCTGGGCTCCTCTACCCCTTTCACAAAACCTTTCCAGAAAGTTAGAGCATCTCTAGACTCGGGACGTGGGTGGCTTGCCGATCAGAAGGTTGGCGGTTCGAATCCCCGTGACAGGGTGAACTCCCATTGCTCAGTCCCTGCTCCTGCCAACCTAGCAGTTCGAAAGCACGAATTGCAAGTAGATAAATAGGTACCGTTCCGGCGGGAAGGTAAATGACGTTTCCATGCACTGCTCTGGTTCGCCAGAAGCGGCTTAGTCATGCTGGCCACATGACCCGGAAGCTGTATGCCAGCTCCCTCGGCCAGTAAAGCGAGATGAGCACCGCAACCCCAGAGTTGTTCGCGACTGGACCTAACGGTCAGGGGTCCTTTTACCTTTCCCTTTAGACTACATTAGCACAACTATATAGACTTGAAGGGAGGAAAAGGGGGGGAAATGTCCTCTTTATCCTTTCTCACTCCTGCAACTCTTTCTCTTCAAGCCTAGCTTCCTTCCTAGAGACAATCTAGAAGGGGAGGCAGAATTGGTGGCTTTTCAAAGCTATAGAAAAAAGGGGGGTAGCTTTGAAAGAAAGGAGGGTAAAGCAAGAAGGCATCATGGTAACCCCTTCCTGTATCTAAACAAATGTTTCACGGGTTCAGAGGTTGAATTGTGACCCCTAAAACAGCACCAAAGCAGCCACCCTAATTTGCTCTGTGAGAATGTGGTTGCAAGTTGTGGGTGGCTATGTGATTTAGAGACGTTTTGTTACTGGAAACATCAGGGAGGGAGTTTAGAGATGATTCCTGGAGAATAGTGTGAGGGGGCAAAGCCTGAGTGGCTGAAGAAGCTCTAGCAGAAAGCTAGCTGTTGTAATTGCTAATTAATGAAACCACTATGTTAACGCTTGTCTCAAGATATTGAACCCAACCTTATTACATGGTGTCAGAAGCGGAGCCACAAGGCTTCTGAAGGAGTATGTAGCTTTCTTCTGCCTTGGGACTGCAGGGCACTGTGGGCAAGATTGGCCCCACCCAAAAGTCTGTGGCCTGGTTTCCATCCAGAAATAGAACTGCCAGCCTTCTATGGAATTTTTACAACCCCCACCCCCTGTAGATGTCTAAAAACGTCACAGAAAACTGGGAAAAGTTCAAGCGAAGATTTGAACTCTTATTAGACAGCCAGAGGGGCTGAAGGAAAATCAGATAGAGTAAAATCATCAGTACTGTTTGCATGTGATGGGGGAGGAAGCATTTACAATAATTTCCAGTCTGCAGAAGGACAAAACGGTTGCAGTAATGTAAGCATTTGAGGAATACCATATACCCAAAAAGAGACATTTGAAAGCCATAGATTATTTACACGCATGGACAAAATGGATGAAAATATAGAGCACCATGCTACAAAAATCCTTAGCAAGACCTGTGGCTTTGAGGCCCTAACAGGATCTCTCATCAGAGATAGACTTATTTGTGACATTTGGGGGAATCTCAAGATAGGGAAAAAAACCTCTCAAGATATGTAGAGCAGCAACAGTAGTGTGGGCCCAAGCAAAAGAACTGAGGCTAGCTGAAGGGGTTGTCCATGCACTAGAAGCAGCAACAAGCACAACACCAGTGAAAAAGGGAGTGTAGTAGGTACCTAACAAAGCTTCTGGGAAAGTAAACAGGGCTTGAGCCACCTTACAGAAACTGACATGCAGCATAGTCAAAAACAGTGTTGCAGTTAGTGAAGCCTGTTGTAACTGTGGCAAGCACAGCCACTTTGCAAAATATTGTAGATCACAAGTGCTGAACCCTCAAGTGCATGTTGCTGAGCTGATACAGAAGATGCAGTTTTATGCGGGTGGAGTAGAATTACGCAGCGAGAAGGGAGGTACTTCCTTCCCTTCTCGCTGCGTAATTCTACTCCACCCGCATAAAACTGCATCTTCTGTATCAGCCAATGGAAGTACAAGTAGCAAAGGTGTCCTTTAAGGTTGACATGGGTGTTCAGGTTAACATGTCACTCAATGAAGATTAGGAAATAGCCAAAAATACATCCAACAAGTATTTTGCAGTAAAGGTACCAGTAAGAGGATGCTATTTGCCAGCATCAGATATGAAGACATTGTGTATAACTTGGAATTTATTAACTTCTTAAACAAGTGACTCCAATCTTGGGTTTGGCAGCATGTGAGAAGTTTAACCTTATTAAATAAGTACTGGCCATGAAACCAGTGGGGAACAGGAATATAAGGCATTGATTTTGAGTTATCAAGATATATTTGAAGAACTTGGCTGCTTACCAGGCAAACATACCATCCAAATGAATAAATAAATCTCCCCACTGATCCATCCATGCGGAAAAGTGCCTTTTTCACTTGATGACAGAGAGGAGCTTTCAAGGATGGAGGCTTTACAAGTCATAGGAAAGAATGAGGAGTCCAAAGAACTGGTGAGCTCTCTAGTCATTGTAGGGAAACCTAATGGTAAATTACCAGTTTGCCTTGATCCCAGAAGCACTTAACAAGCCTATCAAGAGGGAAGCACTTCAAACTCTCCACTAGAGAGGAAATCATTTCACAATTTGCAAATGCCTTTTTCCTCAGTTAACTTGATGCCTCCTCTGGCTTTTAGCAGTCAAAACTCACAGAGGATAGCTCCAAACACTGCACATTCAATATCCCCTTGGGGAGGTATCACATTCCGCAGCTCCCATTTGGTGTCAGTTCAACATCTGAAATGTACCATAGAACCATACACATGATATATTAGCACATAGAGCAGACTCTTCAGTTGATTATATCATTGTGTGAGGTTCTGCGAAACCTGAAAATGATCTGAGGCTTTGGAAGGTCCTAAGTGCAACAAGAGCAGCAAATCAGACATTAAATAAAAAGTGCATTTGGAATCACTGAATTTTTATATTGTAATTTTATGTTGAAAACTGATCTGAGATCTGTGGATGAAGGGCAATATACAAATTTAATAAACAACAACAACTGACATTATTGACAGGTGTGATCTGAAATGAGGAGGGTAAAACCTGACAGGAAGAAGGCTGGGGGTATTGAAATGATGCCATAGACCCAGTCCGAGAAAGCTATACAATGGTTTCCCCTTGGAAATTGATATTGAAATTGTCATCTAAAGCAACACCACTCTGGGCACTTTGAAAACAAACAAATGATACAGGGTGCAACACAGGAACAAACATGGATCATATTTAAAATGGAACTTAGCAAAACCCCTGTTTTAAACTTCTATGACCCCGGTAAGCCACTCAAGATTACTTGTGGTATCTTGCAGCTGGGCTAAGTGCAGTGACTATGCAGAACCATGATGGTAACTGGCAACCACATATGCACAGATTGAAAAAGAACTATTGAGTTTGCTAGCCAGATATTTCACCAGTTTTCCTAAAGACAGAAATAGCAAGTAGAAACAAACAAACGTCTGATAGTGTTGTGTGAGAAGCCACTAAATGACTGTACTTTGAGACAAAAAATATGGCTCCACTGTGTCTTACACACCTGTTAAATTGATGGTTACAGCTGATGCAATTTCAAGGGCCACACAACCTTCATTGTACCCAGAGCATAATTCTGATGTGGAAGTGCAGGCATCTGATAGTGTAGTTACTTCCCATAGCCGACAGAAAATTATAGCAAATCAAAGCAGAAACAGAGAACTAGGATGCCACAGGAGTCCTGAAAGAACTTATACCTGAATGCGGCTCCTGTCCAGAATAGTTTGCTGTTGGTGCTTGTTACTTTTGTTTAGGTAAAAGGAGATGTAGAGATTATAGTAATTTAGAAACATATCTTTACAAGAAACATTGTGAGATTCCTGGAGAAAGTTGTGAGGTGGGGGAAGCTTGACTGGTTGAAAAAGCACCAGCAGTGGTGGTGGTTGCTAATTAATGAAACCACCACGTTAACTCTTGTCTCAATATATTGAACCCAAACTCAGTAGAAGGCATTTGTTTTATTCTATCCTTAATGTGAAAAGCTTGCATGCATGAGGAGCACTGATCCCACAACCCATCTGAAATCTCCCCAATAGGCTTGCTACATTTTTAGAGGGGCACCCAAGGGGCTCACTCATCTTTTGGAAGGCACCCCAGTGTTGCCGTTATTTCCACATAAAGTTTCTTTGCAAACTGGGAAAATGTAATACTGGATGCTAGTGCAATGTAAAAGAGAGGGGAGGCACTCCTCCCTTTCCCCCCCAAAATGCTGTCATTTGGTCTGTCTTGAGCTCAGCTTCGGAATGGATTAAATGGGGTTTTGTAGTTCAAAGAAAATGAATAAGCTGCAGAGCAGAGTTACCAAATGCTCAAGAGACAATCAGTTCGCCAAGAATTATGCTTTTATTAATCACAAAAAAATTGATCACAAACATGTCAGTATATAATTAAATAACAGCTTGGTTATTTTAGAAAATGGTCTGAGTGGCATTATTGTGCTACAATACAGGTAATGATTTTTTTCAGTAGAGCCTGTGCAAGGCAAACAAATCCTGCACAAAGAAGCTCACAATATAAAACTCAAAAGTATTTCTAATTAATCAGTGGAGATCTGATCTTGGCCTTTGCAGCTGATTTTGTAAGAGGTGGGTAGGTGGCAAAAAGTGTACAAAGTTGCACATTTGTTCCATGACAGGCAGGGAGCTGAGGTGGGTGTATATTTTCCTTCTATCCCCATCTGGCAGAGGTTAGGCTTGATGGACTACTAATCTAATCAGATATGCCAAATCCTATGCTCCTATCACGTTAAAAGGCTTTTAGCCATTCTAATTGTGTCAGGTAACTGGAAAGGTTTGACTGATAGATGATCTCCTTTTACTTCACTTTCCCCCACCTCACCCAGCCCTGAATCCAGTCTTTGGAAAACAAATCAACAGAAATGGCAGCCTTATTTTCCTCCCTTTCTTCCTTTTTTTTTTTTACTACCATCAAGCTACAGGCAACAAATATATCTCCAAGGCTCAGTATCTACAGCTCCCACCCCTCCCCATCTCTGTTTTCTGAGTGATAAATTGGGTACAGTAATGAAAAAATGTTGGAGAGTGATGAAAGGTCTGCTGAAAGAACAAGTGCTGGCCCTTTCTCCCTCTCTCCGAATTCACCAGGAGAACGGTATGAGTCACAGAAAATGGGGAAAATCTATGGCATCAAAAATTGAAGAATGATTATCTCCAGAGAGCCTTTCTCCTTCTTCATTGACGGGAAAATTGTTGCATGACAAAATAACTCTTGGTACGAAATGAAGACCCTTTGATTTACTGACACACAAAAATGTTTCTAAGGTATCTTTCACAGAACCTCACCATGTCACGCAAGAAACTACCTGTGAGAATGCCATCATTAAATCTTATGTATATTACCTGCCACAAGAAACCACCTGGATTGTGGAGAGACATTTAGGAGCAACAGCATTCTTCTGACTTGATACTCAGCAAAGAGGACTTAAGAAGCCTACATACACTTAATAACTTGATCTTGTGGAATTGTTTGACTTCAGTAGCACAGGAATGGATACAATTTTCATCAGCTGAAGCTTCAAGGCTGATCTATGCCTTCTGACGCCTACTTGGAAGATGACAAATGTTTCCACACAACCAAGGATGCCAACTTAAATAAAATAGGGGGGGGACCAGATAAACCCCACCCCACATAATCTATCACATGATGCAGTGCACACACACCATTCAAATGGCAATGCCCACCAACTTTAGGGGGCCCCAGCCCCCTCAAATACTTTATTGGGGAGGCTGAAGCCCCCTCAGCTCCTAGGAGTTGGCTCCTTTGTACACAACAGACTCCATTTAGCGACTATAATTAGTAGCTTCGCATATGGATAATCGATATTCCTTAAACAATATTTTCCCCATGCTGACTACCGCTTGTGTACTGACCCTCTATATACAGTAGAATCATAGCGTTGTAGAGTTGGACAGGACCCTGCACGTCATCTAGTCCCACCGCCTGCAATATAGTCCCCCATCCAATTTGAAAGCATACCAGAACCTGCTTAGCTTTGCAAATTTGCTAGCAGTTTTATTGCTGTAAAGGCAAAAGGTAAAGGTAAAGGACCCCTGGATGGTTACAGTAAGTCCAGACAAAGGCAACTATGGGCTGTACCACCAGGAAGATAATATGATTTTAAAGATCCTAATAATATCAAACAAGTTGAATGGGCATCAACATGCAGAAGCAAAGTCAGTATAAGTAAATGCCAAGTGATGTCCATCAGGCAAAATAATAGGCTTTTTTTATCTATATATAAATCTAACCTCACATATATTCTGATGGAGTCTGAACTGGCTTTTACCCCCAGCTTTTACTCCCCAGGAAAGATCTTGGATTCATGGAGTGTAATTGTTTTAAAACAAATCCAGCAAATACATAATGCTTAGTATTTTGAACTCAGAAGTTAATTCTATTTAGCCTGTGTGAATTAGAACATTTTGGACTGTGTTGCATGTTCATGCTTGTGTGTCCTGAAGCCCAAGGCAAGATCTACCAACATGGGCAGTTGAGCAGACACAGCACTGCAGCTCCATTTCCCTTTTGTACTTTTGCATGCTGATTGCAGCATCTGAGCTTGATGAGGAATATGGCCCTCACCTGTTCCAAGCCTACTCCGGCTGAGGAATCACACAACTCCTCCCAGAGCTAGCGAGCCCCACCTGGCCAGCTGTGGGCCCTTGCCTCCCCAGCCTTCTAGAGCACCCCTCCCACTGCTCCATATGCCTCAGAGCTGGCCGTGTTCATAGAGACAGGAGTCCCTCTGGCTCTGGCTCCTGTGCATCCTCTCACCATCCTCCAGCACCCTGTGAGTACTTCTTTCTCCATCCCCTGCTTTCCCCAGTGTGTGCCAGTCCCGGCTACATCCTTTGCTGGGCTCCTCTTCCTCCTCCCCATCATCCTGCCAGTTCATGACAGTGAGAGAGAAAGGATGCAATATTAAGCAACATCCCAGCATTGTATGTTACGTACACTTGTTTTGCCTTCCCATTCGTCAGTTGTAGCAGCTGTCAGTGGTTTGTTTATGTGTATCTCCTTATGTCTGTGTGCATCCAATTAGGAACATGGAAGTGCCGCTGATGTCAGCGACATCATAGCATAGTTGGTTGCTAGATTACAGCCTTATGGCAATTCATACAGCCATTTTCTCACACAAGGTAACTTTGAGTCAGCTCTCCCATACAGGGAAATCTACACAAAACCAGGTTTTGTGAACGGCTCTGGAAGGTGCGTAGCTCTCCTACAACCATTATGTGTCCAGCATGCCGGATTTTCTTTTCAACCATTCACAACAAAGGGCTTTCAAAGGGCTTTTATTTCCAATAAAAGATGGCACCCCAAATCTTGTGTTGAGAAAATGGCTCTGCTCACTTACGCTTACTGGGGAATGTGTTTTTTGTTTTTGTTTTGTTTATCTCATTAAGCATCGCACGCCACGAGGTATGCTGTTATGATTTTCATTTTATAGATGGGGTAACTGAAGAGAAGGAGTTTGTTTCATACCATAGCCCCAGCAGAGCTGGGTTGAAAGAACTGTGGATCTCTGGCTGATTCTGGATGTGGGAGCTACATCAGCATAGCCCAGCATAGCCCATCCACATATTCAGCATTTCAATATGGTTGGCAAAATGTGACTGGTGATTTCCATACACCTCTAGTCTGAGATTAGAGATATGACATACACCCTTTTTGAAGACCTTAGCTACTTTGACATTTCTGACCTTTTTTAAAAAAAAGAAATTCGTCAAAAAAAAATCTATTCCCGACATGGATTGCCATACATCTGGGTTTTCCTGGACATTTTAGTAATTTCCAGAAATTCCCCCCGGATGTATGGCAGCCCTATTCTTGGCAGTAATAAGTTTCAGTTTGGGTGAAATTCCTACTGTTCACTATTATTATTATTATTATTATTATTATTTTATTATTTATCAAATTTCTATGCTGCCATATGCCCATAGATCTCAGGGCGGTTCACAACATATAATTACAATATAAAAACCACAAAATACATAATAAAAATAGGAACAAAAACCAATAATCCCCTCTTCCAAAATATATTTAAATATGCCAAGACCTACTTAAAGAGGAACATCTTCACCTGGCACCTAAAGGTGTATAATGAAGGCACCAGCCGAACCTCCCTGGGGAAGGCATTCCACAAGCAAGGAGTCACTGCAGAAAAAGGCCCATTCTCATGTTGCCACCCACTGGATCTCTCGAGGAGGCACATGAAGAAGGACCTCAGAAGATGGTCTCAGGGTCCGGATAGGTTCATATGGAGAGAGGTGGTCCTTGAGGTATGGCGGTCCTGAGCCATTTAAGGCTTTATTGGTCAAAACCAGCACTTTGAATTGTGCCTGAAAACTAATTGGCAGCCAGGCCAGGATTGGTATATATGTTCAAACCGTCTTGCCCCGGTGAGCAACCTGGCCATTTAATTCTACAGTAGCTGAAGTTTCTGAGCCGTCTACACATTGCAGTAATCTAGCTCCATGGTCCATGGAATCACCGATGTATTTCAAAGGTGCATTTGAGTCAGACAGAGGGACAGGAGAGAATGTGTGAGAGAAAGCACAGCAACCCCTTTGAATACCTGTTTGAACTAATTATTCTGGATAGATATATAGGCCATTATGGGTTATGCCCCATGTTTAGCACTAACTAGGATGTGAAAGCTGCTGCCAGCAATTAACAATGATTAATCTTTGTTTTGAAGCGATAAAAGTGTATGGTGACAGCTAGAAACAGGCCCACCTTGTCATAATTAACTCAGAATGTATTTTCTATTTGATGCACTTTATAATAATCTTTTAATTGCTAATAGGCCGTTAAAGGTCAAGGCTCTTAGTGGAGGCATCATCTGGTAAGTGGCACTACAGTTCTGACCTAGCATTATTCCGCTACCCTTTGCAAGTGCACAGTTCTATACATTGCTTTTGATATGCCAGCACATACAAATTTTATTCACTTCACCGTAGTTGTTCCCTACCTGCCCACCCCCGCCCCCCGCACCATAAAGCTGACGTTGAAATCAGTCTGCAAGGAATCCATCAGCAGTAGATAACAACATTTACATGACAGTAAATTTCTAGCTGAAACCCACAGGTTTGTTAAACTACATTATCTAAACACTTTGTATAATACCTATGGCAAGGAGGAAGTTTGATGATACAGGTTAATCAAAAGCTGGGAACAGGACTACTACTACTACCTCAAAGAGGCTTCATTTTTCGCCTCGGCAATAAATTGGAAACAAATGATAAATCAAGACACAGCCATTTTTCTTTCCAGCACAGCCATCGCTTACTCTGTCAGGCAGCCCTAGGCTAAGGCTGAAGCTACCTTTGCACATAAGGCAAATGGTGTTTAAGAAGCGATAGGTGAGAACTTTTCCAAGCCCTGGCTATCAGTAAAAAATTCTGCTAAAGATCTAATAATTTAAATGCAAGGGTAAAATGTATAGCTTTATTTGATCATCGGCTGGTTTGTGCAGGCAAAAAAAATGAATGAAGAAATGGAGCTGGAAAAATGCAGGAGATGATATTCCCTCCATGTAGCAATATGAGTAAGTAGATATTGGGTGTGAACACAGTTATGCTCTGTGTATAAAATGCTGTAGCTCTTATTTGATTTATTATTTGGCTTGGGCTACTGGTTAGCCCAGGCTAACCAATGAAGCCATTCAGCTGGAACTGAGGAAGAATTTGACTCTTTGAGCATATCCAAACTAGCATATCCACATTGGGCAACATTGCTTCACACTCACACTGAGCAAGTACACACAAAAAAGCATTTATCACAATACAAAGGACACCCAAGGTAATCAGAAATTAGCAATAGGTATTCTTTGTATGATGTAAGCAGACTGCACTCACTGGGGAAGATTGCAATGGCACAATCAATATATGAACTTGCATTCATGCATGTTTTCTTCCTTACACCATTCTTCTAATTCATTTTACGTATGTTTTATGCATCCTGACCATGTTTTGTACCCTCATTTTTGTTCATAACATCCACTCTGTCTTGTTTATGGGTCCTATTGACTTTGAGATTTTTTGTGGTTTGATCATATTACACTGGTGGACTTCAAGTCCATTTCTGCGTCCAGTTCAAAGTGCTGGTTTTAACTTTGAAATGTCTGACTCACTTATGGACAAGTCATCACATGCACTTAGGTGGGTTTTTTTGACACCTAGAGGTGACTTATAAATTGAATGAATGAATGAATTAATGAATTAATATCCAGTACTTGAGATCATCTTCTGAGAACCTTCTCCAGGTCCCTCTGTCAAGTAAGGTGTGGTGGGTGGCTGCCTGGGAGGGGCCCTTCTTGGTAGTAGCATCTGCCAAATATCCTTTGTACTCTTTTCAACCCTAGGTAAAGACTTTCTTTAAAATTCTCTCAGACTTTTAGAGATTAGTGGCTTTTTAAATATTTTGAAGGCTTTGGGATGTTGAGAGTGTTAAGGTCTGCTTATGAGACTTACTGTATTGATTGGTTTCAATTTTTTGCTGTCTTGAAAAAAATGCCGGTTTTCTTTTTTTATGGTTCGGGAGCATTTTAGTGCAAGGCACCCACAAAACCTTGGTTAACGGGTGGCATGCAAATATTTTTAGTAAATAAATTTAAACCATACCTCAATTTGCTATTAGCCACAGGGGGAAAACATGTTGGCATATGAGCATCTGCAAATATTTTTAGTAAATAAATTTAAACCATACCTCAATTTGCTATTAGCCACAGGAAAAGAACATGGTGCCATATGAGCATCTGCAAGCTTTCACCTGAAGGGCAGTTTCATTTGGGAAAACAGCATGGGATAAAGAATTAAAGCACCCGTTTCCCATTACCACAACCCTAACTGTACCCTGGATAAATTAGGCTAGATCTACACTGACTTGTTTAATGTTATTTCCTCCTATTAGAACGTTATTAGATATGTTATTCTAAAATGTCACAGGGCATACTTGTTAATTAAAACATTTTTTTACCTTGGTTTGTTTTGTCAAATGTAATTAATACCCAGCCACACCATTTTCCAAAACGCTGTTTATTTCCTGGTTGCTGGTTGCTCTGCTCCACCCACAGGTGTCACATTTTAATTCTTCCTTCCTCCCATGTCCTTTGTTATATGCGCCTCGAATACTATTGGATGGGGGTCAGAGTTTGAATGAAGTTTTTTAAAAAGGTGAAACGCTACATAGGGACATATGAGCAGTGTTTCACCGATACAGCAGCATAAAACGATTAAAAAATAAGCGATTAAAAAGACAAGGTAATAATGCATTATGAATGTAAAATGTAGGACGTTACCAAAACCATTCCTTAACCCTTCCTTGACATTAAAAACCATGAGTGTAGATCTACCCTTACTCAGAGAATAAATAAATCACTCAGAAATGGTTCCATTTTCATGGATCTTCAGATTTTGGTGTAATGTCTGTGAATGTATCTCTGCCCTTTGAAAAAGATGGAAGAAATAGGTTCTATTATACAGTGCTGCATTATCTCATAGAAATAGGCTATGAAGGGGTATTGCTTCATGTGGGCCTTGCAAAGGAATTAGTGCTCTTCATCTGAAGAGTGGAGTGATTAGATGAATAGGATCTTGTGCTATCAATTGTCTATAGCTAGTGCTCACTCCTTTGGTGTTTCAGTCTAATGTAATGTGGTTCAACTAATCACTGAAGGCTTCTTGAGCTAGAGAGGCTCATGTATTGAATACCTTAGAGTGCTGTGTAGGCAAACAATTTTTATTCCATATCAACCACTTTGTGTTTTAAGGATAACACTGTTTTGCCCAGGACTGCAGTCTTTGAATGGGTTAGAAATTATAAAACAATTTCAAAGAAGTCCTCTTCATTGTTTGACACCAGATGATTTAAGTGGCCTACTTGAGTCACAGACTATATCTGTCCTAATCACAATTCCTTGTCAGGGTATTAATTTCCTTGAAAAGCAGGCATTTTGGGCTTGAAATAAAGCACATTAAGATGCACCATTTTCAGGGCTTTGCACCCTTCATTTGTTAATTTTTTTAAAAAAAAAACCCTGCATAGAATGTTTTTTCCTAAAGCAGTGACATTATTTGTGTGTATCTAAATGCATAATTACAAAAACCTTTGCAAAAAAACCCCCCTATTTTAATAATTAATTAAAAGTTATTACATCTCAGAAGCTTAAAGAAATTATCTATCTTTAGATGGGGAAAATTATACACTTCTATATAATAATGTGCTGGTAGACTATATTCATTAACTGCTAAGATGATGGTTGACAAGGAGAAGCATGCCTTGAGTGGAAGATGCTCTAAAATACTGGCAGTTTCATATACTAGAAAATAAAGTAGACATTATCAGGCTACTTGCTTTATTGGCTCTGTATCCTTATTATTCTGCCTGGCTGGATTGTATCCAGCTTCTTCCATACCTGAATGGCAAATAAAGGTGTCACACTGTGTGTGTGTGTGTGTGTGTGTGTGTGTGTGCGCGCGCGCGCGCGCGCGCATTTAACCTTTGGCTTTGGTGTGGCTAGAATGTAAAGGTAAAGGGTAAAGGGACCCCTGACCCTTAGGTCCAGTCGTGACCGACTCTGGGGTTGCGGTGCTCATCTCGCATTATTGGCCGAGGGAGCCGGCGTCCAGCTTTCAGGTCATGTGGCTAGCATGACTAAGCCGCTTCTGGCGAACCAGAGCAGC
Organism: Darevskia mixta; assembly: GCA_034641385.1. Taxonomy (NCBI): domain Eukaryota; kingdom Metazoa; phylum Chordata; class Lepidosauria; order Squamata; family Lacertidae; genus Darevskia; species Darevskia mixta. The sequence goes on from JAWWNH010000029.1 coordinate 12,993,926, forward strand.
GCATGGAAACGCCTTTTACCTTCCCGCTGCAGCGGTACCTATTTATCTACTTGCACTTTGATGTGCTTTCAAACTGCTAGGTTGGCAGGAGCTGGGACCAAACAACGGGAGCTCACCCCGTCACGGGGATTCAAACCACCGACCTTCTGATCGGCAAGCCCTAGGCTCTGTGGTTTAACCCACAGCGCCACCAGCGTAGCCTAGGGTTTACACACCCTCTTGTCCTGCTATTTCCCCCCATGGGAAACTACTCCTTAGCACTCAATCAGAGCAAACAGCAATTTGAGTTTTATCCAATTTAGCACTAAAGAGCGGGTTTTTCCTAGGAAAGGAGCAGGGCAAGAGGAAAACCAATTGGACCCTTTCTTTCTAGGTATGAGACCAGCAGAAGTGTGGGCGAGCCCCTGCTGTCCATCTGCTGCTCCACCCACACTTCCTTCTGGTCCACCACTTTTGGCCACTGGTCCCACCCAACACTGTCAAGCCCCCCAAATATTGTCCATGAGGGCATGTGGCCCTCTGGTTGGAAAAGGTTCCCCATCCCTAGTTCAGATAAATTCTAAGCCAAGTGGGCCAGCGGTCTTATTCGGTATAAGGGAGCTTCCTATAGTCCTAGGCCAACTTAACATGTGAAGCCATTGTAGATGGCATATCCCTATTTTGTAATCTTTCCATCCCTGTTTTGAACTGAAAGGATGATGACAAAGAAGCACTTGTGTTCACATCACACATTAAAGTTGCACTTAAAGATCAGGGCCACAATGCCCACACCATATACCAGGGAATCAGTCTGAATTAACTCAGAGTGACTTGTTACATGTGCTAGTGTGTGACAATGGATAAGAGACTGAACAATAAATAGGGAAGTTCCATTATCAAATCTCACCTCCGCCATAAACTCACAGGTGATGGTAGACAAGCCATTTAGCCTTGGCATCCATCTGCAGAATGAGGATTATAATAAGACCGGTCTTCTTCACAGTATTGTTGTAAGGATTACAAAAAGGTCTTGCATGTGAAGTGCTTTGAATTCTCAATAAGGATAATGATTACTAAGAGCAATTCAATTAGTAGCAAACACCACATGTGGCTTTGTGGTTCTGCAAAACAACTGAATCTTCAGGATAAACTGTTGTGAAGGGTCCATTAATAAGTACCTTCTGCACTGGTTAAAGCCTTTCAAATGTCTCTCTCTCTCTCTCTCTCTCTCTCTCTCTCTCACACACACACACACACACACACACACACACACACACACACACAGAGAGAGAGAGAGAGAGAGAGAGAGAGAGAGGAGTTGGTTGTAAATCTTTGTGCTTTTTATAATGAGTCTTCAATGGATAGTCTTCAGTCTGGCCGGCAGTGCAACTGCCTTTTGGGCAACATACGGCATTTTATATACTGTAATGCTGATATAAATGCTTCAGAATCACTAGACCCTCTGTCCAAATATTTAATTGTCAAGTGCAATAAAACTGGAAATAAATCAGAACACAAACACACACACAAGGTAAGTTTCATAGTATATTATTGACATTCCCATGAGATGTTTAAAACAAATTTAAAAGAAAGGAAAAAATGGAAAACCCTTTGCTGCCAAATAAGGTTAAGTAAGGTAAATGGCAGCCTCCAAAAACTTTTAGGAAAGGATTTTCGTTGTTTCTTCCCTGAATCTTTTTTCTTTTCTTTTCTTTTTTGAATAAGCCCTCCCACTCAATGAATTATAAAATACCGTAGATCTATATCTATAGGAACAGTTTTGACACATCTCAACTTTAGGATAAAATGAGTCCTCAGACAAGATGATTCAGATACTTCTCAAGTACACAAAAATATTTTAGTGTCAATCTCAAATTGTTTTGCATTGAGGCTGCATCAACAAAGTGCCATGAGTGGAAGAGCCAAAACTAAACTATTTGAATTGTACACATTTTCAAGACATTGCATAATTTCCATATCATTAGAGCATAACTAAATATTCAGCTCTTAAACCTTCTTACCCTGAAATATAAAGAGCCATTTAAAAAATCTAGATTATGGCCTGCACAGTTTTGAATAATTTTTTTATATATGCTGTAAGCCGTCCAGAGTGGCTGGGAAAACCCAGCCAGATGGGTAAGGTATAAATAAACTATTACAGTCACACCTTGGAAGTCGAACGGAATCTGTTCCGGAAGTCCATTCAACTTCCAAAACGTTCAGAAACCAAAGCACGGCTTCTGATTGGCTGCAGGAAGCTCCTGCAGCCAATCAGAAGCTGCGCCAGATGTTCGGCTTCCGAAAATTGTTTGAAAACCAGGTTTCGATCGTTTGGGAGCTGATTTGTTTGGGAGCCAAGGTGCTCGAGATCCAAGGTACGACTGTATTATTTTTGTTATTTTTTATTATTATGAAACTGTGTACCAACCTGTGTACTCAAAGAAATGCACACACAACACTGTGCACTACTAAAATGAATGAGGAGCTACATGTGTGCAATGGAGGTCCATGTCTAAAAGGAATCACTAAATCAGAGCAAAGGAATTTAGGCCTCTGCTCACTTTGCAGTTTTTGAAACATTTTCAAACCTGAAACTCCATAATCACAGGGAATAAAAATGTACTTTCCCGAGGAGAGCTGTAATTCTTGAGCTTCTACCGTGAGTTCCTTAACAGGGAAAGATGGCATGAGGACTGTGCTTTGCCCACTCTTGCCTATGTGATTAATGGGTTCTGATGGGCACTTATTTTTAAGAGTCAGGGTTGTAGCAGGGATAAAATAAGACAGATAGAAAATATAAGCCATGGCTTCAATATTGTTCTTGGACTTTAGCTGCTAATATAATTCGCAAGGCACGATTTCCTGCCTTCTAATGATAACAAATTGCATTTAGCTGGCATCTTTCATCACAATGGGGCCCCAAGTGCTTTATAAACTGATTTGTAAACCATAAATAATCACCCACTCATGCAATGTGGCAATAGATTGTTGGCTCAATCCGTACTGCAGCATGAACTCCAGGGCAGGGAAATGACACAAGGCAAGAGCTTATTTAGTGCCTATGGTATTGGGCATGAAAATAATTTCAGCATGGAAGATGACTACAGTATTGGAAATAGAATTTTACTACAAAAATAGGCTGAGTGCAGTTACACCACTTAACATGAAAATAGCGACTTGGTATCTTATTGCTTGGAAATATAAGCTCCTGCTGTAGTGTTGCGGCTGCAAACTGGGAAACCTGTAATTTTTGCCTGTGCCATCTCATCCATATGCCTGGTATACAAAGGAGCTCAAAATGTGTGGAGTGCATATGCACCTCCACTTCTACAGTCCACATGTTTGAAGCCACATCTGCCCAGGGGTCTACTTGCATACAATCTGTGATATGTGACATGCTTTCCAACATATCCAGACCCCAAACTGGGACACTCAGCCCTGAAAAACGCACTCAAAATGGATGCCCCCCCCCCAATTTTTTTTGAGAAAACAGGATGTCTCCTTTTTTCCAGAACAGTTGTGAGTTATGGTCTGACGTCCTGCAGAAATGAAAGGTGCAGCTCATACCTACAGAGCATTTGTCCTCTATGATATACAGTGGTACCTTGGTTCTCAAACTTAATCCGTTCCGGAAGTCCGTTCCAAAACCAAAGGGTTCCAAAACCAAGGCGCACTTTCCCATAGAAAGTAATGCAAAATGGATTAATCCGTTCCAGCCTTTTAAAAACAACCCCTAAAACAGCAATTTAACATGAATTTTGCTATCAAACGAGACCATTGATCCATAAAATGAAAGCAATAAACAATGTACTGCAGTCACACAATAAATCAATCAGTAGCTGAACTGGATTCCACACAGTCACAAAAACAAAACAAAAAGAGCCGCAAAAACAAAAACGCAAAATAAATAGCAAAAACAGACACTCAAAATGGAAGTGTGGCACTCAAAACGGAGCACATTTGGCTTCCAAAAAACGTTTGCAAACCGAAACACTTACTTCCAGGTTTGCAGTGTTTGGGTTCCAAGTTGTTTGAATACCAAGGCATTTGAGAACCAAGGTACCACTGTATATCCCTGTGTAGATGGGATCTCAGCTGTGTGGAGATCATGGGGGGAGGGGCTGGAAGAGCAGTTCTGACCCTGCCTCTGCATGTTCAACCATCCACCAATGAACATTTGCACAGGACCTCAGACAAGACTCAGCCACTTCTCTTTGCTTTCTAGCCCACTGTACCTGAAACGCAGATATAATAATACCAAGTTTATCTTGTAGTCATCCTTGCAATATCCCTATGATAACGTATATGAAATACTGTTAAGTGTCAGGTATTGTTGTTGTTAATAAACAGTAATCACTTCTGGTTTGTATTGGTAGCCGTGATCTGTAGCTTTTATTATTCTTTATATGAACTCTGCTGTGACCGAAGAATGACTTGCAAGCACTAAATCCTTGGTTGCCCAAGTATGAGATCAAAATCAAGTTGCTACTGCTGTTATTTCTATTGCTCCTGCTCACATTTGAGATCATTTGCAAAAGGGCAGGGTTTTGCTTGCACTCCGTAGGCCTTCATTATTGAATCATTCTTTATCAGTTTTGGAAGCAAAGGGAAATTACACTCCCACTTACTGGAGAGCCTAGGGGAGAAATGACAATATTTTAATGTCCCCCTTGCCACCGCACATTGATTTGAAGCTCTCTAGAAAATGCATTAATTTATTTAATGATTTCTATAGCCCCTGCAAGCCCCGGCAAATATTAAAACTGTGCTAACTGCAAATGAGCTAAAAAGGAAAGCAAGATGAACTTTCTTCATCAAGCGTGCCCTTGGTTCTGCTTTAAAAAGCAAAGCAGCCCACAAACTGTTGGGAAATTATCTATTAATGTGAAGAATTAATTCCTTGTAATTTGTAATACATTTTTCATCTGCCAGCCTAGTCGACTACAAGAAAGGGGCACTGAAATAGTATGCTCAAGGTTGGGCAAGTACCTGGGAGAAGGGAGGCAGTGGACCAGCATTTATTTAATTGAATTGTGACATTTATATTCTGTCTTTCCTCCAAGGAGCTAAACACAGTTCCCCCCTTCTATCCTCACAACAACCCTGTGATGTAGGTTAGGCCAAGAAGTAATGGTCCATCCAAGGTCACCCAGAAAGCTCCATGGCTGAACAGGAATTGGAACTGGGTCTCTTCAGTCCTCATTTGACTTTATAATTTGTGCACCATTCTGGCTTAGAGAGGCAACACAGCAGGTTTTATCAGTGAAAAGTCACTCAAGTTAAGGAAGTATGGCAGTTACCAAGGCTGGCTCAGCCATTAGGCAGTGTGAGGCTGCTGCCTCAGGCAGCACCACAGTGAGTGCCCGTCCTTCCTTGTCACCAGCACTGGCACCAATTTGGGACAAGATCATGCCAATTCCCTGAAAAATCTCGGTGAAATTGCATGAGATCTTGCAGAACATTTGAGATGCTGGTGACGGAGGCAGCAGTGTGAGCAGTAAGGCAGGGTGGCACTTGCCTCAAGCGGCAAAATGGGATGCACTACCCCGGCAGTTACGACTAGCTCAGTATCAGGCTGCAGTTCCTCCGACAATCAATGGTGGTACAGAGAATCAGTGATAAGCGATCCATAGTGCCTGGTAGTGTATATGGTTTTTTCCAAGAGAAGAAACATTGCAAAATCAATACTTTTGGAGCCCCAGTTTGATACTGGAAATCAGGCTTATAACAGGTATGATCTAGACTAAGCTGAACTTAGTTCTCACTGGAATCAATCAGACTTAAGTCATGACTGACTTGTTTCATGAACCTCAACCAACCATTTGAATCCAACCCATTACATTTGGTTTCCTTTTCACTTATGTAGGTCCTTATACATTGAATGGCAGACCTACATTTTGGGGGCCCTAAGGCTGGAACTTTAAAATGCCCCCTTCACAACCAGCAATGAGATCTGCGTAACCACTGTTACCTTTGTCAACTGAGTTGTTCCATGACAGATCACCACACCTTTACAAAATCTGGGTTACTGGCTCCCGAACTTTGGGATTGTTAAAATATATACAATAATCAAATTGAGCTATGTGACACAAATTGGGTCTACTAGACCCACAACTTTTAAGCAATGTGCACTAAAGTTGCTTCTGGGGCCCCTCTCGGATTAGGAGCCCTGAAGCTGAAGCTTCCTTAGTTTCAACGTAGATCCTCCCCTGTCGCCATCCAGATAACTTATGCGATGAGACACACACCTGACATGAAATTTGTATTGAATTTAATCAATTCAAAATTGAAATTTCTTGGATGGAAGAAGGACTTGTTTTGAATTTTAGCAGCAACTCTAATTACTTCTGTGCTAGGACTGATCTCAGGAGGATCAGCACGGGGTTCTCTGTCAAAACTACTATAAAAGTTACAAAAATAGAAAAAATAGGTTTATTCTAGCACCATGTACATCATGTAAAAAAAAATTCACAGCTTACTCATAAATCAAATAGTTTATAGGCACAACACACACACACACACACACACACACACACACACACACACACACACACCCTACTCAAGAGTAATTGCTCACTGGGACTTGCAACCCAACCCTTTATATGATTCTATAACATGCCTACTCAAGAATTCCATTGAGTTCAATAAGGATTACTTCCAGAATTGCAGCCTTAAGCACCTAAGTGCATATTGGTTTTTAGGGTCTGATCTTATTCATGTTTATTCAGAAGGAAGTGCTACTGAGTTCGGTAGGACATTCTCCCAACCATTTATGCGTAAGGTAGGCAAAACCTCTGTGTATTTAATCAGAAGTGACCCACTGCACACAGTGGGGCTTTTTCCCTAGTAAGTGTGCCTAGGACTTCAGCGTTTAATACGTTCAATGTTCTCTGCTTTGCACCTCCTAAGAATAGAAGCCAGGAATACAGCACAGTAATTGTAATTGACAGATTTAGTGATCTGGATAGAACAATCCCATAACTGGATGAATAGCTCCAAATCCATGAACATAGAAAAATGTCCAGATTTTTTTTTTCTTTTGGATGATTCATATTCAAATTAGATTCCCTGCAGATATTTAGAACATGACAGTTACTGTCAGTAGGCAGAAATTCTTGCCAGAAGTAATTAAAACAAAAGGGGAGAGAAAGAATGTCATTGAGCACTGCTTTCTTCCAGGACACTAATGTGCTATTTCATAATAATTGCAGCACTAGCTTATTCTCTGATTGCTGTTTTCAATTACAGCAGCAACTATGTATCCTGCTGTAATTAACAGGTTGTATTTGTATTTACATTAGAAAAGTATTTTAAGAAGCTCAGACCATGTAACCACTTTAAATTTGGATGAGTGTGTGAGGAATGTTCCCCCCTCCATTATTATGTAGTTCTCACAAATTATGGGATGCGGGTGGTGCTGTGGTCTAAACCACTGAGCCTCTTGGGATTGCCAATCAGAAGGTTGGTGGTTTGAATCCCCGCAACTGAGTGAGCTCTCGTTGCTCTGTTCCAGCTCCTGCCGACCTAGCAGTTCGAAAGCATGCCAGTGCAAGTAGATAAATAGGTACCGCTGCGGCGGGAAGGTAAACACCATTTCCGTGCCCTCTGGCTTCCGTCATAGTGTTCCGTTGTGCCAGAAGCGGTTTAGTCATGCTGGCCACATGACCCGGAAAGCTGCCTGTGGACAAACGCCGGCTCTGTTGACCTGAAAGCAAGATGAGCGCCGCAACCCCATAGTTGCCTTTGACTGGACTTTACCGTTCAGGGGTCCTTTACCTTTTTACCTCTCACAAATAGATGAAGTGATATACCTGTTTCAGACTGCAGGTGGAAGTTCACATGGTAGAATGTTCCTCCATATATGTCTGTATGAATGTGTGTATATAGATATACGGTATATGAAATCCACATATACACAGTATACACAGTAGACTAGTTACCAGGACTCCGATCACCAATTGCTGTTTTTCTTTACATGTTCTTTTATTGATTTTGCATGCTATCCTTTTATTATGTTCGGGGGGGGGGGGACACCTCCTGGAAAGTTGATTCATAAGAAAATGCAAATAACTGCCGTATTTTCCCTATATTTCTATGAAATAATGCTATAAATATGTCATCGATGAAGGTGCCATTTTAGCTAGAATTTGTAGCCAAGTTAGTAGAAAGCTCACTGCCTAGTGATTCAGAAACATGCTCCATTTGGGTGACATCTTCTTGCCTTTCACACTAAATTCCAAATTCTTATTGTGGTTTAACAGTCAGCTCACACCAATGGCTCTTTGATAATTTTCTCATGATATTATCCACTATTTCCTTCCACTATATTCAAACCGTTTAGAAGTATAGATTTTCTGCAAATCCTTTTAATTAAACCATATCCTACCCTGAGGATCTTCTCAAAATCTTCCATACCGACTTTTCCATCCTCAGCTATCTGAACATTCTGTGCTCTTTTTTTAATTTGGATTTCATACCCTTTCTGGCAAAGATCCATGTCCTCCTGCTTGCACCGAATAACCCCAAGCACACTGATGATGCTCATTAAGGGAGCTGTGTTATTGCTCAATTTTAATCGTAGGCTTGCTTTGGTAGAATGTCTATATTTTCATCATGCAGCTAAAAACCAGCTATTTAAATAAAGCATCACAGTGTGCCAGTGAAAGATGAGCCCATTTGCACTTATCGCATAGGGCTATGGCAGATAGATGCAAAGCAGTTTTGAGCCCTGTGGATCCCCTTATCTGTATTAGGATTTTGTCTGGTTTTTCTTTTAACCTGGGTCTTCCTGAGCTGGCCAGACCAAAATGCCGGCCAGTGCAAAGGAAGAGTGTCATGGGGATTGGAACAAGTTGTTTGCTCATGGGTCTGAGAGAAGGCAATGTGACCTTTTGAAAGTAGCACAACAAGGAGTAAATATTGTATGAAGACGCAGGAAAATACTTCCATGCTATGCATTGGGAATAATGAGCATGCTGTGCAGATCACAGCTGTGCTGTTAGTGGTCTGCTCTCTACAGAATTGAGTGCAGCTCTCAGACACACCATGAAATGGTCAGGCCCATTGTACGAACACCTTGGATCTTCCCTTCCTTGCTATCCTGTTTGGGAAAGAGAGAGAGAGAAAGAGAGTTGGTTTCCAGTTCCAGCTATATAAAGGAACTCCTGTTCCTGAAGAGCAAAGGATGCTCAGAGTATGCTCTTGCTCGAGGCTACTGAGAGTTCCCTTTTCAGGCTTGTTTGGTGTTTTGTGAAGCGCACACATTTTGCGCTTGTTAAAGCCAAATCTGAATCTTACAAAAGCCTGACCTTTCCCCCTCTATGCCATTCCCATGACGTTGTGCTTGCTGTTCATCTAGTGTACTTCGTACTCCCCCCCCCCACACACACACCCCAATGCTGCCTTAGGACATCTCCACTGTTGCTGTTGAATGATTTCAAGTATTTTTGACATTTGAACACAACAATTAAGTAGTGTTGTGGCAAGCTGACCGTCAGGCTTTGAATTCTGCATTTGGCATGTTCTTGCCTTCATTGATAGGTAGCTAATCACAATGAGAAGAACCTATAGGCACTCAGCAGGCATACAACAGCAGACTGTAGGAATTAAGCTTCTGAAAGATCAGTTACACAAGAGTGAGTCATTTTCTCTCTCTCTCTCATTATAAAATGGTGTCTCACAAAGATTAAATACCCTTTGATCTCATTTATTCTCATTAAACCCTACATTAAAGAAAGTGAAAATGAATTTTTATTTATTATTACATTTATATCCTACCTTTCCTCCAAGTAGCTCAAGATGAAATACATGGTTCTCTGTCTCCTCATTTTATCCTCCCTATAGCCCTGGGAGGTATGTTTGGCTGTGAGATGGTGGCTAGCCCAAATTCAGCTTCATGGCTTAAGTGGGGATTGAACCCTGGCCTCTCAGGTCCCAATCCAACCACCTAATCACTACACCACATTGGCTCTCAGCCTTGCACATGCATTTTATACTGTGAATTTGGGCTAGAAGATTGGAGGCCATCTTGGTTTCATTCTGCAAGGTGGCAAAACATGATGCTCCAAATGCTTGGCTAGCTAGAATTAACTTAGCTGTCTGAACCTGTGAACAATGAGGAAAATGAAAAGGCATGCAGCCATTTGTAAGATTTTTATTCTGGATCAAGAAAGCCAATTCTGCCTGTTTCATTACTTGTATCTGCAATCTGCACTTGCAACGCAACCACTGTCCTCACTTGTTCCCCTGCCTCTTTGAAAGTTGTAGGTGTGAGACTGGATCCATTGGTGCCCTTCCATGAACTGAAAGAGGAGTCCTGTTCATGGAAGAGTCTTTTATCCAGGCCTCTGCTAACAGAAAAGAAGTGGAAACTGTTTCCCCAAATTCCCCCTTCCCCCTCCAGGCCTTCATTCTTCCTTTCACAGAGAGGTCCACTGGATCAAAGGATACTCTGCATATACAAAGATAGCTTCAACCTACAGTTCTGCCAGGCAAATTTCGAAGGGGGATGGCATTTGTGATGCCTACAAAAACAGAACTACTGCAATAGCCTAGGAAATAAAATATTGCTTTAAAAAACCCAAACTCTCAGCCAATTCGGTATGATAGGAATAGGAGTTGATTTTATTCACGGGCTTGTAGGGAAAAGCTCATTCATCAGTACCATAATTCATTGCAGATAATACAGTATCATGTCTTGGGGTCTTAAAGGATTACTTAATAAGAAGCAACTGTTGAGGATAAAGAGCTGTCCTTCAAAAATCTGCATTTTGACTATTTGTTTCCCCAGTTTTAATTATTATTAACTTACAAGTTTTTTTATTGAAAGATGATAGGGGTTTTGGTTATTTTATTTTTTTAAAAAAGTCAAATTGATTTAGTTTGGTTCATTTGGGGCTATATAGGTCACAGCTGTTCAGTGTTTTTTTTTCTTTGCCACAGAATAGATTTTTACAGAGTGAATTAGAGTAATGGATTCATTTCGGGGATCTACATGGGGAATCTGATTAATAAATTATCCTTTTATGTGGAAATAATACTTCTGGATGTTTCTAATCTTGAGGATGCTTTGCAACGTATGCAAGCCCTATGAGGTCATTAAATGAACTGTGTTAAGAGTGGATTATTGCCTTTGAGGGTTAGATTGTGACATATTTTGAAATATGTTTCTATTTTGGGGAAAATGTACAAACTCATTTCAAACTGCAAGGCAGAGTAATATTATACTTGGCTGTTCTAGGAAATTGAAAAGCCGGATATTTTTCTTTCAGCTTCTTTCTGACACCCAAACTACTTACAAAGGTTCTTTCTGCTAATTTAAAAATGAAAAAGGGAGAATTGAGGGAGGCTTAATCATCCTTAGGCACAAATCTAATATAACCCTCACTTTTAAGTGATTTTTTTTCCTAAAAAAAACTAAAAATGGATGCAGGAAGCAAATCAAGGCCTGAGTATTGTTTTCCCCACAGTATGTGAATAGGTTGTTGGTCAGAATGGGGTGAAGATCTTTGAAGAGGGAAGTGAATTCTGCTCCGGCAAATGGTGGGTCAGGAGTGAATCACCTTATTAACAAAGTGACTATCTTTCCTCTTTTTGTGACCTCTTCTACAGCACTTGGAATGGTTACAAAAGCAGCCATACCTTTCTTCCTGGCACTTCTCCATGGAGTGACACTGTGGCCCCATTCACACCACGCATTTAAAGCACCACGATACCGCTTTAAACAGTCATGGCTTCCCATAAAGAATTCTGGGAGATGTAGTTTCTTAATGGTGCTGATAATTTCTAGGAGACCTACCTATTCACCTCCTATCCCCTTTAAAGCCATCTAAATTTGCCTTCAGCACAAACACACACATATACATATACATCAGGGAGCGGGTGGCGCTGTGGTCCAAACCAGTGAGCCTCTTGGGCTTGCCAATCAGAAGGTTGGCAATTTGAATGGGTAGAGCTCCCATTGCTCTGTCCCAGCTTCTGCCAACCTAGCAGTTCAAAAGCATGCCAGTGCAAGTAGATAAATAGGTACCACTGCAGCAGGAAGGTAACCAGTGTTTCTGTGCTCTCTGGCATTCTTCACAGTGTTCCATTGTGCCAGAAGCAATTTGGTCATGCTGGCCACGTAACTCAGAAAGCTGTCTGTGGACAAACGCCGGCTCCCTCGGCCTGAAAAGCGAGATGAGCGCTGCACCCCATAGTTGCAGTCCAGGGGTCCTTTACCTACACATACATTACACATACACATACTAAAGGCTTTGTGCTTACAGTAGTACCTCGGGTTACAGGCGCTTCAGGTTACAGACTCTGCTAACCCAGAAATAGTATCTTGGGTTAAGAACTTTGCTTCAGGATGAGAACAGAAATCGCGCGGCAGCAGCGGGAGGCCCCATTAGCTAAAGTGGTACCTGATGTTAATAACAGTTTCAAGTTAAGAACGGACCTCCGGAACGAATTAAGTTCTTAACCCGAGGTACCACTGTACTTCCACTGTTTTAGTAAGCTGTACATATATTGGATTTTGCTGCTGTAATGTAGGAAGGGGGAAGGTAATCAGGAATGTTATTGGGAGTATGGGGGAAGAAAGAATTATGGACTCAGCATTTTATTCTGAACGTTCTGTGTAAATGTGTGGTCAAAGGCAACCAGCTCCAGAATTCTTAGTCTGTAAAGTGACCACAATTGCTCCATTTTTCCCTAATATTCTACAAAGCCTGTAAATTCGATTCATTGTAAAATCAAGACTGTTTGTCTGATCAATATGGAATTTTGCATGGAGACAATGTGTAGTGAATGATATAATCTGGGCAATTCTTGGAGGTTAGAGTGGGGTGGAGTGGGGGGGGGTCCATTGAAAAGTAGATGTACTACAGCTGTTTTAGCTTCCAACTACAGGGGATCACATTAGTTGCTTGCAACTGTTCCCCACCCCACCCCCAGCTTCCAAAACATAAGACAAGTTTCCCTTTTGCATGTTTTGGGTGTGCTAAAAATTCATGGATGTTGTATGGGGCTTTTTTCATTTGTTTAATGAAAATCCATAGCGTTATAAGGTTTCAAACTTGCCGTTTTAAATGAGAGTAATCTTAAGGCAAATTATGCAATGCATGTCAGATAGAAACCAAGATTAAATCAGCACATTTGTTCCTGAACTAATACGTGGATTGGGTCTTAGTTGTTCCCTGCCTTCCATGCTTCTGAATGTTCAGTTGCAGTCACAAGCTCCCAGCAATAGAATCAAAATACTTTCAAAATGGTGTGTGCGTGTCTTCAGTCCTATACACCTAGTCCACTGAAGTCAAGAAGAATTAGTTCTGTGCAGACATGGATAACAGTTTTGCACTGTAAAATTACATGTATAAAGATGTACTTAAATTCAAATGTTTATTTACAGACTACAGTACTTTGGAAATGGGATGGAGCAGACTTTTGGATGTACTGAACACATGCATGTGATACAGACTGGAAACAGACTCATTTGCCCATCTATCCATCCCTACCATAATTGTGTCAGGCTTTCAAGCTTTCTCTGCTCTGCTTGTACATTTTAACAAATGGGGGTGGCAGTTGCTTTGGCATCCCCCATCTGTACCCATGTGCTTTTGGTCCATGAGTGAAGTTTTAAGCATCTTAACTCTTGCTATAAACTGGAGGGTTGGGTTCCTTCACAGAATACAATACATTAACCTCTGATAATGGTTAGGTTTAGAGCATGTCATTGGCAGGTAATGGGGCCTCCCCCCCCCATGGGAAATTGTTAGTGGCAAGGAGGGTTCATTAGCAATAGAAAGAGACAAGGAAGTTTCTGTTACCAGTTCTGGATTGTATTCTAGTCAGAGCACACCAAATCAAACTAATGAATCTAAGTTAGTCGTGCCCACTTTAATAGAAATTAGAGGACTTATCCGCACTTACCTTTGGCTCTGTGCTTTCCAGCCACAGGCCTGCACTTTAGAGCTCCATGTCTGACTGCTCTTTTTTCTCCCCAAAGCTTTCCCTGTGGAAACCCACTCTTTAAAGCAGAAGTGCAACAAAAGTCCATTAAGGTTTTCTGCAGGTTTCCATTTGCTAGGCTGCAGCGGTAAATAATGGTTTTTTTGCGGGGAAACCTCTGGATCACTCACAAAAAGGTGTGTTTGGACCCAGAGCTTTAAAGTTCAGGCCGTGCCTGAAAAGCAGAGAGGTAAAGTAAGTATAGAGAAGCCCCTTAGTAGAACTAGTCTTGGATACAACCCGCTGTCTGAGTGGCATGCAAAATTCATGCAGGGATTTGTACCAGTCCACCTGACTTCAGTCGCAGGTGTTTGTTGGCTTACAACGGGTGTGTATCTATTACCTTTTTAATAATGTTTGTGTTTTGTATCCAACTGTGTATTTGTTCAGAGACAGGGAACTAATAAAGTTATGTCTAATAGTAATAAGACTAGCTAAAAAGTGAACATAGAATCCAAGGATATGGCTGCACCGTCTGTATGATATTCCAATTATATTTTCAGCAGTTTTGATTTGCATCGCTTACAAAACATTTGCCTTGCATCATCTGCTTCATCCCGTACTCACATGCCAAATGCATGTTTTCATTTTCCCTGTCTGCATTTCTGGAGTTCTGCCAGGGATGGCCAATTTCTGTATTCTTCAGGCAGCTCAAGTCTCTGGACTGCTATCTCCTTATCGTTATAGACCCAGCTGCTTGACTAAGAGACTTTTTTCATTCTTCACCATAATTTATATAGTGCCATGAGTATGCAGGGCACTTTGCAGTTCTCCATCTCAAGGAGTTTACAGACCTCAGCAGTCTGGGAGCTTCTGCAGACCAGTTCCTTCCCACACTGCAAAAGCAATGTCAGACGTTCTGGGCTATGTGGGTGAAGCACAAACTCTGGCTTAGGGATGGGGAACCTGTGGCCATCCAGATACTGCTAGACTCCAATTCACATCTTCACTGCCTACTTGCCATTCTGGCTGGGATTGACAGGAGTTGTAATCCAACAGTATCTTGGGGACCACAGGTTCCAATCTTTGCTCTAGCTGCTTCTACTACTAGCATTGCCTCCCCTGGAAAGCATGCTATAAAGCTAATAAGGGAATTCACCCTTAGAGGTATAGGGCATAGATTGTTTAATTAGCCAAATGCCTAGGAGAAGAAGAAAAAGTTTTTGCCTGGTGCCTAAAGATATGTAATGAAGGTGTCAGGCAAGCTTCCCTGGGGTGAGCATTCCACAAGTGGGGAGCCACCACGAAAAAGGTCCACTCTCGTGTTGCCCCCCTCTGGACAGAGGAGGCACATGAAGAAAGGCCTCAGATGGTGATCACACAATCCAGGTTGATTCATTTGACCAGGATTGCCAACTTCCTTTTAATTGGTTTTTCTTCTTCCCTTTGCCTTATAAAATAAATAAAATAAAATAGCTGCTGCCTAACAGGCAGAAATTCAGCAGGTGCACAGTCCAAACACTGTACCTGTTGACTGTCAATCTGCTGTGCAGTTGTATAACCTCTGGTGCTCTAAACCCAATTATTTTCATTTTTAAAAAATCTATCCATGCTGATGCTTGCTCACAAACTGTATGTCACAAACTATACTTAAAAGTATAATAAATTCAAAATTTCCCTTACTCAAAACAGAGAGACTGTCCCAATTGCCTGGAGCAGAACCCACTGGCTGTCTGCAAATGGATACAGCTTGCTTTTCACCCATTTGTGGATGAGCTGCTCTGTGGACTTCCAAGGCAGTCACTGCCAACACTGTTTCATTAGAATCACAGATGTACAATAAACAGATATTGTGTCTCAATCAAAGCCACAGCACAGAGCTTCCTTTATACCGATGGAGTCAGCGCTTCCAAAATAGTGTCTGTTCTTTATTGCCTTTGGCATGCCTGCTTCTTGGGGATCCCTTGCAGTTCTTCCTCCCCCCCCCCCGGCATGTTATACGTGGGGCTGCCTCTGAAGACAGTTCAGAAACCAGCTGGTGCAGAATTTGGCAGCAAGGTTGCTCACTGGGGCAAGATGATTTGATCATATTACACCAATCCTGGCCTGACCGCACTGGCTGCCAATTAGTTTCTTGACCCAATTCAAAGTGCTGGTTTTGATCCATAAAGCCTTAAATGGCTCAGGATGGCCATACGTCAAGGACCACCTCTCCCCATCTGAACTAACCTTAACCTTACGACCATCATGTCATACCCTCCAACATTTCTCCAATGAAAAGAGGGGTGTCCTATAATAATAATTTTACAGTGGTACCTCGGGTTAAGAACTTAATTCGTTCTGGAGGTCTGTTCTTAACCTGAAACTGTTCTTAACCTGAGGTACCACTTTAGCTAATTGGCCTCCCGCTGCCGCTGAGCCGCCGCCACGCAATTTCTGTTCTCATCCTGAAGCGAAGTTCTTAACCCAAGGTACTATTTCTGGGTTAGCGGAGTCTGTAACCTGAAGTGTCTGTAACCCAAGGTACCACTGTAGTATTTATACCCCATCCATCTGACTAGGTTGCCCCAGCCACTCTGGGTGGCTTTCAATATATATAAAAACATAATAAGACATTAAACATTAAGAAAACTTTGCTGTAAAGGGCTGCCTTAAGAGGGCTCAGGGGTCGGATAACTCCATACCTTCAAACATTTCTTTAATGAAAATAGGGACAACCTAAGGGAAAGTGGGACATTCTGGGATCAAATCAGAAACCAGGATGGCTTTTGTAAAACTGGGACTGTCTCTGGAAAATAGGGACACTTGGAGGGTCTGTCATGTGAGGCCCTTCTCCATGTGCCTCTAACATGAAAGGTCCAGAGGGTAGCAACACGAGAATGGGTATTTGCTGTGATAGCTCCCCGCTTGTGGAATGTGCTCCCCAGGGAGGCTCGCCTGCAACCTTCATTACGTATCTTTAGGTGCAAAATGTTTCTCTGTAACCAGGCTTTGGGCTGCTTCACATTCTATGGCCTTTTGGGAGGGTGGTTATTGGTTTGTTTTTGTTATGTATTTTATGTTCTCATTTTGTATTTTTATGTTGTGAATGCCCTGAGATCTTCAGGTGAAGGGCAGTTTACAAATTTTAAAAAGAAGAAAGAGGAAGAAGAAACATAGATATTGCATTGTGTGGAAAGCGTAGAGTAAGGGCAGTAAAGAAAATAAGACACAGCCCACATTTCTGCATGCTGAAAGCACTGATTGCCTGCCTGAACCTGGAAACCATCTAAACTCTGGGCTGCGAGGGGCTCCAAAGTTGCCCACAGCATGATTCCTCTTGAGTGTTTACTGTGTCATCCGCTGTTATGCTGCACTGGAAATGTTAAGTCTCCTCGGGAAAAATCAATAGCTGAAATTGTGCCCACATGAAAATAATTTGTATTGTAGAAATAAACAGGAAGTGTTTCTTTTTGTTTTTTTTAAAACTGCCTCCCATATCTTGGAAACAATCTGGAGCGAATCCCCTCCTAGCTAGTGAGAAGCAGAGTTGCTTTTTATATACCTAGAAAAGAAAAAGAAAAGAAAATGCTGAAGAGTTGCTTTTCAAGGATGCAATAGTAGGCATGTGATGTCCCTAGGCCAGGTTCAATAAACATTCCATGCGCTCCCTCCATCCTGGAAGTCTGCCTCGAATTGATTGGTGTTCGTCCGTGCAGACTTGCAGCAGCTCTTGTGAAGAGAGCTAGTCGGAATTATTTTTATCGATTCTGCCACTATGTAATTTTTATAGAGCTGTTTGACCAGTGCGACCCGATACATATCATTACAGGGCTTTTGTTTTGTTTTGTTATCCCCTGAATGTACATGCAAAGCATCAGAACCACGCCAAAACATGATTACTAACCATTTGAGTTTTAATCTTGTCATCCCCTTGAGATTTCGGGGTAGGCATTTCCAACTCTAGAATTCATAAGTGATAGGTGAAAAAGACAAACGGGCAGTTCCTGATTGATGTGAGGACAGACTGCTAAACTTCAAAGCTGTGAGTTACGTAATAAGGATTAGAGGCTCCTGTTACAATTGCTAAAATACCAACCACAACTGCTATGATTAAACACCAACTAGAAATGCCAGCGAGGCTTGCTAAAGCTTCTGGTGTTCTTTGATCATCATAAACAAGGCATTACAAGGCCCCACATAATTTTCTGACTCAGATTAAAATATACAAGGTGGAGATATAGTTCTGGTTGATAGTGTGATCCCAGAAGTCTCTCCTCTGGTGCCTAATGCTTCATGTCACTTAGTTTAACTGAACCTTGTAAGTTTTTTGCTGCCTAAACAGTCTGCTCAATATCTTTGCCTCAGGACTGGATTGTTGCCTACAATCTTGTAGAAATAATAAGAGGGGAAATGAGAATATGAACTGAAATCATTTTGATTTATGCTGTATCCTCTCAATGCAATGTGTACTTTTTACCTGTGACCTAGCTTAGTGATTTGCAATCAGTATCTTACAACATGGTTAAGACAGTTGTTCATCCACAGCACCTCTGCTTCATTCCTATCCCCCCAATATAGGAAAGAAAGGTCTTTAAGGCAGGTAAGAGAAAGGAATTTGTGTAAGCTAATATTGCTTGCTAACATGCCACAAAGAACACCTAGTGGAAATATTATTGAAGTTTCATAGCAGTTAAATGAGTGGGGACTCAAGCATATCCTGTAGTCAGGTGTCTTGTTCGTAGAAATTCATTGCTTAGGTAATGCTGACATGTAAGTACATACTCTCCTAGTGTCCTGATTTTCCAGGGCCAGTCCTGGAAATATGAAAGCCATCTTGGCTTCTGATTTGATCCTGGAATGTTCTTATTTTTCCTGCCTGCGCCACTGCTGCCAAGCTCAGGAAAGAGGATGAGCCGGCGCTTCTTCCGAGCAGCAGCAGAAGCAAGGGAGCATTCCAGGGCCTCTCCAGGGCCACTGCTGCCAGAATCCTCCCTTGGGCAGCTTGTAGTGACTGCTGGAGAGCAGGTGAGGAGGATGAGAAGCTTCAGCCACCAAGGAAGGCAGAGGGCAGAGGTGCCCTGGGCAGGGAGGAAGAGGGAGCTAAGTGAAACACAAGGAGTCTTTTTTTAAAAAATGCTTTGTGTGTGCTGTGTCTAATCTTGGCCCTTTCTAAAATATATTTATTGCTGTGTGTGTGTGAGTGTGTCCCAGATAATAAGATAAAACTGGGATTAAGGGGTTTCCTCCAGACGGTGGAGGGCATGTGTGCTGTGTCCCATTGGTGTGGTGGTCCTCACCTTTCTTCTGAAGGACATGCTCTGTGGAATAAGACGGGCAAAAATGGGGGGTCAAGGAGGGTCAGTTGGGGGAGTGAAAATCTTCCATCTGAGGTATGTTGGAGGGTATGCAAATAATAAAAGTGATAGTTCAAGAGACAAGAAAGGAATATTTCTAAAGTTCAAACATTTTATTATTGTACTCCAGAAAGAGACATGAAAACGAAGCACATATTGGTTTTAACTAATAACCTGTAACTTAAACAAATCAATTAAGAGCTTATGAAAGACATTTTCAACATTCTTACCAGTAAAGCCTGTGAGCTTAAGGATATAACTATTAGAGTCAGTTCAAATAAAAATTTCAGATTTTTGATACTTTAGCCCTTCGTATCATCATGGCTTCTTCACCTCTTTGGTGGCAAGCTTGTTTGCGTAAGATCTTGAAATGAAAGGCATGCTCCTTAGAATTTTAAGTAAGAGTTTAAAATGTGTTTTTGTTTATTATAACCACCATTATTTGGCTTTTTGTGTGTATGTTCTGTTCTTTCAAACCATATGTTAGGGGTTTTCATGATTAATCTGTATACAAATTCTATTTAAAAAAATAGTATCTTTTTATCCTGTAAATATTCTTTAAAATATCAAAGTAAATGAAGATTTTCATCCAGCTTCCCCCCCTTTCCCCCCCCCTCTCTCAGTGCAACACCTCTTATCATCCACAGCAGCGCTCTGAGGCTACATTCACACCATTAATTTAAAGTACTGTGATATCACTTAAAACAGATATGTCTTTCCCCAAAGAATTATGGGAGCTGTAATTCATTAAGGGTGCAGGAAACCCGATTCCCCTCCCCAAGCTACAGTTCCCAGAGTGGTTTAACAATCATTCCCTCTTCACAGGGGGAACAAACTGCAGCTTTCAGAATTGTTAGGGGTGGGGGAGCCATGACTGTTTAAAGTAGCACCATAGTGCTTTAAATATATGGCGTGAATGTGGCTTAAGAGGTACACAATCCTTCCTGATATTGAGTTGCCTGATAAGGGACAGAAACCTGTCACCGCAATGTGGCTGTTTTCGTGATACCTAGCTTCCATTCAAACTCCATGTGAATGTGAGCGTGCAGAACCAGAATATTTCTGAGTCGTGCAAGAAAGACTAGTATCCATAAGTGGCAAGAGGTAGTATCTGGAGCATGTGCTACTGACATATAATGATCATTTCTAGGTACTTTGCCAGTTCTTGTTTTAGGTTTTTGCTTACTGGAAAACAACAAAATCACTTGACTTATCGGTATATTATGAGTCATTCTGACATGAGTGTAATGGGGGGGGCAAGTGAGTTTCTCATCATTCACTTCAACGTTGTACAAGATATCACACATACATTCCTATCTAGACGGTTTGCAATCTGATGAAAAAACCAAAGGGCTGGGGATATTCGTGAGAGATGAATAAGTGAGTAATGCAGGTACAGTGGGAATAACTCAGGCGGCAGTAGAAGAGCAATTAAGGAGAGGCTAAGTGGCTCAGGAAAGGTTTTGCTGCAGAACTGGGTTCTCCAAAGAGACTAAACAAGAGGCTGAGGGAAGCAGGGTGCTGAAGACAGGAGAGAGGGGACAAAGCTGTTCAGATTCAGGAGTTCCAGTCCTGGTTCATCGGTTGGAACTGACATTTGGGTTCCCAAAAAACACAATGTTTCATAAATTGGTCCCCATAGTAATATCTCTTCGCAAGCAGTGCACTAAACCTAGAATAATTGGTGCAGGAGGGTTTATTGCAAATAAATACAGTTGTACAGCACAGCCTACAAATCACTTGAAACAGTTTAATATCAATTACATGGGTAAGACTGAGGGCCAGTTTAATTGTGGAGGTCTGCAAAGAACATGACTGTTCTTTGCAAGGAACAAGGCCTTCTTGACAGTGGCACCCGCTTTATGAAGTGCTCATGCTCATCCTCAAGAAGTCAAAGGGATGAGGTCCTTTGTAGTCTTCCTGTAACAAGCCAAATCTTTCCCGAATTAGCAGGTCTGTGAAGATGATGCTGTTGCCTATGTTGTTCTTGGTGTGATTTATTGTGTTGGATTGTTTTATTTTAAATGAATTGGAATTAGATTTAGGACTTTTGTTTGTAGTATTGTTTTTACTATTGTAAACCTACTTCTGGAGTTTGATGGTGGAAAGATACATAGTATAACAAGCCAAATAACCACCATTAAGAATGTATAAATATAGATAAAGGTAACCATTAGGTCCAGTCGTGTCCGACTCTGGGGTTGCGGCGCTCATCTTGCTTTATTGGCCGAGAGCCGGCGTACAGCTTCCGGGTCATGTGGCCAGCATGACAAAGCCACTTCTGGCGAACCAGAGCAACACACGGAAACGCCATTTACCTTCCCGCCAGAGCTGTTCCTATTTATCTACTTGCACTTTGACGTGGTTTTGAACTGCTAGGTGGGCAGGAGCTGGGACAGAGCAACGGGAGCTCACCCCGCCGCGGGGATTCGAACTGCCGACCTTCTGATCAGCAAGCCCTAGGCTCAGTGGTTTAACCCACAGCACCACCTGGGTCCCTATAAATTTAGATATTATTATTATTACTATCACCATCATCATCATCATTTTGCACTCCCTCGGCTTGGCGCCCTGTTTGGGGAAACCACCAGCACTACTCTAAATCCAGTGCTGGCCTAAGCTACCCAATGGCTTCTTGTCATGAAGACTATATATTACCTTCAGTGTAAGGAGAAATGTGCCTCTGAATACTAGTCAATGGCAATCATGACAGAGGGTGCTATAGCAGTCAGGTTCAGCTTCTTGGCTTCCTACAGGAATCTGGTTGGCTACTGTAAGAATAGAATGCTGGACAAGATAGGCCATTGGTCTGAGCCTTTCTCATATGTTCTTATCTCTCAGGGTTGTTGCAATGATATAATGGGTGAAGAAAGCTGAAATATAAATGGATATTAACCTACTAGGTTTTTTATAGTGATGTTCCAAAATTCAGTGCCATGTACATAAGCATTCCTTGTTGAGTTCAGTGGGACTTACTTCCAGGTAAGTGTGTTTAGAATTGCAGTCTGAATGTTGTATCAGCTAATAACTATCAAGGAAACATGTTCCTGTGTGTGTATGCAGAGGTGCTACTTTGTAGAGATATTTCCCTATAGAAAAAGGGCATATAAACTTAACCTTGCATAGTGCATTGCGGAACAAGGGTGACTCTTGTTTGGGATGAAGCTGGATTCCTAACAATATCAATATTGCATCTTTGATGACATTTCTAGTGGTTTCCCAGATTAAGGAAATCTTTAACTGTGTTTTATTGTGTCGTTTCAGTTTCTCCAAAGATAAGTCATATCTCAAATGACATTGTGGTGAATGAAGGAAGTAACGTCACGCTGGCCTGCTTGGCTACAGGGAAACCAGACCCTTCCATTTCTTGGAGACATATCTCTCCATCAGGTATGCTCAAAATCCACTTGATTTGATTTTCTGTTACAATGTGCATGGGGTTTTGGTGTGTTTGTGTGTGGTTTGGGTTGTTGTTGCGGCTCTTTTAAGTTACATACAAGTCTAATTCCAAATGCCAGGTTGTTCAGGAACCTAGAAATTTGTTAGGAAATTTTAAATATGTTACAGAATTTGATTAAAATCACTAATTGGATCATACTGGTGGCTAAAGCCCATGATATAAATGACAGCAGTCAGAGAGTAGCTATTAGCTTTAAAGTGTTATATATGTTCGTTTGTGTGTGTGCATGTGTGTTTCATTTTGTTTCGTTTCGTTCTTAACAGACAGTTTCTGGCTTTGTGTTCCTGCCAAAATCAGTGCCCTGTGGAAAGGTGAAACTGGTTAATGAGAAAGGGGGAAACTGTACATTTTCAAGGCTTTCTCCCCATGTTTGAGTGCCTCAGGCAAGAGATCTGAAGTTAGTTTCTAGCTTTTATCTGTTCATGCTCCACCCTACACAGGCGCACAACACAAATGGCTATTTAACTATTTAATAGACTCCACCCTGATGTTTTCTTCCCTTGCTTTCCTGTGCAAGGGAGAATGCAGATGCCAGGCAATGGGAGTGGTGCAATACAGACAGCTGGGTTAACCTCCTCAAAGGAGGTGGCAGGGAAGCTGCAAGTGGGGATTCCTGCTCAGTTGATGGAAACACAATTTTGCCTTCCTGCCAGAAGCAGCATGGTGTGGAATTGCAGCTCCATTACCAGAACAATGGAGATATACTCCCTTGTCTCATAGGAACATGGGAAGCTGCCCTATGCTGATTCATACCATTGGTCCATCTAGCTCAGTATTGTCTACACTAGGATTTCCCAAACTTGGGAGTTGTAGTTGGAGACCCATCATTCCTAGCTAGCAGGACCAGTGGTCAGGGATGGTGGGGACTGTAGTTCGAAAACAGATTGAGACACAAGTTTGGGAAACTACTGTCTTCACTGTCTGGAAGTGGCTCTCCGAAATTTCAGGCACCACAGAGCTGCAACCCTTTCCCGTGAGACTTGCATGTTGTATGGAATTCTAGGTGGATAGGGTGGCTATGTGATCTTGGAGATGCACATAAGTGCAGGAGGCACCAAGGCTAATAGAGAAAGAGAGGCCTAGAGTGAACAGGGGCAGGTGGAGGCTGCTCATCACGATGCTATCTTTGCCATCCCACCATGGGAATTAGGTGACCCTAGAAGGAGAAGGGCCCCAAAGGGAGTGGGTGAGTAGTGATTGTTTCTCCTCCATTCCCACAGTGGGAGTTGGGCAGGGGATAGGCTCCGGCAGAGAGAGGGCTATAGGCTTTACTCAGCCCTGAAACCTACTGTGTGACCTTGGGCCAGTTTTCTCTATTTCAACCCAACTTACCTCACTGGGAAGGTCTGTGGCAAATTTAAAAAGGGGCTTTATTGAGGTCCTTGGAGGAAAAGTGGACTAGAGAAGTAAATTGGAGATGTTGATGGACTACAGCTTTTCATATCCCTGTCTTTGGGTGATGCTGGCTGGGGCTGATGGGAGTTGTAGTCCAGAGAGCCACATGTTCTGTTCAGTTTCATTTCCACCCTTTGCTTCCCTTTCTTCTACATTCCTTTCTCCTCTACAGTCTTTTACTCTGTTTCCCTCTTTTCCTTCCCCCCCAACAACTAATCATCTCAGGATGGTGACTTCTTAGGCCTGCCTTCCCCTCTCCTCTTTTTGTTCTTGCTGTATAGAGTGTCATGCATGTTGGTGACGCTAGATCAGGGGGAGTCAGTGCTGATGGACTACAACTCCCATCAGCCATGAATGGTATTGGAGAGCACCACATTGGCCATCTCTGTGTTAGATGAATAGCATTGACAAAATGGCCACCAACTGCAACTTCAAGGAGGAGAGTTTGTGTTGGGTTTAAGAGCTTATTCCGGTAGTTAGACAATATTTAGATAGTAAATCAACCTCATATGGATGTAGGCGCTGGAGCCACATCCTAGCATGCTGAAAAGAAAGGCTAAGCAGCACTTTGCTTTATAGTGGAGGGCTTGAAAGAATTACTAATAGTGACCTTTAAAAGAGCAACAATTAAATCTTTTTAAGTGACCACCAAGGGAGTAGAAAAATCAGTTACTTCATAAAGGTGGTCTTTAACTAAATGTCAAACAAAATTGTGTTGGGAACCTTGGGGAGTCTTCAAAGTGGGAGCCTAGGACGTGAACTCTCCTAAAAGGCGACATAGGGCCTTGAATTGCATTGTGAAAATGACATTAGCAGAACCTTGCTGCCACCTTGCAATTTCAGTGCAAAGAGAAATTTGGAATGTCCTCCCACAGCTGAATTTCTGTTTAAATCATCACAGGATTTATTTATATATTGAAATATTTATAAAATGCTCTTTCATAAGATATATCAAGGCAGTAACTTGAGTCTTTTCTTCAATCCTAAACACACTTACTAGAAAGTAAGCCCCATTAACACACTGGGACTTCCTTCTGAGTAAATGGGTGATGCTGATGATGATTGTTGCCAACTCATTGGATCAAGAGATTAGATATGAATAGCTTACTCCCATGAGATAGCATCCTTTGATGAATGATGTCTTCATAAAAACTTCTGTTTATCTACATTGCATGAGAATTGGGACTACTTAGGTAAATTGAAACAAAACAAAAAAATTACCTTTGGATAGCAAAATCAATTGGGATTGTGCAGAAAAGATCCACAAGGAGGAACTCTGGATCCTTCTCAGTCGTGGCCACCCCTTTTGCATTCTGAATGATTGGTTGATGCATGAATGTTCTAAAGAAGAAAAATGTTCTCTAGTAATCAGCCACTGGGAACAATCAGCGGAGATGAATGCAAGTTAAACACTTGTTAACGCCAGATGGTGCTGAACCAATAAAGTCTGATTCAAATATTTAGGAGTTCCTGGAATGTACAGCTTTAAAATGCATATCTGGATCCTTTTCAGTAAAGATTCCCCTGCATGTTGAGAGCTAGGATAACAGGGAAGTTTTGGGTGAGTGTTCCAATATGCTGCCCTCAATCTGCAGCCTGAATAAGTATAATCCCACGAAAACTCATGGAAACAGTTAAAGCCTAGAAAAAGGACACCGCAGGCTACTGAGTTTGGTCCCCTGTCCTAGGGCAGGATACCTACTCCCTAAGGCATTATAGATATGTTTGCCCAGCCTCCTAAGAAAAAGAATTCAAGACTGTTACTGCAAAAAGTATAATAGGGACATTTGGAAGGGAAAAGAAATCTGCTGGGTAGGGAAATGACTGAATGTTCTCTCCCCACTTTCCACTCTAAACCAACCCACCAAGAACACACTTGACTTTTAAAAAGAAATATGTTGGGAGCACTGTTACATTCCTGAATGCATAACATGCAGTTGTTGCTATAGCGTCCTTCAAAAAGGAAAGGCAAGATTTCACCTGCAAATATTTGTGACCTGGGCAGGGTTACCACTTCCTAAAAGTCAAAATTCTGGTACTTGGGTGGAGTCTGGAGGATGAAGCCTAGTGGATCAGAAGTAGGACTATAGTGATGAAGGGACAAGGTGCACAGACAACAGACTTCACACCTGTGGGATCTACTAGAACTCAAGTTCCACCAATGTGCAAAAAAAGAACTTAGAATTAAAAAATTCTGATTCTATGAATTGGATGGCCATCTGCCATTGATGTTTTAGTTGAGTTTCCTGCATTGCAGGGAGCTGGACGAAGTAACCCTTTGGGTCTCTTCCAACTCTATACAGTTCTATGATTCTGCTATTGTCTTCCTTAGACAAGTCACTCAGATAGGGGTCATGATGTCTCAGTTCTTTGGTAGAGATAATATTTAGTTTTATTTGCACAACTGCAGCCATGCAGATCCATAGAACACTTGAATTACATTTTAATGAATGAACACAATGAATGAATTGATTACACTTAACTGAATAGTGTTCCATTTGGACATAAGTATTAACTAGAAACAGAATCATTCATTTAAAATAAGGCCTTAGAGAGTGCTCCAGTTACGTTTAACCATGTATATTCTAGCACAGAAATGCTGGTGGATCTCACCCCAGAGAGGGATAAGATGCTCATGTTGTGTCAATGAGGTGTGATCATGAGGATGATTTCAAGCTTGACAAAATAAATGGAAGAAGTACACCTGTAAACTATTCTCTGAGACTATGGCAAGGAGACTATTCTTTAATAAAAGATGCATCTGCAGTATATTTCATGCCTTGTTTGAGGCACTGGCTTCAAAATACCTATGTTACTGTATCAGCGTTACTAGAGAGTTTTTTTGGGTGACTGCTTGGCAATCTGATATGGCTGAAATCCTGGGTCACCCTCTACCACAGAGAAAATTATGCTAGGGTAAAATAATTTATAAGGAGACAGCTTGTAGGCATCCTAAAATAGAGTCTAGAAAAACACACACAAAGATGTGAAAAAATAGAACCTTCTAGTCCAACTCAATAATATAAAATAAAATAAGCTGGGCTTATAGGGGAAAGAACACAGGGTTTTTCATTACGCGGCACACGTTAGATTTTTGCTTTGCTTTTGCTTTTAGTTCACTTGATGAACTAAGGTTCATTGGCACTTCATGCTTCTCCTCAGTTTTCACCTGTAATTCACAGCAGCATCCATATAATTACAAAGACTGTTGCTCTGAAATAGGGTTCATGCCTTGCATTCATAAGGTCCTGTGCTTAGACTCTCTCTTTTTGTAGTGTTCCACATTCATAAAATCGCTTCAGTACAATCCTATGCATGTTCATGCAGAAGTAAGTCCCACAATGTTAAGCACGCCTACATGGGAGCAGATTAGACACAGGCTATGTTCATATTAAAAAGGGACGCGGGTGGTGCTGTGGTCTAAACCACTGAGCCTAGGGCTTGCCGATTGGAAGGTCGGCAGTTCGAATCCCCGCGATGGGGTGAGCTCCCGTTGCTCGGTCCCTGCTCCTGCCAACCTAGCAGTTCGAAAGCACGTCAAAGTGCAAGTAGATAAATAGGGACCGCTCCGGCGGGAAGGTAAATAGCGTTTCCGCGCACTGCTCTGGTTCGCCAGAAGCGGCTTAGTCATGCTGGCCACATGACCCGGAAGCTGTACGCCGGCTCCCTCAGCCAGTAAAGCGAGATGAGCACCGCAACCCCAGAGTCGTTGGCGACTGGACCTAACGGTCAGGGGTCCCTTTACCTTTACCTTTATGTTCATATTAGCATCATAAAATGCAGCAAGGTTTTTACTCCTCGCTGCATTTCAAGTTACAATTTCACATTGCATAGAGGGGGGTGGGCATGTTACCTGATGTACATTACATGTTTGGTTTTCCAATGCATGTAACTGCCCCACTATTCATGAGACTGCACATTGATATGGATTGCTGCTGAAATCATGTGTACTTGGCTTCAGGCACCACTGGTGGGAGTACACTGGAGCCAGAGTAAATGACAATGTGTATACGGCCATGGAATCAGCACTTCACAGTGCAAACCATAAAATGCAGTATAATTTGAAGAGGGGGGAAATAACCACTTTGTATAGTTTCCACTTGGCAGAGGTTGGTACATTGCTTTTTGTTGAGGAGAAACTGTTAGACTAATATGAATGAAAATAAACTGTAAAGTTATTTTAACTTAGTACATAAATTAGAGCATGAGTTTTAATGGGGCATGTTTAACTTGCAGTCATTATGTAAATTCATTCATTATTATAAATATTCATTATCTAAAGCTATTATGTAAATCCGCCAAATCTACACATTTAGTGTAACACTAGAAGGAACATGGAACAGAAGCTTGTAATCTGAAAATCTTATATTGTTGAAATGTCATCTGAATAAATTGCAGGTATTAGTTATTTTGTTCTGACATTTAAGAGCAAAGTGCAACATCAATAGCTGAAGAATGAAACTGGAATCTTAAAAGAATTTGGGGTTGTCTGAGACATAATTCTGCCTCCTAACACTTGTATGCACAGCATGCTTATTATACTTTCCATTTTTTGAAAGCAAGAGCTAGAAATGTTAAGTCAGAGGGAGCTGCATTGCAGCGCTTGCTCTCCAACCTCCTCAAAGCCTCCAAGGAATGAGCTAGTGCAATTTCTCTTCAAACCGGCTTACACATTAGCTTTATTGTGCAGCCATGTTGAAATGGCCTCCAGGTGTGATGGTTTAGCTCTATCTCACTGTAACATGTGGAGTTGGTCACTGTTTTGCCCTTCTGATCCTATGTACCATCTCCACATAATCCCCAGTTGCTTCTGGGACTGTATGGTGCTGGCATCAAGATGCTCCAAACAATCAGATCTAAGTATCATGGCGTGGTTTTTATGCATCAGAGTGGCAGGAATGGTGTTCCAACATGCAGCGTCATTTCAAGTACTGTAGTTGGGTTGTTGTTTATCCCCTGTGATAAAGGTAATGCGAATAAAGACCCTGACAGCTCATTCAGTTTCTGAGCCATTCTTGTAGATATGTCGCTTTCCCTATAACTCACTAGCACTCTGCCTTTTGAAAGCTTAACTCCACTAATACAACAAATCAACAAAATTCAGCAGAATGCCTTGGTCAGACTGGGAGAGTAGGGTGTGGGGAGAGTCACAGAATCCTGTAGCACCTTAAAGGCTGGCTCTTTATCATGGTATGAGAACTTAATTGCCAATGTCTAATTAACCGGTGCATGAAGACTGACTTAGACAAAGGGAAGGAAGGAAGCTAAAGGATATGAATTAATCCTCCAGTTAAAGGCCTTTTCCTGCTTTACAAAGCAGGAAAAGGCCTTTAATTGTGAAATGGTCTAATGGGCCTGGAGAACGATACTTAAGACCTTTTGCACTCATATTTCACTCCAGCTTTAGCTTTCTGGATGGGTTCTTTTTATGTCTCTTGTCTTTCGTTTATTCCAATCTTATCAATTTGGTTGGGCTTCCAATGTACCTAAGTGAACATAAACTTGCCTCCTTTTCTGTAAAGCATTAAAGAACAAGAGCCCCATATGCATGCGGCTAAAGAGAGAAGGAGCCCTATGACCCACCAGTGTCCCTGATTATGAGGAAACATCCTGTGAGCATACAACCTTTTCCTATTAACACAAAATATGTGGCCATGATAGGGGCAATAATATACAATACATTAATGTACAATAAGGTATATTAATCCTGCATGAATGACAGTAAGATCAGAAATGGCACGAGAGAAAAGCAAATATTCCTCCTTTGCAATGTAATTCATCTAATGCTTCTCTCACCAAGCGTTCCCTGATGTGTTAGGGGTTTTTGAAATGTTTGTCCATTCAATTCTTAATACCTGATTTCAGCATCCATTCGGTGTCCTTAGGGGCAGTCCTTTGTAGTCTGTGCAAACAACTGAAGGGTGTTGTTGTCAGATGAGGGAACCTATGGCCTAGAAGATGAGCAGGTTAAATTATTGGAATAATAAACCAGATGTGTATAGCTTGACTAGAGAACTGGACCTGCAAGCCAATAAAAAAAAAGTTTGAGCACTTGTAAAATATTAATTTTAAAGTGATGGACATGTGTGTGTTTGGTAGGAGTTGATGGTGATATCCAAACATAGGCTACAAGCACCATGCTGCTTTAAACAGTCATGGCTCCCCCACCCCCAAATAATTCTGGGAGCTGTAGTTTGTTAAATGTGCTGAGAGTTGTTAGGAGATCCCTATTCCTATCACAGAGCTACAATTCTCAGAGGGTTTAACAACCAATTCCTCTTACCAGCCAAGTCTGGGAATTGTAATTCTTAGCACCCTTAACAAACTGCAGCTCTCAGAATTCTTTGGCGGAACTGTTTAAAGTGCTTTAAATGTATGACTGTTTAAAGTGCTTCAAATGTATGCTGTTAATGTGTCCATAGTAATATGACATGGTTCATGTGGAACCAAATTGTGCAGTATAATCACCACTGTTTATAATGAAAATGATATTCTCAGAAGCAGTTTACTCAGGTGACTGTAACACAAAATTTCCTACACACACAAAAAAAAGGTCTTTAGCATTTGCCCCCATTCATGTGAAGGAGACTGCAAGATTTCTATTTGATGCTAAATCAGGCTCATCGTTAATTCGATAGCAAGTTCAAGGGGGAGATCAATGCCTATTAGAGAAATTAAGACTCCTCTTTTCAAGAATGAGTAAAAGGTATATCACTGCTGGTACAATCTGAGAATGTTAACTCATGCCCATTGCAGATCTCAAGGGTTTCTAACCTTACCATGCATTTAAGAATAGTAGCTAGAGGTATAGAAGACAGGAGTGCCTGGCGTGCTCTGGTCCATGGGGTCACGAAGAGTCGGACACGACTAAAAGACTAAACAACAACAGATAGAGGTATAGGAAAGGGAAGATAAGAAGGAGTGATTATGCATATGTAGTTCACACCTAAATACCGGGTTCACTTGGTTGCCATGCCTTTAGTCTCACCCAAAGCAGAAGTGAAAGCTGTCCCTAGAAAATAATGGAGAAGTGCAGAATTTATCAAGAATTGTGTCAAACTAAGTCATATTGAGAGTTGACCCATTGAAATCAATATAGTTGTTACTCTTTCAGCCCTTGTTGCCAGTTCTGTCAAGCTGTGGTTTGCGCAGTGGAGGCACAATACAGGGTTTTCTCTGTGGATACCCCTAAGCTGTGGAATGACCTCCTTTATGAAGTGTGTCTGTATCAGACACTGAGAACTAGTAACTTAATGCCCAATTGTAGAAGTGGTAAGATCATTTTGACTCAAAATTCGAAGTACCTCTCCAGTTGGAGATGTTGTTATTTCATCACGGATACAGTGATGTGGTTTGCATGTTACATTAACCATATTTGAACTATAGCTCAATGTAACTGAGTAGTGTATTGAAATCATGGTCGCTTTGCTCTTCCTCTACTCCTGCTAGGAAACAAGCAGTAGCCTCACTTGCCCACATCACTTGAATCCAGTCTTGTGGTTTGTTTCCCTCCAGACAAATCAGAAGAGGAGGCCAAGGTTTGTGCGGCGGCAGCAGGCACAGAGGAGAAGCAATTTGCCTGGGATTTTAGCTTCATGTACCATCACACTGCTCATTCCCATAAAGCCAGGCCAAGAAACTGAAGTATATTAGTTTCTATGCTGTTTTGTGGTCTCCCTGCAAGGAATCTATGTCACATCCTGCTTTTTCAACATGAAACATGAGATTGAGGATCTTGGTGTGTCAGAAATACAGTAGTGGAGCCCAGTGCTTCCCCCACCCCCCAAGAAAAATAGGTGCCGGAACTCACCATGAAGTTGTTACAGTAAGTGCCACACTTTTTAACCAAAAAAAGAGAGGCGCCAGTATTGCGTACCCTTGAGTACCCCCTAAACCGGGGGGGGGGAGCACTGGTGGAGCCCTATCTGCAAAGCAGCCGTTCAGTTTCTGTGATGTGCCTGTGTGTCTCTATAAGAAGAGATTGCAGCACTTCACTTCCTCTTCCTGCCCGAATCTCTTTGTCCTCTGTGTAGTGTGCTAATAATGGCTGCCACCAACAAAAGCCTTTCTTTTTCTGCAAGGAGAGCCTTCCTAAGCGCTGAATGGCAAGTATGTTTGACCCTAAACCCACAGGTGGATGTATGAAAAAGGAGTTTCAGGAACTATTTCGCAGCATGTAAAAACTTTATGATGTTACCAAGAGGTGCAATGCTTGGTTTTGTTTTCCTGTCACAAAGCAAGGTACTGTAATACAACAAATGCAACACATGTAAAGGAAAAGGAAAGAGCTGGCAATGATTTCTTTGTAAATGGCCAAAATTAAAATACACCAAGCATATCTGAATCGCAGAGGTGTGGAGGATGCACAGGCTACAGCTGGAAATAACAAGGGACAGAATAATAACAGTGTGCTGGGGAGCTTAATTGCAACACAGCATAAAATTCCCGTAATAACACTAAACATTTGCAGTTCAGTGATATCGCCAGCCTGTGCTTCAGGATTAGCTTTGTTGCTCTTTCATCCTGGAGGAATCCCCTCCCCATTAGCAAATTTCAATTCTGATTCTGATTTTGTGTGTGTGTGTGTGTGTGTGTGTGTGTACGTGCACGTGCCGTAACTGAACTCTATCCAATACAATCCCTATTATTTCTGGACAGCGCTAAAGCTCTGAAGATGTATTACACTAATGTATCATCATAGCACTGTCATTCTGACGATATATTAGTGTAATACATCTTCAGAGCACTCAAATGATGGGGCTGTCTAGGAGTTGATTCAATTCAATTACTGGACAAAAGGCATTGCTAGTCAACTGAATGGAGAAAGAGAGAGAATACTCCCTGTAGAAGCCTTGCTAGAGCGCATTAGTGCAAAAATGTCATTATGAAGGCTGCTATTGTGTGAAGGCTGCTGCCATACTCTGCACAATGATATTGAGCACACACTCCTGTATTCATGAGGAGGAAACACAATTGTACACTGGTGAGCTGGGTTGCACTAATTCCTACAATCATGGTTTCCCAAAAACTGCTGCTATGAGGTTGTGGGAAATTGCTATGATCATGTAACTGTGTGTGCCATACCTCTCTGCTAATTCCCTCTGAATCATCATAGGTATATGCAAGGCAAGATCACGGATAGGCATACCAGAACTCGATCCTATTTTATCAAATAAATTCAGCAGCAGCACACCTATAAACCCATCCTTCAGGTGGTTATTATACTGGTTTTACAGCAATCTCAAGTATCTTGGGACACTGATGCCCACTTTGCATGTTATGGAGAAAGAATGTACACAAAAGTCTGCTTGTGAGGGCACATGCCATGTTTGAAGAACTTTAATCCATGCATGCAGACTGATCTTTCTACTCTGGGAATCAGACCAGGATCAGGGAGACTTAAGGTTCGAAACCTCACTGTGTGATTATAGGTCACTGCTGTGTTTCAGCCTAAGCTACTTCATAGGGTTGTTGCAATAAGAAAATGGATGTGGGGGGGGGAGCTCCTTGCAGGAAATGCAATATAAAAATATAATAAGTATATTAAATATTGTGACAACATGTGGACTAATGGCATTTATACTAATAAAAAATGAGGGGTGGCCCTTAGCTCTGTGGTAGACCAAGTGGTTCCAAATTCAGACCCTGACACATGGTCAGGAAGAACTGCATGCCTGTGACCCGCAGAGGTGTTACTAGTCATAGGAGACAATAATGGGCTCGATGGACAAATTACATGACCTGGTGTGGAAAAGCACACACTTTGTATATGTTTTTTATCCATCATGTGTCCAATGACCCTTAAACTGACCATTGAATTTCAGAGGTTCCTGTTGCAGAAAAACTTCTCTCTTCCCACTTCTTCCAGTTTGTTTAGCATAGAATCATAGAAGAGTTGAAAGGGACCCAAGGGTCATCTAGTCCAACCCCTTGCAATGCAGGAATCTCAGCTAAAGCATCCTGTGGCCCAAGACACCATAATGTTGTAATAGCAGGAATTATAAAAGCTAGAAGGAAAACATTATAATAGCTCCCTTCTTAGAGACAAGGGAAGGATGCAACTGCCCCATGCTATAGGAAACAAATGGAACAATGGGGAAACTGGGACAACTCCGGGTTTGTTATCTTTTAAATCAGTCAGCTCCAGATATTCTCTTTGTAATGATGAGATATACATACAGATCATACTGAAATAGCTGGATTTTATAGATGACTGAAAGAATTTGTTGCAGACATTTTCATACGTGTGTGTGTGTGCGCGCGTGTGTGTGTGTTATGGGGAAACAGTGTAAAGCAATTCAGTGGTTTTATTTGATGAGCACTGACATACCTCCCTTATGCCATCATTATTCTGCTGGCAGGCAACAGCTTGATTATGGGCACCAGAACTGCTCTTATCTTCCAGGTGAGAGATGAAGGAATGAGGTGAAACATCTGTTCCCTGCAGCTAAGTTGGAATGGGTCTGGAGATTAGCCAGAAATCCTTCAGTGGCAAACCACGGCAGGAAGAATCAACTCTGACTTGGCCAGGAATAGCCAAAAGCTCAGAGGACTCTCATTTTTCATGTAGGAAAATAGAAAATTGGACATTAGGCCATTATGAATAATTGCCCTGGCCTGCTGAAAGCTATTTATCTCAATCTCAGCTGGTGGCATGTATTTCATATTTACTTTCATGTCTTACTAGGGGGAGATGAGAGTACATACCAGTGCCTGGATAGGGACTCTTTCATCCTATCCCAACAGCTTAGATTAAGTATTTGTAACTGGGTAAAACTCAAAGTGAGGATTCTGATGGTAGTAGGGGCTAGATCGATTCTGGGCAGCTCCCAACGAAATACTAAAAACACAATAAAACATCAAACATAAAAAACTCAAGGACTGCCTTCAGATGTCTTCTAAAAGTCAAATAGTTGTTTATTTCCTTGGCATCTGATAGGGGCACATTCCACATTTTGTGCTGTTTTATGCCACAATATCCATAACACATTTGCCATGTGGACATTTATCCTTCCTTCCAATGCCAACATCGCATGTGACCATAGGAACATCATGTGACTTGACTATCATTCATTCATTCCCCACCCTTTTCCCCCTGACAAGGACTCAGGGACTTATCTAGTCTTTAGACATCTCTGTCACTTTCTTCTGTTCTGCTTTTACTGCTTGTGGTATTCTTACAATCTGGATCATGTGCAATAATGGGTAGGAGCATGATATGAGAATTCTGCAGCAGAGATGTTGGTTAGGTATGATGACATTTTGGACACACTACTTACTGACCCTTTATTCTATTGTTCCTTGTTGAGGGTGTGTTGCTCTTTCTAGGTCTGCATATATTGTGCTGCTATTCTAAAGCTTCAACATTTTTTGAAAGGCTTTTCTTAACTATTAAAAAAAACCACTAGGCTTCAATGACAAAATAATTGTAACATTTATTTCAGCATCTGTAATCTTCAGGGACCAAGTCCGCTCTCCAGAACCCTAAGAATATTCTTCCTAGTTTTCTTTAAAAGAGCCAAGTTAAAATTGGAGGGACCACCACTGGAATAGCTAGATGTGATGAGTATATATTTAACTCAGACTGAATGCAAACTTTGGGCAAGCAGGTCATTAATAAGAAGAATGGCAATCAGCCTCACAGATGCTCAATCTTGTGCTAGTATGATGAAGCTGCAAAATGTGGAATAGGTGTGCCTCTGGGTAGAGAAAACACTAGAAAGATAGGAAATTCAGTATGCAACTCTCCAGGATTTTAGACAGGAGACAGCGCTACCTGGAGATGCTGGGGATTGAACCTGGGACCTGCTGCATTGCAAAGGAGATGCTCTGCCACCGACCTACAGACCTTTCCTTGATCAGTGGCACTAAACCAGGTGCAAGGCTAACCCAGTCCTGTGTTAAAGCAGAATGAGAACACTGCACCGGTGATGGGTTGTGACTTCAGTATTCAGAGCTCCTAACACAGTGATGGCTAACCTTGACACTCCAGATGTTTTGGGACTACAACTCCCATCATCCCTGACCACTGGTCCTGTTAGCTAGGGATGATGGGAGTTGTAGTTCCAAAACATCTGGAGTGTCAAGGTTAGCCATCACTGTCCTAACAAGTAGTGAAAAGAAGGGACTTAACCCTTGGTTGACTGCTATATATGTCTACTGGGCTTTATCTGGCATAAAATTGTGAAGGCTTCTTATTTGGCTTCATGGCCACAAGCTGCAGGGGGATATTTATTGAAAATGCTTCATCCATGTTTGCTGCGATCTTCAGCTGTTAGCAGGAAAAGAAAGTCGGCAATTAAGCCTGCACTCCTATGCATACTTACCACAGAATCACAGAATCACAGAATCATAGAGTTGGAAGAGACCACAAGGGCCATCCAGTCCAACCCCCTGCCAAGCAGGAAACACCATCAAAGCATTCCTGACAGGTGGCTGTCAAGCCTCTGCTTAAAGACCTCCAAAGAAGGAGACTCCACCACACTCCTTGGCAGCAAATTCCATTGTCGAACAGCTCTTACTGTCAAGAAATTCTTCCTAATGTTTAGGTGGAATCTTCTTTCTTGTAGTTTGAATCCATTGCTCCGTGTCCGCTTCTCTGGAGCAGCAGAAAACAACCTTTCTCCCTCCTCTATATGACATCCTTTTATATATTTGAACATGGCTATCATATCACCCCTTAACCGTCTCTTCTCCAGGCTAAACATACCCAGCTCCCTAAGCCGTTCCTCATAAGGCATCGTTTCCAGGCCTTTGACCATTTTGGTTGCCCTCCTCTGGACACGTTCCAGCTTGTCAATATCCTTCTTGAACTGTGGTGCCCAGAACTGGACACAGTATTCCAGGTGAGGTCTGACCAGAGCGGAATACAGTGGTACTATTACTTCCCTTGATCTAGATGCTATACTCCTATTGATGCAGCCCAGAATTGCATTGGCTTTTTTAGCTGCTGCATCACACTGTTGACTCATGTCAAGTTTGTGGTCTACCAAGACTCCTAGATCCTTTTCACTTGTACTGCTCTCAAGCCAGGTATCACCCATCCTGTATTTGTGCCTTTCATTTTTTTTGCCCAAGTGTAGTACTTTACATTTCTCCCTGTTAAAATTCATCCTGTTTGCCTTGGCCCAGTTCTCTAATCTGTTAAGGTCATTTTGAAGTGTGATCCTGTCCTCTGGGGTATTAGCCACCCCTCCCAATTTGGTGTCATCTGCAAACTTGATCAGGATGCCCTCAAGCCCATCATCCAAGTCATTGATAAAGATGTTGAATAAGACTGGGCCCAAGACAGAACCCTGTGGCACCCCACTAGTCACTTCTCTCCAGGATGAAGAGGAGCCATTGATGAGCACCCTTTGGGTTCGGTCAGTCAGCCAGTTACAAATCCAATGAATGGTAGCATTGTCTAGCCCGCATTTTACCAGCTTCTTTACAAGAATATCATGGGGCACCTTGTCAAAGGCCTTGCTGAAATCAAGATAGGCTACATCCACAGTGTTCCCTTCGTCTACCAGGCTTGTAATTCTGTCAAAAAATGAGATCAGATTAGTCTGACATGACTTATTTTTCAGAAACCCATGCTGACTTTTAGTGATCACAGCGTTCCTTTCTAGGTGCTCACAGACCGTTTGCTTAATGATCTGCTCTAGAATCTTTCCTGGTATTGATGTCAGGCTGACTGGGCGGTAATTGTTTGGGTCCTCTCTTTTCCCCTTTTTGAAAATAGGGACAACATTTGCCCTCCTCCAGTCTGCTGGGACTTCACCTGTTTTCCAGGAATTCTCAAAGATTACTGCCAGTGGTTCTGAAATCACCTCTGCCAGTTCTTTTAATACTCTGGGATGTAGTTCATCTGGCCCTGGAGACTTGAATACATCTAAACTAGCCAAGTGTTCTTGTACTACCTCCTTACTTATTCTGGGCTGTGTTTCCCCTGCTGAATCATCTGCTCCATATTCTTCAGGTCGGGCATTGTTTTCTTTTTTGGAGAAGACTGAGGCAAAGAAGGTATTGAGGAGTTCTGCCCTTTCTGCGTCCCCTGTTCGCATTTCACCATCTTCTCCTCTAAGTGACCCCACTGTTTCCTTGTTCTTCCTTTTGCTACGGACATACCCATAAAAACTCTTTTTATTGCTTTTAACCTCTCTAGCAAGCCTGAGTTCATTCTGTGCTTTAGCTTTTCTGACTTTGTCTCTACATGTGCTGGCTATTTGTTTGAATTCCTCTCTGGTGGTTTCCCCCTTTTTCCATTTCTTGTACATATCCCTTTTAAATCTTAACTCAGTTAAAAGTTCTTTAGATAGCCACCCTGGCTTCTTTAGGCACCTTCCATGTTTTCGCCGCATTGGTACTGCTTGAAGTTGTGCTTTTAATATCTCCCTTTTAACAAACTCCCATCCATCATGAACTCCCATCCCTTTTAGTATTACTGACCATGGGATCACATCCAGCATTTCCCTAAGTTTTCTGAAGTCGGCTTTCTTAAAGTCTAGAATTTGAGTCTTAGTATGCTTGGTTGCTCCTTTCTGATGTATAATAAACTCCAGAAGAGCATGATCACTCCCACCTAATGATCCTGCCACTTCTACCCCACTAACCAGGTCATCACTATTGGTTAGGACCAGATCTAAAATGGCTGATCCTCTTGTTGCTTCTACCACTTTCTGGACAATGAAGTTGTCTGCAAGGCCAGTGAGGAATCTGTTCGACCTTATGCTCTTGGCTGAGTTTGACATCCAACAAATATCAGGATAGTTGAAATCCCCCATTACTACTATCTCATTTCCTTTTGAATGCTTGGTCATCTGTTCCAGGAAGGCATCATCTATGTTCTCAGTTTGGCTCGGGGATCTATAGTAAACTCCCACAATGAGATCACTGTTATTTTTCTCTCCCTTAATTTTGACCCAGATACTCTCAATTTGGCTTTGAAGTTTTAAATCATGGATCTCTTCACAGGTATACACATCCCTGACATATAATGCCACTCCTCCTCCTTTCCTGTTTGGTCTATTTCTCTGAAATAGATTGTATCCCTCTATTACTACATTCCAATCATGAGACTCATCCCACCAGGTTTCAGTGATGCCTATTATGTCGTATTTAGTTTGCTGTATCAAGAGCTCAAGTTCATCTTGTTTATTTCCCATGCTCTGTGCATTTGTATACAGACATTGAAAACCATTGATCATTCCCCCTAGTCTCCTACTTAAGGATTTTTTCCTCCCACCACTAGGTCTGTGTGCTGTTTGCTCCATTTGGTCCTTGACTTTTGGATGATCATCTTCAGCATTTGATAGACTCCTACCTTCAGGACCACTGTCTCCCTCCCCCACATAAGTCAGTTTAAAGCCCTCCTGATGAGGTTTTTGAGATTGTTGGCAAAAACATTCCTCCCAACCCTTGTGAGGTGCAGCCCATCACTTGCCAGAAGTCCATCTTCAAGAAACTGCAGGCCGTGATCTAAGAATCCAAACCGTTCCTGCCGGCACCATTTGCGAAGCCAGTTGTTCACTTCTCCTATTTTCCCCTCTCTTCCTGGGCCACGGCGTTCAACTGGGAGGACAGATGAGATGACAATTTGTGCATTTAATTGCTTCAGCTTCCTGCCCAGAGCCTCATAATCACTTTTGATCTTCTGGAGGCTATGGCTTGCGGTGTCATTGGTTCCCACATGGACTAAAAGGAAGGGGTTTTTATCCGTAGGTTTTATTATTCCTTGCAGCCGTTCTGTAACATCATGGATCTTGGCCCCGGGGAGACAGCATACCTCTCGAGACATCTTGTCAGGCCCACAGATCACTGCTTCGGTACCCCTCAGTAGGGAATCCCCTATCACCACTACACGTCTCCTCTTAGGCTTGGTCGGGATTCTTACACGTGCTGTCCCTTCCAAGGTCGCCTGCACATTCCCGGAGGACTGACTATGCTGCTCGTCTTCATATACCTCATCAACTGTGATGAGGGAGAGATCTTCCAATGGAGTCTGGTCTTCATCTTCCAGATTTGAGAGCACTTCAAATTGATTTTGTAGTTCTAAACACTCAGAGCGATCCCTGGGCATTCTACTTCTGTGAGTCACGTTCCTCCATACATCTGGCTCCTGAGTTGGGGAACTGATCTCCTCCTCAGGGATGTGCCCTGTCTCCTGCTTGGTGGAGACAGTGTGCTCTGCTGCATCCAAGAAAAGCTCCAGCTCTTTAATTTTCTGGAGCGTAGATACACGGGCCTGAAGTTGCTGGACCTTGTCTTCGAGTATGGCAACCAACTTGCAGTTGCTGCAGGTGTAGCTGTCTACAACCTTTGGCTAGAAGACAAACATTGCGCAGGAATTACAGGCGACTACAGTTGTTCCTTCCCCCTCCTGAAGTTGCCGGACCTTGTCTTCTAGTAGGGCAACCAACTTGCACTTGCTGCAGGTGTAGCTGCCTACATCCTTTGGCAAGAAGGCAAACATTGCGCAGGAATTGCAGGCGACTACAGTTGTTCCCTCACCCTCCATCTTGAAGCTTGAAGTCAGGACACACAAAAAAGAAGCCTAGGTCTCCCCAAGTAAACGTTTGAGACTAGCTCTCCTCAATTTAAAAGATAGGTCAAACTGCGCGCGCCGCTACCCTCCAGGCACTGATTAGCTCCGCCCACAGCTAGTCACCAGACAAACACACACACACAAGCCAGAAACAAACTCTCTCGCACACACAAGCCTGGGAAACACACAAACAAATAAGGAAACAAATAAGCACACAAACTTAATCACACACAGCCCCAAAAAGACAAACCCTCAAAACCTACAAGCTCAGCTCACCTTGTGCTCCCTCCTCAGTCGCTGCCCTCCAGGCACTGATTAGCTCCGCCCTACAAGCTCAGCTCACCTTTTGCCTACTTCCTCAGTCTCTGCCCTCCAGGCACTGATTAGCTCCGCCCACAGCTAGTCACCAGACAAACACACACACACAAGCCAGAAACAAACTCTCTCGCACACACAAGCCTTGTGCTCCCTCCTCAGTCGCTGCCCTCCAGGCACTGATTAGCTCCGCCCTACAAGCTCAGCTCACCTTTTGCCTACTTCCTCAGTCTCTGCCCTCCAGGCACTGATTAGCTCCGCCCACAGCTAGTCACCAGACAAACACACACACACAAGCCAGAAACAAACTCTCTCGCACACACAAGCCTTGTGCTCCCTCCTCAGTCGCTGCCCTCCAGGCACTGATTAGCTCCGCCCTACAAGCTCAGCTCACCTTTTGCCTACTTCCTCAGTCTCTGCCCTCCAGGCACTGATTAGCTCCGCCCACAGCTAGTCACCAGACAAACACACACACACAAGCCAGAAACAAACTCTCTCGCACGCACAAGCCTTGTGCTCCCTCCTCAGTCGCTGCCCTCCAGGCACTGATTAGCTCCGCCCTACAAGCTCAGCTCACCTTTTGCCTACTTCCTCAGTCTCTGCCCTCCAGGCACTGATTAGCTCCGCCCACAGCTAGTCACCAGACAAACACACACACACAAGCCAGAAACAAACTCTCTCGCACGCACAAGCCTGGGAAACACACAAACAAATAAGGAAACAAATAAGCACACAAACTTAATCACACACAGCCCCAAAAAGACAAACCCTCAAAACCTACAAGCTCAGCTCACCTTGTGCTCCCTCCTCAGTCGCTGCCCTCCAGGCACTGATTAGCTCCGCCCTACAAGCTCAGCT
This sequence comes from Darevskia mixta, assembly GCA_034641385.1. Lineage (NCBI taxonomy): Eukaryota > Metazoa > Chordata > Lepidosauria > Squamata > Lacertidae > Darevskia > Darevskia mixta. Next base: position 13,035,726 of record JAWWNH010000029.1, read on the forward strand.
CACCTTTTGCCTACTTCCTCAGTCTCTGCCCTCCAGGCACTGATTAGCTCCGCCCACAGCTAGTCACCAGACAAACACACACACACAAGCCAGAAACAAACTCTCTCGCACACACAAGCCTACCGTACATCTCAGTACTCCCATTTGAACCCAGAAGAATGTATTTCAGAGTCAACATGCCCAGGATCAGAGTAAACATCTTGTCACGAAGGTGAAAATGGGAAGTCTATTGCTTGGGCCACGCTTGTGACATGGGAACAATTCTGAACAAAAACACTGAAGAGAATTAACTCTGTCTCTGGCTGTTTTGTTGATCTCCGGTGAACACTAAACCTTTGCACCTGTAGTGTAGGTAGCTTGTCTTTTCTCCGTATTTTTCTTCTTTTCTTACACAACAGAAGGATGTCTGACCATGCTGCTATCCATATAGTGTACAGATATCCATCTGGTCTATTTGTTTCAGTGTCTTATGCTATTTCCAACTGAGAGCAGCTGTTTTTATCTACATCAAGAGTATTAAAATGTAGATAGACATCCTTTATATCAAGATTCTACCTCTAAGGCAGCAAAATCAATACCCTAATGTATCCTAGCACAACAGCTGGGTAAGGATGCCTTGGTAAAATGACTGTAAAAGGAAAATTCAAAGTTACTTCAGAGTATGGTGACTTTATGGATCTCAGTTATATATAATTTAGCCTGACAGCAGTTCGGCTCAATGATAAAAAGTTAATATAACTTTGAGAGTGGTGGTGGGGAATTAAACTTGGCTTTTTCAGTTTTAAAACCAATATGTACACTAGCCTCAAAACTAGCAATTTTGAAACAGCAGTGAACTGGACACTGTGCTTCTAGGAAAAATATAAATAGTCCCTATGAGTCATTTTATCTCTGAATAGAACATAAAAATATACTTTTTCAATAAAGTGCTGTTTGAGGATTGCCACTTAGTATTAAAGGGAAACTGCAGTGCAGTTTACTATAAAATTTTGATTTATTACAAGATAGAGAATATTCTCTGGAAATGGACAGCTTTATGCTGGCATTACTGTTACTTACTATTCTCGCGTCATTGTAGCAACACCACTTTGATGATTGACAGTAATACATCAATTTAATAGCCTTAAAAGATTTGTTGCTCTAATGATGCATTTGTGTAATGATGGACCATCATTTCATGAAACTTTTCTGAATCAGCACTTAGAGAATTTGCATGGTTTGTTTTAAAATCTCTGCAGAAAGTGACACCCAGAGATGATAATTTTGTTTTTAAAAAGTTGTTATCAATCATTATAGATATAAGGGTTGCCATTAGCTCTTTAGGGTTTATGGAGATATCACAGCTTTTAGGGCAGGAGTAGCCAATGTGTTGCCTCCTGATGTTGCTGGCCATTGACAGTGTTGGCTGGGGCTGATGGGAGTTGAAGTCCAAAACATCTGGAATGCACCTCATTGGCTGCGATCCGTGGCTTAGGGATAAAGTACTTTGCATGTCAGATGGAATCCATGGCACATCCAGGAAAGACCTCAAGGGTTGGTATTCTCAGACAGGTGCCAAAGCTTTAGCACCTCAGAGGAACACTGCTAATCCCTGAACTGCTGGTATCCTTCTGAATACAAGTTGCTGGAAACTGCTTGCGGTCAGGTCCTGCTTACAGGTTCTCCACCGGAATCTGGTTGGCCACTGTGAGAACAGGATGCTGAACTAGACGGACCATTGGCCTGATCCAGCAAGCTCATCATATATTACTGTAAAGACAGTCCATGCTTTTTATTAAAAGGATGTGACCATTTATTTTAATGCACAACTGAGGAGGCTTTGAACCTCCCAACAACAGCCAATCGTCTTACCAAAATACACAAACAAACTCCAAGGTTTGTTCCAAGGAGTTCTTCCTTCCATGCTGCCTCTGGAAGCAGATGGACCCTCCTGAGCTGTTAACCCTCTCAAGTACTGTTGTTGCATGAACTTTTATCACAGTGGCTACCATCTGGTACAATGCTATAGGGAATTTCATATTCCTAGCCTCTGCCCACAGAGGAGGATTTCAGGGAGTGCAACCAGTTCGGTCACACCGGGTGTGGCGCCTCAGAAGTCCCACTGGGGATGCCATGGTTATGATTTAGAATGGCGCACACAAGGTGGAGGGGTGCTGATGTTTGGTGTTCCACAGGGTGCTGCTAAAATTCATAATTTGAACTAAGGCCCTTCACCCTCCAGTTCCTAAAGTGGTTCAGAGTTGGTGTCCTGGACAGTAAATGGATACCAGGAATAGATTGCAATAAACTTTGCTGGGAAATATGAGGAAATTAAATTGCACTAAATTCTACAATGGAGCCCAATCTGCAATGCCCTACAATGGTAGAAAAGTAATATAAATTCAAATAAAGCAATAATACATGATACAGAGATACATGTTATGTCATTTCAGAGCTATAGATCATCAGTATTCAAGATAGGAATGACTCATACTGCAGAGCAGAGAGTACAACCTGTGACATGGGCAAAATAAATAAATAGGGAGTTGTCTGTTTTATTTGCTCAAAATAAGCATGTTTAAAGGCAATCTGATAATTGAAAAATGCAAAAGCCATGAAAGATCTTTAAGTAACAAATTTCACAGTTTGTATCATCTGGCAACAATCCCAAATTCACAGGTGTTACACATCTCTTTGGGCTATGGATCATCTTAACCAGGGGTCAGCAAACTTTTTCAGCAGGGGGCTGGTCCACTGTCCCTCAGACCTTGTGGGGGGCCAGACTATATTTTGAAGATGAAAAAATGAATGAATTCCTATGCCCCACACATAACCCAGAGAATCATTTTAAATAAAAGGACACATTCTACTCATGTAAAAACACACTGATTCCCGGACTCTCCGCAGGCCGGATTTAGAAGGCGATTGAACCATATCCGGCCCCTGGGCCTTAGTTTGCCTACCCATGATCTTAACCCTGTGCAGGCAGACATTCTTATATACTGAATTCAATTCATGCACAAGAAGCATGTATTTTTATTTTGTATCTGTACTTGATAATTCTCATGTTCATTCATTTGTTAATGTATGAAAATTCACAGATAATACCCAACAATGCCTTCATCATGTTTCCGAGGCCTCTGGGCAGTAATCATGCTACTTTATATAGTCATGGCTCCCTTCAAAGAATCCTGGGAACTGATAAACAATAAAATAAATATGATTCTTGTGACGAAAAACCATGTCCATTTAGCCTATGAATTTTTGGGTTCACGCAGGACATTTAACTAATTTGAGGTTGGAACCCTATACACACTTACCTTGGAGTAAGCCCTATTGATCTCAGTGGGACTTGCTTCCAAGTAGCCATGCATATAATTGAGCTGTAAATGGCTTTATTAGACAATCTCCTCTTCTTCAGCAAGATTGATTTTTCATGACTCACTCAAATATGAGCATTAATCCACATTTCTTATTTAATTAACTGCTACTGAGCATTTGCTTTTACTTTTAGTCCAGGTTTATGCACAGCATTGTAAATATCAGTAAAGTTCAACTTCAACTATATAGATATAAGATACAGATATATTTCTCATGATGGAAAACCATGTCTATTTAGGATCTAGACTGCTTGCTTGTGAGTCCAAGCATTCTTACCTTATATTGCACTTTTATTTATGATGACAAATGAACTGGCAACATGAGTGAATGCTGCATGTGGAGAGTTCCCTCTTTGCTTTGGACTTGGTGTATGTTCATTTATGCAAAAACACAGCATAAGATAGCAGACTGGGGTGGGGTGGGGAGGGACATAAAGTGCTTGCAGACCCATGTCCATAATAAGAAGTACCGGTAAATTCAGAGGAGTGAATGGAGAGGGAACTTACAGTGTATTCGATTGAGCTGCAAAACTGTAGCCCTGTGCCCACTTACCTGAGGTTTCCCACTGAACTCAGACTAAAGGTGAATTAGATTGTACTGTAAAATGACTTAGATTATTAACATCCTCCTAATGTTTATCTTTCTTTTACACTCAGCATTTCCTGGCTATTCGCTTTTCTCTACACTCTGAAGCCCTCCCTCTGCCTTGAGCCTCCTCTAAAGGATGGGGAAGTAATACAGTGGTACCTCAGGTTAAGTACGCTTCAGGTTAAGAACGGACCTCCAGAACGAATTAAGTACTTAACCCAAGGTACCACTGTATTGTAGTTCCTATGCAAATTTAACTTCTGAACATGTGGCTTCCATAACAACTTGATACAAATAATTTTCAGACCCCTGTACTTGGGACAAATATTCTAGTTTCCCCACATCCAGAGTTAGCCTCGACTAATTTTTCCTGCCACCCAAATTCAGGATTTTATAAATGCCTTGTGCTGCCTAAACAAATCTGCTGAGCGTGATAGCGACTCTTCTATATGATGTTCTTTGCAGCACATAATTTTAATAGATTACTATGGCATCTTCAAATAACATACACCCACGTGCGTTTTTGTTCTAAGAAACTCTGACAGACACTAATAACAGCTCTAATAAGAACTGTTGCAGGCACTCTTGGCAACTCCCCCCCCCTTTTTTTTTTTTACATTGCATTTCATTTCTGAAAGTATTTGCTATTCAGTATCCTCTCGCTCTCGCTTATTCCTCCATCGGCACCCTTTGCAGTAGCAGTCTTTTGTACAAGGCACATCCATTTTCCCTGCAGTTATTGTTTCTGATGATATTTTTCAACTGGACTCATGACTGCTTCCTCAAGCTGGCAAGTTACGCTGCTTGTGCGGTAGTGCTATGCTGGCCTCTGAAGCCTGTCACTTCTGTCAATATTGGAGTGGCAGCAGTATTGACCTTGGCTGGAGCCAAATGTTGCTGCTCTCAAGACTGCAAAGCAAATTCTACCAGCATTACAATCCTAGAGGCAGATCAAAATTTGAAGGCTGGGAAAATCCTAATGTGCAGAGTTGAACTGCACCATGTTCATTATTTGCTTCCCTCATTCAATGAAGTTCAGAATTAAATGTGCCACCAAGACCCCATTCTGCAGTGTACATTCACAGAAGTATCATACCACTTAAAATAGTTGTGGCTTCCCCCAAAGAATCCTGGGAGCTGTTGTTTGTCAACGGTGCCAAGAGTTGTTAGGAAACACCCACCCACCCCCAAGATATAATTCCCTGGTTATGGGGTTGTTACATCACTTTGGAAACTGTAGCTCTGCAGGTCTCTTCCTATTCCCACAACCCCCACCCAGTGTAAAGGGTTTTGGGTTACTCTGCAAATCCCCATGCCAACCTTCAGAGTTTTAAGAGGTGCTTTGAATTCTGAGGTATGACGTCCACTTCATAGGCCCATTTGCAGTGTCATGCAATCCATCCTATTTGTAAACAGAGAAATTGGGAGAACCAGCAGTTCCTCGGGTGTTGGTCTCACCATCAGCAGTGTGCTCCTCAGAGCAAGGGCTAATTCAGAATACATTCACCTTTTTTATTTTCCTGTCCTATTTATTTATTTATTTTTGCTGCCATTGAAACTGGCAATACCAACAACTTGCATGCTGGCAGCTTGGACACATTTCACACCCTCCGTAATTCCCCTGACCTGCTTCCATTCCAGTGCATTGTGAGGGGGATACAGTGGGGAATATGCATAAAATATTGTGCATAGGAACATAGGAAGCTGCCTTATACTGAGACAGACCATTAGCCCATCTATCTCAGTACTGTCTGCACTGCCTGGCAGTGACTTTCCAGGTTTCAGACAGGGTTCTCTCCCAGCCCTACCTGGAAATAATGGGGATTGAACCAGGTACCGTCTACATGCAAGGCTCATGCTCTGCCACTGAAGTGTGGCCTTTTCCTAAAGTTGCCTTCTTTTTCTAGGGCCGTGGGTGGATGGGTTCTATTAAGAGGAAAATATCACATTTCCCCCACAGAAAAATACCATCTGAGGAATTTTGGATCCAAGCATATTTTTTGCTTTTACACACACACACACACACACACACACAATCTGCTGCAATTTAATACAATGCAGTGCTGTGAAACTCACTTGATACTTCTCAGTAGGAACCTGATATCTGTATAACATAGCAAAGTGTATTCAAATACCGCTGCAACAGCATACGAAAACAGAGCGTTTTGTACTAGGCCACACTACTTTCAAGCAATGCAAAATGTAGCTTTTATTCCATTCTGGCTGGTAACATATGCTTCATTTCAAATTGATAGTAAATAATATTTTCCTAGAAATTCATTCGCCCTAGCAGAATGTAACAGCAGCCAACCACATAAACAGGAACAGCTGGCTCTTTAACAGAAGCTTACCTTTCATAATATATTCCTTCCAAGTGAAACAGAAAAGGAGAAAGCAGCATCACTCCACTGTATTTTGTTGTATCCTATTAATTGATTTCCCTGCCTCTGCTTTTCCTCATTTTTAATTATGATTTGGCAGGCATATTTTGTTTCTTGCATTGGTGCTCCCATTTCTGCTTTGAAACACTTGAAATAAAGTCCCAGTCCTGTGCTGGGAGTAGATATGGGGAGAAATTCAAATAACATTTAAAGCCAAATCTATCAAATTCACACCTTCCGAAACAATATAAGAACTGCATGAAAGCTGCACTTACTTGAATTTTTTGATGCAGTCTTCTGAGCAATGTTTACAAAAATGCATATATTAGGGGATAGTGTGCATAAAAATTACAATAACATTGAAAATGCAATGTATTAGGCAAACATGCTTGCAAAAAAATGTGCACATTAGTCGAAATTGCTTACAGAAATATTCTTCTTGGAAGAAATTCACTCTAGAATGCTGGTGGATTTTCATGCAGGATTTTCATTTGGAAGTGATTATAAGTATGCAAAAATAAGAAAGCAAGAGAACAAAAATTGACAGGTTCATCCCTACTGAGGTAGGGCGTTGTGCTTCTACCTGGCTTGGGGAGGGAGGCACGATGCTCCGATGGGGTCCAAGAGCCCTTCCACCACCTTCCCTAAGCCTGAGGCACAATGTCACACACACAACATCTGCCCCTCTTCGCTTTTGCAAGCCAGTGACTCTGGCCCTAACTGTTCCCCTATGAAAAATTTCACCACACACCACTGCTGAGTCCCACCTCTTGTGCATCAGTGTGGTGTACATTGGCTGAAGCCACACCAGGAAATCTTGGCATGCTTGCAAAGGCCTGCTGTCACCAGAGCCCTTTGAGCCTGGCAGCTGAGCAGGAATTCTCTTGGCCTGTGTCTTGATTTTGAACGCAAGCACGTACAGTACAGGCTTGTATACACATTTAACCCTGGACTAGAACACAATGGATATTGGAGCTGTTAACAGAACATTGCGATTCAGAAGCTTTAGTCAAAACGAAATGCCTTTCCACAGCAAGTATTTGAAACGTGTGTCAGCTTTTTTTCTAGGTAAGGCGGAACCTTATGTTTTGTAAAAGTCAATATGAACTGAAGCATAATGGTGAATTTTCATCTATCCTGCTAGAGGGCTGTTCAACTCAATTGCAAAATGGGCATAGATTTATTTGATGTATGCCAAGGTTAGATAACTCTAATCAATTATAAAGAGACGGTGTATATCGCGTCTTGTGGTAGTCATTGTTACAGTATTGCTACCTTATGTGAGGCTGTGCAATGTGCAGCTGTTTTTAGCACATGGGAGAAGGGGTGAAAGATGTAATCGTTTGTCACCTTGATTTCAGGAATAGTTCTATCAGCAGTTTCCTGCAACAAGCTGGTGGTTTTTACCTGAATGGAGCTTCAATCAGCTCCAATGAAATTTCCTGTACACTCTCTTTAATCTCTTTCTCCCTCTCCCCTTTAATTTCAGCTAAACCATTTGAAAGTGGACAGTATTTGGACATCTATGGAATTACAAGAGACCAAGCTGGGGAATATGAATGCAGTGCTGAAAACGACGTCTCAGTCCCAGATGTGAAAAAAGTAAAAGTCACAGTAAACTGTAAGTTACATGTGTTTTGGAGGGGGGGAATATTTGAAATGAAAGAGTTTGGTGAAAAACATTGTGATGTAGAAGATGCTTTCAGGTAGTTGTCAAATAGTGGCTATCTGTGATGTTAGCTGCGAGAGATTAGCACCATGGCAGCAGGTTCTGTGCAAAAGCAACCGTATTTGCCTTCACTGTCTTAACATCTGTATGCATCCCTGTGCATGCAAATGTATAGGTAGAAGATATCTTATAATGAATGCCTGCCACCATGATGCTGCTTCCATGGGCATTCATTATACCCAGTTGAATGACTGGAAGGGGGCTCATGATGGAAGCCTTTCTCATCAGACCAAGAGCTTTTATCTTTCCTGGCAATTAGAAGGACTGATGTTTCATGCTGCTTCTCCTTTCTGTGACTGAAAAGGGGGTCTGACACCTGAGCATACAATCCCTGGTAGCTTACCTGACTAGGTCCCAGTCTCAGACCTGGGCTCAAGTCCTCAAATCTTGGAAAACTCTGTAAATGGTCAGTAAATTGTCCGCTACTTTAGTGTATCGTGTTTTTGACATGACTAGCTTTATTTGTGCCTATTGGGTCCCGCCCTGGTCCAAAGACAGTGAGGTAAGCAGGACCAAGGGAACAGGTTTTGCCCCTCCCTACTGAGTATTATCTTTAAGTGAGTGGTGCCCTTAACAGCTGTAGGGCTATGTTAAAGATGCACATTGAACCACCTGGAGGCCCCTGCAGCATATGGGCTCTTCTCCTGGTGCTCTAGTTCATGTCACAGTGGGCACTTCACTAGACTAAATTTATTATTCGTATGTTCCATAATACGATTTGCAATTCCATTCAGACTAACAAAATCATCATTTGGGTGCTTGGTGCTGCCTCAGATTGCTGCATTCCAGGTGGGGCTTTTACATTATGCCCATCCTGTGAGTTTTTCAGAGATACCAGACCAGGATGTAGATCATGGGTAGGCAAACTAAGGCCCGGGGGCCGGATCCGGCCCAATCGCCTTCTAAATCCGGTCCTGGAATCAGCTTGTTTTTACATGAGCAGGATGTGTCCTTTTATTTAAAATGCATCTCTGGGTTATTTGTGGAGCATAGGAATTCGTGTCTTTTTTCTTCAAAATATAGTCTGATCCCCCACAAGGTCTGAGGGACAGTGTGCTGGTCCCGTGGGGTATCCAGGAAGCGAGGTCGAAGTCCGGTCCGAGGTCAGAGGTACGTGAAGGCAGTCCGAATAAACAGGAGCAGGGTCAGGGCAAGGAGTCCGGCGAGGTCAGGGACGGAAGGATAAACAGGAAACCAAGGCAGGTCAAGAGTTCAGGCAGAACGACCGGGCAGGGAGCAAGCAGAACTCTCCAGCAACGATGTTGCTCCTGCGACTTGGGACTGGGACTGGCCAGCTTTATCTGTCCCGAGGCGAAGGGCGGCTACGATCCCCAGGTGACTCGCCTCTCCTGGCTTGGAGGCGAGCACTCCTCCTGCGAGAACTTAGTTCCCTTCGCCTCTCTGCCCTGAGCCTTTGCAGCTCAGGAGAAGCTGGAGGGTTACCGGACCCAGAGGCAACCTCAGCTTCCCCTGACTGGGTGGGGAGTGGAGCACCTGTAGGCAGTACGTCCTCCATCCCATTAGGAGCCAGATCAACCTCAGCCGAAGCCTGCACCTGAGGATCCAGCACAGGTGAGTCCCCTTGAGACCCAGGCCCCAGCCCTGGCTCTGCTGTTTCTGAGGGCAGTGAATCCTGTGCAGGCTGGGATCCCTCAGGTTCAGCGTCTGAGTCTGACTCCCAGGCCATCACAGACAGTGGACTGGCCCCCTGCTGAAAATGTTTGCTGACCCCTGATGTAGATGGTTGAATGGACCCTTGATCACATCTTAGAAGGGCAGCTTTTAAAAAAACAAAACAACTGTGTCCTTATCGGTATAAACATCTGGGGTTTCTAAGTAAGTTTCTCTCCTTGCTGAGTTCTCTAGTTCCTTATAGCATACAACTTTAGTTTTTTTGCAAGGTGGACACTGGAAAGTTATTTTGGAAACAAGAACTAGGTCTGGGTTTTTTAACTTCTCAGACGCATGGTTTCAAGACTTCTGTTGCTTGGGGCTTTCTCTCAAATACCACTGTATTATTTCTTGTCCTTCTTTCATAGACATTGTCACCTCCCATGTTGCTATAACTTAGTTTCAGTTCCTGGGCTTCTATTCAAAGGTCTGTATTGTGTGTAATATGCTTTCAACACTATTATTAAATAAGGAAAACAATAAATAGCTATCCCAAGATGACATTGGCATTAAAAAATGTGCTGAAGAAGTGAGGGATATTCTTAGAAGGCTTTTTCAAGAGGCAGTTGTCTGTCTCTACCTAGCAGCTCCTCACCTAGCCATTTCGTGTGAAATGCAGAAATACTGTCAACATCTGTTCCCTACTACAAGCAATGATTCATTCTGACTAGGCAGAATAACAGCAGCATTTAAGGCTGAAGCTTACTTGCATTGAGAGAGCATATGCTCTCTATAGCTATAAAAACTACTGGTTGTATCTGATTTTCATTGGACTTTAAATGTAACATTAAGCACAACTAGAAGTTTAAAGCTGCAAAAGTGCTAACCTGGCTTTGGGAAGCAGGGGAAAGGACTCTATGACTCTGTCAGAGCCATCACAGCTCCATCCCTAAGCCCAGCTTTGGGAAGGCAGCGTGAGGGCTGGGGGGCGAGTGTCAAATGTTGCTGAGGACCATGAAAAAAGGCCTCGAGGGCCATATGCACCCACTCAAGCTGCAAGTTGGACCACCCTGCTATAGAATGATCTATGGAGAGGTAACAAATTCTGAGCATCCAGCTGCTGTGTATTATGTTCTTGAGAGCCATTGCCTAATACTGTTAAGTGATTGTTGAACACTATGAACTGGATCTGATTCTCTAAAATAGATGTTACCAGACTGTGGTCTGTGGACCGTCAGTGGTTCATGAGCTTCATACAGGTGGTCCATGGCATGTCTGGCTAACTCAGCAGTTAGTGGAGACGCACTTCATTGTCTCTCGAAACAGACAGATACCAACAATATTTCTGATATTGTATTTTATTGCATTGCAATTTGAATTCTGTGGAATGCAAACTGCAATACAATGAAATGCAATATAAGAATTAAAGGAAGCAATAACAAATGCAATAAAAATCATACAGCATCTAGCACGGCACACTGCAATGGCTACAGCACACAGGAAATAATCAAGTCATCATTACCAAGGCCATTAGCAATTTTCAAAAGATCTGCAGGGGGTGACTTGTGCTTTGTGCTTTAAAGCATAGCTGGTGGTCTGTAAACACCTCAGAATGCTCTGCTTTGCTGGCAAGTATACCATACTACTAGATACCATACTACTAGCAATGGGCTATCTCTGAGGATTCTTTTGGTCAAACTTGTTTCTTGATTATTGCCTGAAGCTGGAATAGGAGCACTGGAATCCTCTTTGGATTGCCTTGAGCTGCCTCTGTGTAATGTAACTCTATGTTGGATTGCACAGCCTGCATAAACTGAGTACAGTATAGGGCCTCCTTATTTTCTGCTTGAATAATCCACAGCAGTATTACTATAGACTATTTTTCATATTCTCCTTCTTCTTCTGTGAAATCTGTGCAAATTTGCTAGCCGTCCAACATGCTTAGGGTTCCTCTGTATTCAGAAGCTGACTACCTTTGATTATCACAAAAATAATACCGTGGTACCTCGGGTTAAGTACGCTTCAGGTTAAGAACTCCACTAAGAACAGAAATCGTGCTCTGGCGGCGCAGCGGCAGCAGGAGGTCCCATTAGCTAAAGTGGTGCTTCAGATTAAGTACGCTTCAGGTTAAGAATGGACCTCCGGAACGGATTAAGTACTTAACCCAAGGTACCACTGTAATTAATATTTCTCACTTGTGAGCATCCAAGAGACATTGCTGGCCACTTTGGGAGGTGCAGTACTGGGCTGTAGTATTCTTGCTTAAATTCTCAGAATATGGATATTGGCATATTTCGTCTTCATAGCAGACACATTGATCTCAAACCTCTTGGAACAGTCTAATCTTCCATTAAAAACATGCAGTTCTATTGATTAAATTTCATCTTTTTTCTTTTGAATGCATGCTATTGTAACAAATTAATTCCTCTAAGTATTTTTATGCACACAATCCCACCCAGAATCTCAGATCTGTTCAGCTATTTGTTGGTGCAGAGGTGGGGCCTCTTAATGAAAAGTATTTGAGTATCCCCTCCCCCTCTCCTCACTGAATTTAAAAACTCCTGGTCTCTAAGAAGCTGATCAAATATATTCCAGTGTCTTCCATCCATTTTCTCTCTTTGCTTCTTTTACTCATATTGGAAAACAAAATCTCATACAGTTTGGCAGAAGAGTCTCATAACAGCACAGCATATTGTGTGTTCAGGTCTTGCACTTAAATCACAGTATATTGCTACTTGTATACCTCTGGTTCTCTGACACTGGAGAGTAAACTTTATTGCCTTGCCTGCTAGATGAAAAGAAGATTTTGAGTAAACTGCTGTATTAACAAGGGGAGAGAGTCCAACTGGGGGGAAAGATCATAGTCACTTGGTCCTTTGATGTGGAAATTGTGTATCATTTGCCACTCAGCTTCCTTTGGACACATTGAATAGGATTCTGATTTCATCTACACTGCTGTAAATCTGGAGTAACTGTCTAGAAATCAATGAAGTTACACCAGATTTATGGCAGCGTAGCAAAGTCCAATTTGTCCTAATGGCCTTGGTTCTACAATTGTAATTAAAGTAGCGGTAAATATTGATGGATGGTTGAGAGTGTACGTGTAAGCCATGATTCACTGACGAAGCTTCAACCAGCAGCAACTCCTGCAAGAGAGACATTGTTATCTCTGTATCATGCAAATGAGCATATGCCTGGCAAGAGAGTTAACTCATTAGGGTGGAGCAGCCATTACACCCACCAGATGTGCATTTAGCAGAACAGCTGCAGGCAGCAAAAAGCAGCTCAGAGTCGGAGAAATGATTTGTGGGTGTGTCTGCGTGTTCTTTTTCAATGGATGTGTTTGTTTTCATGTTTGGAAACAAATTCCTATAATACCCCTAATCTACTTCATTGTTTTCGATGAGTCTAATTCTGAAAGTCATATTGCTAAAACTTGTATGGTTGGGTATATTCCTGTATACGTAGCCCTTTGACACTCAGTTTATTTGTGGTGGTTGGGATAGACTGATTCTTGTTTTTTTATTATACTCATGGAATTGAACATGGATTGTCATTTGAGTTGTCTTTATTGGGAGGTAAGTTGTTGAACGTTTGTTATGGGGAGATGCGGGACTTCTTGTTTCTATGCCCATGAGATCCCTGGCTGCACCAATGTGGAGTATAATAATCTGGAATTATTATACTCCACATTGGCTTGGTTAGCACATAACACTATGCAATGGTTTAATAAACCACAGTTTAGCTTGATTATCCAAACTAAACCACAGTTTAGTTTGATTATCCAAACCTGGTCCAGTGTCTTAACCATGGTTTAGTAACACTAACAAACCAACACTCATGAGCCATGATTTGTTGTTGGTTTATAAACCTTGGCTTATGTTAACTATGGATTAGTGTTATGTGCAAACATAGCTACACAATCACTTTGTAAGGAAACTTGATATTATTGTATCCATATTACAAGTAAGGTTGCTGAGGTGAGTGACGAAGACTTAAACCAAGGGCTTTCTGGTCATATTCTGAGCTGCTATGCCTACACCACCTGGTATGTGCACGGTAACAGTAAAAATATTTCAGAGGTTGCAGGAACTACAGGACCAGCAGATGCAGAGAGAACAGCAGGAGGAAAATAGCAGGAGTGGCCCTTTTAGGCCTAAATTAGACAAACAGGAGATGAGGAAGTAAAACTTTCTAGGCCGTACCATTTCTGCATGATATTTTGGTTATTTCCAATTTAAAAGGGGGAAAGGGGGAAAGATGTCCTGACTGAGATGCAGTTGATAATTTCCTACCATTTCATGTTTTTGCTCTGTACTGTACAATATTGTTAAGATGCGCGAAACACAAGGCATATTTTTTAAAAAATATTGAATATTCATTTCATGTAGTAAACAGCTGCTTAGCCATCCAAATGTATGCAAGAAAAATTATCCCTTTTAAATTGCTTTTCAAATTTGAAGTTTTGTGGATGGATTGCTTTAAATGAGACATAAACAAGGTCTGTGAGTGCTCTTGTAGCATAAATAGTATTACTCTTCCCTACATCTACTTTTATTGCATAAATTATGTTTTCTCGAAAAATAAATGTGTCATATGCTCTTTTAATGGTGACCTTAGAAAACATGGTAAGTGTGGGGGGTGTTTCAGAGAGAAAGAGGGGGGGGCGTTAGTTTTAGAAGCATTGTGAAGGTGCTAGTTTCTCCATGTGAGAATACTATTCCAAACTGAGTTAAGACAGATAAGACTTAATGCCATTTTATTTTACCAGTGGTTTTTTTTTATCATTTTCTATTATATTTTATAAAGCAAATGCTGATTTGTAGATGATAATCTTAACCCCTGTTGAGTCATGTATTAACTAGATTTTAATATGTTACCAGAAAACTGGCTGGTTGTTTGTACCTACAGCAGTTTCTCTAGGTCTTCAAACTTGTAGACAAAAGGCTTTTTTAAATAGTGAAATTAGAAAAAGATTAAGTTCTCCTATTCCTAGCAGCAGATCATTCTGAAAATTGTAAGTAAGTGGTAGGCACCAATGTGGCTGGAGAGAAGTCAGAAGGCTGTGGGGAGGAGGAGGAGAATCTCTCTGCAAAGTTCAGGCTTCCTATCAGCTTGCTGCTTCTGTGCCAGTTCACCATGGAAATATGAGCTAGGCTTTGTTTCTTTGGTGATATGGCACAGGAACAGCAATGTGGCCGGAAGGAGGTCAAAAGAATACTACAGAGGATGGAGAACCTTCTTTTAAAGTGGGAAAAGGGGAAAACCTACCTATGAGGTTCAGTTATATTTGATGGTGTCTTTCTGGCTTCGTTTTTTAAATAAATAAGATATTTTTTGTGTGTGTGCGATTTGTAACTTATACTTTACATTTCATAGTAAACTGAAACAAGCTGGTGTCATCCTGCCCTTGAGATTGCCTGAGGCCTTTGCTCTTCCTTCAACTTTGCTCAAACTATGTATGTCCTGTATGTCCTAGAGATGTACCACCTCTGTGGAATGTTTTGCTTCTGTGGCTGAAAATAATTGGTTACCAAATGTAGAATAATTTTGTGGCATCTGTTGGGCACTGTGAGAAAAAGATGTTGGGTTAGATGGATTATTTGGCCTGATCCAGCACCTTTGTTCCTATTCCCTTATGTAACAGCAAAGAATCATGTTTTGTTATCATCTAAGTCAATAGTAATTCTGCAGAAAAACTGGGTTCTCACATTCAATTGTGCTTTAAATTCTGTGCCCTATGGTTGGGTTGGACATGCAACCTCACTCAGAAATATATATTGTTGTGCACCACCCCAATCCCCAAGCAGGGTGAGATCCCAGAGGTTCCAGGCACTTACTCAGGGTTCGTGTTTCCTTTCGAATGAGGTGCAGTGGAGATTGTGGTGTCTTTATGATGTCTGGTCCATTCACACCTCAGCCTATGATGGAGGGGTTCACAGCATTAACAGCCCAAGGCGACCTTGGATTCCAGCAGAAATGAGGCATGACTCTGACTCTTTGCCTTCCCAGACTGCTCCCTTGCTTCCAGCTTCTACCTTCTAGCTCAGACAACTCCACTGGGCTTTGTCTTTCTAACTACCAGTGAGTTGAGAGAGTGGAGCCCACCCATTTGTCATCTGACGCAGATCTGCTTCCTCTTTTACCTTAACAACCCATTACCTCACCATGAAGCTAGCCAGGCTATTTCAGGAATTAGAAGGAACTCGGTATACACACAGCCTCCCCCTCCCCCACAAACTCAAAACAATATGCATGTTTCCTAAAATAAAGTAATAAACATTATATTTTTTAAAAAAACCTTAGAAATGTTCATAGCCAGAGAAAAGTAATTAAAAAGAAATATCCCTAACTATTTAAAAAAAGAAGAGAAAATCTTTATTATCCAATAAAACACAACTGTATCATCAGTAAAACACGGCACCTGAAATATCCCCTAAACACCTACTGCCATTAAATGGACAAAATCCACCGCAACCTCCGTCCCTATAAAAATTTAGAAAATCTCTATGCAAGCAACTGCAGCAACAAAACCCCAAACCCAAGCTATTCTAATGTGACTTTTTCCTAGTTCTTCTGTATAGTATTTTGAGTAAAGAATAAAAATGGATCCACAGTAGCTCTCTTGCATGTTTGTGGATCTGTGTTTGTGTATGGGTGTAACATTTCCCCCCCCCCCCCGTATATGCCCCGTAGACCTGAGATCTTCATGCCCAGCAGAAGTTTAATTTAAGCTTCACGGGACGCAGGTGGCGCTGTGGTCTAAACCACAGAGCCTAGGGCTTGCCAATCAGAAGGTCGGCGGTTCGAATACCCACGACGGGGTGAGCTCCCATTGCTTGGTCCCAGCTCCTGCCCACCTAGCAGTTCGAAAGCACGTCAAAGTGCAAGTAGATAAATAGGTACCGCTGCAGCAGGAAGGTAAACGGCGTTTCCGTGAGCTGCTTTGGTTCACCAGAAGCGCCGTAGTCATGCTAGCCACATGACCTGGAAGCTGTACACCGGCTCCCTCGGCCAGTAAAGCGAGATGAGCGCCGCAACCCCAGAGTCAGTCACGACTGCACCTAATGGTCAGGGGTCCCTTTACCTTTACCCTTTAGGACATGGTAAATCTCAGTATCACCACATGGAGGCAGATTGGGGGGGGGATAAAAACTTTGCCACATGAAAATGAGGGATAAAAGTCACCTTGTGGAGACTGCACTATAACCTTATTTTCACAGACAAGAATCAGAATTCTTTCAACAGAGAAATGTTTGGGTTTAATTGTTTATTTTTCTTGGATACTTTGGGGTGGTTGTTGGGGGGGTATTTTTTTTTTATTTTTTGCAGAGCAGCTTAACATATTAGCATTTCTTAGCAGTCTGTGTTGCTGTTGCTATGGCAGTTTGCATAATATTATCTATAATGCTCATTTCACTTTGAATTCAGACATACTGTACCAGTTGCTTGAACTTAATTATATATGTACTCTTAAACCTACTGTGGAAGAAATTAGGGGACTGTGGTGTGTGTTGTGGCTTTTGCTGTCGAGACGTATCATTCTTGCTTTAATCTTTTGGAAGGCATGTTCCATTGGAACGAAGGTGTGTTTTTTTATATAAAAAAAACCATTAAATAATTGTAAGAAGCCAGCTTGTATTTCTGGAATAAATTGCAGTGCAAGATCCAAAACAGTGAACAAATGAAATCCTTTCTGCACCCCACAAATGTTGAGTTCCCTTTCACAGTATTATCTAATGAACAAATAGCACAAACAATTTTGGTACAATTATTGGAACTATGCAGTCGTTGTACACTATTTAACATTAATGAAAGCCTAATGTGAAATGTATGCAGATTGAAATCTGCCACTTGTTAATCATCCTACTATACGCTTGCAAGTTGCCTACTGAACATAATCTGCCTTTCTGTCTGATTCTCTACCAGTTGTGTGAAAATATCCTTTATGTTCTCAGCCACAGCATCGGGTTGGAATTTCAGTTGAGCTGTTCATGGGCATATCTTGAATGGAGCTTGCCCAGCATTAGAGAATTAGGTAAAGGTAAAGTCGCGGACGACTCTGGGGTTGTGCGCTCATCTAGTCCTATAGGCCGAGGGAGCCGATGTTTGTCCGCAGACAGTTTTTCCAGGTCATGTGGCCAGCATGACTAAGCCACTTCTGGCAAGCCAGAGCAGCGCACGGAAACGCCGTTTACCTTCCAGCCGGAGCGGTACCTATTTATCTACTTGCACTCTGACGTGCTTTCGAACTGCTAGGTGGGCAGGAGCTGGGACCGAGCAATGGGAGCTCACCCCGTCACGGGGATTCGAACCGCCGACCTTCTGATCAGCAAGCCCTAGGCTCTGTGGTTTAGATTTGCTAATCCCCATGCATGCACAAGTACATACACAAAGGGACCGAGCAACAGGAGCTCACCCCATCGCAGGGATTCGAACCGCCAACCTTCTGATCGGCAAGCCCTAGGTTCTGTGGTTTAGACCACAGTGCCACTTGTGTCCCATGGTGTTATCATGTAGAGTGTTTCGTTTTAAGCCAGCAGTCTGTCAAGGTGGGCTGTCTTCTGCTTCCATGGAGATATTGAGCTGATCAGTTTCATAAGCTGAGTAGGACAAGGGATACGGCTTGGCCCCTGCTTGAAGCTAAGAAGATACTGATGGCATAACACTGCTGTTGTCACATAGAACATACAGCTTTCTATTCAACTGGCAAGCTTTACAAGTCAATCAGAATGCCAGCAAACACATAATGTTTCTGCTGCTCTAAGGCATAAGAATAGATGCATTTTTCAGCACGAGTTCCAGGCAGTCACACTGAATAATTATGGGGAATTTGAAAATATGTTCAAAGGAATTATTTTAATTGCCTTCATCCACTGTTACGTTTCAAACAGAAAACATCAATGAATTTCTGACCTGTGCAATAAAAAGAATACTTCCCCAATGGTTGTGAAATACAGATTGGAGTAATCATTACCCCTAGGCTTTTCAGCTCTGTGTTATTTCTTTGATGGCTAACTCTGACGACTTGCTGCAGAGTTTCTTTTTCTTTACTCGATGATCTGTCAAAGAATTGCAGGTGGTGTCTCGGGCAGGCAATCCTTTGTTTTTAGCTTGTACCAGACATCTGAAATGTCCAGAAATCTAGGCAGTGGTCACTTGTTTTTCTTCCAGAGTAATCACTGGAGCACTGAATTATTATTGGGGGGGGGGGACAACACACAAGCAAAAGCATTAGTACACACACACCATTTCTCCCCCAACAGATGCTTTGTACTCAGCTATACGAAAGCTCATACCAAGAACAAACTTATGGTAGTTGGTCTCTAAGGTGCTACTGGAAGGAATTTTTTTATTTTGTTTTAGATGAAAATAAAACATTTTAAATGTGTTGTAAAGTGCAAGATACAAATGTGAAACTAGATGGCGACAGTGAGCTATGCCAAATTCAATGTCTTTTTCAAAACGTTTTTTTAAAAAGCATTTTCACAGCGTTCCACCCTGAGCTGTTAATTTGGATATCAGCAAATATATAATTGTTGAGGGTTAAATTGATATTCAACAGCACCCCTGCTAGCAATCATGAAAACACACACAAAAACATTGCACTAAATTTGGGATTAATGGCCTGGATTCTTTTTGGCCATATCAAACACTGTGCAAACAGAAGGTAAAGTCATGCAATGGATCTTTCCCTCCCCCCCCCCTCACTTTTGTTTTAGGAGTTATATGTGGAGCTGGGCTCTTAAGGCAGATTAGTGCAATGGTTGGTGCTGAGGCGGCACCACAAAGTGGGCCTCTGTATCCACAAATCGCTCCAACACTATTTGAATTCAAGAAGACGGGGGCGGGGTGTGTGGAATCATTTCTCAATATACACAGAAGGTCCATCGTTCCAGGCATGTTTAAAGGCATGCAAGATCTCCAGTTACTAAAGCTAAGCAGGTCTGGTCAGTGCTTAGCAACCAAATGTATGCCACTTTGGATTCTGGGATGAGGAAAAAGCAGGATATAAATGTAAGAAAATTAATTTTTAAAAATAAAAGATTATTGTGATTTTGATTCAAAACCAATCTGTACACCCAGAAAAGGATTGTCATATAGTGCTCTGTGGTCTGTTACCGCTTCAACATATAGGTGCGGAAGAATCACATGAATGAAATTTCCCCATGTTAAAAACAACAATCGAAACCATATAAGACTAACATCAAAAAGAGATGGCTAGACTTATTCCTCAGAACATTGTAGGCAAGTTCGTTTAATGTGAGGGAGTATTCAAAGTGCTTTTTTTCTATAAAAAATATATTTAGGGGTACTCTCATTTTGACTCAAGAAAATCACCATTTTATAGTTCAAATCAGGGAAAATAAATACAGCAAATGGACAAAAGTACAAAGATTAACAAAATGTTTAGGGGTATGCATACCCCCGTGTCCCCCCAGAAAAAAAGCACTGGTTATACCTCCCTTGATTTCTGTATTCCTGGACCGTGTGCTTTTTCTACAGTGAGAAGTTGTGCAACGGGCATCTTGATACCTGCTCTATGTTTGTGCTGGTCTTCTTCTCCTTTCCTGTTCCACAGGATTAATAGAAATAACTTGAAATTCTTAAACCTTGGCAGGGGAGGAGAAAAACTGCAGATTTATTTAACATTGCCAGTTTTCCCTGCTTGTGGCCATGTTTTTCTATGATATCTTCCAGTTAGTGAACCTAGTTAGTTGAAAAATCTTACTTCTGTAGTTGTTGCATCTGTTTTGAAAATGAATCTTTTTTGTGCTGTGATAATGGCTATTTTTTTTAAAAAGGAGTTTACTGGTCAATAGCCTAATATACTTCGATCTGTTTCTGTCGGTCGGTCGGGTCTGTAGCTTTCCATAAGAGCATTTTATAAACTTAATTTATTTTTAATGTGGAGGGGTAGGCCCTACACTTCTCATGGTTACTTCATGAAATGTGCATGTATATCAGGTACAAGGCAGTGTCAGTGAACAGTGGCTTTTCAAAATTAATAAAAAAAGAAAGAAAACCCTGTCAGTAACGCTGATTCACTAACAAGAAAGCTGTCATGCTGTGACAGCTGCTGTCTTCACAACTCCACAATCTGTTCTATGCTAACACTGGCTTAACCCTCCCATTCATTATGTGGTAATAATGAGCAATGTCCTGAGCAATATCATTTGACTGGACGTATTGGTCTTCTTTATTATGTATATATGCCCCACAAAATCAAAAGACAGCAATAGGTTGCTGCTTCTCTGCAAAACTAGTTTGTTTATTCTGTCACTTGGGAATCAAGGTAAATAAATTGTCCCAATTCAGAAATTACTCATAACACACAGTTTAATTGCTATGGAGAAAGCACAGAACTTTAGTCTGCAATCTTATGTACCTTACCCAAGAGCAATCTCCAATGAACAAAGTGGATTTATTTGTTAATGTACTAGGGTAGGTTTAACTTAGTTAAATTTTTTGAGTTCTTGTTGGTTGTGTTCATGGTTTTTAACTTCCATTGTTATCATTGCTCATGGTCTTTCAACCCCACTGAAAGGATCCAGGTTCTTTTCTTCATTTTTCACTCCTTGATAGATGGAAGATTTTGTCATTCAGTATCAGAGACTGCAACATCAAGCAATGGTTTGCATGTGTGAAGAAGCCATTGCAGATGAAGCATTCAATACAACCCCCCTTGACATTATCTCAGACACAATATTTTTCCATGGAAGCAGGCAACGCTCTCAGCTGTTAAGGGGACACACCAGGTGATAGACGTAAATGCACCAGGACTGCTATGCCTTATATAACAGTTTGTACACCTGTAGCCACTGAGACCTGTTGTGTATTCACAGGAGTTGCCAGGGTCATGATAGTACCCAGAGGTTTACAAGTACATGCCTCAGTGGATTGTAGATACCATGCATGGATTTTGTGAAGTACATTCCAGGTAATTTTCATCTGATTTTATATTATATTAGAAGAAGGCTGCAGTTGCCTTTAGTGAATGCCTTCTATTGTCTGTTGAAAGACATGGCTTGCAGATATCTAGAAATAAATGAAGCAATTGATGGTTGGTATAGCAACCAAGGAGTAATGTAATGATTTTTTTTTCTTTTAAAAGAAGGAGAAAAACCTCCTAACTGGGGTGCATTGCTCTGTAATCTGAGAGTATTCATTGTCCTAGCCACGTTAGATTGGAAGTGATTCACATTATTTTCAATGGACTTTCCTTCCCAGTAATTGCAGCAAGCCTTGGTCTGCAGTCCTAATCATGCTGCAAATTACAATTAGGCCAAACTGAGCGCAGATAGACCTACTTGTAAGGAAACATGCTTACATTTAAAATATTATTATAAATTGTCAACATTTTAGCAATACATCTCAGATACTTTAGTAATACACACAACAAGGCGGAGCAGTCAGAGCAGTTTAAT
This sequence comes from Darevskia mixta, assembly GCA_034641385.1. Classification (NCBI taxonomy): domain Eukaryota; kingdom Metazoa; phylum Chordata; class Lepidosauria; order Squamata; family Lacertidae; genus Darevskia; species Darevskia mixta. The sequence goes on from JAWWNH010000029.1 coordinate 13,057,823, forward strand.
ATTTAGGATGGTGCAGACGGTTACCCCACATAGGGCCCCAAGTCAAAGGGGTGCAAAACTGAGAGGGTCCATAGTTGAGAAGATCCATTTGGGGGTGCCAAATTTTGACCTCATTCAGGGCACCAGATTACCAAAGGTTACCCTGAGTCAGAGTGTCAGACTAGGAGCCGGAAGATGCAGGTTCAAAACCCAAATCCGTTACAAAGATCACAAGGTGAGCCTGGTCTACTCACTACCCCCCAGGCCAACCTACATCACAGGGTTGTTGTGATAAAACAGGGTAAAAGAGAGAGAACTATGTATGCTGCCCTGAGCTGCTTGGAGGAAGAGCAGAATTTGAATCCCAGGATGTAGTGTTAAGAAAACTTGACTTTCCAAGTAGAGATTAATGGTTGCTGTCATTCTTATAGTAAAGTTGTCTTCCTGTGAAAAAGCTACGTTATAACACAAGCGTGTGCCATCTGGTCTGGTGTCATGTATTCTCCCATTAAGCTACATTATTTGGGCAGGATCTTTCTGCACCAATTCTATGATTCCCAAGCTTTATGAAATCATTCTTCCCGCGTGCCTTTGCAGCCACCTGATAAGCTCCATTTCTCCCATCTAAACAGCATCATGAAGCCCTTCCAAATTTAATTAAACTTTCTATTTCTGTTGCATATGGTGCCTGGGTTCTTTAATTAAGTGCAGTATGTTTCTCCTGGCAGATCCCATTCATATGGTTCAGACTCAAAGCTGAAATAATAAGGCTTGGTGAGGTTGCAAGTTTCACAAGAACACAGGGCAAATAATGAATGATTATTATTTCCTCCCCATTCAAGGCAATGACCATTTCTAAAAGGAAGTAATAGGCTCCTATGTGATAGTTATTGGTTATCTTATTTCATGTTGTCTGGTCTGGAGCATCTCCAGAACATTTGGCTGTTACGATCATGGTTTTATCCAGTGCCAATGGAAGATGTAACAAGAATCTTGCTTACTCAGCTAACTTTAGCATTTCTTATGATGAAAAGCATACATTTCTCTTATATCTAAGTAAAAAAATGTTTTGCCCTCTTTTTAATTTTCTATGGCAAGGTTGTCAAGGCAGCACCCGAAATCAGGACTGAAATAAGTATTCTAATGTATACAATAAGTTGTTGTGTGTTCTTGGTTGCAGTTTGTGTGTGTGTGTTTGGTGCCCATAACAGTTTCTCTAACTTTCCATTGAGCCTATTGGCCCCAAAAGGTTGGCAATTCCTGCTATGTATTTGTTCCTCTAAAATAGGAAGCCTGTCCTTTCCGCAAACTAGTTGTTTTGATGTTGCAATCTGTGGCCATTAGTTTTTACAGATATGTGAAATTAGGGTGCTAACCTTCCTGAAAAATAGATTGATGTATGTTCACTTCTCTTTCAGTTCTTCACTTACTTGCCTGTAATGGGTAAAATGAACACATAGGGTGACATCTGAGTACATTACACTCAGAGTATACCCATTTAAATCAACAGGCTTCAGTGACGACTGCTTTAAATCCATTGATTTCAATGGGTCTACTCTGATTATGACTTAGTTGGATACCACTAACCACATTCACATAACACTAGAATAAGTGAGCACTTGCCATTTCCACCCATCTGTCACAATATTGGTGCATCCTTTGCTAACATAAGCATCATGGATTTGCACTTGAATTGGCGTATATTAGGCTGATTCAGGACTGTTTTTTCCAAGTACTTACAGATTCAAGTACTTACAGATTCTGAAGCAAAGAGGGCTAAGTTGATAGCCATACAAAAAGGGGAGAAGTTGTAGGCATAACTTTTGTGAAGTGTTGGGATCAATATATTGGGATGTTTGGGGATCAATATATTTAAAGGCATATTACGTGCAACTTACCGTATATATACAGGATGGGTCCTTCTCAAACTGTGGTGCCTTGGCTGTAGATCTCTCTAGCTGGGAAAGTATGCTTGTTGCCTTGTCTACTGACATTTTAACATCTTGTGAAGTCTGTTTTGTTCCAAAAGGATTGGCTTATTATTATTTTGGTGCTGGCTTTCCCAAGGAGTTCACTGCCCATTTTGTTCTCAGCCACATAGTTATAAGGAACCCTGTCTAAAAGCAGAATAACGACCATGCTGAATCAGGTAGCTCAGTAGTCCATTTGGTGTTCAGTTACCTGCCTACTACTTGCTACTATTTGGTACCTGGTTAGCAAGATACAGTCAGAATGGATACAGATACAGATGCAGACCTCTGTGGTGTTTCTGCTGTCCAACCGCAGTTTGTTGATTGGCAATATGAAGGTCCCAGCTCTCCTGTCTTATTATTCTTTATCTTCAAAATGGATTTGGACTGATCAGTCTTTCAAATAGAGGACTGACCTATGACAGTCCTTCGAATAGAGTCCTGCCCTCTGTGTGGACCCATGGCTACACAATATTAATCATCAAATGGTATGAGGAAGAAATAGGGGTTGTTTTTATTGTAGTGATAAGGACAATGTTCCATCAGCGGAAGCATTCCTGTTTACCTGATCTCCTCTCTCCACTCCAGATTTGGGGAGGGGGCAGGAGAGGGGGGGATCTTGTTCTACTAGCAGGAATCGCTGTGCTGACTTCCACTAGCACTGCGGAATACTTGAATACAGCTCATACTGTTCCTGAAGAAGAAACTTTCATTTTTGCCATCACAACTTTCATCAATTATAGTTCAGACTTTGGCAACACTCCCATTTTGCTGAGTTGTGACATTATTGCTGGGAAATTACTGTCAAGAATCCTGCTTCTGTTATTCTTTGAAGAAAAAAAATGGGCAATTGCAGAAATGGTGAAACTAACCAAGCACATTTAAATAAAAAATGGACAAGGAAAATACCTGCAAAATATGCACGGAGACCTGAAACAACAAATATAATTAGTGCAACTCATTTTTGTGTTCTTTATTGCAATCATAATTTAATACTTAATATAAGTTTGTTCTCTACATTTTTTTAAAGCACCTGTGGAAGTTCATCTCTAAATGCATGGGACTAAGAACAAACTCTTTAATGGGTTCTTTGTTCAGTTAATTTGCAAATTGGATATGGTCATTCTGTAATGCATGTTGTAAAGAAAATGGCTTATTATATAGTCTCCCATCAATGAACACATGCAGCTTCTTCTTAAGACAACCTGCACAATAAGTACAGGTGGTAGGGATGATTGGCTGTCTGGTGTTTGATTTCCATACCAGACAGACCCATTAGAGAACTTGCACAAAGTGCTGGCACACAATTAACATGGGGAGGTGGATGGCAGGGATGGCAGCATAGCACTTAACAAGCATTGTCTATGTCCTTAAACAGTATGCAAATATACAAAAATATTATATCAAGATACCAGGTTGTATAAAGGGAAAGGGAAAGGGACCCCTGACCATTAGGTCCAGTCGTGACCGACTCTGGGGTTGCGGGGCTCATCTCGCATTATTGGCCAAGGGAGCCAGCGTACAGCTTCCAGGTCATGTGGCCAGCATGACTAAGCCACTTCTGGCGAACCAGAGCAGTGCATGGAAACACCGTTTACCTTCTCGCCGGAGCGTTACCTATTTATCTACTTGCAGTTTGACGTGCTTTCGAACTGCTAGGTGGGCAGGAGCAGGGACCGAACAACGGGAGCTCACCCCATCGTGGGGATTCGAACCTCCAACCTTCTGATCGGCAAGCCCTAGGCTCTGTGGTTTAACCCACAGCACCACCCGCATCCCACCAGGTTGTATACAATGGTGCTTTTCCATTAGTTGAAAGAGTCATTAAATTCACAGAATAATATTCGATTTAATACAGGAATCATTAACATGGTGCCTTCCAGAACTTCCAGTCAGCGTTGGTGGGAGCTATAGTCCAACATCTGGAGCCCATTGGCTACCCCTGATCTAACAAATGCCTCTGCTAACACTAGAGGAGGGGAAGCATATTTTGTTTACTATTTCTGAAGGCTTGATTCCACCTTTCATTGTTTTCTGGGGCTGATCTTCTTGAACAGATTATAGGGGTTCAAGGAACTGCAAGGGGGAGGCAGAATTGGTGAATATTGCCTCCCCTCTTCTATTAGCAGGGGCCTCCGGTGGATCAAAAGCTTTCCCACAAATGAAAGGACTCCAGTTCCTGAAAGGACACAACTGAAAACAGCTGTTATGAGCTTTCCCTTTGATGTTGGGAATGTTCTAGATTGCCCTGTTAGTTCATTCAGGACAGCAGCAGTGAGATTCAGCCAGTATGGCTAATGCCTCATATAGATGGCATATGTGTCTTAGCACATTATCTACAATCCTCCTCCATACACTGTAGTTCTGTGGTAAATGTGAAGGATTTTCATCAGAGGACACCATGCGGCAAGGGTTCTTTATAGCCAGAAGTCTGAATATTACTGATAGAGCCCATGATCAGCCCTACACTAAGGCATGATTTTTGACAACTCATATTACTCTCCTTTCCATGACGACGCTATATCAAATTACAGCATTTGATAACATGGCATAACATAACACGATTGGAGTTGCATCTTGATGAAACTACAAATCTTAAAGCCTTGTCTTCATTATGATCATTTTATTTATCCCCTTCAAAATAAATTTCAACTAAAAAGAATAATATTTTCCATTAACTTGCTTTAGACAGGTTGGGGGAGGAGATCTATGGTAAATTTTTTATATTGCAATTATAATACATTGAGATCATGACGCAATAAAACCTTTATGCCCCATTGGGCAATTTTTGTCTTCGTTTCTTCTACAGGAATCAATGGGACTGAGCAGTATTTAACTATGGGTGGGTGGATCATGCCCTAATAAATTGCATCTTTCAGTATAATCCTCATCCGCTGCTGGCATATTTGGAAACCGGGAGCCACTTAATGTGTATCACTGATTTTATAAGCAGTTTTTATAAGCAGTTATAACAATCCATTAGGCGTACCTGTGGGAAATTCATATTTTATAAGAATCTGAAATTATCTAAATTATGCATAATTAAAAACACTGATAATCTGTTAGAAGGAATAATTGTGCCTCTGTTTCATCATCATATTATGAGGACTAATTGGAGGAAATGTGTATGAGCTGCTTGAAAGAGCTATTTCTCCCCAAATTATACAGATATCTAAAGCAAAGATCTTATCACTGTGGCTGAAATCCCGTGCAATAAGAGAGGAAGGAAGGAAGGAAGGAAGGAAGGAAGGAAGGAAGGAAGGAAGGAAGGAAGGAAAATGACCAATCCAAGAAAACCCCTCCATAAGACTCCCAGCTGCCACTGAGGGACAAAGTGATGGGCAAACTGACACAAAGTAGATACGAAAAAGACACACACAGAGAGAGAAACAAATACTATATGTGCAATGAGGCAAATAATTTTCAACTAGAGTAAGTTCCAGGCATTCCAGAATCATTGGGCAATATCCAATCATGCCAGTCCACTTGTACAACATGAATTCTATAAATGGGAATGTAACTGTCACACCTAGTGGGCATTTTACACTTGTGAAGGATGTTGGGCTTCGATGATGATGATGATATGCAGTTACAGTTTAGCTTGTGTGCTACTGTTTGTTCAACAATGCCAACTCTGCAACGTCTTGTTCTAATGCTACATTGGATCTCACCCATTCTTGTTTCTCCATGTGTTAGAAAGATCATTTAAAAGAAAATAATCTTTTTTTCAGCACATTGCCAAGCAAATTGCTAAAAGAACAACCTCAACAAAATTAAAATGAAAAGCACAAACAAAAAACAGGGCCCAAATCTTGCTAAATAAAGCCGTACTGCTTTATGACTTTACAATTAATACCACAAAATGTTTGTTTAATCAGACAATGTGGTTAATCACAAAGGTGAAATTGAAAGTTAGCACTGTTGAATGCTAGCGTAAAAGTTAATAAATTCAGCTCATAATCATTATGCACATGCTAGTTATAATAATTTACTGTCCATATCAAATCTTTATAAGCATTGTAATTAAATATAAAAATGCACATTAGAATTATAATGAGTAATTAGGGCAACATAACTAATATGCATAAAAGTCCCAAAGCTCATTAAAATGTTAAAAGATGAAACCTGGTGCAGATAGAAGAAGGATTTTTTGCATATTTTTTGCATCCATCTGAATGCCAATATACCTCCTGCACAGCTTTATCTACACTTTCATTACCTGCATATTTAAAACGGAGCAGAACTCAAGCATTTGGGATGTGAACAAAATTTAGCACTACTCTAATATACCGTTGGAATGAGAGAGACAGTTTCACTTCTAGTGAGGCTCTATCGCCCTTTAATATAGCTGTGAGTTGTGAAGAATGGAAGAAGATGAGGCCATGCAAAGTAGATGCCAAAAGAGATTCCTGGACAAAGAAATTATACATATTTGCTGAAAGAAATGCTCTCATTTGTTGTGCTAATGTGCAGCTAAATAAACCCTCAAAAGCATGAACATAAAAAGGTTCCAAAGCTCATTAAAATGTTAAAAGATTAAACTTGCTATAGAATAGAAAGAAGTTACTGGGGGGTTTTTTGGATCTTCACATTTCTTTGTGAAGTTTTTTGGGTTGGCCCTCTTTATGCTATTGATGTTCTTATAGACTGCTCATTAAGCAACAAGACTTCCAAGTACGTGTTTCTCATTGGCTACAGGCCCAGATGCAAAGATCCACAAGTGCTCCAGTGTACGCCTGGAGTTCTCCGCAAGCATAATGGAGCTGTGCACATAGACATTTTGCCAGGTATAAGGCTATGACAGGAACTTCGACTGGATAAAGCTAGAATCGCAATCCGCTATAAATCTATCATGGACAACTCCCTGTTTCTCAGCTTAACATACATCAAGAGGGCAATTGGGAAGATACAATGGGATTAGTCTGTGTGTGTGCCCTGAGCTGTTTGGAGAAAGGATGGAATACAAACAAGGTCTCCTGAGGACTTGGATCCTGAGATTTGTGGAGCATGGGTGTAGGAGCCTTAGAAGAAGGCTAAACTCTGAAATTCAGGTCAGACCCTAAGGCATAATAAATACTTAAACTATGGCATTCTTTACCTTAGGATGAAGTGGTTGCCACCAATTTGGGTGGTTTTAAAAGGGAGTTGGACAAATTCATGGAAGATCAGGCTATCAGTGGCCACTAGCTATGATGACTACGTAATGCCTCTAGTGTCCTACACAATATGCACATGGGGAGAGGGCTGTTGTACTCAGGTTCTGCTTGCCAGCTTCATATAAGCATCTTATTGGCAATTGTACAGTGAGGTGCTGCTGGATTAGATGGGTATTTGGTCTGATCCGGCAGGGCTATTTTCCTGTTCTTAAATGTGATGAATTCAGAATGCCATTGCATACATGCATGATGTGGTCATGTAGGCAATACTTAATGTACCCCATTTTGCAAAGCAGTTTGTGGCTCCAAAGAATGTATGGAAAAGAGCAACTAAAATGGTTATTAAGGTTAGCCATTAGCACCCACACTGGGAGGGATGCTATCTTGTCCTTTGCCTCTGGCAGCATAATGTCCTCGGCTGACCCAGTTAGGGGAAACAATTAGCTGCTGAGATAAGCATGTTTAAACCTAGGAACAAAGTAAAGTGTCCAGCAGTTCTGCACATGATTTGTTGTATGTCTCTTGGAACTTCAAGAATAATTATAGCCTGGGTTACACATGGCTAATTTTCCCACAATAAATGTAAAGTATAACTAGAAGCTGCTAACACTCCCAGTAACTTTAATTGTATCTCACTATGAGGAACTGATGAAAGAGGACCACAATGAAGTCTGAAGAAACTCTTTAGCATTTGCTCAGCAAATGCTATCCCTGCCATCCCCTGCCATTTAGTGCCATCCCCTGGGAACCCCTCAGTCCCTTCCTACACTTAAAAGTAGACTTCAGGCCAACCTGCAACAGGCTTTGAAGCAAAAATGGAAGGGAAGGGAATATGTGTGTACCTTTTGAATATTCATGTGTATTCCATTATATAAAAGGTATTGCCGGCTGATTGCCACTAAGGGTGCCACTAGAAATGATATTGAGGATTGATTATTGAATCCCTGTAGCTATGGAAAGGGGGTGGTAAATTGGGGAAAGACCACAGCACTTCAAGTTACAAGAATGGAAATTCCGACTAAACATATGGAAAAACTTTCTGACAGTAAGAGCTGTTTGACAGTGGAACAGTCTCCCTTGGGAGGTGATGGACTCACCTTCCTTGGAGGTTTTTAAGCAGAGGTTGATTGGCCATCTGTAATGGATGCTTTAGATCAGTGGTTCCAAATCAGCTAATTACTGAGGACCCCCTGTTTTTCAAAAGTCGAGCCATGGACCCCCTACTTTTGAACATAACTCTATGATAGTTACCTCTGCAAAGCAATTTTTTAAACAAAATCTGGGGTAGCCCCTAATAAGCAAAAGATTTTAGGTATACTAAAAAAAAAACAGACTAGGGCTGGCTTTCAACATTGTGATAAATCAGCAGCTAAACATCATGATACTCTTATATATCACAATGTCTGAAATTGGATATCAGGCATGCGGATAAGGTAAGGAGCAGCTGTGGAGATCAGATGGGGGGGGAGGAGAGGAGGCGGAGTTACCTCCACTGCATGTTTTAAGTGGGAGGGGATGGGGATGGGGTGTGCATCAAGCCCCCATCAGTGGGGCAGCCAGCAAAGATGCACGTCTACTGTGGCGGCGGCTGCTTTTACTGCTGACTGAGAAAAGTTGCTCTGCCTCAGTGCCAGGGGAGGGTAGTGCCACGGTGCCTTGAAGTGAGGCCGATCATCTGCCCTGGTCTCCCTTAGTGTGAGGGAAGGCAGCTCAGATCAGCAACGTTCTCAGCTGAGATCATCAAGTGATATCAATGATGCCTTGAAATTGGCTGCCCTGCTCTCCCTCGCGCAAGGAGCGATATATTGCTGCGCATTGCCGGGTCAAAATCGTTATTGTGGGGTGATTTCAAATCCAATTTTGGCCAACATATTGAAAAATTGCACAGCGCTAAAACAGACCATAACATTTGTGATATTACCATGCAAAAATGAAAAGAAAATAGTTGGGGGGAGGCAATGGACCCCCTGGGTGCATTCTGCAGACTCCCAGGGGTCCCCAGACCACTAATTGGGAACCACTGCTTTAGATCCTTTAGCTGAGATTCCTGCATTGCAGGGGGTTGGACTAGATGGCCCTTGGGTCCCTTCCAACTCTACAATTCTATGATTTTATGACTAGGGAAGGCTGTTTTAAAGTTGTTCCTCCTGCACAATTTGCTCAACTAAAATGTCATCCAAAGCTGCAAACATGCAGGTACCATATGGGCATACTACCCTACACTGGGCATACAGCAGCTTTGATAGATGGGCTGGTTTCAACCTGAAAAACTGTGAAAGTAAACGGGTTGATCCCTCTCCCAAGCCCTGCTCTGAACATATTTTCATGCCCTGTACCAGACAGCTTAGAAAGAGCGGGGAGTGGGGTGGAATCCTGCAAGTATCTTGTTCAAGCAACTCCAGTCTCCTGTCACATTTGTTCCAAGCACAATACCTGCGTATTTCTGCACTGCATATGACTGGGAAGGGTAACAGAATCATAAAGGAAAACTCTAGAGCTCTATCTGTATATCTTTTGGTTTACCACATTTTCCTTCTCCTTGCCTATTGTATAGAACAAACTTTTAAAGCCATCTATTTTTAAAAAAATCTTCCTGACTCTTTGGTTTTCTTGATCTCTTTGTAGTCATTGTTTTCTGCACTGCCAAGACATCAAATTTTAAAATGTATATTTGATTAATGACTGATTTCATCATGATTTGTTTATCTTCAAAAATAAAATTATGACAGTGCAATATAGCTTTCTCGTGGAACTGAAGCTATATTAATAATACCCAAATAAAAACATCTGATTTGACATAAAACGTTATGGAGTGCTGCTACAGTTTCAATAATTAACAATAATAAATAGCTAGCTTTAACAAAGTCTGATTGGCTGGTAAAAAAAATTGTTTGGAATGATGTAGTATTACTTACTGTATTTGTTTCCAGAGAAGAATATTAATATCAATTAGAATATTTCTAATGGCCTCACAGGAAATTTGCCAAGAACATTAGAAGGATTATAATTGCTACTTGGATTTAGTAGAGTTTAAATCATTTTTTGCCAGCATATTTAAAGGTCTGGTTCCTCCTGGCTTAGTGCAGATATATGCTAACAATAATAATAATGGCTTTGGTCTAGGAGTGAATCCAAGCAGTTTTCACAGGTTTTCTAGGTGTGCTATTGGTGCCTCTGAAGTCTAAACTACACGTTGCAAATAAATGTGTACAATTCAAAGTGCTGGCAAAGCCCTACATGACTTAGGTCCAAGCTATCGGAAAGACTGTATTCCCTCATACGAACCTGCCTGGTTTTTGAGGTCTTTGGGGGAGTCCTTTCTCTCAGTCCTGCCACCCCCACATGCATGCTGGGTAGGGATACGGGAGAGGGACTTCTTGGTGGCTGCTCCCAGACTCTGGAACTCCGTCCCTATAGAAGCTAGACGGGCTCCTTCCTTGATTTACTTCTGCCAGCAAGTGAAAACTTTCTTTTTCTAACAGCCTTTTGGGAACTGACTGCTTTTAATGAAAGGGCTGGTGCCATGCTGTTTTTATTGTGATTAGTTATACGTATTAAATAGATTTTTTATATGTATGTAGTATAAAGTCTGCCAGTGTTTAATTGTATTTTTAATTATTGGTTTTTCTATGTTTTTAGTGGTTCTGTTTTTTATCTGTAACCTGCATTGAGTCAAGCCAAGTTAAAAGGGTGGGGCATAAAAAGGTGAGGCAACCCAGTGGCCCATTTAAATGAGCAAAAGCCACTTCTTGTGGAGCAACTGGGAGTAGAGAGGTGAGGTTCTCTTTGTCCACTTGAGCCTTGCACACCCTGGCTTGTTTGTGCAAGTTGGGTGGGCAGCTCACTAGGTGGGTCCAGAGGGTAGTTAATGCATATTTGTGTGAGTGGGTTGGCCCCACCACCTTGAAGGATGTGGTGGAAAGCCCATTCCTATTTTAAAAAGCCCTCCCTGGACCCTGAGGTACTTGGCAACTACAGTCGTACCTCAGCTCCCAAACGACTTGGGAGTCGAATGTTTCGGCTCCCGAATGATCGAAAACTGGAAGTAAGTGTTCCGGTTTTTGAACTTTTTTTGGAAGCTGAACGTCCAGCATGGCTTCCACTATTGTTGCGTGCGCAATCAGAAACCAATCAGAAGCCGCGCCTTGGTTTCCGAACTTTTCAGAAGGCGAACGGACTTCCGTTTGACTTCCGAGGTATGTCTGTACTGCCCTGTCTGTACTAATACCCACTTTGGGTGCAAGGTTGTGGCAATTTATCCATAGGCACTTCAGGAGTCCTACTTGAATTTTCGGTCTAAGAAAATAGCACTGTGGAATTATGTGCCTACATCCTGGCAATTTAGCTGCTGGGTCAGATGCAGATTTAGAAGAGTACGACCATTTTGGTCACATTGGGTGCAGAGCCTTGGGCACGCCACACCTGTTATTTAGAATAGAACATGAGAGGCAGGGGGCATCAAATTTTAGCACTGCACAGGATGCCGCTGAAATTGGTGACCCAAAGGACCACCCATTGCGAGGTGCCACAAGGCACTATTTCATCCACAATGCTAGTTAACAGCCATCAGAAGGTCTTGGGCTTCTGATTTACATAGAACAACTGGAAGTGGTCTAACCACTACCTAGTCAATCTACATCATTTGTATGTTCTTGTTCCCCACCCCCTTCCCAGAATGACTCGTTGCTTCAGCATGAGTTGCCCAGTTTTCCAGCAAGTTCGCTCACCCCTTTTGGTGCGCCGGCATTGCAGGACGGCAGAGGCTCCACTGGGGCCTTGACAAGGGAACCAGGGTACATAAGCCCCCGCCATCTGTCCGGAGCCGGATTCTGGCCTGGGATGGGGGACGGAACCAACAGAGCGGGAAGGCTGCTCTTGGGTCCGCCCCCTGGCCATTTAAGCAGCCTGCACCTGGGGCACTAGCTGTTTGGCCTTTGGCAGCTGCCTCAGAAGTGATGCTTTTTCCAGCATACAAATGCAGTGGTGGGAAATCCATGATATTTCTGCTTCTCTTGTACCTTTTTTCAGAGAAACAGGAGCTCTGTTTCATGGTGGGGGACTTGGCAATGCAAATTTCAGCAAAAGAAGGGGAGTAGCATATATCTGTGGTTCATACTAGACACACAGAAGAACTTTTTCTTAAAGTAAGGAGAGAGTTGTGTTGTAACTGGAACTTTTCTAGCACAATTTTTTTTAAGCGTCTTAATGAAACAAACAAACAAAAAATAACCACAAAGCAGCAGATATTCTCAGGTGTAATTTCCTCCAGAATTATTCTAAGTCTTACACATCAGTGGAAGCAACAGGGGTTTCAGATTGCTAGCCTGGTAACATTACCAATAATCTAGCCAGGAATTTAGCTACACTCCTAAAGTCATTTATACACTGGTATGCGAGTCTTTGATGACTCTCCATTAAAGTAAATAGTCAATATTAGCTCTTGCAAGCCTGCAAACAGTTCTGCATCATAAAATTCTAGTCATTTCAACCACATTTTGAAAATAGATCTATTTATGAACCACATGAACTTTTCTCTTCAAAATGCTACAGGAAGCCTGAAAACATTTTTCCCCTTCCAAAACTGGGCTTCACATTTAAAAAAAATATATATCTGCAAAAAGTTAGAAAATACTGGCCTATGAAGTAGCTCCACTAAAAACTCCCAGTGAAAAATGTCTGGCCCGAAATTGATGCCCCATCCTTTCACCATTGTAAACCTTCCTAAAAAATAATAAAAAATAATTATGGTGAGGACATTTATACATCAGGTGATTCTTGAGAACTTAACCATGGTCCACTGGTCCAGCATCATTTCTCCAGCACTGCTCTGCGTGCTTTACTGGAAGTGCATTCTACCATTTTGCAAGATAATGTTGGATATTTTATGAGTAAGACCTAGGATGGTGAGGTGAAAATGCCTGTACTTTCAGAAGACATGTTAAACAGGAAACCGCAGTGTATTGCAGCACATCTTCTGAACCTGCCTGCCAACTTACTTCTGCAAATAAATTAATAAATACCCTCCAATTATTAGAAACATAAGAGCCCTTGTGTGCCCTTTTGCACCATCATTGCCATAGTCTTAATTATTGCTCACTTTTATAAGAATGGCAAGCACATATCCCTGAATTTAAGGTGATATGAATGGTGAGTAGGCATGCTATAAATGCTATATATTTATTCAAATGTGAAAAATGTGTTATTGAATTTATATTAAAATAAATGCACTGATCAACATCATTCCTATTCTGTGGGCTGAGAAATGGAAAAGTGTTGTTTTCTTTATTAAATAATTTCAAGGGGACATGGAGATGTGTGGCTGGATAATGGAGGAAAATAGGCTTTGAATCGTCTGCTGCAGCTTATTGATTCTTGAATGATTTCAGGAGAAGCATATTCCTTTTTGGAGAGAACTGTTTTAGGGCCTAAAACTTCGAAAGCAAACAGAAAATGGTAGTTGGATGAAGATGTCTCCTGCAGTTAGTTTTCATATGTGAGCTGTTGTTTTTAATAGAAATGGCACCTATGGTAAAATGGTCGGTGGGGGAGAAAGTTATCCTTTACTACCTCAAAAATAAGCATATGAATCAGTCATTATATGAAATTCGTCAATATCTTTCTAATTAAAATTATTTTGTTAGGGTGTATGATTTATTCATATTGTGTAATCAGTGCGTCTTGGAAACCTTTTTCTTTATCTAGTTATTACACTGATGTCCTACCTTTCCTCTAAGAAGCTTGGCTTACATAGGTGCCTTCTTTTCCATTTCATCCTCACAGCAACCCTATAAAGTAGGTTTGGTTGAGGGATGATGAGTGGCACAAGGTCAGCCAATGAACTTCGTGGCTGAGCAGGGATTGGAACTTGGGTCTCCCTCGTCCTAGTCCAGCACTCTAACCACTACACCCCACTGTCTATGCTGTTCAAACTCACTAGCATAGGAGCCAACTCCTAGGGCCCAATGTCCCTTCGCCCCCCCAATAAAATATTTGCGGGGGTCGCCCTCCCAAGTTGATGGGTGTTGCCATTCAAATGGGGGGTGTGTGCCATGTCATGTGATCAATTATGTGGGGCGGGGCTTACCTGAACCCCCCCCAAATATTTTATTCAAGTTAGCACCCCTGCTCACTAGGTACTTTGGAAAAGAGAAGTAGTTAGATTCTGCAGTCTTGAATTATGCGCACGGCACTTGGGTTATCAAAGTGTATTTTGGATTGTCGCCAAGCTATTCAATAAACAAAGTTTCTCTACATGTCTCCCTGAAAGGGAAATATGTCTTACCAGCATATCAATTGGTTACATGCACACTGCAATACTTGGTCATGTTCAGCAGTTTCTTTGTTTTTTAATATTCCATTTATATCTTGCCTTTCTTCTACCATGGAACTCAAGATGTTGTACATGTATTTTCCAGCCAGTCACCCATCCAAGCCCTGGCCAGACCCAGACCTGCTTAGCTTCAGTAAGGCGGAGCTCTCATGTGCCTTCAAACTGTATCATGGGATACATTAGCTTGTATCTTTCCATTGATAATCAGTAGTAATGTTGGACTATTGCAGAAAGCACTTAATGCCAGCTTCCAATGTTTCTAAGAATTGTTTGGGCACATTAAAAATCCTCCTACTTATATGCTTTAAAGACTCTGGACATGATTTACTTGCTGTTGTTCCACTAGACATATAAAAACCATAGAGAAACTGGCCAGGCTTCTTGACGAATCCCCTCTTTAATACAGCTCTTCTTCTTTGGGAATAGTTGGTATCATAAAAGATTATAGCCTCTTTACATGACAAGCAGAAGGATGGGTGTGATTATGGAAGAAAGAGAATGATGAGAGTCATAAGTTCACACATCTACAATAACATTATATCAACGGGAATGTAGCCTGGAAAAATGAATTTGTATTTATAAGTTGAGTCCTGCTTAGATAGTATTTTGCAGAACGCATACATTATATTTTAAAAAGAAATTATAAAATAAATTATGGGAGAGAGAACGGTCATTGCTTGTGCTTCCTGGTATTCATTGGGAAATCTTAGAACATTTTTTCTAACTGTTGCAAGTAAATGAACATAGTGAATGGTGGTGCTTACTGTATTCCAGTGATGGCCAAACTGTTTTGGGACTACAATTCCCATCATCCCTGACCACTGGTCCTGTTAGCTAGGGGTGATGGGAATTGTAGTCCCAAAACAGCTGGAGGGCCATGTTTGGCCATCACTGCTGTATACACTCAACTGCACCTTTTGGGGGCAAATTACATCATTAGATTTGATGGCGCCACCAAATACTTTTTTGGGTTTCAAGGTTTCGAAAACTGAGGGGTGCATTAGATTTGGTGGCGCATTAGATCCACATAAATACGGTAATTTGTTTAAGTCACTTATGTGGAAGGACAATAGCTTAGTGGTAGAATAGACAGTGGTGAGCTGGATTGACCAATGCTATGGCTTAATCTAAGCAGCGTTTGGCAGCAGGGTGGGCTTGCGCTGTTCACCTGACGTCATTCTGGGATGGTGAGGTAGAAGGGTGAAGTGGCAGTGAATACAACATGACTGTGTGAAGTGTTTTAGATTATTAGTACTTATTTCAATTTCAATTGATTTGGGATGATACTGCCCTCTTGAGCAACAAGGAAATGAAATGTAACACGGATCAACATGTTTTGCATGGCTTTGTGACGAGTGCAACTTTCAATAACAGATATTTATGTTTCCTTGTAGTTGCCCCAACAATTCAGGAAATAAAATCGAGTGGAGTGACGCTTGGAGGGAGTGGATTCATAAGATGCGAAAGTGCGGGTGTTCCTTCCCCAGCTTTTGAATGGTTCAGAGGCGAAAGGAAGTAAGTTTGACTGTCAAACCTGCTTTCATTCTTACATGCGCTCTAGGGTCTGTATATCATGTGGGCAATGAATCAGAATTTGGCTCCTCACAGGAAGCAGTCAGTCACTTGCCTGCATTGCTGATATCTTCCAGTTATGCCACCACAAATATCATAGATGTCTGGTATACAGTGGAGTGTTGCCCCCAAACCAATTCTGTGCTGTAATGCAGGTAAAGGAGCCCACAGAGGTTGGTTATCTTAGACTCTGTTAGGATTACCAAGAGGAAGATTGTAAAGCAACTTGCATACTTGGACGTTATACATAAATAGAATATTTATGATCAGCACAGCATCTGGTTAAGCACAACTATATTCTTCTTGCAAATTAGGCATCATGAACGAGACAACACAAAAGCTTGAATCTAAAATATTATTTCCATTAAAACCCATGAAACAAGCAAAATGTACATTTCAAGCAGCCTAATAGTGACTACAACTGTTATAATGGTCTAATATATTATAATATCATTAATGTATTCAAATATGAGCCTAAATATAGATATTTCTCAGGGCTGAAGCTGATTCGTGCTGTTCTCCAGCTTGGTCTTTCCCATTGTCTCTGAAGGACGAGTTAAATCTTGTAGTGCCGTAATTCCTCTGTGTAAATAACACACACACACAACATAAATGCTGCCTGCTTATGTTTTTCCTATCTGCAAAGTGGCTGGTATGTGTGTGCTGGTGGGCGGGGGGGGGAGGAGATAATCTGAAATTCCAAAAATAAAGGATGAAATTTTAGAAAGAGGAGTTTGACTTTCTATGCATTTTCTCCCTCCCCATATAGAAAACATACACTTTTTAATTAGAGGTTGATCTGAATTTAAAGCAAGTATAATTAGGTAATTTTCTATTGGGATATGTTCCTCTGGGTACAGTGGGGATGCAGAAGGCAGGTTTCAAAATTCACTGTGGGTACCCCGTGACCTTGAGGTGACCAAAAAGTATGCATTAAAACAGACTCGGCAAACTTAAATTTAGATTATACCACCAGACTGCAGGTGGCTGAAGGAGGTTCATATCTGAATTCCATGTCTTTAGAAAGCTCATTTAATGTAATAATAATAATAATAAAGTAGCATGCCAGGAAGAACGCTTAAGTAAACCATAGTCTCATTAATATGGTGTAGATCAATTCTATGATATGGAGTAAATCAGCCTTAAATTCCCTGTGATAATTCCAATGATATTGGATATTTCTAGTGCTTCTATGTTAATTGGCCCTTAG
This sequence comes from Darevskia mixta, assembly GCA_034641385.1. NCBI lineage: Eukaryota > Metazoa > Chordata > Lepidosauria > Squamata > Lacertidae > Darevskia > Darevskia mixta. The sequence continues at coordinate 13,075,040 of JAWWNH010000029.1, forward strand.
AAGCAATTAGCCCTTAATCAGTAGCGTTTTCAAACAAGGCAGCCTTGTATCGGGAAGCTTTTAATGTTTGACGTTTTATTATGTTTTTGTATTGGAGCCCTCCCCCCCCCAAAGTGGCTGGAGAAGCCCAGCCAGATGGACAGTAATAATAATAATAATAATAATAATAATAATAATAATAATAATGTCTACTGTTTTAAAAGCTGTTTTTATTGCTATTTTAATGAATACTTATACTATTTTATGTAAACAGCTTAGACATTTTTTGAATAAGCAGTATATAAAACTTTTGCAAAATAAAAAGTAATATAATAGATCCTAATCAAATAGCATCAGTATTCAATATTCTCAATTATGTTTGTCTCATCATTACTCATTGCTAGCTATTAAGTACTTTTGAATGCTTAATTTACACTTCAGCATTCGTGAATGAATCATCTTGATATTAATTGATTTTAGAGTTCGGTAACTTGTTAATATATTTATTTTTTCTTGGTTTGCTGCTGTACCACCGTAGAGAAAAGCAACTGAGAGTTTCCATCCCTTTTGTCAAAATGAATTAAACAGCTTCAAACACTTGAAAATTACGCAAGTGAAGTTGAATTCTCAAAGTAAAACACTTAGAAAAAGTAGATTAAACAAAGGTGAGGTTTCCAGAGATAATTATTCAAACCTATAATTCCTAAATGTTTGCTCAATGCAGCAATAACTCATGCTTCAGGGTTTTGAAAAGGACTATTTGTTTCCTACTAGTGTGTTGTCTACTGCTTTGAGATGACTAAACTAAATGCTATTTTATATGCAGGGCTGTGTACTGATTAAATAAAAAATAGGAGCATTAATGTAATGTAAAATATTAAATCATCAATATGCAGCTATACTATTAATAATGATAGATATGTATTTTGAGGCTGAATGCTGGGGAGGGAATTGTACCTCTCTCCCAGATTTATGATGTGCTGCCTCAATATATCAAAATTAAATGGTAACTTGTTGATATAAGCAAGAGTTCTGCTTTCAGGATGAAATATAAGCAATTCCCCGAGTAATCAAGCATAGCTAAGTATTTTCACATTTAACTATGCCTATCCAACTTCTGAATGTGGTTACATATGTCCTGAAAATAAATGAGTCCAAGAGAAAAATATTTTTCAAATTATCCACAGTGTTTACCAATTGCTCCTTCATCTATTTCTGGAAATTCCTATGCCAAGGAGTCTCAACCTTTGGTCATATGGAGACTCTAAAGGTCACTTTTCTGAATGATGGAGTCTTCCTAAAGACTTTGGCTTTAAAAAGAGCTGAGCAAAAATAGCCACCCAAACTTCTTCACACTGCTCAACAAGTGGCAAAATTGACACAACAGCTTGTTGAGAGGAGAGCCCAAAGACTCAGGTGTAGTTTCATTAGCAGTGGCATAGCTTCTTTCTTCCCCCACCCAAATATTTTGTGGCCACTGAAAGCAGCATACCAGAACTTTTCTATTGGCCATCCAGCCACCATTTTGCATCTCCCACAATGCATTGGATGTAGTGTAATTTCAGGCCATTGTGAAGGGAATTGGCAGAGAGTATTCAGACCTTTTTTTTTTTTTTGTAAAATGGCAGTCTTTTTCAAGTCTAAAAAAATAAAATTTTCATCAAAAAAATCTCTTCAGATATTTTTTCCCCATTCTTTCTTTCTGAGAAATAGGGATCACTGAGTTGATAGAGTTCACCCCTCTTCTAATAAGTCCAGGGTGGAACTAATAAAGGAGTAAAGGAAATCTTCTCGATCAATCCAAGATGGAGCAGCATGTCTGTTACATGAAGCTTTCTCCTTTGCTGGAAATCTCTTCCACCTCAGTATGCAGACCCAAACTTTGGACACTCGTGCTATGCATTGATCTGTTGAGTGGAAGATTGGCCTCTCTGTTCCGGTCCACAGCTCTCTGTACACAAAATTTTCTGCAGCACTGGGGGCACATTTCTAGAGACCGACTTGCCTGCTAAACTTATTTGTATTTCCAGTCTGATACAAGCAATCTTCTGCAAGGATAGGAAAGTGGGGGGGGGGGGGAGAGAGAGAGAGAGACGGGAAATAAGCACAGTCACTAAAGCAGAAAGTTACATTAAAGAAAATACTGCTTCCCTTTTGCGTAGCAAGTGATAGGAAGGAGCAACTTTGATTCTTTATCCTTTTAAATAAGTGAATCTGCAAAATTTCCCTATAGTAAAACAGAAAGGGGCGAGTGAGCTTTCTATGGATTATATATGTGCTCTTGATGAAAAGAGAGAGTACACTCTCCTTAGAATGCAATACTACATTCACTTTGCTCGAATGGAAAAAAAACTGCTGTGAGACTTACCTTTAAATAAACACACATAAGGCTGAGGTCTAGTCGCAATACATACCATATACTGCTGTGCAGGGATTAATATACTTCTTCTGGGATTAAAATGTACCTGGCTGCCTCCTGACCTTTTTAAATGGGCTTTTGCTTTTCATAAGCTGCTCATTTAGTGTGAAAAAGTGAGCAATTCATAGAACAAAGGAAAAGCCATTATGATGTGCAAAAATCGATTATGATGTATAGTCAATGACAAAAAAAAGATGGTGGATCATTTGCATTTACCAGGTCAGCTTTTAAGAAGTAATGGTGTTATACTGGATGTGTATTTCAAGATCGTTTGATGGGTGCACACCAATTGATACAGATGGCTGTCGGTAGGAGGAATAAAAAGAAATGGGAGGAAAGGAAAGGGCTTACAAGAGCAGTGATAGAGAGAGAACTTAGCACCAATACTGGCAATAGTGCTGGTGTAGGGGGTCAAGCCAAAGGTATGGAACCAGTGCAGCCTAAAGTAATGTGCAAACACATGCTGTTCTTTGGAGAGGAGAGCAACATTTTGCATATGCAGACGTAGCATTTGGGCTCGTGCAAGTGCTATTGATGTGTGTAAAATGGGACAAAGTTTAACTAAGCCAGGCAGGTAATAGAAGACTTTCCTGATGGTGTAGGGAGTGTGTGTGTTGAGAGCACCATAAACAAATCAACAAATAAATCTAATAGTGTTTAGTGGAATATGGGTTCAGTTCCCAAAGCTGCCATAGACTTGCATGGCTCTTATAATGGTTCTTAGGGTTACTGATCATATGCAAAGAGCCCTGTGCAGTAAAGCTGCACCCATGTAGGCTGTATGCAGGCATTTAGCTGAATGCAGCTATACAATCCCAGTCTTCCTTTACACACACATCCATTGCAACAAGGGCTTCTGAGAGTTCTTAATTTCCAAATTGTCATCTTGATGAACTGGAACAAATTTTTAGTTGTAAGACTATTGGTTTCAGTCCTGCTTTGCTTTTGGAATACAAGTTCACCTGAAGCCCTTTGATCTGCTCTGTCTCCTTTTGGTGCCAGTATTCCCTACTCCCTTTGTAATGCCCAAGGAAAGCAAGAAGAGCCTTTCCTTACTCAGAGCTCTTGGGCCTAAGTCGTTTGCCAGCTTTTCTCTTGCTTGCCCACGAAATGCTCCCTGAACTGAGCATCTCTTTCCTATGGCATTTCCCCCATACCACCTTCACTACTCACAACTGGGCTTGTCCCCTGTCAATTGGTAGGGAAAGGTAGCTTTAATCTATTTTTCAGCAAAAATGGAAACCCCTTTGCTGTGGCAAACACCATCATATACCCAATATGGCATCACTGCCATTCCTTGTCCATGTTATCTCATTCACTCCTCCATCCCAATCAGGTAAAAACTATTGTTTTCCATCCACATGAGAGAAAAATTCAAAATATATTTGCCTATGCCTTCTAATTGAATATTTCCCTGTTCCTCCCTTCTAGACTGATCAATGGACAACAAGGGATTACTATTAAAAGCTATAGTTCAAGATCATTTTTAAATTTCAACAATGTGACGGAGGAGCATTTTGGAAACTACACATGTGTCGCTGCCAACAAACTAGGCACAACCAATGCCAGCCTGCTTCTTAACCGTAAGTCAAAAAGATGGTGGAAAGTATTCTTGCTTAGGCTTTTTCTTTTACCCTCTCTACCCTGAAGAGGTCCACCTGCTTCGTGATGTCTTGAAAATTATTGTTGACTCCCACACATTTCTCTGAACAATTTCACATGCATTTCATTTGGCGGTAGGTCTGGGTTGAAGTGACCCAGGATACAAGTCTGTTTCGTGATTATTTGACTTCGTTTGGTTCATGCAGAGTGCAGGAACATTGTACCTGGGCTGACCTGGGCAGGAGGAATCTGAGTCTTAGGGCTGGGTCATACATGGCGTGGTAGGTGAGTTGTGCTTTTGCTGAGTATGCCCAAGACAAGTGCCACCATGTTTCATGGAAAAGTCTTACTCTGGAGTTCACCATACATGCCAACCAGTAGTGAATTTTGTAGGCAAAGGCCGGCCAGTTTCATGAAGTGCTTTGCAAAGCACAAGTTCAGGGCACATGAAAAAGCAAATGAAAGTTTTAATACTTCGAGTGGCCCTCAGTGTCTGCCATCAGTTCCTACTTAAGATTAATTCATTTCCTGAAAGACTGTTGTTTGATGTGTGTTACTTGCAGGTCCTAATGTTCTTTCATGTGTGTTCCGTTTCTGACACCTGTCGCATGTATGGGATGTATCCCAAGGTATGAGGGCAAGTTTTTGGCTTGTACATAATTCTCTAATGTAGGACGTTGAATATGAAGTTACTGGGGTTCCTAAGCAAATAGGTTATGATAGTTTGCAGCCGTCTCATGAGCTCAGGTGAACAATTGTGACATATACAATTAAGAAGCGAGTCCAATATACTAATGAGATTGCCACAAGGTTTTGCCTACAGGAATGAACTATTTATTTGGGTATGTGTGTTCTGGGAGCTGTAGGAGTTTGCCATATCATACGCCGTGCATAATTCTTTTAGAATTCAATTAGCTGACAATGAGCAATTCACTGACATATTTTATCGAGTGTTACAATAAATAGAATCTGACAAAAAATATTGCTCACTATTTTTTTTTTAAAAAAATAGACTTTGATTTCTTAATTAAAATGTTCATGAATAAATAAAGAGCTGGTGATACATTAGGAAGATACAAGAAATAATTGAGTGTTTGGAATGGAGTAATTAGAAAAGCTGCCAATACCGACTGAGGATACGGAGCCCCTGTTGGCCAGCTATCTTCATTCCCCTGCAGGGTTGCAATTGGTGTATGAAGACACAGCGATTTTATCATGGTTCTGTAACAAAGCCTTACTATAGCATTGGAGCAACTGATTCTATAAATGTAGAACACAACACACCTCCGCTTTTGCTAAATTCCCACTATTGCAGAATCCTTGCTAATTAACTTTATATTTGTGTCCCTTGAAAAGGATTTGGATATGTATGGAAGACTTCTAGTGATTGCATTTTTTTCACCTTTAGGTGCTAAAGTAGTGGAGGTAATGTGATCCCAGGGATGCTTGAAGTGTTTAACCACTTTCATGATGAAAAATGTAAATGAGCAAGATTGATTTACAAGCTATATGTTTAGGAATGCCAACTTGTTTGTATGTTTGACTTGAAAATTAGACTCGGACACAAGGAGCATGGCCGGGATTTTTGTTGGAGGGGGCAGGTCTTTTGTTACGGGGGGGGGGGCAGAACCTCAGTTTGCTATGTATTTTTTATTGATTTAGTTTGCAGCCCTCCCTGTCCCCTTGGCTACACCCATGCTCAGATACAAGCTGCTTTGAACTTACAATTCATTTCATAGCAGTGACTCATGGGTGCATTGCTCAGAGTCGGCAGAGTAACAGGAAAAGCGTGCTTCAGTTGCCAACCATTTTGACCCATGGTGACATTTGCAAACCAGAGAAACTGTCATGTTCACCACCCATAGAAGTAACTTAAGCACACACCACAACCTTTTCTATTGGCTATAATAGAATGCTTCTTTTAAGCCTGGTATCATTGGGAGGCCCTATGGTTACCAGGAAAAGCTTCTATGGGCAAATGTCCACTAACAGATGCCATGTTGGGGACCCCTGATCTATACTGTAGTACTAGTTTGTTCAGGGGCACCATAATGCCCCTTCATAAAGGAACATATTTGTTTTGGAATATGTTCAGAAAGACTTCTGAGAAATACTCATACTTGTTTTTGCTTAAATAGCAATGTGCAGTACTACAGACTGCTATGCTAAAAACATTGTGTGGTCTTGTAACATTAAAGTATTTGTCACAGATAAGAATAATGATGAATTAGAAGTCAAGAGTTGATGTTATTGCTGTAATGACGCACACTTTTGTCTTATTGGTCACACAACTCTTTTGCAACTTACCTTGAATTGTTTGTTGATCACTTGTTTCTCTATGGAACTGAGATAAAAAACAAAACTTTGCTATTGTTCATATACCCACACACAAAATTGTGAGAAAGGTGAATCAAGAGCCCTTGTTTAGCTAACCAATTTCTGATTCAAGAATTTTAGTTGAAGTATGGTTAGTTCAGGATAAGTAACCAAGTGAATATATTAAAACAAAACCATTCTTTACTTATCTATAGGAGTATCTAAACATAGTAGAGAATGGAGGGATTTGACTGTGTTCACATTTAAAGGTGAACCTACTGTACCTAGTCTTCACTGTCTGAAGCAATACACAAACTGAAATAAAACTACTCTTTAAAATTCACACTTCTCCGAATTTTGCAATGCAGGTCTCCAGTCAAGTAATGTGTACACATACTAGGGTAAAGTGTAAGTATAAATGCACATATTAGTGAAAATAACATTCAAAAGTGTATTATATTAAGTCATCTCCAAGTGGTGCACAGGGCACCCAATATAATAATTCTGAAAATGAGTTAAAACTATAAAATAAGAATGGAATTTAAAAGCCTGCTTAAATAAAAAAAAGTATTCAGTAAGCAGCAGAAATTCAACAGTGGGCCTTTCTGATGTCAACTAGAAGGGAATTCCATAAAATTGGGCCCACAGTTCTTAACACACAGCTCCTTGTGAATATGAGCTGTCTGTCTGAGCCATAAGAAACCACTAACCATGACTTACCTGAAAGCCTCAGTGATTGGACTGGTGAATGAGGACTTTTTATTTAAAATAAAAATAAAAAACAGGTATATAAATGTGGAGAACTGAATTTAAGATTGGAAATTAGAGAAACTGAAATTGACAGATTCACCCATCCCTATTAAATAGTTAACATGGGCCTGCCTGGTCTTGTAATAATCACCCTGGGATCAGGGGTGTGTAAAAGTACACAGATCTTTGTTAATGAATACTACTGCATATTTTTAATGGTTTTGTTCCCCTGCAAAAGAGGCTTTTTCTTCCCCATTTCTTCCTCAGGCTTTGATATTCCCTTTTGATTATTGCAGGGTGGTCAAGGGTGCTGTGTGTGCTTTCCTTTACAGTAAACACTGTAGCACTCTGCAGGCTCTCTAGCTGCCTCCACTTCCTGATATGAAAAAGCCCAGTGGGAGGGGTTATCTCATGATGTCTTCCCCTGGGATTTAACTAAAGTGAAAGCACCTGGGAAGGCTGCAGACTACAGACCACTGGTGAGATGACCTGCAGAATGAACATTCCACAAACATTCCTCAGCCACCTCATAAATAAGGTAAGCACAACAACAACAGCAACAAACCCTGCACCTCACCCATGAGAATTTCACCACACTTGTCTTTCCCCTTTGATAATTTTCAAATGCAGTTTCCTTTCTCGTTCATTGTTGGAGAAAGGTTAACAAAAATATGAGAGACAATTTTCAGCACAGCAGTAGTATAAGAAGTTGATAAATGAGGGAGGTGATCAAAACAATTGTTGTTTCAAAGAAGTTATAGTGCTGTGGTGCAGAAGTGCCATGGGGTAGGTGGATGGAACTCAAGTCTAGGTACTGTACTCAGTAATGTAATTGTTTGAAGCTAAACAGGTGTGTCCCTGATTATTTCCTAAATGATAGATCACCACATGTATGCTATGCAAATACTACGAGTGGAATTGCTGAAGCCAGCACATATGAGAATTTTTTTAAGGCGATGGGTATCTAGATGGCAGAATAGATGTTGTGAAATCTTTCTTCAACCTTTCCAGCTAATCAGTGCCTTGTGAATTTTGTGACCACATTGCCAAGAGCACTGGGGCACAACTTGTGGCTGAATAAACAACCTATCATCAGTAGACATGAAAAACGAAGCATCTTCCGATCTCCAGGATAAAATAGCAAGTCACAGAACTTTAATTATTTGTGATTAATCTTTCTTCTAGTCTATTCCAACAATATTATTTCTGAAGTATATATTATTAATATTTTGTTTCCAATACATACTGGAAGCTTTATGAGATAACACTGTCACCGTGTGGGTGTGTATACTGTATAGTCCCATCCTGCCATCTAGGGGCCCACCTTAAGCATTTTGCATTATTTACTTGGCAGGTTTTTGCAGAGCTTCCTCTGCTTAGAAAGAGGAAAGACGAAGTCTTTGCTATAAGTAAAAGCATGCATTTTATGATTCATTAAACCCATTCTCCCAAAGGAACAAGCAGTCTTACCATATGTACCCGAGATGAAAGGCCCCGTTTGCAGAGGAGCTAAGACACAGAGACAATGAAAGAAGGAGCTAAGCTGTATTTAAATATGCAAACCCTGCTTCTGAATTAGCACAGTGTTAAGTTGAAACAAACAAACAAACAAACAAAATTCATATTCCTTGAAAACAAATCTGGAGACTGCCAGAAAACAGGGACTAACTCTGCCTTGCATAATTTTTACTTACTTTCAAACCACAGAAGCAAGGGAGCAATATTGCTGCTAAATATTTCTAAACAAAGCTGCAAATTCTGTGTGGAAAGAGCAAGTGAAATACTCGCATATCTTAAAGTGTGTGTATTAAGAAACCTCATGTACCCAAGGAAAAAAAACGTGCTAAGTAGGCTTACGATGCAGACCATATATTTGAATATTTCTGTTTACATTTCACCTGCACTTAATGGAAATTAATCACAGGTAAATATGTATTGGTTTGCAACTGAAAATATTTTGATTTGGGTCTAACGAGGCCTCAAAGCACTACTGCTCAGCTTACTCAAAGCTGTGTCTCCAGATCCCATTGATTCTACCTGCAGCCTACTCCCCATGGAACAAAATTCAGGTTGCTCATCACCCCTACTGATAAATGGCAATGCTGCCATTTATCACCCAGCCTTCCAGAGCGGCTTATCATGAGGCTGTGTGGAAGGATGGGCCAGGTAATGGCTGAGTAATCTGCCCCCAGAAAATAGGAACTGGGACTCTGAAAATCACTTTGATTCTACAGTACCTACAAGCAACAGGCATCTAAGTTGTAACCAATTCAAAACAATTAGGAATAACAGACTGGTTTTGCAGAATTTATGGAAGTGTCACTGTGAATGCTTTAAGAAGCTACTTCTAAGCCACCATGCTAGAACTCAAGGTCGAATAGCTCACCATCTGTGTCTTATTGAAAGAAATTGTAAGATGTTTGATGTTAGTTTGAGTACTGCTACCATTTATCACCAACTGCTTTAATTTTACTTATTCTTAATTGTTCCACATTTATGGTTTAGATTTAAGATTATAGACTTGGATCCGGTGTTACACTGGTCATTCTGAAATAAGTGAGGCAATTTAGTCACTGCATGACATGAGCTCCACTGATTTCAATAAGAACAAAATGCAACTAAGGCTCCAATCCTAGGTGCACACACTCTTGAAGATATAACAGATTGAACTCTATTGGACTTAGGCAATCTTTTTATTATTAGTTATTGAATGTATATACCGCCCTAATACCCGGAGGTCTCAGGGCAGTTCGCAGAAGCTCTTGGAGCTCCCGCCAGTGCAATTGCAATCTGCCAATCCTGTTGCTATCTTGCCCCTCCCTGCTCTCTCCCAGTATGCAGGAGTGACGTGGGCAACACAAGGTTGAGTGAGTGCCAACCCACCTCCATTCCAGTTCCCACTTCTGATTGCACTGTAACAAAGAAAAATATATATACAAATGTCCATGATTGCAGCAAATAGGTACTTAGACTATAAACTTGCTTTTAAATCATTATTTTGCTTTTTTATTTTTTATTTTTTAAAAGAAAACATTGTGAAGCCATTCTGCGCCCTGCATGATAGTTTTTTGGCCCTTCACTGTAAGAATAAAATAAAATTGAGAACTACTGCCTTCCTGTCAAGCAAAGAGAATTATGCATCATAATATTTTAAAGGGGACTCAGCTGCATATACAAAAGCTTCTATCATCGCTTAATGTCGTTAAGCAGCTGTCACAGATTCATCTTAGCGCTGAATTAAGTGATCTGTTTGTATACCTATCATATGTTTTCAGCTCTTTGGGGATGAAAGGTGCCATAGAAATGTTGAGAGATGGTAATAAGGATGGTGAAATGTAAATACCATGTTGTCTTGAACATCTGCTTTAGTGGCAGAAGAAGGAAATAGATAACAGCATATTTACGTCATGTTAATTCAGTAATAAAAGCAGAACTTTTTTTGCTGAACGGAAGTTTAGAGAGAACTTGAAAGTTGCTTTGGCCCTTCTGACGGTAGGAAAGAAAAGGAGGGAGATGTATGCATTCAATATATGGAGAAAAGACATACATATTTGGTGTGGGGAGCAGAGGCATTACTTGTCCTTTATAAAATTTATGCCACAAAGTTGCATGAAATTTGCATATTTTAATTTATATGAGCAGATGCAAGATCATAAGCAAAAAAATAAAAACGCAAAACTTTTTTAGAAGGAGGTAAAGGCACGAGAACCTGGGTCTAGTACAAAATACATGGAACTGGGGTCCTCAAGACCACTCATTAAAAAATGACCCTTCTGATCAGCAAGCCCTAGGCTCTGTGGTTTAGACCACAGTTCCACCCGCGTCTCTGATTCTGATGATAGTGAAACAAAAAACCCACATCAGATTAAAAAAATAATAATTGTTAAGCTGTATTGTAAAGAAAAAAAATGCTGCTTAAAATAAACATATTAATTAAGCCTCCGTGATTAGAACACTGAATCTAGTAGTGTGTAATTACAATACTATTTGAATGCGAGGTTCAAATTGCCAAATGGGCACTTAGCATCATATGGAATAAATATTGTTCTATTCTACATAAAGTGTGTTTCCTATATATGATTTGTGTGCCTTTGACATTTCCTTTATCCGTAAACAAACATGTGATTGAATAGAAACACATCACAGTAGTATATATTCTAGGAGCAGGGGTGTCGTATGGTGTTCAAAAACACAGTATTAGCATTGTGTTCATTTTTGTGACCGTATTAAGGGCTCTCTCCCCTCCCCACCCAAGCTGCTAGTTGAAGGCTTAAAAATAAATTAGGCCCATTAAAACTTCAGTTAAGCAGCACTATACATAGAGCTGAACCAACCACAGAATATTCATTGCCATAGCTAATGTTTTATTTTATTTTAAATAAACATACATAGGAGTATGTGTTAGTGCTTGTTGGTCTAAACTCCCAATGCAAACTCTGAAACACCGAAACTATAGGATTTTATTTTTAATGCAGTTTGTCTGTATGTATAATTTATCTGTGTGGCCATTTGTGTCGATTCCCATTGAGCCATTAAATATGTCTCCTGTGTATATTTTGCCTACGCAACGATTTCTGGAAAACCAGACTTGGGCCTTAGACCAGTGATTCTCAAAGGGTGTAGCGTGCCACATTGGTAGCAAGATTCAAGGACAGTCAATATTATAATTTGGGAATGATTCCTGTTGTTATGTAGCTGCATACGGTACTTTTTTTTACTTTCTGGATGTCCCATGATCATATTATAGAGTAGTTGTGTTCTTTGCTATAAATCAGGGGTTGATTCTTTTTGTTTTCGATGTATTTCTTATCAATAAAAAGTTGGTGTTGCGTGAGCAAATTTTTATTCTGAAAGTGTGGCCCAGAGAAAAAAGTTTGAAAACCACTACGGTACCATGACTGATACCAATTTCTTTGGTTTGAATGGGTTGGGTTTGGGTTTTGTTCTTTTTAACTACATAAAACCAGACAGACTGAACACTTAGAGCAGGCGTCAGAAAACTTTTTCAGCAGGGGGTTGGTCCACTGTCCCTCAGACCTTGTGGGGGGCCAGACTATATGGGGGGGAGAACAAATTCCTATGCCCCACAAATAACCCAGAGATGCATTTTAAATAAAAGGACACATTCTACTCATGTAAAAACATGCTGATTCCTAGATCATCCGTGGGCTGGATTTAGAAAGCGATTGGGCCGGATCCAGCCCCCAGGCCTTACTTTGCCTACCCATGACTTAGAGCCTTGTTCATTATTCATCTACACACAGATGCTAGTCTGTGCAAGTCCATGTGTCAGAGGCAGAAACAGGTTATTTCCACCCTGTAATATATGAACATGCTACCTCTTCCCTTGCTACCGTTGGTGTGGACTGGAAAGCTGCTGTTACTACACCTTCAGCTATAAACATAAACATGTGCAGAAGGAATAGGAAGTGTGTGCATGTGTGTGTTGGAGAGCTGATACCCAGAGGAATCATAGAATTGCAGAGTTGGAGGGTCATCTAGTTGAACTCCTGCAATGCCCTACATGGGGCTCGAACCCACAACTCTGGGAAGATTCTGAATAGAGAAAAAATTGGTTTAGGCACATACAAAATAATAATAATAGTTGTTGCAGTATTATGATTTGCTCTGCTACAAATGTGTGCATCTACAGGCTCCCCCGTTGGATAAAAAATAATGACTTGACACTTCAAGACTTTATTGATATCCTTTACATATGGTGTCACCTGCTCTATTGAATTGTTCTTTCAGCTCTTATTTTGCTACCTGTACTAAAAATAAAATTGGGTGGGGGGGAATACATGGCCATTGCTAGGAAGATTCCTTAAGTTGACTGTTTTTACAGGGATCTGGAGAATTAGTTTAAAATGTTCGTTTACTTTGCTCCACAGATTGAATGAAAATATTGTGACTATTTTATTGGCTTGTGTTGTCATTAAATTTAAAGGTGCTTTCTTTTATTGGTTGATATATTGTATTTAATGTGTTTGGCTTTGTGGCAGATTTTGCTAGGTTTTAGCTCAGTAACACCACTGAGCTAGCCATTTTGTCATCTCTACAAAAGAAAGGTACTCTCCAGGGAAATTTAGTTTATGTTCATGCTTTTGCTTTTGTGTCATCCAATAACCTACAAAAGGGAAAGAAACCCACCAAGCCTTTTTCCCCCCTGCTAGCTCTGCTCAGTTCACAAAACACTAACCCTAAAAACAAATCATGATGATATCTGGCTGCTATTTGATATAGTATCAGGTTTGGGCTGCAGAGGACTTTCCTTGCAATTTTTGCAAGGAGAAACCGTGACTCAAGTTGCAATTCTAATAAATTCAACCGAACTTGGGAATAGTTGCAGGCTACTGTAAAGTGGGGTACGTTTACATTTAACATTAAAAATAGCCATTGTTATCTTAGCAGTGTTTTAATCTTAAGAGTCACACAACATTGCTGCTTTCTTTTTAAAAAAAATATCCATAGAATATACACAACACAGGCCACTGAATTATTATTATAATAACAATCACCACTTATACAGTTCTTTCCGTCAGAGCTCTAATGTCTTTTTCAGGGATTCTCCCCTTTCGTGATTACAACTATGTGACGTGGAAATGGGGCCACACTCAATGTCTCTGCTGTTCTATCCTCATTGGCCCTATGTCAGGACTTTGCGCAATGTTGTGGTGTCGTGCTGGGCCCCCTAAGATGACACTTCTGGGCCTTACATATCAAAAAGAACATTTTCCTTTTCTGATCTCTGACTAGCCAAGAGTGTCAGTGATGCAGCAATAAGTAGCATTTTTGTGTGTGATCAGGGCTGAACTGAAATGGTCAGAGAGGTACGTTTCATGGATGTTTTCTTCCCCCATGAAAACTGCACTCTTTTTCTAGTGCTTTTTCAATTAAGACAAAAAAAAATGAAGGCAAAGAAGCACACACCAAAGCAGACATTCAGGCATTTAGATGCGGCTATGTGACAACCTAGCAGTCAAAGTGCAAGTAGATAAATACTGTAGGTACCGCCTATTTACCGGTACTGGCAGGAAGGTAAACGGCGTTTCCGTGCGCTGCTCTGGTTCGCCAGAAGCGGCTTAGTCATGCTGGCCACATGACCCGGAAGCTGTCTGTGGACAAACGCCGGCTCCCTCGACCTATAGAGCGAGATGAGCGCCGCAAGCCCAACCAAAGTCATCTGCAACTGGACTTAACTGTCAGGGGTCGTTTACCTTTATGTGACATTTATATTACCAGGAAGAAAGAACAATTGTGAAAAGAAAAAGCTTGTGCTTCTTTCCAGCATTGGGGTAAGATCCGGAATTTAAAAGACTCAAAAAGAATGGGGGAAATGTTTGTCTAGTCATATTTAGCAAATTAAACCAACAAGTATGAATTCCATAGGAAAATTGAATGCTTTTGGCAACTAAGGGCAGGCCCACGACATATATTTAAAGCATATCCAAGGCACATGGCTTCCCCCAAAGAATCCTGGGGACTGTACTTTGGATGATGGCAAAGAATTGTAAATGCAAAGAGTATTGCTCTGGATTCTATCCTTTATAGCATTTTGACATCCTGAACTTTCCTCGGTGAGCAACCTCAAAGCTGAGAGCTCTATGATTTAAGTTGCATTTTCTATCTTTAGTTATAATGCTCTGAAACAGGAAAAGTACAAGAATTATATCAGTGACTCAGCTAAACCTAATGAATACATTTGACGGATTCCCCACAGCAACCGAGGAGTGCACAGCACAGCAGAAATAGAATAATAAGATCAACAGCAAAAGGGTCTGCATTTGCTTCCACTGTTTGCTTTGGGGTTTCTTACTATAGTTCTCTATTCTTTTAATATAATAATGAGTAATCCTGATCAGATCCACACATGCCCATTAAGTGTCTTATATAACAGGGATAAATCATTCATGCAAATTGCATGTTCAAGTCATGAAGTGGATAGCAAATGCAAAATAAAATAAATAAAATATTCTAAAGTCGAAAAAAGGAAGGGGTGCTCACATGAGGCACCATTTGGTCTAGGCTTGGCCCTGCCCACCAGATCCTATATATACCATGCACACTATTTGATAAATCGGTAGTGAAGTTGTACATTTCTTCTCAAATAAAAAGAAATCCCAGGCATGAGCACAGTGAGGCTGCACAGGCTTCTAGCTTTGCAAGTGGAATTGAATTAAGAGGGAAAGTGAGGCTTCCGTATGGGTCCTTGGTTGATAGTGGTGGAACAACAGCAGCTGGCATATCACACAAGTGTCCCATTTTTAGTGGGACATCCCAGATCACATAAGACAACCCCAGCATCTGTTTGGATCCCAGAATATCCTGCTTTTTTTGTCTGGCGTGACCCTGCTGATGAGCTCCAGAGCACCTTCCAGTCCAGGCCTCTGAGATAATCCTACTGACGATCCCCAGAGGACTAGACCAGAAGATCCTGCCCCTCTTGACGTCCTGATTTTGGGGACAAAAATGTTGAAGGGTATGACCTGGTTGTGGAAGAGATTGCTTTGTTACCATGTTTCCTTTGCGTGCACATATATACCAGTCACAGGTACACAAAAGACACGAGTTTGGATCTTCAGTCTGAAATTGGAATATGCTACAACATAATTGAACAGGACGCTGGTGGCGCTGTGGTCTAAACCACTGAGCCTCTTGGGCTTGCCAATCAGAAGGTTGGAGGTTCAAATCCCCGCAATGGAGTGAGCCCCCGATGTTCGGTCTCAGCTCCTGCCAACCTAGCAGTTTGAAAGCATGCCCCCCAAAATGCAAGTAGATAAATAGGTGCAGCTCCGGCGGGAAAGTAAACGGCGTTTCCATGCGCTGCTCTGGTTTCGCCAGAAGCGGCTCAGTCATGCTGGCCACATGACCCGGAAAAAATGTCTGCAGATAAATGCCAGCAAATGCAAAGCGAGATGAGCGCCACAACCCCAGAGTCGTCTGCAACTGGACTTAACTGTCAGGGGTCCTTTACATTTACCTTTTTACAACATAATAGGTTTCATAGATTGGAAAGAAAATAAAGGGGCAGTAGACAAGGGTCTATTATACTTTAATACACAGTTTATTATAGAGATATGTAAAGAAAAAACATGCAGCATTTCGAATTGCCCAGAAGCAACTGGGTTAAAACCACAGGGCCCTGGTAGCCCAAACAGGATTCCTGTTCCACTGCCCAAGCTTGCTTTAGGCAGCAGAATGAGTTTGTAGCCTGGACCTGAAGCCAGTGCTGCCATTCTGTCTCCTGGGTGCATGCACACATTAGCGTGTTAGCAGCTGGGCCAATGGAGCCTTCAAATTGGGATTGGAGGTGATAAGGTGCAGTGTCTTTTTAGTAGGCTATTCTGGGTGACCTAGCTCTTCATTGTTTTGATAAGCTGATAGATTAATCTGGCCATGTGATTGTTCTGTTTTTAAAAATAGCTTAATCGGGTCACTTTAGGAAGAAGGTGCAGGAAGGGAAACTAGCTTCCAGCTTACGCTCCTTTGGGGGTAATTGGGGGCTTCTAAGGCCTTCAGCTCAAGACTGTAGGGTCTGGGGGTAGGATAAGGACTGCTTCTGAGGCCAACCTGCCACATCCGCCTAGAGGTTTCGGGCTCTAGGGGGTGGTGATGCAAGAAGGCCTTCATATTCATTTTTAGGATGTGGCTTAACCTAGCAGGGGATTAGTTGACTTTCTAGCTACAGACTTTTCTGATTTATAATTGGTTCCTGTGCCTATAGTTTTCCTCTGCAGACCAGGTTTAGCATTCAATCAAGTGGCCCTTATTCAACCCAGCAATATGAGTCCATGTCTTTATTTCAGCCCTGTGCAACAAAAGAACAGCAAGAGGGAAACAACTGTCCAAGTTCTCCCTTTTCCCTGCACACTGCAAGTGCAAAGAGAGAAAGTGTAGGTCAGTTTTGTGCTTCATAATAGGCAGAGACATCTTTCATATTTATATCTGTGCATCCGTGGGTTGTTGGTGGAAGCTCGTGCTACCTGCAAGCACCTTGCAAAAAGAACAAAGTTAAAAGGACAATGTTCATGCCAGTAGCAATGGGTTTTTTTTAAGCACTGGATAAGTGTATCAGTGGGCCCCGTTTTGTCATTCATAGTTGGTCAAGGGAATGCTATGGAGATGTTGCCTTGCATGCATTTTTCTCCTCTTGAGAAGGGAATGCCTACCCTCACTTTGCTTGTGAAATTTCATTCTAAGGGATTATTCTTTTTGCTTTGAATGTAACTGCATTTCAGTCGCCTTTGTTGTTTTCACTGGGAGCAATTAGGATTCCCCATCATCTCAGTGGTGCTGTTTTCTTCTTTTGCTTGGCCCTCTGATGAACGGAAAGCCTAACAGGCGATTTGAGGAGTTATGATTAAGAGTAAGTGATGAAAGCAGGCAGCTTACAAGCACTCAGAAAAACTCTGTGATGGTTTAGGAATCTTAAAGAACAACATGCTAAATAAAATTAACCCTTACCATGAAGTTCACTGATAGTTTCAGTTTTGATCATCCTCTTTTCTAGGTACGAAATGAGTGCTCAAAGTTTGTTTCTTCTTCGTTACATTATTTGAAAGACACACAACTAAATAGTGCACGTTGTAACTATCAACACAGCTAGATATGTGTCATGCCAGAAAGGCTGTTAATAAACATTTCGTGTTTCTTAAGAAAATCAGTAGTTTTTAAAGTTAATTTCTTGTCTCCTTCTGCCCGCCCTCTCACTTTATGTAAGTTCACCTACAGCTAGATAGGAAGGAGACTTTCCAACATATCAAACTGTGCCCACGTTGATTACTCATCATTTAAGCATTACAACAGCCATGTGGGAGCTTCTTTTGGAAAGGCAGCTGCAGTTTGGGTAGCATGGTACAGTTATCTTCACTTTTTAATAGCTATGTTGTGAACTGCCCTGTGATCTTCAGATGAAGGGAGGTACATAAAATAAATAAAATTAAATAATAAACAAATAAATAATGAATCAAGGTTATTTTCTGATGCTCCAGCTGTCTGAACTGTGCAATGGGTAGAAGGCCTTTTCAGTGGTGGCTCCCTGCTTGTGCAATATACTTTCCAGGGGAGCCCACATCAAATCTCTTTTCCTTTTATGTGTCAGGGACGTGGCTGAATCAAACACCTGGGAGAGTCAGACTCTGGAGATGAAGGAATGCCAGCACAGAGGGAGCCAGAGTCTGGAGACGAGGGAATGCAGTCACAGGCAGAGCAGGAGTGGGTTAGTTTGACCCCCCTTCATCAAGAGTTCCCAGACTCAGATAGAGCAGCAGACTCAGAAAGCTCACAGGCAGAGGGAGTGGAGGAGATAGACGGCATTGAGGGTGTTGCTATGCAACCAGGAGGGAGGCAGCATTTAGAGAGCTCTTCTTTTGAGAACGGGGAAGGGGGAATCCACCCACCTTCTCCCTGAACCAGAAGAGCTGAAAGGGTTAAAATGCAATGGAAGTACAAGAGAGGAAGGACTGGACTTTGGCGCCCTTCATGCTGCGAAAGGGGTGGAGACTCAGAGTGACCAACTCGTAGCTAAGTGCAACAGGCTTGGAGCCGCTCTCTGGATGTTAATTGTTAATAAACATACCATAAAACTGCCAGAGACTCATTAATTCTTATTGCAGCTTGCTTGCTTGCTTGCCCAAGGTCATTACATTATACTTCAGAAGTTGTCCTGGATATTTCCCCCCAATGATGTTCTATGAAGAGTAGAAAAAAGAAATCTGCATGTGCTTTCTTTGAGGTAGGGGTGGGACACCTGTGGCCCTTAAGTTGTTGGACTCTAGCTCCAAACATTCCCTGTCACTATGGCTTATGATCAGGGATCATCAGATATAGTCCATCAGCAACTTCTGGGGGGGGTGCAGGTTCCCTGTCCCAGCATTAAGGAATCTTTAGAGCTGGATGTGCTTATGTCAGATGCAATTTGTTACTTGTTTGGTTTCATTGTTTACAACAGAAAGGCATCAACGAAGCAAATGGAAAATTGTTGCAAATGAGTTCGTATATGTTTTCATTTATTTTTCATTGGAAAGCACTTGATCCTAAATTTTATTAGCAAAAAGACTGTTCTTCCTGAATATTGATACTGATGATGATGATGATGGTTCTGGGGCAGCTTACAACAACATAAGTAATGAATGAACATGGAACACATAAAAAACCTGCTTACTCCATTTTTAAGCTAAGTTCAGTCAACAACAAAATGTTTTACAGGAAGTTGGATCCAAGAAGGTACAAATGTTTTCTTTCTTCCTTTCACTGTTTATATAATTTTACAGCTATAATACCATCTTAATGAATTTGTTTTTCTCAGAATTTTATCTGGTTTATGAATTTTACCATGAAGCCCATTTCACTATGCAATTTATACAAATTTGTAACGACTCATTTGAGGGACATTGACTGTGGATTTCAATTCATCATGGATCAGTAGCACAGTAATTACACAGTAATTATCAAAGAACTTATGTGCAAATTGCCATAGTGGCAGGAACATAGGCACAGCATGAGAAAGGTAAATTACTTTTGTGTAACATCTCATTCACAAAAGACTTTTTATTTTCAGATATAATCCATATACAACGCAGGAACATTTGTCATGGAAAATACATTATCTGAAAGACAAAATTATTTTCGATCATGTTTTAAATGGTACCAATCATAGCTCCAACTCAGGATTTAATTCTACTCCAAAATTTAGGGGAGTAGATCAGTTTTTAAAGCTAATGATATATACATTGTAAAACTGTATGGCATATACTAAGTTGTATCAATGAAATGGGGACTGGTAGCAGTGGTTTGACTACCATGTATGGCATGGGGTTCTGTGAATATTGTACTTCACTGCAAAGGAAACAGGAACCTTGGGTTGGCACCTAGAATGCCTGGAATCAGGAGTGCCAACTTGAATTTGCAACCCTAACCTCCCTTCCAGTCCTCCCTCCCTCAAGACAAAATACCTTAGGAATGAAGGAAGATGAGTTAGGAGGTGGCAGACACTCGTATCAATGTGCGAAAAGTTTTTTTAAGAGATACTCCAGTCATACATCAGATTCAGCCAACGTAGGGGCCCTCCTCCTTGGCAGCAAATGATTCAATGAGTGGCTTCCCTGCTGGGAGATCCTGGGACTTGTAGTCAAGTCCCATTTGCTCATTGGGAAGATGCACTCTGCATCAGTTCCCCTAAAGGAAAGGAGGGTGTTGTTGTTTTGCCTTAGGGAAGAAGGAAGAGCAGGAAGTGTTTGATGTAGCCTGGATATGTCAGTGGGCGTTCCCATTGATGCACCACAGACCTGGGACGTTACTTCCAGTGGTTGTAAGGAAACTGAAAGCGTATCTGATTTATCTCATCTGCCATTTTATAATCCCTCCCCCATGACTTAGTTCACTTAGAAATACCAAATGGCCTTGGTTTCTATTGAATATGCAATCACTTCAGAGAAGAATAAGCTCATAATATTCTGTCCTGTCAGGAAATCCTTTAGATCTGTTTGTTTGGTTAAAAAGAAAGAAAACAGCCCCACTTACATATCCTAAACTGAATTCCCTTGGTTTGGTTGAGTGAACTAAAGAAACCTTTTTCAGCAAATGTATTCCAGATTCCTTTGCAAATGTAAAGGGGAAGGCCAAGTGCTATATATTGAAATGTGAGTGAAATTTAGATACTTCTGTTTGCCCCAAGGCCATTCCATTAAGCTTTAAAAGCTTTGCATCAAATAGGCTACACACGGGTTTTTTTATCATCCACATAACTTTTTTTAAAAAATAATAATAATAATGCTGTAGTTCTGATCAAATTTTTGCTCTTAAAGCTGAAGCAGAAGCGACTCATATTCCTATTTGAAAAACGAGTAAAGGAATTCTTCAAGAAAGTGACTAGGTGAAGACCAGCCCTTTAACCCATGGCTAAACTGAGATTGAAAAGAGGCAGTGCCAACCATTTTATCACTTGGGTGTCTATGATACTATTGTGCATTTCATTACTATGTGTGTTATTCAAGATCACCATAAATGACTAGTTATTAGAACTGGCAACCATTTCTTTATAAATAAATATAATCATGAATACATTAGATAAATACAATGATAAATCCAATAGACAGATACAATGATAGACACACTGTACAAGCAGTTTTCCCTGGCTTCCCTAAGATTATAAATAAATGAGATAGATCCCCAATATCCATTAATCAGCATTTATTGGTCAACCTACTAATATCTGAAAAGTGTTACCATTTATACACATCTTTGGTAAAAAATCATCTATTAAAATCCTTTTCATTAAAAAGTTAGGTGCTCTGTGTCAAGCCTGTACAATTAATATGCTAAGATTTTCTTAATTATATGACAGGATGGTTGAAACAAAATAAATAGAATCAATCCAATTAGTAAAGAAGACAAATGACTGAAAAGTAATAATGGTTTTCCGCACAAAAGCAGTTTGGTGATCTTCATAGCCATTTCCAGAAGCAAATGGCTGGACAGTTTTTAACAGTCCATACGTAATTAGGATATGTATGCCTTGGCAAGAAAGCAGTGGTGTTCCTATTCAGGTGGTCATAGATAGGAAACATTGGTGCACAGAGGAGAGGGGTAGGGTCTGGAGGCCTGTGGATCATACCTCTCTCTGATCCACCATCCCCCTTACAGGTGCTTGGGCGTCAAGCTACTGAGATATTTCCCCTGACTCATCAGATGCTTTCAAATTGTCCAGCTATGCTTTCGCTTTGGGGGGGGGGAGTTAGGGTTACAATTGTAGGACAGCTTACAACATTTGTATACACACACACACACACACACACTAATATAGAGAGGGTTTCTCAAACTTGGGTCTCCAGCTGTTTTTGGACTGCAACTCCCATCATCCCTAGCTACCAGGACCACTGGTCAGGGATGATGGGAACTGTAGTTCAAAAGCAGCTGGAGACCCAAGCAAGTAGAGAGAAGCAGCAATTAAAACCAAGCATAAAAGCATCAGCTGTAAACAAAAACAATAGCATGACGGAACAGAAGGGTCTTTGACAGCCAACAACAAACGGTGCAGGAGTGAAACAAGCATACTTCATAGGAGTTCCATAAACTAGGTGCAACTATGGTTATATTGACTAATATAGTTAATGTAAGAGAAGAGAAACAGAAAGATGACTGCTTTGCTCAGAAATAGTGTTCGTACTGTAGCTTGAAAGTACAAGATTCATATTGGTATTTAATGGAGTTCATATTTGTTTATTGTGTTGATATGTATTTATGTATATGGACAACGTTGATATGAAATTCGTAGTAAAGGGTTAATTTATGTATATTAATCATTTTAACTAGTATCAGCCATATTTTCATATGTGATGTCTTTATTATACACCTTTGAAATCTATATTAGACTAATGCAAAGTCAAGAGTTGCCCCAGAGTGGAGGAGCAGCAAGTATCAATGCACAGTACTTGTTTTGGCATCTGAGGCCATTTGCTGCCACTTCATGACAACCAGATTAGTGACCAGATTAGTCACTCTGCAGATAGGTAGGACTAGTTCTCATAAATAAAAATGATTGTTTAAAAAAACAATCATAACAGCAGAACTTATGCTGTTTCCATTTTAAGCTAGAAATCAGTAGAAGACAAAACTATGCTGATTTATTGAACACTTCAGACGTCCATTTTTAAATAACGGGGTAGAGAAGGGTGGACAGCAACCTGGTTTTTACAGTAACTGAAAAACATGTAGCTAAAAAACATCTAATTTGAAAGGAGTGCTGATTAATTTATGTTCCAAGATGAAGTGGTTTTGTGCAGAAGGCATCCCTGTAGCAAGCAATGAATGTGTCGCAATTCTAATTTATATGTTTGCCTTCCTAAAAACTTGAGTTATTCCAAGAGGAAAAAATTTACAATGGGATTGAATTGAACTGTTGGATTAGAACTTGTGATCGGATTGTTTTGACTAAAAGAAGCTATGTCCTTGAACATGGCGGACAAAGAGCGCATTGTTGACTGGAAAAAAATCCTAGCTGCAGCATGGGAAGTGAGAGATGAAATTCGAGCCTTTACTGCGAAGTGGAGAGGAGAAAGTGATGTTATGTCGGCTGGAAAAGAGGAGGAGGGGGAAGTCCCCACCAAGGTCGATGAGACAGAAAAAGTAAAAAAAACATGCTGCAGGAAAAAAGTCAAGAGGCGCAGGAATATTGGAATTTGGAAAGTACAGAAGAAAAAGGTGAAGAAAAGAAAAGAACACCCCAAAAGGAAAGAACAGGAGGAGCAGAGCCGGGACAGAAGAAAACAAGAAAAAGGACTACCTTTACAAGAAGAGGAATGGACCTGGACTTTGGAAAGACAGGGAGTGGGCTGACGGATGTTATTTGACAATATTGGGACAGAATGTAGTTTTTAGACAAGGATTATGGACATGGCTGAGGATTTGAATTAGTAAAGGACATAACATGGCTAGAGGCCTGGAAATTAAGGGGAGATGGAGGGAGAATATGTAGATATATTAGAAGTAAATGCTGAGGCAAAGATTTAGTGAAGTAATGTGTATAATTGAAGATGATTTTAAATAAGAATTAGAAACCTGTTATAAGAATATGATGTGGAAATAGGGAACAATAGGGAGGACGTGAGGGAGTCACGGAAGATATGTAAGGAAATAATGATGGCCTATCCCGGAACTTGGGACAGGCCCAAGCGAAGTTAAGATAAATGGTATTTAGGTCAGGGGTGTCAAGAATGGGTAATTCCTCTGTGAGAGGGGGGGTAAGATTTGTGCCTCCCATGGTGAGAGAGGGGGGGCGATGAAAACCTGACCGAGATGTAATGCGCTTATAAAATTGTAAAATCAATAAAAATTATTTTAAAAAAAAAAATAAATAAAAACTTGAGTTATTCCCCTACATAACTAGTTATGCAGATTTGGAAAATGACCTCTGAGAACAAGGCTGTATAATTATTGGAGTAGTGCTAATCAGATGGATTTTTAAGAGCAAAACCGCAAACAATTTTTCCTATGTCTTACATTATTCATGGACTTTCTATTTATACATATTAATGAAAGAATAAGCTTTAACGAGCAGTGAGTACTTTGTCACTTTCTTTTTGTTCTGTGCTGAACAGCTGTAAAAAATAACACCTAAGCCAGCTGTTTCCTCTGACTAGTCTAAGATTAGAAATAAGGATTTTAATGCACATACTGCTTACGCTTGGGAATAAGTACTTTGGCACATCTTACACATGAATGTGGTTATAGCAGCACTACAGATTCTATTAATGCTTCCTAAATGCTTATTGTATACTTTTCTCTATTCGACATAGAAATGTACTGTACAGACAACAGGCTGTAGTTCTGGATTAAGCGAGATGCATACACACACAGCACAGCACAGCACAGCATAATTTCTTTCACAGATAATTTCTTTACAAGGAATTATCACAGCATGACTTCACCTTTACATAACAATAAAATAATTCCAGTTACAGGTAGGTAGTCGTGTTGGTCTGCCGGAGCCGAAACAAAATAAAAAAAAATCCTTCCAGTAGCACCTTAGAGACCAACTAAGTTTGTTCTTGGTATGAGCTTTCGTGTGCATGCACACTTCTTCAGTGTATATAGTGAGAGGGTGGGGAGGGGTATTACTCAGAAGGGTGGTGGGAATGGGAGATTGACTGATAGGTGAGGTAAACAACCTGTTGACGCCTGTTAACGACTGCAATTGGTCTTGCAGGAAAAAGCAAGGGGTGAGATGGCTAAAAAAAACTTTGTCTTGTATAATGAGATAAGAATCCAATGTCTCTATTCAAACCAGGTCTCTCCATGGTTTTCAGTTTGGTAATCAGTTGCAATTCAGCAACTTCTCTTTCCAGTCTATTTCTGAAATTCCTTTGTAATAAGACAGCTACTTTGAGATCTTGTATAGAATGTCGTGGGAGACTGAAATGTTCTCCTACTGGTTTCTCTGT
This sequence comes from Darevskia mixta, assembly GCA_034641385.1. NCBI lineage: Eukaryota > Metazoa > Chordata > Lepidosauria > Squamata > Lacertidae > Darevskia > Darevskia mixta. Next base: position 13,100,045 of record JAWWNH010000029.1, read on the forward strand.
CTTGTGATTCCCGATGTCAGATTTGTGTCCATTTATCCTCTGGCGTAGGGTTTGGCCTGTTTGTCCAATATAGAGAGCTGAACGGCACTGTTGGCATTTGATGGCATACACAATGTTAGAAGATGAGCAATTAAATAGTCTTAATTAATTGCCTTCCTATGTCTGACTGAAGGTACATGTAGACCTGGACTTTTTTTAACAGTGGCTTCCCTGATACCCCAAGGAAGTTCATTAATTGGATCAAAAAGATTATGAAATGTAGTTTTAAAAATCAGATGTTTGCTGTAGGATTCCCAGAGTCCGCTCCAGTCAGTCTATTTTATCATAGAATTGTTGAGGTGAAAGGGACCCCTGAATTACAGTGTTTTCAAAGCAATTATCTTTTCTCTTTATTCACTTTCATTGTTCATAGTCTTGTCTCTCTTCTACTTTCATGGAATCGGTCATCCTGAATGATTCTGGGATCACATCTGTTTTACTTCCTAGTAAGGCCAATTGAGAATAAGAAGACTGACACAGGAGAACTCTTTCACCAATTCATACAGCCAAGTAATGATTGAAAATACAGTGGTACCTCGGGTTAAGTACGCTTCAGGTTAAGTACACTTCAGGTTAAGAACGGACCTCCAGAACGAATTAAGTACTTAACCAGAGGTACCACTGTATCACATATAAATTTTGAATCTACTCACTGTTTTCTGTTCCTCTTGTGTTTTGTGGCTTTAAACAAGCCTCTTAGGAGTTTACATTTTTTAGCTTTATTGGCATGGTCAGATAAAAGAGGTGGATGATATTGCTAGGCACGAACTGTTCACTTGGATTGTTCATTATCTATTTTTGTTGTTCAGCTGACAGTATGTAAGAATGACTGTGCATTGCATTTGATCCAGACCTTCTCTTCCATTTGTGGAAAGGCTCCTTGTTTGCAGGTAGGGTTGCAATAAAGTGGGGTTCTCCACCAGTAGAAAAGGAGGAGAGATGATTTTCATGGATTTCCTGTTGTTTAGAAGCAGTTTAGAAGCAGTTGCCAACAGCCAACAAACTCCCTGTAATGGTTTTGGTTATTTAGAGCTAGTTGTACAGCTCACCATGTCCATTGTTTAAAAAACATTTAAAATATTTAAAAAATATTAAGACATCTGTGCATTTAGTAGCATGGAAACGATATTTTTCTACTTCTACAATGAAATAAAACAAGTCATTTCCTCACATTTTTATTTGTGTGTGCATGTTGTAAAAGCATTATCCTTGTAAGAATCTCCCTTGCAGCTTTCTGCAAATGACAGATTTCTCCTGCAAGTTAGAATGGTCTGTATTTCAAAGATAATGTGTATATTCTGATGCAAAAGCTATCCTGGTAATTGATGAGTAAACTGCAGCATAAAATGTGACACAAATGGGCAGCTGAAATTAATGTAATAGTATTTCAAGGGAATCCAACTTTTATTCTAACTAATAATACACACTAAACGACCATTTTCTTTCTCTTGGATGTTTCTTCTTCAGTTCTTTTCCAACTCATTTTGGCTGCCAGTCCACTACCTGAATTTGTTTGCAGACAGTCCTATGAAAACAATTGTGTGTCCATAAGCTGCCAATTATGAATTCATGGAGCTTTTTACTATACCTTGTCCACATCTATTGCAGCACTGAGGGAGGAGCAATTTGTAGGAGACTTATTTCAGACTGAAAAGAGGAAACCATAGTTTTGCAGAAAGATCTTAATCTCAGTCCTGCCCTGCACTTATCAGGCACATTGGGAACTGACCTTCTGCAGTGGGGAATGCTGCCGGCATGTTGGCAGTGGTGATGTGACAGTGGGGTGGAGCTCATACAGTGAAAGCTGATACAGTGGAGCTCATACAGTGAAATTGCATGATGAGGAATGCTTGGGGGTTATAGGCTTTTAAAGCAGTTTATGCTTCATTTTCCCTGATGATAAGGGGGAAAGGGTGTCACATGGTGAAATCCAGTTCAGTTCTGTGAAGAGATTGGCTGTGAGTACGATGCCTCTCAAGAAACCAGGTCATGCTGTGATATGTAATTGAGATTAGTTGAATTTTAGTCCTGTGCTTGCCCGTTTCCACTGTAAAACCAATAACAAAGCTGTAACATTTTCTAATCTAGCCCTTGTCTTTCCTATAGTCTTCTCCTGAGGGGTTGTTTTTCTAGCAGAATCATCAGGGGGAACTTCTAAAAATACACGCACAGTCCAGCCAACAGCACTTACTAGCTGTAGCCAGGCTGAGGAACAATCTTCATAAAAATGTCTACAGTTCTGCTTATAAGCAGCATTTTGTCTGCGGTGAGTGATGACAGGACCATTCTGCATGTTGTCACCACGCATGTAACTCTTGCTATGAATATAAACCAGCTGAGACATTCACAGAAGATAAAAAAAAAAAGATTGAACAAATCCTCCGGCATCCTGCAGTAGATGATCAAAACAATCAGACCTACCAGCATGTCAGAAATAATCTTTGTTGGACATGATGTACTTACTAATTCTTTAATTGTTATCAATTCCATATTCTTTCCTGTTTATCCTTTCATTAAGCCCTTCTTTTAAAATAGTAACACAGCTGTGCAAGTTACTCGAGCTCCGATCAGTTAATCTATATTGTTGCGCACCACCCCGGTCTCTGGGTGGTGCAAGATTCCAGTAATTTCAGGTGCTTACCCCAAGTTTGTGTATCTTTGGGAATGAAGGACAATGGAGTCTGTTCTATCTTTATGGTATATGGTTTATTTACAAATATATGCAACCTGAGCCTATGGACTCACAGCATTAACACCCCAAAAGGGCCTTGCTTCTGCCGTGGATTCAGACAGAAATTAATCATGGCTCTGTCTGTCTGTCTGTCTGTCTGTCTGTCTGTCTGTCTGTCTGTCTTGGTTCCCAGCTTGCTTCTTTGCTTCGAGCTCACATCACTCCAAACTCTCCCCTCAACTCTGTCTTTGTCCTTCTAATAGCCTGCGAGTAGAGAGAGGACCTCCCCACCAATTTACCATCTTGCACAGAGACACTTCTTTTGTTCCTCTGAATGGATCATCAGGTCACCAGGAAGCTAGCTTGGCTATTCCAAGAATTAGGAGGAAGGCAGGCATTCAGCCTACACCCCCCCCCCCAAGAAAACCTCATAACAGTATCATTGTCTGCTAGTACTGGTCTAATTGCTACAGCTTTAGAATGTTGACTTAAGGACTTACAGATTGTTGAAGTTTCAGAGATGGGCAATTTTCTGATACTTTCCAACTTTTACAACAGTAAATCCTATAATCTACTCGCAGGTTTGACCTGTGTCCAGAGTTAGATGAGGCAGTTGCTTCAGGTATATTCAGGGGAGTAGCTAGCTGCTCCGGCACCACAGGCCACCATGGCAATCTGTCCGGGGGGGGGGGGGTGCCGCAGCAAGCTGCCCACAGAGTCTGCCTAGTAGACGCAAGCCCCATGCTGCCATTTCGGGCAGCGCAGGCCCCCAAGCCACCATGTCACTCCCAGGAGGCCAGGCCCCGCGGTAAGTGCCATCCCCGCAGTGTGCCATTTTGGCACCCCCTCAGGAATTACACCCGGGGCGGGCCACACACCCCTGGGTATATTCTTAAGGAGGTGTCATAGCTTTGCCTTTTGTTTCATTTTGTGTGAAAAAGAAAAGTAGGGAAATACGTCATATATTATGTTGTTGCAATATAGGACTGGCATTGCCTAATTCTGCAGTGCAGAATTTGGATTGGCATTGTAAGGCAACGTTGCACTTCCACCCCGGTCTGCCTTTGCATTTTGGTCCAGGTTCCACAGTGCTGCAGATGCAAGTTATCAAGAGTATACAATGAGAAGTTGGGAGCATGGAGTACAAATATTGGAGCTACCAATTATTTCTGTTCTTCTGCAGGTGTATTGGGTCTCAGTGCTGACAAAAGGACATGTTTTGGGAGCCTATACTAGCCCACTGCTGCTCAGTTCCCTTGAGGTTCTTGGATAGGCTATTATGTGAAAGTTGATGGTTGCTTGATGCAAAATGTTAAAAGTGTTAACAGTATTCTCTTTACTTCACTCAAATGATGTGACTTTTTCTCCCCGGATATGATAATTGGCTGCATACTTTCCATCTTCTTGAGTGGTCTGAGAAAATGTTATTAAGTGGGATGCAGTTTAACCTTCCCACACAGTGTGCTACAAAACTATTTTTTTCAATAATAGGAAATTTGTGATATGATTGCTGTATGATTTCCTATATTTCTCAAAATGGATAAAAGCAGAATCCTTGAGGGGTGTTGCTGTTGTTGTTGTTTTAAAGATTACTTTGAGGGGGGAAACAAGCCTACTTGTACCCACAACCTGCCCCATTCATTTTGCTGAAGAGGCCAATCCATGAGAAAGGAATGATGAAGTTGTTTGCATATGCTGCAGTTTTTCAGAACCCACCATATCTGTGCTTTTAAATATTTCCCTCGGTGCAAAAAATTCATTTCCAAAAAGGGTGTGAGATTTGTAGCTCTTGTTAAAGGAAAATCAGACCCTCTTGGGCTTGTAGAAGGAGTTTGGTGGTTCTTTGATCCTGTCATTAGTGTGTGTTTATTGATAAGAAGATTTCAAATAAGTAGCTGAGTTTTGAAAATGCTTAAATCTGAAGGAGGTTTTTTCCTTGGGTTGACTCAAGACTTTGTCATGCTTAGACTGAACCCATTGAAATGATAGGTTTTAAGTTAAGTTAGTACTCATGACGAATTTAAATTCTGTAGATTTCAATGGGTCTACTGTAAGCATGACGATAAGTCTCAGCCAACTTTGTTTCTTTTGAAAGAAGCTTGGTCTCTCTGTTAATGGAATAAAGTAGATTCAGAATATGGATCTAAGAATCAGGTTTGTGAAGATAAAATGTTTCCTTTCAAAATCATCGTCCGCTGTCTCGTTAGGTAATAAGGGATGGCAGAATGGTATGAACAAAGTGAAACATCATCTGTGTATGGGGGATTTCAAACCCCTCCATCTGAAGGCAGCCCCCCCGTTCCTTGTAGATTATAGGATGCGGGTGGTGCTGTGGGTTAAACCACAGAGCCTAGGGCTTGCCGATCAGAAGGTCAGTGGTTCGAATCCCCGCGACGGGGTGAGCTCCCGCTGCTCGGTCCCTGCTCCTGCCAACCTAGCAGTTCGAAAGCACGTCAAAGTGCAAGTAGATAAATAGGTACCGCTCCGGCGGGAAGGTAAATGGCGTTTCCGTGCGCTGCTCTGGTTTACCAGAAGCTGCTTAGTCATGCTGGCCCTCAGCCAGTAAAGCGAGATGAGTGCCGCAACCCCAGAGTCATCTGCGACTGGACCTAATGGTCAGGGGTTCCTCTACCTTTACCTTTAGAGTGGGATACTCCCACCGGAAGAAATAATCAACCATACACATGATTTTGGGGGAAGGACCACAGGATTTGGGGGAAGATGTCACTGGTAGATGTCTCATGCTTTACATGCAAAAGGTCCCAGCTTCAATCCCTGGTGTCCAAGAAAGATTCCTGCCTGGGGAGCTACTGCTTGTCAATGTTGACAACTCTTGAGCTAATTAGAGCAGTTGTCTGACTTGGTATAAGAGAGCTTCCTATGTTTCTATGCTGAAGCTTTCCAGCATACACATTGCTTTCTCTGGATCCCTGGCGGGGGGGGGGGGGTCCCATTATTTGTAGCATAGTAAAAGTTGCCATGATGTGCAAAACTTGTTTTAATTTATTCATTTCATTTGGCTAAAAACAGCCAATGGCCCTGTAGTACTGCTGTATTGTGGGGAAAAATAAAGAGCAAAATGGCTTCTGCTCTGGATTTTCACTGGGATATCTCATGTTACAAAGACATAAGTGGATAAATAGCGAGGAAAATTTCTGAAGATGTCTACCACTTCTGCTTCTCCCATCCAGTGTCTTTTGATATACTACCCTAAGGGCATGTGTGAGGGAAAATCATTACAAGGAGGCATGGATGGCTGTAATGGGGCAGTTAAAAATTAATTATGTTTCCCATTAAAAATCGGATAGAAGCCTTAACACATGACAGATTAGACATCATGACCGTTATGAACAACCTTTTGTTCTACTGCTGTTTTTCCTGAAGGAGCAAAATGCAGTGCCTTATGTTCACATAATAGTGATATAAAAATACCACCATTTCTTTGTCTGAGCATCATTCTTTTATTTGAAATATGTTGAATCTAAGAGCTTCTTATTACAGTTGCATGAATTCAGAAAGCTGGGCACGCTGTGTATGTTTGTGGTTTGTGGAAACTATTTCCCATGGATGACATACTCAAAAACTAAACATTTGTTTCTAAGACACCCAATGGAGAAATTGGTGAGGAAGCAGAATCCAATATCTAGGTGTTTACTCATTCTAAACATCTCTACAGATTCTGAAGACTAATCAGTCTATCTGTGGCCCTTTTGGCAAGTTATATTAACTTTGGAATCTGTTTCCTAAAGCTTGTTTTTATAGATTTATCAGTGATTAATTAAAAACGTCCTTCTGTATTCTGTTTCATAACAATATTTTAGGATCTATTCCTCTCACAAATTATACAAAGCAACAGTATTTACTGAGTGTAGTAATATTTATATTGAGAATGTCTATATCCAACAACATCCTTATGTTCATAAAAGAAATCAGTTTGAAAAGTTTGTTTAGCCCAGATCATTGCCAAACATTTGCTTTAAAGCAAGAAACTTCATAGAGCTTATCAGGGTGTGGTTTATTGACCTGGTTTTAAAGAAATAATGAAAGGTTTCCATTTTAAAGAGCCTTCTCTGAAAGCATCTCTCCTGGAAGGAGCACCATGTATTCTGTGCTCCGATTGCTTGACCCCATAAAGAACACGGCAGCTTCATTTTGAACCAACATGAACTTCCAAACTGTCTCTAACGGCAGCCTCGTGTAGAACATGTTACAGTAGTTTAATCTGTATAAAACGAGAACACATGAATAACCATGGTCAGGTCTGCTTTCGTGACATAGGGTCCCAGGTGGCAAATGAATCTGATAAAAGGAACTCCTGAAAATGGATGCCACCTGTAATTACATAAGTTGATCCAGATCCAGGAAGACCCCCCCCCTCCAAACTGCTAACTCGGGGCACTGTCATCCCATCCAGTACTGATCACACACCTCCAAAGCTGGTTTCCTCATCCACAGTGCCTTCATTTTATCCAGATAAAGATTTGGCTTCTTTGCCAAGAGGTGAGGAGAGCAAATGGTGGGGATAACTATATGGCAGAACCCTCAAACTGGTAATGTTTGATTGATGCAGCAGTTGAGGTTTTCTATTTGTGAATGAAATTATTTTAAAGAGGCCTCTGAGAATTCAGCCTACTCACTAGTAATGTGAAGGAAGGGAAATGTAATGTGAGGAAGGGAAAGAGAGTCCCATTTCTTGATCCTGGAGAGCAGATGTCTGCAGAAAATTCAACCCTCACCCTGAATTCATTGGACTTCAGATGCATCATGCATGTCAATTCATTCAGTATCAACTCCTTGTTTCATGTAATAGCCCAGGATGCTTTTGTGCATGTAGCTTTCACATGCAGCACTGCATCATGCTATGTGGTATTAATTGTTCTCTTGCATGTATGTCCTGTTCACAAGACTTCAGATGTTTAGCTGTGAACAAGTTAAAACACCCATAAACTGATGTGCGGAAAGCACCACAAATTTCAGGAAAGCTGCTAGAATTTCTGTATCAAGAGTTGGCAAGAATGGAAACTCTGCATCAATCTTGATGATTCCTCAAAGGCTATGAGCTGTGACTTAGTCACATGGGTGTGAATGCACAGAGGCCTCTTTTCAACGATCCCATTTGCAGGTAAAAGCAAGCAATTTCTTTTCCTGGACAACCTTTAGAAACTGATTTTGTGGAAATTTTACTCTGAGATATATATAGATTATTATGGCAAGCAGAATTGCCTCCGTAAATATTGTAAGAATGATGTTTGCTGTATTAAATGGACCCTATAGCTTCTATAAAGTGACCAAATGGGAGGGGGAGGAAGATTAACTTTTTCAGTGTTGGAATAACATGTTATCACAGAACGGCAAGAGAGAAAATTTATGTCATCACCACCACTGAATAATGCTTTTTAAAATAAAGATAACCACAATTCCTTGGGAACTATGGATGCATTGAAAGTGTTGTGTACATTTCTTGGAGCCCTAAATCAAAGTCACATATGTACCTTGCATTTAAAGTACTCTTATACCACTTTAGCAATCTTGGGACCCGCCCCCATGAATCCTGGGAACTGTAGTTCATTTAAGTGTGCTGAGAGTTGTTAGGAGGCTCCTCAAAAAGCTACAATTCCCAGCACTTTTAACAAACCCAGCCAAAGTTCCTTTCTACTCCATGCTGGTTATTTGGATTCCTTCTGGCAATTGAATTGTTTTTCTTCCTCTGCTAATTTCACCTCTCTTTTTCGGCTTTAACAGGGAATTATTATTTTTTGTAAAACAATTTTCCTAATAAGCTTCATCTTGACTGCTTGCAGAGTTAAAATATTTCACCCTCCTAATAAATCATTGCCCGATGTTCTTTGCAACCACCAACCAACCCTATTAGGTTTTTACCAGGACCTGGTTCAAATATATTATTTATCATTTTTAGGTTGCATTAGTTCCCATGTAGAGCTAGTCACTTTAACTCTGCAGTGTGAAGGAAGCAGTTCTGACATGGAGAAAGTATGCTCACAGATACAGCTTCCTGTGGGCAATTAATGGGGGATGTGTGTGTGTGTGTGTGTGTGTGTGTGTGTGTGTGTGTGTCACCCACCATGCACTTGCACAATTGCAGTTCGGTATTTAGGGTGAGCACATGCCATGCATGATCGTGTCAGGCCAGATTGTTTAATCCACAGCCATACTCTGAGAGTTGCTTTTGAGCACATTTGAACCAGACCAAACATTCCTTGACTCACCCTGCTCTCCCATTTCACATGGAGTTTGTCCCGGGTTGTGTTAAGCCAGTGCCACATCCACAGGACAGAAGGAGGGGAATGGGGGGGGGGGTCCTTTCACTGTGCCTGTTTCCAGACCAAAGCCGGTCTCAATAACATCACATGATAACAGCATGGTTGGTTCATTATCCAGCAGACCCTGTGCCACTTCTGCCTCCTGTGCCATGTCCTGTTCGGGGGATTTCTGCTGGCTGTTTGGAAAGGTGCATTGGAGCACTGATTTCTGGCAGGGCTTCCTGCTCTACATCCACCCCATCCAACCCCTAATCAAGTATGGTGGATCCAGGTTTGGATTGCTCTGTAAATGTGATATGTCAGGGATGTGCCCACCCCTGCCAGTCCGGCACTGAGTGGCTACCGGCAGCCTCAGCCTTTGTTGTCGACGGACTCGTCTCCCAGTGAGTCTGCCAGCTCCTCCTCGGGGGAGGAGCAGTTACCGGGAGGGAGCCAGGTAGTGAGAGGTCTCCAGGAAGATGCAGAGAGACCTAGCACCACTCAGCAGACCCACTCGGAGGGGGAGACGCCGTTTCCAGCGCCCGCTTTACGCAGAAGGAGAAGGCGGCACTTTAGAGTGCCGAGACTCGGGTGTTGGCGCCGCAACAGGAGGGGGGCACTTCCGGATTCCGCTAGCGACTAGACGGTCATGTTTAGGGTTAGCTCCGTACTGTACATAATTGCACAATAAATACAAGAAGGACTTGGTCTTTACTCATGTGCAACCGTTAAGCGAACCTGACATGATAGGACTGCAGCAATAGGTAATTATGAACATCTTCAAGTTACATTCATTTCTCTAATGGATACTAATCTGTGTGCTGGATCTGCTACATTCACTACCACACTTGATGTACAATTTCAGCTTCTGGCAGCCATGATCACTTCCGCGAACGCATGTTGTTGGTATGCCACAGGGGAGAAACAGAACTCCTGGTACTTGTAACTTTTGTCTTGATTTGCAGGGATATTTCCTCTCCTAAGATGTAGAAGAATTCCTCCCTACCAGTATTTATACATAATTCCAATATGTGCAAAGGGTTAGGTTAACTCCCCAAGAAAGCTAATGTGTTCTAAGTGTGAGTGAAAATTTAATGCTCCTTACTTCTTTTACCGTATAATAGAGTGATGCTTGAATTCTGATCTGAAGTAATGCCATGGCGTTTCAAGTCAGCATAAGAGCAACTACGAGCTGTCTGAGCAAAAGGGAGGGAGAATTAATACTGTGGCTTCAATCCTTGGATATGATTGACAGTATATGATACGAAATAATAGCCTTTCAAAGGCCATGCATTTTAGCTTCTCAAAGGAATTGTGAAGTTACTGCATAGCAGGTCAAGGTCTTCAAGTAGCATAATTATCAGAGAAGTGCCAATCCAAAATCGTTTTCCATTTTATAAAATGTGCTAATTTATAGGTGAAGTTGATGGTGGCTTTTCTTCTTCTTTTTTGAGAGCTGAAAGAATACATTTTACAAAAAAAAAGTGCTTAGAATATAATGATACACAATTTTGACATGTTTTTCATTTCAAATACAGCAGCATTTTAAAGAAATGGCCATTTGAATTTAATTCTTTGAGTTGTGTATTAGCCTGGTTTTGATTTGCGTATGCTGTGTCAGGCAGAAAGTGACAAAAATATAGATGGAAATGAAAAGTGAAAAATGGTATGTTACAATCCAATGGATACTTACTTGAAAGTAACTTGCACTAAATCAGTGTGACTTAATTCCGAAGGAAAGTGTTTGTGGACAATTGGACTTTGGTGTGAAAATATTGCTTCTTTTTTGAAATACTGCTACTGGTTTGTACTTTCTCTATATTTATAAATCTGATATGATTTGTTTGTTGGCCATTAATAAAAGTCAATGGGTGGAACCCAATGTAGTACAGGAAAGTGTCCCCTTGAAAACACAGGGATTCTGTTTTCTTTTCTCCCCCGAAACTGCCACCCATGTGTCCCAAAATCTGCTCCAGAGGGTTGGGGGACCCTGTAGAGCGATTTTGTTGTGGGGCTGCAAGGGGGCTGGAGGGGGGGGGAGAAAAGCTTACATTCTGTTATGCAAGCAGATTCCCACTGTACTGGGAGGGCGGGTGTCGACATTATTGAATGCCACCAATTAAATGAAATTAAAGCTGGCTTATCTTGAGAAGACCTAAAATTAATGGCTTGTTACATGACTCGCTGAGCTGCTGTGAACCTTATTTTAAACTTTCCTTTCAAATTTACTAAACCAAAATGTATGTTTCCGTTTTTGTCCATTTGATGCATTAAAAAAAATCCTTGATTAAAAGAAATCACTGAAAGGTATTTTGGACCTTTGTATGGACAGATGCATTTAAAAAAAAACCAATAAAATTTTAAAAATCCGTTGTGTGAGCAGATACTACATCTGTATTCACATTAAAAGATGGATATTAAGGTGTATTTTGTATGCTGATTTCAGTCACCTACCACACAACTTTATCAGAGAACTTCAAGGGTAGGTCAGCAAAGGCAGTTTGGCTATAGTTTGTCTCTCAGTGTTTTGTTTTGACTCCTGTGTCTTAGCGATGCATGAATAAAGAAACTGATGTGTGTCACCCACGAACACAGTTTTTGCTTATTGCATGATTTTCACAGAAAACGCCAAAGTCTTGGTGGGTTTTGTTTGTTTTCCTTGTTTCCTAAGTTAACCTCATAAGCATTATCTGTTGCATGACCATGACCGATGACTGTCTCATTTTGTATTTGTCTTCCATATGTGATTAATATCCAAATGTTCTTTTTTTCCTTCCTTTTCCCTTTTTGTAGAAATTATTGAGCCTACTACTACTAGTCCTGTCTCAAGCCCAGGTCAGTATCCACATACACCCCCAAAGTATGCTTGGGTACTCCCTCCTCCCTCTTGTCTTTCCAAGGAATGACAACATATATGTTGCTGTCATGCCAGTAGACATGCAGTAGATGTTGAGCAGTATTACTTCTATTACTGCTGAATTGTCTCTTTCCTGTCTTTGTGCACTCACCGTTTGTGCTGCTCTTTGGGCAAATGCTATTCTGCCTTGGTAGATTTCTTTTATGAAAGCGCTTCTCTGTTTCCCCGTCCCAAAGATCACACAGCAGATGCAGACAGCATTGGCTTAGTGGTGAAATGCCTTGTGCTTTTTATATTCTCTTTGTGGTATTATCTGTGCTAAATTGATTGTTGGCTGTTTTGCTAGAAGCAAGGCATTTGTGTGAGTTTTCTTTTTCCCCTGGCTCTTCCTTTGTGCATATTGTGTTGGAACATCTTTGACCAAATGCAGGCCTGTGCTAATGATGGGGTACCTTTTTCTGTAAAGGTTGTTCACACAGCAAAGCTTCATGAGCAGAAGTAACACAAGATGAAAAATTTTATTAATTTTAACTTACAGGATCAGATCTTCAGAGAGAAATGCAGATTTTCCATCTCCCGATTAATAATAAAAAAGGCAGAATCATTCCTTGGTCTTTAAGGGCTATTCTGTTATTCCTACCATAATTTCACTGGACTAACACCTGCAGAGGTTACTTCAGCTCTTAAAAAAACCCAAAACAAAACCCTGATGGGTAGAATGGGCAAAACTGTATATATTTTTCATAGTACTTAAGGAATGTCTTGCTTTACCTATCCTCTAAAAAAATCAGAACTGTGGAAACAGGTTCTGTTGACAAACCAGTGCATATTTCTACAAAACCATAGCATGCTACAAATCTTCAGCAAAGACTTGGCCTACCCCTGGTAGCCACAATGCCGAGGGCAGATGCTGACACCAAAATTCTAGCTTCGTAAACTTTTGAAATATGGTAGTCTTTAGTGTGGAAATTTGCCCTGCTTTGAAGATGTATAGTTTGAACTATAAAGAATGAGGGTTCCCACTGCTTCTGTAGAAATTCTCATGTGTTTTCTGTGTCATTCATGCTGTGTCTGACACAGCTGTGCAACGAACTAATCTAGCAGTGTCTTGAAAGAAACACTTAAAAGTCGTGCTTAGGGTTTGTCTGGTAGTCTCACTTGCCACATAGCTGATAATATAGCGAATTTGCTTTTTCTTTTCATTTTACCACAGTGTTATCAAAAAAAAGAGCTTTGCTATAAAACCTAATTCAACCTAAAATTCATTTATACCAAAGTTGTTAGTTGTTTGAGCGCACTCCTTCTTTAGAAAGCAATCCTCAATTGAAACATTTTGCAGGTTGAGGAGCATTGTGCCCCGGTGCACTTTTTCTATAGTTTTAACATTCCTCCCCATACCTACCCGTGAGCCTAAAATTTACAGTCAATCAGTAAATTTGTTGCTCAACCAAAGATCATAACAAATCTGAATGGTATAGTATTGACAAGTGGAGATCCACAAAATCACACAGTGCCTTCAGATGGAAAACCCCTCATGAGCACTGTAAAGGATTTTCCAAGCTGGTGGCCAATGACCACATAAGCTGCCTTCCTCTCTTCCCAGAAAGGCTACATTTTATGTCTGCTATGTGAAAAACAGGCACATGCAAGCAGATGCTATTGAGAATTCTGAAGTTCTCCCCAGAAGGATAGGACCATAATGGGAACATAGACATACAGTGATACCTTGAGTTAAGAACTTAATTTGTTCCGGAGGTCCATTCTTAACCTGAAACTGTTCTTAACCCGAGGTACCTCTTTAGCTAATGGGGTCTCCTGCTGCGCCGGCACCGCGCGATTTCTGTTCTCATCCTGAAGCAAAGTTCTTAACCCGAGGTACTATTTCTGGGTTAGCGGAGTCTGTAACCTGAAGCGTCTGTAACCCGAGGTACCACTGTACATGCAAAGAAGCAAGGGTTGCTATCACCTTGCATGAAGATTTACCGGTAGGTGGTATGCAGCAATGCTCCTTTCAGGACTAGAAATCCTGTGGGCCTGGGATCTTCAAACTTTTAATTCTGTCTCTTTTATTAGTATTCCGTAACACTTTGCTTCCCCATAGCTAGTTATGTGCTGAGATTCCTTGGGAACTTCAATCTGCTGGGTAAGCCTTATCTAGAAGATTTATCTTCTAGATAAAGGCAGGATCCAGTGGCAATACCTGCTGTAGGGAGTATCCATTCGTCTTACTGCTACCCGCCCAATGACTAATTGATCTTTTGCTGTAGCAAGAACGCATAAATATTGTCAAGGCTACTAATGTAACCCCCTATCGCTGATGGGGTTGCCAGAGACCACAGGGACCGTAAGCATAGCTGTAATGCTTTGTAGCTTGCTTTTAGCTGTTTAAGAAAAATATTTACCCTTTACCCTATTTGTATGTCCAAAATGAACCCCTGCCAGTTGGCAAAACAACAAGTTTCCTTCTTCAGACAACTTGTGGGCGCAGGACTGGTCCCACTCCAGATGATTGTAATTGAATGGCTTAATGCTTGAAGAAGCCCACAGATTGAACAAGAAGGAATGATGGATTCTTAATATGGTCCCCTTTTGATTTATTTCATTCACTTCTTCTATAAGTGTTCCACAGGCAGTGGTTGTCTTTGTGGCTTCATCTCTCCACCTGTTGTTGTTGTTGTTGTTGTTGTTGTTGTTATACAAATTTATTGACTGCTTCACAGCATAAAGCCACCAAAGCAGTGCACAGTGTAGAAACAGAATAATACACAGAAGGTCCTTTTATTGGCTTCTTGTTTTTTGAGGAGATTGGATGAGTTTGGTTATTTTTGTACCCTTGATTTCTTTTTGTGTGTGGTGTTTTCTTATTTTAAGCTGCTTTGGATGGGCCATTACACCCACAAAACTGCCCTGAAACATTTCATGGTGGTGGTGATAGTAATCTGTTTGCTTCCTTATCTCCCCCCCCCCAAAAAAAACATACACGCACTACAATACAGTAAGAAGTTAATAACAGATATGAGTGGGCTTTAGTGTATCTGACTTCATGCTGGATCGTGGCCAGTTTATTTTATCGTTAAACGAAATACATATTGTATCATTTTGTTTTGTCTCACTGGTGATGTAAATTGCTTAGCTTTAATGTTTGAGTTCTTTCAACACTTTGAATGTACAACTAAAATGTAGCAATCTAGGGCTGTGTGTTTTTAATAGCTGTTTATTCCTTGTCAGCAAATGAAGTTGGAGTGCAAATAATGAAGATTTATGGAGTACTTTTGAAAACAGAAATGTTTATGGATGGCCTATGTTATACTGTTTTAGGAGGCTTTCATGAGAAAGAAGGAATCAGTGATGACAGGGGAAAATTACAGCCTTAGAAATGAGTATAATGTGTTTAAAGAGCCTATCTTGGTCCCAGTTTTGATTTTGTTTTGCTGACATCATTGGCAGAACTTCCATTTCCCATTAGTTCATCATAGCATACCCAACTACCTCTCAATGATGAACATTTCTTCTTGCCATGCTAGCTGCTAATTAGCCATTGTTCACTTTCAGTCAACATCAAAAATAATTGGAGAGGGATTTCCTTCACAAACCCTGAAAATATCATCTGGACAAAAACCATAAACATAAACGTTTGACATTTTGAGAGGCAGGCAGTACTGATCAATGTTGTTGCAACTGATGATGATTCAGAAATGCTGGCAGCAATGAAGAGAGAGAAAGGGAGAGACGACAACAAATGAACATTTTCTAGTGAACTTCAAGAATTAGCTTGAAATTCTACAGACTGACAGGCAAAATTAACTATGACTAAATGAAAAGCATTGCAAAACATGTATAATCTCCACTGAAGATAGTGTTGGGTGAAAGTTGATGCAGTGTGGAAATTTACAGCTTGAAAATGAAGAAAATGATGAACATTTGCAAGCAAAGGACTGCAGAAAGCAGATTGTTTTATAGTAGATTGGCCAAGAGGAATTTATATAATTGGGGAAAATATTAATAGGAACTAGAGAACTGAACAAAGGGCCACAGCTCAGTGGTGAGGACATTATTTGCATACACAAGATCTCACGTTCAATCCCCAGCATCTCCAATTAACAGGATGTGAAGTTTCAGAGTTGCGACTACTTGCATAACCTTGGAGGGCTGTTTGCCAGTTGAAATAGGCAGTTGGTCTCACGCCACATAAAAGCAGCTTAATATGCTCATAGGTTCACTATGCCAGCTATATTCAAGAAATGAAAAAAACACCATGTGATCAAGAGATTTGATCAGATGAGCCTCAAATGCAAGGACGAGGAGCTTGAATAAATATTCATAATGTTGTTTTCTTGCATATGGAATGCATGTGATGTACTGATATGCGGGTTTAAAAATCTATTAACCTATTTTATCAGATATTATTGTGAAAGGGTGGGTGGAACCCTCCGAAACTTCATATGTATGCTAATGGGATCTGAACTGGTAGCAACTGATCAGGAACCAGAACTTGAAGTCACAGTGCCTAGCAAGCTCAATGAAGATGTCAATGCAGTGTGTGGCAGCCCCCCCCCAAAAAAAGGTGAATTCCATGGAAATAAAACTGATATCAGAATGCTGTTACGCAAATCTATGGTGTGACCACACTTGGAACACTGTAAATATTCTCAAAAAGGATACTAAAGAGCTGGAGAAGTTTCAGAAAAGAGCAAGCAAGATGGTCAAGGGGCTGAATCAACTTCCCTGTGAGAAAAGGTTAAAACATTGGGGCTTTAAAGGGGGAAAGATGCCTAAGGCGGAACACAAGATGTGTGAAATGATGCATGGAATGGAGAAAATGGATAGAGATAAGGCTTTCTCCCGCTCTCATAATTGTAGAACCTGGAGCCACTGGTGAAGCTTCATGTTGGAAGATGCAGGACTGCCTAACGAAAGGTGCTTCTTCAAAGACCATGCAGTTAGAACAGGCATAGGCAAACTCCGGCCCTCCAGATGTTTGGGACTACAATTCCCATCATCCTTGACCACTGGTCCTGTTAGCTAGGGATGATGGGAATTGTAGTCCCAAACATCTGGAGGGCCGAAGTTTGCCTATGCCTGAGTTAGAACCACACAATTCCCTCTCACGAGATGTACTGATGGTCATCAGCTTGCCTGGTTTGAGAGAGGAATAGAAAAATTCATGGAGAGTAAGCCCATCCATGGCAACTA
Organism: Darevskia mixta; assembly: GCA_034641385.1. Classification (NCBI taxonomy): domain Eukaryota; kingdom Metazoa; phylum Chordata; class Lepidosauria; order Squamata; family Lacertidae; genus Darevskia; species Darevskia mixta. The sequence continues at coordinate 13,117,065 of JAWWNH010000029.1, forward strand.
GCCATGATGGCTGTGTTGTGCCACTAGGGGCTGGAGGCAGTATGTCTCTGAATACCAGCTTCTGTGAATCACAAGTGGCAAAAGAACTGCCAAATTAAGGTGCTGCTTGCAAGCTTTCCGTTTGCATTTGGCTGGCCACAGTGAGAACAGGATGTTGGGCTGGATGATCTTTGCTCTGATCTAGCACAACACTTTTGTCCGCTTATATTCTCAAAAAACTATTGCCTACATCTAGCCATATTTTATGTGCAGTTCGTAATTATTGTGGGGAAATAAGGATTGTGTAGTGCAGACTATTGTTGAATATTACATAATACTGTGATTTGGATTTGTGCACCCACTGGAAATCTATTGTTAGACTATAGTCATAGAGCATGACAGCCATTCAGATATAGTTTTAAAAGTGATTAACTCTCCTAGTTTACAGGCTGTGATAGATACACAAAAAACAGAAGGTAGATCTATATTAAGAATAATATTGGTTGCATTCCTGTTTTGTAAAAAGAATCCCTAATTAACTGATTGTTTTAAAACAATAAAAGTGGCATATGTTTTTCATGAAAGCAAAAAAGGAAACTTGGCATTATATACAGGTGTAACAGAAACCTTACAAATGTCTGCATACTTATATGGCTGAATTTGGGGTCTCATATGGGAATTTCACAGGCAGGACCTGGGTGCAGCACTGTTCTCCCAATTTGTGATTCCCAACAACTGTTATTCAGATGCATACTGTCTCTGCCACTGGAGGTAGAAAACAGACTTCGTGGCTAGTAGCCATTGATAGCCTTATGATCCAAATGGACATAGGCTAGACTCAGAGGTTCTATTGGTTCCTTGAATCTTTATTCTATGCCTTCCAGTAAAAAAAAATTGCTCTTTCACAAATGGAAGGATTTCACCCAGTTGAGGTTTGACAAGTGGGAAAAGGGGAGTTGATTTTAATTGATTACCCCTTTCCCCAGCAAATACCCCATGCCAACCCTCACATTTTTTTCTGGAGGGTCCCCCAACCCTTCAAAGCAGATTTTTAGAGAACACAGAGATTCTCAGGAAAATGGGGGAATCAGTGCAAATTGGCTCCCCACATTCTGGTAATGGGATCATCCACTCATGGGATTTCTTGACTCAAGTCTATGCTGTAATTAAGGCTTGTAAACATCACCTGACTGAAATTATAATTGTGATTCTAAATCAGTAAAAAAAAAAAAGCAAGCAAGCAAGCAAACAGCCACCTCTTAAAAATGCCAGGGGTGTGTGTGTGTGTGTGTGTGTGTGTGTTACATTGGGATGCCACTAGGAATTAAAGGAAATAAAAACAAAGAGTTCTAAATAACATATAAGGACATATATATGTATTATTTAAGTAGTAACTGAATTGAACAAATATATTGTGTACCACCTTGCATTCAATCTGTGGTTTTTACAGCTATGTCTACTATCAGCCTGTTATGAATAGAACTGGCAAATCAAGAAAACAAGGAGAACATTGGCCAGGCTTCATTACACGAATGACAAAATAATTCCCTCTTTCCCCCATACTAATCATAATCAATCACTGAAATATTTTAGTTAACTCTGAGACATCCTTTTTATTGTGCATTCATAAAGATCGCACCTGTTCTGAGGAAGAGGGAATTCTGCTATTGTTGAGCTATAGCTTTTCAGTCAGCAGTAATGTGGTAGCATTGAGGCAGCCTCATAGAACAATTATTAAAGCAGGTTGGTGTGTGGACATAAATCTACTAGTGGTTCAAATCCACTAATTTTTGCAGACTATTGCTGTCATGGGCACATGATGAGCACAGCCCGGTGTGGAGTAGAACATGGAAATGAACATAGGAGATGGGTAATGGATTGAAATTAGGCCACATTATTGATTACAGATCGTCAGCAGGTTTGGCTAAGGCATTGGGCATGTATCCAGCATCAGAAAGCCCACATGCCGGCTGATAGGAACCTAGTGGGGTCGGCCCTGTGCTGGGGAGTCAACCCCAATATGTACCGGGTGCCACGACCCCGCACAGGCTGCCAGCGGGAGAGGTGTTTTGCCTCATTGGCCCCTGTGTGCACTCCCAGACAGAGTCATTCCTCTTGGACCACTTTAACGGAGTACCTGCTCAGCTAAAGATCCAGCCCCATGCTTCACCATTATATTTATATCCTGTATTTTTCCCATTCCAGGACTCATGCAATTGCTTTGAAACAATGCAGTGTTCAAATTTATATGCTCAAGTAAAAAAATAGGTGACCATCAAGGCTGTGTCTAGTGTCCAGCTAAGCAACTGCTGAGTTCCAGTTCTTGTGCTGTGCCTCTCAGGGTGGTATCTACTAGTGCTTCTACTAGTGCAACGACTTTTGGCTGTGCATCAGAACCCCTCACCTCCTCTCTCCATATGCTGCCTTAATGTGTTCTTGGAGTTGCCCCAAATTTCTAGAACAGCTTGGAGGCAAGGGCACACGGGGGAAAGAGAGGGAGCAGTTCAGATGCACAGGTAGAAAACCTTTTGCTAGTGGAAGCACTTCATTAGCCACTCACTTCTTTTGGTCCAGGAGATTACTCCCCAAAAAGCTTCAAAATGTTGTTATAGATCTCCTCTTGGAAGCTATGAACATGGCCTGGTGGAACCGCCTTTTCTGCCCTCCCACAATGTGTGTGATCAATTATAACAACTGTATTGTTTATTGACAGGGATTTGTTTAGGACCAGATTGACTGTTTGCATTTCCTTTCAGAAGGGTTTGAATACCGTAGGTCTGCCTGTGGTTGACTACATTTCCAAAAGCTGCCCATGGGTATAATGCCCAGGTGCTTAAGGTATGCTGGTATCCAGTAAGCTCAGTGAAGTATTTACTGTTGGATTAGACTCGGTCTGATGGCACAGGTGGCTGTTTTAATGTTACTTAGATCATTTTTCAATTCTGCAGGTGTTACATGGGTATATACTTCTCTATTCCACTTTTCTCTGGCTGTCTCTATGGCAGGAATTTCTGTGCTGCATACTGCCAGGTAAAGGCTTTTCTTGAGAGGTTTTGGGGCATGGGCTGTTTGCAGAAAATCAGGTGCGGCTGCTGTACTCAGCATATGAGATCCACATTTTTTCCACTATGATACTTAGTAGGGGGAAAAGTAGAAACACCTCTCATACCAAATCAGACCAAGATTCTTTATACCCTGTCCAATGTTCAAGCTCAGCTGGTTGTACACTAACTTTGGGGAAACTAATCAATGTAGCAAGGGTACTGGTGAAAGTCACCTTCACTTTCTTTCATGAGGAAAGTGGGGTGTAAAATTTTAAATATACAATAATAAATACACAGATTAAATCTTGTTCTTTTTATGTACATTGTTGTCTGTATTTACCATTGTGTTGGGAGTTCTTTGCTGTACTAAAATTGCCCATAGAGCCTCTATAAGAACTGTGTTGGTGTGCTTTGTAAATTTTTATTTTTGTAAGTTGAAATTACTTTTTCATTTCTTACTGCGAGAGAACATTTATTATCCACAACAAAGAGATTTCAAATGACAATTTCCTTTGTTAAAAAAGAAAAAAAATACTACATGGTTGCTAATTTGAGGCAACTGTCTTTCTTTTCTTTTTACACTTTAATTCTGCTAGAAGATGAACATATTAAAACAATTAATAAAGTAGAGCCTGCATTAACTTAGGAACAAAAGGATTTTCTACAGCGTGAAGACAAGAAACTTGAAAGGTGGCAAGTATTTCCACTAAATCCAGCATGTTATATGAGAAACAAAAAACTCAATTACATCTAATTAAGGCCACATACAATGAGTCAGAGAAGCTGTGAAGCTTAGTTGCTTAGTTTCATGTTAATAACAGTAGAAATGAGAAGTGCAAGTCCACAGTTTAGCATTATATTTGTATTCAGTATTCTATACCATATTCCCTAGACATCTGTGTTAATATTTAGTTACCCTTACTGATTCTATAGATGATGAAATGGGTCTATAGATTTGAAAACTGGGCCTAGCAGTAATATTCCTAATTTTCAAGTGTTTCTAACTTGAAATTGATTAGGAGGTTTCTCTGTGAAGTACTGAAATAGGGGAAAGAGTTGAAATAAAACGCTAGAAAATCAAGTAGCAGTATTAGTAGAAAATAATTAGTGACCTTTCCTAATTGGCTCATTTCATGAAGTGTTTTTTTGTATAAGTTAGTTCAATGAGAGATGTTCCATTTGTGTCTGTTATTAAGATGAAAAGTATACTGTGTGCATCTTTAGTAAATTGATTCTTACCATTCTTATTCCAATTACTACCAATTTTACTTCTTTAGTATATTTTAAAACATTCATAGATACTAAAATAACAATTTTCAGAATGAAACACAGAAGAAACATGTTCACTTCTCTTTTCAATGTTTTATGGACTTGGTATCCTTGAAATGTGCAGTCTTATTGTGGCCAGAAATATTCAGTTTAATAAATCATGGTTTTGCTGTTATAGAGGAAGATTTGCATTTGATTTTCTCAGTAATGAAAGACCTTGAATAAACCATTATCTAAGTTTCCTGTTAGTCTTCTCCCACCCCCCACCCCCTGGATTTAAAACAAGACTTTACCCAGCTGAAATCCCATTAAATGAAATAAATGGAGCAACAAATGTCAGGATTTAAGTTGTAACTTTTAGCCCATACCTCTCACCTGGGCCTCGCAGTAATATTCATAATTTTCAAGTGTTTCTAACTTAAAATTGATTAGGACAGGTTGTTTCTCTGTTTGGCTGACTCGTGGGATCAAAAACTTTGACAGAGATATATGCCCACACACTTCTGCTGGGGACAGGGGAAAGATTATCACAATCCAGAGAGATACTGAATGCATGTTTCATAAGGGACTGTCACCCATACGATCAAGTGGCAGTGATATTGTGTTGTCATGTGCCTCAAGAACAGCCATATCAACTGAGGTTGGACCAAAAAAAAATTCTCCAACATCTCCCAAGTGAACAACCAAGTTCCTTTCATATAAAATATTTTGTACGGTATCAACTCGTTTTATTATTCTGCTCAGGGAGGAGTTTCTGTACCTGTCAAATTTGTAGTGATTTTTTTATTGGGGGGTCAGGGAAGATACAATTCTTATGTTTTAAAGCCCTTAGGAATGATTTATGTGCTTGGTGTACAACATTTATAGACTGCAGTGCTTCACTGATGTTGAATCAGTTTCATTGGCTTGAGTGCCAAATTGCATAGAACTCAAACTTACCCATCGAACTCCCCCCGATTCATTTCAGTGTTTGAGGTGATGTCTGTGGGCACTTGAAAAGAGGGAATACTAATGGGCATATGATTCACGCCATAACAGCAAGATGGCATGAATCATAGAACAATAATATATTGTTAATGTTTATTTATTTTCTGCTTTACAACGCTTTCTGTTTTAAGCGCTGAGGAGCCGTGTTCAAAAATAATGGAACAGTAGCTTTTAGAAGAATGACAAAAACAGTTGTACTGTGGGGACTCTGGAGCAATTTATTCAGTCAACACAGATGGAAATGTTAGTGGCAAATGCAGGTTTCAAAAAGGAACATTCTAAAATATCCAGGGAAATACCGAAAATAAAAAAGATTGTGTGATAAATGTAAATGTTTCTATACTAAAGAGCTAAATGTTTGGCTGACATGGGATAATGCATAAAAAGACTGGATTATTCCAGGAGACCTGTTTGGTTACAGAGAATCATAACAATATAATTCGCTTGCTCACTGAATAAATAAAGAATCAGATCATTTTCTATCAAGTAAGGACAAGATCTGAAACAGGTCATCTGGAGTTCATTGATTAACATTTTCTAGACCTGTGTATCAAATTGTGAACAATTATAATATTAATGAGCTTTGCCACAGTGAGTCAGAAAGCTATTTTGATGCATCTCTTATGCTGTGCATAGTCCAACACATGAAAGCCACTGTTTCAAAGAGAAATTAGAATACCCAACCATTTCAAGCACCTTATGCATTATTTTGATTGATCAATTTTGCCCAGTTTTTCCTTTTGAATTGTCTAAAGATGCTTCTGGTCTCTATTAGGACACAAAAGACTCCACAGAGGTTTGAAGTTGTGATTAATAAATATATGCTTTTTTAAAATTTTATTGGTTTAGCCTCTATACCCATAAGTCCACTCACCATCTCTGGTGGGTGCCATTGCGGGCTGGCATTCCCCCATGTGCCGTGATCCGACATGGTTTGGTTTGTTTGTTTGCTTGGTTACTATTGGTTTGGTTTGGTGTTTAAATTTTCTGTATTGGTTGGTATGCTATAAATATTATTATTGTTTTAAATTGTTCTTTTTGCTTCTTACTACTCTGATAAGTCTCCCTGGGAACATAAATCTATGCTGAATGTGTTGGAAATAAATTATGCAAGTAACTTTTTAAGAAATCTAATATTGTTTTTAGAACATTTTTCTTCAGGAATAGTGCTCTTTTCTTTCAATGACTTCTTGGCAATTCAAAGAGTTATTTTGTATCCAGAAATTTAAATGGGAGAATATTCATCACAGCCCTTGCAAAATTACTTTTGGCCATAATCATGATGGTGCTGACAATTCATGCTTCAACCTACATATCTCACAGACTTTGTTGAAAATATGTGCCTAAGAATATGCAATTTTCCCACTTTCCTCACTTCCAACTTCACATTATTCATTATCATTACATGAAGTGGCTATAATCAACCTGTTTAATTTAGACCTTTTAAAAAATAAATCCAACCAACAATATTCTTCTATGTGCATGCTTGTTGATATTCATAAGTCTATGTGAAAAGGAAATGAGAAAATTGCTCAACAGAAACAGTTGTCACATGCTGTAAATAAGCAATCTGGGAGAAGATAGGCAAATGTTATCATTTTTTTCAATTATAGTAATCTCAGGTATTTCTGTAATTACAGATGGGCATACGGTTTTTGGATAAAAATGCAGTAGTTTGGTTGTTTTCAGCCTCTTAAAAACAAATCACCTTCCAAATTATCTAGTTTGGGCTTTCCATTTATTTTAAGAACATTGCATTACTTCAGTAACAGATAAGCATTTGTGCGCCAGGGAGGGAGACAGGCAGGCAGGAGAAAGTACCGAAAGAAGCTCTGTATGGGTGAAATCATAGCATGGGAAAACAATCCATTGTCCCCATAGGCACCAACTCCTAAGGGCCGATGCAGTTTCGGCCCAAATTTATTTTTTATTTTTTTAGGGGGCTGCCCCCTCCATATTTAGAGCCCACGATCCTCTGGAGAAGCTGGCGCTTCTGATTCTCCCCAGGTAGCCAATCTGCTGGTCCAATTTTTCACCCAGCCCATCTGCATGGCAACCTAAAGAGTTGCTATGAGACCATGGTATGGGATCTCCCACAGTGTTGTGTGGCGTTGGGCCACCGGGCACCCCAAGCTAGGCCTCACTGAAGATTCATTTTGGGTCTTTCCTCTACAGATAAGGATCCTTCCCAAAGCCTTCCCTCACCAAGTTACGACAAATACCAATAATATACTCTTGCTGAGATAGCTGAGATAAAGGCGAAATCCCTACAGGCAGGGGCCCACATTGGACTGTTGGTAAAATACCTTCCTAGCTCTGTCAACCAGTAGCAAACTGATGTCCAGAAGCACTGGAGCCACCTCAGTCTTAGACTTCCTTTTATAGCCCAGGCATAGGTTTAATCTTTGCTGGTGACCAGGCATTGCCCACCAGAGCCAACCAAGGGTGCTGCTGGTCTCCCTGAGATGGTGGAGGCCTGAAGCATCCCAGTACCACTATCTGAGTGGTGATCTGGTTCCTTCCTATGGGAGAAAAACTAGAGATGAAAGAAGTGCCTTACTGTATATCAGCTTGGAATGAACTTGTTTTTTCTTAATCCATTTGGCCCACCAATCACAAAAATAATTGGAATGTCCCTACCCAAATTAATCACACTCAGTGTTTCACACTCAGACTGATTGGGCCACAAATTCATTAAAAGTTGGTGTCCTTCTCTTACTTTAATAAAGCCATGGCCCTTTTAATTCAATATATTTACATCCACCTTTTTTATTTCCTTCCTGCAATGCATCTATTGTATTGCACAACTGTGCATATTAGTTAAAACTAGCTTTAAAACTCCTCAGGTCAAAAATGATGATTCAGTTGCCAGACGTCTCCATTAGTTCCCCATTATTTACCTCCATTTTGTACACTATTATACCACATACAATGTTCAGCATCTGCTTTTCTGAGAAGAGCAAATTTTGATAATGTCGCAACCATTTGGGCAAATGTAAGGGAGAAGAACAGAACAAAAGAGGAAATTGTTTGAATGGCCTTTGATGATCTGATAACTAGTTTTTAGAATGTACCATATTGACATGTAGAAAGGACAGCATGCTCGGCACAGTGCTAGGGCAAAGAGCTCCATGAATTTATTACACAGTCCTTTAATTCACTGCAACAACATTTGCTTCCATAGGCAAGATCATAATCCAGGGATAGTCAGTGAGTTTGGACCAGTAACGAGCAGTGTGGTGGGGTAGGGTGCATGGTCAGGTGAGCACCACCTGACCTCCAAACAGCTGGAGCCATTGCTGCTTACCAGGAAGGAGAGGGGCAGTTCAAACACACTGGCAGGAGCACCAAATTGGCTCTGCTGATATGTTTGCCTTGTGTCAACCTCTTTGTTGCCTCGCCACCATGCCTTCCTGGTAAGCAGCAGTGACTCAGCTGTTGAAAGATCAGGTGGGCACCACCACCACCACCCCATACTGTCTGGACTACAATTCCCATCATGCCTGGCCACAGGCTATGCTGACTAAGGCAAATGGGTGTTTTAGTCCAACAACATTTGGAGCGCAGTAAACATGGATTGCAATGGGTTCCCCCCCCCAAAAAAAAACAGGGCTTGACTTGAACAGAGAGAACCATAAACCCTGGTTGCCTCCATGTATTCTCAGAAATTGGTGCAGATCTTAAGGTGATTCTTCACACATGCAACTTAGAATTTTCCATGCAGTTAATTATTAAAAGTGGGGGGAAACAAGGAAGCCCCCCCAAAAAAAACCAATACTGGGTCACCTGATTAGATAAGGTAAGCAAGAACTGCCGCCTGAAAATTCCCCCCAACCTTTGAGAATGGTTTCATTTTACAACCACCCACCTAATGGATAGTTCTCTCTCTTGTGTTAAAAGGTCAATACCAGAACTTTGGATTGGGTCTGGCAGCTAATTAGTTGTTGTAAAAAGTGGTATAAAATGCTTGGTGTGACTGACACTCCAGTCAACAATGGAGTGGCAACATTAGACAGCTGTTCTGAACACTTCCCAAAGGTAGCCCCATATAGAATGCATGGCAGTAGTCCACTCCAGATGCAACCAAGGCATGAATTGCTATAGTCAGGGGTTCTGTTTCTTGGCTACTCTAGAGCAGTGTTGAGTCTCCAGCTGTTTTCAGAATACAATTCCCATCATCCCTGACCTGGTCTTGCTACCTAGGGATGATGGGAGTTGTAGTCCAAAAACAGCTGGAGACCCAAGTTTGGGAAACACTGCTCTAGAGTGAGATGGGATGTTGGACTACATTAAAGGGGAAACTGTTCATTTAATATTTGTTGCTAAAATCCCAAACAAAAAGCACTTATTCTCCAGAGGTTCCATTGTTTTGAATGATTCTACTCCAGATGAAGTGCTATGTGGACTGCATCTTTAAAATGCTGATTTAAAAGCCACTACTTCAAACAGCACCGTGCCCTTCATACTTGCAGAAGCAAATCTCTATTCAGGAAGTCATAACTTATTGAATGGCCCATAAGACACAATCTGAGCTGTGTCATTTGGAAGGAGCAGGTGTCATTTTGCCTACATTGGCTTGTTTTGAATTACTGTCTATTGTACCTCCTTCAGGACATTTGACTGACTGAAAGGAAAATATGTACATTGTACAAAATGCATAACTATTACTTGAAGGCACTTACATGCTTTCTCACTACCCGCATGTGTATCAGCAGGACAATTACTCTTCATCTACATGAAAGGGAATGTACTGAATAGGCAAGGGCACTGAGAAAATGATGCAAGTGCCAAAGAGATGGCAAAATCAATGGCAAAAACTAATTGCATATTGGCAGGCGGAGAAAATCCTCTTGAAGCTGAAGTCTGCTGTTTTTTCAAGAACCAGGGAATATGAATGATTTAAAAGTTTATCTGACTGGAACACATAAATATAACATGGCACCAAAGAGAGTGAAGCTATAATTCACCTTCACTGAGGCTGGTGTTAATTTAAAGGAAAGTATGTTGTCAAATGTCACTTCTGGCTGGGGTGAGGAGCCTTTCTCCTCATTTAAAGCGGGGCCAAAACGAGGTATGAAATAAAATGTATCTGCCTTTAATGTGCACTTTAAAAAGATGCAAATTGTATCAGCTGGCGAGGGGAGCTGATAATTAACAGGATCAGAGTAAGTACAGAGAGAGAATTTAAACATTTCCTCCATTGCTGTGGTCCTAAGGAAAATCTCTTTGGGAGGTAGTATTTTTTTATGCCAATGGGGGATCCCCTACCCGAAATCCAGTGCTACCATCAGAAGAGGGATTTTCTTCAGTAGCCTTGTAAGGTAGGAAAGAATTAATTTCTGACCCAGTTTGCATTTTAAAGAAACCTACATTTGCAAAGCAGCATATAATTCCACCATTTGATTTAACAGATTCTTAATATTGCATTTTAAAATTGTTGTAACCTACTCTGACACCTGATAGTGAAAGGCCAGTAAGAAATCATCATTATCTGCATCTGCATCATTAATTCCAGTAGTAGTAGTAACAGATTTTATTATTACTACTACTTCTGCTATGATTAACGATATACTTTCACCTATAGTTGGCATTAGAAAGAGAACATGTTGTCAAGGGTTAGAGATGCTTAGTGACAAGTTTGCTCGAAACTGACTATCATCTATACATACATACTATAGGGTGCTTTTTGATCATAATATTCAAAAGTCAGCTTACAAACCAAAACAGTAATTTAGGATGCAGTTCATCAACACACTTCCTATGGATCAAGCCCTACTGAACACAGTGGGACTAACCTATGCATGGAATTGTGCAGGTAATCCAAGTATCACAAAATTCACAACCATCAAACAGAAATCATTAGGAGTAACAACAATCCAGCATCATCCCTATCGGCACTTTTTGGAATAAGCATCACCACTATGGCATAAGTCGTCTGAGGTGTCCTAAGGAGGGAAGCAGAATTATCTTTTTCAGTGTCAGCTGCACATTGAACTGTTTGCTGAAAAACAAAGAAAATGTTCACTGGGAATTTGAAACCCCAAATCCAACTGATCATTGGTCAAAAGCTTGGAAAAAAAATGAATTTTTGTTTCTATTGGAACTAAATTTTATTTGGTTCTACAACACTGTTCACATACAACTGAAATGTAAAATGATGCAGCAGAGCAATTTGCAAGGAAGCTTGTAGAACAGTTTTAAAATTTTAGAACTCGACCTCATTTGACATGGGTTTTTTTAATTGTACTTACTTTATATTTGCATTTTAACTACTGTAAACTGCTTAGAGATCTTCTGGTGGTAAGCAGTCTAAAAATGGAAGAAGCTACTAAGTAAAGTAAAATAAACATGCTTGAGGACTGGTAAATGGTTTTAGAAATAAGCAGATAGTTAAAGAATGAAAGTCAACATGGTACTAACTGTCAAAACGATATTAAATAAAATATCATTTTGGCAGATTTGTCTGGAATCTAGGATTCAACGCTCAGATATGAGAGCATACCTCACATTTTCATCCACCCGCTCATCAAGTTCAACCCACAGCTTCTCAGCTGCCGGGAGGTATTTGTGCCGTTTCCCATCAATATCAGCAGCCATTGCTGAACAGGGTGAGACAGCATTAAGTTGCTGCATGGTGGAAGCCGAAACATATAGCACAGCTGGAGGCAAAAATAGAACTCAAGATGCATTGGCTACACATGGAGAGGCTGGGGAATATGCATGCCGACCCCTAAGTGCCACCAGGGAGACAATTAGTAACATGTCACAGAAAGTGAAGCCTCGTTCTCGGAGTGTTTGTTCTTAAAAGTTGGAAGGGAGGCCGAGATATGTATACGTCTAGAAACTCACCAAGGAAATCGTAACATCTCAGCTTTCTTTCCTAAAGAAACATACCGCCATTTATTTGGAAGGAAAAATCCGTCAGCTTAAATGGAAAGGTGGTTTTACTGCAGGAAAAAACATAGCAGCTCAGCTGTGCAATGTAAAGCTTTGTCGCAAATACTAAGGTGCGTCAGGTGAGCCCCTTCCTGGGTAAAGCCGATCAAGGCTATTGTTACACCTGCTTTTGTCACCTTCAGATTAGATTGCTGTAAGTAATCTAGGTTCTGAAGAATGGGCCATAGCTCAATGGCAGAGCGTGGCAAAAGGGAAGAAAAGGCAAATCTCATTTGCAAATGTGTAGGTTTCTTTGCTCCCTCAACTGGAAGGCTAGTTTAAAAGACAATACCATTGTTTTAGGAGGGTAGGGGGGTAGGGTTTAGCATGGCACTTTGGAGTTAAACAGCAAGGGTTGGTGAGTGATGTGCTGTTGATATCTGTTCTTGGAAGTAATTCTGTGCCTAAGAGAGGGCAGAAACCTCTTGGAATATTGATGCACTGAACTACCTCCATTGAAGGCTTCAAGTTGTAAATATGTGTAAATAAAACCCTATATCACAAAGACACTGTAGTCTCTGCTGTGCCTAATTGTCCAAAAGGAACAACAAATCCTGGGTTAAAATGCACCTGATACCCCTGGAATCTCACAACGCTTGGAGATAGGGGTGGTGTATACCAATATGTAATAATGTTCTGTTTTAAAAACTGCTCAGTTTGTGATTAAATTAATGCAGGTGAAAGACTGGCAGTGTGGTCCTAACTGAGGTCTGAGAGATATATAGGTTGTCTTCAAATGACTATATAAGTGAATAATAACATGAAGACAGAATCTTACACCTAGAAATAACAAGGCATCACACCAAGTGACTTCAGAAGCAGCCTACTTGCAGATATGTTGGAATTCCTGGCTGGTGCCTACTTTTGTATATCTGAAACCCATTGTTCCATAAAAGGGTTTTGTTGTGATCAACATAGCCTGGTTTAGTTGGACGTCAAAGCTGCTTTGATATTCTCTTTAGTTTTTCTTGTACTTTTGTTTGCTTGTTTAGCATCTGCTGAATTTTACAACTGAATCTCAGTTTCTGTCTTTATGACCTGTTGAACAACATACAAAAATATATTGGGCAATGTATGCGGTGTCTTTTGAGAAGTTTTTGAGAAATCTAAGAAATAACATTGTTGGGTGTGTTCCTAGCTATAAAAACTCATGATATAGAAGCTACATGGGATGGTGTTGTATCTCTGATTTCCTTAAGAACAGGGGAGTCTGTTGCCCTCCATCATCCCTGAACAATGGCCACACTGGCTAGAACTGATAGGATGTGGCATCCAGCAACATATGGCAAACCATAGGGATCCAAATTTTTAGTTTCCAAATAGTGTTTTTCATTACCATTCTCTTGTATCTGAACTTGAAAGCAGCAGTTTTTCTTTTTAATTGTATCAAATCGGTATCAAAACTAACGGTCAAGCAAATATAAAAAGGTAAAGGTACCCCTGACCGTAAGGTCCAGTTGCAGACGACTCTGGGGTTGCGGAGCTCATCTCGCTCTATAGGCCGAGGGAGCCAGCGTTTGTCCGTGGCCAGCATGACTAAGCCACTTCTGGCAAACCAGAGCAGCACACAGAAACGCCATTTACCTTCCCGCCGGAGCGGTACCTATTTATCTACTTGCACTTGACATGCTTTCGAACTGCTAGGTTGGCAGGAGCTGGGACCAAGCAATGGGAGCTCACCCCGTTGAGGGGATTCGAACCACTGACCTTCCAATCGGCAAGCCCTAGGCTCAGTGGTTTAGACCACAGTGCCACCCGCGTCCTGTGGTATTCAGGTGACACTGCTTGCATACAAATATTACTGCCCTCCTAAAGAAACAAATCAGGGAACCAGAGCAATCACAAGAGAAAGAAAGAAAGAAAGAAAGAAAGAAAGAAAGAAAGAAAGAAAGAAAGAAAGAAAGAAAGAAAGAAAGCTGGAGAACATTTTGTTCTACACTGAAATAAAACATTCACTAATGAGAAATGACCCGGCTAAACTAATTATTAGGATGCAATTAAAGAACAAATTATACTCTTAAACTTTACACAGTGGTACAACTCATATACAGTGGAATAGCCCATTTTACAAATCCCCAAGTTTGCGTCTCTGCGACAACCAAATTATCTTAATGGGTGTTGAAATGACAGAGTAGATGAATGTCTTTCCCTTGAGTCATTTTCTGATAAAGACACATTGCTTAGCTGCAAGATGACAAACTATATGTTCAAAGTGACAAATCATTTAATTAAAATTTACAAGCGGTTAAATACTGTTTGACCCAAATGGAGGCAGTTATCATGAATCAATTTCAAAGGAGGGACAAGGGTGCTCAGGGAAATCGATCACTAACAGCTAAGGTACCTGGATGTATTCTACATATCTCTACAGCCTTAAAAAAAAAATAGCCCCTCTCAGCAGGCTATGGTGCACATCTTGCAGGAAAAAAAGATTTCAATCAAGTTGAAAAATCGTAATACTTTTTACTTGGGCGGTATTTGAGCTCACTCTAGGTCTCATGAATACTTAATGTCACAGAGTCTTCAATAAAAAGACTCTTGTATCTTAAGAGCAAATACTTCAAAATTTGATTAGTTATAGGGAGTTTTTTTTAAGTGCATATACAGGCCAGTGGAAATTGCAATCATCTTTCATGAAAAGGCTGGGTAGTTTTATTGTTGGAGAATAAAGGTGGCCATTGGTTTTACTAACTATTATAGCGAATACAAAATTGTCCAGCTGGCATGCTTTATTCTTGAGTCCATCAAGCACATAATGTGTGGCACCTTCTCTCATTCATATGCACACTACTGGCACACATTCCACTGAGGCTTATGAATGTGTGATTCTCAAAACTTGTAGTAAAATGACACTTTGGAAACATCCCTACAACTAACCTGTAAATTATATTTAGGACTGCATTATCAGGTCACATTTGGAACGGGGGCAAGGTTCCCTAAATGCTTTGTATCTTCCTTTTCACTTCCTACTTTTTATGTGTTAGGGAGAAATATATTAGTATGGAAAATAAGTTGGCGAAGTGCCATAGCCCAGTGAAAGAACACATGCCTTGCTTGCAGAAAGTGCCAGTTTCAAGCCCTGACATCTTTACCTGTCTGTCAGGGTAGACATTACTGAGCAAGGCAGACCAATGTCCTGACTCTGTACAAAGCAACTCTCAATGTTACTATGTTGTGCAATGATACATGAAGTGTTATGTGCAAGTTTAAACATAATGTGCCCTAGAAATACTCTCAAGAAGAAAAATAGGCCAGTGCGCTTTTTATATGCAGAATTAAGCACAATATGTGTTGGAGATATTTGACAGGATTTTACACTTTTCATATGAAATAATCCTTGCGTTGTTGAAACTTTTAAGTTAGCTACTTTAAAAAATAGTGTAAAGATTCTTCCTGGTGCGTCAGAGGGAGATGATTTGTCTTGGTCATCGTATCGCTGCATTGGCTTTTAAACTTCTCTTGAATGTCTTTAGCCTTGGTTTGAAGCAATGTCAATCCAGCCCATCTGTTGCACTACTTGTATTGCTTTGTTTGGGGAGACCAAATATAGTGAACTATGGAGAAGAGACAAGGCCCACTTTTACTATATCAGAGATGTAAAGAAAGCACACATTTTCCTGTTTTATTGGAGGGGATATTTTAACATACAGTACATTTATACAAACGTTTGAAGGTTATTGTGTAGTTTTTACTTTGATACAAAGTGTAATGGCTCACTGGACCTGGGAACATTCTCTACAGTCTCTCATATATCCTGGGGCAAAGTGACTTGAAACAACTAAAGACCAGTCATTGGCAAGTGACATGTGAAAATGCACCCAATTGGAATTCCCTTGGGATTACTTGGGGGGTTGGGTTTTGCTCATGTTTTAGATACCAATGACTTCCATTTCTAAGACCAAAAGAAATATTTAATCTCCAACATGTCAGATTGACTATGATCCTGAGTCATTTGGGCTGATTTGCCCTGTAAATAGGTTTTTGAAGTGGTTTCTGTCTTTTCTTCTTGAGGCACATTTTGGATCTGGATTGCAGAGTCTGGTGGAGCTGATGAATGACTTATTTTATCTTCTCTTTGGGCAGGCAGTTGGTTGAGGTGGCTTCTTTCAATGTTATGATTCAATTTTTCATAAGGAATTATCAAGTTTATATCAATGGAACCATTTTTTGAGTTTACTTGAAATGTATGTCGGACCAAAAAAAGAAGAGAGTGTATGCCTCACACCCCACCACTCTCATAATATAATGTTTGGCATAGGTGTTGCCACATGGATGAAGCCCGAATCACCCAAATCAAAAGAAGGAAAGTTCACAAAATTTGACCCATTATCAATGCAGGCATCTATGGTACCACCTTTACATCTCTTTTTAAGTTGTTGTCATTGTAGAAAGCATATACTTGCTTGCTTCTTTGTCATGGGAACAAGATTCTCAGAATGGTTAAGTGGTCTGGACAGAGCCATGGCTTTTGCCCACAAATGCTGGAAACAAATGAGGTTGCTTCCTTGTTACAGATCCTTAGGCTCCATAGAAAAGTTCCTTGCTATTAAATTAGTCTGTGGTGTAAATAGGCTCTAACAGTGTTGTTTTCTAGAAAAATAGGTGCTGGAACTCCCTTGTTGTCTTATAATGGCAACGGTGCCCACCTGAGAGGTGCTGGAACTGAGTTCCAGTGAGTTCTGGCTGAAAAAACACACAAACCCTGGGTTCTAAGACCATAAAATTCACCAGTTCTTCAGTAGAGTGCTCCATATCCTCCAATTTTTAATGGATGAAAATAGCTACACTCCTGTGATTATGTCGGCTGGAGTCTGATTGCCCAGGGACCACAGCCTACAGTTCACACCACAAGGAGATACCCCCCTTTCCAAGAGCCTGAACCCCAAGAGCAACGTTGCTGGCTGGCACGGTTCTGCCAAGAAAAAGCAAATGAGGGCAAATGGGGTTTGAAGCTTCTTCTGTACACCTGCATAAGCAGCACATCCTTCAGCCAACAGTGGCCCCTGGGGACGGCCAGAGCTGGACTTCATTAAGTCCCAAGCCCCACTCACCTGGCTGTGCCAGACTGGACAGGATTTGAATAAGCTGATTGTGGAAAAGCCCACCAATCCAGTGGCCAGCCTGGGAATTCCCCGCAGCCAACCAACTATCCCCAACATTGCTCTCAAGGGAGAGGAGCCTGGCATGACAGGTCACAACAGCTGCCCACCCTGTGACTGGGTAAGCTGCCATTTCCTCTTCCTCTATTGCCTTTAAGCACAAAGTTATATAGGGACACAGGTGGCACTGTGGTCTAACCCACTGAGCCTTGGGCTTGCCGATCAAAAGGTCGGCGGTTCAAATCCCCACGACAGGGTGAGCTCCCGTTGTTCGGTCCCAGCTCCTGCCAACCTAGCAGTTTGAAAGCACGCCAAAAAGTGCAAGTAGATTAATTAATAGGTACCGCTCCGGCAGGAAGGTAGTGTTTCCGTGCGCTGCTCTGGTTTCTGTGTTCCGTTGCGCCTGAAGCAGCTTAGTCATGCTGACCACATGACCCAGAAAAACTGTCTGCAGAGTGGGCAAACGCCGGCTCCTTCGGCCTGTAAAGCGAGATGAGCGCCGCAACCCCACTCATTCACGACTGAACTTAACTGTCAGGGTTCCCTTTACCTATACCAAGTTATATAAGTTGGCATGAGAGCTCTGCTCCCTACTGCCCCACTGGTAGTTTTAGTATCTACTCCCACCAGGGAAATGTGTGTGTGTGTGTATTGTGTTGTTTTTTAAAAGGATTTCCATGGGGCAATAATGTAGCCAGAATTGTGAGCAAATTGCTGTAACTCCTGGGATTTTCAGGACAGTCAGAGAGTATGGATTTAGGTTGTATGCAGAGCCAACCCATAAGGAATATTTAAGAGTGAACTTAAGAGTGGAAAAATTAGAAACTGAGAGAAACTGAAATTGACAGATGTGACCATCCCTAACACAGAGCAAGCCTAAGGAATAATAATAATAATAAAAAGATTTTAACTTCAACTTCTCTGCTGAGTTCAGAAGAGTGATGGTTGTAAAGACCCAGAGATAGAAAATTCAGTGTAAGTTACTATCATTTATAAAGTGCAAGATGACTATACCTGAATGTGGCAAACCACTGAAATGATCTTGATACAGGAGGAGAACTAACCAGAGTTCCCATTGAATACATAGCTTTTCACAAGCTGTTTCATTTTAAGAGGTTGTTTACAATGTCACACTTTATTTTGAGGAAAAATTATTTCAGAAGCCAATCTTTTAGAAACGTGGAAAGAAATGTTTTACAAAAGGTCAAATGCACAAATATTTTGCATGCAAGCTACTAATAAATTCACACACACCCCTTAACAATTAGGAGTTTGGCTAATGCCTTTAAAGCTATTTACAATATTCTAAATGCAACTCCTGAGCCCTAATTACCTATAGTAAGTCATAAATAACTGACAGGGATGCAAATGCAACAAAATTCTATCAAATTAGAGTAATTAGTATCCCGGTTAAAATATCCTCGCACATTAAAATGCTCTTACTTTTCTCCAACACGACATTAACAAATGAAGGTATTATTGTTGAAGAAGCAGAGTGCCAGAAGTATATGCATAAACATCTGATAGTATGTGCAGTGCATATTAGAGTTGAAATATGTTTGTCCCCACTTTAATTTATCACCTTGTAGCTATTGTTATAACCTGACACTTTTGTGCTAGGCATATTTATCAAAATATAACTGAGGCAGGTTGCTCAAATTTATTCTGCTGCTTATGAAAATGTGTGAGACTTGAGTATTGATCATGGATGCCTCTGCCCTCCCTTTCGGGCTGCTGAAATCACTGGGAGTGGCTGTACAGCTTCCATTCAACTCTGTTTGAGCCCTATGGAGATGAATTAACACTGCACAGTGGCATAGCAGGAGCAGCCTAAATGAAGACTAAGAATTGACTTGTAGGATAAGATGAGGCCATTGGTTTTATTTTCAAGGTGCTCGCTGTCAAAGTAAAGCCATGTTCACATAAACATTTTAAGACATCTAGCATATAAACAATCATATTTCCTGCCCTTCATAGGGTGGCCACTTACCGACTTCTGAAAAAGAGGAATGCATCACCAACAAGAGGATAAAATGTGCATAAGCATATACATCCATGTGTATAGATGCGACTTTAGAAATAAGTACTATAATTAAAACACGGATGCAATACATCTCACTGTAGTGGGGAAGACTACGAGTTTGCTGGTATCTGCTGTTTATTAAAAATTCATTCTGATTTGTTTGTGGGGAGCTATTCCAAACTTTACATCAATTTCCATACTGCAAAAATTCCAATCTTCTTTGGATACAGGTTTGCGGGTAGGAGTGCCAAATCTATTTTAATTCTGCAGCCTGAATTTGCCAGTATGCAATTGAGCAAAAGGGGCTCTTGTTATTCTTGTGGGTAAACATTTCCTATAGATACATACTTTTGGTCATATTCTTCCTATAGATATACATTGGAATACTCAGACAATTTTTCTCTTTCTCCTTCTCCAGTATGTCTTGATTGGGATGCTAAAAGTGTAATATGGAGTTTGTCCAGAACTGTTTAGTGCCTTAAATCAATACATTGTGGCTTCCTAGAATGACTGAGTTAGCAGGAGGTTGATGAGCAATAGTTACCTCCTTAAATCAAAGGGGAATTAGGTGGGGGTTTTTTAAATAATAAGTGTACCACTTTAAAGTTTAGAAAACGTTTCAGGTGACCACTCAGAACTGCATCTTTTATTGTATGCTTTATGCAGAGATTTTTGAAAATCTCTGCATAACTCTATGCAGAGATTTTTGAAAATAAGAGCCACAAGGCAAAAACATATTTAAATGAAGTACAATTGTCAATGGAAGCTTCCAGCAGTTTGCATTCTGCTTTAGTTTGGGTGGTAAGGATAAGGTTGGTTGGTTTACACACAAGTAATGAGATTTGTGACAGGCAGAATGTCAACAAGTGAAGCTTTCCCCACAATTGTATTTCCATGCTAGGAAAGGCTTACCCTGTTTAATTTGTGCCAGCCACACTGCTGATAAAAGTACAAGGCATGATTCACTAAACTCTTGTACCTCTAGTTTTCAATGCAAACTGCTCCTTTTTTTAATTTTAAAAACAATTTTATTTATTTCAAATTCACACAAAACAGGAAAAAAGGACAAAACCATACCATCATTATATCACATTTCCCCATCTTTTTTCCCTCCCCCTCCCCTCCCCCTCTCCCATGTGTGATCTCAATGCAAACTGCTCCTGTTGGAAGAGAGAAAATATCTTCAGCAGGGAAGATGTAGGAAATTCCTCATGTTCCTTCCTTCTGATTGCTTCACAACAGTTAGTAAGGGGTTATGCCACCTTAGGAACAGCAGTGCCTCCATATCTGTCTAATAAGCCTTAGAATGTAGCCTCCACAATTTGCTTTATAATTTTCTTTATCGATGTACGATTGACTTAGTGACTCACTTTAACAATAAAAGCTAAAGGTCCAGTCCTCTTGGGGGGGGGGGATGAATGTGAATATTAACTAGAAATTCTTCAAAGTTAGCCAACAGAATGAACTTAAATCATATTTTGTTCACCCAACAATTATTGGAACTACTTTCTGGTGTAGGTCAAGCTACTTGTAGAATTGGCAGTGTTTGAAGGTTTCAAAACTGTGAACTTGTTCCTTCATTATGGTTCCCTTGTCATATAATTAACCATTCATATTCAGACTTGGACACATTCAGGAAGTTTATTATGATTACTTTGAGGAAATAGTTTATGAATTATGGAAATTGATCCACTCTGATGGGAGAAGTCTCACACCATTAACTAATATGAAGCAGCATGAGGTTGAGCTGCCATATGCCTTTCTCAACAGCTTATCTTCTGTTGGGAACATTGCAGTATTTTTGATATGTGACAGTACAACAATCTGTTGGTGGAAAATGGGCATCTTACCATCCATGAGGAAATCTATTTGTATCTTTCTCCAGCAATTTCCTTCACAGCTAGGATGAATAAGCTTATAAAATATTAGGAAGGAAGCTTAGCAAAGGGATGCCAGATGAATCCAATGAAAACGGACTATCAAGTAAGTTTCCTTCTGTTTGCCCATTCGACCCCATTGCGGCACAGACTCTTGCTATGAAAGCTTTGACATTAGCTCACTTCAACAAATGTTACTTTTTCACATGCACACAGTTTTGCAATATGCATTATTTACATATCCGTTGTTATATGCAGATGCCTCTTTGCTTTTCTTGTTTTTGATGCTTTAGAGAGGGATAAATTTATGCTGTACTATGAAATCAAGGTTGTGAGAGTGTCTGCAATCATAACCATACTTACCTGGGAGCAAACCCCATTGAATTCAATAGGAATTCTGAATAGATGGCTTTCTGATGGGCCATTAGCCATTCCATAAACTTTGCATTTAAGGTATCACAAGGCTCTCTGTTGGTTTTACTGCAAAAGACTAACAGGACTACCCCTCTGGAAATTCATTAACTTTAAAAAGTGACTTGCAGGGAAGGTAAATAATTTGTAAATATCCATTGATGGCTGAGCTATGTATGTCTATTGTGTAAAACACACACACACACACACACACACACACACACACCCCACACAAATATATCTGAACCTGCATACGATGAAATGGAACACAAACTTGTATGAAATAGACCAATTGCAGCTGAATGGAAAATAACAAATGAAAGTGCAAATTTGGAATGGAATGAATCATGGTGATACATCCCTAGCTTAGCAAAGACTCCCCCGAAGCTCAAAATCTGACATACTAAAAACTGCCCATTGCCATGGGTATGAAATCACCAGTAGTGAAATAAAGGGGTCTGATGGGAAGGTTTCTGCAGCAATATTTGATTCTCAAGCCACCAACAGGAGAAAAATATTTTGAAGTGCAATGTTAATCCCCAAGGCCAAAGCTGCAGTCAAGGAGCAATTTAGTAGATTGGTGGTTTGGTGGGAAATCTGTGGTACAGCTCCCCCCCCCCCCCCCGCATCTCAACAACTGTTCCTATCATTCCAAACCTAGACCAAAGTCATAAAGCATAAAATTACAGTTCATTTGAATCCTATACAACAGGACTAGCAAGTGTGCTGCCCTCCAGATGCTTCTGAACTCCAATTCCGTTAATTATTGACCATGCAGGATAGGAGTTCCAGTCCAACAATCTCTGACGGGCACCACATTGGCTATTCCTGCCATGCAGTCATAAAGTAGGTAGTGCTGATTTTCTGCACAATATGGTGGCCATTTTGAACGTTCCCTTCGATCTCCAAACCATGTGGGAACATCTTCAAGACCAATTGCTCCTCTACCAATAGGTTCCAACACTAGCTAGGGCCTATCATCCAAAGACCCTCAGAAATATCACCTATGAAGTCCTGACTCTGCTGCAGAAATAGGTGTATTATATCTTTTAGGTAAGTTAGAACAAAGGGACAAAGAGAACCAAATCCTCTCCCCATGGCCGGCCAGCTTTGACAAGGCACACAGCACAATTGATCACTGTTTAGTTTTATTCAAAAAATATGTTAGCTGTCCAAACATCAAACTGCATTTGTTGATTTCTTATTTGCCTTTGATTTCATAGACCATGGAAAAAAGGGCACTTACTTCTTTGAATAAACTAGCTGCTGTTTCTTACACAGCAAATAACAAACAAAATAACACAACAAAAACTATTGGCTGGGGCTGGGGACTTTCACTAATGTCAGACCAACAGCTACCCAAACTGGGTTTTTTTAGACCTGCAGAGTAAAGAAGGCTGAGCACAATGTTGTAATGGCTTGGTTATTCAATTTCCCCTGTAATCTTGGGGCAATTCTGGCCATAAGATCCACGATATGGGTTTTGTTGAAGATGCCAAAATGAACTTTGAATATATGAAGAATTCTAAGCCCTCGTTTTTGTATATTAAAATTAAATCCAACCATAAATGGGCTGCTTATTTGCAGGAATTAACCTTTCTTTCCTATTAGACATGTGTTTATTCAGATTAGGTTTCAAACTATGCCCAGAGAATATCTGAGTTAATTAATTCTTTAATGAGGCCAATAAATGACTGGTATATGTGGATCAGGCATTGTTTACCATATCCTGTACTGCCCTTTGTACAACTCACCTAAAAATAGATTCCTTTATTTCAGAATTTTCTAGATGGCCAATCAGAATCCTTCAAAATTTGGTGGTTGCTGGATGATGTAGATGAGTTTTCTACCTATAGGCTAGCTTTATATGCACTGAGCAGTGAGAAAATCACCGGCCACTTTTTTGACCCATGGGGACTGCCAAGGAGATTTTTAATTTCAATAATTTTCAATGATTTGAGGAGCTTTTTTTTTTACAACTTGCATGTCCAAAAATCTGTGGGTGATATTCAATGCTAGTTCTACTAAGCGTTGACTCACTAAAATTAATAAACAGGACTGGTTGAGGTTCATTTATTTCAATGAGCCTACTCTGAGAAGGACTCCAAACAACCCTATATATTTAACTTAGTTTTGGTTTACTTGCTTTGTTTGGTTTACATTGTAATGGCTATTGGCTACAAACAACAAACATCTGACTGATACCATCCCAGTATTGCAGGCTGGACTTCACACAGAGACACAGGGCTAGTGGCAAAATAGAGTAAAGAAACTGTATTGAGGTGTCAGTGTGTGTATACAATACATACAATGAACACCTGCAATAAAACATTGCAGTGTATCTTCACCTGCTCCCTCCCACCCTCAGATACCCAACATTTCATGCTCCTGATGTTCACTGTCCATGTTCAAGCCCCACTGTTGAGCTTTTTGGGGGTCTGTGTGTCTCCTTAAGGCTTTTATGAGTTTTGGTACTTCTGCAAACCTCAGGGTTTCCCTGAGCATTCAGATATCTACCTATTAGAGGGTGTGTGTGTGCGTGATGGATGAGTCACACAATAAATTATATACCATTACTATATCATCAGAAGTATTAATTAAGCATTCCTGAATTCTAAACATCTTACCTCAGTCTGCCTTGGAGGCACATACTGGTAGTTCTCATCCCATCTATGTTAGAAGCAGAACATAGTACGTACGGATGGTGACTCTGGGATCCACAAATGGACCTATATCTTGTGAAGCAAAATGTCAGTTTTCTCCAGCACTCTTGTTCTCTCAAGCTGATGCCCAGGGTGTCTAGAGTTCCGTTTCCAGGTCCCACAGCTGCAAAAAGCAAAAACTGCTGCACATAGCATTCCAGGTTCAGTGGAACAATTCAGGGAAGAAAATGGGGAAAAGGTTACCTGCATAAGTATGAAGATGCCACTCTGCCACATTTAGCGGGGACTAGATTTGCCCTTCCCACATGCCTATAGAATGAAGATTAAGTGTGGGGCAAATACTGCCCTTTCTCAGCCAGTTAGCAGTTTCTGCTAGCTGGCTAGATTTATACCATCCATACTTCTAAGCTGCTGTTTCTCTGCCTGTTTCAGATCTGTTGTTAATAAAGCTAGAACAAACCCCATATGGTTGTCACATATCATTCCGGGTGTGTGGATATGACAACTAAGCAACAAATAACAGTCTAAATAATATTTTTTCAGGGGTAGGTTCTCTGATCTCATTCTAAGATATTATATATCTTTAATCTTGCAAACTGAAGAAAATCAGCCTCTTTTCTCCTTGGTTGTAAATCATCATTAGTATTTAAAGCATAGCAAAGGGTGTAAAATAATTGCTTGTTTTCCTTTAGGTAGTATGAAGTGGGGGAATGTTTATGTTGACCTAGTGTCTTCCTCAAGTGTGTGTTGCATGTTTTAGATTTAGTTAGATTAACTATGGTCAACTCTCCACATTTTGATAAAAACGGGCTATAATGAGGAACGGTATTGAGAATTACCTGTCGTAAAGTGTGCAATTTCCCCATTTTTCTGTCATCATTACTGGAATTTTTATTTGAGTCTTCCAAGCAATTTGCCTCTGAAATACTTCCAAGAATTTTTAAAATGCCAACATTGTCTTGAAGCAGTCAAGCTTGCAGATTTCTCTGTCTCTGAAAAAGGGTCCCTAAAAAATAGAAGTCAATGCTTTCCATATTTACATACAAAGGAAAATATGTGACACTGACCCAAGCCATGCCAGGAGACAATGGAAAACAGAATTTCTGTCCCATCTTTCTTTCTCCCTCATGAGCTACCTTTCCTAACATGGATCATATACCTGCATAATTTGCTGTCAACTTAATATGTATCATGCTGTACAAGAACTCACGGGAGGTCAACTGTGGGAGTATATAGTGATCTGTTTTTTCAACCCTATTCTTCCCTTTAGGTCTTCATCCTTGGTGGACTTTGACTCTCACTATGCAGTCCCATTCTTACCAATATACCACTCACAATAAATTGGATAAATCTCATTTATTTTTCCATTGTTGTTTTCAAGTGCTGAAGGCTTGATTTAAAGTTGAAACCACTGTGTTTGAGTAAATAGAGTTGCTGGTTGTTGTTGTTTTTTTGTAGTTCTAGAAAAAGTAGTATCTTATAACAGGGATTTACAGTTAAATGTGCTTTGACAGGGTAAAGTACTCTGGGTTTGAAAGTAGTGTGAGGGCAATCGGCTACAAATGATGGTGCATATATTGAAATGAGAAGTTACTGTGAGTTGTCTGGTGGGAAAATGGCATTTTAAAATGTTCTTTTATAAAACGCCCACACAGTAAAAATATATTAATGTATTTCCCTTTGGTACATGATTCATTTATAACCTTTTTTCATATATTTCATACATTTTTTTAATGTGAAATTACCATAATGTACAATATATATATATATATATATATATATATATATATATATATATATATATATATATGTTATGTAAGATATAGAAAATCTAAATTATAGCAGCAGAGGAGCTATAAATATGGACAATGTTTCTAGGTCTGACTTCCTAGCCACTATTCAGGCAGTGTGGAGCTGAGATCAGCAATCTGGTTTGTGTATGTAAAGAAAGGAAGGAAATTGACTGATGGATTAATGGACTGATTGATGCTGGGCAGTTAGTTCCACTGTAGTCGGAAAGAAACTTGTTTGAGATTTGCAGATGCCTACAATTAACCAAAAGGGGCTCCAAGAGAATACTGTTTGTTTGTGGAAAACTGGTTTTACATGCTAGCATTATCTGATACTTGTGCTTATGTATATAGTTTTGACAGGCTGTTTGTACAACAGCCATTCTGCTAGTAGGATCCCTATTCTTGGCATTGTGCAGCAGCCAAATCCTGGGAGTGTCTTGCGCTTGAGAAATACATGGTGCGGGGCTAGCCAAACCCATGCCCTCCAGATGTTTTGAACTACAACTCCCATCCCCCCAGCAATTGGCCATGCTAGCTGGGGCTGATGGGAGTTGTAGTTCCATACATCTGGAGGACATGGTTTTGGTTTGCCCTACTATAGTGCATCCATGCGATGGGGTGAGCTCCTGTTGCTCTGTCCCAGCTGCTGCCAACTTAGTAGCTCAAAAGCACACCAGTGCAAGTAGATAAATAGGTACCACTGTGGCGGGAAGGTAAACGGCATTTCCATGTGCTCTGGCTTCTGTCATGGTGTTCCATCGTGCCAGAAGCGGTTTATTCATTTTGGCCACATGTTCTGTGGACAAACGCCAGCTCCCTCGGCCTGAAAGCGAGATGAATGCTGCACCCCATAGTCACCTTTGTCTGGATTTAACCATCCAGGGGTCCTTTAGCTATACATATAGTGCAACTGCAGTTATACTTGGAGATAGGGGAGCTTGTGTTTCCACATGTTCTACCAGATGTGCAACAATGTCAACTCTTCAACTTCTTACACTAACATTACATTGGATCTCACCCCATGTTTCCAGTGACCTTTCATCCACAAATAAGTGAAGCCCTATAGCATTGTCCCTGGAGCTTTTTATTCTTCAAAAAGAGAAGAGTGCTTATTGAGATTTTTTTATTTAAAAAATAATAATTGCCTGTAAATTACAATCCCTTTCTGATGTACTTTGACTGACATGGAACATAGTTTGAATCCCTTTATTTTCTGAATGAAACGCAGCCACTAGATCACTAGAGACTGTTGAGGTGATCAGGATTTTAATCAACTGAGTTTTCTTGAATGGATAATACCTTGAGAGAAAAATTCAAACTACATTTTGGTTTGACTTCAGATGTCCAATTCAACATTTTTTATGACCGTGTCACTAAAATTTTATTGAGAGAACAACTTTTCCCACTGAAGATTTCTGTTACTATGCAGCGTATGTTATCTCAGCTTTCAGTCGACAAGCCAAGTCAATTTAGTTTAATAATCTGGAGGCTCTTAACTTGTCAAAAGCTAAACATACAGCAGTAACCAAGCCTTCTGTCTAATTATAGCAGATGAAATTTGACATATGTACCCTTTTTAAAACAAAAAATTAGTTTTTCTGACAAGCCACACCACCTGCTCTTGCCTCAATCAGCTTTCCTAAAACACAATTGATACAGCATTTAATAGATAAGAATTCCATATTTAGTTACTTTTCAAAATAACTGGTATGAATGTGAATGTTTATAGAAATTGCAAGTACTATGCCGTCCTAAATATATATTTACAATACATGCATTGAGTTGTGACCAAACAGAACCACTGCATAAATCTACAGCTGTGTGGCACTGATACAAACTGAGCCACAACAATTGTTTGGATAAGTTGGATTGATGGGGAAGTGCTACTGTCATAAATTTAAGGTTTAGCTTTGTTTTATCTAGGCACGTACTTATTCGTGCAGTTTATTTTTACTAATAGAAGTGAATAGTACTGTAAATATTTTTAAAATCTGCAGTAAACCTGCCCACAAACATGCACCTAGTTTAACAAATATTCACCTTTTTATCACTCCAGAGACTCCAGGTGTCAGAAAAAGACCTACCCAAGAGGCTACCAATATATGTGACTTTCCGACAATATTGTCAAGGGCAGAAAATTTACTTCAAGGATACTGGTTAAGGGGCAGAAAATAAAACAAAAACTGAAATTGCAGGACTTTGTAATTTCATGCCTTTTTTGATTGCCTCAACTTTTTCAAGTTCCCCTGAATCCGTACATTCATTTCATATTTCTTCCATTCCATATTTTAAAACAGAACTTGGAAGGAACTTTTTTATTTTTGTTACTGACATTCTAGGACAGTAATTTTAGGCCATAGTGAGTTTGGATGTTGAATGTAAATAAAAATTGCTTTGTGGGCAAGGAAAGATAAAATCTGACAAAACACTTATCATGTGAAATTTACTGCGTAGTCTGTACAATCTGAGCAAAGTGCAGCTGTAGAAAATTTTAAATGAGGGTTTGATGTATGTACCTTACCTGCAGAACTTTATGGGATAATACATTCTCATTATACCATGATAGAATTTGACTATTCATTGTTTTCATTTTTATGCCATGTACAGAGAAGCAAGTAGCCATAAATCTGAGAGCCGAATTTGTCTCATGGCTCAAGATTGCTCTCAAAGCAATTGATCAGGCCAGTGTTACTAAACCTGTGCTATATTTATATACACGGTAGAAAATTCATAATTTCAAATACAGTCAGCTTAACGTGCTTTCACTTAATCAAGATGAAAGAATGGCTGTTGTCTGCGCTCAAGCAGAATGAATTTGGGGGGCCAGTTGGTGTAATATTCTCCCATCTCACAAATCTTTAGTTCAACTCAGTGATGAAAGGTTGCTGTCCACAATGTGTGCTTCTGACAGGTCTGTGAGGAGTGACGGAGTGATGCCACTCCCCGGCATATCTGCAGCCCTGCCATTCTCAGTGGCCATGATGATCGGGCTCTCTGATCTCTATGCTGGGTATGGGCCAGCTGCTCTGATGGCTGTGAGACTAGCTCAGGGTCCGGTAGGTCCCAGGCTGTCTCAACCCTGCTCCATCCTTAGAACATCCCAGTTTAGGGCTTTCCACTTGACTTAACTAGATGGGATACTTCCAGCATGCCTCCATCCCAAATGCATATTCAGCAGCCATTAGGTGTCTGGCTTAGCTACCGTAGCATAGCCAAGCAAAACAACAACAACTCAAACCAATCCCACCCACCTCCACACTCTTTCATTCTGCATCAGATTATACCATTCAAAATTACGACCTTTGGGGTATCTGTATGTGCCTGATAACACAGTACAGTTTTTAAAAATCAAGTCACAATTAATCCAACATCTTTAAAGTGTGTGATATGCCTCAAGGTAACCATATTAGTGTGATTTATTTGGATTATTTTTTCAGATGGGCTGATTTGTAAATGATCTGTTACTGGGTAGAAGTGAATCACAAGGTTTTTAAATGTTAATTGTGTTTCAATCACAGAATGACTTCTTACAGCAGCAGGAATCAGCGTTTATGCATTGAGTTCCCAAGAGTCTCAATATGAAAAGTCTGGTTGGTGTTTCAAATATTTAAATGTGTAATAGTCTGAGTTAAGTTCTCTGGCTAGATAGGAGGTTCTCAGACTCTGTACCCCCAGGGCCCGCTTGACCAAAATAAATATTACTTTGGCCCATCAATCACAAAATGGTGGTACAGGCGTGAAGTCCGTTTGTCTTCAGCTACAAAGGTGCACTCTTCCATTGTCCCTGAAACAGACAGATGCCAACCAACCAATTTTTTTTTTTGAAGCTGCAAAACTTTCAGTGAAACTTTCAGCTGCTCAGCACAGCCTAATATGAAGTATTTGGATTTAATGTAGTTTACCCTCATTGAGTTTGGTGAGTATGATGGCTGAAGTTCAAATACATTAGCTCAAATAGCCTGTAGATTAGGCATAATCAATTAGCATCACTCTTACTGATACAAGTGTGCATGGACTTAAATACCTCCATTTCTCATCACAAAGACTCCATTCAAGACTTGTAATTTGACTCTAAGGTGCTACTCTAACACTAAGGTGCTACTGGAAGGAATTTTTTTTATTTTGTTTTGTAATTTGAAGAAAGAAAAGTTTGAACTCATGCCTTAACTATTTCTGAACCAGTCCCTGAATACCATTATTTTTGTGTTCAGTGCTGAAACCAAAAAATCTAGGAAGAATTTCTGGGTTGCAATTGTTTATATATATATGAACATCATCTGCCTATATTTTAAACTAAATTTTAAATGTTTAAATCTGGGCACTTCTTTATTTTTTTGGGGTGGGGATATTTCTTCCCCCACTTTCCTTCTTTTCTTCCTCCTTCTCCTTGCTTATGTGGTTGACTTGACACGCCTTCCTTTTCTGAATTACTTTACTTGAACTTGATCAATCAAGTTGTTGGTTTGAGTCATGATAAATGAATAGAAACTTAGATAAGAATATCAATTCTAGGTTTCTTCAGTTCAGGTCTTTTGCGCATTCCATCTTTTGATCTTCTCCCAAGGTCACTGTTTCAATTATCATATTTTGGCCTTGAAACCATAAATTATAGTGTGTGGATTTTTTTCCGTTTTGACACACTTTCATCTGGTGTAAACACTCGTAATTCTGTTGTGACACTTTCTGAGTAGATTAGGTCTCCTATCTCGAGCCAACGCTTTCTAATTCAGTGTTTTTATACAGACGGTTGTCCAGCTTCTAAAAAGTCATAAATCCTCAACTAAAATATAATATTGAGAGATTTTATCTGTAGGGCTCGATTGGGACTTCAGAACTCCATTATCATCCAATCTTTCCTCTTAAGAAACATTTTTGACATGCAGAGTTTGTTGTCCTCTGTCTCTACTTTGAAAAAATATGTTCTGACCTTCAGTCAGCTATCCTCTGTCTGTTTCAGTCCCTGCATATGGACTTCTTAAGTTTTACCCCTTGACTAAGTCCAAATACAGAAGTCTGTGGTTCTTTTAATATTCATGATTTATAATCAAACTAACTGGGTTATTTTGTGTTTATACAAACACCTTTGAAAAAGCCATGTGTTGTGTATTTGGTTGGCAATGTATGTATGTATGCATGTAAGTTTTATTTACGGCCATTGGCCCAAGCCCTATGTATGCATGCATGCATACATGTATTTTAAAAGTTCATATCCTGCCCACCCCTTAAAAAGAACCCTGCGTCTCTTACAATAATAAAATGTAAGGCAACATAAAATGAAACCCACATTAAACAGCATTCATAATAATACAATAATACATAGGAAGCCAGAAATTCCTGCAAACAGCAAATCAGCCAGTCCTAAGGCCAAAATATAATGTATGGACAAAATAATGGGGGTGGGGTGGGACACGATTAGCATGTCCATAAAAGTGAAAAATGCTCAGCTAAAGGCCTTTTTACATAACCTGGTTTGATCAAGCTCCTGAAAGCATATAGTGTCAAGGATAGACAGATCCTCAACAAAAAGGAGATTCCACAGGGTGAACATCACCGCAGAAAATGCCCTGCATTTTGTCAGCACCCATTCCACCTCAGATAGCCAAGGAATCTGAAGCAAGACCTCACATGCTGAACAGAGCATATGGGGGGGGGGACCATGTAGAATGAGGTGCTTCTCAGTGTACTCAGATACCGTGCCATTTAGGGCTATAATTATTTTTCTCAATAGATAGTAATAGGGTAGTTTGTTCTCCTTTATTCATCACCAGAAATTATGTTTAAAAGTTATCTTTCCAGTTTAAATATTTTTATGTAATGCAGCTTTACAAATTTTGAGATTGTACAGGTAGGAGTAGGAATAGATACTTGACAAGTATGCATATATACTTTGTGAAAAACATTTCATTTTCAAGGCTTGGCTCTAACCATGCTGCTTTTGTCATCAAATTTGATGTCAATTATAAAGGAGAGATTGTAGCATGAATGAGATTTAAATGTGCATAAATCAATCTTTCTTGGGGGATCTATGACTCTTACAATAACAAACAGAAGCAAACTCGGTTGAGGTTTCTTCAAGAGGACTGTCAAATTTCGGAATTATGAGGCTCATATTGACTCTTTCCAAGGAATGGTATTTGGCAGGTTCCTCAGAAATCTGGATCTCTAAATCTAGTTTCATTTAAAGTATATTGTCTATTATTTCCTGTCCGTGGAACAGAGTGCTGAAATCAGGCAGGCAAAATGTGCTGATTTCCGTGTAAAAGTGATGTGCAATTCCGTGAGTCCACAGTGGTTGGGCAGAACCATTCAGAAGAAATTAGATCCCTAGACAATAATAACCTCCTGGCCAGGAAGTTATGAAAACTAATACTGTTAGCCTCTTCCTTTAATAAAGCAAGGGTACTCTCCCCCAAGGACTAAAAATGGCATGCTTGCCTATATGTGATCTATCTTTACCAATAGCAAAATTCACTAATTGAAGATAAAACAATTTGCACTCTGAATGATAACAAGTTAGTACTTTATCAAAATCCTTCTCTCCTTCGTTACTTATTTTAAGGATTGGTCTTATTTCACTACATAGCAATTATACCTTCTCCAAACCTGAGGTCTATTGGGGGGGGGGGAGATCCTTCTATATTAATATAACACACGTTAACACCAACATTTCCCTCTCTCTTTCAGCTATTGCAACAAAGATGTCATTAGCAGACTCAGCAGCCTACATCTAAGCTAAATTTTACTTCATCTTTACATATATCTGCTAAATAATGTAAGGTAGCAATGTTGAACACAGCACATAATGACTGCACTTTATCACTTGCAACTGAATTGCAATTCCAAAGCTGCATAGTCTATACAGCAAATATTAGGTACTGCTTTTATCAGGAAAATAGGCATAAGTGCTTATTATATATTATTTGTCTTTCATTATCATCTGGAAAATACCAACTAGGGTAGAGTCCCACTGTGCCTAAGCCTATATTGTAACAGCAAGCCCTTTTCCACAAAGATATATAATTGTTTGTATATGCCTTATGATGCAATGCAGGCAGCTATTCCTTTGCAGGAAGAATGGTTAAGTGATCCACGGTGAAGAGTTTTATTTAATGCAGAGATATTTATTGTGCCTCTTTTTCTTAAGCCAACTATTAGGATTTTAGGTTGATGAATAGATCCGTAGGCTAGCTCCTAGGCAAACTCCTATCCTCCATATACAGACAAGCAAGAGACACTCTTAGAGCATTCCAAGCAGGCAAAAACACTCAAGAAGGGTGCAAAGTAAAGTCAGTGATAGGCCTGGGTGATATATCAGTATATCGTCCAACACTGGTTTGAAGTTCACATGTGTGTAAGGGCTAGACGATATCTGGTTTTCAACGCTGCGATAACTCACCAGCTAAACACTGCAATGGTATCAGCAGCTAAACCTCACAATATCACCCGCTAAACACTGCAATCTACCACAATGTCTGAAATAAGGATGGAACTATACAGAGGTGAACAAGACAATGTCCTGGCAACTTCTACTACTTAGGGGTCTAAATCGGATAAATGGCATGATCAATCATCACACAGTCAGTTTCATCAACAGGCAAGCTGCTTCTGCCACTGTTTCCTGCTGCCACTGCAAGGCCTTGTAGGCTGCCACTACTGCCGCCACCATGACAAGGCCTCGCAGGATGCCACCGCTTCTGCCGCTGCCACCTACTGCTGTGGCGATGCTTTGCAGATTGCTTATTATTGTGCCCCTGCTGCCAGGCTGCTTCTGTCCTTCCCCTGCTGTTGTTGATTCTGCTGCCGCCAGGCTGCTGATACCTTGCTGGAAGTCTGGCAGACCCAGATTATTTGTATTCACTATGACTCATCCCCATACTTTGGTGTTGAATACCACCATTTGGTAGACAAACCCCAAACCAAAATATCATTTGGATGCATTTTGGCTTGCCTGCTGCTGAAAGTGACCATGAGGTGATAGATAATATCATCATTTATCAGTTTTAGACCCCTAAGTAGCAGCAGTTGCCAGGACATTGTCCTGTTCGCCTTTGTGTAGCTCCTTCCTTATGTCAGATATCGTGATATATCAATATATCACAATGTTTAGCTGGTGATATATCACAATACTGAAAACCAGGTGTCACTCAGCCCTAGTCAGTGATGGGTGTGTGGTTTGAAGAGAGCTCCAAGTATGAGTCAGAGAGTCATGGAGGGATGCATTTGGCCTCCAGGCCCAAGGTTCCCCATTCCAGTACCTGTATTAGAATGGACGAATAAGCTAACATCAAACTCAATGTTTGATATTTTCAAATGTTTCAGGGGATTCAGGGCTGCAGTAGGAAGCCTGGGGGAGGAGGGGAATCTCCAAAAGTGGATATGCGAAAAATTCTATTACAGAAGGAATACAAGTTGATTTTTGAATTAAATTTTTGAATTAAATACCCTACACCCTAAAGGCCTCAATACTGAGTTTGATTTACAATGCTATATTTAAAATGCTGTACCTTTAAGAGTTAATTGGTATCTTGGTCTGTTTGTCCTATTTAAGTTCCCATTGTGTTAGTCTTTTCAAGCTGTGCCTACATTATCTGTATGTTTGATTGATCATATATACTTGAAGGTATGTTCTATATTTTGATAATATTTGGCATTATATAATTTGTATAGTCTGTTATGATTATTTATTGTATTGTAATCGACATATTATCCATACAGAACTGATGAAGCTTTCTTTGCGAAACCTGTTGTAATTCGGAAGGCAGGTCTTCCTCCTTCTTCTCAGTTGCCCTTCTGTGAAAGGATCCAAGATGACTACATCCTACTATCGACAGTTTTGTCTTTCTGTCCCAGTGAACTTTTGAAAACTTATGTTGGCACTGAGTTGTTTGAATACATCCTAAGCTGAATGGTTCATATGTATTGATTTTGGTCATATACGTTACATGTATATAAGTATATTTGGTTCCATTGTTTGATTTTCATTACAGTATCTTTGATATTATTATTATTTTCGTCATTATTATTTCAGCCGATGTGCAGTGGTTTTGTTGTTACTTTTGCTGGGATGCATTTGGCCTCCAGGCCCAAGGTTCCCCATTCCAGTACCTGTATTAGAATGGACGAATAAGCTAACATCAAACTCAATGTTTGATATTTTCAAATGTTTCAGGGGATTCAGGGCTGCAGTAGGAAGCCTGGGGGAGGAGGGAAATCTCCAAAAGTTTTTAAATGATTTAATGTGGAGTTTAGAAAGACAGCATGGCTAAGTGTCTTGTCTCTTAGTGTGGTAGTACTGCTGTTGATGCCACTTGTTTGACAGGGAGATTTGATAAAGGGGTATTAATTTATATACTGTATACAGACAGAGAAAAGCAAGGAACAGCTGGAGAGGTCACATAGGTCAAGAGAAGGAGTCTGTGCCTAGTGGACTTCCCAGATGGCAGCACATTCCAATAGATCACTCACCACACATCATGCCTCAGAGATTTGGCAAGCTACAAAACGAACTAGCATCTGGTCTCTTAGGTTTCTTTCTCTTTCTTTTCCTAATAGCCAGACTTCCTTAAGGTTGATTTAGCCCCAAGGCAGTCACAATCCCACAACCGACACCAAGATGTTCTTATAATAAATTCTCATTCCAGGCATCATTTTAAGCTAAGCAGAATTAGGTTTCTGCTATATTTACTAGTTATTTAACAAATAGTCACTTGACCTTCGCATCTAATTTGAATACTTTTAGGGTTCTTCAGAATAACATATCCGTATGTTTTCCAATTTGAGAATGATTATAAAGGGATTCGAAATAGCACAGCTCTTTGAAATTGAAGAGATCTAACCCAAATGTCTCTCAACATAGTGCTTTACTGCCAACAGCCTAATTAACAGATATAGATGTCGCAGAAAATGAACATTCAAGAACTAAAATATGTTTAGGCCTCTGGCGATGGCTGCTAGTAAGCTGTGGAAGGTCACCTGTGGCCAAGGAGGTCATGTAGGCCGGGCTAATAAGGCCACATGAGTCGGATCAAGGAAGTCACATGGGTGGGACCAAGTTCTGGTTTTCTCCGCATCCTCCTCCCTTGCAAAAGTGTGAATACTAAAGTACTCAGTGCATAACTCAACTGAAAAGTGTCTAACCTTGGATGTGAGGGCGATCTGGCTGCGACATCTGTCACCCCATTGATCGCCAGGGTTGATTCGGCTGATCTGGCTGGCTAGGCGGGTGTCCCCTTCCTCCCTCACCGCTCCATGTGCGTCCCTCCCGAAGCTGTGCGCTCGGTGGAAGAGGACGACCCTCCCAGATTGAAGGAGTGTGTCTAACCTTGTTCTAGAAGGGGTCCCTGGCATCACAATAACCATACATTACTCAGAAGTAAGCCCCATTAAATTCCATAGGAATGGCTCCAAAATAGTACTGGAGCATGAATTGGTTAGTCAAGTGACACACAGAGCTGTTAACCAGCTCTCCCCCAAACTATCAGCCCTATCGAAAAAAGATTATCCCCTACACCCTGACTTATTCATTTCTATGCCTCTTCCCAAAATGTGGAAGGATATTAAATGGACGAGAGTGTAGGAAGCCAGGGTTAAAATCGCCACTTGTCTCCCTGGGTGTCCTTGGGCTATTCACTGTCAGTCTATGTCTCAGTGTTGTGAGGATAATATGTAGAACATGAGACTCATTAATACTATGAAAGGAAACCAGGCTTACTTGTTTTAATTGGTTCAACACAGAATAGCTGGTCACAGGAAGGTAGCAACAGGAACAAGCCATTTCTATTGGTCTGGTGGCTATCTTAGGCTGCAGTTCCAACCATGTCTACTCTGAAACAAGTCCTATTAAAGTCAATGAAGCATACTCCTGGGTAAGTGGGGTGAAGTTATTAACTGTGTTCCTATCACCTCCCAAAACAGGAGTTCACTGGGTTTCTCCCAAAGCAAAACAAAACAGTTAAAACTGTACACTGAAATCAATATGCAACTGATATACTTTGTATAATTCAGGTTAACAGTTTCCCAAGAATATATAATTTAATATACAGATACTGCACTAACTAAAAGCTGGCTCAGTGTGATAGATAGATAGATAGATAGATAGATAGATAGATAGATAGATAGATAGATAGATAGATAGACAGACAGACAGACACAGACAGATGGGTGGGGGGTTATTGGGTTGTTTTTGTTTTGATTTTTATTATTTTGTGGTTTTATTTTCTGATTTTATCTTGCAAACCGCCCTGAGACCTGCGGGTATAGAGCGGTATATAAATTTAATAAATAAATGAATATAGATATAGTTATGTTCTCAGGACCCAACTTATTTTTGTGATTATAGGTTGTTTTAAACTGTTATTAAGATTGTGTTTTAATGTTGTAACCCACCTTAGGGTGAAGGGTGCATAATTAACAGCAACAGTAAGCAATCACACTGGTGAAAAAGACGTTGGCTTTGTGCTTCAGGTGGCCTACAAGTTTGGTGGCTCTAAGATTAAATCCACAAGCAGACTCACTAAAAGGGGTGGGCTATTCAGTTTATTTTTAGTCATATGTATGCACCTAGAAGTCCACTTTGTCCTGTTTCTGCATTAACAGGTAAACATTGGGATGAGCATTTAAATGTGCTTTTTTGTTGTTGTTTTAAAAAATCCTTCTCAAAACATGTATTTTTAAGCCACAGCTCTGTACAATTAGTGCTAAAACAGCATTGCTGGGTTTTATTTTGTAGATTTGTATCCTTCAGTTCTGGGAATAAGCCAATCTTGTGACTGCTTGGCAATACCAGGACAGAGAAGCCCCACTGATTCTATGAAGACAAAAGGTCTGGTGTCAACAGGTTGTGGGTGTCAGGCACTGAAGTTTGTCTTTTACCAGCTGCTGTATCCAATCTACCAGAATAAATATGAATATTTCATTTACTTACTTTGAATTACCTTTCTAATATTACATTAAAAAATAAAAAATAAAACAGATGCATTGTAGATCTGATGTGTTTGCATTTGTACAATCTGCATATGATTTATTAAGCTTGAAGTTCATATGAAGGAAAGCAGATTTGCATAATTTTCTGCTTGCTTAAGAAGTCACAACAGTCCAGATTATGTAGTAAATTGAGGAAACTGTTTTAATATGATAAGATGAAATACCACCTACAGTATGCTTGATCTTCCTAGCTTGATTTTTGATCTAAATGAAAGGTTGGTTTGTCATACTGATTTCTAATTTAACTTTGCTTTGTAATCAAAGGAAGGAAAGTGTAAAAGAGAACTCCATTTGCTTCAGCAACATTGAAAATTCAGGTGATTAGTGAGGCCTACAAAGTGTTTAAAGCTGAAGGTATTGCTCATGCAAATGAAAGTTCCTGAATTGAGGCCTTGATTTTATATTCTGTAAATTTATTGTATTAGGTGAAGATTCCCAAGAAGGAGTTAAAGTGATGTTTTGTTCATGTCATACTCTGTGCATAATAAGAAGCAAATAACTCAACACAAATTGGAAATTGTCAAGAGCGTGACAGCTGTGCTTCTGACTTCTCTTACAAGGAAATGAGGGAAATTTTTAGGTCTGCTATTCAAAACACAATTAAATTGCCAACTCAGGGGACTGCAGCACCACAAAGCAAACAAAATGGGATGAACTTGTGCGTATTTCTTCCATTAATTTTATTGCATCTCTTGTGTTTCATACTCTGCTAAGCTCAGAAAGGACCTTTAATTAGCAAATATTCAGGTATATTTATTTGTTATGATGATTAATGCAATATTACAAATTGACATGGTGCTCTGTTGGGTTACCTGTTATTTCTCTGATACCTTTAAAGAGAACCCTGGGAGGGGAAGCTCTCTATGCTCACTCACAATATTTTCCTAGGAACAGATTGATCAGACTATTTCTGGTTCATGTCACTTTTGAACCTATTCATCCATAAAGCCATTCTCTCCTATTTTTGCATTCATCTGCTTAAAAAAACCCAAAACTCCACAAAAATGCATTTAAATTTCTATGGGTTGTCTCCAACAAAGTTGTTTGCTGGTGCAAAGACTTCTATCATAGTCTCCCTCACCTCTCCATGTGCACCCCCACCCAAATCTATTCCAGAGGGCTTGGGGGGGGGGACAGAACAGATTTGCAGGGGCGATGTGGGGAAAGGAGAGGGAAAGTAAACCAGATCAAACTTTTTCCATCATACACACGAAAGTAGCTTTGGGTCACTTTTTGTGAAAAAGAGGCTAATAAATTCAATAATAATATATGGTAAGTATTATTAATTATTAAATTTGTATACCGCCCTTTATCCAAAGATCCCAGGACAGTTCACAGCAGAAAAATACAAAATACATAATAAAACAAATAACTCCCCTACCACAAACACATTTAAGAAGCCAGAGAATGTTCATCAGCCGCTAAGCGACTGGTTGAAGAGAAACATTTTCACCTGGTGCCTAAAGATATGAAATGAAGGTTCCAGGTGAGCTTACCTAGGGAAAGCATTCCATGAACGGGAAGCCACTGCAGAAAATACATGTTCTCGTGTTGCCACTCTCCGGACCTCTCGTGGAGGAGGCATGTGAAGAAGAACCTCCAATGATGATTACAGGGTCTGGGTTGGTTCATATGGTGAGAGGCAGTTCTTGAGATATTGCGGTCCTGAGCCATTTAGGGCTTTATAGGTTGAAATCAGAACTTTGAATTGGTTCTGGAAATTAATTGGGAGCCAGTGTAATAGGGCCAGGATTTATGTAATATGCTCAAACCATCTGGCCTGAGCAGCCTGATCACCAAACTCACCAAACTCAGAACTATAAAGCACCAATTTCAATATTGCAGAAGTACCTGGATAACACAATGCATTACAAGTATTGCCAAAGAAGCATTACTTTTTCAAACTTACTTATTTAGGTCGCTTTTGAAAGATGAAAGTCCTTGATTGTCTGGAGATGAGAGACCATTTGTATCTGATACTGGTACCTGAAATTTAGAGAGCATGAATATTAATATTAAGATCATAGATCCTGTGGGTGGACCAGGAACAATCTAGTTCCAAGAATAGAACATAAGAAGCATCTTGCTTGATTAGACCAAAGGCATATTTAGTAGTGGTGGCCCCAATATTCATATGTGTTTCTTTTAATTCCATTCTATTTCTGAGTTGCTCTGTGTTTTCTCTACTTAAATCTGTAATTCAGGTTCTGTGCCACTCTGTATACAATGAATCTTTCTGTTCATCATTCACTATAATGGGGAATCTAAAAATGGCTGTATCTCCCCCGCCTTTGGGGGGGGGGCAAAGTAGGTGAAATTTACAAGCATAGACGCCTATCCAGAATGGATTATGTCTGCTAAATTGCACAGTCTAGAGGATTCTTTTTGTTAGGAAAGTTCCTTCATAATCCATATTAGCACAATACCTGTATCATACCTGCTAAAACTTCGTAAGATTCACATTTTTGAGAGGGAGTGGGGGCTTGTCCCTTCTTCCTCTTAACTAAACATAATTAAAAGTTCACTGAGTGGTGTGTATCTTTGCGTGTGGATTTTTGCAGCTTCAGACCTTTCCAGAGCTTGTTTGTGTCTTCCATTGCAACATGAACCTAGCCAGCTGCCTGCAGAGTTCTGAACAGCTCTAGGGTTGTTGTTGCTGCTGTTAAACCACAGCAACGTAGATTTAAAAAAAAAATGTTTAAAAATCTTTTGCCTTTTAAAGAAATTTTCCACTGCTGTGCTTTAACAACAAAAATAAATAAAGACAGTTCTTCAATGCTTTGCAGACATTTTGGACAGCCTTGCTTCTTGGAGAGCCCATGGATGTAAAGATGGGTCACCTTTGCTTCTTGAACCCCTCTTCTACATGCTGTGTTAACTACAGAACATGGTTTTCACCAGAGTAGAGAGTATATATGTTTCTTTTAAATTTACTTTTCCCTCCCATGTCGAAGATAATGTTTTACAGTGCAACCCTGTGCATGTTTAATTCCCCCCCCCCAATGGTTGCCTTTTGTTTTTAGCCGTTTTTATTTCAGTTGTAAGCCACCTTGGGTCCCATCAGGGAGAAAGGTGGGATATAAATAAATATAACCACAACAATGAGATTTAGGAAACACAACAACAAGAGCAACAGAGATTTAGGAAAACACAGAGAAATAAGAGCAGAAAATGTGGAAACAACAAGGATATAAAGCAACACAAAACTTTTGACTTGGGTTTATTAATGTTACCCTTTGAGTCGGGGATGGGAGAAAGCACCCTGAATTACTCCACCTCATCTCATTGTTCAACCCCCACCAAGAGCTTCTACACCCCACTACCACCTAGTACAGTATCCTGCTCTCACAATAGCCAACCAGATGCCTATGGGAAGCCAGAAGCTGTACACAGATGCAACAGCCCACTTGTGATTCCCCAGGAACAGGTATACATACCTCTGACACTGAAGGCAATACACAACAATCATGATCAGTAGCTCTTAATAAGGTAGAAAACCACCATAAACCAACCAGTGTGAAGGCAAACACACACAAACAAACCCATCCCTAGAATAACACGATTTGCCCAATTTACAGTGTGCCATGCATAAGAAATCAAGAGGCCTTCTTTAACACCTGCTTTTCATGTTAATACAAATAATTTCTGCCATAATACCATTTGGCCATATTTTTCAGTGCTTCAGTGCATAGTTTCTTCGTCCATTCAGACTTCAGAAAGTTATTTCCTGAAGATCTCAAAAAATGGCTAGTGTAGTATCAGACAGAAAACTGTTACATTTTGATTTTTTTTTTTTAATGTTACTCCTTTTCAAGGTCCCTTGATTGTGGACAGATGCTTTCTAGAGCCTTCTCCTAACACCCATTGTGATTTGAGGCAGAACAATGCTCCTTTGTGTAGGCCCGCAGCATTCTGTGCAAATGGCCTCCGTGGCTAGTGTAGTGCACTAAATGATGCAGAGATTTCCTTTCAATTCGTGCCATGTGATGTGTCAGTCTTTGCCAACCAGTTCAATTGCTATCTGTGCATTCTCTTTGTTAATAGTTATTCCTGCTGGCTGCCATAAGGTCTAGCTTTAAGCTCAATTTTCAAAGAGCGTATCCAGCATTCACAACATGTAGAGGTCTGTATACATTCATCATGCAGTGGTGAATCTCAGTTGGCAAGATCTCCTCAGCTGTGAGAAATTCAATTACTGTTTGCTACTCAAAATGTGCATCAGTGGCAGTTGTCATTCTGAACTACCTGCTTCTGTTCCTCTTTGGTGTGAGAGAAGCAGGGGTGGTGGAACTTTTCTTGGAAGCAGGCTGGAATTCGTGCACTGTCTTGCTCGTATAATCTGCTATCATAGTATCTGACATTGTTAGAGAAATAGAGGAGTACTTCCTCCCAACATACGTTGCCATAACAGTGATGAGAAGAGTATCGGGAGGAATACTTCATCACCGTTGCCAGGCTGATGGGCCATGCGACAACAGCTGCTCCATCTGCTTCCCCAGCCTGGAGTGGCCAGACAAACATCAAAAGAGGGCCTTGATTGGGTAGAGGGGAAGGTATTTAATTAGTAGTCTACAAAAGTTATCAGCACAGAGCTTGAACAATGCAAAATATATGTTTGAAGAAGTGCCTATTATTATTATTATTATTATTATTATTATTATTATTATTATTATTATTAAGGAAATAGGTGCTGGAACTCACCATGAACGCCTCCCTTGTTCTCTTATAATGGCAATGGCATCTCCCTGAGTTCCGGCTGAAAGAAAGCCCTGGTTTGGGGCCGAGTTGAATTAGTAGCAGTTGCAGAAGCTGTTTTCTGTGGCAAAGTCAGGACAAGGAAAATGACCCAAAGGTCTTTTCTCTGGATGTAGGTGGTGAGAATGCGTTGCAAAACTTACTGCATTATCAGCATCTTTGGATTATGCTTGCCAGGCACAGATGA
This sequence comes from Darevskia mixta, assembly GCA_034641385.1. Classification (NCBI taxonomy): domain Eukaryota; kingdom Metazoa; phylum Chordata; class Lepidosauria; order Squamata; family Lacertidae; genus Darevskia; species Darevskia mixta. The sequence continues at coordinate 13,160,070 of JAWWNH010000029.1, forward strand.
TCTGGTCTATGGTTGGATGTACTAAGAATTTTTGACCATGACTCCCGAACAGTGTGGAATCTTCGCTGGACTCTGCACAGAAGGTATGACATGGACCAGAAACCCACTGATTTCTCACAGATGGAGACTAGCCTCAGCTTCTAGGATAGTCATAGCAGTGGAGGCTAGTACATATGCACTAGCTCAAAAACCAGTTGAAGGCTTTTTACAAGGCATTTAAAGGCCCAGGTCAGAATGAAGTGCGGATTAGGTTCCATGCTGCAAGGTCTGTGACTGATTATGGATGGGACAAAGAGAGCTTTTTCAAATTCACAAATGAAATCTAAAGGTTCAGTTTATTAGCTGAACACATGGAATTGATATGGGCCATTAAAAAAAACAAAAAACTTTGGCTTTGAATAATTTGCTTCAGCAACTCCAACATTGTTTAATTCATTTTGACAACTTTGACTTTATTTAATTTGCTTCATCAGCCTCAACCCCATTTATTTCACCTGCTCTGCCTGTGTTCTGTATTCAAGCCTTTGTGCAAAATTGAGGTCAGACCTTCATTTGCATTTCTACTTCTCTCAACTTAGCCCTTGATGTGAATTGTGGGTAGTTTGAATTAAATGCATTGTTGTCTATTTTGGCAGTTGATTACCAAAACATCTTGCTTTACAGATACCTTTGCTACTGCCAAGGAACTTTAAATGAAAGCTTAGAGAGTTGCACGGCTCATTTGCTTACCTTTATCTTAATGTTATAAATCAATAACAACTGCAGATGCCCTATTTCCTTAAACACATGAATAAGAGAAAAGTAGAAATGGATTTTGCTTTTAGATTGGCATTTTTGCTTTTAAAGTTGCGTTGGAATTCAGTCGGCATATTTTTGGGGGAACAATAATTTCAAGTGTTCAGAGGCATAGACCCCAGTCTAGCTGCTTTTGTGTGAGCCAAGCTGCATACATACACAACTCTGCAGCCATGTCTGTAATCACAAAGGCTCACTCATAACAGAAGGAGGAGTGAGGATGGAGGAGGAATAAGTTTTAAATGGAATTATACCGGAAATTGGCAATTCCCACCTGCTTGAGACCACCTCTTGTATTGAGTGCCTGCTTATGTCCCAGCCACCTGTGCATTTCTCAAAAGCTCAACTACTTATATGCAAAACTATACACAACAAGTAATACATAATATATACAACATTTATAAAAGAGTCAAATGAAGAGGGAACTACTATGTACTACATTTACTGTATGCAGCATAATTTGACTAATAATACATACCGTATTATTTTCGTGTATAAGATGATGCCTTTTGCTAAAAAAAAAATAGGCAAAAATTGGGTGTCGTCTTATACACGGATAGTGAATACAGAGGGGGGACGTGTGATTAATGGCAGTAGCAAGGAGGACATTGGCAGCGGCGATTAGGTGGGTGATTGGTGACTGCGGCAAGGCCTGCTGCCGATTGGCTGTGGCTGCGGCAATTGGGCAGGCGATTGGCGGCTGTGGCGAGGCAGGTCGGCGATTGGCGGCTGCGGCAAGTGGGCAGGTGGGCTGTTGGTGGCGGTGAGCAGGTAGACAATTGGCGGCTGCGGCGAGGTGTGCGATTGGCAGTGGCTGTGGCAAGCAATTGGCAGTGGCGGGCAAGCAGGTGAGCGATTGGCGGAAGTGACCTCCCCCACCCCCACACCAAAAGCTAAACAACTTAATTTCTTAATTTTGGGTTACAAAAAATAGGGGTTGTCTTATACATGGGGGCACCTTATACATGGAAAAATACAGTAAGTATTTTTATATAGTTGTGTGCATTGTTGTATGTCTCTGCTTATGCGCTGGTTACTTTATGGAAACCTGGAGTGTGCATGCATATGATAATACATATACTGTGTGAGAATTGTTCATATTTTTAGCATATTTTTGTCAAGATTAAGGAGCAAGGACACAGAAATTAAGAGGGGGGAAATCTGTGTGAATAAACTAGACACTGAGATTTTATGGGGGGAAACGTCTCTAAAGAAAAGACAGACATCTTGTTTCTGGGGGCATAGTAATGTGTTGCATCTTCAAAGGCCCAGGGCAGGTGTGCCAACATACTTAAATTGCATTGTTATTGCATGGTGTAGCCACTAGTGTGCTGAAACTTTATGAACATCTAGCTGTAGCAAGTGCCCAGAAAGGCAGGGTCTCTTATATATTCCCTACAATCACGGTTCTCTCCACTTACTATTTTGAAATCAGTGTGGTTAGCCAGACCCTATAGGTGAACTGAATGATGATGATGATGATTGAATAATTATACCACCCTATACCTGCAGGTCTCAGGGCAGTTCACAGGATAAAATCAGAATATAAAACCACAAAGTACATAAGCAAAATAAAAACAACAACAATCCAATAACACCCCCCCACACACACACATATTTTAAAAGTGCATAGAAAGATTCTCAATAGCCTAAGTTCTGGTCTACTTGTTCCTTTAAGTCCATGTCTACTAACAGTAGGGAGAATTCTTTGAAGGTGGTCCACTACTGGTTTTTATACCCCAGTCTGACTAGCTCATATGGTGAGATCAGGTTCCCCTTTATGCTGGATAAGTTACAATGTATGAGGAACATATTGGCATATGTGGTGGAGTTGTAACTATGTACTCAGGTTCCGGAAGCAGGTTGTAACAGCTTGGAGGCTGTTAGTGATATATAGATATAGATATAGATATAGATATAGATATAGATATAGATATAGATATAGATATAGATATATGAGCAAACATATTTAGTGGGAATGAGTTTATTTGGCAACATTCATGAATATTTGGTATGTTTGGTAGAAATAAACCTTGTATTCCACTATGGAATATATTTTATGCCACTCATTCTTTTTAAGCTTTCTATGATGATGATGATGATGATGATGATGATTTTATCATATTGTAATTTTATTCTTCCTGTTTTTATTATTGCTTTAAGTACAGATAAGGGGACCAGAATCGGCAGCTTGCTGCAATCAGCCCTTTGGAACTTTCTTCTCTATTAGGGCTGCTTACTTTTAATGAAAGGGCTGTTGCTGTAATTTTTATTATAACAATCTGTATGTGATATTTTATGAGTATACATTTTAAGTGTATATTTAATTTTTTTATTTAAAAAAATGACCTCATTAGTATGCAAGGCTTCAACTGGGACTAGTAAGATCCTGCTGGATCCCTTTTCTAAAGAGTTAATAACCTTCCTGATAATGATGATATTGCTACATTTAAATGGTCAGTAAAATGCTCTTGTATATTTAACCTCATCATATGAGAGCCCATGAAATCTCTTTTGCTCTGTGTCTCTTCCCTGGAGCAATTTCCAAAATTTATTTATTTAAGAGTCCACCAGGTTGAAGAAGGGTTCCCTAGCTCTGCAGATACAAAGGGGCCAACAATGATGATGATTAAACAATCCTAGGAAATCACATAATCATAAAAGCATTGTTTTTAGGGTTTACCGGTTCTGCTGTTGTTCTCATTTAACAGAAACAGAAACTTTAACATTAAAAATCTTTCAGAACATAAAGGAAGAAACAAAATGTGTTCAGTGAGCTTGGGGCCATTGAGGATCATACATGCTCATGGTCAAAACTGTGTTCAGTGTGACAGATCAAGAAACTAAAGGAGACATTACTAAGGGAATCTGAGTTTATAAAAGGCAGTAACACATCTGCAGAGCCTCTGAAGTTGCACAAAAACAGACTGAGTTCATGGCTGGGTCACAGAGTGACAAATTCCTGGAAGTCTGCAAGTCCTAAAACAGCATAGCACTCAAGGCACCAGGATCAAAGCCAGGCCACAGGAGGGCAAGGAGAACAACACCTCACAGGCTCTGTTCATCCTGTGACAAGATATAGCAGCTATAGGAAGATTCAAAACTAGTCTTCAATTTTTTCATCACCACATCATCTACCACACTATTGTTAGCTGAGATGCTTGACCACATCTCAGCTTGAATTGGCACAAACTGCCCCATGCTAAAGATGAATGGAATTTTCAGGAACCCGGCAAAATTTGTGGGATAAAACTATAGATCCACGAATCCAGCACTGCCATCCATCAAACTGGGGGTATGCAGATACCATTTTAACAGCCTTTAAAAAATAATGATGATGAGCTTTTGGAGAAAGAAGGGTTTATAGCCAGAATGACTCTGTCTACCCCATGGGTTAATAGCTTGAGCACTTGAGCATCACTGACAGAGTAAAAAATGGCAAGCTGCAGATTTGCTTGGATCCCAGAATGGAGGACAACATTATTTCATTCCAATGGCAGCAGATGTTCAGTGTCGTTTCACTGCTATAAATATATTTATGATTCTGGATGCAAAAGATGCATTTGGCAAAATGGACTGGATAGGGAATTCTGCTGACCTATGTATTTTCAACACATCATGGGGCAGATTCATGTTTCTTAGTCTACCTTTTGGAATTAAGTCAAATATTGAAGTGCTTCAACAACAAAAAATATGACACATTTGGAGATACAATAGAAGTGCTCATAATAGCAAATGACATGAGTGTAACAGCATCCACACATGAGAAACATAACAAGATACTGAAAAATGTGAGAAACATGATAGAGCAGTGCTTGGCCCAAGGAATAAAGTGCATGGAACATGTCCTCTCATCACATGTAATTGAATCCGATGACACCAAAGTTGAGACAATCCATCCCCATCTCTCTCGCGCATTGCAAAGGCCTGTGAGGATGAGCCAGTTTCATGTAGAGCAGGGGTCAGCAAACTTTTTCAGCAGGGGGCTGTCCCTCAGACCTTGGGGGGGGGGAACGGACTGACTATATTTTGGGGGAAATATATGAACAAATTCCTATGCCCCACAAATAACCCAGAGATGCATTTTAAATAAAAGCACACATTCTACTCATGTAAAAACACCAGGCAGGCCCCACAAATTATCCAGAGATGCATTTTAAATAAAAGGACACATTCTACTCATGTAAAAACATGCTGATTCCCGGACCGTCCGCGGGCCGGATTTAGAAGGCGATTGGGCCGGATCTGGCCCCCGGGCCTTAGTTTGCCTACCCATGATATAGCAAATATACCCACAACATAACTGGCTGTGTTTAACTATATAAATCCTTTATACATCATATAAACATACCATAACTCTTTTCACATTATCTACCATAGAAGCAATTAAGGACCAACATTTAGAACAGGAAATACAAATAGATCAGTTCTTATATACGTAATGTCCAAATAGAAGCTTTTGTGTTCCACGTATGTACAAATGAATCAGTTTTTTTAAATTTGATGTCCAAATAAAAGCTTTTTGTGTTCCACGTATGTCTTAGCGAATACAAGTGTCAAACGTAACAACTTTAAGGAGCAGTACTTGCAAAAGATGAACTTTTCTTTGTTATGTTTATATGATGTATAAATAATTTATAGTTAAACACAGCCAGTTACGTTGTGGGTATATTTGTTAGTTGAATTTATGTAACTATTGGTTTGATAGTGTTGTGTAAGTACCCATGATGTAGAGCATGTGGCTCAGCCCTAATACCAGCCTATGCCTCGGAATATGGACTAGCAGCTTATTTAATCCACACCTAGAAGTTCATTACGTAGGAAGTAATGTATTTTCAAAGTCTCTGGAAAGTATCTGCAAGATGCTTCTCTGCCTATTGTAACATGACTGCATAGCTATAAAAAGAGATGCTCATTATCAAGAACATAAGCAGGAATCTGTGGAATGACACAGATGATGTTTGCGAAAGGAGAGTTTATTATGCAAGTACAGAGTTCTGATACAGAGTTCAGAACAGGGGCTGAAAGAGAAAGGCTGGACAAGCAAAAGAAAGTAAATGAATCCTGGACTGCAGCCATGCTGGGCTACAAAAGATCCTCTCATCACAAAGCAGTGATGACAAAGTAGTCATTCCAGACAAGACAATGTGTAAAGTGCCTTACCCAGTAACACCTGTAAACTATCACAGCTCAAGAAAACTACAGGTATTTCTTAGACATTTGTACCTACTCCCAATTCATTGTTCCTCCAAATATCCTCCTAAATAATTCAGCACACTTTGATGCAACCAAATTAAAAAGTCATCTTTGCAAAACCTGGTGTTCCTCAAATATTTGACAGAGGACCATGTCTCCTACAGGCAAGTAAAGAATACAAGCAATACAGTGGGAAATAACATATACTGCAATCTTGAGACCCCACATTTCAGTCGACCAACTGAGAGAGGCATTCAGACAATGAACTCAATGTTCCACAAACAGCTGTATCAAGCTGTGATCAAACAACTTGGTTTTACTGGAACACACTGCTGAGAGCCATGGACTGTTTTCCTGAACAGTTGCTGAAGGGTAGGATGCTATTCTTCTTCACACAGTGTACTATACCACAGTGAGCCCATTGCATCCTAAAGCAATTACAGAAACAACAAAAGCACGACTGAGATTGCACTTCTAAGCTCCTGTAGCATCATGAAGTGCTGTTTACATGGAAATGGGCCATGGTTGGCTGCCAGCCATGTTGAGTAGCCACACACCAAGAACCACGATCATTCCAGGTGGAGGCACTTACAGAGGCAAGATGCCGCAGAGGTACATTAAAGTTTGGTCGTGCACAATCCAGAGGTTATGCACAGCCAGAACTGCCATACGTCCGGGTTTTCCTGGACACATCAAAATGGCGTCTGGGAGGATTTTCACCAAATCAGCAAAGTGAAAATCAGATTTTCACTTTGGGAATATGGCAACCCTATGCACAGGCACACATTCACTTGCAGCACAATGTGTCTGATTATAAACAAAACAGCAATGAACAGAAGGACAGTGGCTGCCACCAAGCACTGAGGAGCTTCTGAATGCATCCGAAACTAAATACAAAAGAACAGAACCACCCCAAGACCTTTTGCTGCCTGAAGCAAAGAACAAAAAGGCATCTCCCTCTCTCCATTCAATGTTTAGAAGTCGACTGAATTGACAACTGGATGTTACTTCAACAATACTAATGGGACAACCATACTAATAGGACAACATGGTCCTCTGCAACTGAGGGCACACACAAATCTATCCTCCAGCAGAGAGCTGCTATGTTGGCCAAATGGTAGTGAGAGCCCTGCACAAGAAGCATATTTCAACATTATAGAGAGCTGGGTGAAAAAGCTTTATGCTGTAGACTGAGAAGTAGTTTCTAGTAAATAACTTTAAAATTGTTATTATACAGTCTATTACATTTGCATGTTTTTTCAAGTAGACTGAGCTGGTGACAAAGGCTACTTTCTACTGGGTTAAATCCTGGAAATAGCCTTTGACCTTAATGATTGAACACTCTTCTGCAATAATCACCATAGTTCATTTTGCACTGTGATTTTGTTTGCCTAAGATGGATGGATGGATGGCAGGCAGACAGACAGAGCGGAGTTTGTTGTTTAAAAGACAGTCCTACATGGGGGAAGAATTAGTATATACCAACACTTTAGGTCCATGAATGAACATAATTGCTCAGGCTGTGGGGAAAGTGGCTGAGAGAAGGGAAATTGTAGCAAGGGCCGTTTTTGCTCTGATAAAGAATGAAGTTCTAAAATTCTCTGTTTCACAGCCATCACTGAACATGTACCTTCTATAAAATATGAAATAGCCCTATCTGCCTATTGACATAAAGGAATCTGCTTCGTTTTCCAAGATTCCATAATAGACAAGAGGAGAAATAAAGCATGTGCATTCCCTCTTTTAAAAATGTAATGTATGAACCAGCCCTCATCTATATCATAAAATTCTGCTTGCTATAGAGGAATTTTAGTGTGGTTTCCTTTTCAGCTATGCTTTGCTGCAAGTTGCTATTCTGAAATCTACTGATAAAACAATTTATAGCTGATTGTAAGAAGAAAAAGTGAGGAATGCTCAAAAAGATTCTAAATAATCTGTTTTCTTTCTTTCTTTCTTTCTTTTCCAGCTCCAAGTACAACCCAGCTTGGGATCACTGGGGGTGCTGAAGTTCTATTATCCTGCTGGTTCCTTGTGTTGACACTGTCCTCTTACACCAGCTTAATGTACCTGAAGAACATCGTTCTACAATAAATGTAAAGAACCATGAATGGCTTTTAAGGATTCTTTGAAAGTGCTGATGACTGGATCCAATCTGGTAGAGTTTGTTAAAAAGCGGCGTGGGATATAATCAGCAGTGCTTATGTGGGGATGATCGCCTTCTGTAGAATTGCTCATTATGTAAATACTTTAATTCTACTCTCTTTTTTATTAGCTGCATTACCTTGTGAAGAAGTACACATTGTCCTTTTTCTTCTTTCTTTTTTTTTAAAAAAAGACGTGAGAGCTCTGAAATTACTTTTAGAGGATATTAATTGTGAGTTCATGTTTGTAATCTATAACTTTTCAAAAAAAACATTCAGTCATGGTCTGCTGATTTGCAGACTGTAGTTTACATAAAAAGAACCCAAATATTGCAGTTTAAAAAAAATGTGATCTTTAAGGCTGCAATACAAACATCCATTTCCCTCTTTAAATAAGAGTCTATCTTCATTTACACAGATTTTTTTTTACAAAAAAGCTAAATAATATTGCCTTTGATTCATTTCTTCAAAATTAGATCACATACCTAGATTTTCTTCTAGCATGATACTCAGATTTCAAGAATGAGCATTGTGATATGACTGCACTGTGCAGTTATGCTTTGATTTTGATTTTCTTGTCAGTTCAGCATGGGTGTGCCTTCATAAGATACTGCTTTTCGCTTCCTCACCAACAAATGGGAGGGGAATTTTTCGATTTTATTTTTTGTAGATGCTTAGCTCAAGGGTACCGAATCTTTTCTTAAGGACAAAAGGTGCTATTGGCTGTAAAATGAACCACCATCGGGGTAAAGGAACTACTCCAAACATTGAGCACAGCAGAAAAAGTAATAACTGGTACATTTTTCAGTCTGTCAAGTTCAAAGCATATTCCAAACCTGTACAAAGCAGAAGATATCTCTCAGAGACTCCTTTGTGAATGTAACATTTCCTTTGTTCATTCAAAGTCAGAATTTTTATAAGGCTGCAGAGAAAATGACCATCCCTTTATTTTATTGTATTTTTATAATTAGTGATAAGTTCTACATATCAGTATTGTTCTTCCTATTGAATTTATACTGTACAGTATCCGGTTGGTTGGCTTATAGAACATAGTGCTTAGGTCTGGAAAATCTATAGAAGGGTTAGAATTTTGATCATACACACATGCTCTAAAACACACATGTTCATGCACACAAATAACAACAATAATTTGAATGCTACATAAGACAGATGATAACATATCAGTGCCATTTTAAAAAAAAAAAGGCATTGATTTGCAAAAATATACCAGTGTTTTCTCCCTTCACAAACATTTGGCTGAAGAATTTCCCCAAATGCCTGTTGTGGCTCTATTCCACATGTCAGCCACATCTCTACATGTTTTAAATGTTATGTTAAACATCATACATGCTGCACAATCTGCAAAGGCATATGGATATAACCTTTAAAATGTCCTATTTCCTCCTCATTCCTAGTTTATCTTACATGCAACATCAGAAATCAGAATGAATGAATGAACGAACACACACACACACACACACACACACACACACACACAATGCATATTGCATATTTATTTGCCAAAATGTCATTAACGTTGTTCTCCTGTTAGCATAAGCACTGCATTTTTCTCTTCTGAAAGGACTTCTAATGCCCTTGTTCCTACAAGTCCTGCTTCCATGAAAGCTGACATTGAAAATAACCCCCACATAAAACTTTAGTGAAACATAGTTAATAAAGGTTCATCTTTGAAAACAGAAGAAAAATAAGCAATTTGATAGCTGATACTCTGTATCCACTGCATATTGCACTCCCAATTAACAAAGGGATAAAAAATGACACCTGAAAAAGCAGGGAATCTGTACAAATTTTGCTCTAGTGTGAAATAAGCGCAAAGACTTTTGTTTGAATTTATTCACAAGAACAAATAGTGAGAAATTGCTCTTTGCTACTTTAATAGAAGATTCATTTGTTTTCATCAGTTCAGGATGTGAGTTAACAGTTTGCCTCTTTAATTGAAGTTGCTAAGATCTATACTACAAAGTGCAATAACTACGGTAACTGATGATGTTACATAATCATAATAAACTGTTGTATCTCAGAATGAGTTTGTGTAGGCATCAAAGCTTAAAAGGGGAATTTAGCAACTCGGCTAACCACAGTGGTTTTAATTCAAGTAAACAGACTGTTGAATAAAGAACCATGGTATATTAAATAATTACATCACCCATTTTAACCCTATGAAACATGGAGGAAGGAGAACGTTATTGACTACATAGTAACAGTTCGCTTTTAATATCGCCATCATAAAATGTTCAACAAAGCCTGTTCTCAAAGCTCTGACATAATTGTTGCTAGCTGGAGATTCGACACAATTATTTTACACATAAACCACTTCTAAGACCTACATTATAAATTTATTTAGCTCCTTTATTAGCTCCTGTTCTTCATGACGCATTAGAAATAGTACGGCTCTTTAGAAATAGTAATAAAGTGCTATATTAAGAGTGTTAGGTGACAGAACCATAATATATCATGCAGTTTGTATTGAAGGAGAAAATACTTTCGTCTCATATCATGCGCTGTGGACCTACTGGCGTTGCTCTATGGCACTTTTTAATGGAAATGTTTGATTGGACTGGTGCAATATCCCGACATTTGGGGTGACTAGACATTCAAATTTGTTAGGATGGCAGGAACCACTAGTAACTTGCAAGGCCAGTTTTTCAGCATCTTTGTAACGGAGGCTTTGCGGCGAGCGCCGAGAGCTTGTTCAGCTGTCTCCTGTGGGATCCTACAAAGATGCAGAGAACAAGAAGTGCGAGTTTTGTGTACATTCTGCTCCTCCAAGTTTGACTGACTGAAGCCACCCTCTGTATTCCCTCTTGTATTGCAGCTTTAAAGTTCTAGAATCCATTCAACAGGTTGAAAGAGCAGGGTGGCAGAAGCTATTATCTCTGCCAGGGCTCTCTTAGGGAATAAGAAACAAGTCAAAGGTATGTCAGAAACCAAGCATATCCAGCATTGTTTCTCACAGGCACAACAATAGCTGTTTTAATATCATTTGCTCATCCAAACTCTATAGTCAAGTTAACTGCCTTCACGATCCTCCCCCAGCACATGGAGTCTGATGATTCCTGCAGCAAAACAGGGTGACATTTTATTTTTTATTGTTGAACATGATTAATACCTAATGAAAGGGATTAGTAATGTTTTTCGTTTGTGTGGGAGCAGTTGGAACGAATTATTAGCCCAGTGTTCAAACCAGCCTCTGAATTTTCATTTGCAGTTGCTGGGTGTGATTACTTTATAAATGCAAAATACCATAGTTGTAGAAGAAAACTTTGTGCAAACCTCTCCCTGCTTCTTCAGGAGGGAGGAGATCATAAGAACAAAGCAGGGGCGGAATCTCTAAAAGTACATACTGTGATATTGGGACCAGCTCAGTAAGTGCTTTCAAGATTAGTCCCATAGAGGCTCCTTTTGAAACCATGGTCAGCCAAGGGCCTAATTCTGTCAAGACAGACACATGCATACAGTTTTGCACTGAACAGTCCCAATAATATTATTTTAAAAATAGCATGTGCCTGTGTGTTTATAGGATTACTCCCTAATGAAAGTTCCATACTTCTTTGGTAAATCTTTTCTATATGTTCATTGTACAATTTGGGATTTATTGGGACTTGATGTGGATTGTGTTGATTGTCGCAAATTACAATAACATTTTACAGAGTTTATTAGTCCTTAAACTGTGGGGTATGTTTGCTTTCTTCTATTTCTTACATGATAATCTGTGATCATCTAGTTGATATCATCGCTGTTCATATTTTTAATCAACCACAATTATATTTCTCCCAGTCATGGAAAAATATGAAAAATAAATGGATTAGCTCCAAGTGATACAAATGAGGACTTATTATGCATAAATTGTCCGAAGTGTTGAATAGTTATGATTGTGACAATCTGTTTGGCAAATCAGGACACTTAACCACGATTGTGCTGTTGCCAGGTTAATATATAAGGTGCAAAATAATTGCGAAATAAGGTGCAATTACTGTGGTGCAGGTAGTGATGCTAACTGAAGTAAGGGTTGTCTCAATATACATAATTTGATGGGTGGTTTAAAAAAGATTAGCTGGGAAGATAACTATTCAAAATTCAGTTGAAGTAGATAGGATTTTCTGTTCTTCACTCTTGTTTAAAATTACATTCTGTTTCAGATCCAGAAGTGTTAATAACCACAACTAAACCTGGGGTGATTTATTTTATTTTATTTTTTGCACATTTTCAGAATCAATGCTCAACATTATGCTGACCAAAATACCCATCTACCCCACACAACTGTGTGCACTTAAGAATGTGTATACCAAAATATGTATTTAAATGGATAAATAATATGCCTTAACGCCTCAGTATGCACTTACTTTTAGGGACTGGATCACCCTCTTCCAGTCTGAGGAAAATAGTCCATATTCCATAACTTGCCGTAAAAGAGTTTTGTTTTTGAAAAGTCATTTTATCCCAAAAAGGTCATTCAACACTTTCACCAATTAGACTGTGTCAGAAATTCAAAGCCATGGTGAAACTCTAACCAGAGATTGTAGGTGGGCACAGTAATATTTTCTAAGGAAACTATTAACGTTGCCATCTAGATCCTTTTAAATCTGTTGGCATTTTGCCACTAGTGACGGATTGTACCTGGGGGTTATGGTAACCCTAATGAAACTTTCACACTGTTGATTCTTGCTAGTAGATAATCATATGGTATAGACCCGGCCTGCACAAAATGTGACTCATCAAGATGAATGTAGCCCACCAACCATGTATGGCAGCTCACCAGGAGCTTCCAACAAATCTACCTGTTGAGAACTATGGAAATGGGGCTACCTGGTGGACCATGATACATAGGTGATGATGGGCTGTGTTTGGCTTGTTGATCCAACCTGGTGCACGCCATAGTGGGATATATCCTGTAGTTATAATTAAAGTACTGTGAGTATGGAACTAATGAAAATCTATTTCCGTTTTATTTGTAAAGAGTTCATTGGTGATTTACTCTGTGCACATTTTAAATGCAGTTTGCTCTCTTCTTCCTCCCTAAAGCGAGATTTCCATCTTTGGTCCTTCTAGCCTTTCCAAGGATCACAGTCTTCTCCTGGCCTGCCCAATAGAGTGTGCCTCTCCTTCAAAGCAAACGAGTCCCTCTTTGCAATATGGCTGAGGAAACTGTAGCTGGATGAATGAGCCAGTCAAAGGATTAGCCAAAGAAATGGAAGTTTGAGGGAGGTAGTAAAGGGTAATAGCTGTTCGAGGCAGAAGCATGCTTGTGAAATTGTGTATGCCATATTACTGAAACATCTGTAGAACATGGTAAATAGTTTTTGAAAAGTAGCATGTGCTTTCTAGATCATTATGATGGTTTAGAAAAGCAAAGCAGGAAACTAGATTTTATCTCAGGCATCTTACATGCAAGGTTTTGCCTGCTCAGTACACCTCTTGACTGTGAGTGTGTCAGATTCGTTGTCATGCTAGCTGACTTGCAGTCTGTAGCCTAATCACAGAATGCACTAGCTGAAAGCTACTAAGGTAACTAACAGCACAAGCCTATCTGTGTCTACTCAGAAGAAAGCCCTGTTGAGTTCAATCAGACTTACTTCCAGGTAGAGATGGAAGGGTCTGTCCATTTCAGTTCTCTCAGATTCTCATTTTTCCAACCTAAAATCCAGTTCTCCACATTTCTGCAGTAATTTGTTTGTTTTTTTCAAATCCTCATGAAAAATTTTCAGCATTTTTCTGTAAATTTATCCCAATAAGCACATTTTTGTCTGCAGTTTTGACTAATGTACACATTTTTACAAGCAACCTATCCTAATAACAGTATATTAGATTTTTGTATGTTATTTCAGAAATGTATTATTTTGTATACACATTTCCTCCTAACAGATGCAGGTTTTTTTTTGTAAACTCTATTTGGAGAACTGCATCCCAAAACTTGGAAAAGAACAAGTTTTGAAGATTGCCTGTGTTTTGGTTCTCATACTTTTTGGAAAGCGCAAATATTCTAAATTTAAATGTTAACAGAATCTAATTCCTCCTCCATCCATACTCCCAGGTAAGTATATGTTAAGATTACAGCCTAAAATATAAAAACTACTCCATTTCACTCATTAAGGTCAACCAACTAGTTTCTTCCAGGTTCTGTGAAAGATATTTTGCATCTGCAAACATTTCAGTCTTCTCTATTTTTCGTTTTCATCTCCTAAGGAAAGCCACTCTTTTCACTGACTACGGTAAATGTCACCCTAACCCAGGTCTTTGTGGAGATCTCCCAGGAAGTAAGTCAGGAAGGCTCTTTCCCTTCCATAATCCCCCATTTTTTATGTTAAGGCAAAGTGCTGTAAGTGACATTTGATGCAATTTCACTTTGGCCAGGATCAGAAAATCCACTCTGCTCATGATATACATCAGTGGTGGGCAAGATTTACCGTACCTCGCCTGGGCCGGTTCACTCCCGCGGAGATCGCTCCGTGGGCTGGATCGCGTCTGCGCAGACGTGATTTCCGGTGTCTGCGTCTATGCAGATGCAATTTCCGGCGCCACAGAAGCGCGTTCCCGTTCCGCCGATTTAGCGCAGCGTGCGAGGACTTGCCGAGCGGGCGGCTCAGTTCGGGGGCGGCTTGGGGGCCGTTTAAATGACCATCGTGGGCCGCTTGTGACTCATGGGCCACAGGTTGCCGACCCCTGATATACATTAAAGGGTGATGTGGACGTGTGTTTCTCAAAGAAATGCTCTCCCTTATACATGACAACAGACTTTGAAACTGGAAGACACTGCAGAAGCCATTTGTGATACAGCATTAGGATCAATCATTCAAATATTTTTTCCCCAGAAGGACTCCTACAGAGTGAGCACAAGCCCATCGTCTAGTTTATCTTTGATTCTGAAAGTTAACAGACAGAGCAGTAAGGGAGAATACAAGGATGTGCTGCCTTGCAGCTATACGGAAGACCTCCCAGAACTGTTAGGCTAAGAAAACGCAATAGCCACTTATTTAATATTTTGATTACTGCATCTTGCCAGCACAAATACCAGTTCTGGATGTAAAGGGCGTAAAATGCAGTACATTTTGGAAAGCTATAAATACTTGAACTGCCTTGCATGCCTCATTGAGATCATGAGGTATGATACAATTTTTAAAAAACAAACCTGGATTTTGTTTTACTTTCTTCTGTGCCTCACTGACCAGCAGTATCTCTCCAAGATTTCAGGTAGAGGCTGTTTCCAGCCCTACCTGGAGATGCCGAGGATTGAACCTGGAATGTTCTGCATGTAAAAGGCAAGATCTATCACTGAGCTACAGCCCTCTCCTGTACTTGTCCATATACAGTTTTGTTTACACTGAGGGAAAAATACTTCATTTTCAGTTTGATTGCTTTTAAGTCTTATTCATTATTACACATGAATAAAAGCATTAAGTGCACTTTAACTGGGTTTGTTCCTGTTGACAATTTAATCCCTTTCCTCCTTCTCTCTTAAATATTTGAAGGAAAACAGGAAATTTATTCTGCCTCCTGGACAGACCTAAAAATAGTCCAGTTGAGACAATGTTAACAAGCAGAGCAGGAAAAAATGAATGAGAACTGTTCTTCTGAAAACTAATTTCTGTTTGGGTGTGTGGGGTTTTCCTTCCAGCCATTCATTTCTTTGGTGCTAAGCACTGATTACTAAGCATGAATCACTTCATTTCCTTTCCCCTAACCCTTCTGTCTTAACTTCCCCTGTGACTACTGTATCTGGGGACTCAGCTAGACTGGTAAGGAAAAAGCGGATTTATATGTGTTATAACATTGTGCCACCAGAGGGTGATGTGGAGTCCCGTTTTTTTCTCTACCCATTTTCCCTGTTTGAATTTACAATGCTTTAAACTGAAACACTTCTTTGATGTATCTAGATCCAGCCCAGGTTTCTTCCTCTCTGCGAAAATATCTATCAGCCCTTGGCTTTCGTAAGCTGGAGAATAACGCCAACTGAACACGGCTTGCAATAAATGAGGTTTTGAAATACATTGCAAATGTCAGATTTGTCATCCGTAGCAAGGGCATTAATGGAAGCTACATTCTTTTAACCTATGATTTTTGGGATGACTTTCTCTGCCTTATTATACCTGCTTCACACCTCACTGTAGCACAAGGTGGCAGATCAGAGTATAAGATCAACCTGGTGAAGGCTCTCCTTGTCTGCCAATATACTAATTTGATGAAGAGAAATAGCAGTACAACGCTGCAATCATACCCCCTTTGTCTGCTGTTTTGCAATGATTCTTCCCAATCAACAAACAGTACACCTTTGGAAATCCCTCTACATTTTCTTCAGCCACAGAAAGTAGCACTGGTTCTGACAGGCTAGAAACTGGCTCTGTATATGAATGTTCGCTAATTTCCTCCCATAATAACTACAGGCACAATTCCACTAAAAGCTAAGTACTTTTAAAAGTTCATTTATTTCAGTGGTAGAATTAAGCACACACTTAAATCTCACTTATTGGAAACAATGGGCTTGTTAAAAGGGCTTAACTTTGACTGTGCAAGAGGACGGCTTTGTATAATACATGCCAAAAGATATTTAACAAGAACCAGAATAATCTTTATTCTAACAATGCACAATATTAACGCATTTCACTCTCCAAGCTACTGCACTTATAACAGAGCTCCCACTGACCTTTTAAAAAAAGCCTTAGAAGAAGCCCTAGGGATCTGTAATACCACAGACTTTGATTTCCTCTATTTATTTCCCATCTTGAGGGAAAAGTTGGAAAAATTTTGCCTGCATGTACACACACACACACATTATTATGTTTTTAAGCAAAGCTTAATTTAGCCTGGAATTTCCAAGACTTCTAGATGTACTTAACATTTGTCGCTTTCTTCAGATGTTACTTACTGTAGTGAACCATCATCTGCTTAAAACCAAAGGTGTGAGGGGAAGACATTTCAGGAATCCACCATGAAAAGCTGACTTCACTGACTGGTCTGTTCTTCTTACACTTCATGCTAATGAGACAGTTCCAATTTCAAGTTGGGAAGAACTGCAGGAGGTAACATGCTTCATTAGGCTGTAAAATGTAAGTAGGACTGGGTTTTTCCCCCTTCCTAATTTCATTAGAAATTGCTAAAGCCATTGGGTTGTTCCTCCAGTGGAACTCCGAATTTGCATTTTTCTTCGTTAATTTTGACCTTCTGACATGTACTTTTTCACACACAAAAAGAGTTAGCTTTAGGAGCAGGGGAAATCTATAACAGCTTTGCTTCCTCACAGCAAATTAGAATTAACATGTGATGTTGCTAATGTTATGTATGGTTCATTTTTTGTGTGACTCCTGATCATTGGCTAAAATTTGGGAAAGGTACAGTTACCCTAATCACATGAGTCTACTGTATCTGTGCCAAAGTGGTGTAACATTCTGCTGACACAGGCCATGATTCAGAAATGTTTTTCTGGACATATTAGACAATTTAATTGTAACATGCACACTGCTGAAAAAACAAACTGTACTTTAAACTTCCCCACATCTAAAGTGTGATGTGCAGTGTGATGTGCTGCACATGTCAACAAAACCTATTCAAACCTGAATTATGGGTAGGGCCATGCCTCAGTGGTAGATCACATAATCCACATAGCAAAGATACCTGGTTCAGTCCCTGGCATCTCCAGGTCAAACGATCATGTAAGGTGGTGTAAAAGCTTTCCACTTGAGACCCTGGGGAGCTGTTGCCTGTCAAAGTAGACCTTACTGGGTTAGGTAAATGAAGAGCGGTCTGATGTAAGGCACTCTCCTATGGATTCCTCACTATAAAGGCTGCTTCCCTTCTTACATTTGCCCCCATGGGCATATGCTGCAGAGAGCCATAGCCAATCAGAAGCTCCCTGTGATATGTACCTGCATTTGCACCTGTGACTTTTTAAAAACAAAGAACAGCAACACCCAGATATTTTAGCTTGCATAGTAGGGGTATGTGCTAAATTGGAAGAATATAAAGTAGTCTGTCATAATGACTACATAAGGGTGCCAAAATGTTATTATAGCATTTAACAAAAACAACAACACCCATATATATATATGAGACATATCTGTTCATTCGGCGTTTTTGGACCACATACACAACAGAAAATGCAAGCAGCATTATGCACACTTTGTGTCCCAACGCACTGCCTAACAACCACTTGAGCAATGACCTGCGGAAAATGTGGGCAATAGCTCTCGGAGAGATATTCCTTTAGAAACCCAGTGCCTCTGATTTTAAGCTGTTTGGCCAGTGTCTGTCAAAAAAAGTCTCTCATTTCTCTCGGTGATCTGGAGAATAAGCTCGCAAGTCAACCATGTAGAGTTTAGAATTTAAACACACACACACACACACACAAACCGCCACCACTAAACATAGCTGACAGAGTCATCTGAAGATTTCTTCAGCGATATTTGCATAAGCAGCATCTTTTGACGGAGTTAATCAAGCAGACACATGTCTGAACCACAGAAAAGTGGGGTGCAGGGTTTTTTTCCAACAAACGTAACTGCACTAGAGGAATACTCTTGAGAAGATGCCTTAATAGTGAGCTCATTAGTCCCTCTAACTCATTACTTGTCTATATTGACTAGTTGCAGCACTCCAGAGTTTCCAAAAGGAATCTCTTTGAACCCCACCTAGAGATACAAAAGATCAAACCTAAGACCTTCTGCAGGCATGATCTATCAGTGAGCGAGAAAAGATATGTGGATGCAGGTTTCCATGTGTATATCCTTAGCTGGATGCGGAATAGTATAAGATCTCCTAATTTAAGAAGAGCCAAAGCCAGTCTAGTGCAACATTCTGTTCCCACAATGACCAACCAGATGCTCATAGGAAGCCCTAAGCAGAAAATGAACTCAGTAGCACATCTCAGCCTTACATTGGTGCATGTGGTTCCTGGGTCATGTCCATGTAGCCCCAGTTTAGGCAATTGGCAACCATGGTCCCTATCTATTTTAGGAGCACAGAGTAGGAAGGTTGAATTCAGTCCCCACAATTCATCTCTCCTCCAGAAACAATTATTGGTGGTATTGATTACATGACTGGAACTGTGTGTGCACACACTTTGACCAAGGACAATGCTTTTATATATTATTTGAAGAGTAGGCATTTTTAATTGGGAGCATCATATTCTTATTTTTTTTCCCTTAAAGAACCATTCCCTTAAAGAATGGTCTCCTGATCTCACCAGGAGACCATTCAAACAGATCATTGACCTCAATGCAACAAACTTCGAAGTTAAGCACACACTTTACTGCGTTCTTAGTTTAAGCCAGAACATTGAAGTGTTGTTGCTTCAATTCACCCCCATGCCACAGCCAGCATTTCCTTACTATCCCTGCAACTATTTTTTGCTCCTAAGTTTAAAAGAAACTTTTAAAAAAACAGCTAGATGTTTAAAGCACTATAATAGCATGTGTATGTTCATCTTGCTACCTTTGCAAGTTACCTTTGCTACGACACACATTTCAGGAAAAGAAAGGAAAAAGCAAACAGACACTTCAATAAAAGGATGATAAGATTTGATTTTCACTCAGAAGAGTTTGAAGGGCCTGTGTTGTTTGTGACTCTACAAAACTGTCCCCCTCAAGCTGAATGTGTGAACATTGACTTTGCTCCAAGGAAGAGTTGTGGCACTAAAATACTATCTTTTATCTGAGTATATATTTATATTACGTGGATGTAGGGTATATGCTTGAAAAGGAAGTTGCTTTTATTAGAGGTGATCTGCTACATTGCTTTTCAGGGAGACAGGCCTAGAGCTTTTATATGTTTTACAGTAGAAATCCTTTTAAGTTTGCTGTGTTTATATTCCCTACCTGATTAACTGGGCTGGTGGGTGTAGAGTCCCATCATGGCATTCATATGTATAGCTGCATGTTACAGATCTCACCCCCTGTGTAATTTTGGATAAAAGAAACTTGAATAACCCTATGAATCCCTACTCAGAAGTAGGAATGGAAGGATCTGTCAGTTTCTCTTCTCGCAATTTCTCCTTTCCCCAAATTCAGTTCTTCGCATTTCTGCAGCAATTTACAAGTGAGGTGGGGGGGTGTCATTAGAATTGATCAGCATTTTGCTTTGAATTTCTCTGCATAAACACATTTTTGAACACAGTTTTGACTAATGAAAACACTCTTGCAAGCAATTATTTTAAAACAGTGCATTTGTGTATGTTATTTCAGTTAATATTTTCTTTGCAAACATTGTTTGGGGAACTACGTCACAAAATTTGGAGAAGTGTGAATTTTAAAGTACGGCTGTGTTTTGGTTCTCATACTGTTTCAAGAAGTATGGATGTGATACATTTGCTATTATATGTGAACTGAATTGAATTTCTCCCCATCCCTACTCGGAAGTAAGCCCCATTCCACATTCAGTGGGACCTCTTCCAGGTAAATATGTAGATAATTGACTCCCGAGTTTTTAACTTCAGTGCCTTGATCCTTGTCTAACATGCAACTGCATCTTCAGACATGTTAATCTTTAGGGTGGCATCAGTGCCTTTGTCACATCAGCAGACATTTCTCCAGTCCCCACTTTCATCTCAGATCTATTTGAAAGCAACCAACCAACATACCTTATGCTAGGGAAAGGGGTAATATGGTCTTGTTGCAGATGTTCAGAAGTGTGTGTGTGTGTGTGTGTGTGTGTGTGTGTGTGTGTGTGTGTACGTACACAGAAGTAAACCAGGAAAGCAGCTGCATTAATTCATGCTGGTACATGTAGATCATGGGGAGTTGCTTTATATACAAACTCAGGGCATGGTTCCATCCCGCCCAGGATTATCTACACTGATTGACTGTGGCTCAACAAGATTTCAGACAGAAGTATTTGCCCTTCTTGGACACAGTCTATAGCAGTGGTAGCAAACCTATGGCATGTGTGCCAGAATGGGCACTCAGAGCCCTCTAAGTGGGCACGCGCACCATAGGTCAATCCGCTCCATTGCTAGGGGGTTGGCAATGTGGGCAGCCATCCCCCCCCCCAGACCACTGTGGGCAGGAAACTCTCACTAGAGTTCCTCGGCTCCCCATGCCGCTGAGAGCCGGAAATGGGTTATTTTTTGCTTGTGCAAGCCAGAGATTGTCTGCAGCAATTGGGCGGGAGATTATTGCCTGTTGTCAATTGGCTTCCTCTGTGTTAGTTTGGTGGCTGCCTCTCGGCAGTCTCCCCCAAAAAGCTCAACAAACCTGGACATTCCCCCCCCCAAAAAAAGCTAAACAACTCATGGCAATCCCCCCCCAAAAGCTCCACAACTCTCAGCATTCCCCCCAATGAAAGCTCAACAACAGAGTGCAACCCCCTCCCCCCCAAAAAAGTTCAACATTTCAGGGCACTTTGTGTTGGCACTTTGTGAGAAATAAGTGGGTTTTGGGTTGCAGTTTGGGCACTCGGTCTCTAAAAGGTTTGCCACCACTGGTCTATAGGGATTGAACCCATTTGGCCCATTAGCCACAAAATTTAAATTTGTACCTGCAACAATGAAGAATAGCAAGTCTCCTTTAAAAAAGCACAAAATGGATATTCTCAAAATTCTAACAACAGCCTAATAGCAACTCTGATTCCCAAAGAAACCGCCACCACAGGAGGATATAGATTGCCCGTAAGCACTAGATGATCATTTTCATTCTAGACTTGACACAGTTTTTGCGGCCCAACACTCTAGCAAATGTCTGTTTCACATCAACCCAGGCAGCACAGGTGCCTTTTAAAATGAAATTGGACTAACACCAGTCAAGAGGGCAACACTGATGAACACTTCTGCTTTCAATGTACTGCACTCTCTTGTGAACAAAATAATGTTTCTTATGCCATGAAATCAGTTTAAGCAAAGAGTGTTGACGTTATAACTGAAAACCAAGTTAAATACTCTAGAAAGGTTAATGGGAACAGTGAACAGAACTTTACCCAGAGGCAATGCAATGAAAGTATGTTAAAATATATAACTGGTTATTATCAGTTTCCAAAAGACATCGTTTTTGTACTTTAGCTGTTGAGGAATAAATGCTGATGTTTATTACAGTCAGAAAATCCAGCATGATTGAGTACTCTTTTTTCAAGATACAGATTATTAATCCAACTGGATTAATGTACCTGTCACACAATTGGCAATGTGACTGGCTTAACAGTAATCATCATCATCATCACCCAGTTGCAAGGGCCCTAACCTGATCGAGACTCTGGTGTGGGAGGCAGGTAGTTTTAACCCTTTGGCCCCACTCTCCCACAACAGTCCCTGTCTGTACAGAGGACCCCACAAGTGCAATTTCCATTGTGGAGAAAACTTCCATTTGACTGCAATAGGAACTCAAAATGTACAATTCAAAATGGCAGGCACAGCCCCCCCCCTTCTAGATCAGGACTGCAGGGGGCAAAAGGGTAACCTCTCTCTACGCCTCCCCACTGCTACTGCCGCCAGGGTCCCAGTCCGGATCAGGGCTCCCACACTTGCAATATTTTTCTAGTCAAGTTTGGCCCTGAGCCTGTGAATGGGTGACTCCTGTTCTTTGCAGTCTTGCAGCTTTGCCTCTTGTGCATCTGTTGCTCCAAGCAGTACACATTTAGATTATTTTCCCAATATGACCTGCAATGAGCCAAGTGTATGTGTTTTCTATTCAGCAATTGATGACTCATTTCAAACAGCACTACATGTATTAGTGGGAGGGAAGCTCGTTCTGAAATCCACAACCTGGATCCGCTTCTTTTTCCTTCCTTCCTTCCTTCCTTCCTTCCTTCCTTCCTTCCTTGTTCCTGAAACCCATAAATTCTTTCACCGAAGTAGCCGCATGCAGGATTGCCAGATTATATGAACCACTCCTTCTCCTAGTCCTTGAACTGCTATTATTTCTCAGAGCATAAGGAGGCAACTTCTCGCTATCTGATCAAGGACTAGTATTGTTGGGAATACAAAACAACCAACACATGATTCATACCATCTAAGCCTGTGAACTCTCTAGCTGCCTGGAAAAACTGAGAACAACTGAGAACCTACCATGGGAACTCCCTTTGGGCTTTCTGCACCAGTGCTCTCTTCCATACCTTCCTTCCGTATGTGCCGCACAAACTCGATTAGACAGCTCTAATTCCTTTCATTGCATGCTGTGGCCCATACTACATCAAAAAGCCATCAGGGAAGGGGCAAGGTGGGCTTCCCTAGGCAAGCAGTTGCAGAACCTGGATGCTATATTGGCAAAGATATTAAGTACCAGTACTTTGCAGGGGCAGGATGCACAAAGCAAAAGGCAGCTCTGAGTAAAGATGCTGAAAAATAATGCACCAATGGCAGTATGCACCAATGATGCATTCTGAAAAGACACCTTTTATCCCCCAAAAGATCCCAAAAAATATTAATTCCTTTTTATTGAAACGTCATCACATAGAAATGCTTGTGCTTCCAGGAAAACATGAAATTCTACACACAGTCATTAAAATCCATACGCGTATGAACTGAATTGGCAGTGACATCTGGCAAAGATTTTTTAATTGTATCTGAATGGTGATAGCTTCATGATGACTCCGTTTCAGTTAGCATCTGAAAAATAGCAACTTAAACTTAAAAATCACCAATATATGTAACACTGAGTGCTGCAAAATGCCATTTTTTTTCTGCAAACATTCTCTCCATTATTCCTGTTACCTTTCCTCTTAATCTAACAACAGTATACAGGGGATATGAGATTTTCTTTTTCAAAAACGAAAACAAATGTCTATAAACCTGTATGTGTTTTCCCCCCTCCATTGGCTTGTGATTGGAAGCAACAATAGCTCTTTTGTTTCCTTATCTAGCTTGAGGAATGGGGAAGGAGCCACTGTGAAAAGTATAAATGGCCCAGACCATTTCTCACAGAATACCTGCTGAAGTGTCATAACCTCCCTGACAAACGGTGAGAAATGAAATGGAAAGGAAAAAGTCAGAGTATTTAAAAGGAGAAAAGGAGGATTTAAAAAAAAAAATTAAGGGGAGGACTCATTGCTCTTTGTGACTGTTCTGTGTTCTCGTGCATACAAATCTCAGAGCACCCTGGTTTGTGCAAATCCAAGTTTCAGACCTCTGGCAGTGTTCCAAACAGCAGCACTGGCTGGGATCTGCCATGTAAACTGCCCACAACATCCCTGTGATGTTGGGATTCATTGTAGGAAATTAAAATGGCAACTAGATGGAACTGCTGTTAAAGCACAGGACCAGAAAGGAAAAAAAAGTTGACCCAGGGGTGAAAATAGCTTCTCACCCAATCATGTATCAGATTGATCATTGCCCCCTGCAAGAGATCCTGCTGCCTTCTGCAGCAAATGCCATATTATCAGGAAGTCCCTTTCACGCAACATAGGAATCACACCTTTAGTGTCATGGCACCTCCTCTGCCAGCAAGACTTTTAAGTAGAGATCTTTCCCATTTTGCATCTGTGTTGGAATTTTATTGAAGATGTTTTCGGGTGTTCTAATTGTTTAATCGCTTATGTGTTTTCCACCCTTGGCTCCTTTGGGAGGAAGGGGATATAATTTTAATTAATTAATAAAAGAATATTTTTTTTATGTGGGCCTTGCCAGGGTGTTGAGGCCCTGGTAGCTTCCTACAGGCGCCAGATGATGATGCCAGCTCTCAGGCCAACCCACACCCATCTCAAAGGAGTGCAAGGGAAGTTCTGGTATATTGTTTATCAGTGCCTTGTTGAAATGAAATGCTGGTAAAGGACTTCTTGTTACATGTGCGACTAAACTTATGAAGTCTTCTTTCTCAAAGACACATAACCAGGCAGAGGTTATTTTTCGGTAGTTGCGCCCGCCCTGTGGAACGCCCTCCCATCAGATGTAAAGGAAATAAACATCTATCTGACTTTTAGAAAACATCTGAAGGCAGCCCTGTACAGGGAGGTGTTTAATGTTTGAGGTTTTTTGTGTTTAAATATTTTGTTGGAAGCCGCCCAGAGTGGCTGGGGCAACCCAGTCAGATGGGTTTGTTGTTCAGTCGTTCAGTCATGTCCGACTCTTCGTGACCCCATGGACCAGAGCACGCCAGGCACGCCTATCCTTCACTGCCTCTCGCAGTTTGGCCAAACTCATGTTAGTAGCTTCGAGCACACTGTCCAACCATCTCATCCTCTGCCGTCCCCTTCTCCTTGTGCCCTCAACCTTTCCCAACATCAGGGTCTTTTCTAGGGAGTCTTCTCTTCTCATGAGGTGGCATATAAATAATAATGATAAATAATATAAATAATAATAATAATAATGTCAGATGGGTAGCATATAAATAATAATGGAAATGCCCTGGAATTGACAAAACAGAATACCTGAAGCACCTTCATGTGTACACAGAACTGCTTCAGTGCACACGGTGATGCTTTGGATCCTAGCTAAGAGATTTTATTACAAGTCCACCTTGCAAGATTCAGAGCGTTATCTCTACAGGCCCCTTTCCTTTTCCTTGATTTGGCTCTTTAGCAATGTCAAAAGTATGGGGAAAGTTGTCTATAAAACAACAAACAATGG
Organism: Darevskia mixta; assembly: GCA_034641385.1. NCBI lineage: Eukaryota > Metazoa > Chordata > Lepidosauria > Squamata > Lacertidae > Darevskia > Darevskia mixta. The sequence goes on from JAWWNH010000029.1 coordinate 13,185,699, forward strand.
GGTAAAGTTTTGCATTTTAAGGAAAACCTATTTAATTTGCTTCCTGAAAGAACTAAATTGCAACTATCCTTTGAAATTCAGACTTCTCTGGATTTAGTGGTGCATCTCTACCAATCAAATGCTGTGTACAAAAATGTATATATTAGCGGACAGTATACATAAAAATGCATATATTGGTGAAAATAACATACCAGTATGGAAAAATTGCTTGTAAAAATGTTACATCAGAAAACAAAATGTTTACTAAAATCCTGGTGAATTTTCATGAGGACTTAAAAAAAATCCAAAAGCTGATGCAGAAATGTGGTAATATGAACTTAAGGCCGGAAAAAATGAAGAAAAGCTGAAATTGACAGATTTGTTCATCCCTAGATACAGGATAGCCCTGGGTCAAGTTACACCTTAGGTCATTAAGACACACCTGTCTTTGACTCATCCCATGTCTGATGCAAACAGGTGGGGCTATGGCTGGTGAAACTTAGGTTACCATGTGGATTGGAGATCATTTGCTGGAGTGCGGCTTTAGGCACACCTACTACACAAATGGTTGGCGCAGTCAGCAGTTGAACAGCACAGCTAAAACTGACTGCACCCTCATCTATTCGACAAGGAGATCTTCATAAAAGAGCAGTAAAATCTGCGAACCCTGGTCGAAGACAAAGAAACGTGTTTGATACATGGCTGGAATAATATAATGATCAGGAGACAAATATCTATACTAGTGGCCACATTAATAACTTTTATGGTTACATTTTCCTCAAAAGGGGGGTGAGGGAGGTTGTGGTGAGCAAAACAAGGCAAAGAAACTGAGCATCTCATGACCGGATGGATATAAATCTACATCCCAGATTCACCTTTCTCAGCAATCTTGTCATGTAACTGCTTGAACCAGGAACTTGCTATTCATTTCAGTTAAGGCAATGCCCCCTTAAAAAAATGCCACCCTGAGTATTTTTAAAAAGTTGTCTAGGTATTTTTAATCAAGCATTGGTTTTTGATCTATGCACATATAACTCTAAGGGAGAAAACTCTGTAGGTACCTAAAAAAATAAAAAAGCAGCCTGTTTCCACATGGAGAATCCATTTATATTACTGACAAGATAATGGGTACAAATTAGAAGTTGTTGTTCAATAGCAGAATCTTTGTGCCACTTTTTTTTTTTTTTTTTTTTTTGCTAATGCTAAAAAGCTATCCTCCATTTACTATTTCTATCTTGATATTTCCCCCCACTCAGGACCTACAAATATGGTCCATCTATATTATGCTTTTATTTCCTTTTACCTGTGCTTTTCCACTGCGATATCTTATACAAATGGTGCCCTTAATGTGAGCTTCGTTCCCCACCTCAATTTAACTACTAGTTTGCCTTTACCCTTTGTGAGCATTTCTTAATAAGTGCTCGAAAAAGCAGCTTCAATCTAATGTAGAAAATTGGAAAATTGTAAAAAAAGAAAGAAAGAAAGTGCATTACTCATTTAGCTACGAATGCATTTTACAATGATTACCTACTCATTATCACACAAACAAAAGTGATCAGGTAGAAAAAGAGAGCAGAGGGGGGAGAAATGTCATGTGTATAAAACCACTGAAGATATAAAGCACAGTCAGAGGTTTGAAGGACCTGAGTGTATGAGGGGGTAACAGATCACATATGGAATGCTACCTGTCAAGTAGTTTTCTGTGGCCCTTGACTAGATACGGTAAATGGATTCCAACTCCTAAAATATAGGGCTCTGAACCCATACTGTTAAATACAGTACTGTAGTTTGAACTGCACCACTGGGGCAAGCCCCTTGTGCTGTTTTCAGCAATATGCTCCCATCATAATAAAACTAAATTTTTTATTACTACTGTATCATTATCATTATAAATTTGTGTACCGCCCTTCATCCATAGATCTCATGGCAGTTCACAAAATACAAGATCAAATTTTAAAAAACCTAACAAAACAAAACAATAACAAACCAATCTTAGCTCCTAAGATAAGTTTACTTAAGGTTGTTCATAGAAAGAAACTTTCCCATCTCATCTGAAGGATGACAAAAAGCACAATAATGATGTCTTTGGGTTTGGTTTGGTTTGGTTTGGTTTGGTTGCCTATATTCATGGTAATTTAACTTTCATCTAACAGGGGAACCTGTGCCCCCCTACTAAGTGTTGTTGTATTCTAGTTCTTATCAAACACAGCCAGCATACAACTGCCATGGATGACGGGAGTTGTACTTCCACAACATCTGGAAAGCCACAGATTCGCCATCCTTTCTCTAATTCATTCTTTTAACTTTATGTGTTTTATATTCTGGGTAGATCTTAGGGACAAGGTGCTGTCATCATCTCCTAGAATGTCGGACTCCACACTGTAAATGTTAAAAAATAATAATACAGAATACAATACAGATCCAATGTTACAGGAAGAGATGCAGAAGTTTCAAAACTACGTTTGCTGGGAGATCATTATTTTTTGAACAGAAATAACATCAAATTCAGTTCCTTGTTAATTAGGCAAAGAAAAAAAATTAGAGAATGAAAATAATTTGACATACCTTGTAATGTAATAGTGGTGTATTCCTGTAAGTACACCCTCAATACATCACAGAGCAGACAGAATGGGGCTACTTAAAAATATTGCAATGTAACCTGCACCTTTTAAAAATCTGTAGAAAGAAAATCAAAAGCTGGAATGTGTCTGCTAATAATTACGTGGTGGTGGGCAGAATGAGCTACTCCATTACGGTATATGAAATCTACATCTTTGCATATTTGTTAAAGAGAACAGATTTTGCATTTCCTTATGCATGTCAGGGCTCAGATTAAAAATTAAGCAGATATTAAAATTTCAAGCAACCTGAATTAAAAAAAGAAAGTGTTCCTAAATTTTTAATAGTTAAAATTTTAAGTAGCTCTTAATGAGCAGTAGGAAATTCTCAAAATGATCTAAACTTTAAATTTAAAGGTAGACAGCCCAGTTGCGGCTTTGGAGTTTGGGGTGAGATGTCATCAGATGCTTGTGTTTCCTAAAAGAGTGTCTTCAGTTTGGGTTTTTTAATAGGAAATGGCAAATAAAGACACAAATGTTTTCATCCATGAATGCTATTTTATTACTGCTAACAGGACAATATTCTCCACTGCACCTGAGGGTAGCAGGCTAGCTTAGAAGATCCAGGGCAGGCCATGTGGCCCAGTTCTGTCCTTCAACACCTCACTGCCACTCTCCGCCTCCAGCATCTGCCACCTAAGATGGCCACCTCACTCTGCCAAACCATGTGCCCTGGATCGTAATTTGCTTGCAAATTCATCCACCCTCAAGCCTAGGGTCCATTTAAAACACACACAGACACATCAACAAAAACAGCCACCTGTAGCCACCTTATAAGGAGTCAGAATATTAGTCCACCATATTCATATTCAGAAATATGAAACTATGTAAGTGCCAAGCAGATCCTGTGAACCTTCCATTTCCGATCCCAACGCCAAGTTTCACGGTCATCTGTCTGCTTTTTACATTTTCCCCAATTCTAGCTGAGTGTCTTAAATGATGACGGCTGAAAGGATCAGAATCTACCACTGTAATGTGCCCCATTTCTTATCATTTACAACAGGACCTAATGAGTCCTTTGGGAATATGTGCCTTTTAGGACAGATGCAGCTTCATTGCAAAAAAAAACAAAAAAAAACCCATGATGTTCTTGCTTTGCTTAGACAGGATTTCCCTGAATAGAATTTCGATGAGGTGGTGATGGGGTGGGGGAGACTATTATTTTAACCCAGCCACATAGATTTGATTCCAGATGTTTCTCCCTTGTCTCTGCTCAGCCTATATAATCCTAAATAAACATTTTATGTGCATATGGCAAAACTCAGCAGTATATATTAGAAAATAAAGAATTCATCAACCCACAGTTAATAGCCCCATAAATGTGCAATTGCCATCCTTCACAAAATGACAATGCATTAAAAGTGTGTGAGAAACTCAAGTCATTTCCAAAAGGAAATGGGCCCTATTGTGGCCCATTGGGAATCACATGACAGCTCATGAATAGAGAACAATAAACTCTATTGTTTCTATTGTTCCCCAGTCTGTTTTCACATCCAAGGCTCAAGAAGAGCAAAATAATTGCCCCTCTCATTGTCCCTGTCCTAGGACTTTTCCTTTTCTTGCTGATCAATTCCTACTTTAAAAGCCACGGGTGGTTTCATGCACATGACACCCAAGTTTTGAAGCATGGCAGGCCTAGCAGTAATGAAGCTGGAAGCTAAGAAGTGTCTCCTCTTTTGTGGAGGCCCCATTCAGTGGTGGCTAATCTAATTTGACCGGCTTTGTTAATTTGCTGGAGTTGCTCTCACAGCTTTACCCAACAGCATTCAGGGAGAGTTAATAACATTTACCATTGGCAAAAAGTCATAACGTGGTGAGAGGGACTAGGAGGCAGGGAGGGGGAGGAAGAGGGATTTGACAACATAAAACCATTTTGTTAGTGGGGGGCTATGAAAGGCGGGGGGAAACAGAGCCAGTCTTTAAGACGGAGTTAGATTTACAGTGCAATCAGAAAGACATAAGCACATTCCAGAGTTGTATGGAATGTTATCTGGGCAGCATTTTCCTAGAGAAGCAAATGCAATTGCACTGCCAAGATCTCTGTTCTTATTTCCGAGAAAATCTTTTGAGTGCTTTCTGTTGAAGTATGTGGCAAGAGTGCACCCATCTTAGTGTCGAGTCTGTATCGGCTGCCGGCTTCCTTTCTCTGAGCTCCTGCTTTGTAATACGATCATTTGGCACACTTGGGAAATTGTTCGAGATAAGATGCAGCCCCAATGAAATAGACAATACATTGTATTTTTGCTTCCAGGGCATTTGGTATTTATGCTCACAATCAAAATAAAACCTGAGAGCTAACCCTTTCCCAAAATGAGCTTCTAGCAATCCAGGGCTTGTTTCTTTTAATGTTAGTCCAGCTTTTATGTTATGTTTCATTGTCATCACCTCCACTGACATCTATGGAGCTGTGCAGATTCACACACACTCACACACTCCAAACTGTACCCTGTTCTTTCAAGTTTCTCCTCCCCTGCAGAGTGAGAGGTTTTTCCTCCCATGCCTAACAGCAGCCACTGAAGAAGAAGATACAGAATGCGCCTTTAAACATTATCTGCCACCTTAAGCTAAAAAGTCAAATTAATGATGGAAGTCTTAGACAGGATTCAAAGACAGCAGAATCTTATTTCCCAGAAACTAGCGCCCCCAGACCCATGCCAATTAAGCTTCATTTGTGGAGCCCTTCCCCCAAGTCCCTATATAACAACAAATCTTAACTGGTTGGCCTGCAGCCCAGTATGTCTCTTGATAAAATCAATATGCTAAATTATTCTGCCTCCACTCTTTGCCTTCCCTGTTCTGGTCACTTTGACCACCACCACCATAAAGAATCTCCCTTATCTGCTCACATTCATCCTTCCAACAAATAGCTCCTTCTTTTTCAGAGCACTGTATTAATTTTCCTCTCTCCGCAAACTGAGATTTACTCTACATTCAAAGAAACTGTAGTTTCTGAATATTCTGTTGCTAGCACATTCGTCCCAAACAGAATGGCCAGTCATGGACGGCCAGTTGTCCAGAAGTTTCATTCAGGTGGTCTGAGGCATGTCCGCACTAAATATTCATATTGATTTTTAATTCTATTCTTATTGCTTCTTTTACTTCTTATACAGTACTGTATTTTTGCATTACAAAATTCAATTTCATAGAATTCAAAGTTTAATATAATAAAATGAAATATGGGGATTTTATTTCCTATTTTGTATTTTATAATATTACAATTGCAATGAAAAGAAGCAATAAACAAGCAATTAAAAATATCATGCAGCATCTACTACAGCGTATCACAGCAGCTACAGCAGGCAGGAAAACAAATAATTCAGTCAAGACCTCAGCAATTTTCAAATGGTCTATGGAAGGGAAAGTTTGGGAACCACTAGGTCATAATGAACATCTCAGCCAAGAGTAGAGTGGGGACCCCTGGCTCTCAGGCATTGCTCACCAAATAAAGACTGCTATTTAAGAGACCCATGTTTGTGGTCCTATACAACCCTGTGTGCTTAGATCTACTGCTATAGTTGCTCTGTGTTTAAAGGGGTTAAATTCTTCTAACTTCAGGCACTCTCTACTTTATTCTGCATCTCTGCTAAATTTCTGTTTAAGACAATTGCTTTAACTACCATTTGGTTTCTCGGTATACTGGGAAACTATTCATAAAATTGAAAGTTCTGACGCTACCGGTATTTGAAATAAGTTTATGTACAGCATATTTCCTATAACTTATGGTTTTCAGTGCAACAGCGTCCAAAACTACTTTCTTCAAAACTTCAATAATACGCAATTCAGTATTGTTATCCTATCACAGAAGCAAAATAGGGGACTGACACTAAGGTTAATTAGACCACAACTTTATTATAGCTCGCGGTGGGCTCATCTAGGCAGTTTTATTTAGGGTGAGGTGTTCTGCAACATGCCACCAGCATTGTAATAGCGCATCAGTGGTGGATTTGTACCAGACTGTCCACACATCATTCTGCTTTATTAGTTGTCATGTGATGCTTCCCCAATGTTATCATATTATTGCTCTCTGGAGGGGCACTCTGGCCACCCTGGGCTCCTTTGGCAACAAGGGTAGGATATAAGTTGAAGTAATAATAATAATACAGTGCATCAAAAACAGGACCCAAAAAGACCACCTTCCAGAACATTTGTGATATAAAACATCACAGGATTTCAGCAGGCAGCTACAGGGCATGCAGTGATTGGAAAAAAGCAGCACTCCCATCCCAAAACATCTGCAGGTCCAAATAGTATCGAAAATGGGATTATGTCTAACTTTCCTGATACCATCATGAGCGCAGATCATATGAATGCATAACAGAAGGACAACTGGAGGGACCCAAAGTTAGAAAAGTTATTTCTTACTCTCTGCCAATCAGCTCTGTTAAAATGGAAGTATAAAAACCTTACCATGACCACTCAAGTTGAGCTCTAATGCTTTTTAAAAAACTAGATCATTCACATTCAAATTGCAATAAATAAGTGTATATGCCTATATTATTGCAAGGTATTTCACAGAATAATATTTTTTAGCTAATGTAGTGTGAAGCAATATCAAAATGGATATATGATGATTAAGGCCTATTTACGCTTGCATTTTCTGCAGAGATCAAATGGGGTCTGTAGCCCGTAATACTGATTTCATAACCGCTTATGTTTTAAAAGCTTTTTAAATCTCTTTGGGCTTCAAGTTATTTTATTACTCCATTTAATACTTCTAATACCCACAACTTTCCCTGGAGAAAACTGCCAGTTACGATATGCAGAATCTAAAATAAAAGGTTAATGCTATATGAATGGATAAAAACAATGGTCCGATTCAAAGTAGCCGTGTTGAGTGGATTGGCTCTCCTACTCTCCACAGTAATTCTGCAGTAGAAATTCCTGCTTGCCACTGCCACTTGCTCACCTACTCTGTCCCTGTGGTCCACGGAGAAGGGAGCACCAGCAAACAAGGCGAGACAGCAGAAGGAAACCGCAGCTTCTTGCATGCTCATTTGCCTTTTTTCTCTGGGTAGCAGTGGAGACTAAGCCCAAAGGGAGAACAGTGAGTTATAGGGGGCAGCATCTCTCTACATTCCTTGAGCACTACCCAAAACTTAAACCAGCATGGATTTGATTCTTGGCTGACTGCCAAGCCAGTCTGTTGTTACAGCTGTGCTCTGCTAGTGTCTCCAGACTTCACTATATCATCCCATTCATCTAAGTGGCTGTATACTTATTGCCACTGTTCGACACTAGAATGGACTCCCTTGGGAGGCTGTGGACTCTCCTCCATTGGAGGTTTTTAAGCAGAGGTCAGATGGCCACCTGTCATGGATGCTTTAGTTGAGATTCCCTTGTGATCCCTTTCCAACTCTACAGTTCTATGATTCTATGTATACCTAGGTAACAAGATTTATAAACAACCATCACCCCCTCAAGATCCATCAGTCTCATTTTATAAAATATCCAGCACAGAACTTCAGGGGGATTTTTTTTTTGCTCATAACAAAGCCTGAATGTCTCGGCTGGAACCTAAATTTAATCTACAAGTAAGCAGACTTGCTTAGATTCTTTGAACACGCCCCCCCCAACAGATTCACAATTGTTTCCATGATAGTTCTTCAGCTATATATTTTCTTTCTTTCTTCACAAGCGCCATTAAGAAATGTGAAAGGTGATTTAGCATAAAGTGGGCTTCTTTTTAAATGTCAGCTCTTTGAAGCTGCCCAGAGGTCTGGAATGGAAGCAGTTCCTCCAGCAGAGATGGATTAGTGAACAGAGTGTAAAGTGGTCAAACATACCTGATATATGAAATTCATCACATTCCTCTTTTCTCTCATTTTACCACTGTCTAAGGTGTATGTATGTATGTGGACACCATTCTATATATAAATGTTTAACAGTGGCATGTTAAAATGTTTCACTGCGCTAACCATATTAAATGTACTGAGTAAATACAGTCAGTGTTTTTACTGCATTAAAGTTAATAAATGTATATCCATTGGTGTGATTAACCATATAAACAGGAGTTGTAGTGCGCAAATTGGTTTCTGCTTCCCGTAGGATGCCATTAGAGTAGCAACAGCAAAAGAGGGGGGGGAGGCACTGTTGCTTTCATTAGAATTGGAATAAATTTGTTTCTCTCTGTTCGCTTTGTTTCAGACACTGCATTGTGCATGAGTAATAACTTAATGCTTTACCTGCAATGCAATAATGGGGGATTCTGATGAATTAAACCAATATCCTTTCAAATTAGAGCTTAGGAAAAATGCTCCCTTGTGATAATTACAAGGCAAGCCATTGTATACTCGTAAAATTTTGCTATTAGTTTGAGCTGATGCAATTGATGGGCCTATTGAAACAATTTTAGACCTATGAAGTTTAATTGTATTTCATTATATGATATGATCCCAGGCATTTTTTTCATCTTGATGGTGGTGGGAAGTCTGAATGTGTGTGTGTGTGTGTGTGTGTGTGTGTGTGTGTGTGTTGCTCTGTTTCTTTTGTCAAATTCCAACTCTGGGAATGGCCAGTTACAGATCATTGTCTTTCCTCCTTATTACATCTCAGTCAGGAAAGCCTAACCCTATCCCCTCCTGCCACTGTTGTGACATAAATAGAGATAAATCATATTGTTAGTGCTTCTGGCTAGCTCAAGGCCGCACCACCATTAAGAACTGTGGGTCATGTCCTCAGAAAACATGCAAGATGCAACATCAGCACCAACCCTTCTCCATCATTCCCTGCTTCCCAAAGTACCTTGCCAAGCACTCCTGAACCATGTTAAATTGTATTCCTTTGCAAAAGCAAGAAGCTGACAAACCCTCTTTCGTTAGGAGCCAAGGACTGAACCTTATGCTTGGTGCAGCACACAGAGCAGAGTTAGGATTCATTTGCAAGCAAGAGTAGGTGAACTAGGAAAGGGATAGGGAACTTTTGACCTTGAGGTCTAATTAGGCCTTGCAGGGGTCCACAGGGCCACTTCCCCCAAAACCACACCCTCCTTAATTTCGCCTGTGATATCAGGTGTGAGGCCGTTAAAGGCATGGCTGCCAACACTTTGCAGGCGGTTTAAAACTGATTGCAAAGGGAATTCAAACTGGTCTCTCAGCACCATAAAAAAACACATTTTTTTAGTCCTTTGCAAGCAGTTTCAATGCAAACCACTTGCAAAGGGGCTATCTATGTTGCTTAGCTTATGGGCACTGATAGCCATCACTTTAAAGTCTGTTTCCAAGCTTTTCATACTGAAACTGCCTCCATACCAACTTCAGATGTGAGCCCCTTTCAAGGAGTCACCGGACATCTTAATGATACCAGGTGATTGACAGATGGGTGGCGCTGCCCATGAGGTGAAGGTGGGATCCGGCATCCTAGTAGGATCCAATTTCTTACCCCAAGCTAGAACGTCAGCTGCTTAACCTTTCCTATACATTGCTGCAGGATGAGGGGACATTTCCATAACCAATTTAATTTTCATCCAAGATGCCACAAGCATGATGTTTAATCTCAGACATTGTACCACTGCATATTTCTGCAAAGCCACCAACCTTTAGATCTCTAACAACAGCCCCCCCCCCGCTGCAGTGAAATCTTCCTCTGTAAAACCTCCAGAGTTCAAGCTGCATTAGCTCTCAGTGTAGCAGCTGAGCAGAAGTGCCTCTGAGTCCTTAGCCTAACTCTCACAGTCCATGCAATTTGCACAGCATCTGACAACAACGCCATCATATCCAGAAAGGCCTTTAGCAATGCGACTTCTCCTAGACCCATGAAGGCACAAAGTGCCACATCAGTTGCGTAAAGATTCCTTGTTTGGACCAACCTTTGCCAACCATCCATATGTTTTGTATGACAACACTCATCAACACCCAGCCAGCATGGTCAATAGCTGAATGATGTGAATTGCACTCTAAAGCAGCTGTAGGCCATCAGGTTGGGAAAGACGGCTTTGGACTAAGTAACTGGTGAACTTATTAGTTCCATTTACATTAAGAAAACTGGTCTTAACATTAAAGCTTTGCCAGTGCCATAGCAGCCATCCAGATCATGCTTTGGTGTTCAATGCCACTAGACAGACTATTTAAAAAACTGTCCTAGACCAAGGTTGGAGAATCTCTACAACAGCAATAGTTGTCAAGAACTAGCCTAGGAAACAACCACATAGCTCTTCTTGCTATTTACCCTCCATGCTAAGCGCACCTTCAGTGCAGGTTTCAATGGTAACTAGACACACAAGAGTTCCCCATGGACTTCCAATAAAATAAATGGAGCAGGAAATCAATGATGGACACTTTGCCTTGTCTCTTTTTATCACACATTGAGCATTACAGTTGCAATATCTGGAGTGCCAATCAGCCATCAGCATAACCTTGATGGCAGAAAGTGAGGAGGAATTAAAGAACCTTTTAATGAGGGTGAAAGAGCACAAAATATGGTCTGAAGCTCAACATCAAAAAAACTAAGATCGTGGCCACTGGTCCCATCAGCTCCTGGCAAATAGAAGGGGAAGAAATGGAGGCAGTGAGAGATTTTACTTTCTTGGGTTCCATGATCACTGCAGATTGTGACTAGGACTTACTTCTGCATAAATGTGCATAAGATTGCATGTCTGCGGCTTTGAAGCTGGAAAGCGTTCAAGGCATAAGCAGCAGTGTAATAGCAACATGGTGTTTGCAAACTGCACACACAGTAATAAATCATTTCACTGATGGAACGGGTGGTAAGAGAAAATTACGCTGTCCCCTAGCCCGCTGGTTACATCTTCCCATTGCTCAAACGGAAGGAAGGGAGATTGACAGAAACATTTATAATACCATGCAGGATTATGTACCCTTCTTGACTTGTGAGTGTATCATTTACATAAGAAGGGAATCAGATAGCAGAAATTAAAGCGGAGAAAAATGACAAAAGTGTAAAACACAACATCCTCTCCTAAGCCAGAGTCACTATTTAGATGCTATCGTTGGCAAGTCAAGCCATTTGTTTATGTCTTGTATTTTTCTTCATTTTTTAAAAAAAGAAATTTGGGCTGCTGGCACTGTAACATTATTTTGCCCAGACCTGCCATGCTCATGTTCATTCATAATTGTCAACAAAAATAACTTAATATGTATAGGCGATTATAATAAGAGTAAGTGCTGTGTAGGAGGAATAATGTACGCTTCACTGTCAATGCACACATGTGGAATTAAGAAACATTACTCTGGTCAAACGTTAACACATTCTATGAGCACTTTTTAAAAACAGGTTTATAAAAAGTAGTGAAATAAGTGATGCGAACAGTATACTGAATGCAATCATATATAGGAAAGTTTAAGACCCAGAGATTTTATGAAAAAGACGCCCTATTGTCCAAAAGCATAAAAATAACTGCAATTCTGCATTTTTTCAGGTTTGTAAAAATGGATTAGGAATGGTTTATAAAAATGGATTAGGAATGGTTTATAAAAATGGATTAGAAAGTTGTAATTTGAGCTACCTACGACATGCTTTAGGGACGCGGGTGGTGCTGTGGGTTAAACCACAGAGCCTAGGGCTTGCCGATCAGAAGGTTGGCGGTTCAAATCCCCGCAACGGGGTGAGCTCCCGTTGCTCAGTCCCTGCTCCTGCCAACCTAGCAGTTCAAAAGCACGTCAAAGTGCAAGTAGATAAATAGGTACCGCTCCGGCGGGAAGGTAAACGGCGTTTCCGCGCGCTGCTCTGGTTCCCCAGAAGCGGCTTTGTCATGCTGGCCACATGACCCGGAAGTTGGACACCGGCTCTCGGCCAATAAAGCGAGATAAGCGCCGCAACCCCAGTCGGACACGACTGGACCTAATGGTCAGGGGTCCCTTTACCTTTACGACATGCTTTCTTTTTGCTTTTCTAACACAGCAGTCCTTTGCATGCCTACTCGGAAGTAAGGTTCATTAACTTCAACAAGGCTTCCTTCCAGGTAAAAGTATATAGGGATGTCCTTCTGATATGTCAGGGGAAGCCACAAGAGATGCCTGCCAGTTGTTTTGGACTACATCTCCCATCAGCTCTAGCCAGCATGGCCAATGGTTGAGCATTATGGGAGTTGTAGCCCACAACTACACTATGTTGGCTACCCATGCTATTCACACTTACCTGAGACTACCGGTAAGCCATCTTGAGTACCAAAAGTCTCCTTTCCAAGACTGTAAAATAGTAGTGGAACCAATACAGAGCATTTTGGCGAAATGCTTATTGTTCCAAGATTTTAGTGATATTTTTTAATTGATTTAGGTGAGCAAAGTCAATATTTTAAAAAAATGGGAATTTAAAAGGAATACATGTAATGATCACTGATTCCTTACACACGTGGAGTGCTGTCATAGGCATGTCCGAGGCAACACTGCACATCACCAGAATGGAAGTTCCATGTGAACATCTGAGTAACTGTAGAGGAGAGAGGAATGATAGAATGCAAATGCTTATCTGGCATATCCCCAAATCATAATCAGGCAGGTTTAGTAGTCATTAATGGAACAAGGATGCTAACACCCAGGAAGGATCAACAATGTCAAATCAAGAAAACTTTGCATGCTTCATTTTTTAACATAATGGGGCAAGTTCAAGAAAATGTGCATTGCTGCAATGACTGATTCATTTCCCCTTTTTAGAATAATTGACATAGGAATAGCTCCTAAGTACAAAAACCCTGTCTAGCTTATATAGCAAGCTTCATTAGCCTGCTATTATATATACCATAAGGATACCTGTAGGCATTGTGTGGTTCTGAAAGTGCTGCGAGGCAGAAATGCCTTGCAGCAGAAAATTGCCAGTGTACTATCACACGTGGGCTGCAATGGTTTCCAATCTCCAGGGACTGGTTCACACAAGAGAGCATTTCTGCAGGCTGCTGGAGTTCTGCCACTGTATCTGTTTGGAAGCACCACCACACCCTTCTCAGCAATGCCCAGGACATTCAGATCAAGGAAACTGGTGTCTCCTTGGAACTTCCTTGTTACTCTTCTCTGCTGCTGAAGAGGGCAAGTGGGTAAGCGGTACAACACTGCTGAGAGGGCTGGCGTGGAGTTCTCCACTTGCTTGTATTGACTGCAGAAAGTGACAGATGCTACAGGCATGGGGAACTGGTCCTCCCGATGTTGCCAAACTACAACTCCCATCATCCCTGGCCATTGGCTATGCTTGCTAGGGCTGATGGGAGTCATATTCAGCAATGTCTGGCAGGCCAAAGGTTCCCCAACCATAATATATAGCCTGGCTGGTGAGCTGCCCTGTACAGTTAGAAGTAGTATAACTGAGCAGCAAACTAAGAACTTTGACTCTAGCAGGGATATATCTTCTCAGGGCTAATGTGCCCCAGTCAGCAATAATGAAATTCATCTTTAAAAGGGTGGTAGAATGTTTTGTACCCGACAGAAGCATGCATGTTTTGTACCCGACAGGAGCATACATGTTTTGTAACCGGCAAAGCAAAAAAGTATAATTCAGCACCCTAACAATAGCAATGCGGTGGGGGGGGGGAACCCACATCATTTCCTTAGTACAGTAACAGAAGCAACATTTGTGCTTTTGTTGTCATTAGTTGAATGGCTTTTTAATGGATAAAGCCATAGCCGGTATCTGATAATCAGGCTACTATCAAATGTCTCTTACCAAATGCTAATTTAAAGAGCATGTTCTTTCACTGTTAGCATAAAGTATTTTATCTCCCCACAAAGATGGAAAAAGAGAGGAAATATGCTTCTACGAGAAATTAACAGTATTTTCTCCTGGTTTTGCAACAGATTTTTATCAGCTTGAGAAATAGTGTCTCTATTCAAAATGGAATGAGCCAATACTGTTGATGTTTTCTAGATGTGGAAAAGCAGTCATCCTTTCTTCTTCTTCTTGGATGACTAGTAAGGGGCATTGTATGTGTCCTTGCATTTAACTGTGCAGGGTTTTAAAGGGGTGCATGGGGAGGGGGATCTTTATCAGGACTGCTACAGTTGTGGAGGGGAAACGTAACCCTTTCTTCCCTTGCCACAGTCCTGAGGGAAATGCCTCATCTGAAGCTTCTAGTTGCAATGACAACAGTGGGGGATTTCACACACATACACACAGTAAATACCAGCTTCAGATAAGATTTTCCTCTGGACCACAACAGGGGCAGGAAGGGTTAAATTCCTTCCCCCACATCTGCTATGATCTTAATAATTATCAGCACCCTCCCCCCTACTTGGTGCTATTTCCATTGGGGTGGAGAGCCCTGAACATTCATGCATTGATGCATTTAATGCCACATCTAGCTTGGCCCTGAGTTGGCGCCCGGTGGTCATACAGAGCAGCAAGGGCCAGGAAGGAACACCTGGACATAAACTATGGGTGTTGCATTGACAAAGCATTTCCTGTTGTTTTCCTCTAGAAATTTCAGGTCAGAAATCACGGTGCAGAATTCTTGCTCTTACAACTACCAACCAATTTCTGTATGTCTTTCCTATCGCTACACACTGGATCATTAACTTTCAAACGTGATCTGCATGGCCTGGTAATATTTTCAAGGCTGTGTGTTAGCACACTGTGCTATTGCAGAATTATTCCCACCACCACCACCAAGCTGATTGTTTCCCTGCAATTCCTAAGACAGCATGAGTGGTCACAGGCTACAGGTGTGCATCTGCACTTTATTTTTCCCAGTGCTCTGCTTCCAGAGAAACTGCAATGCCCTCCCGGTGATGTTGTATTCCAGCTCCTATCAGCCCCAGTCAGCATGGCCCGTGGTCAAGGATGATGGGAGTTGTACTGCAACAACATCTGGAGGGCGAAAGGCTGCCCATTCCTAATTTAAAACTTCCTTCCAGACCGGTGTTGTATTGTGGGTGCAGTCTGCAACATGTTCTTGACACAAAAACAGTGCATTAGTGGTGGATTTATTATGCTTTCGTCTGTTCTGCGAGGATTCCCCAATGTGACCACATTAATGCTCTCTGGAGGGGCTACAGCAGAACAAAAGTGGGGCAAAAAAATGGTATAAAGAGTTATGAGCTTTCAGCAGGAAGTTACAGGATATGCAGTGACTGGGAATGAAGCAGTGTGATGGCCCCAAACAGCTGTTTGTGCAAGCAGAAACAATATTGAGAGGAGGACTGCCCTAACAGCCTCTGCAGCACCAATCAGCATGAATAAAAAGGATGTTTGGAAGGACTCATTGTTATTGTGGCTTCTTTAGAACGTCTTAGAAAGTTACTATACCCTGTTGATAGGATTTAAAGTCCTTGAGTTTCTCAGTGAAGTCTGTAACAAGTAGTGCACCACCCTCTGCTGTGAACATCTTTTCTCTCATAGTTTCAGCAACCTGCTGGTTTCAATCCTGTGCCCCCTTACCTGAGAGTAAGTCCCACTGAACTTGGTGGAACTTACGTCTGAGTACATAAGCTTAGGATCAAGTTACATACAGTAGTGCTGAAAGCAGCAATATCTTTTACAAAGCCCATAGCATCTGTTGGCTCATCCCACTTTCCTGCAACAGAGAGACATTAAAGCTCCTTCCCTCATCTATGTCTGCTCTACTAACTCACAGGCAGGATTTGAGCTTTATTGTTTCACCAAGGAAAAATCTCTGTACAGATTATGTTAATTCCACCATCCCCACCCCCTCATCCTCCCAAGCACCCAAACGAATAGAGCTTCTTAGGATTGACATTCATATTACACACCCAGTGGACTGATTGACTTTCCGTGTTTGTACAGCACAGTTAGATCAACAGTTATAAGATGGATTGCTTCTCATTACAAATTCAGGATGTTCAATTAAACTGTATTAACACAGCAAACTGGGGATGTGCCTTTCTTCGTACAGCTGCCTTCGGTTCAAGTTCGGACTTAGCCTTTCCTTTTGAGTCGCTGGGAAGCTTACCTAGGTTTTTACACTGCAAAATCCTTTGTGAGGGTTTTGTTGCTAATGATTTCATAGTGGCTGCTGCAGCCCGGAATCTGGATATGCTTTGTATTGCACTGAGCCCTCAGTTACTGAGCTGGATTGCGGAGGCGCTGGTGTTTTGAATTATTGTAGTTGCTGCCAGAAATGATGTGTGCTTAAGATATATTGTGTTTTCCCTTCTTCCAAGTCTGCTGCAGATGTAGGGAGACTAAGACAGAAGCAGGAAATATTGCTTATGAAATGCCCTTAGTGTTAATACCTCAAGCTTATATTTTAATTACTGCATTAATATTCTGGGATTTTGATGAGCAGCCAAAAAAAAAAAAAAAAGCATTGCGGGGTGGGGGGGCTCATTTTGGTGGTGCGCCATCTGTTCCTCATTTCATAGATATATTTTCATTAGTGGTCCTGTACAGAAGGTTTAGTGCATTATCGTATGATGAGACATATTAAAACAATAAATAATTCCTGCACCATGCAGCTTAGAATTAAAAGGCCATTGTGACAACACAAACTGATTGATAACAATATATTTCTGAGCTAAATATAGCTCAGGGGGAAAAATTAAGACATTTCAGAACAAGTAATTGATGGGGTCTTCTCAGATGATTTATCAGGAACTGTGAATCAATGCTGCTGTGTGCTTGTGGTGGAGCTGTTTTTATTGTGGTTCTTTGTAATGAACAATGAATCTCAGAAACAGATAAAACTGCCTCTCTATAGTAATTTCTATCTCACTGTAGTAATGTTCAGTACTAATTTTTTGTCTGTAACCATGCATGCTGGTGAAGCCACGTGTTCACATATACAGATCCTCTGACCTTCTTGCATTGCAAATTGTCTAACGTTCACCCAAAGCAAAGTACTGAATATAAAACTTGATCCTGCAAGTTATTATGTGCATGAGAAGCCGACCTTTTGTGGCTTCTGCACTATTATGGAGTCATCTCAAGGCTACCAATATGACAAATTTGAACCAGCTTCCATCAGGCTGACTTCTTCTCAGTGTAGCTGCACTTCTTTGAAGAGACCAGAACTCTCAAACAAAGAATTTTAAGAACCTGCACAAACCAAACTGTAGTTTCCACAGTACTCTGGGTCAGCCATGGCATTTAAATCAACTTGTGATTAAAATGAGGCTAGAGCTTTTGAGGAATGAATGTGCTTTGTGTTTCTGGAGGGTTCAAAAAAACCAAACACCTGAGTTATTTCTTCCCAGTGTGGTATAGTGGTTAAGAGCGGTAGACTTGTAATCTGGTGAACCGGGTTCGTGTCTCCGCTCCTCCACATGTAGCTGCTGGGTGACCTTGGGCTAGTCACACTTCTTTGAAGTCTCTCAGCCCCACTCACTTCACAAGAGTGTTTGTTGTGGGGGAGGCAGGGAAAGGAGAATGTGAGCCGCTTTGAGACTCCTTCGGGTAGTGATAAAGCAGGATATCAAATCCAAACTCTTCTTCTTCTTCCCCCTGAAGTCATCAGGTTCTCTACAACCTTTGAGGCATTTGGGGACCTTTGGGAAGACAAGTATCTGGACCTGATGGCTTCCCGCAGACCAAATACAAACCCTCCCTCTTCACTATGACTCTCTGCCAACTTGCTTGGCCTCCACCACAAATACTTCCCCAACTGAAGACTGGAGAAAAATATGAAGCAATTATTTCCAACTTAATTGAGCTTTGAGGAGATAAGGAAGGACTGGCTATTTTAGGAAGCAGATCCTATGAATTTTCCATTTTTCTGGTTTTCTTGTGCGTGCACTGTTCACTACTCAGACAGCCATACTTCCTACAGTTTGTTGTCCAAATAGCTGCCAGTCTCTTGCCTCTTGCCTTATGACTCACCTGCCACTCATCTCTAAGCTATGCCCTGAAAACTCCTCTTGCCAGTTCTCCACTCCAAAGATACTCATTGCAGTTCCGTCCACATTCCTAATTGCTTTTAGTATAAATATCCCCACAAGTTCCTTCCCTGACTGGGCTCATAATATACCCACATAAGGTTTTTCACTCAGCTTAAAAACAGTGGTGCGAGAGATATCATGTTCCTCCTTGCATTAGCAGCTTCAGGATTGTGTCTATAATCGTAAACAAGATGAAAAAGACACATATTTGAACAGCATATTGAAATGTAATGGGAAAAGAGTGACATGTTCTGAGCCCTAGAGCATTTCTGTACGTAAATAAGTGTTTCATCCCTCCTGCTTCACCTACACTGTTAATGTTCCATTGTCAAGTTAGCTCAAAGAACAAATGTAACCAATCACGAAGGCTGTCCTAGGCTGGGCCAATGCAAGAAGATAACTCTGCGTGCCCTTCTCATCTTTCCTGGTAAAATTTAATCATGGAGGAAATTTGAGGCACAGTGACATCTTATAAAACACACTGACTGCAGAAATCCTGTGAGGATGTACGCTACTTTTAAGAAGAGCATCGATTTTAAGTCTACTTGCAATAGTCTCATAATTGTTGCTCAAGCCCCACTACCCCCCAAAAAGTGCAACAATAACAGTGCTACATAAACAAACAAAAACTGCTAAAAGGGCACCTTGCGTTGCCTGTGCTACTCTGTAACTACAAATGGGACATCCCATAACCCCCTGACTAATATAGTTGGCTGCACTGTGGCAGCCATCCATTTGGAAGTATGAAAGTCCAGCAGCATCTTAGTAGACAATGACTGTATACACACCATGCGTTTAAAGCACACAACTTCCCTGAAAGACTCTTGGGAACTGTAGTTTGTTCTTAATGCTTAGCATTATGGCTTTTTAGGGGTAAAGTACAGTTTCCAAGATTCCGGGGGGGGGGGGGCGGGCTCCATGTGCTTTAAATGTATGGTGTGCACAGAGCCAACGATCGGCAAACATGCCTCTGCAGTGTTTCTACAGTTCCTGGTCTTCATTTCCAATGAATCTTTGTTTTGCAACCCTGTAAGAGAAGGAAGTTTCATATTCCATGTCTCTTCTGAGCCTCAGACAATGTAACTCCACTGGCTTAATGTAAGGCAATGGAGCCCAGCTAATTTACACCTTCTAATGATCTGGCTCAGTAACTTCCAGAAAGAAAAGATATGTACTAGCCAGTGATAATGCAGTGTTGATGCCTCTCCGTGAATAGCACATTACTAATAGTTTCACATTACTAATTTTGAGGCTAATGTCCAAATAATGACACTTTCTGATTATTTCAAGGGTGCTTACCCTTAATTATAAACTTTTGCTTTACTTCTGGAGTACGTCAAGCTTAATTACTTGTCGTTCTGGTATATCTTTGTCAGTAAAAATGAACCAAGTGTAGATGAAATTGACAGAAAAAATTAATTCTTCACTGAGTGGGCAAAGGAAAAAAAGATATCAATTGTACAGGATACTGTGATGATGTGGAGGAAGATGTTTCTACTAAATATTTTCCTGGGGCCTCTTCCAGAGAACCTGTTCATTGAAGTCCAGCCAGTCAGTCCAAGATCTGGGCTTTGAACTTCAGATTCATAGGCCCACATCTAAAAGACTATCTACTAATCCATTCTGCCTGTCATTTTTTTTAAGGGGGGGGTCCTTGGTTGGATTTGCTGTTTTGTAAATTTTACAACAATAGGAGTTAAACTAAGATAATGCTAAAGCATTTACATTGATGACAACATAAAATCTGCATTAGCCACAATGACCTTCATCACTTCAGAGAGAACAGCTTAGCTCTCATGTGGCTTTCATTTATTGTCAATGGGGACATCAGTCCACTGCTGCAAACCAATCAACTATAACTTCCAAGTATCTTTTCTGAATCCAGCAGCTATAAGATTTACATATCTTTATATTTCACAGGCTACTTTTGTCCAGTCTATGTTGCCTTCATTGTTTCGGTCAATGGCGCTTTTTAAAAGAAACTGTACCAAATGAACAATCCTATTAAGTTCTAATTCTTGTGATGATCAGGCCTCCTTTCAGTAACACCTATACTAAAAGTGACAGTGCTGTGTAGGGCAAAGCTTTGGGGCAAGAAATGCAGAGCAATCATACAGTTGACTCAGCATCTCCAGTGAGGGAGAAACAGCATTCCATTAAAAAATGGTGGACCCCAAATTTTCCTACCTTTAAAGATGGAGCTTCTCCATGTAAAACCACTTCTAAAATATCATCCATGATGCCTGTGGATGATCTCTTTGGTTCTACCTCAACCTCATTGCCACCTGGCCCTTCCTGGTGAGTGACCAATGCTGCTGCCTGGAGACTAATGCTACAGCTCCATCCTGAGCCACTCCTGCTGGGGCCCCAGTTGCTCTTGATGCAGGTCCCTTGCTCTACCCAATAGCTCCCCAGTTGACTCTGCTTATTATCTATCCTGCAGAACATGGTATTTCTAGATCTTACACTGTAATATACTATGTGTGAGGGGAAATAATAGCTTGCTTTCATTGTGAACTGCACTTTATTATTAGGATTAATTTATAAAATGAGCTGTTATTGATGTTTCCTCCTTCGGACAGAGTAGCCTTTGTTGCCTCACCAAATCCTTCAAACCCATAATCGGGGTGGGTGGGGAAAAAGACTTTCAAGTTTGTTTTTTACAATATGTAATGCGGACGACTGAGCAACTGCTAGGAGAAATAGCCCAACTAACAATTTCTAATGTGACTGAGTTCTCTAGGAATGGGGAAGACCATATTCCAGTGGTCAAGCATGTAAGCATGTGCTTTGTATGTAGAAGGTCTCAGGTTCAATCCCTGGCACCACCAGTCAAAAGGATCCAGTAGCAGGCCAGCAGTGGGTGGTCCATTAGGGCAAAGGGGGAGGGGCCCCCAACAACCTCAGTCAGTGATTGCAAACTACAACCTGCCTTCTGCCATTGTAGAACTCAGAAAGGAGGAAGGAGATGGGAGCTAAACTAGCATAAGTTGCCTGCCTCTCATTGGCTCGACCTGCTTTTGAGTTCTCTGCTTTCCATCCCACCAGTCACAATGGGTGGCAGCCTGCAATGGCAGATGCCATGAAATGGCCTGACTGCTGTCCCTTGCAGAAGACAATACTGAGCTAGAAAAGAAGAATTGCCTGACCAGCATAAGGTCGCTTCTTATGTAGAAGTCTTGATGTACAGAAAAAGCCCAAATTCTGCAATAGCATGGTTTATTTTATAGCCTAGATACACAGTGTATCTAGGCTAGATTGAGAGTGCACTAATAAAAAGAAACTCCAGGTTTCCCCCCCCCCTTAAATTCTAAGACTCTTCTTGGTACCTTTAGCAATTCAAAGCTATTGATTTCTAGAATGCATTTTAGGCACAAGCACTATATATGCATAACCACAACCATGCATTCAGCAGAAAAGAACCTGGAATAATTTGTTATCCTCTAATTACACAGTCACTGAACTAGAAGCCCTGCTTCATTCATAAGCATGCAGAAGAACATGGAAGAAAGCCACTCTTTTTAAACACTCTGATAGTAAGCACATCCTGGTGGTTAAAAGGTGTAACGGGTTACGCCTTAGGTAATCTTGAAGCATATGCTGAAGATCGATGGCACATTTTGCTGAAATTCTAAGCTTGCTTAACCCGGAAATAAACCTGATTGAAATCAATAGGACTTACTTCCAAGGAAATGTTTTTAGACTTAGGCTGCAAAACATAAAGTGTTAACTTTGCCCTGATGGTAAAGCTAATGTAAATGTCAGTCTACAGTGATGGCTGTGTGCTTGCAAGCTTTGTACAGTGATTTCCACACTTCAGTGCATTTTAATGCTTTACTTATAAATCATTAGCTCAAGTCATCATTGTTAACGAAACAGATGTGTTCGATTTTTATGCTGACTTTGCTGTAAAGTAAGTTGAGTCATAAACATATAGAGCATTTCTATTGACACGTTTAAAGCATTTGCCCTTTACACTGCATGGGCTTTGCTATTTAATTATGGGATGGTTTTAGCTGGACTGCAAAATGGAATCAGTGAGTAGTGAAACCTGCTTGTAATGTAATGTTGCACACTGTGAGATTTGGAAAGTATTACACAGTAGGGCTTCTCTCGCATTTGGGAAATCATTCTGCACAAATAGCTTTTGATGGCAAAAGCTACTTAAGAGCAAAATAAGGTCAAAAAGCATTAAGGAGAATGAAGGGAGACTAACATTTTTCATCCTCACTTTCAAGCATAAAAAAACCATGTCAACAATTGACACTTAAAGCAAACATTTGCATTATAGTTTGCTTTTCTGCACTGAACAGACAATTATTTATGTTGTACAATATGATAATCTCTTTGGGCAAAGATATAATGGTGAACCCAATGATGGTGTAATGCCATCAGCGATTCTCTTGAGCACTTCTCCGTTGCTTCAGTAGATGTACAGTTTATGCAGGGTAAACGAACCTTGAAGCATTTCTAAAGCTCACATCTAATGGATAGATTTCTTAGTGGTGCTCACTGCCATACTTAAAGAAAGTCTTTTTCATATTAAAAAGTTCCTTATGTTCATACAACAAGGTCCCCAAATTTAAGAACTGGCATTTAAAAGATCTGCATATTTTTTAAATAAATGCATAAGAAATTGTCAATAGGGCAATTACGTAATTATAAACACTGGATTGTATCAAATTATGTCACTGTGTGAGCAGAACAACTTCCACATGTGCGCCAAATCTGCTCTGGGTCTCTCCAACCCTCTGAAGTATATTTGGAAGCGGGCAGGGAGCACAAGCGGGAGAGGGAGAAGATGTTCCATTGCACAATAGGACGTTGTTGTGTTCATGCGATGACATAGCTGGATTCAACCATCTGGACTTAATGGTCTTATGGAGGCTCCCTCTTTCAGATGGTGATCTGTGCACTTCACTTAAACTTCAAAATATGGGGAAGCAACCCTGCCACCTTAGAGGGCTCTCCTGCTGATTATTCTGAGTGGGGTCCGGAACCTCTGCCCAAAACTCCTGACCTGAAGTCACCGCCGAGAAACAGCATGCTCATTCGATGGCAAAATGCTATCCTACAAGGTTTTTCCCTTTCCCTTTTTAAATAAAAGAAAATAATCTCCAGTCTTTGCCTCCACTACTCTTTATCTCTCTCCCCTTTGCCTTTGCAAAAAGCCAGCAATTTTAAAAAAATAAAAAATCACAGGAACTCGGCACTCTTCACTTAGGTATATCAAGAAAGATTTCTTTTTGAAACTTGTCAGAACTGATGTGTCTTGGCGAAGAAATAATGACCCATAATGGAAATAAGGTTTTATTTTATTACATCAAATCACAAAACAAAATAGAACAGAGTTGAATATCCTTTCTCTGGAGACAGGCAGTAATAGAAGGAGCAAACCGATGGAAATTTTGCTTTATGAAATTATGGCACATATAACTGAGGCATGCTGGGCACTCTGGCCAATGTTGTATTCTGTAGATCTGTATATAGTGTATATAGAACGCTGCACTTTCAGTGGGAAAAGCAGGTTCGGTTATTTTTCTATCCGCATGGACTTGGTCATATAATGCCATGTCTTCATCTTTCCTCCCAAGAGACAGTGTACATATTTGCATAGCAAATATTTCATTGGCAGAGCATCCCTGACACTCGGCTGGGAGTCAGGAATACTCACGTAGACTGGCTTATGTGCACAGGAGGTGATATTAACTTTGGGTTAGTACTCTGGACCTCATTCTGTTCTAATCCTTTGGCTCACATGGGGCTGATTTGGCAAGAGTCAGAAGAGAATCGATCCGTTTCCATTCACTTAAGTGTCCCAAAGGTGCATGGCAAACATTGATTCTCTTTCTTTATTCATTTTCACAATAAGGAAGAGCAGTGTAAGCACTGCATTGCACCTAATATATTTTGTGATGCGGTGGTGGTAGCGGGGAGAAAAGGACTTTTTCAAAGCAATGTGTCTTCAGCTAGTTATATTCTTCTAAATAACAAGTGCTGGATAGATGGCTAGAAATTATGTATCTGGCAAAATTAAACTACATTGATTGAAAGACACAAATAATTTTAAATACACACGAGCGCGCACACAGTTTCTTCTGGTCAAGAACCAGACAAATGATATGTGAAGGACATTTCCCAACCATGGCAGGTGAAAGCAGCACAGGCAGGGGAAATGTATGTGATAAGGATGGGCCCAATGGCATCAGATAACAATTAAAATATCAATCGCCAACATGGAAGGACTGTTCTCTACATCCTTCTGAAATTGGACTTGATGGACTCAAATTAACACTGACACCCGCAAAAAAATAAAATAAAATAAATCCACCCGGGTCAGTGCTCTTTCAAACACTACATTTATTTACTCACATTGTTTACGAGTTATATTCTTCACGACCAAACAAAGCCACTATGTTGAATCTAGAGTAAATTACTGTAACAGTTTCTTTCTAAAAAGAAATCTCATGGCATTGATGGCTGATGCTGGAGATCAGGAGGTAAAAGAGCATCTTGTATCTTCTATGTTGGAGCATTCCTTATTCATACATGCCTTTCTGCTCCCATCAGACAACAGACACTTTTGTTTAGTGATGGGCAATATTCACATTATTCTTTAGTGTTCTAATCCATTAGGCACTGCCTTTTTCTTTGACCTTCATTCTAGTCAGCTTCTAAGCAAGAGATACATATTTCTCCTTTTTAATTCTTCTCTTGATATATCCTCTTGACGTAATGGAAACCTTTTATTTGGAGCATAGTGAAGAAAATATAAATAGATGCCTTATTTAGATGTAGTAAGATTTTCTGAATGCCAACGATCTGGGGTTCCAAATGTAACTTCAGGTAAAAAAGAAGAAATCTTAGTAGGGAAATTTCTTCCTGGGAATGGGATTAGGATGCCTAGGATATTACTATATGAAGTCAGTTTGACAGCAAGATAAGAAAGAAACTCTGCAAAATAAGAAACTGAGGTCAGAAAGGAGTCTTGATATTTGAACGTAGGTTAACACTTGCTGAAACCGTTACCTCAATCTAACAAATATTCTGGCAAATATACAGACAAATATTCACTACTCTGGTATTAGTGCAAGTTTAGAAGGTTCTGTGGTTCTTCAACTTCTGTTCAGTATTGTGGAAAACTAGAAATACAAAAATGTTCCTAAATGGTGATTTCAATGCTGCGTTTTCACTGAACACAAAGGACTTAAAAATCAACGGAGCTATATCCTTGTTGTCAAGGACTTAAGTCTCTAGAAAGCTTATTCTTTACAGGAGAAATGCAAAATGCAAAACATCTTATGGAAACAAAGCTACTTGTGCATATTGAGCTGTCCATTTAAATTGATACTTCTTAATATGTGCAATTGGGAGGGGTTAATCCCCTGAAACTAAACAGGTGCTTAGTGTAATTGCAAAAGATTTCCAAAACTCTTGGTTAATATCCACGTATCATTCCTTACTCTATCATACAATGCACAGGACGAAAATCTCCTTTCATATTTAGCAGGGGGGGAATTGTTCTGGTTAACTGAAGAGGATGAACTCTGAGAGAGACGATTCTATGGATGCAGTTTGACCTGAGGTTCATTGAGTCTCTAAGATTCAAAGTATCCACCATGCTGGCAAGTCTGTTGGTTTAAAGCTAAAACTAACCTACAGAGAACTGTGGGCCCAACCATAATGCAGAAAGAGCACATGGGAGAGAGCTGAACCCTCCTCTTCTTGCATTTTACCTCCCCACTATTCATTACCTCTCCAGGTGTTTTCTCCAAGCTAGACTCACTCACTGCATAAGAGTCTGACTAACGTGGAAAAAGTATTCAGGCAATAGGTCGGGGCTAGGTAAGCTATGGGAGGAGGGAGGCTTAGCTCTCTTCACTTGCATACTATTTTTGCTATTCAAATCTGCCCCCAATGCACATTATGCATGGCTGGAGTAGACTCACAGTCAATCAAGTCAACTGCCATCACAAATTGTCCTGAATCTGAATCTGAATCTGAATCTGAGGCTTCGTTCTTATAAACACTTACTTGGAATTCAAGTCCCATTGAATTTAACATGGTGTTTGCCTAGATCCTAGCATCACCATCCAGGATTCAGGGGACTTTCTCCCATCACCTGCTCTTTAAATAGGATGACACTTGATGAAAAAAACCAAATCAGTTGGTAGTTTCCTACCAAAAGCATAGAAGAAACCTTGCAGTATAAAGAGGCTTGCTACTATTGTTCTTTGGGTTGCAGCATGGCTAGAATGTTTTCTGAGAGAACATTTCCCCCCTCCTCTCTATTATATGGATAGGAAGGGAAACCATGAGACTACTGCAGAATCTATAACATGGCACCATAAAGGCTGTATTTTCCCTCCCGCAGCATGCAACCGTTGACTCCTGGTTCAGATTTATACATTTTGCAAAGGACACGTTTCAAGATTAACACTAACTCTTCTATTACCACAAGGTAGTTTTCAGTAAAATGGGTACATGTGGCCCTGATTCTTGTGCGCAATTAGGCTTTGCATGTGGCTCGTGCCAAGTATGGAAATCTGCATGCAGCTTTACAGACCCTGGATACAGGCGTTTTCATCCACATCAAGAAACAAATGAAAAGGTGCATTCTCATAATACTGTGAGGAGTGTTGGGGGTGTACATGCACATAAGCATGTGTGTAAGACCTAGTGTACCTGCTTCCCCATCCGTGGATGATGCTTCCATTGCTCAAATGTGATGCTACCCAGCAATGAGCTATCTGTACAGAGGGCAGGTCTCTTATGTCTGCCATTCCTGCCCTTAATCACTGGGCTCCATTGTGGGTTTGTGGTGTGCATAAAGGTGTTACCATGAGCAAGGGCCACCCTCACATGTCTACATAGAGCAATCTCTGAATTGGGGTTAATGTCTGCAAACAAAAATCAGCCTTCAACTTTTACAGAACTGCATGCCTTCAAGGCACACAGAGATACCAAATAACGACTCTTGGTGTTGTGCTGCCAAAACACAGTATTTAACATGTGGGCCATTATCTGAATTGCACATATTTGGACACAAGAAAGATGCAAGTGTGCCACTGATCTAGCTAGAAGCTTGACATTCTAAAGTACAATGCAGAGTGCTGAGCAAATCTGATGTGTCCAATCTTCAATCAATGTACAGCATTTTATGATGCATGTAGTATTTTAAGTAGCAACAGAATATGACTTTGAGGGCGGCAGCCTATAGTAGGATATTACAGTGTTTCTCGCTTCAATGTAATATTTTGTATGGGTTTAGAGAAGATGGCCTCTGTTGTGCATTGTTTGTGAAATGTTTCTTATCCCAGAGAGGTGTATGATGTAAAATACGTCAGTGAAAAGTGTATATTTTATGTGAGAGGAAAATACATTTTATTAAAGGTAAAGCTTTGTTAGCTGTATAAAATGGCAACTGTTCAAGTGTACAGTAACTTCTTACTAATGTATGAAAATCTGTGATATTTTTGATTTGATTGTATTTGTATTGCCCAAATAAAACATTTTGGCTGTATTGTTCCCAATTCTTGCATTTCTGAAACAAGGCTTAATAAGATTCAACTATCAATAAGCCACTAATATGAGTATTGTCATTAGCAGCATCTTTGTCTGAATAGTACTTCCCCTAGTCCCCCCCAAAAAACCAAATGATTGCAAAGTCAAGGCGCCAAATAATGATGTGCACTGAACACTAGATTCAGGAAAAACCTTGATTTGGCCATTCAGAAAGTGGCCTCACTTCAGGAAAATGAAAGTTTAATGTCTCGGTCGTTCACTATTATTATGGCTCCTTTACTTTTTGGCAGAATTTGGTTACCGTATATACTCGAGTATAAGCCGACCCGAATATAAGCCGAGGCACCCAATTTTACCACAAAAAACCTGGGAAAGGTTCATAGGAGCCACTGCCTGCCTCACTCGAGTATAAGCCGAGGGCGGCTTTTTCAGCACAAAAAATGTGCTGAAAAACTAGGCTTATACTCGAGTATATAGGGTAAATTTGCAGGCACAGAACCCCTTCTGAGTGGATAATGCCTGCCAAATTTCAGAAGGATAGTTACAGAGCTTTTCTTGAAAGACATGGATTCAGCCATAGTGCATACTGGAACTCAATGTCACGCTCTTTTGATTTTTCCACCAGCACAAGCATTTTTGCCTGCCAGACAGAACAATCCCCATCTCCTCCCCTGCACACTGTTCTGAGGATTCTTGTGACCCTCCAGAATGGACTTGGAGGAACTGCAGGGACACACAGAGGGAGGAGAGGGGAGAAAGCCTCATTGTGCTAGTGGGAACTGGCTTCCACTCGTGCACCAGGTTAATTGAGTCTGGGACACTGTGTTGCTGCTTGCGCCCCACCCACCTCCACTCTTTATCTGTGGGCACAACTGGTGAACTAAGAGGGCATGAATTAAATCTTTTTGAGATGAAATTTACACCTTTCCAAAACTGTCTATGGCAACTCTTAATATTGGAACTGGTGAATATTTTATGCAGCCCAAAAATTCATATGTATTCCCCCATGGGGGGGAAGGACAAAAACACCCACACATTGAATTGGTTTTTGGTTTCATGAAACCTGAATAGCTTTTTATAAAGCACCACCGGGGATTGAGGGGAACATAATCGTTGTTATCCACAGCCAGTGCAAAGTGAGAAACAAGTGGAAGTTAATAAAAGTTCATGAAACAAAAAGCACTAAATCTAAGTTGCTTGTTTATTAACAAAACCATAACATCAAAACTGTTCGAAGAGCCTGTGGGGAGATTTGGAAATGAAGGGGAGCCTGCTGAGAAAGCGTCAGCCCCATAAGATCAGAAACAGCTGTATTCTAAATGAAATTGAGCTGAAGACGTCTACCCTCTGGTAACCTCACAAATAACAAATTGCCATTGTCTAACCATATAATTTCAAGAAGAAGGCAGGCATCAACCAAATCCTTCCCATAAAGAATGACAGTCTTGTGCTTTGGATAGTCCTCCAGAAGGTGAACTATAATAGGTGTGTTAAAGATGGATCATGACTTGCAGGGATGATGTTGGAATACTGGGGTACCTTAACTGCATTTACCTTTGAAAGGAATTACTTCACCTGCCCACTGAACTTCAACTCATGAGATCCCACTGAACAGCTCACAGCCACTCTGAAGCAAAACAGTGTGAAGTATGAAATGAATAAAGTCCTAATAATTGCATGCTGCTTTTGCAAGAGCTTATGGTAGGGGCCTACGAATGAGGTTGCATGCTGAGACATATCAGTCCCCAGGAGACTGTGAGCAGATGTATTCTTAATGAGTCTGAGCTGATAAATTGACACTGCAGAGGGAATTGAGACAGACAGAAAGTAAATTCCCAGGAAAACTTATGTGGGTGGCACGTCCAAAAGAAGCTTCTCTGCTAGTTTCAAATGTTCTATATATTGGGGAAATGGCCAAGCAGTGACTTCGGACCATTTCATCAACTTTAGATTTAATCTGTTCTCAGAGCCTTTGCTTCTGGCCTTGACACCCTACCTGTCGAAGTCAGTCCACTAGCCAGCATAATCATCATGTCAGCCAAGAATGCCCTTCCATGCTAAGTGGTACAGGCAATATCAGCAGGGAAAAATGAGAAGAAATGTCATGTGGGACATGGAGAGCTAAAGTTAGTTGTAATAAAGCTGTATTCCTATATCCATTTATATACATGGGTTAACTCAACAGAAGGGTTATTTTCTGAGTAAATACTGACTCTAGCTACAATTGCCCGGCATGTCCCATTGAAACCAATGGAACTCGTTCGTCTGTACCAACAAGTTCTGTTGCAGTCACTGGAAATAAGCCATAACTTTACCTTCCCAATCCAGCTAAAGTTAATTACTTATGGGCAATTTTACCTTATCTTCAGGCAAGTTATTTTGTAAGGAACCTCTTACAAGAGCCCATATTAAGCATCCGTTGATTTCAACAAAACAGTTAAATGAACTTACATCTCCCTCACTGAAATCAATATGCCCTAAGGGTGGTTAACTTTGGCCAAATGGGGCTTCCGTCAGGATGTACACCTAAACTTAGGTACATGCTTAATACTGGATGAGGTCTCCATTGAATTTTCATTCTTTTGTATCTGCAAATTATTCTCATATTTCCTGCAGGTATGTTCACCTTTACCTGCTTCAGAATCCTTTCAAATGTGGTAAGAAAACAAGAAGATGAGCATAAATCAAAGCATTTCTCTTCTGATCACTGGCAGTCCTTGGTTCCTTTGTAGCCACCAGAAAAATGTAAATTAGTGCATTAAAGTTATGTTTATGAATCAGAACTTAAGAGCTTCAAGGTGCTTTTTTACCATGCAGGCAGTTTCCCCAGTTCATAGGTACTCTGTTGCTGTCTGTTTGTAATTTGTTAAGAGGTAGAACAGGTGTTTCTGGATTCAGGCCTAATGCCATTCCCAGCCACACTGGCACGGAGAGAGTCCAAAAGAATCTATGAGAGCATGTCCATTAGCACACCCCTATAGAGGAGAAAATGCATCACCTATTTTCTGGCCCAGGGGTCGGCAAAGTTTTTGTGGCTTGGGCCGGTTCACGGTCCCGCAGACGCCGCAGTGGGCCGGAGTGTGCACGTGCTATTTCCTGCGCTCCTTCTGGTGCGGAGGAGGCGTGTGCAGCTTCCCATTGGCTTCCTGCAGCCAATGGGAAGCCGGCCAGTGTCGCGGAAGGTGGTCCCTCCTCTGCTCCGCGCCGGTTTAGCGTGGCGCACGGGAGCCAACTGAGCGGGCAGCAGGAGTCCATGGGCCGGTTAAATGACCCCCATGGGCTGCTTGTGGCTCCATGGGCCTTAGGTTGCCGACCCCTGTTCTAGCCAGCTTCTTTCTGCCACCACTTGTCACCCCAACACCTCACTTTCTCTTCCTCTAACCACAGTCCTTGAAAACACTCATCCAATGGCCTCCTTGCATCTTAGCTGGAGCTGTTTTTCACTCTAGCAGTCAGCTAGGCCCCTCCAAAACTGGTTCTTACTAGTTTTGTGCTCAGGCAGCACTGTTACATATGTAAAATTACTCAAACTGATAATGGGTTTTGAAGAATTTCTACCTCATCAGACAAAAAAAAAATCTTAGCTTTTGTGGGGGCAAAAAATATAATTCATATAATTCAAGGTATGAACATTCAAATGATACCAGAGAACTTCATAGCTAATGAGCAGTGATATTCATCTGATAAAGGTGCATGCATTGCCTGTTTGGTCATGTTGTGGGTATTTTCTTTGTCTAAAAACAAATGAAGGTTTTGTTAACTGGCATATTTCCTCAACTTCACATTTGGTTTCCTTGAGATAAGTACAGGGTTGTGGAGTGCTGCTTTAGAATGCATCCACTATTTTTAAAGGATTGCCCTCTATTCCAGAATACCAGACCCACAAGGGACATTATGGGCCTTATTCCAGATTGCCACAACTCTAGTGAATCCATCAGATTCCCACGGCAGTCCTTATTTTGGAGGTTCAGAGTAGGGGTGGTGGTGAAATTTGGTTCAGTTTGTCTTTTAATGTACACTTTCTGAAACAATGCATGACGCCCTTCAAAATTCGCATTTCTCTGAATTTTGTAAGGCAGTTCTCCAACCCAAACTGTGTACAGAAATGCATATACATGGGGAATGTTTGCATGAAACTGCATATAGTAGTGAAAGTGACATATGAAAATGTATTTGCAGAAATGCTTCTATTAGGACAAATGCACACTAAAATACTGATATATTTTCATGAGGACTTTTTTTTAACAAAATCACAAACTGATGCAGAAATATGGTGAAGTCAACACTGGGAAAAAGACAAACGGAGAAAAACCAAGATTTACAGATTTGTCCATTGCTAGTTTAAATGTTCAGATCAGTATTATCTACAGCACCTCAAGATATTTTCAAATAAGCAGTTAGTACAGATACACTGATTCTCTCCCCCACAGTCTTTTAAATTGTTATCTTAAGCTTTCACTGTCTATTCTTAACTTAGTGATGGATCAGCTTAATTCCTTTCCATGTTAAGTTTTGTGTGCATTCAGTCATAGTCTATTATGTTCCAGATTTTGAGGATTTTTCAAAATAATGCACTTTAATTGTATACATTTAGTACAACCATTGTTTACCCAAAATGCAAGTTTTTTTATGTGCTTTTCAATGCATTTTCCCTTAAATTATGCACTTTGAATCCATATTTTCAATGAAGTGAGCATTTTTGTTTGCATTTCGAACAAAAACTGCACTGCAAAAATCAGAGAAGT
Organism: Darevskia mixta; assembly: GCA_034641385.1. Lineage (NCBI taxonomy): Eukaryota > Metazoa > Chordata > Lepidosauria > Squamata > Lacertidae > Darevskia > Darevskia mixta. Next base: position 13,218,339 of record JAWWNH010000029.1, read on the forward strand.
GTGCAATCTGATCAAAAAGCTGCATTCAATCCACAGATATGTCTGGGACTGGAAAATTTAGTTGGTTTGTATCAAAATCCAGACCAAACCAATTTCTCCTCCATTCCCAATCCCAGGTAGTAAGAATCCCCCACCCCCGTAGTTCCAGAACTTTTACTGACATTGCCTTCTGAACTTGTGGAACAAGGGGGGAGAGAGAGAGAGAGAGAGAGAGAGAGACAGAAAGATGCTTTTTTTTGTCTTTATTAGACAACTGGGTTTCCTGAGACAGCGTAATGGCAGAAGCTCTTTGTAATACTGGTGTAGACTAGAAACCCTACTATCATCACAATAGGCATAAAATGATAGTTTGCAGTATCTACGGATCATTATACCTTTTTAAATGCCGCAGGGCTGAAGTCATTCATGATGCCTGCATCACCTTTTCAAGGCATGTTGCTTTTTTCATTTTTGCTTTATATATTTTCAGAGACTGACACATACTGTGAGAGAACCAGAAGGTGTACATACTTTACAGCTTCACAAAAGAATACAAAATTGCCTTCCACTCACACCGTAGATGAATTCGAGGACAGGTGCCTTCTGAAATTTTAACTAGACTTATGCAATATCAGGAGGGGAAGTTTCATCCCCTAGGATATCATGGTAGGCGCCTTTCTGCCCTCTTGTGATTTGTCTTTTCGCTTGGGCCAGGTTGATTAATTAAACAGCTTTGAACCCTGCATTCCTGAAGGAGCATCTCCACCTCCATCATTCAGCCCAGACACTGAGGGTCAGCACTAAGGGCCTTCTGGTGGTTCTCTCACTGCAAGAAGTGAGGCAGAGGGCCTTCTTAGTAGTCACGCCCACCCTGCGGAACGCCCTCCCACCAGATGTCAAGGAAATAAACAACCATCTGACTTTTAGAAGATATCTGAAGGCAGCGTTGTATAGGGAAGTTTTTTAATGTTTGATGTCTTACTGTGTTTTAATCTTTGGAAACCACCCAGGGTGGCTTGGGCAACCCAGTCTGATGGGTGGCATATAAATAATTTAGTATTATTATTATTGTCATCATCATCATCATTATATTATGATGTGGTGGTCCAAGCTGGGTGTTGCCTGTATAGCTCTGCCTCTGATTTTCTTCTCTAACATGTAGTAGCACTGTCATCAAGGTCCACAATTTCTAGGGATGATACAAGGGAATAAATCCTCAGCTTTATTCCAGCACTAGGACCCGATTCCCCCCTTTAGTGCCTACAGTGGCTGGGATGGGAAGAGCAGAAAGCACGGCTGCCTACTTAATCAAAGCCTCGGTGCCTTTCATTTTCAGGCACTGTTGGAACCCTCAGAATTCCTTCCCCACTATTACCGACTGACTGGCTTATTGAAGAGACATGGCTATTCCCCACCCGCTTCATCACAGTAGTGATCCCAGGACAGGGTATAATAAAACACAACGGGAATGACAATATCAGCCACAAATCAAAACAGAAGAACAGAACAACAAGAAACCAGCAGAAGCAATAACAGCAATACCACAACCAGGTCAACCATTGATATCCTCTAAAGGTCTGCTCAAATAAATGGATCTTCAGAGGACCCAGTTCACTGAGAACCGAAAATTCAAGGAATGGGTCTGGAGTTTCCCTGGGTGGGGAAGCCCTCCCCTACATCCATCCCTAGCTATAGCTCTTTGTGCCAGCAACAAGTGGTGCCAAGAGGTCATTGTGGGGCGATGTATTTGGCAAGCAGGACATATCTGTGTGACTCTGCACCATTAACATCACATAAAATGCTATTTTAACTGCTGCAGCACAAGCCTGTTCTTGCACTGCTGCGGCTGACACAGCCATTATGAGATTGGCCTGTTCCAGTTAAAGCTCCCTGTGTCTTGCACAAATGACCCCTGGGCATTTAACGCTGCAAGAAAAGGTCACCCATTTGTATCCCTGGAGGGAAGTGGCTCCCCATAACATAAATGGCCTGTGATCCTCCCTCTTGTAATACACTTCCCTTGGTTGATTGTACTCACACAAGTCAATATATTTTAGGATTTCTGCTCCTTTCTCTATAAAAAAAAACATTTCACAGACGGAGGGCCGGAGTTGAGATGCAAGGAAATCTGAGCATCTTCGTGGAAGACACAAAGCAATAGCTGCTTCCTATGAAATCTAATTTAAAACATTAATGTGGGTCCATAAAGCAAAGTCACATCGTCGGATCCGAGTTATTTATGGCATTGGGATCTTACTGATTATGGCAATAAATAATACAGCGTGTATCACTGGGAAATAATGTAAAGTCAGTTAATCCACAGGAGAAGTGGAAGGCATTGGAACAATTCGCCTATTATTCTGGCGCAGCAATTTCATAACAGCAGCCTTCACACAATTGCGCTCTTCCAGGTAGCAGGCAATTTGGCCTCCCCTCCCCCCCCCACTTCCCTGGCTGCCTGCATCTTTTTTTCTTACAGCCCTAAGCAGCTTCTACTCATTTGTTAATATTGGGGCGAGCAGGGGGAGAGATCCCATTCAGCTGCTGATTGTGCGCATGGGCCCTGCCAGCTTGGCTCATTCAAACTGGCAGGATTACAGCTCCTTTCAATATTCCCACCATGGCGCCAGCAAGATTTCAGCTTAATCCTGGGAGGCATGAGGTCAGCCTCTTCAGCCATTTCCATGTTGACAGCAGTTTGCTTTGGCTTAAACACTGGCAAGCTGCCGCACCCTCGCCGCCTGAACCCCGTTAAACCACTTTCATCGTGGCTCTGCTTGGAAAAGCACAACTGGTAGTTTTGCTCTCTGTTCCTCTTTTATATCCCTACAAAGCGACAAAACCAGAATTGATGGCGGTGGGGAGCGCGCTTAACTGATCCAGTTGGCTCATAGAATCATTGTAGCAGGAGCTCCTATGGCCATTCTCTTGAAAAACAAAGATGAAACCTTTCTTAAGTATGCTATTTAAGGTTTCATGTTTGTTCAAAGGCAATGCACCAGAGATGCATTTAAATATTGCCATTTTGTCCTAGAGGCTAACAGTTTTTCTTCCCTTTCACAGTTCAGCGCTTAGGACATTTCAGTCCATGCTGGTACTGTGATAGGATAATACATGCTCAGCCTTCCCAAATCTGGGGCCCTCCAAATCTTGTTGAGATCCAACTCCCATCAGTCCCAGCCAGCTAGACCAATGGTCAGGGATGATGGGAGCTGTAGTCTAAGACATCTGGAGGGTGCCAAGTTCGGAAAGGCAGCCCTGCATATCGCCTGGGGAGCATGGAGAAGAAAATAAACAAAAGCACAATTTGTCAGGTTTCCATTGTGATGAGATAGTAAACAACACGGGTTCAATTATCCCTGGAACAGATCACATGATCTGAACTGTGTTGAGGCAAATCAATTCCTTATTGGGCATCTTTGAACTAGGAGAGGGGCAATAGCATCTGCTTGGCATGCAGAAGGTCCCAGGCCCAACCCCAATATCTCCTGTTAGGGCTGGGAGAGACTTTTGCCCAAACCCTGGAGAACACTGGCCAGTCAGTGTGTATGGCACAGAGCTTTTTGCATTATGGAAAGGACTGGGGCATTGACTGCAGATCCAAAAAAGTTTTGTTTACATGATCTGATATGCGAAGTTGGACACACCATTGGATTTGTGTTTTTTGCTTTGTTTTTTGCATGGGCCTGGAAATAGATTGAGAAGGTCTAATTGTCATGCTATAATCTTTAGCTCTTCTGTTGTCCTCGGCAGCATAGAATCAGTGAAGCTGCTCCAAGCTTTGTCATCAAAATGCCCCCAAAATGGGGAGGGATTCATCTAATGGGGCCCATGCAAGGACTTGTGCCATAGGACTTTCCCCTTCCCTCTCCTTGCCCCATACAACCCCCGCACACATCCCAATTAGGTTGCAGGGGTTAGTCGAACCCCCAGAACAGCACATGGAGGGCATGAAGTGCTTGTACTGATGGAGTGATTGCATACCGGTAAGCACTACGTTGAATTCCTGGTATCCAGGCTTTGTTTTTGTTATAAATAAATAAATAAATACATACATACATACAGGTATATCAATTCTGATCTAAATATTGTTACTGGATTCTGAAATCCACCTTATAAATTACTCAAGTGCTGACTCAAGTGCTGACTACAGAAGCTCTCCAGGGTTCTCTCCCAGCACTTCCTGGCAATGTTGGGGACTGAAACTGGGATCCTTTACATGCAAAGCAGATGCTGTATCCCTGAGCAACAACACTTCACCAGGCAACAACAAGAAAGGGGCGATGGAGCAGCAAAGCTAGGCCATCCCAGGGCTCATCCATGGGCTTCCAACAGTGGCAACCCCACATGCCGCAGCTCTTCCTCTGATTATTTTTTGGAGAACTTGTAGGAGATGAAGGGATAGAGGATTATGTATCAGAGAGACTTGTTTGTTTTTTCCTTCCTTGCTTCCTTAGCATTGAAACAGCGTTTTAGCTATTACAACCAGAGTAGGGCAGAAAACCATGGCTTGCCCAGTGTGCTTCAGCTGAACAGCAAAACGAATGGAGGGTTCTCATATCCAAGCCCAGAGCTCCAGTCACTCTGCTGCGCTGGGCTTTAAAGAGAACATTGTAGCAGTGGCAGCTCTGACGATATCATAATTCTTCGTGCCCAGTATTTATCAGCTGATACCAAACTGTGCTGCTGATGAATGCTGAACATGGGCTGACTCTTCTTATGCAAGGATGAGTCACCTTCCCCATAGCAATATTCTGCCACCTACTTTGCAGACATGGTTACAATCTGCTCTGCACTCCGTCTTCCTGGAGTCAAAGCTTGTGGAAAGCAGCCATGCTTATTGACTGAAGCCTCTTAACATGTGTGGCAAAGGTAAGAGGGGTTTCTTCAACTCGGCTGCTGGGGTTTTACTTCCTGTTCAATGCCATGTTTCCATGGATGCTCTTCTAATGAGAGACTTCCTTTGGGGTACATTCTTTACGTACAAGATGCATTGCTTCTTTTCTTCTCTCTCTTATGCCCTGAGGATCTTCTACTGCAAGAGCTTTGTGTTAAGGCTTTGCACTGAGGCATCATGAAAACAAGTCACAGAATGACAGAAATCAAACCAAAATTCTCATTTGTTTTAAGTAATCACAGGGACTACAAGGACCGGCCTTTCTTTTTTTGGTGGCCCCTTTTTTATAGAATAGGACTAATGAACTAACATAGCATTTATTTATTATTGTGCCTCCGTTTCTGACTTCATGCTCCCGCTGTGATTTCATCTCCCCCCCCTCCCCCAGTATAGTGTGTGTTGATCCAGTTGTGGTGTTGCTTCGTATAGGTAATTTTAATTTCTTTTCATCTGCTTTATGAAACATGACAGCAAATGGCCTTAGACTGAAAGGCATGACATAAATGTAACTAAGGAAGCAAATAAATAAATAAATGAAATGGACAAAATGAGCAAAAATAAAACCCACAATATAGGCACCGATCCTTTACCCCCAGCTGTCCTGTCAGGAAAAGCTGGGCAAGGCATCTGTGCATGCCTAGCTCTCTTTTCTTGTTCTTTAGAGCACCTGGCAGCCAGTTGCTAGGATGGAAGTAATTAGTATTAAATTATCGCCACTGCCATTTTCACCTGTTCCACTTACAAATCCCTGGAACTTCAGTCTTGTTCAATTAGGCTCTCACACTGCCATCTCCCACAAACACCTTTCTTTCTCTGGAATTGATCCCTAACCCATAAATGATTTTATTAATTTAAACACAAACACACACACCCCTCTACAAATACGGTTACGGTGCCAATCCTTAACTAGAGGCAGAAGACACTATGCAGCTGAGGACCAAGCTACATATTAAGTGTCCCTTTGCATCATCTAGTGTGCAGATTTTCTATTTTATAAAAATACAAATCACATCAGCCGAGGGGTGAATGTCAGTTAATAAGAGATACAGAGAGGAGCAGTTAACTTTTTTCTCCTTCACTGCAGTCCTAGGGAAAATTCCTTTTCTGAAGCTGGTGCTTTTCTTAATTTGGAAGGAAATTACCCATTGGCACCAGTGGGGGATTCCCACTCCCCCCATGCAAATACTAGCTTAAAAAACTGAACCCATGCCCATTAGATGAAATGATGCCTTTAGGATAATGTATAGTTCAATCCAACTCTTCTCCATCCACTTGCCATTAATCCCCTCCCAACTCTTGCTACTAAAGAAAATGGGTATTTTCTATGTGCATGTGTAGAAAGAGAAGATAACTTCTCAGTCCTATGCATATCACCTCAGAAGTATGTCTTATTGAGTTCTATGAGATAACATGCACAGGACTGTGGGCTTAGCCACACCTATCCTCTACACTTTCCAGGCATGACCCGCACTTTAAAGCTCTGTGTCTCAGCCCCACTTTTTTTGCTCCACGATACAACACTGAATCAGACCAAATGGTAATCTATTAAAAACCCAAATAGCCATTTGCTCCAATTCAGCTTTAAAGAGTGAGTTTTCACAGGGAAAAGGGGGCGGGGGCTCAGACACGGAGCTTTAAAATGCAAACCTGTGAATGGAAAGAGCAGGGCAAAAGGTAAGTGTGGTTGTTCTTCATGCTCACTGAGGAAGCTCTGGACAAATCACAGTATTTGGCCAACTGTGCCATAAGGCTGCGATGGCTAAAATGATGCTTTCAGCTCCTTGGAATGAAAGAAAATAGCGTCTTTGGCTAGGTAGTTCTGCCTTAAAAAGGCCAAAAAGCAAAAGGAAGAAAAATCCTCTACTCTCAGTTCAATGGAAATGCATTGTGCTTTTAAGTTAACCATCTCAGAAGAGGCAAATGATGCTCCATGGCTGTGCAGGTTGAGCATGTGTATCTGCTGCTCTGAAGCAACACAGGAGAGCCTGTGCTTACAGAATGTGACATGTCAAAGCAATCTGTGCAGCAAATTTATGCAAACGTTCAACATGTGACCTTTATCTAAAAAGCTCAGGCTTTAACCAGCATGTTCTCTCATGTATTATTTTAATGCAGAGCAGTAAAAATTACAGATGTTTTGTTATTTTTGCCTCAAAATTCTCTTCCTCTCTCCTTCCCTGAAAACTTCTTCTCTGGTTATTCTGATGAATCGGAACATCTCTGGGCTTGAAAAACAAAGAAGTTGGGAAATCTTTAAGGCTATTTCAGGTTCCAGGAGGTAGGGTAAACTAAAGCCATGCTCCAGTTACAGGTAGGTAGCCGTGTTGGTCTGCCGTAGTCGAAACAAAATAAAAAAATTCCTTCCAGTAGCACCTTAGAGACCAACTAAGTTTGTTCTTGGTATGAGCTTTCGTGTGCATGCACACTTCTTCAGCTACGCTCATTACTCAAAACTAAACCCCAATGAAGTCAATGGGGCTTACTCTAAAGTGTGTATAGAACTGAAAGTTTGATGCCACTTTGAACAGTCAAAGAGGAGGATGTGGTACATGAATTGCAGTGAAAAGCATCAGAATGCTTGTGAGCCCATGCATGCAACTAAGAGGAACACATGACCAGTCACATGCTGAATCAAAATGAGACTGAATGCCCTTCCAAATCTGGTGGTAGGGTTTGGTTGTCTGCAGATGCAGGACATGCTGTGGGATTTGCATAGGTGCTCAACAAAATTTATTGCAATTCCAGAAGAATCAGGCCAAGTGAGCTACACAGTCCCTGAGTCCTGTTTACAACTCCAGGCTCCAGGTATCTTGGGCATAAGTGAGCTATGAGGCTGCCAGGCTCTGAGCAAAACTAGATAAATGTTCCAGCCAATTTTGACAACGAAAGTTATGGAGTTGTCCATTTTGATTCAATAATGAAAATATATTTAGATTGCAAATCTGAAAAGCCATTATTAGCTGCAGCCTTAGCTCCTATGGCTACCAGTGTCAAAATCTGCTTTAGAACGCCTTTCATGTCCCCCCACAAATGGACATCCAAGTTCTTGTATTCTGGTGGTTTCAAGAGTGCTAAGAATTCACCACTGTCTACAAACCCAGCTTAAGAAATGCTCTTTGCAGGCTTTGCCTTGTTTCCTGAAGATTCACTGAGCCAGTTTTCAAACAGACCAAGGCAAGTGAGGCAAGTCCGTTCTCTTGCCATGACCTGCCCAGGTCTCTGCGTATTTGTTTAGGTTTTTAGTACTGTAAGGCAGATAAGGTCAATGAGCCTGACAGTTTGTTCAAGCTTTGTTTTTGTCTTTTCTACCACCCTAAATGTCATCTGCATCTCCCTCTCCCTCCCTCCCTCTCTCTCTCTCTCTCTCTCTCTCTCTCTGTGTGTGTGTGTGTGTGTGTGTGTGTTAAAGGCAAACAAACTGCATTGCAAACATTTATGCTCTAGTTCCTAGGAGTTTACTATCAAACACAGTAAAACTCTGTTTCATCATTCATTATTTTTTCATACATATATTAAACACTCACACATTCCAAGCTTTCCCAGAACCTGGGTAAGAACTGTTTTTTGGGTCAAGCTGCTATAGATGAAACAACAGTTTGACCCAGGTGGTACTTTTTGTTTCACAGTGTAGATCCATTTACTATCCATTTTCCTTTAACTACATACACCAAGCTTCCCCCCCCCCATATCTCCTTGCCCTACTCAACTGTGTATAAATTTTGATTTTTGCAGCACAGTTGACCTACAAAGATGAAAACAGCATGAGTCTGAAACATGAATTTGGCTTTATCTTTCTAGTTTCATTTCATTATGTTTTACCAATACTGTTTTTTATGTTCATTCCCTTTGTGAAGGGATTCAATGGGACACAGCCTTTGAGCTTTGTATGTAAGATCAATAGAGATCCACAGCAACAGAGTCATACACAACCAAATTGCATGAGGGAAGATGGGTTCAATCCCTCCTCCCTGGCACACCTCCCGCACTGACAAAATTCAATTGTGGGGGGCAGACATAAAGGCAGGAGCCAATATTTAACTATTATCCCACTTTTGGTGCAGAGAAGTGACGTAAACTCTTGGATAGGATTGCCCCATATACACATTTCTGCAAGTAATTTCTCCTGCTATAATCATGCAATCTTCAATGTTATTATCACCAATACATGCATTTTTATGCATGTGCCCTCTAAACTTTAGAGGTGTCTTTGTGGGGACTGCCACCAAAATGGGGAGACTGAAAGCCCCCTTTATGCATAATCCTTTGAATATAACTGTTAAAGCATCAACATTTGGGCAGAATTCTGGTGCTGCATCAGGGAGCTTTGCACTGCATCTTGGGTACAATGCAGCTTGCAATGGTCACAGAGCAATCACGTCTATAGAAGCAATAAGGCTAAATTTGCTACACTGACCCTTTAAGAGGTGCAAAAACAAACCAAGTTTCTCCTATTCCGCTCTTTTCCTCATATCTTACCAGGATTATTGTTTTGCATGTGAAGAGGCTGAGGAAAGAGATGAGGTCTCACCACCTTTCGGCAGTGTTGAACTGTGTTGCACTCTCCAGGGTATGAGCTGGCAACTGAAATAAGGCCCAGTATTAACAACTGAAAGAGGAGCATCTTCTCTAACTAATCAACACATTCCTTTGTTTAAGAATGCCGTGAATAACTGCACATTGCTGTTACAAGCCCAGGAATTGACTTTGAATGCACTTAACAAATGTCTGATATACAAATTATTCAGTTAATTGCACTATTTAATTGATATAGTTGAGCAATCCTTGCAGCCTTAGCTAAATTGAACTCATTTTCTCTGGTGTATAATGAATGCATATCATATTGGAAAACAAGGAGAAGATTAATATGCCATTGGAGAGGAAGAAAAAGCTGTGGAATGTTTGGTCATGTCCATTATTGCTATATTTGCCAATGAACATTTCTGAATGTGAAGCAGGTACATTATATGAGGCGAGGACAGTTCTTTTAAAGAGTGTTGTTCAAGGCATTCCAATAATTTTGTGTAGGTTTTCCTTTCTACAGGGTGTTGCATTCTTCCTGAAATGAATGGCTTGGGTTTGCATGGCACGAGTAGGAAACAGTCCAATGCCCAAATCTAAAAACAAACCACTACAACCTGACCTTTTGTAGACCAGAAGACCCAGAAGAGCTGCGTGAAGCAGAGGGTGGGTGAAGAGAGCAAAGCTTGCTGCAGGCTGAAAGAAATGAACCAGCAAATAAAACCTCAGAGACCAATTGTGGAAGAAATAAGCTCAGAATGAAATGAATATAACAATTTGAAAGGCAGTGCTGCTGAGACCAGGTCAACTGATTTATATGAAATGCAAACAAATCCAAACTTTCATAGGAAAAGACTCTGGTATTGACTGGGAGTTTCAAAGAGGTCTTACTTTACCATTCCGTTCAGAGCAGATTTTCAATTTATTTCCTTTTTGTTGTTGTTGTTGTTGATTTGTTTGCAACAGCTAAAGTATCTTAGAGAAGCTTGACTTGACCAGTGCCTACAGACTGGAAATACTGGGGCCATCTGAGGTTGCTGTGGTCATTTCAAATGCTTATCCAAAGAGACTGGCCCACAGCTTGCTTATATTTATTTTTAATTTGGAATTAATCCTCATAAGTTACATGGAAAACTTAATATGCTCATTGAATTTCTTAGATTTCAGAATACCACCATCTGGAAATGGATGATTTCAACTGACATTATCATCTGGCATGTTTGACAGAGAGTGTAGTTCTTGCATCTTGAAATAATTTTCTATTGCAATCGTATTCACACTTACGAGGTAGCAAGTCTCATCAAACACAGTGGGACTTCTAAGTAGATAAATATACATAGGATTGCAGAGATTATTGCTGTTTGGGGCATCAAGGTCAGTGCCAATGGTAGTTCAAGACAGGGCTAATAAGCGGAAATAACGATATAAAAAGGAAATGGTCAAAGCTGTAGCAATTCATGTCTTCATAATATTTCTTTACAGAAAGAGCATTTAGTATGCTGCTTATTTCTTCCAACATATAACATTCACAATGCTGGCATAAACAGTGAATTGATCTGAGAAGTTGATCCAGTCTCTTAGAATGCATACTCAAGATCACTATGGCACCTTTTCTGTAAGATTTTATTCAGTTCATATTAGCAGGAGGGGTCACTGGAAATAGCAGCTACCTCTTCACAGAGAGATAGAGATTCCACCTGCAAGATGTTTGAAGATCACCTGGGATTCTTTGCCAGTTCCAGTTACTTTCTCACTTGTCTACCTCAAATGCAGACCCATATTGGCCCACAACTACCTTCATGGCATGGTTGGTGACAGTCTGACAAGGTATTACCCCCTCCTTCTGCATGATTTCCCCACCCGCCCATCACCACTTCCTTCAACATCTAACCACTTGGTTTCCAGTGAATCTGATACACTGTCAATTCTACCATTGCCCCTTTCTAACATCTGTTGAAATTAAAGCTAGAGAAAACCTTGCCAGTTTCAAAAGGCATGGTTTATGTGCACCAGCACTGATTAAATATATATATATGCTTTGAAGGAAAGGAAAAGAGCATACTGCTGGCAAAATTGATAAGTTCTCCCCTCCCACCCACATGCACACACACCAGGAGATGTCAATAAGGAGAGGGAAACATTTCATGTTTACCTTGCCTTTTTCTTAACAGAGAGCAGGGAGGTGTAGGAAATGGCTATGACAAAGAGTCCATCATCGAAATGGGTATGACTCAAGGAATGTTAATCTGGGCCTAGGTCGCTTTGACCAATGAGACACTTTCCTCCAGAAATGAGAGGTAAAATGTCTAGAGAAGACATTCCCAATGGGTCACCCAAATAGTGGACTAAAAATGCACTTCAGGTAGATGGCATTTGCTCACAGGTGACCCAAAACATGCAGGAAGAATAAAATAAGATTCTAATTATTCCTTTCTGTATCACCATCAACCATTTTAGAAGCTGATATAAGCACATTTAAACTTGCACAGCAGCATGAGAGTGAAGCTCGAAAGAACTGTAAATGGTACATGTAAAATTGATCATCACACATCTTCCATGATTGCTTTCAATAAGAGATGAATATTGCCAACTGAGGCAGAATCCTGCGGTCTACCTCCTAGCGGAGCCTGGTTACCGGAGGCTTGTTACCCACAAAAGCTTCAGCACTATTTTCCTATTGTCTTTCGAGAACAATTTGAGGTGCTGTTTTTGACCTATAAAGTATATAATGTAGCTCTTCAGCTTTTAACAATTCTTTTTCAAACAGAGCCTATTGAAGACTTCACCCCAGGGAACACTATTAATCAATCAGTAAGGCTAGATTACATAAAGAGCTTTCTTAAAATAAAAAAAAGACTACCCCTGACTAATACTGGCGTTTATTTCAAAATCACTGTGCTCCAATCCAGAGAGGGGCAAAGGGAAAAGTGCACAATGGGACTTTTTTCTTTTCTTTTTTCCCCTGAAGTCAATCATCCCTTCTGCACCTATCCTACATTGCAAAATGCTTTTTAGAAAAGCTGAGAAATGCTTAAAGCAGGTTGTGAAACTTGCCATATAGAAAAATGGTACTTTCTGGAGTAGGTCCACCAACTCAAAGAGGAATAGATGCACCCCCCCCCTTTTACATGCACTCAGGTAGTTCTCTACCCTTTCTCCCATTTCACAGACAACCATTTACCCGAACAACCACATGATGAGATGGTTGTCTATAATTTCTGCCTACATGGTAAAGGAAACCTTAGAATTTCCTGGCATCCCCCGATTTCTGGTCAGTTCTAGGTGGTATAACAGGATTCTCTACACCACCATGAGGTCAGATGTACAGATGACCAGTATTCCATAGATTAAACTGTCCAGCATTGTAATTTAACACTTAGTGAGTTGTCCACTGTACTGAAGCTTTAAAAAATGTAGTCTCGTGCTTCCCTTTTCCCCAGAGCAATTAGATGCCTGTGGAGAGCTGTAAATTATTGACTTCTCTTTTTTACACCCATTGTAATTACCCAATATATTTTGTGATTCTACAACACAGGGAGACAGCTTGTACCAAATTAAACCATAGGTTCATCTAATTCAGTATTGCCTATAATGAGTATCAACCACACTCCATGGTTTCAAACAGGAGTCTTTCCCAGCCTCACTTGGAGAAGCCAAAGATTGAACTTGGGACTTTTTACATGTAGAACATGTGATCTACCGCCGAGCTACAGAGCTACTTTTTCCTTTCTAGATGAAAACATTGCAGTATTGGCAACATCATGTTGTTCTAGCCAACTGTTTCTCACTAAAGGGATACCCTGTGGATCAGGAAGTCATTGTGTTCCTAGCATGCTCAGACCTACTGTGGAAACTTTGAGCTGTAATACTTGGACTTAAGTCCACGACTTAATGCATGCAATTATAGCTGGGCAACCAACTGCAAAGGAAGGCCTGGTTTCTACAGAACTATTTCATCTCCAGGTTAGATGACTGCAATGAATGGTATGTTAGATTGCAGCTAGACTGCTAACTGGGGCTGTGTAATGGAAACATATGGCGCTCCTCCACGGCTTCCAATACATTTCCTGGTAAAACTCAAAGTGATACTCCTGATAAACCATGCATATGGCTTGGTTCCAGAACGCCTGAAGGATTGCCTGCTTCTACATCCAGCCAAAACCATCTATTCCGAACACAGAAACCAACAAAACAAAGAGAAGCGAAAGTTGTGGGGAAATAAAGTAATCACAAGTTCAGTTTGAGAGCCAGTGTGGTATAGTGGTTAAGAGCGGTAGACTTGTAATCTGGTGAACCGGGTTCGCGTCTCCACTCCTCCACATGCAGCTGCTGGGTGACCTTAGGCTAGCCACACTTCTCTGAAGTCTCTCAGCCCTACTCACCTCACAGAGTGTTTGTTGTGGGGGAGGAAGGGAAAGGAGAATGTTAGCCGCTTTGAGACTCCTTCGGGTAGTGATAAAGTGGGATATCAAATCCAAACTTCTCCTCCTCCTCCTCTTCTTCTTCTTCTTCAAGTTTCTACAAGAGCTCCACATTTTTTTCAAAATTTCAAGCGGCACCTGTGCTAGAAGCGCTCTGAGGTGCATCCACAGGTTTCCTTTTTCTGGTGGAAGGAATGGGACCTTTGGATGCAACTCTACAATGATGCTGCAAGAATTCTAAAAAAAACTTTGAAGACTGTATATGACAAAAAATGAAGCATTTTCCCCATATAAGACTCAGGCAGTAACTGTAATCAACAAAGGCAAGCCAGCTGTTGTCCAATATCACTGAATACAGACTATAAAATATTTGCATCGTTGTGGTTAAAAGGTGATGGTCCTCAGGGGTCCCTTCCAATTCTACAATTCAACGATTCTGTTATTCCACAATATCTGGACATACACATATAGATCAGGGCAAATTTCTTCCAGCTAGGAAACAAAGACTGCAATCCTGTACCCACTTATCTGAAAGTAAGCCTCACAGAACTAAGCAAGATGTTAACCAATAGGACTTACCTCTGAGCAGACATGAATAAGACCGCAAGGTGAGTTACAATTTTAGGACAGTAATAGATATGGAGAGGGGGGTAATTTTAGTTTTGCAGGTACACTGAATCGCAAGGAGATTTGGGGCAAGTAAGAAATGACAAAATACGTGTCTTGTGGGAGGGGGGGTTATTGGTTTGGTTCTTATTTTTATTGTGTATTTTGTGTTTTTATATTGGATTTTTATGTTGTGAACCACCCTGAGATCGAAGGATGAAGGGAAGTATAAAAATGTAAATAATTTTTTTTAGAAAATTATGCGCATGGGAAAAAAGAGCTAAGGTTTTTCTTTGTGTTTCCAGTTTTCATACTGGTTGCCCATTCAAAAGTGCAATGTCTTACACAAGAGGTTGCACAAACAGAGGGACTTCCTAGATTTCTCCACTAAATCCAAAGCAGCTTTTCAATGGGTCAAAAAGCACCTTTGGATACAACCCAATGTTTTATTTATTTTTTTGTCAGCTGCTTTATTTTGCAAGTTGTACATGTGGGTTGATAAAACTGTACCTTTTTTCCTTTTCCTTTTAGAAAAAAAATGTGGTGGTTTTTTTTTACCATTAGCCATCCATGCTGCGTGAGGAAAACTGAAGGGAGTTTTAAAAGCATTTGTGATGTGGCACAGCAGACTGCCATTCAAAGGGAAAATCCCACTGGGCATGCACATGCCTGAAGAAGCTCTTTGTATCCCAGCCATTGCCTGGATGAAGGAACGTCCAGAGACATGTTCAGAACATTTCTCTCAGCGCCCAAAGCCATTTCACAGGTAACAGCCCTAGTTAACACTGGTGTAGGAATCCACATATCCAACCTTAATCAACGAGTTGAGTGACTGCAACAATTAAATAATGCACGCACAGCTTTCCCCATCCTGGTTGCCTTTGGACATTGCTGTACTGTCTATTCAATATCTGTAGTTTCTGGAAACAACTGAAGTCGTTTTTGTTTCGACAAACTTTTCCAGCTAGATGAAAAGGTCTCTCTGCCTTAGGTGTTTGTTTTGTGTTGCTTTTAAACCCGTATTCCATTGTTTTTTATACAGTTCTAAACATTATTTCATCTGTTTTTCAGGATATGCTTGTAAATCATCTTGGGCATATATGTGGAAGGAGATTTACAAAATTAATAGTAATAATCATCATCATAATAATATCATCCCTAATGGGTAGCACTTGGGGGGGGGGGCTGAAATTCAGCAACATCCAGACGGCACCAGGTTGAGGAAAGCTGACCTAGGGCCTTGGTTGGAGGATAAATAAATTAGATATTCTGCTACAGTGTGTACAGTGTCTCCAAGACGCTTTTTCTTATGGAAGGGCATCATAAATTAAACAGCTTGGCACAGGGGGGAAATTCCAGACCAAGCAAACACTCCAGAGCGTGCCTAATTTTTCTCTTGAACAAAAACATATAGCAAACAATAGATAGAAAAGAGGAGTTGCAAGAGATAACACTCTGCTAGAAAATTGTTTCTTTGAACATTACAAGTGTGTATCTTTGACAAATTGTTCCTCCCTCAGCCTGTGCGCCCAAACAGGGGCAGTGCTGATTATGTTATTTCCAAGGCTTTTGTTTAGCCAAACCTATTTTCTAAACAAGCTTCTGCAGAAGATGCTGCCTGTGTTTTGAAATGCTTCCTGGTATATTGTTTTCCTTGCAAAGATGCAGAGTCCTTGATATGACGCTTTTTTTCAAATGCATGTGAATGCAGAAGTTATCAACAAAGAACTTTAATGAAAAGGAAAAGAAAAGCTCTACCTGAGCGTGAGCCAAGTCCCATTCTCCACTGTCTCTTTGTAACCTTATAGCGTAGGCATACAGTTGTTTGCCAGGTTCCCCCCATTCTACACAATGCCTCTATTCATTACTCCCCAGTACGCCTCTTCATTATGAAATACTTTCAGCCCTACAGGGGCCACAAGCAGCTAGGGAAGTCTAATTCTGCAAGATTACTTGTCCATAACTTTGAATATTTAATTATACACAAAATAAGCAAGGAAAGTGTTAATATCCTGCCTGATTTTCTACTCTAAGAATGTAGGATTTCAAGGCAGAGGAAGCCCAGATTTTCTGGGGGAGGGGGTCTTCATGATAGCTAGTTATTACTACTGTACAGCACATGGATAAACAAGATGGAATTCTTTCAATACTACTCTTTTCCTTGAAGCTTTAGCATCACGCAGAAGGCTTCATAATTTCAGATCTAAGCTTCCCATGCTGTTGCTGTAGTGGAGTCCAACCAGGGTGGATAAAAATCAATGATTTTTAAAAAAAATATCAGATTTTTTTATTTAAATCGGATTTATTTTATTTAAATCAGATTTTTTTTATTTAAATTGGATTTTTAAAATAAAATGCTTTTGGAGGAAAAATCTTTCTAAATATAGTCTTCTATTTAAGTTACATTGTAGTCCAAAGGCTATTCATCAGGAAATAAGGATTTGTTTTAAGTTTATCAAGTGTGCTAAAACTCAGTCTAAGTTTTTTTTTAAAAAAAAAAAACGTTTAACCACATCAGTTAACAAACATGGATACATATGCTATCATGTTATTGTTTTAGTTAAATAAATTGTTTAAATGGTTATTAAGGAAATGATTATTTTTCTCCTTCTAATAAAGTACAGCAGAAAAGTTGTCCAAATATAAACAGTTAACTTATTAAACCTCACCATAATTTCATAATTATCTGTCTATGTATTTCTAGTAGTATAACCAAATCAGTAATTTTTGATATAACTGTAAAAACTACTCTGAAAATTTATTATTCCAAAAATGAAACCTTCATATGGTTGTAAATATTAAGATTATACCAGCAAGAATGAGTCTATTGCTGTGCACCATTGGTGCCTGTCAGCCACCATTTTGAGAATTCTACTGTGTCTGGTGCATGCAAAGAGTAGGTTCCAAAATGGCCAGCTACCAAATTTAAGCCAATGGCAAGCAGAGGCACACCACAGCAGAAGAAATTAGTTTAGAGGACAGTAGTTGCAGTAAAGAGAAAGGAAGGAAGAGACAGTGTGAAAGCAGCATTCTTTTCTTTGTCCTAATGCTGAACAACAAACGCAGATATCAGGCACCCAAATAAAAATACTAAAATTACCCAACTTATTTCTGCTCTTGTCCACCTTTGTTTTCACTGTCTAGCCTACCTAGGTCTCTAGCTTACTTAAAAATAATGTGTTTTAGCTTGGTTCTCTATCTGCCCACAAACTCTGGTTGGTGTGTGTGTTTTTTTCAGAAGCCACAGTTCATTAAAAAAAAGAGGAAAACACTTGCTGGCCTTGGAATCAGTAGAAGCTACGAATCCCCAAAAGTCAACCCTACAAAAGAACTGACAGTTCATTACAGGGCTGTATGTCATCAATGAAACTGCAGGGAAGATCATTCATCTTGTGCCACCATAGCAACTGTGAATGTGTGTGCATGTGAGAGAGTGGGGTAGAGAGGAGAGGCAAGGGTGTGCTTTAATGTCTGTTAACTTGGTTTCCATGACAAAGACACAACTTGTATAGGAAACCCATACTATGCCCATTCTTATCAATGGCCTAAAGCAGCAAATATTGTAGAAGAGTCAGGCACTGTATCATAGCAAAAAGCAGGCACAGTCATTTCACAAACATTCAGAAAGCTTAAAGGAGGGGTGTAGACATTTGCACATGCCCCTATACTAACTTAGTGCAAGGATGCTTCCATGAAGCCTAAAGACACGACAAAAATCACAGATGGGAGAAGAAAGCATAAGAGCAAACACCACCTTCTTTCCTTTTCCTGATTCATAAATCATCCTGTTTATGTAATGTGGCCAATAAAGCAAGACACAGTTAAGAAAACATTCTTTCTTTTTTTATTCCTATGAAATGGTAAAATGATTGATGTTATGTATGGAAGAGTGTATAAGGAAGACACAGCGTTGGGGGATGATTTACTGATGCCCACTGAAATGTGGGGTTTGGGCACTGTAAAATGTCAGGCATTCAAAGATATAAATGATTGAAATAATGGGGAAATGCCCTTAAAAAAGAGGACTTGTATGTAGTAGGTGAGGCGGGGGCTGGGAAGGGCATAGCAACAGTGTGTCTCCAGTACAATCCCACACTGCACACTGGGGGGAAATAGCAGTGATTTAAGAGTAGCAATTTAGCTCCAAATATCTAAAGACAGAATAGAGCTCTTCACCTTCAACAGGCAAACGCTTATCTCCCTGCCTTGGCATTTGTAAGACAATGTATTAGGGCAATGCTAGAATAATAATTACTGAGTGACTGTAAGCAAGTCGTTTTTATAAGTGTTGTGGTTCTGTTGTCTCTCCTGCCTCTACCTTTCACAAGATAAAAGAGCTGGGTATGTACTGTATGGTGAATATGTGCAGCACAAAAATGACTTAATTGAATTTGGATTTATGGATTCCCCACCACGCACAGGTTTCCTGAAAGGTATCTCATGTAATATGTCGGAAATCATTGGGGCTGTGATGATGACAACTGTGCCAGCAACCATTTATGGGAGTTTCTGTAGGTCTGAGTGACGAAACATAAATGCCAATGGTTCTGCTTTGATAAAGTAGAGGAAGGTTGGAGAAAAAGGGGGGGGAATGCAACCCCTTCACATGTTCTCTGGGAAGATTATACATTTGACCCATTTGAAAGCCCATATAGATAATTTGGGCAAACATAATCCTTTGCAATCAATGGCGCCACCGGGAACCTAGACCTGAGAACTGCCCTGAGATCTACGGACGAAGGACAATATATACATTTAATAAATAAATCCGTAGTAAAATTAGAATTGAACTGGTGGGACACCTTGGTCAGGTAGGTAGTGCCTAGGAGGTCCCTGTCTTCTTCACTTGAAAAAAGAACAGCAGACACTTAAGCAGTGGAGATTCACCTGGGGCCTAAAGCCTCTTACCTTGATTCAGAAGGGGACTCAGCTGCCGCAGTTGCCGCTTCGCTGGGAGAAAAGTTGTGTGGTACTCTCATCTGTTCTGGTTCTCTATCCTCCTCTTCCTCTGCAAAGAAAGAGTGGACAATGAAACATTGCAGCGTATTACCTTGTATATTACTCAAAAGTAAACCCCACTTTACATCCATTGGAACTGCTCCCTGTTAAGTGTTTCTTCCTGCAGAAGCCTAGGGCAATTGGCTCCAGAATCTGTGGCAAAAATGATGAGCCTAGCATCAGTTGAGCAAAAAAAATGATGAGCCTAGCATTACCAGAGTAGTCCCTGGTAGAAAAAAAAAGATACTCTGTTGGGATCCTGGAAATACTCACTGTAGCCTCCACTACTGGGTAAGTTCTTGGGTTTGGCTGAAGGGGAAGAGGGTTTTTGCAGAACCCAGTTGAGGAAAGTAAAATAAATCATTCATAAAGACAGCATTTTGAAACCTGCAGCTCCAAACTTAAATGATAACAACACAATAGTCTGTAATGTAAAGATAAAAATGTTGTTTGCTTACATAACACTGCAGACTTGATTCAAGCAGAAAATGGCAGTCAAGTAAGTCAGGCAAAATAGACTTCTAGATTACAAAACACATGGTTGATACTTGAATATTGTGCCTGTGCTGAAGAGAGCACAGACTACAACCCTTTCTCCACAGCTGCAAGATGTAAGAGCGAATGAGCCCTGGGCAGGAAGTAGTAAGAATTTTTTTTCCTATTGTTCTCTTCCTGCCCCGTGCAAACAGAGGTTGTGACCTCAAGGAGTGCCTTCTAGGATTTTTCAGGGAGCTCTATGTCTCTTAACCCTTTGTTCAGCTAGCAAATATGGAATCTCCTGTATTTTGACTGGAGCATCATTGTCCCAAATTAAATTCAAAGAAAACACGCACATATATTATCCCAAGCCTTTTCTATAGGTGCTTATTTGTTTTGTTTTGTAAGTGTTTTCCCACCCTGGAGACAAGGGTGGGATCTGCTGCTAGTGATTTTTATGATTGGCTAAGAAGAGGAGATGGACAGAAGCAACTAGGAAGCCTCTCTGTCACTGAGAATGTATTAATGTGATTGCAGGTGGCAGTAGGAAGATTGAACCTTGGGCTTTAGAGGCTGTTTATGACACGTAACGTGGATGGTGAAAAGTTGCTGTTTTTGTTCCCTGTGACATCATTTTGAGACTCATTGCTTGAGGCGCTCTGCTGTGCTCAGTGCTGAAAGGTTACCAAGCAGGGAGAGACATGGAGGAAAACAGAAAG
Source organism: Darevskia mixta (assembly GCA_034641385.1). Lineage (NCBI taxonomy): Eukaryota > Metazoa > Chordata > Lepidosauria > Squamata > Lacertidae > Darevskia > Darevskia mixta. Next base: position 13,238,954 of record JAWWNH010000029.1, read on the forward strand.
TTGTTGCCTAGAGGCACCTGTGGAGCCATCAAATGATGGAAAGCAACTGAGATCTCAGGAATGCCTGCTCAGGAAAAGTGCTTCTGGTGACGGCGGTGACACTTTCAGACTAAGAACTGTAAATAAATCAGGACATATGGATAGCAGTGGTACTACTGGGTTATTTTTTTCCCTGCACTTCTGATTGTTTTCTGGACTTCTAATTAGGCTATTCTGAATATGCACTGCACGTAGAATTGCTATTTGCTAATATGTAATAAAAGCTGACCTCCTGATCCAGTCTGTTTTTAGTAGGCCATTGCCTTGCATCTCGCAACCTTAGTATTATTTATATGATATACGTCCTCTGTTTTGAACACCCATCTTGGCTGTGAACAAATTGTCTTTATACAGAAATGCTTCAACTGTGGTTTTTACTTGAGGACAACAAATGTACTTGTATGTGTTTAATACAGGCCACCGGTTCCTTGTAGCAGCATAAGAAAAAGGTAAGGCAGGGGAAGCAGCAAGTTGAAATATATATATATTTCAGTCAAGTTCTTTCCTTAAAAACCACCAGATCAAGTTCTTGCTAGCCGCACCAGTGACAGCCTTGAAGGATATATATATGGCTCTGAATGTTTAATGCTCTTGAAGTACAGCAGAAAGGAGCTAGTTTCTGAGCAGGACCAGCAGGGAAATAGAAGTTACATTTTTTTTAAATGCAGAAGCAAGTATTTCCTAGAATGTGGTTATGTTTTTTTTCATTGCACGGATTGAGACAACAGATCTCCATGTAATGGGGCCAGCTAGGTGAAAAGTTTTAAAATTGTTGTCACATGATTAGTGCCTATCTATTTTCCCATATACCTCTTCTAATGTTGAGTTACCCATCTCTCACTCTTCATTTGTTGACTTTTTCTTTCTTCCTCTTCACCAACTGTTTAAAGTTTTAAACTATGTTTTGCATTGTTACCATATATGCTATGTTTGCAGCTTTGAAGAAAAGCAAGGTTTTTTTAAAAAAAGACCTGCTAAATAAATAAATAAAATATATTACAAGTCTGTGGGCAGTGTTTGTCATTCCTAACTTTATGTAACATTCTGTGCAGCACCTAATTTTGGGATTCTGTCGACACGTTATCTAAAAACACAAGAAGAGTCCTGCTGGACCCATACCAAAGGCCTATCTAGTCTCTATTCTCACATTCTCTTCCTACAGTAGCCAACCAGATGCCCATTGGATTGGAAGCTGACAAGTAGGACACGAGCACAATAGCACTCTGCTTCCTATCATCTTCATCAAGTGGTGTTCTGGGGTGGAGGTAAAGCACTGCTATCATTGTAGCTAGTAGCTTTTTATAGCATTATCCTCCATGAATGTGTCTAATCCCAAGGCCATCTATGTTGGTGGCCATCACTACATCTTTGTTCCAGCAATTCTAAGTGCAACCTGAAAACTGTTTTTGCACCTAGCATGTTCTAATCAAATCTGTATAATGCCTAGTGCATGTGATATTAAAATGTGCTTTTCTATCATGCCTAGCATTTATTCCACACACCCACACCCAAAAAAACTACTTTTCAGACCTTTCAACATCCAACAAGAAGAGGAATGCAGGAGAAATGAGAAGCTTATTCACTACATCGTGATGTGTTAGTTTGTGCCTAACAAACTGTTTATCCAACTGCTAATCAAGATGTTATTGTTGTCAGCCATTTTTTCAGAAAGAGGGTGTGGCCTACCAGGTAAAGGAAGGTGATGGCATGAAATGTAATGAAAAGCCATGTCAAGTCTCCAGGTTTTAATTTCTTGCAGGATTCTAGGGGCAAACAGATATTGCGCAGCTTTCAGAATCTCTTTATCTGCTGATCTGTTTGGTTAGTATAGCTTTTGATTTTATTGCACTTTGTGATTCTTGTTTGTGAGCCACCTTGAACTTTGAGAAGGAGAGGCAGGGTATAAATATGTTAAAATCATCCATCCATCCATCAAAATAATGGCTAGAGCAGCTTGTCCTGCTGGTACACTGTAACGAGAGAGTGCTTGACCTGAAGGAACAAGGCATACGTCTGGTTTGCATTGCATTGTGGCCTCCATGACCTCCATAACCCTCACTCTTCTTTGTGACATAGAAAGCAAGACCAAACTCCCTGACTCCAGAGACTGCAAGGAGGCAAATGCTGATAAGTCATCAATGACATTGGGGAAAACTCCCCGTCAGGGCCAGCCCACCCATGAGACGGGGGGAGGCAACTGCCTCAGACACTGAAACACCAAGAAGCAGAATCCCCCACAGGCTCCCAACAACAACAGAGAAGCAGTGGTGGCTTCCAGCAAGATCTTGTGAGAGTCTGTGAGAGTTCGCAAGAACTCATCAGAACCTGCCATCATTGCTGCTGCTTCACAGGCGCCATCCCACAAGCCAGGTAAGGGGTCATGGCAGCAGGGTGACGGCAGTGGGGTGGGGCAGAACCTTCTTGTTTCACCTCAGGTGGCAAAATAGGACACAATCTCCTTCTCCCAGTCCTCTCAGAGAACAGATTTTCTCCAAACATACATTAGGGTCAGCCCAGGCAAAATTTATGACATCTCAAAATTAGAAAGAGAAAGCTTGTTTACTCTGAATTCAGGAACTTATGCTAGGCATCTCATGTAAACAAAATGACAATCATTAAGCACATTTGAGAGAAAAGTTACCAACTTTTGTTTCACAAGAAACTTCTATTTCCTCCTCTTATGTCATCACTCTGCCTCCCATTTTATATATACACCTACGATATCCAAAATCTCATTTAAGGCTGCCATTTTGAGTGGCTTAATCAGCATACCATGACTTCAACGATGCTCAACATGCTCCACACTGATATCCATTGAATATCAGAAAAGGAATGGGTAAGATTTTGTTGCCTAACTATTTATCAGAGAGACCCTAATTCTCTCAAGCACAGAGGTATTCACCCCAGCTTTGGGTCCTGATCATCTTTCATTCTCTCCATTGTTGGATTGCCCTAGTTGCGAAATGATAAAACTTTGCTTCTATCTCGATCTTCCGAGTCCATAAGTAACTCAGCCACTTTTGTCTTTACTACAGAATAAGGTCATCATTCCTTCAGCTCAGGAGTATGAATGTATTAATTAAGTGTACCTGTGGTTTTTATATGTAAACATATTTTGCCCACATCCATTACCGTGAAATTAATTTATGTAGGCTTTCTTTCTTGTAATAAAAAAAATAAGTCTTGTGTCATTACATATTTAGGGGGATAAGTATGGCTTAAGCATACATTAGAACAGTACTGTACTTGATTGTCTCTCCATGCAAAAGATCTCTTCTTCTCTCAAGGGATGTTTTTTTCCAGGTTCTTACATGGAGTGCAATATCCCACAAATACGTGTAACAATGCTTCCTGAGGCATATGGCTGTTCACTCTGCTGGAACAGATGGACTTTTAGTCTGATGAAGCAAAGCAATTCTTATGTCCTTAAAGATGGAAAACCATATAGACAATTCCATCTGCAAATGCATGAAGAAGAGTTGCTGTTGCAGCTGCCGCATGCTCTTCAGTTTCCACAGAATATTTCTCAACTTAGGTTTCAAGCTCTAGGTCTTTTCCATGTGCAGTATCTGGAAATCTTTCAGCTCTGTCACTATGATATCTTTGGGGATCTAAAAAAAAAAATTGACAATTACTCCTCCTTCAAACCGCCTTCCATTCATATTGTTCACTGTTCTGTGCGTTGCAAATAGAACATTTCCCATTAAGATGGCATCTCAACATTTCTATATATGCAGAGAGCATGTTGTGAAAAGCTTTTAATGATAGCTAATGAACCAGGCTGAGAGAGGCAATGCAAACAGTAAACAATGTTATTATGGCAATTTATAAATATCTTTCATTATTAAAAACAGCTGCTCAGTCATGGTGTTCTAAAATGAATTGAAGGATAAATTTGGAAGTGATTTTCAACCAACCAGGTGTCAACTCTGTGCCTACTTACTTGTTTCTCTGATAATATTCTAGAATGTGATTAATGGGCTCTTCTTTGTGCAGCATAAGAGAGACTTATATAGTACCGTCACTGGTAAGCCAGTTGACGGTCTAAAAAAAGCAGAGCAGAGTACTACTCCACTGACAGAGATGTCAGTGGGACAATGCTGGTTTGGACAGAAATGCCCTGGACCACTTACAGAAAGCTCCATGGGTATAGCTGTTCTACTGGTGATGTTCCACCACAAGGATAAAAGCAGAGCATACTGGGTGTCAGGAGCCCAGGCTGACGTCTTGATAACACAGCACACAAGTCGTAATTAGCTGGAAGATTTATTGCAAAACAAACAATCAGCCTCGGACGCTCTGTCGGCGCTTCTGTACCTTACGAGTCAGTTGACCCTTCTGAGGAATTCTTCCTGCTTCTGCAGAATATCCTGAACCTATGACCCTTACGTTTCTGGTTTTGTTTCCTGTCTAATATCTTTCTCATACATCTACTCCTTGGGCTCATAGGATTAATTGCCTCCTCTTCTGGTGAGGAAATGTTCCCCCTCCTGCTTTCTGAGTCTGCCTGTGCTTCTTGAGCGAGTTGGCTTCTCTCCCTCCTGCCCTCTGCATTCTTTTCATTGTCAGGGGGCGGTGCCTGAGAGAAATGTGAGCTTTCCTGCTGCTGGCTGCTTCTTAACTCATGCTGTGCCTCTCTACTGGGGGCAGATGTGTTCATGACACTGGGTATGTGCCAAGGGTGGGGCAAATATCTTAGCCCTGTCATTTCCCTGGTGTGGTCCTGAAACTGGAAAATTCCCTCCCATTGCAGTAAACAAAATTGCCCCCTCCCATCCTGCCCATAGCAAAATTTGTATATCTCCTCTTATCCCACAACCAATGTAAGGTAGGATTGGTCTGGTAATGTTCAAAATGCCAGGACTGTTGACACTGAGAATGTTGACATGCCTAATGAGTGACCAAATTTATGGAGAAAATGTGTCAGTGATTGTGGACAGTCGTCTAATGGTGATTGTCAACAATCACAGGTGTAATTCCTTATTACAACTCACCATTACATTGCATTGGCCAGAATAAAGAGGCACAAGGGCAGAAGGTAAGGCTGTGGGGTGAAGTCAGGTCTCTGCAGGTCTCCCATGAAGGGGGATAGTCTTTCTGCCTCTCTAGATTCCACCCCCCTTGCACATATTAATGCCGGCCATACTCAATGCCATGGACAGGGTAATCACTCCAATGCACTGATAAGTCACAAACTAATACGCTTGTAGAGACTTTGGCAGTCGAAAATCTAATGCACTGACAGCTTTCTTTGCTGGAGGTTCAGTGCACTTCTTAGCCAGGTAAACCAGCAGTTGTTCCTCAGATCATATTTTAATCTGAGCCAGACAAGAAATTCCACAAGTCTCTTGCTTGTCTGGATGGAAGACAGTCAGGGTGTATGAGTGTGTAGAAACTGTACAAAGGTAAATTTTGCCTTAGTTGCTCCACCCACTTTTGCCTCTAGTTGTGCCCATCAACGGCATGTGACGCTTGGAAAGTTGCCTAGAAGGGAATGCTACCCTTGAGTCAAAACAGATTCCCTCCCCCTGCTCTGGAGTGTTGGCAGTGACTTCCAGTTTTGCATCATCCACAAATATGATAAATAAGGCACCAACTCCATCCAGTTGGACCTTCTTGGGATCTCTTTGAAGATACCTCACAGCACTGACTGATCCCTTTGGAGCCCCACTTGTTATTCTTTTCTAGCTTGTTATTTATTGTCCTCTATTCAGAGGACAATAGATGCCCCTGTATGGCTATGGTCTTGGCCTGTGTCTTCATCAGGTTTAAATGCAGCTATGAGGAAGAACAGAACAGGAGCAATTATTGTGCTACATCAGTAACATCTGAATGGCAAACAGCATACTTTCTTCCTTCAATTTTCCATATAGTATCTGCATTGGAAGTCCAGAACTAACCAGCCTAAAAGATCAGCCCGCATATTTGGATTTTATGGCTGCCGAATTGGGTTATAAACTTTTATTTTAGAAAAGGATATAAGAAAGATTTCTTGTTTTCATTATAGCCGAAAACATTGCTACTGTTATATCTAAATGCAGACATATCTAAACAAAACAAAACAGCATCTTCCAGTGATGAGTCTTTTTTATATGTGCTTTTCCAAGCTAGCATTGAAGAATATGCAGGTGCTTTCAGAAAGAAAAAGCTGCATAAAACCCCAAACAGAAGATTTCAGATATTGTTGAAGCAGATTCACATTTTATTGCCGCAGATGTGCAGGCAGCTGTATAGAAATCCATCAATAGTTGATGCTTTTGAAGCACTGACAATCAGTCTGCGGGGAAAATAAACTAAAAAGGGCTAATCCTGGATTAAAAAGTATGCAGATTACTCTCATTTTAATGATGAATAAAGCTGAATGAAAACCAAAAAACAACAACCCAAAACCCTATGTTAAGTAGCATAGAATGTAAAATTTGTTTGCAGGCAGTTTAATCAAGCAGACTATGCATGTCTAAAGATGACCTTGGACTCAAATACTAGCAGAGGCCATGTGTCATATTAGATCCCAGGACAGGTTTCAGAGCCATGATGATGAAAAATACATTTATAGTAACCTCCTGTGTTTTGGCCATTTGTTGTGGTCCAGACCCCTGACACAGTTCCTTTCAGCCACTAGCCTTCCCACCTCAAGAATGTTATGTACTGTATCCCTCTAATGCTTTCAGCCTGAGGGACACATTCCAGTGGGTGGAGCTAGAGGGGAAAGGAGGTGGAGCTTGGAATGCGACTCTTACCTCTGTGCAGTAGCCTACATTTCAGACACACGAAAACAATAGAGTTCTACACACACACACACACACACACACACACACACACACACACTACTCCATTCTACATTCAGGTAAGCAAGAGACATTATGGCAGTTCAAGGACACCTTTGAGCCAAGCAAAATCACTCAAGGAAGTTGCAGAGCAGGGTGGGTGAGATTGTGACCTCAGGAGAAGGGATGTGGTGTAGGGAGGGGGCATGGCCTGGGGATAGTCCCTAGATCTGGACAGAGAGGCATGTGGGGCTGCATTTGGTCTTCAGGTCCTGGTGCCTGCCTGCTCAGAAGCAGCACCTCAAGAGCTTCCTATAGTTGACAGAAGGGCTTGGTCCTAATGTGAAACGGAGTACGTAGTTTTGTGAACCTCAGAGGTGATCTCACAATCTATATTTATGGTGGGATTGCCAGTCTGCAGGCAACATACAGTGGAAGAGCAACAGTGGGTAGCATGGAAAGCTTGCAGTATGGAATCACCCTATGTCATTAGAAGGGCCATCAGATCAATTGTACATCACACTATAAATCAGATCAAAATACATCACATTATAAATTCCCATGAAGAAGCTTGTTGTGATATTTTAGCTTAGGCTTATCCTTTCCCTGTATTGAATTTCAGCATATGAACAGGAAATTAACTTGCCTAGAATTTGTTTATGCCCCTGACCTCATCCCTCCATCCATCCATCCAAGGAAGAACATATTTGGTTACATTCAGTGCTTTTTTCTGGGGGGACGCAGGGGTTTGCATACGCCTAAACATTTTGTGAATCTAAGTTTGGCCTCATTGAGGGGCAGTATTTCAATATGAGTAGGAAAATGAGAGTACCCCTAAACATTTTTTAGAGGGGGGAAAAGCACTGGATACATTTATTCTCCCAGTTGGCTACTAATGGTAAGTCCTTGGTGCAATGCATTATGAAAGATTATGCATTTTTGTGGCAGTTCAATATTGCTTCTGCTTCGTGCCCAAACATGCTTCATTCTTTGTGCCCAAAATGCGCTGCTCAAGTCATTGCTTATCCTGCTGTAGCCTAACTGTAGCCTAACTGCACCCAAGTCTTGACAAAAGGGAGGTGAAACCCTGGTTCCAATCCCTCGTCCATTGAGGTCAATGGTAATATTTCCTTGGGTTTAAAGGTAAAGGTAAAGGGACCCCTGACCATTAGGTCCAGTCGTGTCTGACTCTGGGGTTGCGGCGCTCATCTCGCCTTATTGGCCGAGAGCCGGCGCACAGCTTCCAGGTCATGTGGCCAGCATGACAAAGCCGCTTCTGGCGAACCAGAGCAGCGCACGGAAACGCCGTTTACCTTCCCACCGGAGCGGTACCTATTGATCTACTTGCACTTTGACGTGCTTTCGAACTGCTAGGTGGGCAGGAGCTGGGACCGAGCAATGGGAGCTCACCCCGTCGCAGGGATTTGAACCGCTGACCTTCTGATCAGCAAGCCCTAGGCTCAGTGGTTTAACCCACAGCACCACCTGGGTCCCTCTTTGGGTTTACAAGAGGCTAAATTAGACAGAGACCATAATGGTGATCTAATGGACTGCTTTTGATATTTTTGCATTCAGTTTCTTAGCAGCAGATTTCCTGTGCCTTATTGCAAGCTACCTTTAAAACCTGACAGATGTCCCCCAGATTTTCTGAACCACAGCCCATTTCACAGTGGTCATCATTGCATACAGTGCAGTGGCATCCCAATGCTTCCAATGTTTCCTTATTATAACGTCTCCCCCTCACCTTCCTTCCTTCCTTTTGCATACACTTTGCTTATTCACTGGCAATCCGGCTGTCACTATTGGCAAAAATATGGCTGGGTTGCTGTTCTTTCCCTAAAGTCACTTTGAATTCCTGTTGCTTTTAAATGGTGGGTGGACTTTTTGTTGTTCCTGGTATTTAAAATAATTCATATTTTAATGTGGCTGGCACTTGGAAACTGCCCTAACCAATTAGGGACAGTGAGTGATTAAAAAGAAAAAGGAATCACAAACATTAATTGACGAATGAACCACTGCAGTTATCTCGGCCCGCAGCATTAAGTATGCTGACCAATACTACACAGAACCTTTCTCCGAATTCTTTACTGGAACAGGAGAAGATGGAAACAAGCCGAGTCCTCTTCCTGGATTGCAGAGGAAAATATATTAAATTCCATTTTAATATATTCCATTTCACACAGCTACATGCATTCATCTTACCACAACACTACACCATGGATCAGAAGAGTTACTGAGACATCACATAGACAAAAGCAGAGGTGAAACACTTTAAAAATATTTATGCTGTATTAATTTTAACACATACACAGTGCCGGATTTACGTATAAGCTAAACAAGCTATAGCTTAGGGCCCCACTCTCTTGGGAGCCCCCAAAAAATTTAAAGGGGGAAAAAACTGGATGCACATTTCCAAAATATAAGATAAAAAACAAATAAAACCTACATACAGCAACAGTGTTTTGTGTTGTGTAGGCTCCTATTATGTAAGTAATGGGCCCCGCCTGCTAGCCTGCTCCCTAAAATATCACTAGTTTGCTCATTTCTATATACCGGTACATATAGGGTGCCTATATTCTGCATGTGCAAATGGCTTTAGATACCTATTAGGTCCATAAATTACATATAGCATATATTCAACACAAAAAACAGCGACAATTTGTTGTTGACAAAGGATAGCTGGACATATAAAGGGCCCTGTCAGGCCCCTTACCTTCAGTAGCTTAGGGCCTCATCAAACCTAAATCCGGCCCTGCACATACATAGTAATCAATGAAATTGTTTGGAACAGTTTCTCATATAATGGTTTCTTTAATCCCCATTTGATTCCTTAAAACTTCCTTCTGTGTTTGCTTTCAACATGGAGTCCTTCCCCATGAATGAGGGACTAGAACTTAACTAGATGTGATGTTCCTGACACGATTAATAGCAACCACAGTGTGTACTTTTAAATAACAGGCATGGGGGGCGGGGCACCATTTCTTATGAAGATCATAGCACAAGAGCAGGAGATGCAACCTCGGTCGTCATAATGGTGCTGGTGGTCATGAGAGACAGTGAAAGACAGTATGCAGCTCTGCCATGAGGTTTGCTACTTGCCTGGCCATCAGTTCCAGGTATAATTCCCACGGAACTTCTCAGCACATAACCTTTACACCAGCTCTATGCAGCAGGACAGATGTTCTTGCCTTTGAAAATAAAAACATACTGCACTGTATAATGCAGACTAGAATAACATTTAGGATCTACATGTTACCTGTGGGTGGGCACGCAGCCGAAATAAGGCACTATCCAATTGATTTCCCGTAGATGTCACATGGAGCAGAGAAGAGCTGGCTACAGATCTCGGAATCACCGGTGAATAGACTAATGCAGACACTCACTGCTTGAGACATGCCTAAGTCCTAAGGACTTGCCAGACATTATGTTGAGACAGCTCTCTGCTGGCATCCTGTCTACACAGCTTTATGTGTTATGTGTATAATTTATTACAGATCCCATCATCTTTAATTTAAGATACATGCCATAGCTTTGCCATGGATTTCAACAGACTTGTGTCTGCTTATGCTAGCTGTGCATTTGAGCCAACAGTTAATTGCTTTCAGCGTCAATATTATATTAGAAAGTAGCATATAGGCCGCATGTCCCTGCGTTTAATAAAATAGTGCCCCCCCCTCACGGAAATCAGCAATGACAAATATGATAGTAGGAATCTTCCGTTACAAAGATTTTGAGTTACTGTAAGTGCTGGGACTTTGGATGAAAAGGTATGAAGCTATTAATGCCTATCTTAATATATATTTGGGCTTGGTTTTGAAGTATATGCTAATGTATTCCCAAGTCTGAATAGTTTTATACCCAAAAAAACAGATACCGCAAGCAAAGTTATGCAAGGAACTTTAGACTACTGTAATGATTTATTTTTTTAAAGGAGTGTATATGCTATAAAGACAATGTTGCTGAAAGACTTAAAAAGAAGTTTTGACTAGAAAAAGTGAGGAGAGAAAGAGTGGGGGTCAAAGATCAGAGAACAAGGAGGCACAACATAGAAAATCCCTAAGATTTTTTTATGTTAGTAGGGAAGTTCTGTTGTTGCAAAATATGCAGATGGAACCTAAAATTACTGAAATGAAATGTTTATATTTTTAGCAATGGCTTTCAAACATGTTGCCACTTAATTGTATAAAACCATCTTTGAAAACAAAGATATCAGTTTGTTTGGTTTTTTAAAAAAGTAAATCATACAGTATATCTGGTTGCATACATAAAAAGCTACAGATGGAGTTTTTATATACAGTTGTTTGCTCAGTAGATAGAATATTGAATCCTTCACCCATTAACTGTATCCTCACTACAAATTTGCTGCACCTGCTATTTTACATCTCGGTATATTTCATACTGAATATTTATGGCTCATTCAGAATGAAATGTGAAGGTCTCTCTCTGGCTAGTAGCAGGACAATGATGACACCTACTGGGCACAGTTGATCAGTATTCATTACACTGACATAGCCAAAATGGCTTTGCTTATTTTACCGTTAGTGTCACTTAGCTAAATAAATGTTACGTCAAATAAGCAGGGGAATGCAATTAACTAACTGCATTTGAAAATTTATTTACTAACAGCGTTCTCTAAGCAGCTTACAAATAATAAAACATTAAAAAGCAAGAATTGAAATTGTGAACATTGAAAACCCACTGAAGTTTAAATCTGTCTTGGACTTTTAGTGACTGTGTGTTTCTCTGTGCTTTCCCCCCCATTTTCTTCTCCTGAAATTTTCATCATCCCCAGTCAGCATGGCCCATGGTTAGGGACTATGGTCCAACAACATCTAGAGGGCACCGTGCTGGCTACCCCCAATCTACCCTGTTTCCCCCTTTTTAATACGTAGTCATAAAGTAAGCCATGGCAGGTTTTTTTTACCTTTGTGAGAAGTAAGACGTACCCCAAAAGTAAGCCGTGGTGCCGCCATTGTTCCCATCGCCTCCTCAGCCCCTCCTGCGTGCGCAGGGAGCCAGCGAACCAGTGAGAGGCACGGGGGGGAAACGCGCCTCTTGCAGAGTTCTGCCCCACCTGCTTAGCATGCAGGGAGAGGCGCTGGGGGGGGGAAGACGCCTCTTCTTGCCCCGCCTGTTCCCCGTGCGCAGGGAGCCAGCGAACCAGTGAGAGGCATGGGGGGGGGAACGCGCCTCTTGCGGAGTTCTGCCCCACCTGCTTAGCGTGCAGGGAGAGGCATGGGGGGGGGGAGAAGACGCCTCTTCCTGCCCCGCCTGTTCCCCATGCGCAGGGAGCCAGCGAACCAGCGAGAGGCACGGGGGGAAACCCGCCTCTTGCAGAGTTCTGCTCCGCCTGCTCAGCGCGCAGGGAGAGGCTGTACCGTACCATACTGACATAATATAAATAAGACATCCCCCCGAAAATAAGCCACCCTGTGTTTTTTTTAGGAGAAAAAATTATAAGACGGTGTCTTAAAAAGGGGGAAAGACGGTAAACCAGTAATGGGGAAACTGAAGTCCTTCAAATGCTGTTGGGCACTGGCTGTTGAAACCTAAACCAGGAACAGCCAATATGATGCTGTCCAGCTACTGTTGGACTTCTACTGTCATCAACATGGCATAAGGTCGGGGATCAAGGGAACTGTAGTGCAGCAACAACTGGAAGGTCACAGGTTTTAATTTAACATAATAAACAGGTTAGCTGGCAGGGGTGTCGACTTTAATAAAATAGGGAGGGCAAGTAAGCCCTGCTCTGCATAACTGATCACATGACACGGTGCACGGACACCATCTGAATGGCAATGCCCATCAACTGGAGGGGGCTATCCTCCTCAAAAAAAATTGGGGGGCCAAAGACCCCTCAGCCCCTACAAATTGGCTCCTGTGTTAGCTGGAAAGCCATGCATAGCATGGGTTAAGGAGTAAGACAGCAGTGCATTAAAATCATCGTTGCAGCTGATAGAGGGCCTCACAGTATACTGAAGATCTGTGCTACTTCATTCAGTTCCTGGGGACTGAAGAAGAGAAAACACAGTTACCAACTTTATTCCCTGAGTAAATGGCCTAAACTTTGTTTAATATGTTATTTGTTGGAAACATTAGTAGCAATAGCATTTATTTATATACCTCCATCAATGTACATGGCTCCGTACAGAATTAAAGTAAGAAATTCTACCCCAAAGGGCGCAAAATCTAAAACAAATATAAGCAAAACAATAAAAATCAATAGTTTAAAATGCTCAGTTCACAGGCCATTATACTGAGCATAACAGAGCTAGCTAACCAGACCCAAAGGCCTCAGAAAAAAAGATAAGTTTTTAAGAGAGATTTGAATGTATGGAATGGGGGGGGGCAGCCCACAAATGTTATGGAAGATGATTCCAAGCATATGGAGCAGCAAGAATGACGATGCAATAGAGAACAAGAACACCCTAAAACAATAAAGTCCAGAATTAGAAGAACAAAGAAAACCACTATGTCCATAGCAGGACACCAGGGTTGAGGGATAGGAAGGAGACTGACCATCAAGAGCTTTAAAGGTAAAGACAATAAGCTTATTGAGTATTCTAGAGTTAACAGACAGGCAATGAAGTGGCTGTGAAAGAGGAGAGGCATGGTCTGATAGAAGCGCCAAAGAAATAATCTTTGCTGCAGCATTTCGAATGGAAACAAGAGGACTGTTTGTCTTTGCTGTTTATTTATAGCCTGCCCATGTGGACAGCGGGCAGCCTCTCATAGTGCTACTCCAGGCAGCTGCCTAGACAATCTGTATGTCTGGATCAGCCCTGCTTGGCTTATATAGAAGGCTGAGTTGCTGGTCTTCTTTGTCCCTTCTGATCCTACGAAATATATATATACACACGTGTGTGTGTGTGTGTGTGTGTGTGTGTGTGTGTGTTAAATTTAAAGCATTTCTAAACCACTTAATTTTTTAGAAATTCTAAGGGGTATTCAAAAACAGCAGAAAACATTATCCTAAACATCAATAAAAGAGTATTATAAAAGAGAGAAGAGCACAAACAGGGAAAAGCAGGAATTCAGAAAAAACAGTGCCTAATCTAGTGGGTCAGGGAAAACCTGGGCAAAGAAAGATATGGGCCCCTTCAGCTTTGTGTTTCATTGCGGATGTATTCTGCAACATAGTTTTGACACAATAATAGTGCATTGGTGGTCGATTTATTCTGCTTCATTACTTGCTTCCCTTGTGCTGCTATATTACTGCTGTCTGAAAGGGCTACAGCGCAACAAAAGTGGAACAAAAATAAACCAGAACTTTTGTGGAATAAAAAGGCAAGAGATCTCGGCAAGAAGTTACAGAACATGCACTATAGGGAAATGAAGCAGTGTGACACACACACACACACACACACACACACACACACCTTCTGCAGATACAAATGGTATTGATAGCGGAATCATCTATGATTCCCCCAATAGTTTCATAAGTACAAATCATCATGCATGAACAATTAAGAGAGCATATGGAGAGGTCCTAAGCTTTTTACGGGACACCTGAAGCAGGTGGTAGATGGAAGAACAATGGCAGAGAATATTATAAAGTTAGATTTTTAAAATAAAAAATCCAACGCTTGCTTTCTGAATATATATTACTTCAACTTTACAATCCCAAAAAAGAATATTCCTGTTATGAAGAATCAGCAGCAGGTGGGTGACTCACTTCCACTGACAGAATGACCGCGTTTGGTTTATTGTCTTCAACAAATAAAAGGATTTCTAATGAACCCCGACAGGTTATTTGGAAAGTGCTGAAGAACTAGGATCAGGTGCAGTTTTAGGTTTGTTTTGTTATTTTTCAATATTCATCTAACCTGTCAGGATCTCATCCAGATTTTTATTATATTATTTTATTTTTGGAATAATGAATGGAATTGTTTTATCAGTATTGATGCAGAGCGCATGAGGTGTGGGGAAAAAATATACATTCCACTGAAATGCTGTCATCCAAATCTTTTGTTTAACTGACAAGAGTTGTCATGTTCTTTCGGTACCTGATGGGCAGAGTGTAAACTGATAAACAGCTTAAAATGAAATTGTCAATCACCATTACAAAGCCTCAGCTACTTTCTTCTTCAGCTGGAAAGCAGTAAGAGGCCTCAAAATTCAGATTCCCTGTCCCCCTCTGGACATAGCAAGAGACAACGAACTTTGTGAGTATGATACCGGCCTCAGGGAAAGAGGGAACAACTATTGAGGAATGACACTCACGGGTGTATTATAATCATTCTGGAAATAGAAGTTTTTACTCCTTGTCTCAGGAGAAGAAATGTTGCTGAATAGATGCATATAAAGAGAGACATACAGCTTCCAGCCTAAACCCAGCCAGCCTTCAAAATTCACACTTCTACAAATTTTGCAATGCTGTTCTCCAGGCAAGTAATATGCACAAAATCATACACAATATATATTTGTATAATATATGTTAGTGACTATAACATACAAACATGTGTTACATTTTTTGGGGGGGTATATTATGGGAAGATACATACACACCTGTGTAAATTAGTAGAAATTTGTACTAAAATGCTGTTGAATTTTCACAAGTGCTTGCTCTTTTTTTTTAAGCAAACTAATGTGGAGAACTGAAAATAGGATTGGAAAATGAGAAACTGAAATAAACAGATTTATTGTTCATCCCTACTACCAGGTGACCTATTTATTGTGGATTCATCCTCAATGCTTTGCACAATGTTTGCAGGGAAGTTATATATGACTTCAGCTGTTTATTGAGCACCCATGCCGATTAGTTTCCAGGGAGGTCACATCAAGCAATTGTCCACACTTTCCAGTGCCATCATGTTCCCTACTGCAAGAAGCCAATCTTATTTCTTTTCTTTTTTGGTCTACTAAAATTTAGTTGAATACCACACAGTCCAAGCCATCTCTCTACTATACCACACAAAACAATAACTTCTGGGTCTGTAGCTGCTTTTGCCTCTTAAGCCAAACAGCACCGTTGTTGTTGTTGTTGTTGTTGTTGTTGTTGTTGTTGTTGTTGTTGTTAGCTTACTACAAAAAAAGTCTCAAAGCAGCTTACATTTTTTCCAAAACACACACACAATAGCAAATTAAAATACACAGATTTAAAAACACAGACTAAAAGTGCTGATTTTGCAGTAGCATAAAAGGAGCACACCCTCCTCCACAAGACTACAACACGAACAGCACTTAAGAGTGAAACGCTGGAATAAATTAAACATGCAGTTACATGCGACTTTTATATTTAAGTACATTTAATAATCTCCCCCCAGATAATGTGACTTCCACAAAGTCTCCCACTCAGGTATTGGCCAGACTGAGACCGCCTCAGCTTCAGTAAAGTGGCTGTATTATCAGGACCGGTGCTAGGGGTTTTGGCGCCCTAGGCGAGGGGGCGGGGCACGTGACATCATTGCGCATGACGTACGGTGTCCCGCCCCCTGCCCGCCGGGCGCCCCGCACCGCCGCGATTTTCGCCACTGGTTGGGGTGGCACCGGGCGGCAGCGGGGGGCGAGGGGCAGGCTGGGCAGTGGCCCCTCCATTTTGGCGCCCCCGCCGCCGCGGTTTTCAGCCCAACCTGCTCGCTCCGCCGCTGGTTGGGGCGGCGGCGGGCGGCGGCGGGGGGCAGGCTGGCCAGCGCCCCCTCCATTTTGGCGCTCTAGGCAACTGCCTAGTTCGCCTAAATGGAAGCGCCGGCCCTGTGTATTATGCACCTTTATACTGTGCTCTGGTAATGGCAGCCTGTTCAATGCTGGCATCAAGATCTGGGGAGAACAGCTCTTGGGCAAGGATCACTCGGATGGGTCCCTTTTGGTCTGGAAGACACATTCTGACATTCGTTTTTTGTTCTTTTTGGAATAGCCCATACAAAGAGAATGTCAGTGCTATAAGAGAAGAGTGCTGGTCCTAAGGCCCCCATCAAATGCTCAACTTTCCCACTACCTGGAAGTGGCCCATATGGGTACCAGAAAAGCCTTTCCTATGATGCAATCAGGAGCAAATTCTAACTTGAAGCTGCACCAGATGGGATGAGGGAGGGGGGAATCTACTTTAGGGTGCGGAAAGAGTAGGCAGGGGAAATGGCTGAACCTTCTCCCTTCTCTGCTCCTAATCTTACCCTGCAGAATCGCTTTTCCAGTTCAAAATATGGCCTGCCTTTTGTTACATGTGTTTGTACGTATCGTGCCTTTTGGGGAAACGCAGGGAAGGCTGCTATAAACATAGCATTACAGGATTTTTGCCCAGTGGGAAGCTCTGTCGAGCTCTCCTTGTTACTAATATGCAATAGCAATAATGGTTGGTTGATTAAGGACCATGCCTGTATCTGCTTTTGCCAGGAGACAGCTATCAGCATAGCTTTGTTGCTCTGGAGAGCATCAATCATACAGTGCCATAATGCATGGCATGGATAGTAGGAGGAAGCTAACTGGAGTGGGTGGACTAAGGCTGGAGACAAAGTATAGTCTTTTCGGAGTAATGGAGGCATCGTTGCCTGTGATGTGCACATCCATCCTATTCTTGTTTCCGGCCAAACAGATCTACAGGTGTTTGTAGTTGCCTGGACCACAGATGACGGTGGAGCAAAACAAACGAATGTCAATAGCATCTCCAACATGCCATCTTCAACTCTCTTAAGAGCTGTTTGTCCTAAGGGAATTCTTGCCTTATGATGTGGAGGGTTTTTCTAAATGTTTTTATTAAAGATTTCATGGAGGAGCTTCATACCTGGTATCAGATGACATCAGGTGTGGGGAAGGGGGGCATATAACTGGCACAAGACGGCCTCACAGACCAAATGAGGACTCCTGGTGGGCCTAATTTGACCCACAGAAGTGCCTGACATAGATGGATTAACTATCAGACTCAGTACAAGCCAGTCCTCTGTTCCAGAACATGCAATGTAGTGTTGCAGCGTGAAGAGCTCCTGTTCAGGGTTCCAGTCACCCATGCCCTCTTTTAGGAAACTCTGTTCCATTCCATCTGCCAGCCATTGTTCCACCCACCCCCTGCCCCTTCTCCCACGGTCACTCGGTCAGCATCCCATAGGCAGTCTACGGCATTGGATATTGGATAGAGGACAATTTGCTTTGTTATTTCAAAAAGAAATATCTGAAAATATTTCTCAAACCCTTTTCACTCATTGGCACAATGTATTTCAGGAATTTGAAATGCCATATACTTACTTTGCCTTAGAACATAAATATATTTCTCGTGGCACAGAGGCTGAGATGGTTTGGATGCCGAAAGATCTGTGTGTTGTGAAGGGGCTTGGAAAAAATCCATGTTTGTGTTATTGCTTGGATTTATTTTGTGCTTCCTAGAATCAAGACCCCATCTGCAGCTTTGGTCTGATTATTTACTGAGCTGTGTCTCACCTAGATAAATCATTTGGGGTGGAGGTGAATATATATTAATCTTGATCATTCTCTGCTTTCCAAAGTCTACAGCAGAAAAGCTTGGCCCAGTTCTGTAACATTATTGTCCACAAGAGTTTACAAGCATGATAATTTATACATCCTTAAGGTTATCCACAGAAATTGCTAAGTGCGAAATCCTTGGGTGCCTTCGCAAAAAATGGTTTGCTGCTGTGAATTCACAAGATGTGCCTTTCATGTGCATGTTTTAATTTTATATCACATCTATGTTATCTCAGAACTGATTTTCAGTTTATAAATTATACCCAAGTACAGATGTCCAAACACAAAATACATGCAACTGTTGTCAGTATTTGGTGCATGTTCCTTTTTTTAAAAAGGCTACATTTAGCCTTGTTTGCCACTTTTTGAAAGACTGCATGCCTCGATTTGTGCACATGCGCACCCTTCACACTTGAGGAGAGGTGTATGTATTTTGTAATTGGATAGCTGAATCTGGACACAAAATGAAAAGTCCTGCAACCGAAAATTATAACTTGATCTGAAGGAGGTGGATGTGACAGCTTGATCCAGAGATGCTTCCCACATATCTCTCTGCCCGTTATATGATATGTGTTTTATGAAATCCAAGCTGGGCCTTCAGTGGCTATAAAGAAAATCCAAATCTGTATTGTAAATGTCAGCTAAATTGCTGGCAAATAAAGGCCTGGGTTTTGCTGGCAGAGCGATAAGCTCAAGTGCATCGTGAGTTATTTATTTCCAAATGGGAGCCCTGCTATTGAAAATATCTGTTTGACAAGTGCAATGTGCAGAAGAAAATCATCCGTGCTGATTGGATGAGAGGTTGTTGCCAATCAAAACACCAGAGAGGTTGGCCAGAGAATAAGAAGCTGTAGGTTTGGAAAATAGATATAAACCATGAAATTGGGATCATGATGACACCCAGGTACATTTTTTTTTACATGGCCTAAGACACTGGTTAAGGGACCACTCGTCATTTATCCCATAACCACATTGAACAGGAACCAATAAAAAGGACAGAACCTCCAAAGAGGCAGCTACTAATTAACATTGTACATGTCCCTTAGCTAAAACAGACTTATTTGTAAGTAAACTTATAAAAGGGTATTGACCAGGCATAGGCAGACTCGGCCCTCCAGATGTTTTGGGACTACAACTCCCATTTTCCCTAGCTAACAGGACCAGTGGTCAGGGATGATGGGAATTGTAGTCTCAAAACAGCTGGAGGGCCGAGTTTGCCTATGCCTGATCTTGACTGTAGGGAAAGCCACGGCTGGATAATATGTCACTATATGAAGCACCTTAATTTTAACGCCACATCTAGGAAAGCATCCGGTGTTTAAAAAGTGGAAGGAGCCATGGAATAGGAATGAAACCTAGATACCATCAGTGCATGTGGGATCCCTTAGCAACAATATTAAAAGGAATCTACAAAAGGCAAAACTGGGACAGTGTTTTACCATGGAGAATGACACGTGAGGCAGGCACACCAACTGAGAAACCCTTCTCCTACCTTCTCTTGAGCTTTCCTGACGGATGCAACCAAGACCACTGTGTTGAAGCAACTCCACCCTAGTGAGTCGATTGGGAAAAATCTGTAGGCATTGTTGCTAACTTGTACGGCTAGATGCCAAGGGGCCTACACCTCAGACTAGGGATGCGCTCTCTGCGGCATTGCATTCCCTCTGCCTGCAAACCCGACAACGGGATAATTTTGCAATGAATCTGAATCACAAAGATCGCTGTCAATAAACCAACCAACAAACCTGCATTTATAATAAATGAAGCAAAATAAAATAAAAATCCGAGCACTGAGATTGATGACAAAGGAAAAGAAAAACTGACATGTGGGAATAAAAAATAAAAAAGAGTGCAGATATTATACTACATGGTGCTGCTAAAAAATGTATTAGCATTTTTATTAGAGCTACTGCTATCTTTTGGGTTTTGTTTTGGCACATTCTCAGGAGGTATGAACTCTTCATTTAATGTAACGAGAGATTTACATGCAAGCGCTAATCTTTTATCTTTTACAACAATTACATGTTGAAGAAAATATCTTCCAAGCGATGTCAGCTTGAGTGACATGTGAGCACCCCTCTATAAGCATCTGTTACAGAAATTCTATTACTGAAAGTCTGTCACACTTTAAAATTGGAACAAACGTTGTAGGAGACCAAGTGAGTTAAAATGTTATGATGCTTTTTTTGGGAGGGGGGATGTTTTCCACTACTATCACAGAGAGCCTATATGCACATTGCTTGATGGTTTGCAAAATTCACACATTTGCAAAACGCTTTGGGAACAGAGAACTATATAGTGTCCCTGTGAAAACAGAAGTGGAATAAATTAGCATTGTCTAGATTGGTGAGTTGCTTTGAGGCTCCCTTATTTTCTTGTTTCCAGCAAGAAAGTGTAGAAAGATCTCTCTCATTTCAAAGAAATGGGACTTCCCAATAATATTGCATGTGTTTATGCAGAGGGGATGAAAGAGAGCATTATTACCTCTTCCAGATGAGCCATCATCACCATATTTTTTTTAAAAAAAACTATGAAAACTCCAGTCCTTGTAGGAGGCAAGATGTGCAGACACTATCTGTTTCATGCAAAACTAGCCTGCTCCTGCATTTCAGTGTTTTTAGCCAATGAATGAGGGTCATAGGAATGCTATACATTTAATGAAGCAGAGCTAGCCCATTAACAAAAAGGGCAGAATGACACATTCATGGTTTGGAGGAACTTCCCTGCTCATTTTTCATCCTTGGGTGGATCTAAACACCGGGGGGGGGGGGGACCCGCTATAAAAAAGTCAAAAATTAGATTATTTTAACTAAAGGGGGGGGGAACCCGCTATTTAAAAAGTCAGAAATTAGATTATTTTAACTAAAGGGGGGGGGGAATCCTATGGGAAACTTCATTTTAAACCATTCCTGCTCTCTGGTGCCATCTGGTGTTGCATGTTTAAAACACATTCAATTCTTTGTTTCTTCACTAATGTAGCTGAGTCCCTTGTTTCTTTGTGTTCTTTTTTTCCCCCTGGAGTAGTGGCTGCTATAGAAATAGGGTTGCCAGTTGCTTTTTTTTAGGAAACCCCCAAACACGATTTTTTTTGTTTACTTGCCGAAGATCCAGGACAAGCCCTCTGAAAATCCACCCCACCCCCCGACGACCTGGGGAAACCCAGACATGTGGCAGCCCCAAGAGAAAATAATTCAAGATTTTAGTGGTTATGATTGGGCAGGGGTGTCAGGAGATAATGAGTGTAGGACAGCCCTGCAATGTAGCTCAATATTGTTATCCAGTTGGCTTCATTTCAAAAAGGAAATTGAACGGGGCTGCAGTTGATCGTAGCCATAAAGGTAAAGGGACCCCTGACCATTATGTCCAGTTGCGGACGACTCTGGGGTTGCGGCGCTCATCTCGCTTTATGGGCCGAGGGAGCCAGCATACAGCTTCCAGGTCATGTAGCTAGCATGACTAAGCCGCTTCTGGCGAACCAGAGCAGCGCATGGAAATGCCGTTTACCTTCCCGCCGGAGCAGTACCTATTTATCTACTTGCACTATGATGTGCTTTCGAACTGCTAGGTGGGCAGGAGCTGGGACCGAACAACGGGAGTTCACCCTGTCGTGGGGATTCGAACCGCCGACCTTCTGATTGGCAAGCCCTAGACTCTGTGGTTTAGACCACAGTGCCACCCGCGTCCCCGATTGTAGCCATAGTGCAATTAATTAAGAGGTGAAAGGACCCCAGAAAAGAACTACATACTTCAACTGGTGAGTGGATACCAGGCCGACCCACTGAGAAGCAATGGATTTGTACACCTAGCATGGAAGTTTGTCAGAGGGTAGGCCTACCTAGCCTAGACCTCAGCAGCTATCAGGTGCCTAGACACCAGCTCTGTCCTGATCTAATCAATTCCCCCACTTCAGAAAAAAAATCCTGTGGTCACCCACGAACATAAGAAAAGCCCTGCTGGATCAGACCAAAGACCCATCTAACCCATCATTCTGTCTTTAAAGTGTCCAACCAGATGCCTATGGGAAGCCCACCATGAACACAAAAGCTTATGGTAAAAGCTTTTTATTTTAAAATACAAATGTTCCATTATGTCCCCTAGAAGGGCTGGTAGTAGTTGAAGTCCAACAACTTTTGGAAAGCCACAAGTTCCCCATATTTGCATTAAAAACCATTATTGTATCAATTACAGGTAGGTATCAAAACACTGTGGATTATAGTTTGCATGGTTGTGCCACTGCTATCTCATTAAATAATTTCAGAGAATGTTGATCCTTGTTTTCTTTCCTCCCAAAGAGTACGATTTAGATGGCACTGAATGAGGCTGTTTTCACACAAATTTTCCTCTGGGACAAATAGGCAAGTAGGAGCTATTCCCAGGAGTGATCAGATATGCACAAAGCAAAAGCCATCGCCTTTAAAAAAAAAGTGCTTTTTTAAAAAGAAATGTGCATTTCATAGAAAGGCTCCTGGCAGCAGATCTGAGAATGCCTTAATTATTCCAGATTAGACATGTGCAAAAATAAAGACAACAGATAAAAGGTAGTGTTTAATAAAGTGAAATCAACCAAAACCACGAGGGGGGGGGGTAGTCAAGTTAACCACATCAGGCAAGAAAACAGGAGTGGATAGGCAGCAGTCATAGGCTGAACTTTCTGCAGGTGAGGTGCAACATGAGGGGGCTGTGCATGCTGGTCACATGCAAAAACATAATTTTGCTGACCATGTTCTTGATGGCAGTATGGGCCCTATGTCGACAGACCCTCCAAGTGCCCCTATTTTCCAGGGACAGTCCCGGATTTACAGAAGCTGTCTCGGTTTCTGATTTGATCCCAGAATGTCCCACTTAGGACACCCCTATTTTCATTAGATAAATGTTGCAGGGTGTGGAATTATCTGACCCCCCGAGCCATCTGAAGGCAGCCCTGTATAGGGAAGGGTTTCTAAAAAAATAAAATAATGTTTAATGTTTTATTATGTTTTTATATAAAAATGTTTAATGTTTTATTATGTTTTTATATATATTTTAAGACACCAAATGTGGTTGGGGGAAGCCTGTCAGATGGGTGGGGTATAAATAGTAAAATGATGATGATGGAATTGGACATCCCTATTTACATCAGGGAAATGTTGGAGGCTGTGTGTCCAGGTCTCCCATGCTTTCCGGAACCCTGGATACAGGGCATGCCGTACATGCAAATGATTCCTTTTTCATGTACACTTATAAGGCCCTCTCACAAACACCACAAGGGGCCATGGCCAACAGATGACTCAGCATCAGCATAGATTATTGTATTTTAATGTTCTGTTGAAAGCCGCTCAGAGTGGCTGGGGAAAACCAGCCATTTGGGCGGGGTATAAATAATAATAATAATAATAATAATAATAATAATGGCACAGCCCACTTCACTCCCCGCACAAATTCATTGAATGCATGAGGTTTGTAGGAACAGTTCAAGAGATGAAGGAATTATCTATGAAATAAGATTGGGTAGCCTTGCCATCAAAGCCAGAGCTGAGCTCTTCTTAATTCCAAAAGCGCCACCATGGCACACATTTAGCATTTGTCGTGGCAACAGGTCAGGACTTCCTCAGGAGCCAAGTCCTTCAGCAACTGCAGCTCCAAGGAGATGGGTTCGTACCGCAGTCCATTCCATGTGGATGCAGAGACATTGCGGTCTGCTCCCCGTGTCCTGAACCCTGAGTGGCTGGTTCCCAAACACCTGAGATCAAGAGAGCCCTGAAGAGTGATCCCCACAGCCGAAAACCCCATTACCTCAAAGAAACCAACAGTTATAGAAGGAGGCACCGATTCTTTAACTAGTCAGGAGACAACAGTTAGATAACGGGGCCGTCGGTCTATGACTACTTACCCCAGTCTATGATTACTTACCCTCAAAGGAGGGCTGGATGAAGCCTTTTCAATGATGGCATCCATGCAGTGCAATTCTCTCTCCCACTTACCTTACGGTCTTTCTAGCAGCAGGGAAAACCTCTTTTTCTGTTTCTAGGAACTTTTAATACATTTTAGCTTTAAGCTGTTTTTATTCTCTGGGACTTGTTGTTGTACTTCAGTATTCTTTTGAATTTTAAAATGCTGTGAGTTGTCCCAAGAACCCTGTTATAAATCCTGCAAATTGATAAATAAATAATCTTGCAGACGGGACGATTACTCATTCCGGAGAAGCCGGCAATCTGAACAGCTGGCCCATAGTGTGCTATCTGAGTAACACATTTGTTACAAGATGTTAGGCCTTACTTATACAATTAAAATTGAGTGGTCATTATTCTGAAATAATAACCACTAGACAAATAAACCAGGAATTTCAGGGTCTTACAACACATTCCCTTACTGACTTAATTGGCTCAGTCGTAGGATACTGTATCTGCATACTAAATTGCATCCACCAGAGATAGCATTTCTGACGTTGTTTACCCAGTTATTTGCTCTCCAGATATTATTATTGGACTATCATCTTCCCATCACCCAAAACAGTCAAACAACATCTGAGGGCCACAGGTTTCCTCATCCCTGGCTTACCCTGTTACATATCCCAGGGTGAAACAGGAGGACTTTTTTGATATTAATATTTTTATATCTTGTCAGTAGGACTTGACTCTCAAAGGATAAATACATGACTGATTCATACATGCCTCTACATTACTTGATATAACACAGAATTCAGAGTCTTCTGACTGAACACGTGATCATTCCTTCAAGTGGATTTCGGGTTAAGTGATATATAGGTAACATGCATGAGATTCTCCATCTCAGGGCCAAGGGTTCAAGCCCCACATCGGGCAAGAGATTCCTGCATTGTAGTGAGTTGGACTAGATGACCCTTGTGGTCCCATCCAACTCTACAACTCTATGATTGTGCAACAGAAGCTGCTGCATATGGATTCTGCATATGAGGTCAGTTTCACACATGCAAGTCATCCTTTATTCGAGTTCTTATTCTAGGATGCTCGATCACATTGAAGAGCCCTCTGAGGTGCAGATCACACAGCTCATTTCGTAAAAGGAAGCACAGATAAAGACTGTGCATATATTGGGTTCAGTGCTTGGCACAATCTGAAAGAGATTTCATGAAATCAAAGTCATTCTGAGGAAACACTCCGCATCTCATTGGTATGTGCCTTTGCACCTCAGTCCTGACAAAAAAACATGTAAGAAATGTTTAAACATTTGCACTTATGCAGGAAACTTAGAACACTGCTTTAAGTCTTTTCAGAGCTGGAAACACGTGATACATTTTGGTCCGATTCTGAAGAATAAATATTTTACTTATTGTAAAAGTAAGTATGAACTGACAGTACAAATGTAATTATTACTCTGTTGGGAGACTTGCTATTTCTCATTCCTTTGACCATTATATTTTGAAGATACCTTTTAATGCCTTGCCTTTGCAGGAGTCAAATCAATGGTATATGTTATCAAGAGGAAAGTACACAGAGAGACAGCACAGTCTTCCGATTCATTTTATCGCACTTGCGTTCTAAAATGCCATAATTATGGCTAATTTTGCCTTTCAAGCCCCAGCATGACTCATGCCTAGAGACAATGGATTTTACATTTTGCCAGATAGACCTGACAATTATATTTTAAAACATTTATTTTTACACCTTTAATAAAAGATAACCCTCCAAGTTAATATTCCGTCGCCACTGGGTATTAAAATTGTGTGCTGCTAAAGTGCCACCTACTGTATCAGCAGGAACAATGCACGGCATGATAATGTGAGTCTTGCTCATAGGTTTGGGAAGCCAACAGACTCTTAGTTGTGTGTAGGATTAAGAACTGTGCAATTTGCTCCCAGAAATCTCAGCCATAGGCTTGACAAAACAATCATGTGACATGGGATTGTCAGCGCAGTCTGCAGGATCAGGGTCAAGCTCTGGGAGCAATTGCACACTTTCTGAGATTTGTGCATGCATTCTGTGCCTTATTTTAAGTACTCTTCCTACTTCTAAAATAATTACAGTGTTATTGAATATTCTAGGTATTAATTGCACAGATTCCTCAAAGCTGTGGAACCAGGAGTAAAGCACTGGCAATACAACTTGGATGTATTACCTCTGACTACTTTTTCTGAGAAATACACCTCCAGTTCTGTGACCTGTTATGGGTAACGTTTGCTAGGTTTTCAGGAAACTGGATAGAGGATGTTAAGTCATATCCTTTATTAATTAGCATTTGTGAAAAGCTATTTCTGAAGCAAGCCTATGGTCTGCTTAAAAAAAGAAAAATATACAGTAGGGGTGTGGCCCTCCAGGTGTTATTGGACTACAACTCCTACAACCCCCAAGTATTGGCCATGCTGACTGAGGATGATGGGAAATGGAGTCCAAATGGCCTCTGGAGGGCCCCAGGTTCCCCATCCCTGTCATGGGGCAAGACACCACACACAGGACAGCAGCATGCTTATGTGGAACATACCCCATAGTGCTGTTCCTTTCCTTTCTGCCATGGTGCGCCTGCAGCCTATGCTACAAAAAATAAAAGGTCTGAATGCACCTGCCCTAACCTCTCAGATTCAAGCCCCAGAGCTCAAAAAGACTGAGTGCAGATACAGAAGGTGGAAAAAAACATCCCTTAACGGGATGTTTCCTTCTGGCATGCAAACCTCTGACTGTCCTGGCATGCTGCCTTGGCATAGATGCCAAGGGAACATGGGTGGGTGGGTGTGAATAATCTGTAATGCCCTATAAGGAGAAAGTCCACACTCCCTGGTGTTCGTTCTGTGGCAGTATCAGCAATATACTTTGAGTTATTCCAGGAGCTGTCTAAGTTATTGTTCTTGTCTAGTGTTCATTTAAAGGTAGTTTGCTACCAGTGATATTTTGCACCTTCCTTCCAGAACTAAGTTTCAGAAAAGATCTGCCACTTTATCAGGGCAATCTATAACTCAATGATCTCTTGGCACACTGAAAACATGTTATAAGCAAATAAATGAACCAACGGTGACAACATAGCAACAGGAAGCGGAAGTCGGTGTGCCAAAGACAAAAGGGTATTTTTCAGGATACATGATCAAATGCAAGGAAATGTTGTCTTGTGCTATGTAGATGCTTGTTTATACATGATAGGCACCTGCCCTCACATATGTGCACACTAAGCTGTTCATTTATTGCTACAGCAATGTGATTCCTTCCAGACGCAATGATAGAGTTGGTGGATAAACTAAGTCTAGTAGTATGCAATAGTAAGGAAGCCTGAGGGAACTCCAAGATTTGAAGAAATTCATAAAATATTGGATTGCTATTGTCGAGCATAGAGTGACTGTTGTGGAATGGAAAGAATAGAAAACCAAGCTGGAAGAAGGGTTGCAATGGAGTAGGGTGGGGAATTTTGGCCCTCCAGATGCTGAACTGCATGAATTCCAGCAAGCATGGCTTAATGCCCGGGGGGGGGGGTGGCCGTTGTCATTTAGCATCTGGAAGACCAAAGATTCCCCACATCTGCAGTGCAGCATCGGGCACAGGAGTATTCTGCACTGCAACATTTTGTTGTAGGTCCTATTAGTCACCGTGTAACTTAAAATGTTTCCTGGCCGCGGAAGGGAGCTATTTC
Organism: Darevskia mixta; assembly: GCA_034641385.1. Classification (NCBI taxonomy): domain Eukaryota; kingdom Metazoa; phylum Chordata; class Lepidosauria; order Squamata; family Lacertidae; genus Darevskia; species Darevskia mixta. The sequence goes on from JAWWNH010000029.1 coordinate 13,266,742, forward strand.
ACCTAGACTCCTCACAGGCTGCTAAGGACAGCAACAGAAACGCCAGAGAGTTGGGGAGCGTCTTTGAGATTATGTGTCTCCCCCAGCCACTCCCTTGCCTACTTTACCAACAAGGGGAAAAAAGCAAAGGAGCTTCATTCCATCCGACCTATGGAACAAGATACCCCCATCTGTATGTAGGACACCATAATAAGCACATTGGGGGAAGGTGGATAATCCTGAGCGGGGAATCAGTGAGGAGAGCCCCGAGACTCATTTCGAAAACAAAACCTAGGCGACCGAAGCTCACGTGGCAGCCTCTCCACAGCTGTCCATCTATTTAGAGGGATCCGTCAGTCATTCCAGCTCTTACTTTCCTCCAACTCCATATGGCAAACTTATTTCCAGAACCCCCAAACCATAATTCTTTCCCCACCCAAAAAAGCAGGTTCTTCCTTCCTCCACCGCCCACCAAACCAACCCTTTTTTGCACGACCCCGTATCTCGCCCTCCCAGCGCTGTACGGTCCTCCCCGCGCCAAGCGCCGCTCTCAGCAAACCTCTCCTCTTTCCCGCCGTGGGCGTTGCAGAGCCGTCTACCCGCAACGCCTGATCCTGATTTGAATAACTGGTGACGTGTGCGTCTGCGAGCCGCGCGAGTCCCACAGCTCCCGAGAAGCCGCGAGAGCAGGGAGCGCTTGACGCGGGGGTCGGCGGGAGAGCGTGAGAGTTGCGGGCCCGGCGGAGCAGGCGGCACCAAGGGCAACCCCATCAACCCCGCAAGGACCCCCCCCTGGGGTCCTCACCCGAGGCCCATTTGCTGGCAGTGGCGCAGCAGCCTCCCCCCTCCGCGTCGCGTCATTCCGGGAAGCTGAGGGGAAGCGGAGAGGAAGCGAGGAAGGAAGGAGGGGAACGAGACACCGGGCCGAGCCTGCCTTCCGAAATGTCGACCAAGAATTTCCGCGTCAGCGACGGCGACTGGATCTGCCCGGACAAAAAGTGAGCGGAGGCGGAGGAAGAAGAGGCAGCGAAGGGAGAAAGGCCGGGCGGGCGAGGGAGAGGCTTGGGCCTGGGGCGGGACCCGGGGAGCGGTGAGGCCTCGGCCCCAGTGGTGTCGCGGGGGCCGGGGAGGCGAAGGCGCGGGCGGGCGGAGGGAGCGCGCTTCTCTCTCTCTCTCTCTCTCTCTCTCTCACACACACACACACACACACACACACACACACACGCCGCTTTCCCGGGGATACGGAGAGGTAGGGCCGCCGCTGCTTCTGCTGGGCCCGCTTTCCCTCACCCCCTTTAATGGTCCTTTTGTCAAGCGGCGCTCTCGCCGGCGGGGAGCGGGATGGATGGAGAAACGCGCGACCTTGCTTTGCCCGTTTTTGTTGTTGCTGCCGTTTCCGCCGGTCGTCCTCCTGAGCTGCTTCGTTTCCCCCTGCAGAATATTCCTGCCTGCGGGTGTTAGCCGCTTTGAGACTCCTTCGGGTAGTGATAAAGCGGGATATCAAATCCAAACTCCTCTTCTTCTTCTTCTTCCGGCCGTTCATTTGTTTGTTTATTGAGTTTGTATCCCTCCTTTCTTCTAACGTTCGGCTTCATTGCAAGGGCCAGGGCTGTAGTGAGTGAGAGCACACGCTCCAACATTTCTAATAATAATAATAATAATAATCGAATGCCTCGATGTGGGTTTACCTGTATAATGTTAATAATGCTGCCCGTGTTTTGTTTTGTTTTTACTTGTGTATCTTTTGATGTTTTTATTGAGAAATGTTTTTCTGATTATCGGTCGAATAAAGGAAAAGAAAGTGAGATAATAATAATAATATTTATACCCCGCCCATCTGGCTGGGTTTCCTCAGTCACTCTGGGCGGCTCCCAACAGAATATTAATAATGATTATAAGAATAAAGTGATAAAACATTTCTCCCATGAAAATAAAAGGTAAAGGGACCCCTGACCATTTGGTACAGTTGTGTCCGACTCTGGGGTTGCGGCGCCCATCTCGCTTTATTGGCCGAGAGCCGCCGTACAGCTTCCGGGTCATGTGGCCAGCATGACTAAGCCGCTTCTGGCGAACCAGAGCAGCGCACGGAAACACCGTTTACCTTCCCGCCGGAGCGGTTCCTATTTATCTACTTGCACTTTGACATGCTTTCGAACTGCTAGGTTGACAGGAGCTGGGACCGAGCAACGGGAGCTCACCCCGTCGCAGGGATTCGAACCTCTGACCTTCTGATCAGCAAGTGGTTTAACCCACAGCGCCACCTGGGTCCCTTTTTCCCATGTAAATAGGGATACCACAATTCCATAACGATCATTTTTTATATTTATACCCCACACATCTGACTGGGTTGCCCTAGCCACTCTGGACGGCTTTCAACATATATAAAAACATAATGAAACATTAAACATTTTTCTTTTTAAAAAAAGACCACTTCCCTATACAGGATTGCCTTCAGGCAGCTCAGGAGTCAGATAACTCCATACTCTTCAACATTTCTCCAGTGCTAATAGGGACATCCCTAAGGAAAAGTAGGAAATTCTGGGATCAAATCAGAAACTGGGACAGCTTCTCTAAATCAGGGATGTCCCTGGAAAATAGGGACATCCCCTCCAACATTTTCCCCCTGAAAATAAAGACGTCCTATGTAAAAGTGGTACATTCCAGGATCAAGTCAGAAATACGGGACTGTCCCTGGAAAATAGGGACACTTGGAGGATCTGTGAGAGGGAGATAGACTTTGAAATATTCTCCACGCAATGTGTAATTCAGTACATCTTTTATCACATGCCCCCTTTTTCTTACTCATCTCTTCTTTTTTTGCACTGCCATTCTGGCAAAACAAGTTCAGCTGAGTTCAGTAGGGTTTAGGCTCAATGTGCGGGGTTGCTGCCTCGTAGTGGATGCTTTTCTGTTCAAAATGTGCTGCATTGCCTTTTGAAGCAAAGCAGCTACCGGTATGTTTGCTATGAGGGATGCATGGGATGTTCTGTGGATGTTTTTTGACAATTGTTTTAGGAAACCTGGCAGACTTAAATGGCCATAGCAGTAGAAAGTTATGGGGTAACGACAATCATAATGTCTGCAGAAATGAAAGATAAATGTGCCGGTCTCTGTTGGAACAAGTTCAAATTATTACATTTTCAAATCTCATGCTGGAACTAGCTAAAATACCATGCAGTAGTGAGCAAGCTAAGAACTTGAAAATGCATTGGTGGGAAACTATATTGTTCAGCCGTTTACACATTTTTATCACTCATTGTATGTGTTTCAGATAGTATTTTTAAAAGCCAGTGAATGCTAAACACTTAACATATACTGGTATAAAACATATAAAATTGAGTCATTGGCTGTGTTTATGCATTGCTGAGCCATGTTTTATTTTAACCATGGCTTGTTCAACAAACTACAGATCACCTCACCAGTGAGGAAACAAGCTCCACCTTTTTATTTTTGCTTGCTTTCAGCTACTTTTGCTGGGTTCAGGTATAATGCCTAGCATTTGTTAAAACAGCCCTGGTCCATAAGCCAACATCAAATCAGCATTTCACAATGAGGGTTATTGACCGGGGGGGGGGGAGCCATGGTTACGCTATTGGGCTGAATCTGGACAGTGTTTTATGCAAACCAAGTCATTGACTACAGCATTGGTCCTCAAACGTTTTTCCTCTGGGCCACACTTTCATAATATAAATTTGCTCATGCCATACTTAATTTTTTATTGATAAGAAATACATTGGAATAGGGAAACTGATTTTGAAAAGATATCTAGTCTGCAAATTATACACACACATATTAATATAATATATTTGTACCATTCTATACTATACTACACTGAAATATTTAAATGTTTCTTTGTCCTTGAATATTTCCACCATGCTTGCCATCCTTTCCTGCCACACCAGTGTAGTGTTTTGAGAACCACTGGACTAATGCAACTGACTACAACTCTTAGAATCCTTTATCTTTGGCAGTTTAGGCTGGGGCTGATGGCAATTGGAGTCCAGCAACATCTAGAGCACCACAGGTTCCTTATCACTGAGCTAAAACATGCCAGCTATAAAGCATTTTTTATATATACAAAGCTTCTGAAAGCCCTGTTGCCCAAGTGCCTTATTTAGAAGATGACCAGTATCTTGCCAGAGGTAATACAAACTCAATTTCAGTAATGGTGTTACCGGTACTACTGAAATGTTTAGGTATAAAGTCACACAGTAGTAAAGTTTCCAGTGAGTTATTAACATACTGTGTTGCATATTTTTTGCATGGGAGAAGAATATTCAAAAGTTAATGAGGTGCAAGCAACATGAATATCTTGAGACTGACTCTATATTTGTGTTTAGAAATTTAGTTTTAAAATGTAGACTGCAATCCTAAGCATACTAACTGGAAAGAAATCCCATTAAACTCGGTATAACTTTAAAGTTACTGTTTAGTATCATGTTTAGAAAAAATGGCTCTTCAGTCATGTTTCCTTTTTTTGAAGGTGTGGAAACGTTAACTTTGCTAGAAGAACCAGTTGCAACAGATGTGGTCGAGGTAATTATAAGTTATGCTTCTTTTGAGAGGGAAATTGATTGCAGGAACTCCAATTTATAATAAATTGTTTGAATCTTGTTAACCTTTCAGAAAAAACCACAGAGGCCAAGATGATGAAAGCTGGGGGAACTGAGATAGGAAAGACACTTGCTGAAAAAAGCCGTGGTCTATTCAGTGCTAATGATTGGCAGTGTAAAACGTATGTTTATCCTAAAGCTCTAGTTCATTTCTAGTTTCTATTAAACGTGTGTGCTTTTTCTCTTTTAATATCCAATTGTCTATTTTTAGCTGTCTGTTTTTCTTCCTTTTCTTTATTATCCACATGTATTTCCTACTTTTTATGCAAACCAATCCTATGTATGTTTACTCAGAAGTAAGTCCCATTGTGCGCATAGGATTCCAGTGTTTGTTGCGTATGTTGTTGAATTGTTTTCACTACACAAAATAAATTTTCACCAATGTACCTGCTATAAATGGAGATCATTCTTGTCAGTTCTGTATTTTGATTAAAAGTTGTTTAAATATCAGTGATATTCACTACTGTATGCTTAAAATATATTGGAAGTAATAAAATGACTCTTGTAGGTCTTAAAAATGGGTTTTAAAATTTAAGGTATTGACTAGTTTAATTTCTTAATTTTTGAACCAATGTAGTTCCTGTATTTAAACTGTCAACCATGTGTTTTTCTTCTCAAAGATGTGGCAACGTTAATTGGGCCAGGAGATCAGAATGCAATATGTGCAACACTCCAAAATATGCCAAACTTGAGGAAAGGACAGGTAATTGTTTCAAATTATCTAAAATAATGTTTTTAGAGATACAGCACATGCAACCATGTTCCCTCCTCCTTTGTGAGCAGCTTTTGCGATAAAGCCATGTTGAACTTTGGGAACTGTTGGCTTGGAACCAAAAGCATTCCACACATTGCTTAATTTTGCTTTTGCTTTAGCCATTTTCTCTGGGGTTGCGGCAATTTGAAGTCAAGTTTCTGAGAGATTTGGGTGTGTCCTGGCCTTTGTGATTTGCCAAAAATATACCTAGACTTGGAAAGAAAATGAAAAGCTGCTGAAAGGGCACCAAAACATCTCGGTAGACCATAATGGTGAAATAAGAGATCCCAGAACTTCTTCAAGAGTTACTGAGATTTCCAGACATCTTACTTCACATGTTGAGAGAACATAGGTGAAGAGCCTTGTTCTCAGCCCCCTTGTGTTGCTAATAACTAGACCCTTGAGATCTTTATGTTTTAAGCTAGTTTTGGTTCTGTATGCTACATTATAGCACTTGTCAACAAGTTAGCTTAATGTGTACACACACAAGAGCCCTTTGTCCCTCGGCCATACATAGCAAATACCACCGCTACATTGATCTGCATGTTTTGTCAATCCCCCTCTTCCCAGCTCCATCAATGTTTAGCACATGCCCTTCCTCTGCCACCTCTCAGCACTAAGGAGTGCTCAGTATGAGAGTTACCGCTCCTCTCTACCACTGTATCCTTGCCTCTTGCAGACCATGTGGAGTAGGGAGGTGCAAGCACTCTGCAGAACATAAGTGGCTTGAGCTTTGAATACTGCCTCAGATTGAGAGGTGCCAGAGAGAGGAGGAAGCTTCTTCCTAACTTCAAAGGAAATGGGTGGCTGAAATGACTGCCACAGAGATGGACAGAGGACGAAGCAGCTGTGGAAGGGGGTCTCCAAGTTCCAAGTGCAGGAAGAAGGCAGGTGTCTTCATGGTCCTGTGCTTCATGGAAAAATCCTCTCTCCACTACCTAGTCAGTTTTGCTCAAGCATTTCTCAGTTCTTGGGAGTGCTCAGCATGTGGGGAGCAAACATCACTATCTGCTGAGTAGAGCACGTGCATACTCAACTCTCTGATCCAATTGACTTTGGCTAGAAGTGACATGTACTTACTTGTAGAGGCAGCAGCAGCAATTACACTGAGCACAACTTAACACTTAGTGGTATTAGACAAGCTTTGAAGAATTGTCACTGAGACTAAGTGACCGCTCTACTCTCTGCTGTAGAAAGAAGCAATGTATAAAGAAAAAAAATAGTCTTCTGTGACCTTAAGTTTGCTTTTTGACATTTCTGAAACTTCTTTTTGCAGGATATGGTGGAGGCTTTAATGAAAGAGAGAATGTTGAATACATAGAACGTGAAGAGTCAGATGGGGAATATGATGAGGTAGGCAGTATGTACCTGGTGTATGTGCATGTAATTGTCAAGATTGAGTACAGGCAACTGAGGATAGTGCATAAAGCCAAAACCGTGCATAGTCAAAACATATGGATTCAATGGCAGGTGGGGTTGCCAGAGTCTCTTTTCCCAGAAAACTGCTCCCTTTATAATTTTTCTCTTAAAAATTGCCAAGCGCATAAAGCTGAATGAGTGCAACTTAAATGTGCATAAGTTGTAAGTTACGTATATAGCAGTAAGCTTCGTCCAAGTATTTAAAAGTAGTTCTCTAGATGTAGGTTGTACAGGCAACCCCTGATTTGCTTGGGGGTTGCGTTCCTGGCCCCTGCGCATATTGGGGTGTTGTAAGCCTGCTCCGCCCCCTTTTCTGGCTACTGGGTTGCTGCAATGTGCATATGTATGATTGTGCATGCATTGAACAACAGTACACTCTTATGAATACAATGCAACCTCTTTCAGTTTGGTCGCAAAAAGAAAAAATACAGAGGGAAGCCTGTTGGTCCTGCATCTATCCTAAAGGAAGTTGAAGATAAGGAATCTGAAGGAGAAGGAGAAGAGGATGAGGATGAGGATGGAGATCTGTCAAAGTATAAGTTGGATGAGGTAAAACCATTCTGTCTTGTTTCCTTCTTGGCTAAATTCACACAGCTAAACCTTAATTTTGACTGCTGTTCAGAATTCATAGACGGCTAATGTGAGTGAACTAGCAAGTTCGCTTGGTGCCTTCTTCCTGTGTTCAGTGGCAAACAACAAACAAGGCACGGTTTCCCTTGCCCCTCCATAAAAAAAGAAGAAAATACTGAATCCAGTTTTGGAGTTGGCTATATTCCAAGACAGCCATAAAAATAAATATATTGGGGAGGTGTTAAGCATGACAGGATGTGCAAATTTTAAAAGTACTGCCTTTATTGAGAAGGTTCCTTTTCGGTATAGTTGCAATGAACTCATTGGGATCAACAGTACCCCACAAGGTAAAGTATATAAATCTATGAGAACAGTGTGTGGGGTCTACCTGACCCTACAGTTTTTTTAAACATTAAAAAACAACATACTGTGCCATTAACATGTATGCAACTATAACGGTTACAGAAGTAAGCAAAGCAATAATCATTAGTTGTAAATTAGCTGTAACAATAACACATAGATTGCACTCATACACATGCTATTCAAGTCCTCTATGGCAACTGCCACATTTCACAACTGCAGGAGTATGAAAGAAAATGGTTACATGAAAGGTTGACTACCTTTGAGATGATACCTGCACTTGCTCTTGGTGTGAGCAGTGGCAAAGCTCTAACAGTTCTTAGTCTGCCTTTCTCAACATCTCAGGCAAGTTGGCTATAATTTAGAAGCAGGTTCCTACAGGAGGCAGCAGTTCTTCACATAACCATGTACTAACCTGTATGTCAAATTGGCATAGGATAATGTACAGTATGGAAAGGAAAAGGAAGCGGTGCTAGATGTGACCCCCTCGTATTGAATTAGTAAAGACAGCACCTTAGGGTTATGCATGTGCCACATGCACAAATGCTTATGAATGCATGCACAATAGCCTAAGGCAAGATTCAATGCCTTTCCTTCCAATGTAATGGAAAATAGACTCTCTAATGGACAGGTATCTCTTTTATGCGATTGTAACTGTGGAGCACCTGAATCCCTGCATCACATACTCCTTAGCTGTCCTTACTATTCCTCGCTCAGGAGTAAGTTTCTTGCCCCATACTTAGTGGGAGGCGCGGATGATGGCAATGAAACCAAACTAAGATTTCTATTGAACGACGAAAATCCATCTAGATCACGCACTGTTGCCAAATACCTGAACAGAGTCTTAGCTTTAAAGAAAGAAAGAAAAAAAGGGATTTGGTATGGCCAGGAGAATCCCGCAAATCCAGGAGCCACAATGCAAAAATAGGAAGACGGACAGTCTGTGTTTTTATCTAGTAACGAGCAGAAGGTTTCTCCCTCTGCCGAAGGTTTTAAATATTGTATGTTGTGTAGGAATTGTGTTTTTTATGTGTTGGGCCAATGGCCGTAAATAAAACTTACTTACTTACTTACTTACTTACTTACTTACTAATGCACAATAGCCAGCTGAAATATCCAGTTTTGACAACGGGCAAATACAGATGAATACATGAGAAATGCTTGTTCTTAGAAAATTAATTTTTCCCTCAAAAGAAATTTTATTGCAACTTGACCATGTATGTTTCATTTTTTTAACCACATTTTTTATCCTCAAATGAACTAGGAGCAGCACACATTCAGTTATTCCATTTCATCTTCACACCTCTGTGACGTAAGTTAGGCTTCAGAGGCCACTTGGTCTTTGAGTTGCCATATTTCCAAAAGTGAAAATCTAGACAGAGTTGTTGAGCCTTTTTTTGTTTTATCATATGTGAATCTGTTTACACATCGTCGTCCTCTCCACCCAAGTGCCCCATGGCTCCTCAGACGTCACCGCAGCCCTCTGTTCTTCCACTGCCATTGCAGAGTGGCTGAGCCGTGGCAGGTAGAAGGCTGAAGGTGACATTGTGTGCGTTCTCCCTCCAGCGCCACGGGTAGACCTTGAAGTCGCTGAAGCCCGGGCTGGTGGGAATGGGCGGCAGCAGCTGGGCGGGGCCATTGCTGCCTTCATGGGGTGGCTTGATAAGGGTGATCTTGATGTTTCCCGGGCACAGGACAACGGGCGTAGGAGTGCCCGGCTGCTCAGGTATCCTGCACCACGACTCGGGCTTCTGCACAGTGTGATCTGCTGCCCCGCTACCATTGCTCTCATTGCCCGGAGGTGACACCTCAGGTGTGCCTGGCAGGGAAGTAGGCAGAACTCCGCAGCTGCAGTGTCTTTCCACACACTGCTTGTCACCCAAAAGTGGCCGCAACCCTGACCACCGGACATGGTTGCCATTTTCTAAGTCCGATTCCTGGATGTCTCCAGGTTTTCCCGGACATATGGCAGCCCTGCCTGGTCTGCGTTATGGCTAAGTAAGGATTCCATCCATGTTTCCCTGGACAGTTTATTTTATTTGTTTTATAAATAAAGGTAAGTATGTAGCAAGTTGTTTAACTGCACCGTATTAGAGTGTTTTGAGGTAGGACAAAGACATACACAGTATAAATGAAATACTTTTCCGAATGCTTTCTTTCTAACAAAAATAACTTGTTGGGGTTTTTTTCAGGATGAAGATGAAGAAGATGCAGATCTCTCAAAATATAATCTTGATGCTAGCGAGGAAGAAGATTCCACCAAGAAGAAATCTACAACTAGGCGCAGCCGTTCCAAGTCTCGATCTTCTCATTCACGATCTTCATCTCGCTCATCCTCCCACTCAAGCTCAAGGTCTAGGTCCAGGTAAACGGGTACAGGTCAAGGGTAACGCCAGACAAAATGTCAGTATCTAACTTTCTTTATTTACATCTCTTTTGTGATTGATTTTTTTTACTTTTTATTTTTCACGGTTTGAGTTAAGCTAATAAATCTTACATATCTAGCCTGCACAGGTAGTCTGTGCTTAAACTGAGAAAATTGCAGTTGCTCACTATAAATGTTAGGGTACATGTTAGTGTAATAGACAGTGTAAGTGAACATTTTCTTATTGACCAAGATCATTTTAATTTTATATCTCTAAACAAACAGGGTTTCTCTGTCACTCTTGCTGGTTAGGTTTGTGATGGCACCGAATATTTGATACCAGTTTTTTGCTTCATCAGAAGTACTATTATATACTCCATTTCCATGGTGTGTCAGTTGCAGGAAATGCTGTATGAACCCTGGCAAATAAAACAATTCTTTGGTGACTTATAGGCTGGATAATCCAGTTAACAATGGTTATTTTTCCCCAGCATTCTGTATTCTCTGTATTGGAGATCACCTTATGTAGCCACTGTCCTGTATATAGAATAATACTGTAAGGGCTCTGTAATGTCTCCTCGAGAGTAATCAGCCAGACCATGTTGTCTGCTAAACTAATTGCTTTTATTTACAAAAGTACACATCAGAGCTCCTAAGGTTCATGACCGCTTGAGTCAGTTCCAGCTTCAGGGAGTGGCATTTTGCGGCTCCGCCCCCAGCATAAGAGTTTTGGGAAGCCGAAGCGCCTCTTCTCTTTCCGCTTTATACCCCTGCACAGCTGTGGACTGGCGCTGTGCTGCTCCGTCAGACACTCGGCCCCTCCAGTAGGTGTTCCTGGGTCTCTGCTAGCATCTTCAAGCCCTTGCAACCCCCTGGCTGCCTGCAGTTCCTCTTCCCCACCACTGTTGCTTTCCTGGCTCTCCTGAGAACTGCTCTCCGACATGACTTCTCCCCCTCTCCAACCGCCTTCCCCCGTCAGCTTGGCTCTGGGCGAGGGCAGGTCCCTGACAAATACTATTGAGACAAGATAATTCTACATAATTATTGCAGAACATCGAATAAATGAAGATATTTAATTTGTCAGTTTGCTGGTTGAAACTTTGGAGAAATGTATGGTAGTTTGGTAAATAATTTTTGAAGTTATTGACACTCATATGCCTTTTGGGTGCTAGTTAAGCCACAAATGCAATTTTAATGTCAAATGTGTTTCCTAGTGGTTATGTTCTTTGAGAATAAACTCCTGGCAGGCAATAAAAAATGTTTCCCAAGTGGAATTGAAATTTTGAGACAAACTTCTTCATTAATATGGAACAGTGCTACGGGAACACTTCTTAATTTGGGAATTGTGGAATCCACTGTGCCTCCATGCTTGGCTTATACATACATGCCAGGCTTCTTGAACAGCCCCTTCCTGAAAATAGTGGTTGGAAAAATAATTGTAGAATGTTCACTGGTCTATGTGAGACGGATGGGTGTCTCCTCGGAAGTAAGCATCCACAAAACGCAGTCTGCTAAACTAAGCACTTTATTTCATAACATTGATAATCCAGACCTTGCGATTATGCATCCGACCCCTCGGAGTCAGATCCTTCTAGTACGGATTTGCGGCTCCGCCCCCAGCATAGGAGCTTCGGAAAGCCTAGTCTCCGCCTCTCCTTTTTCCGCTTCCGCGCCCTTGACCTGGGCAGCCCTACGGCTCCCCCTTCCCTTTCGCTTTCACCTTCCCCGCTTGTGGTATCTGATGCTCCGGTAGGCTCTCTAAGCCTCAACTCCTCCTCGGTCTCCATATTCTGATCCCTTCCCATTGGCTGTGCTAGCGCTCTGGTGGAGCTTTCCTCCCATTGCTGCACTACCTGCTCTGGCGTCAGCAGGGGCTGTGCCTGTTCCTGATCCCAGACCCTCAATAACTCTTCGGGCGTCAGCGGAGCCCTATCTAGGTCAGCTGTCTCCTCTGGCACCGCTTCGGAAACCGGCCAGCCCCTGACATCCATCCCCCCTTCCAAGCCCCCCTTCCCCTCCTGAAAAGGCACACCTGGTTGGGGCAGATTGGTTTCGGAGTCCCTTGCTAGATCTCCCAGCTCCCCCCACGACTCGTCTGCTGTGTCAGGGGAGGAAGGGAAACCTAAGAATATTGTGGTGTCTCCACTGGACGATGAGGCAAATATGTCTTCCCAATCCTCCCTGGCCATGGGTGGAGAAAGGGGTTCTGCACTCTCGGTCCCTTCTCCTACCATTGGGTACCCTTCACTCCCCCCTGATGGTGGGAAACCCCAGAAGTCCCCTTCCTCCGAGTCTGTGGGCTGAAACACGTCTCTTAGTTGCCAACGGTATGGTTTGGGCTTGTGCGGGAATAGTTCGTGAAATTCCCACACCAGATGCTCCTTGGTGACTTCCTCTGCCGGGATCCATGCATTTTCCGACGCTGGCTCCCCCTCCCACGCTACCAAATACTGCAGTTCATCCCCTTGCCACCTGGAGTCCAAAATCTCGGTGGCCTCGTTGAAGAGTTCCGGTTCCACCATCGGTAACCCCTGCGACCCCTGCTGGTAGCCCTGTTGGTACCTGTGAGGTTCCCTGTACTTGGACAGGAGAGACCTGTGGAACACCGGGTGAATCCTCATGTCGTCCGTCAGTCGCAGTTTGAAAGCCACGGGGTTGATCTGCTCCACTACCTCAAAAGGCCCCAGTCTACGTTGCTGCAGCTTCTTGCACCTGCCGCGAATGGGCAGCCCTTGTGTGGACAACCATACCATATCTCCCACCTGGATGTCCTCCCCCTCCCTGCGGTGCCGGTCCGCTGCCGTCTTGTAGGCTGCTTTAGCCCGCTCCAAATTGTCACTGAGCAATTGGTGCAATGCTTCCAACTCCTCAGCGAAAATCTGTGCAGCGGGCACGTCTCCATCCCCCTGTTCCCCCTCCCTTCCCGGAAAGGCCCTGGGGTGGCTGCCGTAGATCGCCTGGAACGGGGACATGCCTGCCGAGGAGTGTTGAGCATTGTTGTACGAAAACTCTGCAAGGGCAAGTTTGTCACTCCAGTCGCTGTGTTGCTGGGAAGCATAACAGCGCAAATACTGCTGCAGTATGGAATTAACACGCTCCGATTGACCGTTAGTTTGAGGATGGCGTGCTGAAGATAGACACACCTGCACCTTCAAGATCTGCATGAGCTTGCGCCAGAAACGGGAGGTAAATTGGGCGCCGCGATCCGAAATTACTCTCACTGGCATACCATGCAGCTTGAACACGTGCTGCATAAACAACCGGGCCGTCTCCTCCGCCGACACCACTTTGGGGCAGGCAATGAAGTGAGCCATCTTGGTCAGGAGATCCACTACGACTAGTACAGCCGTGTTGCCCTTGGACTTGGGGAGATCCGTGACAAAGTCCAGCGAAACCGCTTCCCAGGGCTTGCTTGGGGTGGGAAGCGGTTCCAGTAGTCCTGCTGGTACCCTTCTCTCCCCCTTGGCCCTTTGGCAGACCTCGCACCCCCTGACGTAGTCCTTAACGTCCTGCCTGACCTTTGGCCACCAGAATTCTCTAGTGACCAGTATCATGGTTTTGAATTGCCCAAAGTGCCCTGCTGTGGGGTTGTCATGAAGCTGTCTGAGAATTTTGGCCCTCATATCCTCCCCTGGCACATACAGTGCCCCCTTGTACACCAGTAGCCCCTCCTTTTCCTCAAACCCTCCTGCCCTGGGATTCCCCTCCTTGAGTTCCCTCAGTTTGTTCTGGGCAAAAGCGTCCGCCTGTGTGAGGCGCACCAGTTCTTCCCTACCACCCAATGTCGCCCCACACCGCCACTGTTCAGGCTTGAAGATGGCCCTTGCCACCGGAGGTCCTTCATCTTCCATGTATTCTGGCTTCCTGGATAGGGCGTCCGCCCTGCTGTTCTGCTCGCCAGGAACATACTGGATGTGGAAATTGAATTCCGCAAAAAACTCTGCCCATCGCATTTGGCGCTGGTTGAGCACTCTAGCCGTGCGCCAGTACTCCAGGTTCTTGTGATCAGTGTGAACCTGGATTTGGTGTTGCGCCCCCACCAAGAAGTGGCGCCAGTGTTTGAATGCTGCGACCACTGCCAACAGTTCTTTGTCCCAAATGGCGTAATGGGCCTCAGACCGGGACAGCTTCCTGGAATAGAACGCACAGGGCCGCCATTCCTTTGCTGGATCTTGCTGCAGTAGTATCGCTCCTATGGCTCGATCTGATGCATCTGTCTCTATTCTGATGGGCTTGCTGGGGTTCACATGCAGCAACTGCTCCTCTGAGGCGAAGACTTTCTTGAGTGTTTCAAAGGCTTGTTGCGCCTTGTCCGTCCACTTAAACTTCTTCTTGCCTCTCAAGCAGTCCGTAATTGGTGCTGTCATGTCTGCGAACGCCCTTACGAACTTGCGATAAAAATTTGCGAAGCCGACGAAGCGCTGCACGTCCTTCTTGGTCTTGGGGCTTTTCCATTGCAGGATCGCCTCCACCTTATTGGTATCCATGGCTATTCCTGTATCTGAGAGTCGGTAGCCTAGGAAGTCCACCTCCGTGGTGTGGAACCGGCACTTCTCCAGCTTGACCGCTAATTGGTGTTCCTGGAGTCTCTGCAGTACTTCCTTTACGTGGTGCACGTGCTCCTCTGGGTTCTGAGAGTACACCAGCACGTCATCTAAATAGACCACTGCCTGTTTGTACAGCAGGGGTCCCAACACGTGATGCATGAACGCTTGGAAGCATTGACTACCTCCCTGGAGGCCGAAGGGCATCACGAGGAACTCATAAGCACCCAGGGGTGTGAACATGGTTGTTTTCCACTCATCGCCTTCTCTGATCCTGATTAGGTTGTACGCACCCCTCAGGTCCAGCTTGGTGAAGATCCTGCCCTTGCGTACCGCCGCCAGCAGGTCGTCGATCTTCGGCATGGGGTAGGAGACAGGGAGGGTCAGGGAGTTGAGAATTCGATAGTCACAAATCAATCTCCGTTGGGGGGTGTCCTTTTTGTCCACCCAGAACACTGGGCTGCCCCCTACAGCCTTGCTTTCCCTGATGAACCCTCTGGCCAGGTTTTTGTCAATGAAGTCCTTCAGATCTGCCATCTCCTGCTCCGACATTGAATAAAGCTTGCCCGGTGGCAGCTGAGCTCCTGGCACCAGGTCGATTCGGCAGTCGTAGGGGCGGTGGGGGGGTAGCTTGTCTGCTTCCCTTTCGTTAAACACCTGTTGAAACTCCGCATATTGCGCAGGGAGGGTGACTTCCCCTGCTTGCATCACGGCAGCCTTTGCCTGCTCCTTGGGATTGAGCTGCTGCAAGCAATTCTCCATGCAATACGCAGAACCAAACACTAGAGAGCGCTGATGCCAGCTCACTACTGGGTCATGTCTGTCCAGCCACCCCATCCCCAGTATTAAGGGGGGGCCTGCTAACGTGGTGACGTGGAAAGCAATAACTTCAGAGTGCCTTCCCATCCCCATCCGCATAGGTGGAGCGCTTTGCGTGACCGCCCCTCCTTTTAATTCCCTCCCATCAATGGTGGTGACTTGCAAGGGGACAGGCAAAGGCAGGAGGTGAAGCTGGTGCTGCCGTGCAAAGTCTATATCCATGAAATCAGCCGATGCTCCCGAATCTACCAAGGCGGGAACTTGCATGGTGAAGCCATTGGGTAGCTCCAGTGTGACTTCCATCACGATGCCTGGCTTGGGAGGGTTGGGGAGGGTGTGCTCGGGCGGGCTGGGGGGAGGCGTCTCTGGTGCGTTGCTGGGGGGACCTTTTACTGCTCCTGAGCCGGGCTGGCCGTCCCCGTGACTTGCCAGCCGGCATTCCCGTTTCCCTGCCTCGGCGTCTGCTCCTCCCCTTCTCCTGTTACAGCCCCCGTCATGCCTTGCCACACCCTTTTCTTATTACACGCTTTTGCGAGGTGTCCTATTTGGTGACACACATAGCATTTTCTGGGCGCCTTCCCGCCTTGCGTGTCACTCCCCTTGGCAACCGTTGCGTTTGAAATAGGGCGCGCGCGCGCTCCTCCCAATTCCATGGGCGTTTCTTCCGGGAGGTGCGTCTGCGCGCCAGCCGGTCTCTCTGTTGGTGTGGGAATGCGGAAGTTGAACCACCTTCCCGCCTTCCCCTCCTTCCTGCTTTTGTCTCTGAGTTCCAGTCTAATGCCGATTGCCATCGCTGCTTCGGTGAGGCTTTTCATGTCATTGTAGGGACCCCCCCTCGCCAAAGAGTCTTTTACTTCATCGGCCAGACCTAACTTAAAGAGCGCTATCATTTGAGGCGTATTGATTTCCCATCCCAGACGATGGGTTAACGACAAAAACTTTGCCTGGTACTCGCGCACCGTCATATTCCCTTGCCTCAAAAGCAAAAGTTCCTGCGCTTCCAATTCCTGTTCCGAACTGCTCGTATAAACAGCGTCCATCGCTTTAAAGAACTCCTTTACTCTCTGAAGCGCTGGGTCCTTGGCCATAATCAGTGGCCTCACCCAATCTCGAGCATGTAATTCAAAATGCGAAATTACAAATCCGACCTGCTCTTCCTCATTTTTAAATGAGTCTTTTTGTAGTTCCAGGGCATATAGCATGTCCGTTCTAAAACCTATGTACTGTTCTGGTCTGCCCTGAAACCTGCTGGTTAGCATGGTCATTCGCCTGCCCGCCTGCGCACTCCTGCCCTGCTCAGCGTGGATCCTTGCCTCCTCCAACCTGGCTTGACTAATTCGGTACAGTACCTCTAGCTCACGAGCTCTATCTTCCCAGGTAGGGGCACCTCCACCGCCGGCTCCTTGGGCAGCTAACGCTGCGGCTTCTTCCGCGCTGCTCATGCTGGTCGTGCTTTACTTCTGAGGAGGTGACGATGACTAGAAGGATGCTGTGAGACGGATGGGTGTCTCCTCGGAAGTAAGCATCCACAAAACGCAGTCTGCTAAACTAAGCACTTTATTTCATAACATTGATAATCCAGACCTTGCGATTATGCATCCGACCCCTCGGAGTCAGATCCTTCTAGTACGGATTTGCGGCTCCGCCCCCAGCATAGGAGCTTCGGAAAGCCTAGTCTCCGCCTCTCCTTTTTCCGCTTCCGCGCCCTTGACCTGGGCAGCCCTACGGCTCCCCCTTCCCTTTCGCTTTCACCTTCCCCGCTTGTGGTATCTGATGCTCCGGTAGGCTCTCTAAGCCTCAACTCCTCCTCGGTCTCCATATTCTGATCCCTTCCCATTGGCTGTGCTAGCGCTCTGGTGGAGCTTTCCTCCCATTGCTGCACTACCTGCTCTGGCGTCAGCAGGGGCTGTGCCTGTTCCTGATCCCAGACCCTCAATAACTCTTCGGGCGTCAGCGGAGCCCTATCTAGGTCAGCTGTCTCCTCTGGCACCGCTTCGGAAACCGGCCAGCCCCTGACAGTCTATTAGAATAAATCTTTAACTCTTGCCTTCAGAGCATCCTAGCATTTATTTTTTGACACAAATCTAGCATTGGAAGTTGGCTTCTTTACATTATTTACAATATCTGGTTTTCAATTTTGAGCCAAATATTTCTTACTAACTTTTAATGTTTAAAAGTAAAATTTTGGAATTTTTTGTCTATGCAGCTTATACACTGAGGTTAATAACTGATGATATTCTTAACATTTTAAGGTACCTTAATATTTTATCTTTTATTGATCAGGATCCAAAGAACCCTGAAAGCCCACAAGGGGCTTGGGCTTGTATTTCTTTAATGACATTCCCTTTTTACTAAGTGGCAAACTGCTTTTAAAACTTTAGAATGT
Source organism: Darevskia mixta (assembly GCA_034641385.1). Lineage (NCBI taxonomy): Eukaryota > Metazoa > Chordata > Lepidosauria > Squamata > Lacertidae > Darevskia > Darevskia mixta. The sequence goes on from JAWWNH010000029.1 coordinate 13,284,551, forward strand.
TTAAAAACCAGCTTGTGACATTGTATGGAAGTTAGGTATTCAAAGCAAAAATCTGTTCAACTAGCTTAGCACATTCTGCTTCTGTTACCTCAAAGCAGCTTTTTGGATCCTGACCAACCACTTATTAAATGCTGTGAAGGAAATAAAAATTATTTTCACTTCCAATACAAATTACACGAAAGAGTAGATTTCCATTTGATTCTTATATTTTTATTCACAAAAAAAATTAAAATCCTTCATGTTGTTTCAGGTCAAGAAGCTCTTCCAGCTCAAGGTCAAGATCTCATTCCACTTCCAGAGAACGTTCTAGATCTCGTGGGTCGAAATCAAGGTGAATGAGGTAGCAACCTCTCTGCTTGTCAGAGAGAGACAGAGGCGAAAAGATCACCAGAAATTACTGTTTTATTTTGAATATTTTGTTCTCACATATAATTTTTGTTCAATGCAATAACAATAGTAATGAACTTGTTATAAAAATTGTTGTATCATAAATATACTTCACTGATGTAAAAGGCTTTAAAAACGTACCAGTCCTCTTTTCTGATAAATCTCAATCAACAGAGCCCAATTTCTCTCTTTCATAGACAGCACAAAGAGAGAGAGGTCTATGTAGTTCTGGACCTCACAAAACTTGCCCAAAGCAGATTGGGAAATCCAGTTGGGAATATTGAATATGTGCACCGGTCTCCCTCGGACTGCCCTGATATTTTGTGTGTGTCCATATGCACTAGGGGAAAAGATAAAGGGTTGTACCCTATGACACAGGAAGAGCATTGGCTTATGGTATACAGAATGTAGCAGCCAAATTGTTCACAGGAGCAAATGTTAGTCATTTACTGTGAGAGCTGCACCAGTTCGCTATTTACTACCAGACAGGTGTAAAGTTTTTTGTGTTAATTCACAACTTGAGTTCAAAGTGCCTTACAGACCACTTAATTCCTTCTGCTCCAATTTGATCACTGAAATAGTCTGATGGGGCACTTTTGGTGGTTCTCCACGCCCCCGAGGTTCAATTGACCTTTACCAGGAACTAAACCTTGAATGTGATAGGCAGTGTATCCTGTGGAATTCTCTCCAAATAAAAATCCATCAGGAGTAATCCCTACTTTCTTTCAGACCCTTGTAACAGCCTTCTACCAATCCTTTCTTACTGATATTTTTTACTGTTGAGCACTGTGCTTTATGTTTTATACTACCTTGTTATATTTTCTGTGAAGCTATGGTTTATAAAGTAAATGAAATAGAATGCGTGAGAGCCAATGCAGTGTGCAGTCGCATGTGCCTACGCAATGCGACTTCTGTATGTATATAAGATTACTGTGGCCGTACAGTCTTCCTAATGACTATACTTGTTTTCAAAGGTCTGTGAAATGCATACAGTATGTAAAATGTCTAAACTAATGCCTCAGCCTCTTTCTTAATGTAGGGAATGTGAATATGTTCATCTCTCACTTTAGACTTAAATTGTTTGCTGTTGCTGAGAAGCAACAATTGCATAAAGCTGAATAATTGCTTCTGCATTGGTCTTGATCATTATATGATCAGTTCTGGTCAGTCTGTGAGTAACTTGCCCACAATCCCATATTGAGAAGCTCTTAAGGCAGAATTCTTATTGGCACAGCAGTAAGTATTTATGTCCTAATATAATTTCATTTTACATTTGCAGTGTGTGTTCTAGATTGGATATATATGTAGTAGATTGTTGCAACCTCGTTATTTATGCTAGGATTAAGTCTGATTTATTTCTTAATAAAGATCCAGCTCCAGATCCGTCAGGGGTTCTTCAACCCCAAGAAAAAGATCTTACTCAAGTTCTCGCTCATCATCTTCCCCCGAGAGAAGCAGAAAGAGAAGCCGATCTAGATCTTCATCTGGTGATCGCAAAAAAAGGCGAACGAAATCACTGTCACCTGAAAGGTTTGGGTTTCTGTAGAATAAGAACGGTTCTTTAAATGTTAACTGTGGAAGGGCTAGAAAAGGAACAGTATAAGTATTGTGTGTTTGAAGATAGCTGTTTTCATTTTTGTAGATTCCATTTATCCCAGCTGATGCTGTTTCTTTTAAAAGATAGTCAAACTTTTTTAGTTAAAAATTTTCATGTATCTTCTTCTCACAAATAAATCAGAAAAAAATGTTTTTAAAGTCCTGAAGCACTCTTAGTTTTTTTCTAGATGATTACAAATGAAGGTATTATTACCTAAAAGTTCTATATTGATGCAAACTGTGGAATGCAGTTATGATACAGAGATGAAGTCCAAATAATTGCGTTCCCAGTTCATATATTCCCCATTTTCTTTCTCCCTCCCAATTCCCCCTCCCCAATGAAAATCACTGCAATTCAAACTTACTTGTTTGCATGCTTTCTTCCATCTTTTATCTTGCAGACACCGAAGGTCATCATCTGGATCTTCTCATTCTGGATCCCGTACAAGTTCTAAAAAGAAATAATATATTAAAACTCAAACACACACGAAAATAGTCCACTGCATGAGACATTTTTAAGAAGTTGGTGTCTTACTTGGTCAGAAGTGCTAAATCCTGCTAGTAGAGATGCATGTTTAATGGAAAACTGCAGCTATTTTAATTCATGAAACAAAATGTAATGAAATATTTTAAGCCATAAATTGCCTCCAGAAAGGTGAGTAGCATGACTTTTTTTTTCTAAGTGCCTGCCCCTTCTAGATTTGACTGGTTTGTTACTTCCCAGTTCTAAGACCCTAATTTTGTTGAAGAACTTTCTATGTTATGCTGCCATCCTGATTTTTTCATTTAGCCTTCACGTTTGCTAGTCACAAAACTACCAAGGGGACAGTTCATTTGATGTTAATATGCACTCTGGTTTCTAAACTGGTCCAGGTAACTCCTTCCCCACCACCAGCCATTCCTGCAAGGATCACAAAAGCTACTGTAGTATATCTTCAGATGCAAAGCAAGAGATACTTCAGAGAGATAACTGCCTTCCATAAACAAGTGTTGTGCTTTCTAAGTGAAAATAAATCCAACTAGAAAACAATTCTTCTTTTAGTAGACAGGATCAAAGTAGACATGTAAGCTACCTTGTGTTGCTTTTTGGATAGTCAGCCAGAAACAAAACTTGGTTACAATTTTGTCCTGGTGCTGGATCTGTGAGTGCTTTCTGGTGGCATGTAACTTCCTAAGTTTTTGGCAGCCACATCCTGGCTAATCAATAGCTCTGTTTTTGCTGCAGCACAAAATATATGCACAGCATCTAAAGGAATGTGTAATTTTCCTTCCTACTGGAGCTTTTCAGGCATCTCTCTCTGTGCCCCTTCCCCCAGAAGCTGTTCCTGAAGTACTCTCTTAAGTCATTCAATTTTAGTACCAGAACTGGACACTGGTGTGCCATCTCCCCCTCCACCCTCAATCGCATGCATGGAATCTTTGGTTTATGCTAAAAATTGAGCCGCTAGTGTATATTAAGATACAATTAAGTACAGGCAACGGCCTTTTTGTGCACATTCAAAGTACAAACGTGTAGGTGTACATCGCTGCAACCAGGAAGTGGCCAGAAAACGGTGTGGGGCAGGGACGTAATGGGCTTACACACACTCCGCTGATGCAAGCAGGGGTCAGGAACTCAGACCCCATGCAAAACAGTTGTGCTCTGTACTAAGATCCAAAGCACTCAGATTTTGTGAAATGTTTTCCAAATGTGTAGAAATGTAATAACAAAATCAGTTTCTTCTAAGTAAAATTCAATTTACACTAGAAAACTATATATTTATAACTCTCCCAGAAAACACTGTGACTCTTCTAAAGTATAAACGCTTACTTAAACAGATCACAAATCATCGCATATCTTTTTGGATGACTGTAAATTTATGGCTTAAAATGCTTCATTAAATTTGTTTTACTAGCAATTATTTGTTAAATACTGACCATTCTTAAGCTCCGTTTGATTGGGAGAAATGTGTCTTCAGTGAGATCCCAAGGTAAGTATGTTAAGGAAGCTTAGTGGTTCTAGGAAAGAAGCTGTATATCTTACTTGTATATTGGATCACCTGCATTTTAAAGCAAACTGCACAACAACAAATTGAGCAGAACTTGTCTTTATTTTATTTTTATTTTATGAACATCTTAATTTTTTTGGACTGATCAAAGACAAAGTAAAATGGTTTTGCTGTAGAAATATTTTGGATAAATTTTGCAGGAAAAAAATGCCCTGTAATCCTGTATTGCTTTCTCTTAGGTATCTTTTCTTTTTCTTTTCTCTCTTTCTTTTTGCTAAGCATAGCTTAGGTTGCACAAGAACAAATAGTCTTTGTAACTGTGCCTCTGACTTCTTGAAAGTCTGTCTAAAAGTGTGAAAATCAGATTTGCTAGATGCTACATGTTAATTTAGTTATTCTTGTGCTTTGTATTCTGAAGTATTGTACCTAACAAGTTCTTAAACTCAGCAAATTATAGGTTAGAGATGACTGGGAAAATTATGGGTTTCATTTGGCTTGGATTAAAATGTACTGGTTTGTTCTATGATGATATAATTCTGTAGACATATGTAAATAAAGCATGTCAATCAAATATGAAGTGTGCATATACTTGAGTTTTAAGTAACACCTGTCTGAATAATTTCAAAAATATTGAATATTCTGCAAGTTATGGGTCTATTCTGAGTATTAATTTAGTTGGTTAAGATCAGAGAGAAGTGTTATTTACACTCCTTGGCTTGGCTCCTGTGCCTCTACAGTGGATTAACTAGCTAACTTTCAGCTTATCTACAGAAAGCAAAGCTCATCTTCCAAAAGTGAAAGAGGTCTGTAAGAGATTGCATCATAGTAACCACCAGCAATAGCAGAGTTCTTAACCTATGCTGCATGGTGTTATTTAGAAATGCTTGCCTTCTATTCTTAAGACTTAGGAAAAGCATGCTTTCTTAAAACAAAACAAAAAAAATTACTTAATGGTTTTTGGAAAGTGTAGTTTCTTACATGCTTCAATATCACTATAATTCCCCCTTGTGCTATAAGCAAATTCCCAGCATGCCCTTCTCAAGCACTTACTGTTCAATTGGTTAATAGAACTGAAAATAAAAGAACACGAACGAGTAATTGAACAAGTCACCTTAGCCAGAGACCATGGCAGTTAAACACACAAGATACAAGAAATACGTACAAAATATTAAGTAAACCTAGTATTAAAAAATCTGATCTAGAACAAATTAATGCAGCATTGAAATCAATAGCCAGCTTTTGTAACTTCACTGTTCTTATTTGGGGATCCTTTTGGCCTAAAGGCCAGCTGATTGTTGCTAGGTACAGGCTGTAAGGCTGTAAAAATGTTTTCCAAAATACATTTCTGATGGGTATTCGTTTTCAGAGCTGCATCTACGTTGTATCAGGAGTGTTGTAGAAGTGATCTGGAGTTATGGGGAGAAGGGGGGGGGGAATTAAAACTACACACATGATCGCTTACTCACTCACACATAATTTTTTTTCTTTGTTTTGCTATATAGCACAAAAGGGCTGTCATCCCTAAACCAGAAGGCTTTATTCCAAGGTATTTTCTTTGAATAAGCAGTATATGAATTCTGTTACTTAGATATCGGGATGAGATTTCTGAGAAGTGGGGAAGGGGAAATGTTTCACACGGCAAAGGGAGGAGTTTCAACTCCATAGTATGTATTCCCTTAAAGCCTAGTCCCTATAGCTGAGATACTTACTAGACTGCAGCAAGCTTGATCAGACCAATTCATTCTCACACACACCCCATCCTCGTAACATAAACATTCTATGAAATTGTACACTTCGGGGGGGGGGGGGGAATCTAATACAGTCTATTATCGTGTGGGTGAGAGACTAGTTTATGTCCAGACCTGTTGTGGATGTAGGTGTGTAAATAGATAGTGTGATGTGTGTCGGTGTATGAGAGTGACTAGATGTGTGTGTATATATTTAAGAACAGCTTTCACATTTCCTGGGGGGGGGGGAAGGTTCTAAAGAACCCATGATGTATAATCTAAAAAGGGCACAAGTATTGCATAAATATATAGGCTTCAACACTTTGGAAGTCCTAGAACAGGGTTTCCCAAATTTAGGTCTAAAGTCATTTTTGGACTACAATTCCCATCATCCCTGGCCACTGGTCCTGCTTGCTAGGGATGGTGGGAGCTTTAATCCAACAACAGCTGGAGACCCAAGTTTGTTGCTGCTCTCTGTGTTTTCCCCATACATTAAGGAGGAAGAGGCAGCAACAGCAGTCTATGCTAGGGAAATTGAGGTGGGAATTCTCACCCTCTCAGTTAGTAAAGGCAAAACAGCAAAAGGTGAGGTAGCTCTTTTATTCCTGCTCACAAAGATGAAATTCTGCTGAAGTATATTTTTTATCTGAAAAGGGTGACAAGTAAATTGGGAGAGTTTAAAAAGCTTGCAAAATCTTGTTTGGTTTGTTTTTATGAATATGCATTCATATTTATACTTGAGAGTAACACTTCTATTAAGTTCCTAGTTCAGTACTGCTTGCATAAAGTTTATGTGCTGACTTTTGGCACTGACCTGCTACTCAGAATTATTGCTATTTGGGAGAGAATGTTGACAGTATGTAGATAGCATTGATAAGTATTGAGTCTTTTAAAAGCACAACCATAAAATGAAATGGGATGTTTCCAGTAACAGAAAAGCAGCTGAGCAATAGAAATGTATAACTTAATTTCACTGTGGGACAAATGCTGCCCTCCAGGGTAGCGTTGGTGTTAACTGGAATAAGGAGGATTCCTCAGACAGTTTTTACAGCTTCTCGTTATAGAGCTACAGGATGTTTCCTCTTAGGTAGCTTTTTAACCCTTCTATAAATTTAAGCTGCCAATTGGATTTTATGGATAGTATATGTTAAAAGTGATAGGTGGTTTCTGCTGTAATTTTATCTTTTTCTCTCATTTATAGCTATAAAAATCTTGTTTTTTAAAATCATGGTAGATGTTAAGTCTTACACGGATAGGACTTCGTTGATAAATATCACTATTACATACCAATTGTATCGGGGCAGCAGGACGCCTGCCTAACAGCAGCTTTGGACATTGTAAAGAAGTACCAGTATCCAGAGATTCAGTCACTCATGAATTCAGCTTGTGGGAACTTCTTTTGTAAGGTCCAGAGCCACTTTAAAAGTAGTTTTAGCCCACTACTCTTGTCACCAGGCAGGGAATGGAAAAGCAAAATGGTTCCTGAAGTTTGGCTGCAACAAGATTAGCCAAGGCTGACTACAAGGAAGCCTAAGTTAAATCTTGAAATTTGTGTTTTATAGCACCCACCCTATTCTGGAAAGCAAAATCCTTAGAAATTTCCAGTTTTTTTCACTGGAGAGAAGCAGTCATGTTTGTATTTTCTCTTGTATTTATGTGGATGCTAACATTTTTTCCAACCTTTTCTTTGAACTGGTAGGATCTATTTAAAGCATCATTCAGTGAAGCCATGAGAACAGTATTTTACATATACCTCTGAAGCTGGTGTAAAGCTAAGCTAAATAAAATATTTTTAAAATAATATTACCGGTATTGTTTGCTCATTTTAATTTGATAGCTGTATATTCTAACAAGATAATGCAGCTTCTCATGCATAATTTTACTACCTGTCAAGTGAGTTCAAAAAAATTAATTAACCACAGCCATATCCAACAGATCACTAGATGGTGCAGTTGTTTTACTGATAGCATACACTTCTGTGCCAATGGTGTAATCCTCATACAGTACATTAAAATTGATGATTTTTTCCCAATACAAAGATCAGGGTGTTAGTAAAGGCAAAACAGGAAAAGGTTGAGGTAGCTCTTTTATTCCTGCTCAAAACCATTTGCTCTTTTCAATAAGAAGCAGAATGTTAGCATTTGGGCAATGCTTTTTATTTTACTTGCAATTCGTATCCTCTGTTGCTCAGGTGTTGTGAAGCTTACAAAACTGCTCACACATAAAGAAAACGTAAAACATTAAAAACAGAAACCATAAATAGTAAATCCAGAACAACAGCAATTCCAATTACACATACTCACATGCTCAGAAAAATAAAATAAATAAACCTTTAAAAAGCATGATATAATCTACCATAGTTATATAATATAAGCCTTCCAGATATTCAACCATGTATACTCATGAAACTGATGTCTATATGAAATACGTTTAAATATAGCCAGACCAGTGAGGTCTTCAGACCATTGCGTGGGCATTTATCCATCAGGTCTCAAAGCATCTTAGCAACCATAAGGGCTCAAAAAATCCACTTTTGTTGTCCTGCCATTAATCCCCATACTACAAAAAGAAAAACTAGTACATAAAAGATTTCACCTTTACAAAATTGATACACACAACTTCAAAAACAAAATATCACTGGACAAGCCCACACCATATGCTTCAAGGAGGCATTTTCAACATTACACCTCCAACATCTGTCTGCATTGGCCTGTGGCTTCCTATACCAAAAATAGTGGTTTTTGTTGGATCGAACTTGATTTCAAATCTAAATAAAGACTTGTTTATATTCTAAAGCAATTTCCCATTGTTTAGGCTGTATTCAAATCCCCTGTTCCACACCTCCCTAAGTTCCTGTACTTCGACCTTACACAGATACATTAAGCATTTGTAAACAAGAGTTTGGCTTTCTGTAAGGATCCACCAATACCCTCCAACAATCTGGAAGCTGCTGCAGGACTCAAAGCAGATGGTCCATAAACAGACGTCAACAAGTGATGTGATTGAAGATACAGTACTGTCATTTGGCACCAGTAACTGATGTTCAGATTGTAAAATAGGAAATGACAAAAACATTCCATTTGAGCTTATCAGGTGATCTAATGTACATATCCCACATTCAACCCATTGGTTCTACAAACGCAAGGCTGCCTATCTTCACATTTGAGTTACCAATAAAGTTAATTTAGCATGAGCATATGGGTCAAATAGTAACTGACGAGAAATAAACGGCCAGTCTAGTTGCCAAAACTGAAAGCGGTATAAGCCCTTTTTATTATGTGTATGCCTTCAAGTATGTCCTCTGCAAAGCGCTAGCCGTCTTGTAAGTGAACGCAACTCTCAAATCCCAGATCGCGTTGTTCATTCAAGTGACATAGCGGTGTCTGCTGCATATTGCGTTTCCTTGGATCACTGAGGTTTTAGCAACTATAAAAACGCAGCACTTTGAGAGCGGGGGGGCCTATCCGATATTTATCCGCACGTGCCGCTATCTTGGGTGACTAGGAAATGGACGGGAGTTCCTTCCCGCTAGATGGCATCAGCGCTTCTCTATACATCAATATGATTTTTTGTTTTTTCCCCCTGGGATTCGCCGCGATTGTCAAGTTCATTTTCCTGTTTTGTGGCTACGGTTAGGAACTGCGCTTCACGAGCGATTCGACCAACCACTATCCGATCGTCGCAAAATAGCGGCTAGGTCTGTAAAGGAGCCGCGGAAGTGCAACTTAAGCTTAGGCGGCCTGAGCGGTTTCTAAGGGCGAGAAATCCTCGACGGAGCACCCGCGCTGGGCAGCCTAGTAAGTCTCGAAGCGGCGGATATGGGCACCGGGGCTGGCAGAGGGAGGAGGATCCACGGGACTTCCGACGGCGGCTTCCCTGACATCAGTCCTGGAATTCAAAACAAGGTGTGCTGAACTGTTTCGCTGGCAGACGGAAGCCCCACTTTCCACGCCGGGCAGGTGCAAGAAAGCGGATGTCGTCCCTCTTTCGGCGCTGCGGGGAGGCCGCCCGCCCCCGCCCCGCTGCCAGACCCAGATCAATGGAGCCGCTCCGCCGTCGGGGCTCCGCCCCCCGCGCCTGCCTTTAAAAGGCAGCCGCGGCTCGCTCTGCTCCTTTGCCCGCCTGGCTTGTGGTCGTCTAGCGCGCGCACCCCCGGCCGGCCAGCCTTCTCGCGGGCGCCCCACCATGGGATGGGCCTGCCCCGCTGCCCGCCCCGTCCCGGTGCCACGGCCGCTCCCGCCGCCCTCCCGACCAGCAGCATCATGACTTCCTACGGGCCCTACGAGGGGCGCCTCAACTGCACGCCCATGGCGCTGCTGAGCGCCGCAGCGGGCAGGGAGAAGGGCAACGCCACGGCCGCCGCCGCCACCACCACCAGCCCGGAGGAGTGCGGCTCGGTGTCGGTGGTCTTCGCCCTGACCATGATGACCACGGGCCTAGTGGGCAACGGGCTGGCGCTGCTGCTGGTGTACCGCGCCTACCACAAGAAGCAGAACGCGCGCAAAAAGTCCTTCCTGCTCTGCATCGGCTCCCTGGCCCTGACCGACCTGACCGGGCAGCTCCTCACCAGCCCCATCGTCATCGCCGTCTACCGGGCCGGCCGCGACTGGCTGGCGGTGGACCCTTCCCTGCGCCTGTGCACTTTCTTCGGCCTCAGCATGACCGTCTTCGGGCTGTGCCCGCTCTTCATCGCCAGCGCCATGGCCGTCGAGAGGACCCTGGCCATCCGCGCGCCGCACTGGTACTCGGGCCACATGAAGACGCGCGTCACCAAGGCCGTCCTGCTCAGCGTCTGGGTGGCCGTGCTCGCTTTCGCGTGCTTGCCCGTCGTGGGCGTCGGGCGCTACGCCCTCCAGTGGCCGGGCACGTGGTGCTTCATCAGCGCCCGGGATCAGGGGGGTCCCCACGTGGGCAACGTCATCTTCGCCTCCACGTTCGCCTCCCTGGGCCTCTTCTCGCTCGCCGTCACCGTGGCGTGCAACGTGGCCACCATCGTCGCCCTGGTGTGCCGCTGCCGCTCCAAAAGCTCCGCGTCTCAGTCCAGGAGGCAGTGGGGCAGAATCACCACGGAAACCTTGATCCAGCTGCTGGGGATCATGTGTGTCCTCTTTGCCTGCTGGTCGCCACTCTTGGTAGGTGGACAACCTTGTGTTTGTGTGTGTGACGGATACCCCCTTGGCAGGTGCCCTGCCGAAAATTAGCTGTACATAAATACCATTTTTTTAATTTTTAAAAAAAGGTGCTCAGAAAAAAATATATGTGAATCATTCCTTTTTGGACAAATGCAAATAAACACGAAACTTTATAGTTTGCATTGCCCATTTGGAGTGCTTGCGCAGAATTCAGAATACCTGAACCAAAAGAAGAAGTCATGAGCAAAAATAAAAGGCATAGCTTCTGCTTTTAGCCCTCTGATGAGGACAGCAAATAACTTCTGCAAAACTTCCCAGGTTTTACCATAATGCTAGAAAGTGAGTGAGCAGGAGAGAGGGAGTTGGCAATCTGAGGGAGCCTATTATTGGATGTTGTGATAAGCACTTTCTGCAGGTATATTATTTGGAAAACTTATATCCTGCCTTCTAGTTTCTTTAGAAGTCTTAAATGTTATTTGAAGAGTTGTGCACACTCTTGGCTGCATCAGGCTAGAGTTGAACTATAGTTTTAAGGAAAGATGAAAGGGTTGAGAGAGAGCTTGCTTCCCATGTCCCTCCTCAGCCTCCTGCCCTCTGCACATTTCTTTTGCCGCTCTGGTGCTTCCAGCCCAACAGGTTTTGCAAACATTTGAAGCAGTGTGAAGTTTTTTCACCAGAAGTTAAAGTAGGGTGAATGTACACACCTGAAGCATCTCTGCTTCTCTCATATGGGGAAGTAGGAAGCAAAGCTGCTTTAAACCAGCTGTTCATCTGGCTCAGTATTGGTGGGCAGATCTCCAAGATCTCTCCCATCAAGTTGCTACCTGTACCTTTTTAACTGGAAACGCCAGGGATTGAACTCTGTGTCTTCTGCATGCGGAACATGTGTTCTGCCACTGAGCTATGGACTGCCTTCAGCACTCTGTAAAAACAGTGGCGATCATCTTTTTTTCCTGCTTAACAGCCAGTGTGGTGTAGTGGTTAAGAGCGGTGGACTCGTAATCTGGTGAACCGGGTTCGCTTCCCCGCTCCTCCACATGCAAGATCACTGCTGGGTGATCTTGGGCTAGTCACACTTCTTTGAAGTCTCTCAGCCCCACTCACCTCACAGAGTGTTTGTTGTGGGAGAGGAAGGGAAAGGAGATTGTTAGCCGCTTTTGAAATTGAGACTCCTTAGGGTAGTGATAAAGCGGGATATCAAATCCAAACTCTTCTTCTTCTCCTTCTTCTTCTTTAAAAAGAGGACGAGGCATAAAAATTACTGGACTTTAGCTATTTTAGAAATGGTTGCAACATTTAAAGCCACACAAGTATAAGAAATGAGAGCTCCAATTGATATTTGAGTACCAGGTTGACTTGTAATCTTTTAAAATAAATTAGAGAATAACTTGGGGAAGCGTGTGGGTACCAGTTGGCAACACAAACCAGTTGCCATTTTTTTCTGTGAAAGAAAGAAAGAAAGGGCATGTTCTTTGTGCCAAAATGCAGCTATTTTCCTATGTAAGATGGGCGGAGCAATTTAAAAGCTCCACAAGCGTGGGGGGGGGGGAAGGGGGGTTTACGGAAGCTTTCTCCTGTCGCCATGTCCCACCGAGACACCACAGACCTTCAATTCAGACTGCTGTTTGGACTTGCTACATCATTTGTTGTTGTTGTTCAGTCGTTCAGTTGTGTCCGACTCTTCGTGACCCCATGGACCAGAGCACGCCAGGCACGCCTATCCTTCACTGCCTCTCGCAGTTTGGCCAAACTCATGTTAGTAGCTTCGAGAACACTGTCCAACCATCTCATCCTCTGTCGTCCCCTTCTCCTTGTGCCCTCCATCTTTCCCAACATCAGGGTCTTTTCTAGGGAGTCTTCTCTTCTCATGAGGTGGCCAAAGTAGCCTTTCGTAAAAATTGCTGCAATTGTCAGCTTTATTGTGGTTTATGGGTGCGTTTTTTTTTCTACTCTGTTTTCTCGGTTTTGATTGCTCTCTTGCATTTTACTTTGCATGCTCTCTTGCCATTAAGCTACGTTGAGCACCATTCCATGGAAAGGAAGGCTATAAACTTGACAAATAATAAGCAAGTAAAAGCTGCTTAATCCTCGGCTCTTCATTCTGTTCCTGGTGCAGGGGTTATTTTTGGGTTCTCTCAGCCTCACCAGGAGAAAAAAACAGCTGAGGCTAACGGGTATCTTGCTCATGCATCATTTTAAGTTGTGCTCTCTCTTAGAAACCAGTAGCGAACTTCCTGCTCCTGACATGTGGGTCTGTCATAATCGTGTTTAGTTTGACTGTGCTGTAGTTCTATATCAGGCTGATTTAGCAAAATTGATGTTTGATCTTTGAAGTCTTTTCCTAGGCCCTATTTATACAGCTCAGCAAACTTCATCACTATTAAGCTAAACAAGTTCCACTCCCCAGTTTCACTAGTCCAACGCAAAGAGAGGACTGAATTTCCTCTGCTTATGAAACTTCAGAGGAGCTGTTGCCACCCATGACAGGAGGAAAAGAAAAATAACTGTTGTGGGATGTTTAGATGAGTAGGGAGAACGAAATGTCCCTCTTGTGATTCCCTTGCCACTTGCAACTAGTAGCGGGTGCTGCATTTAGTTTCATCCATTTCTTATGTTTCTGTCCTGCCTTGTCTCTGAGATGCAGCTGTGGTTCTTTCTCCCTTTCATCTTTTTAGTTTTAAAATGCTTCTGTAGCAAAGTAGGTTGGATGTCAATGTAAGAGAACAAACAAGTAAACAGAAATAAACGAGGTTAGGTGGAGACCGGGAACCTGTGGCTTCTCAGGTGTTGTTGGACTTCAACCCCCAGGCAGAATGGTCAGTGGATGGAGATGATGGGAGCTTAGGCCCACAGGTTCCCCATCCCTGGGTTAAGAGAGAGTGCTGGATGGAGCCAAGGTCAACCCAGTGAACTGCTTGGGTGAGGCCATGTCTGCCTTATTGAAGTCTGGTTTTCTCAATGCTACATTACACTGGTTCCCTTTCCTAAAACGGCTGGGGCATTCCAGTCAAATGGGTGGGATATAAGCAATAAATTTTTATTGTGCACAAAAGCTTATAGAGAGAGCTGGGCATGCATTTTAGGCTGTAATTAAGAGCAATGGTGAGTATATCATCACTGGGCTGCAATTAAGAGCAGTGATGAGCTACCCAAAACTCTGCTCTTGCATAAGCCTCCCAGACAAGTGGCACTTGCAGCAACCAGATGTTTGTCAAGGAAGAGAATGATAGGGAGTGGCTAAATCCAGGCCCTTCATTTCCCTTCCTGAGCAGACCAATTGTGAATATCCAGCAAGGCTACATATGCACAGCCCTGAGAGATATGCTTATATGCGCCTGCTTCCAGGAGGCTAGTTGATTGCGGCGATAGTTTGCCTTTGTCCAATTGCTCAACAAAGGTGATAAAGGATGCCTCAAGGAGTTTCTGGGCAGGGGAAGATCTTGTGGTTACTGCATTGGGAGGGAAGCTTGCAAAAAGGTTAGAATTTTCTGAGGATAGAGACTAGATCGTACCTTTGGGCACCTGTGGCTCGCAGTGCATTTAACAGGAAACAACATCAGTTAAAGAGGGGCTGATAATTGTGTGATGGAGGATTTAACCCTTTCTTCCCCTACTGCAGTCCTAAGGAAAAACCCTCTTCTAAAAGAAGCTGTTTGCATTAGAAGCAAACTCAGAACTTGAGAGGGAGAGGTTTTCCTCGAGACAGCAGCAGATAAGGAGAGGGCTTAGTTTTCCACCCACATTCAGATTCACACCCCTGCCCTCATTTCAAACAGATTCTATTTACATAGTTTTAAGAGCAACCTCCAGTAAGTTAAATGGAGAGAGTGAGCATTTAAACTCCCATCTAGAGTGGCCTTCAGAGATTCCTGGGTGAATGAGTACTTTGTAAAGTGAGGTCAGATACAAATGAGGTATAGGAGGTATAAATGTCAACAGTAACCCATTCACAAAGAATGTGTAAGTAAATAACCCCGCAAGGATGAGATCATTACATTTTGAAATGCATTTAAATGGATATAAAAAGGCATTTAACAACCAGAATTTCCCTCTCAATCAGGACATGGAGTGAATGTTTCTCCAGCCCTTGGGCCCTAAAATGTTGGTCACCCCTAGGCTAAAGTGCTGTGCTTCTTTCTCCTCCAGCTTGGCCCAGTTTGCCATCTGCTGAATCAAGTGTAACTTCATAGACTGGTAAACAGAAATAGCTAAAGTATTGGCTCCCTTGTCCTTGATTCAATTATAGTTCTAAGTATCAGAACCAGGTTTTACTTGGTTAAAACTATGTCTTCACCCATCACAGGGAGGACCAGAAATTGCAATAGAAGTTTGTTACTCTTTTGGAAGAGGTAGTTGTTTAGAAAACATGTCTATATTTTCAGTATGGGGGGACGGATGATGACAAGCTGCTCTAACATAATTAACATGCTTATTTTAAATTAAAAAATGAGTGTTAGAAAATGAATACTAGTGAATCATGATGAATGATGACAATTAATTTAAAAGAGAGATCTGACCTCCCTTACGTATAATAATAGATCAAAATGTCAAGTTACTAATTAATATTTTCAAAATATTTCAAATGTTTAGCAAATGTCCAAGCATGCAGTCTATTTTGTTTTGTCAATATTACCTGTACAGTAGATACAGCATAAGGTTGGAACAAATGTAGTCTAAAAACTGAAGTCCACAGCTTGGTTGGGAAACATTGATTTATCTTGTCCTCTATGTGGTCTATAAGATCTGATCATTTGGTTTATTTCACAGAAAAGGAAACTGAGATTTAGTCAAGTTGCTATGGTGATCTTCTATGGAATAACAAAAAGAAAAGACAGTAATCTCTAGATATAAGTAAGAAAAAGTTTGTACAATCAGCTCAATGGCACACCCTGTACAATGAACTTCCTGTGATAGTAGATGAGAATAGATTGTCATCTATAGAATTTTTTTGTATAAACTGTCGTGTACAAAATGCCAAAAAGATGTGGGATGGATAATTTAAAAAATAAATCATTCCCCACTATTGTTTTCCTGGACGTGAGAATTCCAACATCATTTACCACCAAGAAAGCATCAGAACAGGCGCACCTCTCTCTCTCAACATAAGCTCTGGGAACCATAGGAAGCTTATACTGAGTCAACCCATCGGTCCACCTAGCTGAGGATTGTCTACATTGATTAGTGGGGGCTCTCATTGGTTATCTCCTAGCACTACGTGGAGATGCCAGGGGTTGAACTTACGACATTCAGAATGCAAAGTGGATGCTGTACTACTGAACTATGTCAGTTCCCTTCCAACTCTACAATTCTATGATGTTGAGATGGTGTCAGTATGAACATTTGAATGAGAAACCATAGTCTTGAAGCTCTTCAGGGCAATGGAGGGATTTCATGACTTCAAACATGCAGAGGCCATCAAAAGTCCTTGGACTTTAGTGAGAATGTGTCAAATACATCTCGCCATGGCCCTGCCATGCAAGCAGGGTGAAATGACCAAAGCCAGGGGAAGAAGGGATATAATTAGGGAATGTAGGAATTGGTGTCTGAACTATGCAGCAATGCCATTTTGCCTGTCCGTAGCTACCGGTAGCAACAGGGAGTTTCCTATGAGGTTCAGGGCTCTAGGCCCACAGCTTTAGATCTTTGAATTTTGCTGTGACTATTTTCTTCCATTCTGGAAATTGCTTTACACACACTTCAGTGAATTCGCAGCTCTGTGGGAGTTATGCAAACAGATGCAATGTGTTTTGAATTACCCTATGTTCATTGCTCATAATTGCTGTTCATTGGGCCTTTGTGTTAACAGTTGCTTTCTGTGCTTGTCACAACCACACTCGGCCAACAGCTGGATGAAAGCTCTTCAAGGTGAATATCAACAAGACAACAAAAGAGAGAGAGAGAGAAAGCTCTTTTTCTGATAGTGTGACAAAAGAAACCCAGGTGTCTCATGAGTGGAAATTCACATAATAACTTGAACTTAGCACAGTAGCAAATGACACACTACTGCCTGTTTCTCTAGTGCCTTCAGGCTCTGGAATAGAAACAACCATTTTCTATTCCCTATATTTCTTTTCCTATAAAACAATTTTTTAATGCCCAATCAAACCTGAATCTAATGTGTTCACATATTGAAAAACCGTGATTCCTGAAAGCTTTTGCCGAACCCAACCCAAGGGAATAAACGGGAGTTATTGCCACATAATGGGGTGCAACATGAGGTGAAAGGAGGAGGGAGACTAGGGAAATGGAAACCAAAGTACAGTGGTACCTTGGTTTACAAACTTAATCCGTTTTGAAAGTCTGTTCTTAAACCAAAACCGTTCTTAAACCGAGGCGTACTTTCCCTAATGAGGCCTCCCTCCGCCGGTGCCCTTCCAGCGTTCGGATTCCGTTCTTAGACTGAGGTAAAGTTCTCAAACCATGACACTATTTCCGGTTTGGTGGAGTTTGTAAACCAAATCGTTCTTAAACTGGACTGTTCTTAAACCGAGGTACCACTGTACCATTAATTCTAGTATTGGGAAAGAGATTAAAATCCCTTTTGTTTTGATGGGGTATAAAATTTCCAGAGAGCCTAAGAGTCCAGTCTAGAGAAATCTAAGACTAACATGGGCAGGGTTTGTGTGACTTGTTGCTACTGGAAGGAATTTTTTTATTTTATTTTGTTTTGACTAACATGGGCAGGGTTTGTGTGACTAGGTGCTACTGGAAGGAATTTTTTTATTTTATTTTGTTTTGACTATGACAGACCAACACGGCTATCTACCTTTAATTGTTGCTTTATGTCTGTGCTAGGATAGGACTGCACTCTGTTTCTTAACACAGGAGTCCACTCGTGACTGTTGCTTTTGCATAGCTGCTTCTCAGATCCGTACGAGGCCCAGCTGTGTTACTCCAGTTCATCGAACAGTCTTGAGAAAGGCAACATGTTGGGGCTTGCGCTTAAGGAAGATTTTAAGGGGATTTCCTATCCCTGAATCCTGTGGCGTAGGAAGGGGTGTGTGGTGGGTGCGGGCCACCCTGGGTGCCATCACTGAGGGGGGTGACAAAATGGCAAAAATATGTGTTTTTGAAAAAATAACTCCTGTACCCACCGCACGCCCCTTCCTACGCTACTGCAGGAGCACTCTCCCCTCGAGTGATTTCCAGAAACCATAAGCATTGCTGCCTCCAACTTTGTAGGCAGAGCACAGCCTTTATGGCTAGTAGCCTTCGACAGCCCTCCTCCATGAATCTGCCTAATCCAGAGGTGTAGCTAGGTGAGGCGGGGGGCACTGGGCGTCACACTGTGGGGCCTGCAGCATGCCTGAGCCACGCATCTCTCCTGAGGGGGAGGCGGTGGGTGGACTGCCTGCAAGCTCCGCGCTGCTTTTTCGAGCAGCGTGGGGCTTGCGTCTGCCCACCGCCTCAGCCGCCCTACATCTGAGGGGGATGCTGCAGAGAAGCTCCACGCAGCGCGCCCTGCCTTGGCTCGCCCTGCCCCCATGGGCAGCTTGCCCCGCCCCCATGGGCAGCTCCCTCTGCCCCCGGCTGCAGGGCGTTCGCACCGCCCCAGTCACCCGAGCGGCTAGCTACACCGCTGCCTAGCTACACGTCCTAGCCAGATTATGTCCCCCGTAGCTTTCTGAAAGCAATAGCCTAGGAAGCCATCATAGAAGGTAAAGTGCCCCCTCTAAATTGAGCACTGGTGAAATATAGGAAAGAGAGAGCTTCCTTTAAACTGGAACGAACATACTCATGCTTCACTTGTGGTAGTCCCTGCTTGAACTGCATGATCCACATGATGAGCAAGCTGCCATAGCTGTCTTTTTGCCACCTTGACACATATCCATATGCAGCCCTTCTGGTTATTTCCCTGTGCTTACTCTTCCCACCCCTTTCCAAATGTCACTGATTCAACCTGAGATTTTTTGCACCACATGCACCAGTTTTATAATGTGTAAAAAAAAAAAAAAAAAAAAAAAAAACTGTCTTGTTTAAATTTTAAAGGGGGAGGTACTCTGTGATTGAACAGAAGCTTTCCTCCTCTCAGACTAGGCTGAATTCATGCACCTGACCTGAGCACTGCTTGGTCACAGAATTGCAATAAGCATCTAAAGGGAGGAGAAGGACTTTGTTCCTTTCCTGGATTCAGCTCGGGAATACGAACATGCATGTGGACCTAAAAGACTCATTCGATTAAGCCACCCCAGTTATAATAAATTTACTCAACCTCAGCCTCTCTTCCTGCCTCTTGCCCCTGAGCTCAATTTACTAAAAATAAGAAGACATTAATAAGTCTGTTGCTATTCCCAAGTGCGTCTAATATCAACATTATCTCTTGCTATGTTTATTTCCTTTTCCCTTGCTGCATTTTCTGTTAATCTAAGATATGCATTGTTGGCGCATTTAGAAAGGGTCTGTCTCTGACTGATCTACTGTATGTTAACTATGTTATGCAGAACATAAAACAAGTGGTACTAGTCTGCTCAAAACTCAGAAGCAACATACAGTGATTTTAAAGGTTTTGAGTTTTTATACAACACAGTGTTCAAATTTTTATATTCCTGAGATATATAAATCATCTTGCCTTTTGGAAATGGAATACAGGAATTCTGATCAATCATTGAAGCTTCTTCAGAATGGAGGTGATGCATTTTTTTTAAAGAAGGGATTCAGGAACTGGTGTATGCGTGTGTCTAATTAAATGCATATCATTCTCATATATATGAACATCCTTTCTGGTAGTTTTATTTAGATAGAACAATCTTAATATTGCCTCCTCTATATATAAGCAAGAGATTAGAGATTGAACAGAGTGAAAAATCTGTATGCATTTGCAGTAGAAAGCCATATACGTTTCGTTGCCCGCAGAGAGGCAATGGCCAGCGGCAGCATTTTTAAATTTCATCTTGAGTCTCAGCCAGGCGCCAAATACCACGACTGTGCTTTTGGAAGTGTTTGCAATCAGGGATTTCTTAGTTGCGAAATGCACCTAGTGCCCTGCTAATTCCGAACACTGCTTGGAGGCAGCAATGGAAACCACTGGAGGAGAGAGTGCTTTTGAGCACAGCTCCTGCTTGCAGGTTCCCCACAGGCATCTGTTTGGTAGGCTTGCCATACGTCAGGAAAGTTCCTGACATGTCCTGGTTTTCAGGTGTAAAAATGGTGTCGGGGGGGACGGACCGGTATGCATGGCAACGTGATGGAAAAAGCAGAAGAAATAATGATAATCATTAATCATTAATTTATTACTTATACCCCACCCATCTAGGCGGCTTCCAACAGGAGATTAAAAATACGTTAAAACATCAGTCATTAAAAAACTTCCCTAAACAGGTCTGCCTTCAGATGTCTTCTAAACGTTAGATAGTTGTTTATTCCTTTGACATCTGATGGAAGGGCATTCCACAGGGCGGGAGCCACTACCGAGAAAGCCCTCCAAAAAGTTGGAGAAACAACTCCAAAAGCTTAAAAATCACTATTTGGGAGGGGGAGGTATCCCCCCAAAAGCTCAACAATTTGGGTTTGTTCTCAAAAAAAGCTAAACAATTTTGGTGGGTTTCTAAGCTCAGCAACTTTGCTGGTGTCGGGGATTATGGCAACCCTCCTGTTTGGCCACTGTGAGAACATGCTGGACTAGATGGAGACATTGGCTTGGTCCAGCAGGCTCTTCTCAGGTTCTTACGATATGCTGGTAGTGTGGCAGTACGGCTTCCTTGCCTGCTATCAGGGTAAATGGTAGCTGTGCCAGCTACATTACATGCGGTTAACTCTGGATCCAACCCTCTGTTTTCATAACAAAAGTTGTGCAGCCTTCCCAGCATTGTGGGCTGGCTGTGAAATTTGCGTATAGAGCATCCTCCCCTCTTCAGACCTTCGATGGATTCACACTGGGACGGGGGCCTGTGGGGTCATGGCGGTGGGCACAGCCCTGCTCTCCCCCTCCATGGGGTGTGAATAATGTGCAGCAGAACAGCCAAATAAACGTGGGTGACATCAGCAGAGTCTCTAAAGAGCCCTTTGAATAAAAGTACCCTTCAGAATTTTCAGCCCAAATGCGTTTTCTTTCTGCAGAATGGCCAAGCCAATTAGTGAACCCAGGCAATATAATTGATTTTCCTTTATGTTCGTTAAAATGCTAATTCGGTTTTCATTATTGCCATTGTAAAATATACTGTGTTTGGGGCATACTAAATGAACTACAGGTGCACTTTAGAATACTCCACATGGGCTTTTGGATTAATTTCTTACTATTTAAGTATGGGAAATATTTTGACAGAGAACCTGGTGGACCTTAAAATGGGTGAAGCTGATCAAGTACCTTTTAAAAGGCACTAAAATATATGGCAGCTGTGTTTTTATAGGCAGAGCTTAGTGAAGGGAAAATAGAAGAAAGAATGCCAACTAATCCATGGAAAAATAAATACCTCTTTGCCTTTCATCAGAAGGTACCCCATGTTTGTCTGTGTTGTATAAAATAAGAGTTGGATTGCAGAGTTGTTGTAAATGCTGATAACATTTTATGGTTATTACATGAGGGAAATGGACTTACAACATAGGCACAGAATGGTGGTTTCGTTCCTCCTTCTGTCCCTTATTAATTTGGAAGTGATGGAAAATTCCAGGGGTCGTGTCTAAGGTTAGTCCTGCTCAAAGTAGACCCATTGAAACTGATGGGCCTGGGCAACTTTGGGCCCATTAATTTCACTGGCTCTGAGCCGAGTAAAACTTATTGGCTACAATCCCAGATATACAACATAGTTGTTGCTCGTTAATTGAGCTTGACTTCAAGGATAGGACTGCCAGCTCACCAAAAAAAAACCAAGTCTTGTTTTGATTCATGCTGGAGTGTGTGTGTGTGTGTGTGTGTTGAAGGGAGTGTGATAGAGGAATGGTGTGCACACTCAGTCCATGACTTATCATACCTTATACCCTTATATCTCAGCTCAATCAGTGCAATCATCTGCAGGTCATCCCCCAATTTGGTGACGTGAACTTAGTGTCATCAGCTCAGTCCTATGGAATGCTCTTCTAATAGAGACTCAGTAGGCACCTTCTGTTTTGACCTGTGGAACACCTGCTGAAAAAAATTCTGCACTTTCAAGCTTATGCAGGCAATTAAGAATACCTATTTCGCTGGGGTGGGGAATGATCCCAGATTTTTTATTTTCCCATTTTTTTTATTGTATATGTGTATGACTGTTACAAATATTTTTATAAACGCAAAATGGCTGCCTTACGTTTACAAGTTTTGCAGTGCTGAAAAAAACCTGCAAAAACTTCGAACAGAGAGAGCTGAGCTTCCAACAGAGGACAATAGGACAAAAGACATGCATGTTTGCAGTAGGGGAAGCAATGCCTCTTATTACGGCTCCTTCAACTCTCTTAAAAACATGGTCTACCTCAAGTCTTAGAAATGGTGAGGTGAACTCTTATCTTCCTTTGAGAGACATAAATCAAATTATATGGCACAGGCCACATTTTGGCATCCATAAATGCAGCCTTCTGGAATGAGGATTGGCGTGTAAGAACTACCCTATATACTCGAGTATAAGCCTAGTTTTTCAGCCCAATTTTTGTGCTGAAAAAGCCGCCCTCGGCTTATACTCGAGTGAGGCAGGCAGTGGCTCCTATGAAGCTTTCCCAGTTTTTTTGTGGTAAAATTGGGTGCCTCGGCTTATATTCGGGTCGGCTTATACTCGAGTATATACAGTAATTGAAGCAGGTAGACAAATCTCATGACTTGTCTTTGATCTGATAGGCTGCTGTGGTTTCAGGGAATGCCGTCAAGTTACCTTAATATGGACTATTGTTCCACGGCAAAGAATGTCTTTAAATCATTGACTCTGTCTCTACTGCACTCATTTCCCCTCTTGTTCCCTTAGATTATGATGCTGAAAGTGACATTCAACCACACCTCTATGGATCATTGCAGAGAATCCTGCAACTCCACCCGAAGCACAGAACTGCAGACAGAGTGCAATTTCTTCTTGACCGCTATCCGCTTGGCCTCACTGAATCAGATCTTGGACCCCTGGGTTTACCTGCTGCTTAGGAAGATCCTCCTGCGAAAGCTTTGCCAGTTGGCAAGTGCCATCTCCTGCCGCTCCCAGGAGGGATGGAAAGGGCGGCACATCATGTTGTCAGACAAAATCAGGCGCACACCATGAAGCAGGTTGCATGTC
The DNA here is from genome assembly GCA_034641385.1 of Darevskia mixta. Lineage (NCBI taxonomy): Eukaryota > Metazoa > Chordata > Lepidosauria > Squamata > Lacertidae > Darevskia > Darevskia mixta. The sequence continues at coordinate 13,307,548 of JAWWNH010000029.1, forward strand.
AACAACTTTCCTTGCACCGCCACCTTACTGTGAATATGGGCATCCAAGTTCTGTCTGTTTCCCTCTGTAACTGAATTGCAAGGACATAATATATTCCATGGACTAGTATTTTCAGTGTCTGCCAGAAATTGTTAACTTATAATGATATAACTAAGAAACCTGTCTGTCTTTTGAAATCCATAGCTAAGAGTGCAGCTTTTTGTGTACGTCCAAAGACATCACAGGGATTTTTCCTACTACATGGGTGAAGAACCTACCATTTAAAAATCGGAACTTTGACTGTATATTCAGTGGCAATTAAGTTATTGAAGACTCTGCATTTGTTTGACTCTAAAATTATTGTCAGAAATTTCCTTTGTTTCCAGTCTTCTTTTGGACTTACCGATTTAACCGAAAAGGAAGGATGATCCTTTTTCATGCTGATTCCAGAATAGGATGGGATAGGGTCAGGGATAGGGTGGGAGTTGAGGAATAAAAAATGTGTGGGTGTGGGTGTGAATGTTTTGTGTCCTTTCCTTAAAGTTGGGAAGGTAGCAAGAGGCCTGTCAAATGCATGGAGTCACCACACTAATTACTCATTTTCAATAAACACTAAAGGTCATTTTCAAATGATAGTTTGTTACCTGTTGTATATTTCCACTTGTTTATGCAAGTTGCCCTTGTTATTTGCTGCTGCAGAGAATCCATGTGTCTACTCTCAGTGAAGTATTTATGTTCTGGAGAAAGCACATTGTCCTAATATTCAAACTACAGCATTTTACCTCTGAAAAAATTGTTGCTTCTATATTTCAATTCTTGGCCCTGGAAAGGCAGTGCTTTTCTTCAATCTATTAGAAGCAGAAATAAAATAGCGGTTCCACAAGGCACTTAATATAATTCTATATTATGCAGTTAATTACCCCCTTTTCAGATTATCACAAATACTCTGTGTTATACCTCTTCTAAGTAATAGTTAAGATTCTGATGATGTAGTAGATTTATACCTCACACCTTCCTCCAAAGGAGCCCAGGGTTTACTTCTGCTTAAACATAATAGAAAAATGTCCTGTTCAGGAAAGACCACCTGCAACTTTAATTAGAAGATTCCTCCTTGCAGCTTCTACCTCTAACTGCCTCCCGTTCAGCGTATTTCTAGCTTCATTTATGAACTTTTGATGGAAGGTTTTGTATCTAGCTAGTCCTTCTCTCAACTACTTTTCTTGTAAAAGAGAGAAATGAGTGGAAACTGCTCTCTGCACTCTCATGTTAACTCGGTTCTGAAAATAATCTGCTCAGTGTGAAGTAAGTATCATGGAAATGTCAAACATGGGCAATTTGTTTTATTTTATTCAGGTATTTTTTGGTATTATTTTAAAGTCACATTAGCATGTATCTTTAAAATTGCTTTAGCAATGTTCTCTCCCATTTTATACATGTTTGAGCTGCTTCATCTGCCATGAGGGGAGATAGTCTTCCTGAAAATAAATTGCTTTTAAATAGTATGTTTTTATCTACTTACTCATAACCTTTAACAGTAATTGTAAAGCAGCTGCACCATGAAAAGACAAAAAAATACTTTTCAAATGAGATTTGGATATACTGGTGTCATTCAGCATCTACTTCATGAATCATTATGAGTAAATATTTGGAATCTGAGCCAAGAAAGACTTTTCTTTTGCTTTTTGACATAGATGCTACATTATAGAAAGCCTTTAGGCAGGGGTAAAGAAAGTTCAGTATAAAAAAGGTACAGCTGAGTGAGCCTGCATCCCCTAAAGCAGGTAGAGAGGACCTGTGACCCTGCAGAAGATGTCACCAGTCCTAGCTAGCATGGTCAATGGGCATGCATGATAGGAGTTGTATTGCAGTAACATCTGGTTGGCAACAGGTTTCCCATCCTTTATCCTATGGGCTAGAGCAGTGTTTCCCAACCAGTGTGCCTCCAGATGTTTTGGGACTACAATTCCCATCATCCCTGACCACTGGTATTGCTAGCGAGGGATGATGGGAGTTGTAGTCCCAAAACATCTGGAGGCACACTGGTTGAGAAACACTGGGCTAGAGAAAAGTTTGATATCCTTTTCTTAATATATATGTGTGTGTTACGGGACTCAGGTGGTGCTGTGGGTTAAACCACAGAGCCTAGGGCTTGCTGATCAGAAGGTCGGCGGTTCGAATCCCTGCGACGGGGTGAGCTCCCGTTGCTTGGTCCCTGCTCCTGCCCACCTAGCAGTTCAAAAGCACGTCAAAGTGCAAGTAGATAAATAGGTACCGCTCCAGCGGGAAGGTAAACGGTGTTTCCGTGCGCTGCTCTGGTTCGCCAGAAGCGGCTTTGTCATGCTGGCCACACGACCTGGAAGCTGTATGCCAGCTCTCGGCCAATAAAGCGAGATGAGCGCCGCAACCCCAGAGTCGGACACGACTGGACCTAATGGTCAGGGGTCCCTTTACCTTTACCTTTATGTGTGTGTTAATAGTTGCCACAGGCGCATGGTGTTCGCAGCCTGGCGCTGGGTAGACCACAAAAAAATAAACACAGGAGATGGGTATTGGGTAAGTTCCACCGAACACAGAGGAACTTTATTACAAATAAGCATGGATAGAGTTGTGCTTTAAGGTCCCTAAGCATCATTATGTGAGCGAGGAAGGAGAAAACCCAATAGATATGAAGTCAGCGGCAAACTTAACCATCAAAGCTTTTACAGTGAATACGTAACCTCATTGTTCTGGCAATCGTATTGTTAATTTAAGTGAAAGTGCAAATAACCACCAAAGGCACTCTGACATTTCGTGAACTGTTTTTTTGTTTTTGTTTTTGAACAAGTCTTGTCTTCCAGACTGACGTGCTTCTGAGTTTAGTTTGCAGAGACAATAAAGAACTGTCATTATTCAGTCCGTAAAAAATACAAGGGAGGGAAAGGATTATAAAGGAATCTTGGAACAATAATAGCTTAGCCGTTTTGCATCGTGAACGAAACTTAAACATGGTACGATAATCGCCCCTGCTATAGAGTAAAGCTCCTTCTGTTCAAGGGCATGCAGAGATGAATAATGGAAGAAGGAAAACGTCTTCACCCCTAGAACTGACTAACACAAAATGGAATGCTATATATTATAGCAGGCACAGCTTCATGTCATTTTGTTACCTGAGATGAAATGCCTGCTGAAGTCAAGGAGAAGAGAACTTAAGGCTGCTCAGGTGATCCTGGCACCTTGGGCAGAAAACCCCACAGGTGGAGCGTAGGAAGTTTTCCCAGACAAAGTCAGATCATTTATGCATCTTGCTCAGTACTGTTGACATTGATTGTCAATAGCCGCTCTGCAGAGCATCAGGCACGAATCCTTTGCAGCCCTACCTGGAGTTACCAAGGATCGAAGCAGGGACCTCTTGCATGACCCATCCCAACTTACCCACTCCTTGACAGTAAAATGAATGAATTAATGAATTAATGCATACTGCACTTACATGACATGCAATATCAGTTCCCTCGCTGCGAGAAGCCAAGTTACAGGGAACCAGGCAGAGGGCCTTCTTGGTAGTGGCACCCGCCCTGTGGAACGCCCTCCCACCAGATGTCAAAGAGAAAAACAACTACCAGACCACAGTGTTTCCCAACCAGTGTGCCTCCAGATGTTTTGGGACTACAACTCCCATCATCCCTCGCTAGCAATACCAGTGGTCAGGGATGATGGGAATTGTAGTCCCAAAACATCTGGAGGCACACTGGTTGGGAAACACTGCTTTAGAAGACATCTGAAGGCAGCCCTGTTTAGGGAAGCTTTTAATGTTTAATAGATTATTGTATTTTAATATTCTGTTGGAAGCCGCCCAGAGTGGCTGGGGAAACCCAGCCAGATGGGCGGGGTATAAATAATAAATTATTATTAGTAGTAGTAGTAGCAGTAGTGATGGGAGAAGAATGTAAAACGTAAAGCAGGTGGGGGAAGTAATAAAGAATTATTATCCAGGAGTGGAGAAATACAGAGTATTTATTAATTCATTTAACACATTTTTCATTTTCATTTTCCAATCAAGGAAGGCACAAGTTCACTATTAGAGGGAGTAATGAATTACCTTTTGATTGGCAAATGCCGTCTTCCTTTCAATTTATTTCCTTTTCTTCAATTTATCTGGAGTATCTCCCACCACAATGTAATATTTTTTATGAAACTTGCTTCCGCAATCTTATTTGCACTTTTTTTTAAGGAACAAGTCGTCTCTCTGAGGAAACATGTTGGACTGGGCTGTCTCAGTCCGCCTCGTATCCAGTGATGGGAACGACAGGTGCATTCATTTTCATATCACAAGGACAACAGTAAGGGAGAGAAATTTATATGATGGATAGATAGTTAGACCCATTACACCTAGAAAGTACTAGCAAGTTGATAAAGCTTGGTGACCAAATGGTTAAGCCTTTATTACTTAAATAACGCAAAGCAACTGTTTATTCCTAGAGGTTGTAGCTAGCAGTAGATGATTTTGTACACCTCCCCCCCCTTTAGCAGCAGTTTTAGGGCATCATAAAAGGAGTACCTGCTCCTTAGTTTCCATAAATGAAAAGGGAAACATAATAATGCATGCCAAGGATACCAGGGAGGTCATGAAAAAAATATATTATGGCATGCTTATAATTTTTCTCTAGGCATAAGTGTGCAATGAGGGCTTTGGGACTATGTAAATATCATTAAAATAGTAGCTTGTTAAAATGTTAAGCAGCATTTTTTCCCTACTTCATTCCAACAGGTCTGCTATTAAACTCTTGCATTCAGTTCAAGAAACCATGGGGTTGGAAAGTAATTTGATTTCATCAACTCCTTGGCTACCCAGATCTATGTGTGCAATCCAGGCATAATGCAATAATTTATGCCATGAAGTTAACAAAGGCCACACTTTGACAGTGTGATCTGAGGATTTGTATACATGCAAGGGTTTAATGATGTCAATGCAACCAAAATACCACAGCTTCCATTCATGTTGGAGTCCGATGTGCATAGGTATTAGGAACAATGGCATTTGAAATATTTTATCCAGAATAGGGCACAATGATGCAACTGCTGTGATAATTCAAAACCCAACTGCGCAATTGCCTTAGTTGTTGAGAAAGCCACTAAGCATCTATTATTACAGATCTACTTACACATAATGAGCAATCTCTCCCAGAAGTCAGCAGAATGTTGGTGTTCTAATAAGGGTAAGACCAAGACATTTTCCCACTTCAAGTGGCTCATCCCAAGGTCCAATAGTTGAGCCTTATCTTCTTCAGCAGCAGCTACCGGTAGACTGGTGAATGGGAGTGGCTGCTGAGACCATATAACACCGGTCTTGAAAGGTCTACATTGGCTCCCAGTACATTTCTGAGCACAATTCAAAGTGCTGGTGCTGACCTTTAAAGCCCTAAACGGCCTCCACCAAGTATACTTGAAGGAGCGTCTCCACTCCCATCGTTCAGCCGGGACACTGAGGTCCAGCTCCGAGAGCCTTCTGGCATTTCCCTGTTAAGGGAAGCTTTTAATGTTTGATGTTTTATCGTGTTTTTAATATTCTGTTGGGAGCCGCCAACAGAGTGGCTGAGGAAACCCAGCCAGATGGGTGTGGTATAAATAACAAATTACAGTATTGTTATTGTTATTGTTATACACCACCCAGAGCTGAGAGTTCATTGGACAAGTAAACATCTTCCAGAGGCTACGGGTTTGTTTAGTGAAGACAACCAAGGAAGAAAGATCTCTACTTAGTGCAGTGCCAGATGAAAGAAGGAGGGGCTGGCTTAGTGGTTCGCTTGCCTCCTTTGTCTCTCAAGATGCAGGTTGCAGCCTGTGCTGTCACACCTTCCCAAGAGAAAATGTTCTGAGGTCTGCAGCTTATATCCATTCTGTTCAAAATCCCAAACCCAGTGGAATTCCTATTTGGGACTCTTCAACAAACTACAGCCATCCATTTAGCAGGGAGAAATACAGTGGTACCTCGGGTTACATACGCTTCAGGTTACAGACTCCGCTAACCCAGAAATATTACCTTGGGTTAAGAACTTTGCTTCAGGATGAAAACAGAAATCGGGCAGCGGCGGTGCAGCACAGGGGGAGGCCCCATTAGCTAAAGTGGTGCTTCAGGTTAAGAACGGACCTCCGGAACGAATTAAGTATGTAACCAGAGGTACCACTGTAAAGCTTTCATAGCATTTATACTAATAAAACTTTAAAATATGCCTAACTTTTTAAAAATGTCATGGCCCCTATATTTTGTCTGAACACAATATATTCACTGCTGCCTGATAGCAGGTATTGAGATATATAATAACTAAATGTCCTACCACTACAATTGGGTTATTCATATGATAGCTTTAACTCATTGCCTAGAAGCTCTTTGAGTTGTGATGAATAGGTTGTTAAGCAAAATTGCTCATTTTTTTATTATTCTCTTTAAAATGTTACCAAGAATTTATGTATTGTTGCTTTAAAAATTAAAAAAAGCACAAGCCTGTGATTCTATGCTCATTTACCTGGGTGTAAGCCTCATTGAACTCAGTCAGGCTTACAGGACTGCACAGTGAAATATATTTTTCAGTTTAAATATATAGTCATTCTCCTAATAACTTAATTCAATTCCTGGGGCTGAAGCTCTTTGCCAATGCCATACAAGGACAGACAAATTCAAATACCGGTACTTCTTTTCAAACACTGTTTGCCATTTAAATGTGTCTTTCATTCATATTGTTTTCTCCAAGGTAAAACCCACATCCCAACCATTTAATTTGACTTGATGGAAACCATAACAATGGTTTTGCTCAGTGAAGAACAATGGTTTTGCTCAGTGTTTGGAAAGTTCATTTTTAAAAGGAATTGGTTCCAGTTCACCTCCTCCAAAAAGGAACTAGTTGTGTTCTAGTTCAATCTACAGTTCAATATGCAATTCACATGGTCCTCGGCATCCCACCCACCCAGATTTGGCCACAAAGGATAGGGGAGATAATTATCTGGCACACCAACCAGATCCTTCCTGAAAAGACAAGGGTAGTCAATATGGTCTTGTCCAGATGGTGCTGGACTCCAATCATCCACAGCCAACATGGTCAATGGGCAGGGTAAGGGTAAGTTGTAGTCTGGCAACACTTTGAAGGTCACAACTTTTCCATTTTGCTGTACGTCTTTCTCCCTGACGTCTTCCTCAGGGCAGGAAGTCATGAAACCATTATAGGACTTAGAATATCTCAACACCATTATGCCCTGATCAAACACTTCTCCTTGGAACATGGAAACTCAAACTGAGGAGAGCAAACGTCGTTTTTCTTACCACCCATGCACAAGAGGGCAGCATCAATAGGCATAGGGCAGGCATCCCCAAACTCGGCCCTCCAGCTGTTTTGGGACTACAACACTCATCATCCCTAGCTAACAGGACCACTGGTCAGGGATGATGGTCAGGGATGATGGCAATTGTAGTCCCAAAACATCTGGAGGGCCATGACATAGTCTGGGGATGCCTGGCATAGGGGAACAAAGAACTTTAGGGCAGAAAAAAATTAAGAAGGAAAGAACGCTACCCACCCCAATGAGAACTAAGCATGTACCATGACCACAGAAGGTTGAGGGGAAGCAATGGAGAAGTGCAGGATGGGGATTCAATGGAGTACTCTTGAAGGAGTAGGTAGGTGGCTGGAACCTTAAAGTGGAACTCTGCACACTGCAAGGTTTTGTTGAGGATTCCACTTTTAATCACACTCTTACACAGACCAGCATATTGTTCCTTGCAAAGGTTTCACATGGAGTAGAGGCTAATAAGAAGGTCCGATGCAGGAACAATTACACTCTGCTCTTTTGATCCCATGACAAAGAAGAAAGTGGAGCATCTCCCTCTTTGGTCCCCGGACAATTTCAATTGAATGCTGGAGCACAATCTTGCCTGCTTTGTACAAATTGTTCTTTAACTTACCTGTGTCAAGCACAAGGCAGGATAATCACAGAAGAATCTCAGGGAGAAATCTCAAGAGTTGTTGTCCGCCTGAGGTCATCCCACCCATTGTTATTGCTGTGATTAGATATCAGTCCCTCAGTTCCCTGCCTTCTATATCACACAAAAGCCATTTGTAAGTGGGGGGGGGGGGAGAGAAGGGAAGCAATCTAATCAAGCCACCTTACTTTTCATGCCTTTTTCTGAGAAAAATGAAGTATGGGTCAATTGACACCAGAACAATACTACATCACCACATATATATATATATTTTCTTTTTTCTTTAAGAAATGTGGTGCATGTCTACAGAACAAGGTTTTTTTTTTTCTGCTGAGCATCCACCTCTCCCAGTTGAACAAAATATAAGTCTGAATTTGCTTTGGAAAGGAAAGGGAAAAATAAGCCCCTGTGCTGCCACTTGTTTTTGAATGAAAAAAATGAATGAGAATTCCAATGAAATTTGTTCATTCATTAGTTGTTCTGTTTTAAAATGCTTTGCATTGACAAATGCACTGTGTACAGTTCATCTAAAGGTCCCCAAGCAGGAGGTAAAAGAGAGCCATGAAATGGATATTTTGAAAGATCATTAAGGTAAGAAAATTAAAAATATAAGGGGAGCCCCAGTCCCCACTCCAGTATCACTTTTTACAGGATAGTCCTATACATGTCTGCTCAGGAGTTAAGCCCCATTGTTCTCAATTATGATTGCTGCTAAGTAAGTAGGAATAGGATGACAGCCTCTGACGGCTTAGTTTCCCTTCACACATCAGGTAAGAGGTTGAGCAACAAATTGCTCTTGCTCTGTCTATTGCTACATTAGCATTCATAAAAAAGAGGAGCGCTCACAATCACTTTCTTCTATCAAACACACAAATACCCGGTACTTTTACAGGCCTCTTGATAGATAATAGCACTGAAAACACACTCAGGGAGAAGTATGTATTGTACATGCTATGTAGTGTTGCCATATTTCAAAAAGTAAAAACCAGGACACCCTGAACATTTTTTAGGAAGACCCCAAAATTCTTGAGCATTTTTTTTAGGAAACCCCCTAAATTGTTCAGTTTATTATGGAAAACCCCAGAGTTGTTGAGTTTTTCTTAGACAAACCCCAAAGTTGTCGAAAACACCAAAAAAAAAACCCCACCATTTTTTTATTGACTTGCCTGAGATTTTGGACGCCATTTGAAATCCCGGTAATGTATGTCGGCCCTATTAGGTTAGGGCACAGGTACCCCCTGATGTGTAAAACCTAAATACTGAGTCCTTGTGTCTACCAGTAAACTGCGGTCTGAAAACAAGAGGGATGGGAAGATACAAAGAGTATTCAAATTCACAATCTTAACCTGAGTTGTGTGGTTTGGAGTGGGACAACTTTAATGACCTCAATTAAGAAGGTAATTCACCTGCAATGATTTTCCCCCAAGAGAACCATAAGAAATGTACTTCAGCTAAGCGTTCTCCCTTTTAGAGAGGCCTGGCTCCCACCCACCCACTATAAGGCTAAGTACAATTCTCGGGGCCTCCAGGGGAGGAATCCATGGCAATTAAAGTGCTCTGATTCTATGGTGTGGACATGCCCCTGGGGCCCATGTAGTTTTAATTTGTAATGTTACTGCGATCTATAACTGGCACAATTGAGATAACTGTGCATGCAAATATTTTTCATTCTCTTCTGATATGAAGTGGGGAAGTGGGACTTCCCTTATAGTTTAAATTTTCTTCTTACTGTGTCATCACTACTGTGATCCACAATGCAGATACCAGCAGGAGAGGAATATCAGCTGAGCATCAGCAGCACTCATGGAACTCCTTGGGTGCAATGGTTTTGGTTTTTTGTTTTCCATTCTCTCCTATGAGCAGAAGAATGATCTGTGGATGCAATGGAAAAAATACTGTGTGTAGATAAGGGGCAGATTCAAACTATACATTTAAAGCACATGGCTTCCCCCAAAGAATCCTGGGAGCTGTAGTTTGTTACGGGTACTGTGAATTACCGTAGCTCTGTAAGTAAGAAACTACAGTTCCCATGTTTTTTCAGAGGGATTTCATATGCCTCAGATATGCATAAAGGTAAAGGGACCCCGGACCATTAGGTCCAGTCGTGACCGACTCTGGGGTTGCGCGCTCATCTCGCATTATTGGCCGAGGGAGCCGGCGTACAGCTTCCAGGTCATGTGGCCAGCATGACTAAGCCGCTTCTGATGAAACAGAGCAGTGCATGGAAACGCCGTTTACCTTCCCGCCAGAGCGGTTCCTATTTATCTACTTGCACTTTGAGGTGCTTTCGAACTGCTAGGTGGGCAGGAGCTGGGACCGAGCAACGGGAGCTCACCCCGTCGCAGGGATTTGAACCGCCGACCTTCTGATCAGCAAGCCCTAGGCTCTGTGGTTTAACCCACAGCGCCACCTGGGTCCCTTTTTCAGATATGCATTGCATGTGCTTAAAATGTGACAATGGATCTGCTTATTTTTATGTTGCCAGAGAGAAAAAGCTTTTTGGTTCAAAACACTTTGGGTTGTTAGTCTTGACGGGGTTATCTATGCAGCTCCTCTGAATGCAAATCTTCTTCTTCTTTTACTGCTCCTAGCATGGGATATGTCCTGTAAAACTGTTTTCAGGATGTTTTTAACTTGTTTTGTATTTGTATTTGTTTATTCGTGATGCATTTGCCACCCTAGGCTCTTTTGGGAGAAGGACAGGATATAACATGAGTGAATAAATGAATGAGCTAATACTTAGCTAAGTACCGGTAGTATAGAATTTAAAATACTCAAGTAATTTAAAGCAATGGTTGGGTGTGGTTGTTAATGGTAACAGGATTACTTGACACAAAAAGGTGGATATAGTGTCTTCTCCAAGGAAATATTCATCCTTCAATAAATGTATGGGTTTATGAGACACTGAGTTCTTTAAAGCATTTAATTTAATTATAATGGAAGTGCAGGGCTCATAATGCTGACACATTTTCCTGCTGAAGTGACTGTGGAAGTCGACTTTTAAAAAATGGTACATCTCATTGCACAGATTGGAAGTGAATCACTCTTATCTGAAAGAACAGTAGGCAATGGGCAAATATTGTATGTACAACTCAGGACATTAATTAATTGTTTGCTATACTGTATATGGCCACAGGGACCACAATCACTGTGGTTGCTCTTCCTTGCCTCTTCCTACAGAAAATGATTCCAAAACAAAACCAGAAATTTCACATTAAGGTAGCATTAAAAGCCATCATGCAGTTTAACAGAAACTGTTGACAGCAGTCATCTTCTGAGACATAGGAATCTTTCTGGAAGGACTAGTTCACCTCAGCCTTGATTCCAGCCCCACCCCGATGGTAGAGGTTATTAAATTGTTTCTTTCTGCCTCCCAACTTACTCATGTATATACTTGTTACTTGAGAGTAACCTGGTACTATGTTCTATTTATTAAAAAAATATGGATGACCTATCCATCTATATAAAATACCAAGCTAGTGTGCAGCAATGTATACAATAAAACAGAAAGGAACCATTAAAAAAATACAAAATAATGATTAAAATGATTGGCTCATCTTAAGAAAATTTAAACCACTGAATAGGCCTTTCAGCACAAAGAATCTTCAAGAGACACTTAAAAGTTAGCAATGTGAACCAGTGACACTTACAGTAATCCCCGCGTTTCTAGCCAGTTGGGGTTTCTGAAACAACTATTGACTGTTTTATTTGTTTTTCTTTTCTTTTCCTGAGGTTTGCCCATATTTGTTCAACAGCAATTACATATCAGAATCCTGATCTGATCTCACCATGTACTGTATGTGTGAAATAATCTTTGAAAATGGCAATCCAAAAAAGCTGCTCTTGGCAAATTCTCTGAATAAAAACCATCCCACTTCCCATCTCCCTGGTTCCCCTGCCCTTAACAACTGGTCAGTATTCAGTGCCCACTGGCCATACTTGGTCTTCATTGGGCTGTTTTTGAGGGCACAAGGGGTTACCCCACCCCTTAGTGGTTTGTTTGTTCCCCCCCCCCCAAAGTTTCTTAGCACTTCTGCAAGCCTTCAGTTTTCCTCAAGCCCTAGTTTATATGCTTTAAGTGCCATTCCTGACAGTAAGAAATGTTCGACAGTGGAATTTGCTGCCAAGGAGTGTGGTGGAGTCGCCTTCTTTGGAGGTCTTTAAGCAGAGGCTTGACAGCCACCTGTCAGGAATGCTTTGATGGTGTTTCCTGCTTGGCAGGGGGTTGGACTGGATGGCCCTTGTGGTCTCTTCCAACTCTATGATTCTATGACTGGACTAAAATTCTTTCTGTTATTGCCAGTGACCAACAACACCTACAAGCATTGCTCAGCAACTTATAGCTAATAGGTAGCACATTGTCTTTCCATTGCTGGATCATGGCCGAGAATATGTTCACCACTTCCATTGCCATGAACCACAGCTAGCTTTCAAAGTGATTTTCTTAAATGCCTGCAGGTGGATGTATCACTACTTTATATTCTAGAGATAAAGTGGAAGAAATAAGTGCTCCAGGCAATATATTCCCTTGTGGCATTACAGCAGCAAGTAATGTCCTAGATGAAATATAGGAGACAATAAAAAGTGGGGCTGGGGAGATATCAAATGTGAGAATAGCTTCCTGGAAATTATACTGACTGTAGATTATTCTAATAGAGAGGGTGCTTCTAAAAAAAACCTGTTTTTCTGCTGACAGCTATGAAAGGAAATAGTTTTGGAAGATGCCAGATAAAAAATATAGATGCCCTGCTCCAGATTTCCATGTAGATTTATGTCCCAGCCTTCTGGATATACAGAATGTAGCCACTACAGCCATGAACCATACATTGCTATGATACACAGATACAATTCAATTCTGTGGTACCATTTTGCAGGTGGGATTTAGTTACATATTGCCAAAATCAGGTTGCACAATAAAGTGGATTTGCCACTCTTGAACAACAAACACAAACAACAGTGAATTATTTCCAAGGGCCACTCAAAACCACACAGCAATTGGGGTGAAGGGTGCTCATTCTCCTCTGTGTTTTGATTGTGGAAACAGAGCATAAGTAAAAAAGAAAAGGAAAGGGGGAAAAAAACTAGGATTGGGAAGGGGGAGGAAAATAAAAAACCTTGCCTCTATGTTGCACTGCAGTCCCAATAATAATCAGGACAGAGGGTGAAGAAAGAGCTGTGAGTTGAGGGGGGGCCCTTTCCCCATCCTTTGAACCCCCTGGGAAACTCAACAAACCTGCTGTACCTGGAACTGAGTGCAGCTAAATGAGACAGTTGTGGGCAGCCTGAGACTTTTGTGGGTGAGCTGAAAGTTTATTTGGACCCTGGTTGAGAACCCGGAGGCTGAGAGGTAAGGTGTGTCAGAAGGAAAATGAATTGATATTGTTTTGTTTTGTTTTTACATATTAGTAACTTTCTATCAAGAGAGACGCGGGTGGCGCTGTGGGTTAAACCACAGAGCCTAGGGCTTGCTGATCAGAAGGTCGGTGGTTCAAATCCCCACGACGGGGTAAGCTCCCGTTGCTCGGTCCCTGCTCCTGCCAACCTAGCAGTTCGAAAGCACGTCAAAGTGCAAGCAGATAAATAGGTACCACTGCAGCAGGAAGGTAAACAGCGTTTCTGTGCGCTGTTCTGGTTCGCCATAAGCGGCTTAGTCATGCTGGCCACATGACCAGGAAGCTGTACGTTGGCTCCCTTGGCCAATAATGAGAGATGAGCGCCGCAACCCCAGAGTCAGTCACGACTGGACCTAATGGTCAGGGGTCCCCTTACCTTTCTATCAATGTAACATTTTTATAGGTAACTGTGTATTTCTTAGTACAGTATGTTGTTTAAGTTGTCTGCTGTTGCTTCGGCTTCATGTACACAGCTTAGAGATGTTTTGAATATTGCTGTGAGTTTCGGGTGTTTAACTGGCTGCCAGATCCCTCTAATCTCCGGATCAGGCAAGTGTTAGAATTTAATCAAGGCTTCTAATTCTTGGAATAGGTTGGCTTCCAGTGAGGTGATAAACCTGGGTGATGAGTCATTGAGGGGGAATTAAGGGGCTTGGTGCAAGACGGCAAATGGGTGAGGGTCCCTCCCTCATCAGAGTTTAGAGAGTTGGGAACAATGATGTGGCCTAGAAGCAAAGCAGCCAGCAGAGACAGAGAGAGCCATGCCAGATCTCCGCTTGAATCCAAGGCTGTGGCTATGGGAGAAACAAAGACACTTTTGGGGTGCTGATACACACACCCATCATAGGGCTCAAGTTGTGTATATATATGTGTGTGTGTGTAAATATACAATGTATCATAAAGACACCACAGTCCCCACTGTCTCATTCCCACAGGGAAACACGAAGCCTAAGTAAGCTGTTGGAACCCCAGGAATCTCACACCGTTCAGAGGTTGGGGTGCCATGCAATAATATATTAAGCTGTATAGAAATTAAATAATCAAAATCAACTCAAGTAGAGGGGGGGGGAGAAGTCATAGCTGTACACCATGCCTTAAGTGTCATGTATAGTTTGACCCATAATTACTAGAAACCAGAAATTCTAATAACCTAATTGTTGTGTATGCTAATGGGTTAAGTTACTGATTTGGGGCCTGAATTGAAAAAACAAACAAACAAATCCTAAAACCTGTCCCTTTCAATGAAGGCAAGTCTTTGAGAACACAGTCAGTAGAAAGTGCACAAGTTAAAACATTTTGTTGTTGTTTAGTCGTTTAATCGTGTCCGACTCTTCGTGACCCCATGGACCAGAGCACGCCAGGCACTCCTGTCTTCCACTGCCTCCCGCAGTTTTGTCAAACTCATGTTGGTAGCTTCGAGAACACTGTCCAACCATCTTGTCCTCTGTCATCCCCTTCTCCTTGTGCCCTCAATCTTTCCCAACATCAGGGTCTTTCCCAGGGAGTCTTCTCTTCTCATAAGGTGGCCAAAACATTTTACAGACCTATATTTTCAGTTGAATCAGACATGTTGTTTTTACAAGCCCCCTATGAATAGGGGCTATGCTCTTTGATCTTCCTGCTTCACTCAGTTTGATTTTATTAGTTTCCTGTATTAGTGAAACACATATCAAATTGGTGCAGAGCCTGGCAGAATAAAATAAGCTTGGGGCAGAAGTGTCATTATATTAGGAATGTGGAATAGAGCTCTCCTACGCATTGGATCTTATTTAAAAGTTTGTTTCAAAGCCAATCTGGGGAAGTGTCCTCATGGGAGCAATAGTTCAGCAGGAATCAAGAAATTGAGCCTCAAATTGTGCTGCTGCAGAAGTACAGCAAGGGAGACAGTCTCCCGAGTGGGGAGGTTTGCGCTTCAGCTCCTTCACTGATACCTGCAAACATTTCAGCTTGACTGAGTGGTGACAGAGAATAGCCTATACAGTGGTACCTCGGGTTAAGAACTTAATTTGTTCCGGAGGTCCGTTCTTAACCTGAGGTACCACTTTAGCTAATGGGGCCTCCCGCTGCCGCCGCGCTGCCACCGCACAATTTCTGTTCTCATCCTGAGGTAAAGTTCTTAACCCGAGGTACTATTTCTGGGTTAGCGGAATCTGTAACCTGAAGCATCTGTAACCTGAAGCGTCTGTAACCCGAGGTACCACTGTATTTGTTTAAACTTTACAACAATATTCTCAAGATGCACAAGCTTTTATATGAAATCTATTTTCTTTTATTGAGCAATACTAACCCTTCTGCCTCCTCACAGATAGGATTGCCAATGCTGGGTGGAATATCTATTTATACAGCTGTTCACGAAATCAACATTGCATCGACTGCTTTAAAACAGAGGAAGGTCTGCTTAACGAATCTTTAATATATTTATTATTATCTTTATTTATTTAGAACATATATATGCTGTCTTTCATTGAACTCAAGTGGAGATGTTTCCAAGCAGCTGAACACCAGCCAGATCTTCAACAGTGTTCATCCCATTTTATAGATGGAGAACTAAGGGTAAGACTTGTGCTAGTTCAGTGAATCCATTTCTGAATGAATCGAAACCTAGGTTTTTTTTCAGTCACAAGTCAATTACATCAGCCAATACTAGTTGTGAAAATGCAAAATGAAGAAAAGGGAGACTGATCCTAGAAAATAAAAGGCTGCACAGGATCTTCCCATTCATATGTTTTGGGTTTGGTTTGATGGCTAGTGGGATGCGGGTGGTGCTGTGGTCTAAACCACTGAGCCTCTTGGGCTTGCCAGTCAGAAGGTCGGTGGTTTGAATCCTCGTGTCAGGGTGAGCTCCCATTGCTCTGTCCAGTGGCGGAGGAACCCTCTTCGGCACCCGGGATGGGGCAGCCCGTACCAAGTGTGCATGTGTGGCATTCCATACGGACTGCGCATGTGCAGCGACCGTACGGGATGCCGCACATGCGCACTCCGTATGAGCTGCCACTAGCGCGCAACAGCTGTACGGGCTGCCTCTTGCACTGCGAGCGGAATCCCCTACGGACTGTGCATGTGCAGCATCCCTTAGGAGTGCGTACACACGGCAGCCCATATGGACGCCCTTATGGACGCGCGTGAGATCAGCAGCCCGTACGGTTGCCCTGAGAGAGGCAGCCCGTACAGACACCCGTATAGATGGCGCAAGAGAGAGAGAAGCAGCTCATACGGACATGCGCACCCTCGGCTGCTCTACAGCTGGGGGGAGGCAGGGGCCATCTTGTCACACACACCCCAGAGTGGCACCCAGGGTGGCCCACCCCCTCCACTCCCCAATTTGTATGCCCCTGGCTCTGTCCTATATTCTGCCAACCTAGCAGTTTGAAAGCATACAGTGCAAGTAGATAAATAGGTACTGCTGTGGCGGGAAGGTAAACGGTGTTTCTATGCGCTCTGGCACTCATCACGGTGTCCTGTTGTGCCAGAAGTGGTTTAGTCATCCTGGCCACATGACCCAGACAGCTGTCTGTGGACAAACATCGGCTCCCTCAGCCTGAAAGCGAGATGAGCACTGCAACCCCATAGTTGCCTTTGACTGGACTTTACTGTCCAGGGGTCCTTTACCTTAACCTGATGTCTAGATTATGCAAGTACAATTTAGTAGAGAATCTCATGTAAATGCTGCACCACAGCTCATTCAGATTGTAGTTTTGCATGATTTAAATACTGGACAACTTTTGTTTCCTCTTCTATGTTTCTTCTCCTTTCCTACTTTCTGTAGCTTTCTTTTCTTCTTAAAAATGAAGGAATGAAAGAAAGAAAGAGAGAGAGAGAGAGAGAGAATGTGATGTCACTAGTGAGACCATCCTTAACAAATCACTTAAAAGTCATAATCCTTCAGATGAAGACCAGTTCTCTATACAGTTTACATGGTTTAATGGAAAGGTATTCCCTCACTCTGCCTTATACTCACTTTTAATAAGCAGTGCAGCACCAAACAAGAAATACACAAAAACTGCATGCAGATGAGTCCCTTATTTCCAAAGACCAGTTGCTATTTCTTTTACTTTGCATATTTTTTCATAGCTCGGTTTGAATCTTCCTCTGCCCAGCTTTATTTTGCTTTATACCTAATGTTGAAAATAAATAACATGGGGGAAATGTAGAGCTAAACACTTCTTAAAAGCAGGTATATTTTCCACTTATAATGAAATCAAACTCATTCTCTGTTTGCAAGTATCACCAACTTTTATCAAACGGCATAAAAGGAATGTCTAGATGGAGGCAGCAGAATATACTTTATGCAAATAGTGGCACACTTTGCCCTGTATATCAGCATGACATTTCAATTACTCCAGTGCTTTAAATCCAGCGTCTTAGATAAGTACTGACAATGGCACCCATATCATTAAGCACATTAGCCTGCGTGATGCATTATGCCATCTGAGTGAGTAAAACGAAAAGGCTGAAAAAAGATGTTTAGACTCAGCATTGCAATAACCAGAACATTATTATAGGAAAGTGTAGCCTTCCATATATTGCTGGACTACAACCAGGGGTGTAGCAAGGGGGAGGGGGGGCGGGCCGCCCCGGGTTCCACCCCAGAGGGGGGTGACACTTTTTTTAAAAAAAAAATTTGTTTGTAATTTTTTTAAATTTTAACTTCATTGAAAAAAAGAGATGACAGACACACACACACAACCCCCCCCCACCTCACAAAATGGCACCATCAGAGGGGGGTGACACTTTTTAATTTTTTTATTTTATTTTTAATTTTTATCATTTTTTTTTTAAATTATGTTAACTTTATTGAAAAAAAGAGATAATAGACACACACACAACCCCCACACCTCACAAAGTGGCACCATCAGAGGGGGGTGACACTTTTTAATTTTTTTTAATTTTTTTAATTTTTATTATTATTATTTATTTTTATTTTAACTTTATTGGAGAAAAAGAGATAATAGACACACACACACAAAACCCCCACACCTCACAAAGTGGCACCATCAGAGAGGGGGTGACACTTTTTATTTTTATTTTTTTTATTTTTTTACATTATTATTATTATTTATTTTAACTTTATTGAAAAAAGAGAGATAATAGACACACACACACAAAACCCCCACACCTCGCAAAGTGGCACCATCAGAGGGGGGTGACACTTTTTTATTTTTTTATTTTTTATTTAATTAAAGTGGTGGGGGTGACAAAAAAAATTCCGCCCCGGGTACCACCTGGGCTTGCTACGCCTCTGACTACAACTCTCCCAATTCATGACCACTGGCCAGGGCTGATGGGCGTTAGAACATATGAGGGCCTCACCCTCAGGTTCCTCACCCCTGACATAAACTAAAAATCACAGAAGCATCATGACTGAAGGGTTCTGCCAGAGCTTTACCACCTGTCTTCCAGCATGGCAAGAATTCTCAGTTTCAAGTCCGTGCACATAATGATATCAATACTAATTACTTGATTTGAAGGCAGCACCAACCTAGCAGTAGGACTCCACAACTGCTCTCTTTAAGGGACATATAATTATGTTTAATTTGCCTTATGTGATCAGGAGCTGATTGGTCTAATACTAATTTTACCAGACACAAGTTTCTTGTTTTAGCTAACAGAGAAACTTTAGCTAACAGAGAGCCGAAGGTGGTGGTGGTGTTGTTGCAGCAACATTTTATTCCTAAATATGGCATTTCACATGAGGATATTTCTTCAGCCGAGTTCATATTTATTAGTGATTTGTTTCGGTTGCGCGACGCCTTTATAATCATACTGCATATTAAGCATTTGGAAACATCCCTGGAATGTCTACATTCAAAAAGGGGGTAGGTGGGAAACTGATAGCATGAGAAAGGCCATTACACAACAAATGTTGCTGAACTAAATAGCTACGCATTTGCCAACAGATACCATATCATGTGGCTGCTGCCAGGCCATTCTGAGACACTGATTTTTCAGAGGTATAACATCTTTCAGCGGGACGCGGGTGGCGCTGTGGGTTAAACCACAGAGCCTAGGGCTTGCCGATCAGAAGGTCTGTGGTTCGAATCCCCACGACGGGGTGAGCTCCCATTGCTCGGTCCCAGCTCCTGCCAACCTAGCAGTTCAAAAGCATGTCAAAGTGCAAGTAGATAAATAGGTACCGCTTCGGCAGGAAGGTAAACGGCGTTTCCGTGCGCTGCTCTGGTTCGCCAGAAGCGGCTTTGTCATGCTGGCCACGTGACCTGGAAGCTGTACGCCGGCTCCCTCGGCCAATAATGCGAGATGAGCGCGCAACCCCAGAGTCGGTCACGACTGGACCTAATGGTCAGGGGTCCCTTTACCTTAACCTTTATAACATCTTTCATTGCTTGATTAAAGGCAAACATATATTTTGAGCTACAAATGTCTAGCTTATCATTGCAGGATTTCAGCAACCAGAACATGGCTAAAGTAGAGCTGGAACTATTAGCAACAGACATGTCAATCCATAAAACAGTTAGAGTTTAATGGTTGAAATGCCCCCCTAATGCAGTTCCTGAGAACGGAATAACAAATCCCATTTCAGCTAATCTTGGTTGAGGTGGCACCATCATCCCGATGCTCAAAAACTCATTTCTAAATTATTATTTTTAAAGCGATCTAGAAGTTCAGGTGAAGGCAGCAGTTAGCTGTAGTGACTGTAACAATGCTGAGCAAAAGAAAAAACCAAAATCAACCGCACTAAAGAACAAGGCTGGGGATAATAAGATCATCTGTATTTTTTTGAAGGGAAAAAATAGTCTTTATTATATGCATATGATGGACCTAATAAATCATACTTTAAAATATTCTCCACCATGTTCCAGGTCAAATGGCCCCTTTTTCAAAGTTTGGCTTTTAAAACGAACAAGCACAGAGCACCATTTTAAATTTTGGCTTACATCAAACCATTCTCACTTAGGATGAAGAAAACTAGGCAGGAGAAAAGATTATTAATTTTTATTTCTTTGGCAAAACGAAATGAAATGCATACTTGAGAAGTCTGAAGCCAGAATATAATTTTTATATCCTATTTCAGGATCAAATACAAATTTACCAGTTGGGCAGAAGTGTGCAACTCTGGCCACAGTGCTGCGGGCTGGTGACTACTGAGGGATGGGGATGGGGAATTAACAGTGTGAATACAATAAGAAAGACATGACACTAAACGGCCTCGGTCCTGTATACCTGAAGGAGCGTCTCCACCCCCACCGCTCAGTCCGGACACTGAGATCCAGCGCCGAGGGCCTTCTGGCGGTTCCCTCACTGCGAGAAGCAAAGCTACAGGGAACCAGGCAGAGGGCCTTCTCGGTAGTGGCGCCCACCCTGTGGAACGCCCTCCCAGCAGAGGTTAAGGAGATGAACAACTATCTGACATTCAAAAGATACCTCAAGGCAGCCCTATTTAGGGAAGCTTTTAACCTGTGATATTTTAATGTATTTTGTGTTTGTTGGAAGCTGCCCAGAGTGGCTGGGGAAACTCGGTCAGATGGGCGGGGTACAAATAAAAAATTATTATTATTATTATTATTATTATTATTATTATTATTATTATTATTATGACACCTGCTTGGGATTGAAATGTTCACAACTATGAGATTACAGATGTAGATAGGATTTGGCACAGGCACTGGGTATGTATCCTGAATCGGCCAACCTGACTGCTGGCATCAATGTTGGTCCATGTGAAAGGATATATTTTGACACCTTTTGAGTATGGATATAGCAAGAAAGAAAGAAAGAAAGAAAGAAAGAAAGAAAGAAAGAAAGAAAGAAAGAAAGAAAGAAAGAAAGAAAGGCTCAAAGTTGATAAGGCTGAATTTGTGAAGCCAAGATGATATATGTATAAAACAAAAGAAAAGTAGAGGTGGTTGCCAGATAGCATAATTTTCCAAAGAAACACATTCTACAGAGCAATGGAGACATGCTTTTAAAGTAAATTTTATGAAATAAATAAATAGATATTCAACGTAGACGGCAAAAAATAGTCTTAAATTGAACCAATGAAGACTTGAATGAATTAGCAGTGAAAAAAGCAGATGCATATGAGTATTCATTCTTCCAATATTTTCTTCCAAGTATCTTGATCCCAATTCACTTTTAGAAAATCTGAAGCTAATGCTATTGCCAGCCAGAACTTCTGAAGTTGCTTTGAGACTTCATCCCTGGGCTTCCATCTATTTGGCTCCAACACAAAATAGTCTGTAGATGAATTTCTTTGGCAGCATGGAGTAGCATTTGCATTTGCTGCCTGTAAGCAAAAGAAAGAAGGCAACCTCCATAAAACAAAAAGGGAAGGGAAGCCCTTTCATAAATTGCAAAGTGCACTCCATGGGACTTTCAGCTAAGTGTATGAGAAGTGATGCCGTCTGAAGCCAGGAGGTTTGAAATATAGATAGAACTGACTCTGTGGATGATAACTGGTGATATTTCAAGTTTATTTATTTATTAGTTTAATGAGTTGAATTGCTCTTTCACCAAAGCAAATTTATGGACCTGTCATGTTTCCCAGGAGTGTTTAAAGATATACGTACCTATGTGTGTGCTGTCCACACATTACCTCTTGCTCCGGGAAACCACTCAGAACTTGGGACCAGTTTACCTATGAGATCACCTTTACCCCACATGTGCCCATTTGACTGCTTTGATCAGCAGAATTGGTGCTACTAAAGGTGCCTCAATCGTTTAGTGTGGCAGCACCTGCACTTTGGAAATGCCTGCCTATTGAGATCAAGCAGGTGCCTTCACTGTGCTATTTTAGGTGCCTGTTGAAAACATTCTTGTTTACGCAGGCATAACCAGATGCTTAGAAAGTTGAGGTAATTTTAATCTGTTTTAGTACCGGTATTTTAACTTTTGTATGTTTTAAAACAGGGTTGTGGATTTTTCTTGATTTTCCTTTATCTTTTGTAAATGGCTTTGAGGTTTTCTACAATCCAGTCATGTGTAAACCTTATGAAATGAATGAATGAATAGTATTTTTAAATTTTGTATACTGCCTTTCTGCGTCATTGTAGTCAATGGAGCTTTCAACCCGTAGAAAAACAAAATACGCATGCATTGTCATTTTACAACAATTCAAATTATAACAAAAAAATCAACAAAATTCAAGAATCCATTTCACATATAATATGTGATAACATCTACAAACTATCAGCAAATGACAGTTGCGATGAATCATTAATTTAGAAACAACCAAGACAACATCAGAAAAAAACAGAAGACATAAAATGCCACAGATTACAAAATAATGATTTGTTGAGCAGCTGGATCACTCCTTTCCCATCCTGTGGGATGTGTTTACTCACAGCAGGGTGGATATTTTTCCTGTTGAGTTGCAACTTGCAAATACATGAGTGCAACAACAGTTTGTGTATTTGAATAAACTGAAACTACAGCATGAGATATAATGAGAGCACAGGCAATGGTTTAGCCTGAAATATCGGCATGTATCGAATGAAGTGCCAAGTAATCATCCCATCAGGCAATGATTTCATTTCCAATGAAAATCCTTGTTATTACATATTTTTACATTGCTGTTTACAGTATTTGTACTGTATATTTTTTTAATATATATATATATATGGATGTTTTATGATAGCCTATATTTGTAATGCCTAATAAAGGTTTGGCAAAGAAGGAAGAAGGATTTCTGCTTGTGCAATGGGGCTTCCCCACCTCCTCCCCAAATCTGCCCTGGGAAACACTGGGGAGAAGCGAGAAAGCGCCACTGTGCAAGATTCAATCCTTGTGCTGATGTGATAGCTACTTAGCACTACACTGGGTACAAACCAGTGTCTACAGAATGTCCTATTACTGTAGAATGAAAGCATGGACTCTTATGGATGAGAAGGACAGTGAATTCAATAAAAGCATTTCCATTTCTGGTGACTTTTCGCATAAATTGTTGTTCACCCAGATTGCGAATCCGGTCAGAAGTTCCAGCAAATGTGGTCCAGAAAAAGCTTTGCCAAAGAAACCGAGCTTTTGAGAAGTCACATCCCATTTATAGCAAGTTACATGTGTTATTGATCTGCTTCTCTTTTGATTTGTCAGTCCTGTGAGACAGGTGATAACTGCATCAACGTAAAAGCCTACAGCATACAACATTGATTTACTGCCCCGACTTGAAGCTGTTGGGCTGTAATCGCCTGCGCTATCTGAGCACACACCTCCCTACCTGTAGGGAGCCTGGTTGATTTTTTTTATATAAGAAGAGATGGAGCCAAATGCTCAGAATTTCCCTTAGGGCCGCAGTGAAAATAAGACATCTGACTTCCACAGCATTCTACACATGAGAAAATGACTGCTGTTTTCACGTCCCATATAACACCTGCGTAAGCCCTGGGATCTGATAATCTGTTAGAGAGGTTTCCCCCTATATTAGCAACAGTGGTGCATGCCAGAGGCAGATAGCATTGCTCAGCCACCAGCGATAAGCAGCAGCCCAAAAGAGGGCTGTATGCTTCAGGTGGATGCCTTTGGAAACGGTCCAGTAACAGTGCCTATTACAGTCTGCTGTCATCATTGTCTGCTCATGACTTCCTCATGCAATGGAGCATTAGTCAGCCCCTTCCTTCACAATACAGTGGTACCTCGGGTTACATACGCTTCAGTTTACATATGCTTCAGGTTACGGACTCTGCTAATCCAGAAATATTACCTGGGTTAAGAACTTTGCTTCAGGATGAGAACAGAAATCGGGCAGCGGCGGCGCAGCGGCAGCGGGAGGCCCCATTAGCTAAAGTGGTGCTTCAGGTTAAGAACGTTTTCAGGTTAAGAACGGACCTCCGGAACCAATTAAGTACGTAACCAGAGGTACCACTGTATTCTAAATCATGCGTAGGCAAACTAAGGCCCGGGGACCAGATCCAGCCCAATCGTCTTTTAAATCTGGCCCGCGGACGGTCCGGGAATCAGTGTGTTTTTACATGAGTAGAATGTGCCCTTTTATTTAAAATGCATCTCTGGGTTATTTGTGGGGTCTGCTTGGTGTTTTTACATGAGTAGAATGTGTGCTTTTATTTAAAATGCATCTCTGGGTTATTTGTGGGGCATTTTTTCCCTCCAAAATATAGTCTGGCCCCCTGCTGAAAAAGTTTGCTGACCCCTGTTCTAAATGGTACTTCCCATGACCACATCAGCCCTGCTCCTGCCAATCTGCTGCATGCTTATTGCTCCACTGCTGGCACTAAGCAATACTAGAGTATTAGTGCTGACAGGGGCTGATGGAGTTGTAGATTGACCACAGTTGTCCATGCATTAGTAACCTCACAGTTGGATTACTGCAATGTGATCTTTCTGGGCCTACCCTTGAAGTTGATCAGGAGGCTGCAGCTTGTATGAGCACACCCAGCATATAACATGTTGTTTGCGGGATGTGCACTGGCTGCCAGCTGGCTACCAGGCCGAGTTCAAGGCATTGGTACTAAAATGTATGTCCCTATACAGCTTGGGAGAGACCCAGGTGGCGCTGTGGGTTAAACCACAGAGCCTAGGGCTTGCTGATCAGAAGGTCTGCGGTTCGAATCCCTGCGACGGGGTGAGCTCCCGTTGCTCGGTCCCAGCTCCTGCCAACCTAGCAGTTCGAAAGCACGTCAAAGTGCAAGTAGATAAATAGGAACCACTCTGGCGGGAAGGTAAACGGTGTTTCCGTGCGCTGCTCTGGTTCGCCAGAAGCGGCTTTGTCATGCTGGCCACATGACCCGGAAGCTGTACGCCGGCTCTCGGCCAATAAAGCGAGATGAGCACCGCAACCCCAGAGTCGGACACGACTGGACCTAATGGTCAGGGGTCCCTTTACCTTTACCTTTATACAGCTTGGGACCAGGTTAGTTAAGAGACTGCATGATACACACAGTAGAACACTGTGGCCTGCAAAATCTCAGAAGCTCGCTCTGCAGTTAACTCAGAGCAGGGCTTTTAGTGTGGTTGCCCCTGTTTTGTTGGAATAGCATTCCTGTCAATATATGACAGGCACTGCACTTTCTGGAAATAATTGAAGACATTTTTGATCCAACAAGTTTTCCCATTTGCATAAATGAGTCCTTCATCACAAGAGTCCACTTGTTAAGGTTCTAGCCTTGTGATAGATCGATGATAGATAGATAGATATATAGACAGATAGATAGATAGATAGATAGATAGATAGAGATGTGTTTTAACTGTTTAATTATTTTTTGTGTAAATTGCCTTGAAATTGTGGTTTAGAAAGTCATTAATAAAGTGTAATAATAATTATAATCTGGAGGGACACAAATTGGCGACCTTTGCTTTAGAGTAAGAATCACTATTATGCAAAGAACATTGGCCAAAAAATATTGCTATGACTGATATTTTTGGATAAGCTTTTATTTACCTTGCATTCTAGCAGAAACAAAGATGTTCAGTCCCACAGCTGCAGGTGTCACAGTGTGAAGAATAAACAAGTCGAAGAAATAAACAACATTTCATTTCATAATAACTCATCCTAGAAAGGTATTTTGGCACAGACTCAGTCCCTGGAGCTAATAGAAAGAAGGTTTTTAGAGCCTAGGGGTTAGGGTCAGTCCTCGGAAGAAAGTCATCATTCACAAAGTTTGATGTGTTGGGCTGGATGATAATCACACACTGATGCCGAGAAGAGATTTGCCATTTAGGATGCCAGCCATATGTCTGTAGAAATGAGATATTCAGAAAACAATTTCCAGCAGCATATTATTTGTTATCTCACAATGAAATCATTACCATAATGTAACAAGCACACATTTTATTTGTGTGATACATGTAGAAATAATAATGAAAGTATAGAGCCCAATCTGCTTTTAAAAGTATTTAAAAGTTCTGCTTATACAACCCCTTTCATTCCTCCTCTTTTCCTTTTTGGTACCACCTGAAACAGGTCAACTCACCTGGCAATATAGCGGGCCTGGTCCTGGCCAGAAAGATTTTATTTATTTATTGCATATATATCTCTCCTTTCTTCCAAGGATCTCAAGGTGGAATGCACGGCTGTCCCTTTCTCCATATTATCCTCAAAATAGCCTTTTGAGATAGGCTAGGTTGAGAGTTGGTGACTGGCCCAAGGACACCCAGCCAGTTTCATGGCCAAGTAGGCATTTGAACCCTGTTCTCCCAGGTCCTAGTCCAACATTCTAACCACACAATACTGAGCTGTCAGAAGCTCCAGAGCAATACCCCAGGGTTCTGCTCCACCCCCCAATGTTATTTTCCATATACATGAAACCACTAGGAGAGGTTGTCCAGCATTTTGTGGTTCGGTGTCACCAATATGCCAATGACACTCTATATCTCCTTTCCACATAAATCCAAGGAAGCTGTCTTGGTTCTAACCTGGTGTCTGTCATCAGTAAGGGACTGGACGAGGATGAACAAAGTGAAACTTAATCCAGACAAAACAGAGGTGCTGTTGGTCAGTCAGAAGGCAGAACAAGGAATAGGGGTTCGGTCTGTGATAGATGAGGTAACACTCCCCCTGAAGACACAGGTTCATAGTTTGGGTGTGCTCCTGGACCCAGTCCTGAGCAGGGATTCCCAGGTCTCTGTGATGGCTCAGAGTGCATTTGCACAATTAAAGTTAATGTGTCAGCAGCACCCATTCCTTGAGATGTCTGATTTGGCCACAGTTACATCCTGTCTGGATTACTGTAGTACACTCTACATGCCGCTGCCTTTGAAAAGCGCTCAGAAACCTCCAAGTGGCTCAAAGAGCTGCAGCCAGATGGTTGAACGGGGCTGGTTATAGTGAGTTTGTTACAAGAGCGTCATTTTCATCATTCCCCCCTTAAAAAAGCTCAAAAACCCTTGGTAATCCCCAAGAAAAGCTCAACAACTCTGGGCAATCTCCACAAAAAAAGCCCAACAACTTTGTGCCATCTTCCCCCATTTTATTAAATCTGAGTCCCCAAAACTAGGGGGCGTCTTATACACGGAAAAGTACGGTATATACCATTCATGCTTAATTGTTTTTTTTTCATTATTGCTTCCCCAATTGCTTCATTATTGTTTAGCTGTAAGCC
Organism: Darevskia mixta; assembly: GCA_034641385.1. Taxonomy (NCBI): domain Eukaryota; kingdom Metazoa; phylum Chordata; class Lepidosauria; order Squamata; family Lacertidae; genus Darevskia; species Darevskia mixta. The sequence goes on from JAWWNH010000029.1 coordinate 13,334,877, forward strand.
ACCTTCCTACCTTGTCAGAGAAAAAGGTGTGATATAATTAAACATAAATTATTTGTCATTTCATTATGTACCCTACACCACATTAGCTTAAGGCAAGCACAACTGGTAAATGGCTGCAGATGGAGAGAACTATTTTGAGCATGACTAATATCTGAGGGAGGTTACTGGCAAAAGAGATCGCCAATGGCTCAGCATGGTGCAAAGGAGCTCTGTTTCTATAACATTTCAAAGCACAGCAGTACATGTTGTGCAAAAGTGGAGTTAACTTATCAGAGATTGAATTGAATTTAATAACATCTGTCTGGCCACATCTTAATATGCCAATTGACTCTAGGCAGCCTCATCATTGCCAGGGGGGCATTTGAAGAAGGACATTAGCACTTCCCTCATTCATAGAAACAGAAAGGATTGATTTATCATGCAATCATCAAAATCAGAAAGTCATAAAACAACCTACTTGATTAGAAATAATATCTATCAATGTGATTTATTTATCTGAAATGTAATTTGCATCTGGATGGAAAACTAGCAAACCCTGTGGCCAGAGTCTACCGGTTTTATAGTTACAGCACAATAACATTTATATGTCATTAGATCATAATTACATGGCCAGTCAGAAGATGACTCTTAGACCTTGGATTACAGAGGAAGTGTCCCAGTGCCCTCTGCAGGCAAGAGTTACTCAGAAATGTTTTCATTTCCAGAATTGTTTATTTTGTCATCATTTCTGAATTATTCAGAACCCTTCTGCTTTATACGAAATGTCTGTTTTGAATAGTTCTACTAATCTGACCAAAAGTCTGCTACCACAGTTTTGGTGCTTTGGGAAATGGCCCTTTTCAAAGTCATTTGTACACCAAGAAACTTCTTATGTGTATACGACGGCTGTGTATACACATCACTGGGTTAAAGCACAACTAAGTCCTTCTTTTTAGCAATTTGAAGCTGTTTGGGAACAAATGCACCAAAACACAAGATCCCCAAAGAAACAGCGGGAAAGATACAGGCTAGATAACAGATTGGGGCTAAGGTAGTATGTAGACCATTTCCTAAACCAGCAGTGGGAGGGCATTGAATGCAGAGTAAACAAGAGTGTGTACAACTAGGGATGGAGGAGGGCTCCGTTTCCAATTCATTTATACATGGGATTTGGTGGTTCTGGCACAATCAAGCTTTGCTCACAATGGAACACCTCTTGGGTCAAGCACCTACTTTTTTTCAATACCGTATACTCATACATTGTCAGGTTAAAAAAAAAAAAGCTGCTGTAGCACATTTATCATTTTGTTTGCCCTTTTTTGCACACACCCAGCTCTGCAATAACCTTTTTGAACATCTGCAGTCAGAACTCTGCAGTCAGTATTCCAATTGTGCTTGCACCATAGATTTGTGCAAATCCTTTTGTAATGATCCCTAAAATGGAAAAAAAAGTGTCCAATAGAAATGAACATAGAAAGAGCCCTGCTGAATCCAATCAAGATTCTTTCTAGTCCAGTGTCTTGTTTCCCAGAGGCATGGTATAAAGGCAACAACCATTTCATTTAGCTAATAAGATCCCCCTTAACACTTAAAATAAAAATCTCTCTAATAAGCATGAATTCAGTTAATGTTCTTCCAGAACTATCTGAATCGTTTAGAACTACCTTAATTTACAAACTTCATCACCCTCTTACAGCAATGAATTCTATAATTATGTGTTGCTTGAAGATGTACTTTATTTTATCTGTGTGCTGGTCCCATGGGTTATCCGAAAGGCGAGGTCAAAGTCCGGTCCGTGGTCAGAGGTGCAATGAGAGGCAGTCCGTAATAATTGAAGCTGGGTGCAGGGCAGGGAGGCAGGCGAAGTCAGGAACAGGTAGGCAAGCAGGGAACCAGGGCGGGTCAGGAGCTCGGGCAGGAAAGCAGGACAGGTATCAAGCAGGAACACCGGCAGGAACTGGTCAGCAACGATGTTGCTCCTGCAACTTGGGGCTGGGGCTGGCTGGCTTTTATCTGCCCTGAGGCATAGGGCGGCTCCGATCCTCAGGTGACTAGCCTCTCCTGGCTTGGAGACGAGCACTCCTCCTGCGGGAACTCAGTTCCCTTTGCCTCTCTGCCCTGAGCCTCTGCAGCTCAGGAGAGGCTGGAGGGTTACCGGACCCAGAGGCAACCTCAGCTTCCCCTGACAGGGCTGGGAGTGGAGCACCTGCAGGCAATGGGTCCTCCATCCCATCAGGAGCCAGAGCAGACTCAACCGATGCCTGCACCTGAGGATCCAGCACAGGTGAGGCCTCTTCAGACTCAGGCCCCAGCCCCAGCTCTGCTGGTTCTGGAGGCAGGGAATCCTGTGCAGGCTGGGATCCCTCAGGTTCAGTGTCTGAGTCTGAATCCCAGGCCATCACAATCTGCTCTGAATCTAGTAAACACCAATATCATTTTTAGATCAGAGTACAAGTGATTTCCCGAAGAAAACTGTGAAGAGTTAATGCCTACATACCTTGAGTCCAGCCTATTGTTATTTTTACTTTTGAAAATAAAAACCCACCTGGGGATGAGGTGGGGATGAGGTCTTCCAGGTCAAAAGAGCCAAAAGAGAAATGAATTAACATAACATGTTGTGCGGATGCCTGATCATCGTCTTCCAAAGCAACTACTCTATTCCGAACTTAAAAATGGAAAGCACAATGCTTTCCTCAACAAAAGAGGTTTAAAGACTGTCTCAAGGCAAATTTTAAAAAATGTAGTATAAACACCAACAATTGGGAAACACTTGCCTGTGAGCGCTCCAATTGGAGAACAGTCTTTACCAAAGGTGTTATGGGCTTTGAAGACACTTGAACTCAGGACGCAAGGGAGAAATGTGCTAAGGGGAAGGCACGCTTGGCAAATCCACACCATGATCAACTCCCGCCCAGAAACCAATGTCCCCACTGTGGAAGGACATGTGGATCCAAAATTGGCCTCCACAGTCACTTACGGACTCACTGTTAAAACCGTGTTTATGGAAGACAATCTTACTCAGCTACGAGTGATCACCAAAGAAGAAGACTGTTAGCCAGATGGAAACAGGACTAACTTATCACCAAGTGTGGTCTATTTTCCAGGGACATTCCAAATTTACAGAAGCCGTCCCAGTTTTTTATTTGATCCCAGAAGGTTCCGCTTTTAGGACATCCCTATTTTCATCGGAGAAATGTTGGAGGGTATGCAAAGAGTTTCTGTCTGAGCAACTCTTTGTAACTTTATCCATATGTTAATTAACTAAGCTCATTATGAAATGCAACAAAGTGACAGAAGAAATTTGTTTGGCTTGCAGATAGCTTTTCTCTTTCCTCTCAGTTTCAATGAAGGCTTCTTCTGATACTGTTCCTGCTAGATATGAATAGATGAGCACCACCATTCCTGTCTCCCTCTCATCACGCGGGAGGCTATAAACACGCCAACTACGAAGCAACATGTTGACGCACTCATTTGCGCCTCCAGTGGCATTTGACCCTCTGTCTAGCTGCTGCTCACTTCAGATGCTTAGGCATCTGCTCACGCGCATCAAAACACCACTGTACAGAGAATCCTAGCATAAGGGAGGAATTGTCCACTTGGACAATTACTACGTTAGCTCCATCTGGCCTGCGCATATTGTGCAAAGTGCTATGTACACCAAGGCTGTCTGTTTTACAAGCAAATATGGAAACAATTATCAACAAGATGTTCAAGGTCTTGCGGGAGTGTGGCAGTACTGGAGGAGGAAGGGAGAGAACCGATCTGTGGAGTGTGTGTGTGTGTGTGTGTGTGTGACCTTGGCAATATGCAAGAACCAGAAATAATTCCCTGTTCAGTAGTTCCTTGTTTGTAAAGCAAACATCTTTTCCTCCCATTTTTCTTCTTGATTACTGTTAATTATTAATTTGGGTATATTATGACTCGCAGCTATGACCCAGGCCATAGCCATTAACACCTTGATTCTATCTAGCAGCAGTAGCCAACACAGCTGAAGCAGTAACATACGCACAGCTGCGGAAGGAGTCACAAAGCTCCTGGGCATATTTGCAAACAAGAGGAATTAATAGCCTATCACCTACAACAGAATGCTTCTTTCAAACCTAAATTCAGTGTGGGAAGGGGTCCCTGCAAGCTCCAGAAAAGGCCTCTGTGGGTGCACACCCACCCACTGGAACTACTTTGGCAATCCCAGCATGACAGCAGGTAATATTCGTTGGGGAAGGTTCAGTTTCAACTACGTTCCTTGTCTTTGCCGCTGACGAGAACTGATGAATTTCCTAAATGGTCCGTGACCAAGTGTCTCACCATCTTTGTTAAGAAACTGCTTGGCATATTATTTCCATTTTCACCCAGTCAAGATGGCGCCTTCCTGGCACTGTCAGGATTTAGGCAGAAGGGCCTAAGTGGCATATCAGCAAAAGGGTGTGTAACTAAATTGCCTGGTGGCGCATTCTGACTTAGGAGAGGAAAGGCCAGGAGGAAGGAAGGTTGAATGGTTGAGCTTCAAGAAACAGCAAAGAGATTTGGGAGGGAATGTTTCAGTAACTGCTAAGTGGTGGAGAAAACAACAACAACCCTACTTTGGCCTGTCCTGTCTGTTTAACAGGTTTAATATGCATAAATAAGCTGGTAAATCTTTTCAGGCCATGGAGGCAAACATTTATCACCTGCTAATTGCGGCAGATCAAACTTCTGCTAAAATGACAGCTGGCAACCTAGCTGCTGCCAATGTAATTATACTGCAGAAAGAGATTAAGGAACTCTTGCTACAGTTCAAGATTCCCTATTGCTCCTTCTTCAGCAGCCTCCTGACTAGGCTAGAATGCTTTGGACTGGAGGAGCTTTCACTCTCCAAGACAATGAAGAATCTCCATGGGGGTTGCTGGGCTCCTGCTCATTTATCAGGCAGATAGTGAAAATAAAGATTTCCATTACCACAGAAATGACTAACCTGTGGTCCTCCATGTTGCTGGACTCCAACTCCCATCAACCCCAGCCAGCGTGATCAGAGCTGATGGGAGTTGTAGCAGCACCTGAAGTCTTTGTCGTTGTTGTTTAGTCGTTTAGTCGTGTCCGACTCTTCGTGACCCCATGGACCAGAGCACGCCAGGCACTCCTGTCTTCCACTGCCTCCTGCAGTTTACTGTCCCTCCATGCTGAAAAACACATTTCCTGTTGAACTGTGCTGTGATGCTGTTAAAAACATTTTTTCCTGCCCAAAACAGATTGAGAAGGCTTCAGATTAGTATTCCCTATTAAGAAAAAAAGACTTGAATTTTTAGCAGCACCAGAGGCTAAAAATGAATAGAAACATAATCAGAATTTTAATTAAGGCTGAAATCTTAAAAGCATTTACTAGGATGGTAAACCTTACTGAAATTCATGATACCTACACTCAGTAAATATGTTTAGGAACAACATGTTATATGCCAGATAGAGGTTGCCTGCTCAGAATGTGATTCTTCCCTTCATTACAGTCTCCCAATATATGTTTTCTCTTGCTGTCAATGGGAATATGGGTGTTATGGTCCAGCTAAATCAACAGCAGATTGAAAATCAGCTCCGGTTCAATTTCTCCATTACTATTATTGCATAGAAGCCTACCCAAGGAGACTGGGTCCTTTGTGCACTTGGTGATCTGTTTCTGGTCCCTTCAACAAAGGGACATTTAAATCACATTCAATCCATACATTTAAATCACATTCATTGCACATTTTAAAACACATGGCTTCCCCAAAAGGTGCTGGGAATTGGACTTCCATGAGATGAAATCAAATTATTCACAACACTTCTGAAGGAGAAATAAGAGCCTACTGATACCAAAAAACCACTCATCAGTCTACAACAGAGTATTTGTGTTCTCCCATTAATTCTCCACATATTTTAGTTTTCTCCACAGTACAAGTAAATATATTGATATATAAAGGGAACAGCACAATATTTTAGGTGCTTGTGTCCCTTCTGCATAAAAGTGGATTTCATAGAGAAGAAATGTGGCTGCCACATTAACCACCAAAATCCCATCCATTATATGCTAATATGATCAAAGACCTGAGCTCCTGTCAGCAGTCTCTCCATTGCTTTTTGCATCAACTGGCGCTTTTGGAGACTTCTGAGGGCAGCCAGCATAAGATTGCATCGCAATGCAATAGTCCAATCTAGATGTGACCAGACAGGAAACTGTAGCAAGATGCTACTGAGGAATACAGAATGGAACAACTTTTCCCCACTGGCTTCTTCAAACAACACCTTCATCTGGTGAATGTTCAGTATACAGTTGAAAGGGGCAACACATTTATTTGCTTCTTAATGGCATATTTGAATCGCTCTCTCCACCATCCACATTACAGAATGGTCCCCGGCCAATGTGTCTGCTGTTCTTGCAGAGTTGCATTGGAGGTGAAATGCAGGAAACAGAAAAGGCCCTTCTGCATCATATCTGGCTGTCAGCTGCGGGAATCAGAATGCCAAGGTATGTGGAATGGATCCAGTACGGGACTTCTTGAAAGGAAAAAAAAAACCCACAGATGTTGGATATGAAAAATATTCTTTAAAATCTTCAAAAGGTCAGTGATTAAAAACAGTTTTTCCTCATGAGTTTTTTTTTTTAATCCTTTCTGGGATTTTAAAAGTTGTTGGGAAATTACTGTAATCTGGGGCGGGGGAGTGTTTGACTTTCTAGATTCTTGGAATAGGAAGTCAATGTTCTTTTGGCTAGAGTTTTCAAAGGCCTTCTTCCTGAATTCTTTGTAACATTTCCAGAACAGAATCTGGTGACTGACCCATAAGGCACAGTATATTTTCTAATTCTGTGCCTGCAGCATGGATGCAGTAGTTTTATGGCTTGTCAGTGAGCATAACAGCATTTCTCTGCCTTTCTGAGATAAATAGAGTACATTCTGAATGATTCATGACTTGATTTTCATAACAGCTAATGAGATATTTTTCTCCACGTCAAATCTCACACTTATTCCCGTGAGACTTTTGCTACCAGAAATTTGTTTACAGATGTCAAGCAATGTGTGTGGCATCAGCAAATATTCTGCTTTAATAAATTCTTATTTTACTCGTTCTGTGCTCTTTTGAACACCACTGTCAGCACAATACTGTAAATAGACTTGTCAAATGTCAATAAGAAGGTTACGCATGTGACACAATTCACATGGCATTTTCGCATGGCCTTTAGTTCAGTAGTAAAATACATAGCTTGCCTAAAGGTGGTATTGAGTCCAGTCCTTACTAAGCTTAGGCATCAGAGCTACTGCTGGCCTGGGCAGACCATTGTACTGAGTTGGATGGTCCGCCATTGTTCAGATTTGATATTGTACCACATTTGGGGATACTTTCAAATAAGTGCATTGCTAAATTAGGCTGTGACATCTGGTTCACATAAAAAGAGCCTGCCTCCTAGTTTTCCTCTTCTGCTAAAGATAAAGACATCCCCAAATACATTTAAATTTAGATAATTTTATATTACAGCTGCATAGACCCAACTACGAAATAGTTTCTAACAGTTTCAATTAGTAACTATACTTTTCAGACGGTCACGTTTCAATCCATTGCATAAGATAATATTTCAGAGGGCATGAATTTTCTAAGCAGCCAAAATACACCTTGTGATTATTATGCAAGTTATTATTGAACCTCCCCCCCCCAAAAAAAAACCTTCTGTACTGAATAGTGTTTCATTACAGAAAAAGACCCCACAACTGACAAATTGGGCAGAGTAGCTCAGAGCATTGTTGGCAGAGTTATTTTGGAGAAGGCAAGGTATGTCTCTATGGAACTTGCTGAAATCCAAAGTACACAATACACAATGCAAACCTCAAAAAGTTTAGATTGTATGTAGAATGATATCAAGGGCCATGCTGGCAGCACACAGAAATACCCGAACTGTACTTCCATTCCAAAACAAGACCTTTATCTCCATCTATGAAAATCTGCCAGCTACTCTTTAACTATTGGTTGAACCATTTGGGTGTGCCCAATGCATTAACTAGCTGCCCCAGAGATCCTGCATTCCCTAATAGAGATTTTGGGGGATCCAGCACAGAGTGGATGCAGCCTCTCTGCCTCTTTCCAGCTTTCAGGTCCAAAACTGGCTATCTCCACCCCCTCCCCTCCTTCAAACACAAAAACTTTAAACTCCATTCAACAACATGAATTAAGGGCTAAAGACACATCAAATGATTAATGCACATACACACACACACCAAAATTCCTGGGAATTGGGACCATCTTTTCTGTGAGTCGTGGAAAACCTGTTCCCTGCCTTGCAGGCCTTTTCCCAACTGGCCTGGGAGACTGACTCCAGCTACAAAAGCTGAGGCTTGTTGGGGGTTTTGTTGCCAGTGTTGATATTATTATTTTATCTTTGTTTTTAGATATTATTCTTATTTGTGCGGACATTGTTCAGTTTGGTTGTGTACATTCTGAAGTGTTTATTTTTTTATGACTACTGTACTTATGTTATGTTTGTCATTCTGTAGAGCTGTTCATATTCTAAGCCACCTTGAGCATGGTTTTAACCATGGAAAGGCAGCATACAAATAAGACGGTGATGATGGGAACTGTAGTTTGTTAAGGGAGCTAGGGATTGTAGGGGTAAACTACTGTTCACAGGATCCTTAGGAGGGGAAAATGTTCTTTAAATGTATTTTAAATGTATGGTGTGTGCACAGGTTGGAATTGCAATTTATCTTGAACGCAAGGTAGGGTTTCACTATCGGTGAAATATATAGATGACCATTCAGTTTTGCTCATTCATTAGAATCTAATATAGGCACATATAGGTACATATAAAGATAAAAGACAACTAAAGTCCTTCTCAAATTAATGTTGTCATTGAATTGCTATTTCAGATTTTTGCATGGTATTATAGCCATCACTGACCTATAGGTGTTTAACAAGGTTCTTGTACACAAATATTTATTTAGCTTTTCTTATCAAGTACGTTACCAGAGTAATCTAACTGGCTGTCCTTACAGTTACCTCAACCTCCAGCCAACCTTCACAGCTACTTGACATTTCAGAATGAAACCAACTTTAGATAGCCATATAGGTTTTGACAGTGCTATTTTTCTAGGACAAGAGATGCTGGAACTCACCAAGAACTCCTCCCTTGTTCTCTTATAATGGCAATGGCACCCACCTGAGAGATGCCAGGTGTGAGTTCTGGTGAGTTCCAGCTTGGGGGGGGAAGCCCTGGATTTTGATTATATGACACAGTAAAAACTTTTTCGCATTCGCTGGGTAATGAGATCATATCACATGAAGCAAGGAATTGGCAACAAAGAAGGAATCAACTCAAGGAATGGAGTAGGAAGGGGAAAGTTCTCCTAATATGCTGCAAGTGATTGTTCTGTATTTATATTTATTTAATATTAGATTTTTTTTCCAGGCTTGAAAATATGGGAATTAAAAAAATCACAAGGTTTCTTTCATTAAGATTTTGGGCAAGCTATATCCTTGAGTTGTTCACTCTCTGTACCTCCAATTATTTCAGAGGTTTAATCTGGAGGACCCAGGTGGCGCTGTGGGTTAAACCACAGAGCCTAGGGCTTGCTGATCACAAGGTCGGCGGTTCGAATCCCCGTGATGGGGTGAGCTCCTGTTGCTCCGTCCCAGCTCCTGCCCACCTAGCAGTTCGAAAGCACGTAGATAAATAGGAACCGCTCCGGCGGGAAAATAAACGGCGTTTCCGTGCGCTGCTCTGGTTCGCCAGAAGCGGCTTTGTCATGCTGGCCACATGACCTGGAAGCTGTACGCCGGCTCTCGGCCAATAAAGTGAGATGAGCGCCGCAACCCCAGAGTCGGACACGACTGGACCTAATGGTCAGGGGTCCCTTTACCTTTACCTTTAATCTGGAGGCAATCCTATACACCTTTACCGAAAGGGTGAGCAGACTTCTCCAATATAGCTTCTGGCAGACTGACAGCAGTAAGCAATTGACCTCAGGAAGCAGGAAGACTTTAGAGGAGGCAAGTATGTGCCTTCCTCTTGGCTGGATCCTAATGATTAAATCTCTAACCAGAAAGAAGACCACAGGGGAAGATGAAGAATGTGCTTGTCCCAAGAAGCTGGAGAATTTAATTAGAATTTTTATGGTGACAGTGGAATTATAAGGGAAAGGAACTAAAGTATATTCATAGGGCATTTGGAGAAGGCTTGGTAAGCCAGATCCTTAACAGTTTAGAGGGATTAGAACAGCCATCTTTCACATTTGGTGCCACAGTGGTGGAACATAGGACCAATGACCTTCACAAAATAAGCAGCAAAATAAATGAGCAAACAAACATGTTGGCAGTGTAAAATCTTTCATTGGTTTCATTTGGAACAGTTTGTCTTCTGTAAGATAAAAAGTACATTTTGGTCTTCTCTTCTTCGGCTGAAATTACATTAGGACTAATTGTAAGCTTGAAGCAGCACAGAAACATATTGCACATTTAATTACCAGGGACATTAACACCACTGAAAACGACATGAAATGGAATCCTCATAATTCAAGCTTGTTTCCAAAGCCAGAGTAGCAAATCTGCTGGGCTCCTATCAGTTTTGTGGCACCTCTGAAGCCAATGGACTGGCAGCTTGTTGGAGAAAGTCTCTGATAAGGAATCCATCTTGTGGCTCAGAGCTTCTATTTACTTCTCAGAATGGCTCATTTATTTAATTGCTTATTTTAAGAATTTATAGGCCACTTCCAATGCCCAAAGAGGCTTACATAAGAGCTAAGTACCACTAAACGTACCTAGACATTACCATTGGCTAAATCAGACTTCGCCTATGTTGCCAGTCTTCACATTACAGAGTTGAGTAGTTTTACCATTTACTTGTTACCTGGAAGTCGGGATAGCATATGAATGAACCATCTATGCACTTTCTAGTGCTTCCAGGCAACGCTCAAAATAGATCTCAGGCATCTCATATTGGGTCCAGAAAGACCATGTAAACCCACTGCAAATGTTTACAGCTTTAGATAGTAATCATACTGTAAAAGACACATGATCTCTGTACCTCATAGGTACTCTATAAATCTGACCTGCCTATGTGTCTGGAGGTCTTAACCACTTTGCCTTCATGATTTGAGGAGATATTGCAAGTAAACTGGTCCCAACCTGGTCTAGTGGGCAGAATAACGAGCTTGGGCTTAGATGGGTTTGCTCAGCTATGAAGCCTTATTCAAATCTCTGTCTATCAATCTAACTTCCCTGTGGTAAGATTTTTTGAGCAAATAAAATGAGACAAATCCCTACAACTGGAGAGGGACCAGAAGTCAGGGATAGAGCTCATGCAGAAGGCCCCAGGCTGAATCCCTGGAATTGCCACTTTATAAAGAAACATTAAAAGGATCGGGTGATGTGAAAAATGCCCTAGAAAGCCATTAATGGTCAGAATAAATAATGCTAGGATAGATGGACAAGTAGCCTAATCTGGCACAAAGCAGCTTCCAGTGTCCTGTCTCTTGATGAATCCAGAGGAAATAAACTTTTATTATTATTATTATTATTATTATTATTATTATTATTATTATTATTAAAGGTTTATGTACAGTACTGCTTTTCACAAAATGTATCAAAGGGGTGTACAACAATGTCAACCAATTAAACTGCACAATAAATATATACGTCATACAATAAACCACCACACAGTAAATAAGAAAATGAGCTGGTTGCTCAAGAGTCCAGCAATGTTAGGGTAAACAAGGATGACTTTGACTACTGGCAAAAACCTCCTAGGAGAGGTTGTTCCATAATGTAAGTTCCCATAGGGAACTTCCTCTTCTTGCTTGATTCCAAATGAATGAACTGTAGGTGTGTGGTTCTCCATGATGGTGTTTTTCAGCATAGTTTGATGGTGAATCCATAGCTGGCATGCTTCTTAGTTCTTTTTGCTTGTATCAGTAGCTCCTGCTGTTGTAGAGGAGGGTCTGTCTTTGTGGGGAATTAATCCATTTTTCTCTCTGCCACCATCTTCTGCCTCTTAACACTTTTCCATTTCCAACATGGACATAAATCATTTTTAGCTATGTGACAAGCCCTACTGGAAGCATTTCACAGGCACTAAAATGCACTGTATGCTCCAAGATGCTTGCCTGGGCTTCCACTGACTTGATTCATACAATTTACACAATAACTTTCAATTTTAACTTGTAGCCTTGGTTTACAGCCTGCCACACTATAACATTTATGATACTGAAGCCTGCCAGCTTACGAATGCATGCAAGAAATAGGTACAACCAAAGTCTATGTCAGAGCTGTAAAAAGACATAAAAAAACCTAAACCCCTCTCAGTCTTCTATAACATTGCACAGCAAGCTGTACAGCAATGCAACAAAATGAATCCATGTGCGAATTAGTTCCTGCCTTCTGAAGCATTTGTAACAGCAAAGAAAACTCAGACTGATGCTGAAGCAAAACTCGCTGCATAATGAAGTCAGCATTTCAAAGCTGAGAACATTTGTATGCATTTGCTTTTATAGGGGATTCTGTGCAGAAAGTGAGCAGTTTCTTGTGTTACATTATTGATGACAGTTATCAAAGAACCAATAGTATTTTGAAGTCACATGTATGGTTTAAGAACATAAAAAGAGCCTGCTGGATCAGGCCAAAGGCCAATCCAGTTCAGCATCCTATACACACAGTGGCCAACCAGGTACCTATGGGAAGACCAAAAGCAGCACCTGAGTGCAGTAGCAGCACTCTGCTTACCTATGATTTTTTTAAAAACCTGGTATTCAGATGCAAACTGCCTCTGACTATGGTGGTAGAACATACCCATCATGGCTAGTAGCTCTACACTAAGGAAATAAAAATAGGAAATGATTCTTGTGATGTTCCAAGCCCAAGTTATAAGTGTCCCACCTGGCAGTCTGTGGTGCTAAGGGGCTCTGAGGATCCTTGGGACCTGAAAAGGGAGATTTCTTCAGGTAACCTGTGTAATCCCAAAGGTCAGCTGGCTGGTTGCACTAAATTATGTGTCTGCATTTCCACTCTCACTGAGAAGCTCTGAAGGGCCTCGGTCCTGTATACCTGAAGGAGTGTCTCCACCCCCACCGTTCAGCCCGGACACTAAGATCCAGCGCTGAGGGCCTTCTGGCGGTTCCCTCACTACGAGAAGCAAAGCTACAGGGAACCAGGCAGAGGGCCTTCTCGGTAGTGGCGCCCGCCCTGTGGAACGCCCTCCCATCAGAGGTTAAAAGAATCAACAATTACATGACATTTAGAAAACACCTGAAGGCAGCCCTGTTCAGGGAAGTTTCTAATCTGTGATGTGTTAATGTATTTTAATGTTTGCTGGAAGCCGCCCAGAGTGGCTGGGGAGACCCAGCCAGATGGGTGGGGTACAAATAATAAATTATTATTATTATTATTATTATTATTTATTTATTACGCTAATCTACCTCAAAACATATAGTTACATTTGAGTTTCACTGTGTAATAGTAAAGTCTGGCAATCAGGGGGAAAAATAGGCAAGGAAAAGCCAAAAGAGGGTGGGCTCTTTGCTGTTTTATCTCCTGAAGGTTGTGTGGTGCTTTGAAACCTAACTACATATTTCATTTCACTGCCATGTCGTAAACTCCACTGACATCAAAGTGACAAATCTCCCCAAGAAAGAGAGGGGTGGAAGATGGAAGCTCTGTAAAATGGATGTTATAGTTGTTTGCTCAGTGTCTATACTTCTTGTGGATTGCGGTTGCACTAGTAAAAAAAACAACCTAGCACTGTCCCATACAGGCGAGGTATGCAAAATGGGCAAAGCAAGGCCTGCTATGCAGTGAAGAATGTGACTGAAGGATGGTATAAAAATATTTACAATAAATACATTTTTCAACTCAGGGGAACATTGAACCACATACTTGGCCAGGTCTACCCTGTGCCCATTTTCTACCAGAGAGAAAGAACATTGCTGACGTTCTTTTCCTGTCAGGCACCTCAGAGAGCCCATACACCCTATATATTCTTAGCATATTTGCCATCAGATGCCAAACAGTTTATGAGAAAGTTCAAACCCTCAGAAAATGGAACTGGAGGGTACAAATGCAGAAGCACTCTCAATTAATTAAAATGTTAAAAAAAAATGCCATTTCAAACCATCCTGCAGAAAGTGACTGCTATATGAATCTTTTTTAAAAAAGAAAACAAAGGAAAGCTTGTGCCTCCCAAAGATGACTCGCTGCTTACAGAGATAAACGTGTGTCTGCTTAAAGACATTCTCAAGATGTTAGAGGGAACAGCCCTGCCAAGAGGCCCACATCACACAGAACTGTGCATGTGCAGATCATGATTAACTGAAGCTTCTGCGTAGTCCTGTGACACAGCATTAACAACAGAGTTTCATCTCCGAAATGCAGCCATTCGGAGCTGTTTTTCTCTGGCAGTTGCTTTGGCTGAATCATTCATTGGGTGGATTGCAGGGAGCCTGCTGCAGCTCCTTGCTTTTAGTTATGCCATAGTTTTCCAGTTATATGGTAAGGCAAAATGACATTAATCTGGACCTGTATATTCCATTCCCTTCTTTCTCATGTCCCACGCCATCCCAGAGAGCAACAACAAAGCCCGGAGCAATGAAGAGCTTGCTTTCTCTGTCAAAGGATTGGAGAGAGATCAGTTGCCACCCACCAGGGTCATTTGAGCATCCTGACTATCGTTGGCCCACAGGGAGATCAGAGCTACAGGAACTGCAATTCTTCTCAACTTCTTTTGTACTTAACAGCCCATATATATAACTAAGTGTTGAGCAGGGAGACACCAAGCATCATTAAAGGGGGGTGGGGAGAGAAACTCTGTCCATATTATTATTCCCTGGACAAAATATAAAACACAACTTCCTTGTTTTGTCCTCACCTTTTGTTCCTTTTTGATTCAGACCAACAAGATCAAAGGAAAATCTAAAAAGGACATGTTGTGTTGTCAAATGGCTCCTGGGATGCATTAAATCGTTCCATCAATCTAAGTAGGGCTATGGCAAAAAACAAAAAATCCATTCATATTCCAGGAATTGCCGACCAAGAGAATGATGAGCAGTGATGTCATGTTGCCAATGCTAATGAGACTTTTATGTTTGGTTGTTAATTGGTTAATGTTATTTAAGAGTCTGGCAGTTTAAAAAAAGCCTACGCCAGCACAAACTGATGCGCTTATACTACCATTTGAATTTCGTATTGATTTTTCAAGCAAAGTAAAAAGAAGTAGCTTCCAATTGTTCTATGAAATATTTCATCATGTAGAGTAGCCATGTTTGGCATTTTTGCCAGTGCCATAAGAACCATACAGGAAACCTCAGAAGCTGTTGCTTATCTCAAGAGCTTTGTTAAGAAAATTGGGGTGGGCCCAAGAGTCAAATAAAAGGACCTTGTTTCCCAAATACATATAAGGAAGCTTGAAGCCTTAAGAAAACAAATGTGAATGGATTTTGAAAGTTCCAGTACCATTATTATATTTCTGTTTCCATCATCTCCTTTGGTATAAGTTTCCCATATTCATTGTCAAATCTTGGACACTAAGTACAGAATAGATAGTTGTTCATGGGAAGAGAGATGGGAAAGATTCCGAGATCTGACAGATAAGCAGTGGGGGAACTATTACAAACAAAATAAAGTACTACCAGTATCATTAGATAGATAGATAGATAGATAGATAGATATAATTTATTGTCATTGCACAAGTACAAGCACAACGCTATACAAGTGCAACGAAACTGCACGCCCCCCGTAAAAACAGAAGAAAGAAAAAACAAAACAAAAAGCAGCACAAAACACACACACACCAAAAAAAGCCACACATACACCCATCACAGCTCTCCAAGGTCATGTTATCTGGTTACAGCGTTTAAGATGGTTATAGCTCTTGGGTAGAAACTGTTCTCCAATCTATTTGTTCTTGATCTAATTGTTCTATATCTTCTACCTGAAGATATATCATTATCAATGTTCAATCCATATCATAAAAAAGACTGCCATAAGATCCTTTCCTCCAGAGACTTGCAGAGACACTGGAGTAACCTACAAAGTAAAAATTTCAGGATGGACAATGCAATTAAAATTAATAATTATTGTTGTACTCTTTTGCCAAAGTGTGCACTGCTCAGACTTTGTCTGACAGCTTTGCTACAATACTCTTAAAAGCTCATTTAACAGCACCATAAAAATGTGTTGGGCAAGATATTGTGCATTATGGATGATGGAACTGTAAACCAGGCAGCGCAGCTCCACAGCAAAACAAGTGCTCCATTTTATTCCCCAATCTCAGTGAATAATATCTGATTCACGAAGTGTAAAAGGGCCTTATTAATCTCAGCTCAGTTTGTGTTTGCTTTACATAGGGATGTTTCCCCACCAGAATTAGAAAACTGGAAGGGACTTCCAGATTAGTTCAGTGATGTATTCTAGAAATATTAATCCTACCTCCGGCTGCACTTTTCTACAGAAGGATACAGAAACACTGAACTTACATGATGAAAGGGAAAAGGCTGTTGGCAGTCAGTAACTCTCTTTCCCAATGGAGTGACTATGAAAGCATCAGGTTAATCATATCCCTTTGCATCCAGCACTTTACGGAAAGAACCATGACTTACTAGCAGAGCAGATGCGTTGCATAGAGAAGGTCCCAAGTGTCAAGGAACAAGGGGATGGAGAAGAGCTTTGACAGCCTGAGACCCTGTAAAGATGCTGCCAATCATAGTAGACAAACAAAATAGTCTGATTTTGTATAATGTAGTACCCCGTGCTCCTTCCATTGTGACATCCCTTCTGTCCCCTTTTGCTACTTCAAGGGGAGTACAGTGGTACCTCGGGTTACAAACGCTTCGGGTTACAAACTCCGCTAACCCGGAAGTAGTACCTCGGGTTGCGAACTTTGCCCCAGGATGAGAACGGAAATCGTGTGCTGGTGGTGCGGTGGCAGTGGGAGGCCCCATTAGCTAAAGTGGTACCTCAGGTTAAGAATGGTTTCGGGTTAAGAACGGACCTCTGGAATGAATTAAGTTCGTAATCCGAGGTACCACTGTAATGGGAAAGGGTTGGCATCATCACCTAACATCCGTGGGCAGCTGCCAAGGCCTCAACATCCTGGCAGGGCCCCCTGGTGATCCCTGTCCTGCACTCCCTTAAATTCCTTTGCATAGGCCTGGCATGGCCAAGTAGCTAAATCTAGCCAGCTATTTAATTCCCTGCATTGTTCTTGATTTGGTGCAGCTCGGGGGCATTATGAGAACTTAGAAGGGGGACAGAGCTATTGACAAAACACATCTCCCCACCCCACCCCCGGGCTCCCACAAATCTGGAGGCAGCTTGCACGGGCTAAGGGAATAGAAGGAAAAAAGAAGTGATGAAACTTCTGTTTTGTAGATCTGCGTTTCTTTGCTGCTGACGTGACACAAGCTTTGCCATTGTAGAACAGGGGCAGGGAACATTTTTTTCATCCAAGGCCTATATTCCCTTTGGGGCAGGCATATGCCTTCTGTCCCCCATCCAGACAAGCAAGAAACATGACCAGAATTCGAAAACACTCAAGGAGAATGAAAAACATAATTGGGGGGCGGGCAGCCTGGGGAAAGGGAGAGCTGGATAGGGAATAAGACCTGGAAAACGTCCACAGAGAGATACCTGGAAGGCCACTTTTATTCCCAGCCTGCATTTCCCATTCCTGTCCTAGGAATCAAAGACATTATGTGTGAGAACCTACGATTTCTTCAAAGAATGGTCGCCTATTTATTTGGTTTACAGATGAGGAAAGAACTGGACTAAAAAGAGAGACTTCCTAAGCTATGATTCAGCAGAGTTTCTGCAAGTTTAAACACAGAAGAGACACTTAAAAAAAAACCTGAAGGAGCAAAATAACTCGTCCGGGTGCATTGCACACAAAACACGTACTAGAACTCAGCGAAGCACAGAGTTGTTGAAACATTTGCAACGTTTTCTTCTTCTTCACACTGGGAGCAAGCCAGGTTATGTTCTCATAAGGAGACTGCCAAGATACACATCATATATCTCAGCTTCCAGAGATTTACAGCTCACTGCTGTCTCCAAATATGTCGCATCCTAAACACTCCACATGCCTAATGTGATGCAGAGGGAAGAGGCAGTCCCAGCTGGCCTTCCAGTGGGTCATTATATTGCAGGCTTGGGTATAATGGGCTCTTCAGAGATACAAGTTGGGGTCACCCATTTAGAACACTGAATAACAACTCGAGAACTAACAATATTGCTGCGTGAGATAGATTAGTGGAAGAGTGGTTAGATGATAATAATTTCAAGTTCATGTACGGCTGGTGCAAATGTCCAGAAAAAACGTGCACAAAATCATGGTAGACATAGTGAGAAAATTAACCATGTAAAGCCCTTCTCACTGACCTGCTAGGTTTCTATGTGCCATGGATCTGTTTATACAGAAGAAATACTGAGTCAGACTTGCTTTCCACTTCATCTTCTATTTGTGAGAACTAAGAAACCATTCCCTAACCCTACCCACATAGACGGGTAGGAGCCACAGATGCCAGAGAAAATGAAACTTGGTTATTTGAAAGGAAGAGCAGGACTTGTGGGTTTTTTTACCAGCTCTCCGTAACTTGCCAGAAATAAGAGTCAACGTTCAGATGTCTGCTGCTTTAAACTAATCCTAATCGCAGCGCTATCTCCTCAACTTGAAATATTGTCTCCCTTGATAAACGCTCTCTGCAATAAACCAAGAAGTCCTAGTAATTCACACAGCCAGACTTCCGTTGGTATCAACCGATAAGCAAGTGTTGGCTTTTGACTGTGATGTTGCACCATGAGGCTCTGGCATCCCAACATCAGTTCTAACACATACATATATATATTATATTTGAGCTTCTCCTGCCAAAGATCTCTTTCCTAGCCCCCACTTTATGTTCACAACAATCATGTGAGGAAGGTTAGGCTGGGAAAGAGCAACTGGCCCAACAGTCGCCCAGTGAGCTTCATGGTTGAGTAGGGATTTGGATCTGTGTCTCCCCAGTCCTAGACTGATGCTCTAAGTAATACATCATACCAGCTCTAATGCAAAAGGATAACAGAGGCTGAGCCTTTGTCAGTTAATTGTGTCTTCAGGTATACCTTCCACATCCTTTTTGATGCATTGGAACCATTGATATGAAATAATACTGAACTGGGAAACGCCATTGTCCATGGAGCGTACAGTTTTAAGGGGGAAATATACTTGAAAAAAAACTGGAAGCTAGATATTCTTTTTCTACATTAGCAGAATGAATATATTCAATTGAATAATAATCTGGAATTTGATCAGACAACTGTATGTGAAACCTCAAAAGCTGTCGCTCAGGGTCTTCTTACCTCAAAAACCTCATTTGTTAAGAAAACTGGGGTGGGTGATAATGAGGCAAATAAAACAAATGAATCACCAACATAAAGGAACTTGTTTCCCAAATGCATGTAGGAATCTTGAAGACAAGAAACCAATTAGACCTGATTAATTTCTCTAAAGTTTAATTGATCTTTGATATTTAAAATAATTAATATTTGAAAATGGAGACAAGCCAGATGAAATA
Organism: Darevskia mixta; assembly: GCA_034641385.1. Taxonomy (NCBI): domain Eukaryota; kingdom Metazoa; phylum Chordata; class Lepidosauria; order Squamata; family Lacertidae; genus Darevskia; species Darevskia mixta. Next base: position 13,354,382 of record JAWWNH010000029.1, read on the forward strand.
GTAGCTGCTCAACTGAAAAAGCAAGGAAGTAATAATATGATCCAGCAATTCCAAGCAGGAAAAAAGAAAGAAAGATCATTCTCCCTAAAGAAATTGCTAAGTGTTTTTTTTTATAATCCAAAAGAAAAGAATATTCAGAACTTTCCACACACAAAAATCAATCTTCCTCACTTAACAATAGGAGATGTGGCAAACCTTCAAAAACTAATTTCAATTGAAGAGCTGTCTCAAATAATAAAACAATTAAAACCTAATAAAGCCACTGGCAAGGATGGTCTTACAGGCACTTATTAGAAAACAAAATTCCACTCTTTGTCACCCACTCTATTAAACACTTCAACTGAAGTACTGCAAACCTGTAATTTCCACCAAACATAAGAAATGGCAAAAATTATACTTATTCCCAAACAAGGAAAAGAGACAACAAAACCTGAGAACCTTGTGAGAACAAAACAACTTCTTATGGTCTAGGGTGGGGAGCAAAAATTAAAGATAAAACTTTATTTCAACCAATTGGGAATCAGGGTATCACTTTTCTTAGCTTCATAAAGTTAGATGGCTATTTTGAACCACGTGGTCTACTCTAGATAAAGTCTTTAAAATAGAGGAACATAAATCTATCTGCTGATCTCAAATATTTTCTCTGATATTGGACCAATGAGGACATTGCTCCTTTTCAATACAACCTTTGCCTCAATGATTTATTAAAATCTGCCATATGGTAAGCTAAGTCCCAGTATACTGCCCTGCAAAGCAGTTTATTATGAGGACCATCTGCTAGATAAATGCTACTGGGAAATATCTGGGAAGATCATAATTTAATTGAAATCAGGAGTCTGCAATACAATGGCTTGATAGACAGGTAATTCTTAATAAGATGGGTACTTCTTGCATCCCAATGTTCCAATATTTACAAATTAAACATATAGCAAATTCTATTATTGTATGGCATGTTTCACTTAGAGACCATCAACATTTTTAAATGATGTTAACTAAGCAGCCAGCTAAATGAAACTTGATTGACTTTTATAAAATCATCACAGCCACCATTACATACTCCTACCAAAATGAATAGAGAAATGAATTACATATAAATATCTCACAGATAATATGGAAGTAAATGTGGAAGCACTCCACAGTTTATGGCTTGTATGTATCGTAAAGAAAAAGAAAAAGTGGTTTTTAGATAGCATCTACCACCACAAATATTTATGGCCATGACAGATAAATGTTGGAAGTGTGACATTATGTCTCATACATTCCGCACATGCCCTAAAATTGAGGATTTCTGTTTCAGCATAGTAAATGAAATCAAAATAACTGGTTATGAGCTATTGGTGCGCCCTTTAATAATTCTCTTTTGGTTATGTATAAGAGGTGCTATCTCCTGACACAGGGATCATAGTTATAAATGGAAGAAGATTAATCTGCCCTTTATTGGGGACTAGTTTTAAGGGTCTAGAAACTGGCCTACAATATCAAATGAACTAACTTCATAAAAATTAAAGGGGAATAACAATATGGTTGTTGGGGTATATTTATTCATTATTGGAAAGATAAAGTACAAGATGCAGTCCACCTGTGTGTTGTCTTAGGAGCAATTTAAGTTGGGGAGATTTTATCAAACATTTCTTTCCTTATTTACCATTTTTGCACCTTAAATGGTTTTTTTAGTTTACTTATTGGTGAATTTAGTTGGCAAAAAGAATAGAATGTCCTTATGTTTTTACCATTCTTTTCTTATATATGTCATCCTGGTGTACACTGTTAGCTAACTTGTTTGAGAAATTTTGTAAGGTGAGCTACATATTTACTCTATTATGTTATAAGAGCACAAGGAAGGTGTTCATGGTGAATTCTGGCACCTCTTTTTCTAGAAAAATAGCATTCTATACAGCTGTAATAAAACAAACCTCTTTTTTAAAAAAGAATTGGGAAACTCCTAAAATAATTTGACCTGGTTATTAACTCAATTCACAGATCCAAGAAACATTACCTCTGTTTCCAAAAAGCAGTCCGAAAGCAAAATAATGTATGCTGCTATCATTTTCATGTGGGCTTATGTGTTTGTATGTTTTTGAGGCTATGCCTCAAACATTTTGCTGATTTGAGATTAAACACTATGAATGCAGAAGCCTATTTCAAAATGCTAAGAGTGTGAAGGCTTTTTTAAAAATGAGAATCTAATAAATCAGAACAAAATGCTGTTCTTATGAGTCAAAGTAAGCACCATAAATTTAGAGAGACTACTCAGGATATTTCACAAGTGGATAGAAATGAGCACGCTCTCAAAATTTCATAGGCTCTGGGTTACTCATACACACAGTTTCATTGTGGCCTGTTGCTGGTTGTAATCTGAACAGAATATAGTTAACAGTTCCCAGTATTAGCTGCCATGACATAAACATTAAAGATTCATCAAAGGCTCCATCGCCTGGAAGGGTCCAAATCAACTTTAAACAAGATGATTTTATTATATTATCTCTAGCACATGTACAAGTCCCATTATGGAATAATAGCATGCCAGACTCTGTGGATGGAATACATATTGTTAGGTGTTTGCTGCTTCCCTGAGCAGTGAGAAGTTCCAGGGGCAGCTCTGCTGGGTTTTGTTTCCTTTGGATGAAAGAGCGTCCTGGAGTCTTGAAGGCAACCTTTGCCAACCTGGTGATTTCCAGATGTTTTGGACTACAACTCCTATCAATGCCAGCTTTAACTGGAGTTATTCTGCAATTAATGTGCAGATTTGGGGGTTTGTTTGTTTGTTTGTTTGTTTGTTTGTTTGTTTAAATGCAAATATCATCTCAGAAGGGTCATAATTATAAGGACATCAGCAGGAATGGAAGGGGAATCTGCCATTCTTTCAAACACTCATAAGTCACTCATTGCTCTGAAACATTCCATCCTCCCTCTGAAGAAACAATAGACCATAAACTCAGAAAAATCTCAGAAATCCTTCAGTTTCATTTTTCAAGGTACCACTCAATCACTTGTTGTTATTTCTCGCTTAGTCTGATTTTTCTTCTTCTTGTCATTCACTCATTTATTCTGTGTCCTTCTTTCTTAATGAATGAGCCTTCTGGGAGCCTCTTCCTTTTTCCTCCTTTTTTATTACTTTCATACAGAACTGGGCAATATTATTAAATATCTCCATCATTACATAGCTGAACCAAATTAATTGTCTTTTCATTAACAATAACAATTTTCTAGCCTTATTCCTTCATAATCTTGAAATTCTGGCTACATTTTCTTAGAAATGAAATTTTAATTACAAGCATGGAATAAGTTCTCTTTCACATTGATACATTGACCAAGGCATGGAGGGGATATGCCAGAGTCTAGGGTTGCCATATTTTGAAGAGCAAAAAAGAGGACACATTTGCCTACTTCAGCTTTTAACTATGGATCTCTTTGGCGACTCTCATCATGAAAAGGAGGGCTTGTCCTGGAAAAAGAGGACATATGGCAACCCTAACTGCTTAGCTTCTAGAAGACTTATCTGGAAACATGACTTCACATAGCATGACTATTTCGTTCCTAGTCCCATAATAAGTTAATTTTGGTGTATGGGAAAACACATAAAAATCTATACATATCTGTTCTGGAAATCACAAAGCATTGAACAAAGTACATTGCCAAAATAGGCTAATGATTATTGCGGGAGGTTTTTATTTTTATTTTTATTGTCCTGACCAAACATTTGAACCTTATCAAAGGTTATTATGACAAGGCAGCAGCGATAGTTGTGACAGAAGTTCTCCTTTTCTTCTTTTTCCTCTCTTTCCACTTACGTAAAAGGCACAGACATAAATAGGTTGGAGAAAACATACTGGCCACATGCGAAGTGTTTGTCCCTATATGAATCCTGTTGGTCATCCTTCATCTGATTCCCACTCCTGTGGTTCAGCATAGAGTGCTCTGGAGTAGGGCAGAGGGCAGAGGAGAAGGATGTTCGCTCAAGCTAGGCACACACAAAATCTACACAATTTGAAATCATAGTTGAGTTCCCCAGGAGAAGTAGAGTTGTAACTGTGTGAGGTTTCAGACCATCAAGGAAGTATTAAGAAAGGTTGCTACATGGTACACCATATTTCCATTTTTGCAAGCAAATTGAGTTTCCTTGAGTCTTCCACCCACCACCACCTGAGATTCTTGTGAGTAAAGGGACCAAGCATGCTGATCTCTTTCTTGTTTCTCAGCATCATTCCTGCTGTCACTCAGGAATCATTTGAGTTTGCTGTTATGATGAACCAAAATAAAAAAATTCCTTCCAGTAGCACCACTGGAAGGAATTTTTTTATTTTGTTTTGACTATGACAGACCAACACGGCTATCTACCTGTAACTGTTATGATGAGTTTGCGTTTGCTACAGTGATGAGCGGTGATAATGTTTTGGCTGATGAAAATTACTCTTTTAAGAGTGGTATCATCTCACATTTTATTTAGTCAGAGCACTGAAACGACAGGCAAATGTAACCTGCTTGGTGCCATCAAATGACTGGTGGACTAAAATAAAAACAAAAACGAGCCACTCACCATCAACCATGTTTCTGTCAACCAGTGTTTTCCCAGGATATTTTAATATGATGCAAGACAACATCTGCTGTGGATCAAACCCATAATGGAAAGTCATTTTTTTACACTTTATATTACTGCTACGAAAAATTGGGGCAAATTATGTGAGTGTGGGATTGCTCACATGTAGCCTTTAGAAGAAATCATGAGAAAAGGCCACCAGCCAGCAAGCATTTCCATTAACTCCAGCTATTGAGTCCACTAATGTGCTTGCATCAATAGAAAACTGGAAATGTTGCTCCAAACAGTCTCTCTTGGCACTGTGTAATGCAAAAGGAGCAAATACTAAAAGGCATGACATTTCAATCTCTTAATGCATATATGGCACAGCTCTCAGGACAGGCAACTTCTAAGGCAATATTGACAAAATTAGCAAGATGCTGGCATCTCATCGAGACCCTCACAATAATGGTTGCATTTGGACAGAGCACTAAAGCATGGCTTAGCATTATGATTCCAAGTCTCAACAAAGCTTGGAGTCATATATTTCCTCTTCCTCATCTGACACAACACTGAAGAGAACAGAAGTTTCCACCAGGGTTGTGCAGTGGATCTGGCTGGATCCTGAACCGAATCAGGCCATTTCAAGTTGATCCAGGATTCAGCCAGATTAGGTTGTGTCGGCCCTGAATGACCCCAGGTTGGACAGGGTCCATCCAGGGCAATCGGAGAGTGTCAGTGGTGGACCATCTGGAAATGAGGAAGGGAAGAGGGTTTCACAGGCAGGTTATATGTGTGTGTGTATCTCCTTCTTCCACCACCATCACCCCAATCACATCACAGGGGCCCCCGGATCTGGATCAGATCAAGCTTGGGTCATCCTGTGTCAGATTGGGACCACTTCATGGGAAGGGAGTGTGAGAGTGGGCACCTCACCTGTATAAAGAGCCAAAGTTCAATAAAGCTGGAGTTGCCACACTTACCTGTTTTTTTTCTTCAATTGGGGTTACATCTGAGTCTATTTCCCCATGAATCATGGAGTTTTCAATGTGCCAGCCATTCCCTCACCCCTAGGACAGGCTCCCACTAAGACTGCAAGTGTTCTACATATATTCATTAAAACATTGTATATTAAGGTGTTAGTAACATACTTCATTACTCACTGATTACCACCTACTGTTTTTTTGTGTTGTTTTTTTTTTGGGAGGGGGGGGTCAGTTGAAGGCAGGAGACTGGTGCTAGAAGACCATATTCAAATCAAATCCATCCGACATGCCTCTTTATAATCTAGCAATTACCCAAGAAGCCATCATAAACCAAATGTGCCAAGTAATTATGTATACTGCCATCCAAAGCGAAGCTCCTGGCTAATTCTGTGCAGTTTTCATTACCGGACGTAAAATGATTCAGGGATTTTATTTTATCCCAGAAGCTCAGTATCTAGTATGTGTTGCAATAAACCGCAAAAGCATGCTAAAAAGTGTGCTCTTTAAATGATAGAGCAGCCAGTGGCTAGTAAAAATGAGTATCTCAAAAATGTATTGGCACATGGCTTTGGAAGCATCTATATACCATTCTAATATCTGCTTCTGCACACCTTTGGGAGCAGAACTGCACCCATTTATTGGGACATTAGATTTTACAACTATTGTACAACTTTTCAGAAGATGCATATAGTTCATGCCCAAACTTCTCAAGAACATCAATATTGTGGGATGTAATCCACTGGGAGCAGTCAAATAGAACATTCCTTGTTTTGCTAGAGTGGACATGCAAGGGAATGTTTGGTCCAGCCAGTCAAAACTTCCTGTTCCTCCTGGCCTGGAGCATTCTTCCTTCTGACTAGTGGGTGGGCATGACCTTTCCAGACCTGGTAAAAGGCCAAGGCATGCTACCACACTCTCTCTCTCTTTTCCATCTTCTTTTCGTCCTGCGAACTTCCTGGAATGAACTGCTGGCTGCCAGCCAAGCAGTCCCCCAGGTCATCGCCCTTATAGGATAAATATGTTAGTATAAATTTGTAACTTTAAAGCCTAAAGCCTGCCTTCAGGTATCACACTGGAAGAAGAAGAGGAAGAAGAAGAAGAAGAAGAAGAAGAAGAAGAAGAAGAAGAAGAAGAAGAAGAAGAAGAAGAAGAAGAAGAAGAAGAAGAAGATATCATCATCATCATCATGAGTAAACCTTCTTTTTATTGCTTATGAATAAGACTGTGGTGTCTTTATTCTTTTAGGAGGGATCTTACCAGGAACATACAATTCAATCTGAGGAAGATTGAATTGCATAATAGTAAGAGGTTCTAACAAACCTGCAACCAGATTTCTGCTGTGTGAGAGAAGGGGAATGGAGACTCTGCTAAGTAAAGGAACTTGCTAGCACAAGTTAAGAAGGATATTAAGAAACAATATATCCTCTCCTGCCGCCCTGAACATTCCCACAAAGCAGAAATATACGTATACTCATAGGGCTTGGTATACACCAGGAGCCTTTCCTTTGCCCTCAACCTCGGGGAAAACTCTGTATGCTCCTATTGTACTCAGTGCAACGCCAAGGTTATGGAAGAGAACATAGAAGCCCTTGTGCATGCAGAGCTCTAAAGTGCTAACTGGCTGAGACATGCACAGGTAGGGCTGCCAAGCAGCTAGCGGGGAACAACCAGCTGCTGTTGTTTTTCATTTTCAGGATGTAAGTTGCCAGGCAGAGGAAAAAAGCTGAGCCCTCTCCCCCCTCACACACACAATTACTGTTTCTCTCTCACACACCAGTAATGTATTTATTTGCAATGTTTTTATTTGCAGCATCATACCCCTCAATGAACATCACGTTTTCTCCCATGAGAGCATGGCGGCCATTTTGGGTGCTGCAATTTTACACCGTGATCTCGCCGCCGCCGCCCCCCTCCCAAATGCTGTTTTCAGGGCCATGATCTTGTGCAGGTCAGTGAGGCCCCAGAAGATGGTGTCCTGGTTTTTCACTGTGGCGTGTTGGAGGGTATGCAATATATGTATATACATTAAAATATTCAATGTCGTTGCACATACATGCTGTACCCAAAGAGACGACTAGAGGTGGCAGGAGGCAAAAGAGCAGCAGCAAGGAGGGGTTCCTCTGCCGCTTCACTGACTGTTGGCTGATACTCATGAGTAGCAAAAAGGAACCAGGCATCAGCTTAGCCAGGCAGTGGGCAGCTGCCCAGCTAAGCAAAGGAGGAAGAAGTCCTCTTCATCAGGCAAACAACAAAGCAGCCAGGAGGCTTTGTGCAAGCAGGGAGATTCCCCTGACCTGCAAGGCCCAACCTGCCAGCACATCCTTGTAAATTTAGTTCAGAGTGGCTAAATTTAATTATTTTCAAAAAGAATTTATAGCTGTGGCTGCAATCTTCTGGGTCACCCAGAGTGGAATGCCTTGTTCTGAAGGGTCTTCAGAGTGAGACAGAAGACAGGGGAAGCTGGAGGCCGAGACACATGAAGCGCTGCTGCCACATTAGTGGCAGCAAAGCAATGGACGAGTGGGAGGTAGTGGGAGAGAAAAGTAAGTAGGGCTCCATGGGTGAATGGGTGAATTGGGCAATGCAATGTCTGGGTCAAGAACAGCATTCCTTATATGCATGCGCATTACAAGACAATGAGTGAAACTGCTTAGTTCTTTGCATTTTCTGTATGCTTCCCTCCTTGAGAATAGAGGGCTTTCCCCCTACCTCATTCTTACCACCTTGACTGCATGCATTTTGTTGGTGGTCACCAAATAAATCGCTTTAAAATATGAGTACATGGAGGAAGAGGAGCATCAGTGGCTACTAGGCAGGATGGCTATATGCATGCCTCTTAATACCAGCCACGAAAGAACTACTGTAGAAGACTATTGCCTTCATTGTGAGCTTGCCAAGAGAAATCTGGTTGGCTACCATGGGAAACAAAGTGCTGGATGAGGTTGGCCTTTGGCTTGATTCAGCAAGGCTCTTCTCATGTGTTAATTTGATCTATTGACTGGGCTTGCTATCTGGGTTTTTTTAATCTTCTTCTTCTTCTTCTTCTTCTTCTTCTTCATTCATTCATTCATTCATTATTTATACCCTGCCCATCTGGGCGGCTTCCAACTAAATATTAAAAATACAATAAAACATCAGACATTAAAAACTTCCCTAAACAGGGCTGCCTACAGATGTCTTCTAAAAGTCAGATAGTTGTTTATTTCCTTGACATCTGATGGGAGAGCATTCCACAGGGCGGGCGCCACAACAGAGAAGGCCCCCTGCCTGGTTCCCTGTAACTTCACTTCTCACAGTGAGGGAACTGCCAGAAGGCCCTCAGTGCTGTACCTCAGTGTCCGGGCAGAGTGATGGTCATGGATCCACCGTTCTTGGGACTATCCTCAGTTTCAGTTTTCTCCTTCCAAAGTGATTTCTTCTAGATGCTTAATTTCTTGACCAAAGACAATATATGTGGAACCTGATCTGTAGTCTATGGCTTGGCTCATTTTGGGGAGCTACCTGCTGTGCAGGTAGCTTATTTCCTGATTATGGTACAAATGTAATCTCTATTGTGTTGCAAAGTATGGAGGCCTGGTGTTATGTTTGCACAGTATTATTTGGTGGCAGGAGACTCATAAGCATATATAGTAGTACACCTCACATAACAGAGCATTTTGTGTGGGCTCCATTGCTCAGGTATACAGACACCTCAACCCAAACCTCAAGTAAAATAAAACTTCAATAGTTTGCAATCCAATGCTAGTTTTGAGGTTTAGTCTTGATTGACTATTATAATGATCCTTGACAACTAATTTTGAAAGGCAGTGTACAAATATTTTCAAGACAAATGAATCAAACACACATCATTTTCTGTTTGTTCATTACAATATGTAGTTTCTCAGTTTGCTGGGTAGCATCAAACATACTGGACAAGTAATCAGATGTTCAGAAAAGGGAGAGATAATCATATTACAGCAGTACTTTTCTGGGGGTTTGCAAGAAGAGTGTAGAAGATAACGATATATGTTTTGATGATCAAAGTTAGATAGTGAAAATCCTGTCAACATCTACTAGGAAATGCCTAATAATAAAAGTACTTTGAATTAGAGAGCTAAGGCAATATTTATAATACAAATCTTTGGAACAGCCTGATCCTTAATGGCATCAACAGTTGTAGTTTTACCAGGAAAGACATCTGTATTGCGGCTAGGATGCTGAACTCAGACATAAAAAGGACCATTAACAGACTACAGGTCAGATCCAATGCTATAATTCAAGCCCAGAGCTCTTGAATCCACAGCTGAGGGAATTAATATTCTAGTCCACAGCCTCTGAAAAACCAACACATGTATAAGACAGGTATATCAAAGTTATAGCAATGCTTTTGAATTGCAAAGTAGTAAAATGGCACACTTATATCCTTCAATCTTTGAGAAACTTTTTTAAAGCATTTGCTGTTAAAGTTGAAATAGGCAAAAAGATTATCACAGTTCAAATTATTTTCAGAGATATAAACCACAGGTAAAGAAGAATTGCAAGGCATTGTCAATGGCAATCTAGGGCCATTTCACCAGGAAATCAGTCTCATCGTATTGAGTGGGTCTTTGTATCACAAAACAGTAAGATAGTAGAAATATCTGTGTAATAGCTGGTCGGACATGCAGTAGCTAACCAGCCCACATACTTCACAGTGTTGTCATCTTTCTTTCAGTTTGCTATGGGTCAGATCAGTGTACAGAGAGGCACTTTGATCCTAAATCGAGACCTGATGGAACAAATAGCAGTTTGCATGGAGTGCTATTTTATCAGGAGAATAGCACAGAGAAGATGCATTAATCACCACAGTCTTAATTCAGATTGGGGATGAGGAGTGCAGTTTCTATTTGTAAAAATGTGAAAAGACCATTCATGCATCTCAGCAACATGTCTCGTTTGGCCCTCATTTGAGTGAATGGATATCAGTGGCAATTACTCCTCCTAAGTAATTGTGATCAGGGTCAACAGTCTTATAGCTTACTAGTATGGAGGTAATCGTTTTACATTCCCAACTCTTGAGATTAAGAGTATCTGAATTTTGGGTTGTTGTTTTTTTGAGGGGATAGAGCAATTTGGAATAATTTGCACAAGAACTGCCCAGCACCACCCAAAAAATTCAGCTCTCTACTCTGCTCTCAAAACCTTTCCTAGTTTCTGCCTTTGTTTCTTATGAGCGCACCGTTCCTTTACCTTGTGATTATTTCTGTGTGCTGAAGCAGCACTGCAGCTTCTGGCGAAAGGTGTGCCATGCACCTCAATTACTACTAATTTGATTTTCATAATCAGTAGGGATCATTAAATTATTCAGATGGCACTCTATGTTCCTCACACAGATCCCTCTTCTCTACATCTATGAATTCTGCTTTAGTCACATTTGTATTAAGGATTAATCAGTTACTAAAAAGTGTTTTGTGAAGCTTGAAGGCTTGCTCTGCTCAGTGACACAACTACGCAAGTGATATTCGAGAGGAAAGGGAACACAGGTACACAAGAAATAAAAAGTGATGCTTCTATGAAATACAAGAGTTAGTTTGCAAATAATATTTTATTTGATAAAATAAAGACATATTATATTTAGTTAAAGTAAATAAGTTAACTTCTACCTGAAAGAACGCATTTCCTGACTCAGTTTGTTTCACAAACTTTTTTTGTTTTAATATAACTTTTCTTGTTTGTTTGATCATTTTTCTGCCTAAGAGACTCTTAAGTTTTCCCTCACACAAGTCCCCCATACGATATCCCATGGTAAATTGCGAAACTCGGTGTAACTGGAGTGCAGTGAAGTGTGTGCACTATTTGGGGGCAGTTAGCAGGGTGAGTCCACTGCACTATTAATTGGTGGTAAACAGTCAATCTGCTACAGGGAGCTTCAGCTGCTGAACCAAATATTCAGTGAAATATTTGTGGCATCCCCTCCCAAGGGGATATAAACCTGAACATGTTCATTTTGCTTTTTAAAAAGGCCGTGAAATCCCATTTGTTTTGAGCTGAGAGCTTGGGCTGACTTCATTATTATTTAATGGTTTACACTGTGGCTGTTTTTTTTAAATTGCTTCTTCCAAATTGTCTAAATTGTTTTCATCTGAGCATTCTGTTAGGCTGTGAAATGTTTTTAAACTGATGTTTTAATAGTTTGTTTTTATTGGAATAGGATGTTCTAGTTATGCATGCAAGCCACCTGGGGAAGGTTGTGCCCTGAAAACTGGCACAGAAAAACAATGCTGCCAAACAGTAGCAAACTCTCTTCATCTATTATAGCTCAGGCGTTGTTGTGTCGATCTTCTAAGGAAGAGATTCCTGTAGTGGACATGGCCAGGCCAACTTAGAATCGCACACCCTTAGCACAGAGAAACACACTCACAAGCAAAGCTGTCTCCATGGAAACAGAGACATATATTCAATTCAATTCAAAAACTCCACCCAAGTTTCACCTTCCATTTTCTCCACAGCTTTTTTATTTACAAGATCTGTAATAAAAAAATAAAATAAATACAAACTCTACAACACCCTTTATCTCCCCTGGCTGGGCAAAAGGCAATAAGCAACACCAGCAGAAGAATGCAAGTAAGTATGCCTTTTGCAGCTATTTAAAGCCTCAATCTTTAAAACTGAACTGCATCCCCAAAATTGCATGTCTCCAATTGCAAAGGTTCCCTTTTGCATATCAACAAAGCATAAAAGCCTACTGAGATGTAGGACCTGAACTCTTTCACCTCTCACCAGCTCCTTACTGCTCTAAGGCATTAGAGGGCACTTTACATATATCCCATGAGCAGATCAAATATTTATTAATCCAATTCCACATTCACAAAATCTGTAAGGCTTGAAACGACAGTTCTCTGACCGTCCAGCAAAGGCAGATAACTAGGTTAACTTGTTGTGTTCCCTCCAATATGTTTTATTCTGTGTTCTTTCCAGCCTTCAGATTCTGAGATTCTGAAGTACCTATTCTTTGATGTGCAGTCTTCAATTGATGCAGACAGACATTCCTAATTTCCCTCCATGCGACTAACCTGTTGTTCCCATTTGGGGGAAAGTAGGAGGGGTGGGGAAAATGTTCTCTTATGTTCCTGGATTCTGTAATGCATTGCCGGAGGAACATTCTGCCTATTTATGCTAATGGGTGGAAATTTATCAAATGCTTATTTTTTAAAAAAACAACAACAACCCAGGTTTATACTAACTTTTAAAAGATATTTTAAGAGAAATTTCATCAAGACAAATACATAACAAGTCAAATACACAAAACAAAGAAATGTTTTTCTTTTGGAGTGCAAAGTGCACATATTGTTTTTTGTGCCACAGATTCAATAAATTAAAGTTCATATTCAATGTACATCTTAGCCATAATATGCTCTATATGTACCCATACCCTGTTTCCCCTTTTTTAATACGTAGTCATAAAGTAAGCCATGGCAGGGTTTTTTTACCTTTGTGAGAAGTAAGACGTACCCCAAAAGTAAGCCATGGTGCCGCCATTGTTCCCGTCGCCTCCTCAGCCCCTCCTGCGTGCGCAGGGAGCCAGCGAACCAGTGAGAGGCACGGGGGGGGGAACACGCCTCTTGCAGAGTTCTGCCCCGCCTGCTTAGCGCGCAGGGGGAGGCTGTACCGTACCATACTGATGTAATAAAAATAAGACATCCCCCGAAAATAAGCCACCCTGTGTTTTTTTGAGGGGAAAAAATTATAAGACGGTGTCTTAAAAAGGGGGAAAGACGGTACATACATAAACACAAAAGGGAGGTGGGAGGAAATTAAATTCATATCACATTTAAAGACAAATCCCCCCTACTCTGCACTTTCTGAAAGTATAGAAAACCAAAACACAGCTATCTTTTGAAATTCACATGTCTCTGAATTTTGCAGTGAAGTTCTCTAGCCAAGTAATGTGTGCAAAAATGCATATGTGCTGAAGTGTGCATAAAATGCATATGTTCATGAATGTGAGATATACAATAATTTTTTTGTTAGGAGACATTGCTTTGGGAAAATGTGTCTATTAGGCAAAACTGGATGCAAAAATGTGCCTATTAGGAGAAATTTGCACCAAAATGCTGATGAATGTTAATGCAAACGTGGAAATGTGGGTGACTGAACTGAAAAAATGGAAAAAAGAGAAACAGTGAGAAACTGAAAGTGACAGATTTGCTAGGGCTGGTGACAGATTTGCGAGGGATGCCATATGTCTGAAATTTCCTGGACATAGCTGGTAAACAGCGTCCGAGCGGAAATCGCAGAAATGTCTGGGAAAATCCAGATGTATTGCAGCCCATGTTGGAAGTGTAGATTTTGGTGAATTTCATTAAAAATAGCTCAAAAACTCAAAAACTTTTGCAAAAAAAAAAAAGTTCAACAATTTTTGTGTCCAGATTTTCACTTTTTGAAACATGGCAACCTTAGATTTGCCCATCCGTAATACACACAACTTTAAACAAAGCTTGCCTATTATCAAGACGATTAAAAGAACAACAGAATAGCTAAGCCCTGTGTTTCCCTAGTTTTACATACTGGGATACACCTTTCACTGTCTCATAAACAACCAAACCAATGAAATTGAACACCTTAATAACTCATACCGAAAAAATAATGCCAAATTGTTTAAAGTAGAAATACAAATAGCTCTAGGAAGGAAAAAGTAACTTGCACATTAATTCTGTAAGCTGCAAGAAAAAATAAATATATAATGGACAGCAATCACGGGGGCTTTCAAAAGACAGTTTATTCAAATGCCCAAAGCCTGGTTAAAAGTGTTTGGATTCCCCTTCAGTGCAAGCACTACTTTTAAGAACATTGTCTTGATCCTGTGCAACTATGCATTCCATTTCCTAATGTGAATTGTCTGGAAAGGCCTTTTAAGGCTGCAATCCTACATTTAGTTAAGCATGCTTGGCTCTATTTACATTGGTGCTCTCAAGCATGTGGAACTGGAATAACAACACAATCCTATTCATGTTTACTCAGAAGTAAGTCTTCAGTGGGACTTACTCCCTAGAAAATGTATTTAGGATTGCAGCCTAAATGTATGACAATAGGATGCCGTCTACATTCTGATCTGAAACCTGCTAATTTATGTGAATTTAGCCATGCCCAACGCTGCAGAGGAACAGGTTGCAAGCTGTTTTAGAGCCTTCAATCTGTTCATACTCTCATAAACCTTTACTCCCATTTTACAGCTGGAAAACTGAGATCGGTAGTATAATCTCAAAGCTTGCCGGCAAATCCCTGCCTAAAGTAAAACCAAAACAGAACAGCCCAATACTGTGTGGAATTGGCAAGCTTAAATCAAATAGTAACAGCAGGCTTATGCACACCAATTTCTGGGAAGCATGCCAGGTCCAAGACTAGTGCTTTGGGAATTGGTTGTGGACATCCCCAGTCTAATCCAACATCTTCCTTGCCTAATAGTGTTTGCACTGTGAGGATATGCTTTGGGGGGGAAATGACCACACCTTGCTACAGGTGCAGCAAGGTTTATTTCACAGTCTTTTCTTACTCAAGGCAGCAGCTACTCAGTGCTAACCTGGCCAGGAATAAGTCACATTGAATTTGGTGGCATTTATTAGTGACTCTGGATAGCCATGTATAACATTGCACTGCATGGCTGCAATTGTATTACAGAGACTTCCATGGAACTCAGCATGACTTAGTCAACATGCATAGGATTAGGAAGCAAATTCAACTTGCATACTTTTCTGAGAAGAAGGCAAACACAATCATAAGCAGATCCTTGGGGTCACTATTCCCACAACTATTTATTTTACATGTCTATAGATCGGGGCTTATTCACAGAGCAGGGAATTGGGGTGCCAGGGATGGCATTGAAAATGAACTGTGTTTCCCATTCAGGTTCGAAATTCAATAATGTGAACATATGATGAGAATGATCATCATAAGAGAAGGAGAAGGAGGAAGCGAAGCAATAGCATGTCCAGAAAACGATCAGGGGTCCCAATCACATGGAACCAACTTCTCCTGCGTGGGCCTTATCGTGCGAGACGGCCGTGCCTCTATCCTAGTCAAGGGGCAGGGCTATTAGATGTTGAGGGCAGAACCACCAGCACATACCTGTTCTCTCATCATCCCATACGTAAGAACATGAGAAGAGCCTGCTGGATCCAGTCAATGGCCCATCTAGTCCAGCATCCTTTTCTCCCAGTGGCCAACCAGATGCCTGTGGGAAAAAACCATCAAGCAGCATTGAAGCACAAAAGCACTCTCTCCTCCTGGAGTCTCCACAGCAACTGGTACTTGGAAGCATTTCTTCCTCCGGCTGTGGCGGCAGAGCACAGTTGTCATGGCTAGTAGCCATTGATAGTCTTCTCCTTCATGATCCCCCTCCTTGCAGATAAAAGCTACTGCTTGCCACACATTATCCGTTTCAAAACGATAAGGCCGCAGCTGCTAAAGTAGAAACCCACTGTTCTTTAATCTCTCTTTCCAGCACAAGAAGCACTAAAGATCTGTATTAAAACAGCAAAATTGAGCCCCGGTAGACTCACACAGAAAACATTTATAAGAGGAGTTGAACTGTACGACAGCAAATAAATCCACATGTCAACAGATGCAAGGAAAGTGGACATTAATTCAAACTATCCCAGGCACCATACTGGGATCTAAATGATCTGTATTTTCTCAAGGGGGGGAAGCACGTCTCACTGCAAAATAGTCCAATTAAAAGGGCTGTTCGGTACATGCAGTCAGGCAAGGACCAACAATTGTAGGATGTGAGACATTGCATTGACATGTCCATGTTAAAAGCATTTTGAGAACTCAAATGGTGACTGTTACCAGAAGGAACAAACATTGGCTAGTATATCCTGTAACATTTCACAGATAAAAATAGGGGCATACTTTGTGTAGTTTTTAACATTGTCTTTTGCAAATATAGTGCAATAGTATGTCCAGAACTGACTTCTGAGTAGAGCTGAACCAAATGGCTCAGCTATTTGTTTTTCTGTGTGTGAATAATAAAATGCCCTGAACTTCAGTGGTATTCACCTGTGCCCCAAAGTCCCCACTTTTCACTTTTTAAAAAGTGACCACAATGAAATGCTCTAGTTTACAACTGGTCTTTGAGACTTGATTTTATTAGCTGGGTTATGATCTGATGGAACCAAGTTAATTCCAGCTCTGCTTTTTCTTAAAATAAAAAATAAAAAGTGTATGGAAAGTTATTTAGTAGTAGGGATTTTTAAAGTTTAAAATGTGTGTATTGTTCTTTCTATTTTTTTGTGGTTTTTGATGGTGGGCCATTTGAATGGGCATTTGCCTCCTCTGAAAAGCAGCCTAAAAACATTGCCATTGTGCAAGACTTCCACTGTTGGAATTTGTTAGGTGGATCCTGCTCATTGGGTGGCAGTCAACTAAGTTTTACTCAGAGCAGACCCACTGAAATTAATAGACCTAACTTAGCCACGTTCATCAATGGGTCTAGTCATTCATTTTTATTCCTAATATTTCCTAGCTGAATTGTTGATTTTAGTTTGCAGTCAATGTGATCTTTGATGAAGGATTTGTATTATGTTTTAGAATTTTGTTTTATGTGTTGTTGCTTTTTTTAAAAAAAAAATCCTGTATGTTTTTATATATTCTTGTTCTTGGCTTAGATATTTATATTAAGCAATTTATACATTCTTAAAATAGGAATTTGCAATCCAGGTACACTGTGGGGTTGGATAATGAAGATGGGGAGGGAGAAATAGCATCGGAGGGATTGGATTATAATGATTATAACAATACATATATAATATTTAGTGTCGCCAGTGTAGGATGATTTTGCCATGTGCAATTGCATAGCAAATATTTAGTGAAAATTGTGTGCTCATCACTTTGTGTCTCCATTTTTCATTCAAGGCTAGGTACTATATCAAAATTGAAAAGGAACCGAGAAGAGAAATCAATTACATTTTAAATAATTCACAAAAAATATTATAATAACAACACACCAGCAATTCTAATGAAATGTGTGTGTGGCACCTACTTTAGTGGAAAAGAAAATCAATTTCAAGTCTCCTAGAGTTGAAATGGTTCTCTCACACTGTTCTTTCAAGAATAAAAATTACACCGTATGACAAATGGATAATCTCAAAGATTTAGCAGACTGCAGGCTACTGTAAAACATGCTGTGTTCCTGCTGCCTTTTCTGAATCATTTGTCCAGTTCCTTGTCATAACAGTGTAAGTTCATGTTATCCATACTGGGGAGCATGCATAGACTCACACATAGAATCATTAGGTCTTTGTCTAATTAAACAATCTGTTGGCTTTGGACGGTGGTGTGTATTTTTGTGATTTTATATTGTAAACGCACCCTGTTATCCTCGGATGAAGGGCAGTATTAGTATTATCACTATTATTTATTAAATTTGCACATTGCCCTTCATCCAAAGATCACAACAGAAATATACATAATACATAATAAAACAAAAGCAAACTAATAACCCCCTCCAACAAACACATTTAAAAAGCCATAGAATGTTAATCAGCCTGGTTGAAGAGAAACGTTTTAACCTGATGTCTAAAGATATGTAACAAAGGTACCAGGCGAGCCACCCTGGGGAAAGCATTCCAGAAGTGGGGAGCCACCACAGAAAAGCCCTGTTCTTGCACTGCCATCCTCCGGACTTCTTGTGGAGGAAGCACATGAAGAAGGGCCTCGGATGATGATGGTAGGGTCCGGATCAGTTCATATGGGGCAGTCCTTGAGGTGTTGCGGTTCTGAGCTGTTTAAGGCTTTATAGGTCAAAACCAGCACTTTGGTAGCCCATATAGTCGGGCCAGGATCGGTGTAATATGCTCAAACCATCTTGCCCCAGGCCACCGAATTCTGCACCAGCTGAAGTTTCCGGACTGTCTTCGAGTTAGCCCTATATATCACATGTCACTGAGGGCACCTGAGTATAGAAATTAAATAAATAATCCTCATCAAGAGGAAAATGGCAAGGTGCATATTAAATCCAGTCCCCAGCCCCAATGCAAGATTCTTCGTTTGACAGTTTCTCATAGATTTAGCTTCAAGAGAGCACAATATTCTCATGGGTGGCAGCAGGAATTCCATCCTTCTGTGCGCACCTGTCAACTAGGCAATGGTGGGTGGTTCTATTAAGTGATAGACAAGCAAAATAACCCAGTCGCAGACCAATGAATGACAAGAATAATAAATTAGTAATGAGATATATATATAAGAGGATACAAAACTAAACAACTAAACAACCAATGTAAAACCTGTATATAAACAGAGGTAAGAAACAGTCCAAATACTGTGTATCAGTTGAATTAAATGATAAATGAAGTGATAAATGGTCCAAATGCTATATACCAATTGAATAGCACACAGTCCAAATACTATATACTGTAATAGACTATATAGCAGTTGAATTGTGTAAACACTAGAATGTATTTTCATTTCCTTACTTCTTCAGACATTAGTGTACTGGACCGCAACCAAGCTTGACTCTCTCCAAGATGTTACTGTGTTTACAATATTAAAAAAACCAAAAAAGTAGAAAGCTGTAGCCAAAAAACAACCAGTGTTGTTGATTTTTCCAGCAGCACTCCAAAATTCAAGTCAGGAAAAAAAAATTATCCAAGGGAATAATTATCCCTGAAATTATACAGTGAAAAGGTCATATTGCTGTAATGGAAAAATAAAGAAACTGCTGTAGAAACAACCAAAAAGAGATAGTGCCTCTAAAAAGGGGGCACTAAGATTTCAAAGGCAGGTCACCATAGGCAGTTCATAAAAAGCCACCGGCTACAACTGTGTGTATACAGAAAATCAAGGTCAGCAGCCATTACTGCTGAAAGAGAAAGAATCTTATAACAGGCAATTGGTACAAATAAGAATCCAATATGATAAACAACCTCTTGGGAAAAGGCCCAGTGATTAAGAGGGAGACTCGATATCAGGGATGATTTACAGAAAGACAGACAAATCTAATTTGTCATTCAAATTCCAATGTTACACAGACTTTGATTTATGAATCCAAAACACTTCTCTCTTGAGTCTTAACCAATAAATCAGTTAGAGATACACATTTTTAAAAGAGTTGACTGTACATGTTCCAGTGCAAAAAATCTTAACGCATCCAAGGAATGATAGTGTTGTATGACGTGCATGCTAACAGGAGCTTCAGTTATCTGGATGCAAATGTTATTTTTATGGTCAATAATCCTGAGTTTCAAATATATATGTCTCACATACAAGTTGGGACATGCACACGTGACAATACAGTATAATAATAATAATAATAATAATAATAATAATAATAATAATAAATTTATTGATACCCCGCCCTCCCTGGCCAGGGCCGGGCTCAGGGCGACCAACACCAAATATGAATTACAATAAAACGTAATAGAAAACAACAACAAAAACAAAAACAAAAACAAACAGTTAATTAAAATACAGCTTAAAATGCAGCCTCATTTTAGTAGTAGCCCTTAAATCAAGACCATAAAGGGAGGAAACATCAGATATTCACCCAAGCCAGCTATCCATGCTGGTTCTACATGGGCCAGCAAAAAAGCCAAGGGAAATTTTATATACCAAATCCCATATAAGGGGTCAGAGTGAGTCTAAGCTGAAGGCCAGGTGGAACAGCTCCGTATTGCAGGCCCTGCGGAAAGATGTCAAATCCCGCAGGGCCCTAGTCTCTTGTGACAGAGCATTCCACCATGTCAGGGCCAGTGCTGAAAATGCCCTGGCCCTAGTTGAAACCAATCTAACCTCCTTGAGGCTTGGGACCTCCAAAGTGTTGTTATTTATGGACCCTAAGGTCCTCCGTGGGGCATACCAGGAGAGGCGGTCCCGTAGGTACAAGGGTCCTAGGCTACATGATCTGAATTATAATTAGCAAATGAACTCAAAGCATATTTAGTGTTATCAACAAGGTTTATGAATTTCTTTAACTATCAGCAACATGGGCAGTATTCACAGGTAAAATGTCCCATGATATCCTGAGGATGGTAAGTTCTATGGATCAAATCTGTATGGACGAATCTATGTGCCAAAATAGCTGTTCTCCATAATTCTGAAAGTAGAACCACGCTGCACCCAGGTGTATCCTGAAGCAGGTGTCAAAAATGATCCATCTCATACTTTAGGATGAATGAACCTAAACCAATTGTGGCATCAAGTTCAGAACAGGTTCGAGAGATTTTGTCCTCAAAGTGATTCGGAAATCTCTCACAGCTGGCTATTGACTATTGGCTATTGTATCATTGTCAATGATACAACACTGGTCTGGACCAGCCAGTTCACCACTCTAAGCAGATCTGCTGGGTGAATCACTGAAGATGCAATAGAGGCCAAGAAATATACTCCCTTTGCCACCACCACTGCTGTATTGTGGGACCAGCTATGTAATTGTACCTCTGTTTGATCAGATTTATGCCTAGACTTGCACCACCGGTGTTAGTGAAAAGAACATACAAAAATGAATTGTGTTAGGGAAAATTGCTTGCAAAAATGTGTACATTTCTCAAAACTGCATATAAAAATGTGTTAGAAGAAATCCATACTTAAATGCTGAAAAAATTTCATGAGGTTTGTTTTGTTTTGTTTTTAATGACAAATTGCTGCAAAGTGTGGAGAACTGAATTAAAATTGGGAAACTGGGAAACTGAGAGGACTGAAATTGATGGCCCCATCTATCTATAATTATGGATGAAAGGGAAAAGGGTATTTTTGCTATGTATTAATGTTATTATTGTACAAATTGTGTAGTATGCCTTTTTTTTCTTTACTGTATGAGTCACTTTGAGACTCTGGGGGGGAGTTAAAATCAAAGTAACAAAACAAAGAAATACATCCTAAATTGGCAAAGAAAACAAGAAAAGGGGCACTTTTCCAGCTGTTCTTTCATTCTCTTTCTTTCTTTTTTGGCTAGTCAGGTGGTTCCTCCAGATATTGGCACCCTTAATTGTCAGTAGGTTACAATTTCATCAGCAGGACTGCCAGTTTCCTCTCACTGCAGGCACTCACAACAGGCCTGCAATCATGTAGGAGAGTCATTTGCAACCTTCTTTTCTCCACCTTCCCTTTTCCCCTCACATGAGATTTTCCCTCATAAACCTTGCTTTGATGAACAAAGAGTTTGCTTTCCCCCCTTCTCCACAATTCCTTTTCCTTTTATCACTATCCGAAGGAGTCTCAAAGCGGCTAACATTCTCCTTTCCCTTCCTCCCCCACAACAAACACTCTGTGAGGTGAGTGGGGCTGAGATACTTCAGAGAAGTGTGACTAGCCCAAGGTCACCCCAGCAGCTGCATGTGGAGGAGAGGAGATGCGAACCCAGTTCACCAGATTACGAGTCTACCACTCTTAACCACTACACCACACTGGCTCTCACTGTTTCACAAGAAAACAACCAAGGAGCACCTTGGTAGTGAAAGGAAGGCTGGCTAAACCATACACAACTGACTGGCTCCAGGGGGCACAAGAAAGTGAGATCCATCCCTTGGGACCTGCTGACCATCATTTAATGGCATGAGGCTTACAATACTTGACAGGCCTCTTTAGAAAACACTTGTGTATAGCTGACAAGAGACAATGGCTGCAAATGACTGATGTGATACTTGTGGCCATGATGGGGCTGCCCACTCAAAGTGAGCTTCAAGAGTCCTTAAATCACAGCTGAACCATTTGCTGCCTGTTCCTGCACCTACATTCTAGGGGGATGGGGCAAAAGTAAAGGCCAGAAGTAAACTTGCAATCGCCATTGGAATTTATGAGCACTTTTACGTGAGGACTTTTCAAGTGGTCTTCTACTCAACCACTTAAGCAAGAGAGCACACAATTACTGTCCCTCCAATTCACTGTTGCCATAGTCACCTCTCCAGAAAAGTACGCACAAGGAATGTTCTCCTTGTGCAGAGTGGAGGGACAGGGAGGTGGTGATCAGATAGGAGCCAAAAGAAAGAGAAAATTTAAAACACGGAGCTTAAACAGTAATATTAAAGGTACAACATCTCTCAGACCATCCTTTTTCATTTATTTCCTTCCTACTGTCTTGATAAGCATACTTAGGGCCCGTCCATTCATCCGCTTTGCGGCATGTCTAGAAAGCATGGGTCCAAATGGTTTTCCACTTGACTCACACTATCTAGGCACAAGTCCAAGTGGTTTTCCCCTTGCCCCACTCCTTTCCAATGGAAAACCCACTCTTTAGCGATAGAAAACCCAATTTGGGAAACCCAAATTGCCATTTGCTCCAATTAAGTGCTAAAGAGCCATTCTCCCCAGGGCAAAGCAACAGGATAAGAGAAAGTGTGTCTAAGCCCTTAGTTTTAATCCAATACTCACTTCTTTTAGCCCCAATAATATAAGGTGAGCCTGTTGGATCAGGCCAATGGCCCATTGAGTCCAACGTTCTGTTCTCACATGACTATTAAAGGTTCAGGGGCCTTTTTCTCCTTTTACATTTGATATAGCTTCTATGCTATGTAAACATGCAAGTCAGTGCTGACGTGATTGTTGTTTAATTCGTTACAGTTCATCTGGTTTGGTTTTGTGGGATATAATAAATCCCACAATTCGTTTGGGGGACCTTTTGTTATTAACTGACACACTGGACAAGTACCTTGAACACAGAAGCCCTTTCTGAAGGCAGGGAAATCATGATTATTCATGCCACTGCATAGCAGGAGGGTTAAATTATTTTACATAATTTATCTTTTTCCTTTTCAGAACCAGGAGTCAATTGTCTTAGCAACTGCCCTACGATTTGTGTTTACCTGTTATACTACAGACACTTCATACAAGCTCATATTTTATGCCTTGATTCAAATACCAAGGGCGTACAAGCCACTGACAAAATTAGTGCTCCAAAATATATACCAGTCAGTGTTGTTTATTAACTTGCTGCGTTTGAAATCCTCCATCACTTACTTACACTGGGGAATAGATGTAATGTAATAATAATTATTATTATAGATGTAAGGTGTGAACAGTGGAAACAATAACCCTTCACACCAAACGCTGTTAAAGGGAAACAGCCTGTGGGCTTAATTCAGCCAAAGCTCTTTAAGTACAGTAAATGTTACACAGTGAAAGCCCCATTGAATTCAGTGGGAATTACTCCCATTAAGTGCATATAGTATTGCAGCCGAAATCTCTTCCAGTGACAGCCTTCATTCTTTAGAAAGATGCTCCCAATGGCTTGCTAATTTTGGCCACTCTTTTCTAAAAGCCTTTCATCTCTGCAGTATTACTTTTCAAGATGGTGAGACTGTACACTGTTTTTCAAACACGGCTGCGGGTTTATAAAAGCCATTATGATACTTTTAATCCCTTTCCTAATGAACCTTCGCATGGCATTTGCCTTTCTCAACCAAGCCACACACTGAGTCAACGTTTTACACTGGACTGTATCAGATAATTACCACATTATCACCAGCTAATGGAACCAAAGAGGTTCCATTAAGCACACATGCTGTATAAAGGGGGGGGGGGGAGAGAAATACTTACCCTGTCGCCAAACTTTTTTCTCACAAGGTTCTTATGTTACACAGAAATTTAGCAAGTTTGTTCCATCACTTTATTTCCATTTCAGGAAAATCATCCCGATAAAAAAAATCTGCATGTCTGCATGGCAGCTGTACAAGAGCTAGGAAAGCAGCATAGGGCATAAAGAGGGCAAGGAACCATTCAAGTATCAATGGCTAATAGCTGTGATAAGGCTATCAATGGCTACTAGCCATGATGGCTGTGCGCTGCCTCAATGATCAGAGACAGTAATGCTTCTGAACACCAGTTTCTGGAAACAACAGGAGGGGAGAGTGTTCTTGTGCTTGGGCCCTGCTACCACAGTTCCCCACAGGTATCTGTGTGGCCGCTGTGAGTACAGGATGCAGGACTTTGTTTTATTTATTTAATAAAATGTACGCGTGGTGCTGTGGGTTAAACCACAGAGCCTAGGGCTTGCCGATCAGAAAGTCGGCGGTTCGAATCCCCGCAACTGGGTGAGCTCCTGTTGCTCAGTCCCTGCTCCTGCCAACCTAGCAGTTCGAAAGCACGTCAAAGTGCAAGTAGATAAATAGGTACCGCTCCGGCGGGAAGGTAAACGGCGTTTCCGTGCGCTGCTCTGGTTCGCCAGAAGCGGCTTAGTCATGCTGGCCACATGACCCGGAAGCTGTACGCCGGCTCCCTCGGCCAATAATGCGAGATGAGCGCCGCAACCCCAGAGTCGGACACGACTGGACCTAATGGTCAGGGGTCCCTTTACCTTTACCTTTATACATTGCTTGTTTGTTTTAAAAACACACACGCCTCCAAGCGGTTTACAAAAAGAACAAAATGTTTTTAAAACAACTATTTTAAAAAATAAAAAAATTAAGATCAGTGATAAACTACATACAGATTAAAACACTTCGTCAACTATCGACATATCGGGGTAGGCCTGTTTTTTAAGCAGGCGCCAAAGAAAGTACTGTGAAGGTGCTAGCCTGATGTCAAGCTGCAGGGAGTTCCAACGTTTAGGTGCTGCCACACTATAATATCAGTTTCTGGTTTGATGGGCCAGTGGCCTGATACAGCAGGCTCCTCTTCCCATCATCTTAGATCTCTTCTATTTTGAATTGTTGTTTGTAAAAACGAGGTAGAATGTCATATTCCTGGCATCAGTTTCTGATGTCTTAAATTAGCTCAAGAGATTATTTGACAAGTTTTGTTGGATTAAAACTCATACTACCCACTGGGTAATGTGGGAATAACCATGGATCAGTGAAGCTGTGGATTTGAACAAGGTGCACCCATAGAAGAAGAAGAAGAAGAGTTTGGATTTGATATCCCGCTTTATCACCACCCGAAGGAGTCTCAAAGCGGCTAACATTCTCCTTTCCCTTCCTCCCTCACAACAAACACTCTGTGAGGTGAGTGGGGCTGAGAGACTTCAAAGAAGTGTGACTAGCCCAAGGTCACCCAGCAGCTGCATGTGGAGGAGCGGAGACACGAACCCAGTTCCCCAGATTACGAGTCTACCGCTCTTAACCACTACACCACACTGGCTCTGCAAGTTGAGAACCAAAAACACTCAGTGCCAATCAGGGCTTGATTCTGAGCATATCCAGAGTGAATTTTCTCCCATCACAAATTAATCACAGCCCAAAAGCACATATGAGTTTAGAATAGGGCTTCCTGGTCACAGTTACCCTGACACAAATCTTCTTTTTTCTTCTTAAGTACTGGTCTGAAAAGAAGATAAGGAAATGCAACCAAGCGACAAGCAAAGTAAGGAATCAGCCTTGATGGGCTATTTATTTATTAACCTCTGACAAATCTCAAAAGTACATCTTATCTCTGAGATATTAAAGCAGCCACAGCTGCAGACTTCTCCCACTACAACTCCAAAATACCTGACAAATTAATCTCAGTAGAATTTACAGCCTGTAATAGAACTGCCTACTATTTATCTTAATTCTCTCTCTCTCTCTTAATCTCACATATTAGCGGTCAGGGGAAGGTATGTAGAGTTTACACGCAACTCTCACTTCAACAAACCGCAGAAGTCTAGAAAGTTGCATAGTCACGGGACAAAAATCATGCAGCACATGAACCAGCATTTTGCATGTGGAAAAATGCTGGGAATATCTCCTTTGATTTAATATTTCAAAAGCATATTTTAGTTCTTCACACCGTCAACGGAAGTTAAAAAATATGTGGTGCACAAATATCCAGGCACAGTGTTTGTTTGTTTACTATATATACAGCATAGGTCTCTGGGCAGTACAACCTATTAAAAGTGCAGAAGCAATCCATTATTTAAGCAACAAATAAAAATGGGAAAACCAATTATAAACAACACAAAATGCAAAAAAGAAAAAGAAAAATCTAAAACACAGCCTAGGCATAGGAGCTAAGCAAAATTTAAAATGGGGGGGGGGAGAGAGAGAGAGATTTGGTGCAAGAATCTAAGAACACCATATGACTATGCTCGTCTGGGATAGGAAAAAAAAGTCTTTGTCCAGCACCTAAAATATCATAAACATGGGGGCTGGATGAACCTTTCTAGGGAGGGCATAAATGCCAAAAAGATCCTCTTCCTTGTAATCACCCACCTCACTTCATTAGGCACTTTGAATTGAGCCCAGAAGCTGATTGGAAGTCAGAGCAGATGACGGTGCTATAACCTGGGCTGCATCTACACAGCTATTTAAAAATGCTCTGGGGGGGAAAAACGTTTTAAAGCTCACAATGGAAAATTTCATAGAGTTCCGATTTCAGGTCTACAGCGCAAGCTGGTGTCACAGTGTTATAACGCATTTATAACTTCTTCTTTTTACTAATGTAGCTGAGGCTCTGGATTCTTGTTTTGGGATCAATTGCAGGAATCCAACTAGGACACCACACTGTGAATAACAGTAGCAAGGTGATCTCTGCTCAGATAGGCTCCTCACTGGTAAAACAGCTGAAGCTGATAGAAGGCACTACAAATGCAAGCACGTACTGGAACTTTAGGTCTGCACAGTTAACATGGATTAATGAGCTCCTGTTGCCCTTGTAAAACAAGTCCACTTGTGGTGGGGGGAACAGACTTTTTGCAGTTAGAAAAGCGAAAAGCAAATCAGGATAAATGGAGCCTAACTATTGTGTAACTGCCCTGGAAGCAAATCAGAAGGAATGCTCAATAATATCCAGGAGTACCTCAAAACTGTGAGCCTCCTCTTTTACAACTCCATCCATGGCAGAAGTGCTTTTGAACAGTAGGACTGCTGACGCATGAGTTGGCGTATGTTGTCTGTTTTGGAAAGCATTGAATTCATCTTGAAGAATCTGGTTTGTAGCTCTGGGGTGAACCTGGACCCAGTTTTGCCCCCAGATTTTCAGCTGCAACTGAGAGAACTTTTGAGCAGCTTAAATGGGTGTGTCAGCTGTGCCAGTTCCTAAGTAATTTGCCATGCTTACTATGAGGTGTGCAGGCTGCACCAGTAAAATGAAAGGAAAAAGTGGCTTTATTTCTGGGGGGTTTTATATACAGTTCTAACTCTAGCACGTACCTTGGAACTACTCCTAAAGGCACAATTCTAGAGCATGCTCAGTTCCAACATTTACATTTGCCATAGTTGGATTACTGAAAGGCATTCAGTGTAGGTCTTTGAAATGCAACAGATAGAGCTCTGACTGGGGCTTGGTGTTTTTGATCCTATAACTCTATTGCTGTTTCAGCTGCACATACAGGTAGGTAGCCGTGTTGGTCTGCCGTAGTCGAAACAAAACAAAACAAATCCTTCCAGTAGCACCTTAGAGACCAACTAAGTTTTTTCTTGGTATGAGCTTTCGTGTGCATGCACACTTCTTCAGATACCCAGATGCACACGAAAGCTCATACCAAGAAAAACGTAGTTGATATCTAAGGTGCTACTGGAAGGATTTTATTTTTGTTTTGTTTCAGCTGCACATGTTCCCAGTCCATTCCTGTGCTCGTAGGTTGCATGCAGTTCTGAGTATGCAAAGAGAATGTTCAAACTGAGCAGTTTCGACCATTGCTATATAAAATATGGCCAGGGGAACTCTGTGTTGACAGGATGGTCTCACTCCTGCAGCACATCATCAGACAGGGCAATCATCTGCAGCAGCAGGAATCAAGGAGTCCACATCCCAGCAGAACTAATATGTTTCCCCTTCCCTGCAGGTTTCACTCAGTCTTACACAAGAAGCAGAAAGCCCAAGGACAAAACAGTAAAGCAAAGTAAATCCTCCTCCTCCTTCTCCTCCTCCACTGCAGTATGAGAAGACTAAACGAAAATAACAAGGCTGCCTTTGGCAATAATCCTCTGTCTAGTCAAACAGGGCATAAAAAGAAAACCAAAAATGTGTAGAAAATAGTGAAGATGGACACAAATCTTTATTACAGACGAAGTCCCATGTGTAAGGTTAGGGCATTCATTATTCAGTGGTACAAAGGCCTAATTAGGATCATCTGCAGAAGGACAAAGCCCTTCCAGTTTTCCATCAATTTCTATCAGTCAAATAATTTTCTAGCAGAGCCTTATTCAACATCCTTTATTAACCTCTAGGATATCACTGGGTATCAGCGCAGAGTCTTGAAGATAAGTCATGGAAAGAATGTAAATGCTTGGATTTTAGGACAAGATCACTAATGTGAAAATATATTGCAGTCTCCGACTTCAAGGAAATTGCTTCATTGTAAGCCCAGGAATCACCATCCCTTAAGAATCACAGGGACATTTCAAAACCGTATCAATTTATTTACATAGATTTATGGTAGTATTTCAGTTTTTATTTTATTGCCGAGGAGGGGAGATCTGCGTGACAGCAGAGCAGGTTGAATGATGAGACAGAAAGTTGCTTGCGCAAAAGGGGCGTTGTAAATCTCAACTTGTAAATCTTCCTAAGACCACAGTCAAAAATTAAAAGAAGCCTAGGAGGAACTAACAAAGGGAAGACTGATGGAGGTATAGTGGTAAATTCTAATGGCATTGAAGAGGCAAAATTTGTGAGCAGCCGTTGTGCGGCCATGTGTCACGTGATACAAGTAGTAAGATTAGAATGCAGTTTTAAAATGAACGAAAGGAGATTCCTTTGTCTTCAGGAATGTGCCTCATACTTCTCATTTTACAGACCTACCCAAAATCCAACACAGAACACTACAGTGTTAACTCTACTGTTTATTTATTGAATAGTTACCTGAAACAATACATTGTTTACAATTCGCAATAAATTGAAGAGCTATTCTGATTATTGTCTTGCCCCCAGAGTTCTTTGATAATGATGCACACACCTAGTAGGGGCAACGAGGGCTGCATTGCCAAATCGCAGTGGTTCATGCCAGCACCCTAACCACTTATTGCAGTACCCAAACCAACCATGGTCTGAGCCCAGAAGAATGGACCTTTATGCAACATATTTGCAACAACTTTGCATGCGGAATGTTAAACAGGAAATGCTGTAATTTGGATCTGAATTTTTAATACATTGTGGGTTATAAAATATAAAATGAGACAACCACTGAAGCAGTCATTTGTATTTGCATTCATGTGAGGTTATATTGTGACCTTGAAGTGCAAATAGCCAAAAAAAATCCTTAAAAGGGCTCAGAAAAGTAAGTGAAACAAGTTTGATAAAAGCAATATTTATTGCCCTAATTAATTCAGTTGGCACATTTTTTAGTGCCATAGACAAAGTCATAAAAGGTGAAATAAATTAAAAGTTGGACCAAGGCATATTTTTTGAAAGAAAGTGATTAAGTCAAAAAGACACATGAATGAGAAAAATAAAATATTTGTCAAAGGGATAGACTCGGAGGAGAATAGGCTTTATACCATATTTTTCCTAATTCATTTTTAGGATTGTTTTTGCTAAATTATATATTGGCTTCATCAAGGAGATAGTAACCATAATTTTATACAGTGTGGAAGAAAATATAAGCCTGGTTTGCACGCCTCTTTAAGCCACAGTTAAAACCATGCAAGACAAAAAAAACCTGTGTGTTGCACTCTTCGAACAGAAACCAAAAATGAGCAACACAACGGCCAATGAAAGTAATGTATATATTTTCTTCTTGTAAAATAACAGAAAACGGACAGTGTTCCGGTATAGGCACTGTTTCGTTAGCGTCTTCTTCAGCATATAATAACTCACCATACAATGTAAATTTTCAAGGAGCAGTGGTCATAAAAATATGAGCAGTGGTTACATATTTTTATGACCACTGCTCCTTGAAAATTTACATTGTATGGTGAGTTATTATATGCTGAAGAAGACGCTAACGAAACAGTGGCTATATCGGAACACTGTCCGTTTTCTGTTATTTTACAAGAAGAAAATATATACATTACTTTCATTGGCCATTGTGTTGCTCATTTTTGGTTACAGTTAAAACCATAGCTTACGATTTCAAGGTGAACCTGCAGTGTGCCGATGCTCAAGGAGAAGATTGCAACCACTGTGCTCCTCCGTCTCTCATGCTGCTGCTGCTGCTTTACCAGGAGCTAAGTTGTGGTTTGGCTTAGCTTAATGTCCAAACTCAGGTTCACTGTTAGCTATGCTGACATACTAAAGAAGACAAGGTATTTTAGAGCTCTGGCTTTTTAGTTTTCAAAACATATTTCCCAGCTAGCTCTGTAACTATCAGCAGTTGTATCTAATTTTATACATTTGGCTTAATTATTTTGATTTATTTAAAAAAATAGGTATGAGCTTAGCTTCTGTGATTTCATGGAATTGACTGTGTCTATTCATTAAACATTAATTGCATTGCATTAATTGGTAAACTTTAAAGTGTTGTTTTCTTTCCTTTTTTAAAAATATTATTTTATTACTTTTCCAAAAACAACAAAACATAAAAGCAACAATACATGTTAAAACATAGAAAAAACTGGAGTTGACTTCCCCCTATTCCATTCCCTGTTCCATTGTTTATCATCATACCACATGTCCATTTTAAATTATAAAATCATTAAAATTACTTATTGTCCAGTCATAATGTCTTTACAAGTCTTTTTAAAATCCTGCTAATGTATTAACCTGTGTACATTGCTTCTGTATATATGCAAAAAAGTCCTTCCAATCTTCTTTAAATTCATTTTCATCTCTTCCTCTTAATTTCAATTAAAATAAAGTGTTGTTTTCAAGCAGTTTTGTTATTTCAGTTCATCCATATTATTTTACAGAGATGTAAATTGCCAAGTATGTTTTTGTTTTCTGTTCATTCATTGTAATGGTTGATTGCGAAGGTGGGGCTTAGTTAGCTTTTAATTCTGATCCACATATTGAATGTGTTTCTTAAATTTGGGTTTGCTCTAATTTTCTCCTTGGTTTTACTGCAATACCAAAGCATGCTTTGTTTCAGTTCAGTTATATTGTTGGCTTGCTCTGCAGTGAGAAATTTGCCTGTCTGAAACCATGGGGTTGTATCGAAAGCAGCACCAGTGCAGTTCAGCTGACACAGCTGCACTGAACATTCAAACATACAGTATTCAAACACTGAAACTCTCCTGCGCAACAACGGTTTATCATGGTAATATCCAACTAAACTGTGGGTGGACCAGCCCTATGCCTTTATCTGTTGTTTGAGGGTCATTATGTATCAACATCATTTTATATCTCATGAACTTCTAGCATTGCATTCCTGTTTACCACAAACAATTATAATTCTACATATACCTGTAGTATCAGGTGAACAATGTTTAACAAATAACCACCACATATACAGAATGATGAAGATTTTAGTTTGTTACGCCCCCACCAAAGTGCTAAGGTGAGTTACAACAACTTAAAATACCATCTAATACCATTTTAAAGCTTACATTTTAAAAATGTGATCACAAAAAATAAGGTAGGTCCTGAAAGTATACATCTCAGGTGTCAAAAGTCAAGAATAAAGAGGTCTTCAGCATTCACTGAAAACTATATACTGTACTGAAATTACCAGACTCATCTCTGTGGGAAGAGAATTCCACAGTAGATGCTGCTGCAGGGATGCCCTCTGCCAGTCCACCATCACCCCATGACAGGAATTCAAAGGCCCTTTGGAGAGACTTGACTGACTGGATGTGACCACTTGGATGCTATTAGGGCAATGGTAATTTTAATGCTGGTTTAAATGTGCTTTGTTTTTATTTTAACTTTTGTTTTTAACTAGATTGTTTTTGTTACTTTGTATTTTATAAGGATATTTTTAATATGTTGTGAGCCACTTTGAGTGAGCTAACTTGGAAGAAGGCAAGATATAAGCACATTAGGTGGCTGTTGAAGAGAGCCCACAGGGTATAGTGGTTAGAGTGTCCAACTAGAACTTAGAAGACGAGGCTTCAAATCTCCACTCTGCGATAAATTTCACTGGGTGACCTTGGACCAGTCATTTTCTCTCAGCCTTAACCACCTCAAAGAGATGGGTGGTCTGTTCCAGCTACTAAAATGTATTATCATCCCATTAAAATTCAAGAAAGAAAACCCAGCATAAACAAGCAAACATTAAAAGATCTGACAAAATGGGTGCAAATATATCTTCAAAGATAAATGGTTGACAATACTTAGAATAAATTGGTATGGCTTGATAAATACATCTTAGAATTTTCCCTGCAGACAAATTGGGCCTATCTGGAGCTACAGCAAAACATGTCTGTCATGTGTCAGTCTCTATAGCCACAGCAGGGGCTGGAACCCTCCAACAATTTGACTTCACCCTTGAAGGTGCACTGAGTGGCGCCTTGTACACCTCCTTCCAGCAATTCCTGCAGCTAAATCTTGCTTTCCTTTCCTTTGGACCACATCAGCAAGGCCAAGAGAGGGTGTCTTCTCTGGGCAGCCCAGGACCTCCATACACACTGCCCTGGCTTGTGCCCTGGTGTAGTCACTTCGGTGTTGCTAATGCAGCAAAAACGATGCAAGAGGCAGCAGCTACAAGTTATAAGCTTAACCTGATTTGTGTAGGTACAAGAGATCATCAGTGGGAGTGATCGCAGTGTTTCACTGGTCTCCCGAGACAGATGGATGCCAACTAACTACCATATAGATCTAGGATCTATGACAGAACCAGACAAGAAAATTACCATGTTTGTTTATTCAAATGAGAGTGTCAAAGGGATGGTGAAAATTTATTAAAACCTTGAATTTAAAAATATACTGGAAGGTAGTGGTTTCAGAGTGCTGCTCTTTGAATACTTAGGATTCAGTAACATGAAATATAGGGAAAGGTTAGCCATTGTGACAATAAAATGTAATCTCTCTGTTGTGGTTAAAACAGGAAGACTTTCTTTCTGGGGTCTGATAAAACATGATTGTATTCAGCTATGTGTTTTTTTACTGAAAGCTATAAAATTGTTTTATTTCTATCATAATGGAAGGCCTGCAATTTCAAAGTTAATGTAGCAGTCTGTCTTTAATGGTGTCTTTGTCATTTTGGAAAACACTGGGAGTGAAAAATAAGAGTAGAGAAAGGAAGAGAATTCTAGAGCTGTGTGCAAACGGGCTCTTAAAATTCCCAGTCCTAATTGTGGACAGGGAAACCTGACAATTTCACTGAATGCTGTCTAGGGTGAGGAGAAATTCTCTTTTAAAAATTGGTGTTGGGGATCACCATGGGCAGCAACAGAAGCACAGTTCATTTTTGTAGTCCTAAGTGGGGGCAAGCTTGTATGCTGTGGGTTTTTCAAAAAGCTTATCACCACTTGTTCTGTATCTACATCTTCATAATAATTCTCAAAGAAAGCTTTACTGATAACCTCCAGTCACATTCTCAACCATATTCTTACCCATCTTCTTCATTCATTCATAATTTTATTTGTATATCGCTTTTTGCACAAAAGGAATCATACTCAAAGCAGTGTATAACAAAGAATATCAACCGTCACAATAACACTTTCACAACAACATAATAGCAAATGTAGCAGCATAAGAAGAACAATTCACTACTATAAACATAACAAGATTAGCAACACTACACCTCCTGGTAATAGCAAAAACAACAAAGGAGCTTGACACTTTCATCTTGGTCCTATACATGCCCCACCCAGGATATTCCTCCCAGTCCATCTCCTGCAGCGACTCACAAGTCTTCCAAAGGCAGCAGGTGGGGTAGCTGGAAACACCTCCCAAAAGATATATTCTAACTCCTCCCAGCTTTTTCTTCCATTACAGGGTGCTGCTAAGGACAAGCTTCTCCAGGTGAACAAAATATAACAGAGTTCTTTTGGGGCTGCTGGAAATGTGTTGGCAGCCAGTCCACCATTTTGCACCATCCACAGTGCCCCAGGCCAAGCACCATTCTGGGGCACAGGGGGAACAGAGGAAATCCTGGAGAAAATTTGGTGGAGAAGGTTCAGAAAGAAACAGCTCAGAAATTCTGTCAGAAAAGGGTCTTCTCTGAAATTTATGCTCAGCTCTAGTACAACCTTCCTCTCATATAGGTAAAGACATCTCAGTAATTTATTGTTTTTTTGTGATCATCATGACCTGTTTTTCTCACGTGCATTTTATATCTACTTGAGACTGGGTTATATTAATCCTTGATAAAAGACTGCCAGTTGAATATGTGAATTATTTAGACATTTTTTAAAACAACTATAAGATCTGTGGGTAGATTTGACACATGCAAATCGTCACTTGACATTGCAGTGATAAGCATCCATGTGTGAAGTGGCTCATAAAAGGTTATAAAACAATTTGACAATCTTCATCATTTAACAGGCTACAAAGCTTTTCATCTCTTCAGGTTGTTAAATTTTATCAGAGTCGAAATTACTTTGCCTTACCATTGGCAAGGGAGGCTGTTGGTGCTGCCGCCACTGGGTTCTTCTACCCAGTTGGTGTTGCCTCATGACAAGGACTTCTTGGTACCAGTTTCCTGCTTATAGAATCCCCCTGCCCTGCCATGAGGTGATCTGTCTCCCTCGTTATTAACATTTAGGCAGAATTTTAAAACAAATCTATTCACCTAGGTATTTGATGGCTGAAATATATATTGCTAATGGCGACCTTAAAATTATTTAGCTGGGAGTATATTTGATTGTTGTTTTTAATTTTTCCTTTTCCTGCTGCTTTCTTTCTTTCTTTTGCAAACCTGGGATCCTTGGGAGGAATGTGGAATAGAAATTTAATTAATGGATTAATTATGTATATAATAGATCTATGCCACTTTAAATAAAAAAATTCTCCTGAATAAGTGGATCAAGAGAAAACCTTCTTAAGGGAAGCGTAATAGTACTGTATACTGAAAGTTATATGGAATCCTTAGAATGCAGAGAGAAACCATAATCTCTGTAAAACTGAAATTTTGCATGGTCAGATTTCTGTATGAACTCGTTTGATCCTTGGGACCACATGATTTGACCTGGGAGATTAAATTGATCAGCCACTGGCTTCTTAATGTTATTGATATTTATATCTGATCCATTACAACAGCTGAGTCTTTGCCTTAAAGATAGGCCTTGTTTACCCAGTATAAACTGTTGGCTGGCATTAACACATGAAATCTTCTGTAGTTCTGCTTTGATCATCATGCAAATGCATGGAAGTATTTTAACACAATTTGAAACATCAGTAGGCTTTAAACCCAGAGGATATGTGATATTTGGTCAGACAGCGCTGGTGAGCACATGAATTCCAGGTGGATTAGATTCTTCATCTTCTACTGACATTTCAACCATACAGACAGTTTCCAGATACTTCCATAACAGACATTCAGCTTCAACCAGAACATTCTAAACTGAAATGTTTAATCCTCAAGCCCTGAGAACCTGGAAGTAAATCCAGGTGGCTGAGGGAAGGGTGTCCAGGTGTTCAGGTACATCATGAGAAGCTTATATGAGATCAAAGGAAATCTATTTTAATGCTAAACTAAAGGTCTTCCGGTAAAGAGCATTGGCACAGGCAAAAAGTAGATCTTAATGACGTCTTTTTCCTCTGCCTTGACTATATGCTAAATATGAGCTGAAAGTTTGAAATGGCAACCATAATTGGAAGAGAAAGAGAAAGATAATCTATGGTTCCTAAATGTAGATATCTGTCATGGTGCTGTCATATATTGAATTCCTCTGTGAGCTTCCACCAAACCTTAGGGCAGTATTGCACCAATTGGCAAAAGAGAATGCAGCTTGGTTATATTGGTTTAAGCTTATTAAAATACATTATATTATATTTTAAGAGCTTTATTTGAGGGATGTCCTTAATGTGTAACTCTTGTATTCTCCTTCAAATAGCAATTGCTTTGTATATTTGCATAAATGTTAGGTAAGTGCTTTATTACATGTAGTACCTGCAGGAGCAGTTAGGCAGCTTCATTTTGTGAAACTTAATATTGCGAGGCACTGCCTTAAACCAGAGATTTATTCTGCTTCTTTTTGCAAGAATAGAATTCTTTGCTGTTCAGCAGCATCAAGATTTTGTGGTTCTAAGAGCTCACTTTTATGATGAAGGAACAGTAGTTAATCCAGCATGACTCATGTCTGAATTAGATGTTACATACCAACATGTGTAATGGTAAGCAGGGTCCTGACTAGGTACTTAAATGTTTCAGAGGCCCTGGCCCATTGACTAAATTTGCACATGCTAATTTTTAAGCATATTTGCAGCTTTAGAAATAATCCATAGAATTTACATTTCACAGTAGGTTAACCAAATAATCTCCTATACACATCACCCCAAAGACATACATTCTTGGTTAATTTACACCCTTCCGATCACCCAAATCAGTTTAATTCCCCCCAATTAATCGTTTGAGAAAAGTTTGAGTTGGCTACTTTGTCAGCTTTGCACATTGAACTTAAAAGTTTGCATGTTAGGTCACTGCCAGATGGCCTGTATATTGAGCATGTTTCCTGATTTGTTTGCAGAGTTTCAAGGGAGGTTAATTATGTTGCCTATTTATTGAGCATTTGTTCTGATTTGTTTGCTGAGGGGTTACATGATGTTGCAATAAACAAGTGTAACCCCATAGTTTCCAGTGCATTTCCACATCACTTCCTTTATTGCAAAAGGTCCAGTTTTTCGGGGGGGGGGGGGGAAGTAGTTTGTTGACCAATAGTACCAAATTGCACAAGCTGAATTTGCCAGTATGAGATCTTGCCATTTGGTTGCAGCAACCCACTCCCCTCCTCTGCACCCACATGCCCAAAAAGAGAAACCCAAATGCATCCCTTCGCACTTCATGCACCTCCCTCCTCTTCTAGCAACCAGATGTAAACACAAAATTTTAAGCCTTAAAAAAATGATAGGCAAAACTGCTAAATGATGAAACAATGTAAGTTTTAACCAGGTATTTCACAGGGGAGCCACACACACACACAAAAGAGTGGGGGGGGGGACTTGGTCAAAGGAGCCATGGACTGAAAAGGGTTAAGAACCTCTGTTCTAGTTGGCTTCTGGGTTTTTTTCTCCCCAGTGGTTGGTTGTTGTTTATAATAATATACAAAAATATATATAATGAGACCTGGAGGTACAGCACAAATATACCGGTACATACACAGCAGTCACAATGAGTAAAAGGATCCTTCGTCTCCTAAAGGCACATGTGTAGTCAACCCTAGCATATCCTACTGAGATAGTTACGTAGACTTTTCAGCCACTGAGAAATGGATTTTGCCAAGAGTTCCTTCAACTAATCCATTTCTGTTATTGCTCTTTCAAAATCCAGTTAAAGCTGAACTCAGGACCAGTGAAAATTCCTTTAGCATTCAGTATTTTTATAATACAATCTGGTTGCTGTGGGAACTAAATAGATTATATGAGCTAAAAGCAAACTGTAAGTCATCTGAATTATGCTTTCTTCCCTGATCCTTGTGATGCTTCCTGAATCTTAAAACGGGTTTAGTTTTCACTGTGTTCTTAAGCACATGTGCCCTTTAACAATGGTATAGCAGGCAGTAATTCAATGGGTGTAACTTTCCTAACAGACAGTGATGGAGTATTGGCTGAATTTCTGCTTGTCAACCTTTTCCATTAGAAGTCTCCATCACTCAATGCACCATGTGAATTTATTTTCTGTCCTGTGCAATGATGCAGTTGTGTACCCATTGCTTCTCCCTACTCTCCCTACCTGTCTTTCCCCTGATGTTATTTTCCATTTCCACACACAGAGGGAGAGAAGAATGCAATTTGTTTGTTGTAATTGGCTGATTTAACAGTGAACATGAAATTATTATTTTTTTACTCATGAAACAGTAAAAGCAACAGAAAAATTAGCAATAAATGCAGATGGAGATGAATAATGAAATTAATCACCCATGAGAAGCTTGGGAGAATAAAGCTGCCTTCCTGGGGTGCCAAGAAGCAAGTAAAATATTATTGAAGGTAATATTCTACCACCAGCAAAGAGGTCCTGTCTCCAATTGCCACTTGCCTCAGAAGGTGCAACTACCCAGAATGGGGGCTTGCTATGGTTCTTAAAAAAAAACACAGGTACGTGTAGGAAGCTGCAATTCTTCATATTAGAGCCTTGGGACTCACATGCTCATGGTTTAAATCCATTAATGGTCATGTAGCACATGTGAATGTTCAATTGACGAGATGCAAAATGAGGTGAACTCCATACCTGTGTAGAAAGGGGCATTTTGGGAAGTTTGGTTTCTGCTTCTATTTAAGGTAAAGGAGCGCTGTTCTCTGTTTATTTATTATGTATTTGTTAAATCTACATTCCACCCTTCCTCCTCAAGGATCCTAGTGCTTAAAGCCCTAAACAACTCAGGCCCCATCTCTGAAAGACTGCCTTGGTAGTATCTGGTCCCCTTATATACCCAGGCAGGGTTAATGCACTCATGACCTAACTTGTCAACTTTTTCTTCTTCTAATAAACCCCTGTGCTTTTAAAAACAGCATGGTGAAAAGCAGGTGAGAGCTCCTGGACTGTTACAAGTTGTGGGGAAGAAGGCATTTCAGTAGATGTGGCTTGTCATGTAGGCCCCACCTACTGAATTCTCCTCTTCTCCACAACTCATAAAGGTCCAGGAGCCCTGACCTCTTGCTCACGTGGCTCCTGTATTATTGGAATGGCTACCAGGATCAAGCCACTGTGCCACTAGCCATGGAAAATTCCCATGGATGGAAAACAGAGAACCTGATAGCCTGCTATTCTTTAGGACTTTGGCTCTGCAGGTTTGCATGTGAGTGTTTCTGACACGTTCTACTCCTCCTTTGCTGTTACCAGCCCCCTGAACACTCCAGCTTAAATACACAAGAACAATAAGCATGCAGGAGATCATGGTTTACATGTTTATTACCTTCAATAAGCATTACCTTTGATAGGTGCACCTGCTCTACCACCAACTTTCCCATGTTGAGTGAGAAAGTCTGAAAAGGACTACTAAGCCCTCCCAACTGAGTATGCTTAGAAGCCTCCTTGGCAATTAATTAATTAATTAAAACCATGGCTGATTTCAGTTATGTTCATGTGTCAATTGTATATGGAGTATTTAGGAAGGCAGATGTGTAACACAACTTCTTTGGGTTCCAATTAAACAGTGACAGAGCCTGTTTTAAGATGTGGCAGATTCAACCAGTGGACTTAAGTGCAAAGTTATGAATTGTTAACAAGGTTAAGTACAGAAAGTTCTCACCCACCTGAGTGCGACAGGCAACCAAGTTTACAACAGCCACAAAGGTCTTCATAAAAAAAAATGATTAAAAACCATTAATGAATACTGATGGTGTTAAAAAGAAAATTCACAACAGTTCAGTGAACCTGCTTTATCAGAACACAAATATAAATATGTATTTCTTTTAGGAGTGTCGTGATGATAACACATCACACTGTAAAGGATGGGAACACTTTGAAAGAGGGTGAACTTCATGCCCAATTGGTACATCGCTAGTTTGTGACTATCATGAATCCATGGCATTCGGAATGGCTTTGTCACCCCTGTCTAAGTGACATAACAACATAGTTAATTTCCTGTTCACTAAAGGTAATATAGCCCACAGGGGAACTCAGTATTGAGTGGCATTGTCACTATATTTTATGCCATAGAAATTCAAACTTCACTAGTAATGAGCAACACTGACAGCTTTATTTAGCACATCCTTGCCAAGGTTCCTGTTTCTCTCTTAAGAGCTGATTTCATTCTGCTTCTTGCCATGAACCTACTACCTGTGTATTTCCCTCATTTATTAGCTTAGACAGTCTTTCCTCTGCTGTTATTCTAACCCAATTAATACCAGCATGGTGCTCTGGGTCAGCATAATACAATTAGTGTCTAAATTTTATAGTTTATCTGAAGTTGTGCCAAGATGGAGCTTTTCATCACCAAGCTTGAGAAAGAAAACAGTGCTCTTTTCTATTTTAAGAACCCACATTCCATTTCAACAAACGACATGGCAAATTGAATATCAGTATCTTTGTTACCACTGCCCATACTTAGTATGCCTAAGAGACATTCCAGGGGGCCTGGAAGTGATCAGTTACTCCTGGAAAGTTTGGCAGGCATCCTTGGAAGAACGGACAGCAACACAATATTTAATGCACTGCTTTATAAATAACCATAGCTAGGGTCCACAGCTAAAATCATTCACGACTACTAGCAACATTGTTTTCCTATGCCCTGAAATACAGGCGGTATATTTCTGGCTCCAGTGCTGTCCCACGGCTGGTGACCGTCAGCCACAAACCATACCTATCCTGTAGTTTCTTGAGAGATACTGCTGTCTGATGCGTTTCCCCTCAAACGTGCTTCCATCCAATTTGAAAAATGTAAGCTTCAATTAAGTTGAGGTATGCACATGGCAGCTTCATGAATAGGAGCTTGGGGGAGTTGCAGGCATGGGGAAACCAAACATAATGCACATTCGGTGAAGACATCCCCATCCCTACTCTGGCATGTACAGATATGTGCATATGTTACTTGAAATGTAGCAGGTGGTGGTGGTGGGGTAAATGGCCTCATTGCGTTTTAAGCCACTAATGTGCACACAGCCATAGAAGCATAGGAAGGTGCCTTAAGTTGAGTCACACCATTGACCCATGTAACTCAGATGGTCTATGCTGGCAGACAGCAGCTCTCCAGGGTTTCAGACAGGGTTTTCTCCCAGGCCTACCTGGATATGCCCAGGATTGAACCAAGAACCTCCTGTCACTGAGACGTGGTCCTTCCCAAAAAGAAATGAAGAAAATACGTATGGGGAAAAATGCTGATATTAAGTTGAAATGCTTGTGTTGTTAGAAGGCCTGGAAGAGTGCAAAGCTGAATTACTCCCTCTGTTTCCATTGGTGAAATTTTGGGCATTGAGTGTGCTGACTGAGAGTGTGTACCTCCATGGCTTTGAGGGACAAGACCCAGTTCCTTGTCCCAGGATTGCCAAATTGCAAGAACACTGCTACAATCCTTGCCCACATACTTTGTGCCCAACCCCATAGAGATTCACAAAAGCTGTGCATAAAAGTAAAAGCAGGTGTCAAGTATCTGTGGGAACAGAAGACTTCTATCTTTATACCCATTATAATGTGCTATGATTGGCTGGATGGGACCTCAGACCAGCTGCTTTGCACTGACTGCAAAAGAAGGAACGTAGAGTGAGAGATAGGCCTACTGCCTCTGTAAGTAGATGTAAAACATCATCATCATAGCTAGTAGTGGTTGATAGCTTTATCATCCATTAATTTACCTCATCCTGTTTTAAAGCCATCACTAGTACTTGGGGCCACAAATTCCAACCATGTTTGCCTTGACCATCAGTGCTGCTGCCTGAGTCAATGCAATACCAGCCTGATCTTCTGCTTCCCTGCTTCAGCCTAAAGAGGCAATATTCAGAGAGCAAGAAAGGAGTACAGTTTACAGTGGGCGGCTACCCAATTTGCCTGTCACCCAGCCTGCCTCCAGACCAGTATACTTCTCTCATGGGGTCCTCCTCCTACCAACTATAGTGATACCAAATATCTGGTTTCAATCATAGAGACAAAGTGGATAGCAAACTGTTGTTGCTGTTTTACTCCTTCCCCAACATCGTGGCATAGGTGCTAGGCTGTCGGAGCCTTCAAAAACTCGAACCACCACCTTGGGTGAGGGGGAGATGGGAGTTAGCTACATTTTCCATCCTAAAATGGTGGTTTGGTGCACGGTGCACTCAGCATAATGAGGTGCAAGTGACAACATCCCAGGCCAGGCCACAATGGAGACATATTTCATGCCTTTTCTTAAATATTTAGAAGTAATGCTTACTGTTCCATTAATTACCATATATCACCACTGAAGGCTGTGCTGCCTTCACCCAAACAATTCCACGGGAGTTTAATGAAGAGTTTGCTCACTGGACTCTGTTCTGAAGAGACTGTTGGACGGGCCAAGAACCCATCCAGTTCAGCATCCTCTTCTCGCCGTAGCCAACCAGATGCCTATGGGAAGCTCACAAGAAGGATCCATGTGCAGCAGCACTCTTCCCTCTTGCAGTTTCCAGCAACTAGTATTCGAAGGCATTACTGCCTCCTGCCATGGAGGCAGAGAATAGCCACCATGGCTAGTATCCATTGATAGTGCTTTCCTCCATGAACCTGTCTAACTCTCTTTTGAAGCCATCCAAGATGGTGTTCATCACTCCCTCCCCTGGGAAGGTTGTTCCATAGTTTAACCATGCACTGTGTGAAAGTTCATGTATTTGTGGATTGTGATGGGCAAACTTTTTCTGATGTCTATATTTGTCTTGAAGGTTGAGATGTCAGTATGAAAGCTGGTGCAGATCCACGTGTCACATTGAGTCACCAGTTCAGCCAAGCCCTGGGGGTTTCCTGAACTGACCTGCTTAATGAGCATTCACTTTGATTTGTTTGTGAAGAGATTAGGCAACATCATCTCTTTAGTATTTATCTGGATTTGTTTGAGAGGAGCTTCAATGACATTCTCGCAGAGTTAACAGCACATTTCCTCCATCACTTTCCTTATTGCAAAGAGCCCAGTCTTTGATGGGGAATGAGTTTGTTTCAGAAGGGCTCCAAATCAGCTTTGATTGTGCAGCCTGAATTTGCCAGAAAGTGGCTGAAAATAGTGACAGTCTGGAAGCACCCCTAGTTTCAAAGAAGGGATAAAAATGAAATACATATAATGATCCCTTCCTTGTAATACTTGAAGGTTGAAGCACAAACATTATAGTTGCTGTGCATATTCAATATACCATTCTGCGTTTCATATTCAAACTCATGCATGAAACCAGTCAGAAATGGTTCTGCTTCCAAAGACAATGATAGAAAGGCTTCCCATTCAAGAAGGCAGATTGAAAGAAACCTAATTAAACAATGAGACACTCGAATAAAATTCTGTGCGCAAGATGGTAGGAGGGAAATAAAATAATAGTATAAATGGATGACAGATTCTCTTGTGGAAAGTGGGCTCCTCTAGATGATCTATTTATTGAGCTTTCTTCCTGGTTTGCTTGCACATAGCTTATGCAGAGCTTAGATAATATCCAGTCTTTATTGAGCATTCATTCTGATTTGTTTGCTGGGAGGTTATTTGACAATGAACATTCATCTTTCATTCACTGTTTATATATCTTCACGTTAATCATTCATTCATGCCACACTTTTTGAAGCATTTCCCATCAGTTTAAAAATGTTTTCCTTGCACTGGAGTGATAGATAACCTGAATCTTCTTGAATTGTGAAAACCTAAATTTCTCAGTATGTGTCTGAAACTCTCTAGCAAACTACTGACAATCAGAAGGTGCCCTTCAGCTGTGTTATAAAGTGAGAATTCTTGAACCAATTTAGAACATCACCAGCCTGCTAAAGCTTTCATATTAAAGAGCTAGAAAGGTTGAAGAACATTTTCCCCATATTAATAGCATTTCTGAGCACTGCTTCAGAGGCTAATGAATCCTAGTAACAGAAAACATCAGTGGATTGCAACTTCCTGAGAGAAAGTCTGGAACCCTGGTTGATATTATCTACTGCAAACTGGTGGTGTGTGCTTTAGATGATATTAGGAATCCTCAAAATATAGTTTCTCAAATATTTCCATTCAGTTGTGTCTGCATTACAAACTTAAGCACATTCCAAACCTCTTTCACTGTCATGGCTTTGAAATCCTGGAATCCTCAGGATGGTAATAATGTTAGCAAAGTATAGCAAACAAAATCTTCACAAAACTACAACACTTCAGCTGGTTTCAGAGGTGTTTATAATAATAATATAATAATAATTTATTATTTATACCCCGCCCATCTGGCTGGGTCTCCCCAGCCACTCTCTCTACACTCTCTTTAAATCTCTACAGTGTTCATGTGCCCTTATTTATGTTTTAAGTCATGTGCCCTTATTTATGTTTCCTCCTCCTCCTCTTCTTCTTCTATTTCTAGTTATAAAATAGCATCTATATTGATGTGGGAGGGATGTATGCAGTGTCCCTGAAGCAAAAAAAATCTATGTGTGCATACATAAAATGCTTATTGAACATAGAAATGGAGTGATCTGACCATACTTACATGGTCTACTTTTCTCTTTACAAATATCTCTGTAGAGATATGCAGAATGCATAATC
The DNA here is from genome assembly GCA_034641385.1 of Darevskia mixta. Lineage (NCBI taxonomy): Eukaryota > Metazoa > Chordata > Lepidosauria > Squamata > Lacertidae > Darevskia > Darevskia mixta. The sequence continues at coordinate 13,398,817 of JAWWNH010000029.1, forward strand.
AGAACCTCTTAATAGCTACTGCATCACTGATCTGTGTTAGGTGATCCTGAGTGTGAAGTGCATTGCTGGACCAGGGCAGGAATGATCTGGTGCCAAAAATCCTAGAAATCAGTAAATGGTAAGTGGTCCACCAAAAACTGGTCTGTGGTCCACCAGTAAACCACAATCTCATTTTTGTCTACTCCTATATAATAAACACTAAAGAGATTGTTTTAAAAAATAAAAGATTAAAGAATCTATTGGGTTGTGGGACCACTGGGGCGGGGAATGTAAATAGTGTTCCTGTAAATATAAAGATGAAATAAAATGTTTGCACTTTCATCATAGCAGTCTCAATTGTTACCTTGCCAAAGAAGGAAATGAGGTTGTTTTTACATGATTTGAGCTTTACAACTCCATCAAATCATTTTCTTCTAGACACTTGCAAATCAGTTGTTCTATGAGTTGCTATAATAACTTCCTATGGTTGAAATTATTTCAACAGCAGCCTGCAATTTCCTGGATAATCACTTTCCCACCTTTCAAATATAGGCCCTATGTTTGCACTCACCAAGCTTTCTCACAGAATTTTGTGCTAGTTCCTTCTGAAGCCAAGGCTGCATTTATTATGGATACGATGACATACCTCCCTTCAGTGTAGCCAAAAGTTTTTTTACTAATTCTTTCCCACTTAGGCTGCTTTCACACTATATATTTAAAGCACACTATTCTTCCCAAAGAATCCTGGAAATTGAAGTTTATCCCTCACAGATGGTGATGATGATGATGATTTGGTGGGTGGGAGATTGCTTTAAATGTGCTTTAAAAGTACACTGTATATACAGCCTCTCAGTTTTGTAAAACTGCTCTGAAGACCAAACAGTAAGCAGAACTGAGGGACACTAGATTGTTGTTGTTTAGTCGTTTACTCGTGTCCGACTCTTCGTGACCCCATGGACCAGAGCACGCCAGGCACTCCTGTCTTCCACTGCCTCCCGCAGTTTGGTCAGACTCATGTTGGTAGCTTCGAGAACACTGTCCAACCATATTGTCCTCTGTCGTCCCCTTCTCCTTGTGCCCTCCATCTTTCCCAGCATCAGGGTCTTTTCCAGGGAGTCTTCTCTTCTCATGAGGTGGCCAAAGTATTGGAGCCTCAGCTTCAAGATCTGTCCTTTCAGTGAGCACTCTGGGCTGATTTCCTTCAGAATGGATAGGTTTGATCTTCTTGCAGTCCAAGAGTCTCCTCCAGCACCATAATTCAAAAGCATCAATTCTTCGGCGATCAGCCTTCTTTATGGTCCAGCTCTCACTTCCATACATTACTACTGGGAAAACCATAGCTTTAACTATACGGACCATTGGTCCAAGCTTCTGGAGCAGAAGAAAACAAGCTTGCTCCATCCTCCATGTGACAGCCCTTTAGATATCTGAAGATGGCTATCATATCTCCTCTCAGTCTCCTTTTTACCAGGCTAAAATACACAATTCGCTTAACCATTCCTTGGGTTCCAGATCCTTGATCACCTTGGTTGCCCTCTTCTACACACCTTCCAGCTTGTCAAGATCCTTCTTAAATTGTGGCACCTAGAACTGGACACAGTACTCCAGGTGTGGTCTGACCAAGGCAGAATAGAGTGATACTATGAGTTCTCTTGATCAGGACATTATACTTTTGTTGATACAGCCTAGAATAGCATTAGCTTTTTTGCTACTGCATCACACTGTTGACTCGTGTTAAGCTTGTGGTCTACTAAGGCCCCTTGATTCTTTTCACAGGTACTGCTGGCAATCCAAGTGCCCCCCATCTTACATTTGTGCAGCTGGTTCTTCCTGCCTAAGTGTAGAACCCTACATTTGCCCCTATTGAAATTCCTTGTGTTAGTTTTGGCTCTGTTCTCCAATCTATTAAGACCATCTTGAATTCCAATTCACAGGGTGGTTTTCCCCCCAGAGGGAACTCACCAGAACTCAGTTCCGGCACCTCTCAGGTGGGTGCCATTGCCATTCTAAGAGAAAGAGGAAGGTGTTCATGGTCAGTTCTGACATCTCTTTTTCTAGATAAATAGCACTGCTGATTCATGCACTGTTTGCTGACTCCCTGGGTGTGCTGTTTCTTCAAGACCCTTATTCAGTCAGGAGGATGTTACTTTACCCAGCCACCCTCACAAAAAGTGCAGTTTGAGCCATGTGTACATGTCTACCTCTCTTTCACCATATCAGTAAATTCAGAAGAGAGAGAAGGAGCACCTCTGATTTTCTAGACTTCTGCATACTCTGATTTAGCCGCATTTATGGGATTGTTTGTGTCGGAATGACTTGTTCAAGTTCATGTTCCATGGCATTCTCCAGTGAATAGCTTTTATGCTGCTCTGCTATCTGCTGTTTTAGATTGTATTATTGCTTTTTTATTATAACATTTTAGTGTTTGGGCTTAGTGTTTTGTAGCATTTTTATCTTCCTTGCAAAGCTTCCCCGAAAAAAAAGTGTTTTGAAAAGCAGGGTATAAATATCTAAAAATAAAAATAAAGAAAATGACAGAATCCACACATCCTATGTCTTGGTAGTGCTAAGGAACCATGATGCAAACTCCAAAAGATTAGCTGCTAATACAATGGGAGGGATTCAACATTGTGTCTTTATGATCAATAACCATCAGTGTAAATATTTCTGCTTGCCTGGTGAAATTATCCCCCTTCCCCTCCCTCTGCCCACTGTTCTGGGGGTGGTCCTCCAACCTTTGAGATGGGGAGGCATCAGGGAGGAGGGGGGAAGTGTTGTGCTAGTGAAAACCCTTCTGCTAATACACCAAAATCGGCCCCAATTTCCAAATTTCTTGGTTTTTAAGAATAAAAATAACTGTCCTTGTAAGACATTCTAAATCTATATCAAATGATGAGGGATTCCTAAACATTTAAAACACTTTTCCAGGCTGAATTTTTATTACTATCATCCTCAGATCCTCCTCCTTTTTTAACTGAAGCTTGCTATTTCTGTAGAGCTGTGTAAATATATATTAATTCAATCATGAATTAGCCGATTTAGTTATTGTATAAATAGCTCCAGTACCCATCTTGAAATATATTCTAAGCCATATTTAAAATGCCTGAGCAATTTAATCAACAGCCGCTTATGCAAATACACATTTGCATCGATATTTGCATCAATATACTGTATCTGTGAAGAGTTGTACAGAAAAAAGCAGGGTGGCCACAACAAAGGAATGCAACGAGATTTTAACCTTTAGAAATGTCCAAAATGTCAAAACAGTACAGCTTTTAAAATGCAAATAATCAAAGGAGCAGACTAGACAATCAGTCAAGAAGATCAGCGCACAGCTCCCATTCTTTTCAGTGGCACTTGAGCGGGAGAAAGTGGGTTGTAAATTATGTACTAGCAATAGGCTAACCTTTGTATATGCTCAAACAATTCCCTGTAGAAGACAAACCAGCTAAAATTTAGTCTGCAAATGATTTGCAAAACAAAATTGTTCTTTATTTGTTGGACAAATTCTTAAATGGTATGGTGCTGTTCCTTTTCTCATGACGTTTAGTCAAGCATAGCAGTAGCAGAGAACAGAAAGATAGATATTTATGTGCTGGCTGAGAATGTCTGAACAATCACTGAAGTAATTAAAGGTAGGCTTTAAAGTATGTGATCATGACGAATGTGAAGGAACCAACAGTGAAACTCAAAAGAATGCCATTTTGGATAATTGAGAACATAATGCAGCACTTGTTTTTGAACCGACAGCAAATACATCACCTTTCTTGCTCCCAGAGTTCTGATCTGGAGATATAGCTTGCAGACTACACAATGAGAGCGAGCAGTTTGAAGCTAATTCTTCTAGACTTTCACATTGGCTGCTAGATCTGTTTTATGCTGGTCAGAAGCTCTGCCAAGTCTTTGACTCGTTTGGTGTTATTTTCTAGAACAGGCAAGCCAGCTGATGACACACTACAATAGTATTCTATTTTATATAGATAGATAATTTCTAGCTATCTATCTAATACACACTTTGCTCTGTCACACCTCCCCCCATTCTCTCTCTCTCTCTCTATATATATATATCACACACACAGAGAGAGATTGATGGAGGTGACTCCAAAAATAACAATGCAAGGCTTCAGCTTCTTAGCTTATCTGAAAATGGGCCAAATGTGGTGACCACAACCATCCTCTGTAGGCTTTTCCATGAATTAGCTCTTCTTCTTGGGGGCGGGGCTACCTACCATGCAGAAAGAACAGAATATATGCCCCAAATATGCTATCATACATGTGTTGTTCTTCTGGTGCTATAAGGAAGTGTTATGAATATGGAAGCACAATATTGTTCATCCCAATTTTCCAAGCAGTAAGAAGCACAGGGATTAGTGGTGTTTGGTTTTCTCTGCAAGGAGGTCACTCACTGGATGCTTATTGGCACGCTGTAATATCTGCAATTATTTACAAATATACAGGATAAACAAAGTTGGAGGCACAGCACTTCCTAGCCAGTTTATGGCTCTAATAAGGCAGATGTTTGCATGCTTGACATTTCCCATCTGCATTTTACCTGGCTCAGTTTGATTTTGCGTATTAAGAAAACCTGATACTCCTGGGGTTTTGCACACACAGCTTGTGGCATCCTGAAATAACAGGGGAGAAGTATGGTGAGTTCCTGACTTATTGGTTTAGCTGTCGGCTGCATCCCTATGAACACTGAATCAAAGCAGTTTTCCATTCGTAAAAACAAATTAAGCTTGGTTTAAAACAGTAATGTTAAGATAATGCCTCTGCGTATTCCCAGAGCACTTAATTATTGCGTCCCAAATACACCATGAGCATTAGAAATAAGAACTGCTCTTTTAAGAGTGCAGACGAAAAGTACAGAATGAAACAAAATTGTATTGGAAAATATATTATTACACAGGGACACTTCTTGGAACCTGAGAATTGGCTCACAGTGTTGAGCTTGGTGCTGAACCTTGGTTTGTTACTGTGAAATATGTGGATTGGCTATAAGATGTTTATTGCTTAAGATCTTCAGCAGACTGCAGAACTGGATTGCTTGCATGCATAAGATACCCTTGATTCTTTCTCCCAGTGAGCCCTACACCCCACCAGCTCAATATAAAGCCTGGGATGGAGTAGCCCTGTTAAATTAACAGTCTGAAATACTGTGTTGGGTCAAGGAATGGATGATGGGATTTGTAGTCCATAACGCATCGAACGCTCCACGTTGGGTAACCCTGTCATAAGGCAAGGTGAAGATGTCACAGAATGCAACTCAGCTGTCAGATTTTCATTATACTGAGAAATAAGATTCATTGGCAACACATCTGTGGGATAATAATCTTGCCAAGCATGTTAAAACAGTCTAGTTACGTAATATTCATTAATGCACACCTGCTTTACTGACTTGTTTCAGATCTGTTGGTTTACATTTTGTTCGTGGGAACCTCTGGACTCCTCTACAGACATTTTCCATATGAAAGGTACATTTGCAGAGGAAAAAGGAGCAAAGATATATTTGTATCATAACTATATTTCCTATCTGCTTCGTTTACCTGACTGTAATTTGAATATGCTATTGTTGACATCCATCTGTCTTGAGAGACAATGGAGAGAGCCTCTGGGGGTGAAGTCAAACTGCTGTATTAGCAGCACAAAGTGACCTTCCCAGGGCAGAAGCCTGGGCAGTATGTGTGGAGGCCCTATGCTGCTCAAACAACAAGACCGCACCCCACCCCACCCCGCGCCACTGTCAGCCTCGCTGATGTGGCCCAAAGAAAAGCAGAGCAGAAATTTGGCAGCAGCTTGGCTGAAGGAGTTACCAGAAGGAAATGTACAAGGCACCATCCAAACGTCTTAGGGAGTCCACTCCAGATTTGTGTAGGCTTGCTCCTAAGCCTTCTCTTCTCCCAAAGATACCCCACAAGGCAGCAGAGGTTTAGGATTAGAATTATGAAATGATACAGATGATAGAGAGACAGACAGACAGATATCTTTCATTTATAGGGCAGAGGGAGGGAATGGTTCCTAGAAATTTGAGCTAAACTATTTAGGAAAGAAATACTGCTGCCAATCCAGGACTTTCCCCATCCTACACTTGTGCCTTTGATTCCTTCTTCCTAAACGCAAGATGCTTTGCTTAATATGTTCTAGAATTTTTCCTGGTTCCAACCTCAACCCGCTGCGATACCCCAAAACTTGCTGGGGAACTTAACTTTGCACCTCAGAGCTGGTTATCCATCCCTCATTCCTCTTTGGGTAGCTGATTTTACTTACCTAAAGAAATATTTCTTGCTGGGCTCAGAAGCGGAGAGGACAGGGCAGATGCCCTCCCACGTCTGGTGAGTGTCTGTGCCACCATAGTCAAGAATGCACCCCTCCTCAAATGTTGTGGCTTACATATCCTCTGGCCTCTCTTTTAAAAAACAACTTTATCATTTTTTCCTGGTTTATTGGGTTATATATGGCTTCTTATTTTATATTCTGTATATTGCTCAGTAACTTTGGAGTAATGGCTGTTCCATTAATAAGTTATTTTTATTAGAATAATAATCAAAATCATCTAAAAGTATTTATACTGCCTCATCAAACAGTTCAGAAAAAGATTTCATGAGAAATAATGTCATTTGTGCAAATACAACTTGAAGCTCAGTTTGACTTTGCTCGTGACTATTTTGTGTTACCGTAAGTTTCTGGAATGTTTTCTTGGATGGGTCACAAAAGCTGGATAGGGCATAAAATCAATTTGGAGCAATGACCTTGGCCAAACCACACTCTAGTCATGGTTAGCACTGTTTAAGTACAACTGTAACACGCATTAATCAAAGGAATTTATAAACCTTCAGTTCAAGATAAGAGTTAGAGTCTGTTACAAAGTCATTCAGGCTGCTGCTGTTTCCAGATTGTTTGCTGCCTTGTGGTTATAAATCATTGGTCTTCCACTAAGTTACGAGTGTCCATCCTGTTATATTTCACCCACACCAATTATTTGAAGCTCAACAATTTTTGCAGTGAGTGCCATTTTGTCAACCTGATTGTTTCTTTTTTTTAAATGATCATTTAAGTCGCACTAAAATGCTTTTCCAGCAACACACACACACACACACACACACACACATAATGGAAGGGTGCCATTTTGTGATTCGCCTCAGGTGCCAAAATGTCTTGGGCTGGCCCTGTTCATGATGCTGAGAGAATTGTTAGGAGACCCCTCTTCCCCTCATAGAGCTGCAGTTCCAAGTGGGTTTAACAATCAACCCCTCTTCCCAGGGAACTCTGGAAAGAGTGGCAGCTTCAGCTACCCTGTTTCCCCTAAAATAAGATGTAGCCAGAAAATAAGCCATAGCAGGATTTCTATGCATTTGCGAAATATAAGCCATACCCCGAAAATAAGTCATACCCCGAAAATAAGACATAGTGATGCGGCGCCTCTCCCTTAAGATGGTCTGGATAGGCGTGGCTATGAAGCGTACCGACGCGGAGCGGTTAAAATAAGACATCCCCCGAAAATAAGCTATAGTGTGTTTTCTTGAGGGAAAAAATATATAAGACAGTGTCTTATTTTAGGGGAAACGCGGTATGGATGCTTGTTCCTTGCCACATATGAGTGCATATAGGCCCATCTCTCTCATTGAACAATGTGGGAACTGAAAAACATCATCACATTGTAAGCGTTCTCAAAAAGTAAATGAAAGCAGCAGATTTGACATTTTTGAAACATTGTGTATCTGGACAGACAGCATGAGTTTCCTCAGTCAACAACAACAACAAAAATAGCTGGAAACACCCAAAGCATTAAAAAAAACACACAACTCTTCTGCCTCCAGTTTTTAAACTCAGCCATTTTCATCCAGTTTTTGTGAACTGTGGACAGCTTGTACTCATCACCCAAGAGATCCTCCAAATGACATACTGAGAAGAGTGATCTCAGTTTTATAAGGAACAGAATTGTGATGGTTTTAATTGAGAATGGCAGCTGTCTGAATCATAGAGCCCTCCTGCAGCTCTCTAACGATATAAACATAAACAATAGCTTGTAACACATAGCTGGTTTTAGACCGAAGCCTCTGGGCTTGTCAGGCTAAGGTTGAGCATGTGGTGCCACCAACTGGAGTTTGGTCAAATGATGAATTTACAGACATTCCCTGCTTTTCTAAACACAAGACACATCTTGTACTGGGGCAGGACTAGGTGCAATAGGAATGCATCTGCCACCACTCCACATCTCTTTCTAGCATACAGATGTCTAGTATAACTGACAAAATGCTGTCATTGATGTGCATCTATCCTGACCCTTATCACCAACAGCAAATAATATGGGATGGGGATGCATCTAAAATGATGCCATCATCTTGCCAGTTGCATTGCAACTAGACTAGAAACCTTTTTCTGCCAAAGGGCAACATTCCAGCAGAGTGCAAGGTGAATGCTAAAGTAAGTTGGGCAGATGCAAAAAGGGGGCATTGCTACCCCACACTCTCTTTCACACAGACATCTGCATCAATTGGGATTTTTTAAAGCAGTAGAGCAGTAGGGGGGAGGGGCGATCCCTGTAAATTGTAGCACACAAGAGAGGGTTAATCCACCTCTCCCCAGCTGCAGTCTTTACAAAGAGTGCCCCCCACCCACCTCATTTGAGCGATGGGAGACATTTGTTGTGCCGAAAGAGATTTGCGGCTGCAAGTCGCAGTGCACCTTTGACATTCACTGGAAATCTCCCCTGGCAATTAGGTTTATGACCATTATACCAGGAAGAACGGCAAGAGACACGTTTGTGTCTGTTGTAATATCTAACACTGCTCTTGGGCTGTGCACGCATTTCCATTTATTTATTCTGTATCCAATATGCTCACACTTCTGGTTTGAGAAGCAGTCTACACATGGCATTAGCCATAATCCACATCTTTTCTTCTTTTTTAAGCTTTCCTGTTCTTTTTTTTAAATGGTTTTTTCACAATTTAATACATTTTAACTTAACTGTTTCAAAGGTTCTTTTGAACCTTTGGACCTCCATCCCTCCCTCCATGGGTTCCATATTTAAGATTAACTTTGCTGCATCTTTTGCCATTATCCATCTGTTAAATATCCATAATTATCATAAATAATTCCACATTACAAGGGTCATCACATCCCTACCAATGATTTTAACTGTTTACAGTGGTCTTTTAAATAAATTAACATTATACTTAAATTAACATTTAAAATACTTGATCTTCCTGGTTTCGGATCTTCCCCGTCAGTTTCGCCATCTCTGCATACTCCATCAGTTTCGTCTGCCATTCTTCTTTTGTTGTTACTTCTCCTTCCTTCCATCTCTGGGCTTTTTTAACCCACCCTGTTATTTCCGAGGAAATACAGCATTGTGATGCATTTCTCCCCAAACCAGCTTCAATCCAAATTGTGAAAAAGAAAAACCTAACTGCATTTTCAGTCAACAATGTGTATACAGCCCTGGTCACTGTATTCCAGGGGTCAGCAAGGCTTACCAGGCATGGGCCGGATCACTCCCGCAGAGATCCTCCATGAGCTGGACCAGCGCAGCGCGACGCCGGAAATCGCAATTGCGCATGCCCAGGCACCTAAAATTGTGCCGCGCAGAAGCAATTTTTGGCTTCTGGCCATGCGCAGAAGCAATTTCCAGAGCTGCAGAAGAGAGTCCCTGCACCACACTGCGCTGGTTTAGCGCAGTGCGCGGGGACTCGCCGAGCGGGCAGCTCGGTTTGGGGGTGGTTCATGGGCCACTTCCAGCCCATGGGCCTTAGGTTGCCGACCTCTGCTCTATTCTATGCTGTTCTGCACCATATCCCACTATTACTTTTTTTAAAAAACTCTTGCTTTGCCTTCCCTTGCCTTGCCTCATCTTTCTTGAATCATGTTGAGCTGCCACTCGCCTCTTCTGAATGACTATCGATGGCTCATATAACCTGACCATTCTATCAGACTCTTTACTGGACTTCACAACTTGGTTCTTAAACTTCCCCTGGAACCGGGCCACACACAAGTCATGCTGATGGCATGAAAGCAGCACAATCCTATGCATGCATGTCAAAGTACCATTAAATTCAGTGGAGTTTGCTCCCAGGTTAAGTGTGATTAGGAATGCAGCCTAAATTTAAAAAATAAGCTCTGGGTTCTTGGCTTGTGAATTTCAGGCCCTCAATACTAAACAAGTTAACCCCACTGTCTGACCCCACAGTGCAAGAACAAACTATTTTAAGTTCAGTTAACATCTGAAAATAACCCAAAGTAGGATGCGTTCAAGACTGTAGTACCGGTACTTAAGAGCCCATAGGTATTTATTGATCTCATTTCCTATGACACTTTTTCAGGCTAAGACCTTTAAAGGAAACATAGAACTGAATGAAACATAGAACTGAAACGTCTTATTGCAATAAAACTAAACTAAAAGCATTTCACAACCTTGCACAACTCTCATTCGTATAAAAACATTTTAAACAAACTAGACGATAACATATTAAGCATAGCTAACAGATCATCCCAAAGTTTCCTGGCATGCAGTGAAGCATAAAACACATAAGAAGAGATAATGAAAAGGCATAATCAATATTTGTATTAAGGCTTTCTACCAAAACAGCCATAAGATAAAATACAGGTAGAGTGAATTCCAAATGAAAAAGGCATTCTGTAAAAATGTGCATTAAAACAAACATATTACATTCAATAAAATAGCCAAGGAAGCAGTTATCTAGAAAACAGTATCTGGCACTCCATAAAGAACTTTGTAAACTACAAAAACAAGCCATAAATTTCTTTATCACCTTGTCCAATGCTAATAATTTGCAGTTTCAGAACATGTAAAGCATGCAGTGTTAAAGATGTTCTGCATTAATAGATCACACTACAATTGTTAGACATCATTTTTTTAAAAGCAAACAAACTGATGAGTCCAAGCAGGCCATCCTGGAGATTACCACCAATTTTGTTTATCATACCTCTGTTAGTAGGGAATCAACTTTCTCTTATTGTACTCTGGAATTGAAATAATAAAGTAGAACAGTCCTGAACTATAATCTCATTTTCGAATATGCAGTGCTATGTTTCAGTTTTACCAGGGCAATCTGCTTACTCAGTGAGAGATAATTTACTTGTGTATTTTCTTCATTGGAGACACAGATCATCCTTCTGCTGCAATCCTATAAACACACTCTTTGGAGCAAAGATCATTAAATTCAATGTAATTGAACAATCAGGATGGGGATGCATTCTGTAACGCTGGAGAGCTGAATTAGTGCAACATTGGTAGGGGGAAAGTAGCTTTGTCTACCACTCTTCACATGGGAGAGGTGATATGACATCACTGTCACTCCACAATCAATGTACCAAGGGCTGGTGTAGGGAATTATATCTTCCCAGTAACAAAATATGATGGTTTCCTTTTGGGGAAATATGAACATATTCTGTTTCCTTGGGGGAAGATGTCCGGATCCGACAAATGAGCAACAATTGCAGAATAAGTTTGTCTGTCTAGGCTGTAAGATTGCAATCTGTTCAATGTCAGAATTTAATCCATCTGGGAATGTCACATAATATGAAATAATAAGCATCTGGTCTAGAGTTTTAACTACAGACAGAAGCACTGCCTTTGAACTCCATTAGGATATATAACATCTGTTTATTCCAGTCAAGAGAGAAAGTACATTGTGAAACCAGCATTTAGAAACCAGCATGTCTTTTTCCCCAACTTCCATAGCTTAAGTTTCATTTCAACTTCCTTCTCATCCAATTCAATCAAGCTTTCCTCCAATTCAGGTAGAGAAAATTTATAAATTCTAAAATATCATATGCAGGTTGATGAGTATTAAAATAAAAAAATACACCAACACATCATTTCAGTTTGCTAAACCTGGCAGAAGGTGTGCCATTTCCCATTGTAGCTCACTTGAGTACAGCATTCTTTTAGATTTTTCTTTCGAATATTTTTATATGTAGGACTGTTTCAGTTCCATAGACATGTTGAGGAATCTGAGTGAACATGTTTGGGCTTAAAGAAGGGAGGAGATGGAAGTTCATGCAAGTTCGGCCCCTTATATCTCATAGGTACTGGCTCTGCTTCCAAACAGACTGTTGAGCCCAAAGATCTGATGGGAGTTTCTAATCACATCTAGCTAGATACAGTTAGAAGCCTTCTCATGATCAGGAACTCTGGCAGTGTGGGGTGGACATATGAGGAGATCTCGGACACTGAGTCTGTGTGTGCACATTTCCTATTTTAAGGTTACACACATTCACCCAAATACCTGCTAAGACTTTAATACTGTTCTAAAATAAAAATGGTGGCCAAGCTGCGATTTGACTTCATTGAGAATAAGATCAGTACTTTTGTTGTTAGAACAAATTAACTGAGTCCTGGCAGACAATTAAAGTGATTTCTTTTAATCAACAGTGGCCACTAATTGAGTGTTAAGAGAATGCTAAAAGTACATTCCCATTCTCCAGCATACTACATTTAGTAAAATGTTCTATTCAATTATAAGAATGAATAAGGACCGGAAATGGCTTCGCGTGATGTGCAATTTCTGGAAGACAAAAGCATTTATATTCATTCAGGCAGCAGGAAATAGATATGCCATTATTATGATTACTGTTGATTTGGATTGTTCTGTGTTAATAACTCAGCAATAAGGTGCCATGGCCATAGCACAGATAGTGATTTATCGTTTTCTTAAAAACTGAGTCTCTAAAGCCACAAATGTTTGCTCAGATTCTGCTCTTTAAGCAAGTAATTACTTTGAGTAATAGACAAAAACAAGTTCTCTTCTCATTCATTGCATATCAAAGACATATTCAGACTTCTGCATTAGTTAGTTAATTATGGTTAATTTATGCTGCTTTGTGACCCTCAGACTGCATCTCTGAACTCAGAGAGTTATTACAGGGCCACACTCACATGGGAAGGAAAAATTCATCAAGCAGCTCCAGGGCTTGCATATTTCCCCTCATTATAGGAGCACATTGGGAAACAGAAGCCTGCGGATGTTTAGATCTATGACTTTCCCCAGTGCACCCTGGAACACCCCTGATCTGCCCTCTTACAAGTTGTACCAGTATCAGAGCTCTGACATCAGTGAGGTGAGGGCCACAGAGGTTTCTGCAGTGGCAAGGAGAGTTTAATCAAGTTGGATCCCTCTCTACAAGAGTAGACTACTCTCACCACTGGGAGATCCTAAATGTCCTGTTGCTCTGGGATGCCTTCCCAGGGACCATAGGATTGTAGAGTTAATAATTGGGGAAATGTTTCAGTAGGAAACCATTAGGGTATGTATTTTGCTTACCTGACAGTAATTATTAACAGTCATGACTGATTCTGTTAGGGTTGTATGTAAATGACAAGAACCATTTCCCAGCCATTTAACACGCCAGTTTCTTTGACAGTTTCTCTCAGAAAATATGGTAAATTGGACTTTACATCTCCAGCAGAGCAGGATATTAACTTTTAGGTCTTGGAAGAAAAGAAAATGAAAAGTAAATTTTGGCAGGATTTTCTGCAGCAAGTTTGCCTTTAAAATAACGGTCAGAGTAGGTTGCTTTGAGTTGGGTTTAAAGTATTGGCAACTGGTATTTCTTAAATATTATGAGAGTCAAGACTTTTAAGTAACCTATAAAATGGGGAGCTGAATGTACTCCATTCACAGCATCTCTGAAGATCTATTCTGATTTTGGTTCTATACTCTGAATGTCCCTGGAAATACTGATTGCTGCTGCTCATGCTCTTTTCAATATTTACAAAGCAAATGTTAACCTCTCGGCTTTTGGAGACATCCAAAGCAAATGTTAATTTTTCTCTGCTTTAATTGACCATCTGTACAAACGTGTAACAGGCCAGAGTTCACTTCTGCCAGTATTGAAATCATGGTGCCCAAAACACCAGAGGTCAGAGGTCATCAGGGGCATGGGAGAAACTCCTGCTGTCAAGCCTCACATCACTTCCAACTTGCTGAGACACCTACAAGCGTGTTCTGCCTTCTATTGGAAAATAATGTCAAGCCAAAGGGAATTCATGGGTTCTTCAACAGGCCTGAGTTTGGGGCATTAGAAAGCAAAATAATATCACTTTTGCTTGTGCGTCACTGAAATATCTAGGAGTACCTAAAACATATTATAGAGCCATCTGAATAACATTGACCTATTGCCATGCTTTTGTGCTGTTGAAGCAGAATATAAAAGCTGAAGTGAAGTCAGATGTAAGGATCTGAGTTAAGCCTCTCGTGTGAAGAAAAAAACAACAACCTGAATAAGGCTATTTAATTAGTGGACTCCATTATTTACAGTGAAACTGACTATAAAACAATGTTCTCTCCCCGCCGCCCCAGGAAACTGAACAGAAGATGCTATAAACTCACTTTCTAAATAGTAAGATCCATGTGGCTTATCAGTAAATTGCGTGGGTTTATAGTATAAAAAGGAAGGCAATCAGTATTTTTTAAAGTGGCAAGCAACAAAAGGGAATAAGTAGAAAATTGCTTTTTTCAAAAATAGGATGCTGCAAGCTATGGAAGATAAGGGGAAATGTGAAACAAGCACTTGTTAATGCCTGTGACAAACCAGCATTCATTTTTATATTTCACAGAACCGTAACTAATATACTTAGGACATTGTATAGCAATGTACTAGCATCTGCTCAAATAGTCCCACATGCTTGAATCATAAATATGATGGATGCTCAGGACTCCTAGCTTGAAGTTCTGTCCAGCAGCAGATTTAGATTGGTATGAATACAATAAAGCACCTTATATATATTTCCATTTAATAGCCTAACAGTGACAGTCAGTGGCTGGTCGGCTTAGCGCTAGAGAGTTGATGTACTGCAATGGAAACTCCACCGTAGGGCTCGACAAGAGGCATATAAATAAGTGCCACTTAATTGTGACAAATTATCTTTGCATTTCTATTTTAGAAACTTTCCTATAAGTCAAAGCTGGCCATTTCTAAGAACAGCATCTGACTAACATAGTACATGGATTAGTAAGAGACAGGACAGACAATTAAAAGCAAATGTTGCTTGGGGTGGGAGAGACGTCAGCTGACAGACTCCAGGAAATGAGGTGCTGTGTCTATTTTCGCTCTTCCTTTGGTTCCCCCCCCCCTTCAATTTAGGAGTGAATGATGGTTTCAAAACTGTTTGTGAACGGACTTCCCACTGTCTCTGATCCTACTTCCAGGTTTTTAAACCAAGGTGGGAGACAACCATAAGACATTCCACAGCAAAGGAATGGAACTTTTGGCCGCACTACAACTCCCATCATCCCCGGCAAGCCTGACCAGTGGCCAGGAATGATGGGAGCTGCAGTTCAGCAACATCTGGAGGGCCCAAGGTTCCTCACATCTGCTCTATAGCTTGAGTTAATATGTCAGTGGCTTTAGGTACAAAGGATCCTGTAACTGTGTGAAGGCTTTCACCTTTATTATTTTACCCTTCCCTTTTAAGACAAAGGCTAAAGTAGGATCATGATCTGTTCAGAGTTGTATGGGTGGTTCATATCTATAAATCTGTTGAAATTCTGTTACGGAAAGAGTGTGCCAGTGTTCGTGGCTGAAGAGTGTGTGATAAACCTCAGTCAAGTCCTGACTTCTGTTTCAGATACTGTATGTTGGACAGCAGCTCTGTGGCAGAGCATCTTTGAAAGGTCATAGAAGAATCATAGAATCATAGGGTTGGAAGAGACCACAAGGGCCATCCAGTCCAACCCCCTGCCAAGCAGGAAACACCATCAAAGCATTCCTGACAGGTGGCTGTCAAGCCTCTGCTTAAAGACCTCCAAAGAAGGAGACTCCACCACACTCCTTGGCAGCAAATTCCACTGTCGAACAGCTCTTACTGTCAGGAAGTTCTTCCTAATGTTTAGGTGGAATCTTCTTTCTTGTAGTTTGAATCCATTGCTCCGTGTCTGCTTCTCTGGAGCAGCAGAAAACAACCTTTCTCCCTCTTCTATATGACATCCTTTTATATATTTGAACATGGCTATCATATCACCCCTTAACCTTCTCTTCTCCCGGCTAAACATACCCAGCTCCCTAAGCCGTTTCCAAGCCTTTGACCATTTTGGTTGCCCTCCTCTGGACACGTTCCAGCTTGTCAGTATCCTTCTTGAACTGTGGTGCCCAGAATTGGACACAGTATTCCAGGTGGGGTCTGACCAGAGCGGAATACAGTGGTACTATTACTTCCCTTGATTTAGATGCTATACTCCTATTGATGCAGCCCAGAATTGCATTGGCTTTTTTATAACTCAGTGGGACAGCAGCTGCTTTACATGCATAAGGTCTCAGATTCAGTCCCCTGCATCTCCAGGTGCAGCTGTCTGAAACCCCAGAGAACCACTACCAGATGGACCAGTGGTCTCCTGGGGCCATCCCAGATCTCAAGAGACCTTCCCAGTGCCCTGTCAGCAAGGCAGAGAACTTAAAAGCACTTTATGTGATAGGAAATCCCTCTTGAACAGCATGTGATGAGACAAATGGGGACCAGGGTGGGGTGCAACAGAAAAGGGAGAAATTAGCAGAATTGTCTTCTGCAAGCTAAAGTGTGTTTCTGTTTGCACAAGGCATCACTGCTTTCAAGTCCATTTATTTAGGATCAGGCTGTAAAATCTAAGCATCGCGTTGACTGTAAAACACAGCATTTACTTATTTCCTTCCTTCCCAGGTAGGAAAGGCCCGAAGGTTTGGTAACTGCTTATCTTAGGTAGTCATGGATATGATTCATGAGCTCTGAGATTACCGCATAGCTGCATAAATTGCACAGATGGAAATTTTCTGGAATACACTCTACTGGATTTTATAGAGACCTGTTATGGTTTTGTAAAATGCATGGTACCATACAAGCATTGCGCTCAACCCCAGGAGTTTAACAGTGAAAAGGTACCAGGTTTACTTTGCATATTTAGTAGGAGAGCAGTGGTCCTATAGTCTCTGAAGTTACTAGTAAAAGCCATTAGTTTAATGCCATAGGCTCTGAGCTTCAATAATTTATCCTATATGCCTTCCAAGTTTAAAGAGTGCTTTCTGCTGCCATGGAAACGGAGCTGATAGGAATAAACATCCCCATTATCAAACCAATTTAAAAACAAAAGGCATTATGAACTCCAAGTTATCTAGGTTACATTTGCCATTTTTTTATTGGCTAACAGGATGCTATGCTACTCAGCTATGAAATATCCCAGAAAGCTTGAAATTCATTGAGCAATAATAGCTGTCACAGAATATAGGCAGAAAAGCAAGCCTCGTTAACTTTGCATGCTTCAGCGAGCAATTAAAATACGATTACATTTGCATTGCTCAAAATAATATAGCATGGCAAGTTCTTTGTAGCAATCCCTCACTAATCTCACCTCATGCCTGCCAGTTAGAAACGTTATTAATACAACTTCAATTCATATATACATGGCACTGTTCTGCAGCTTTCCGTATATGGTTTAACATTAAAAAATCTGTGGGCCAAACAAGATGCTACTTTAATACATGTTTTAAAAATGCAAATAGCAGCAGCAGGGGGCCCTGAGCAGTGGTAGAACCACAGGGGGCAGGTTTGATGAGGGAAGAGTTTTTTAATGTTCCCTTCTCTTGTCTTCCTGAGGAAAATCACCCCCCTCCCAAAGCTGCCTTATTTATTATGGGCAAAGCTCTCTCTCTCTCTCTCTCTCTCTCTCTCCCCCCCCCCCCCACAACAAGGGCTCCTAGATGCATGCATATTGGAGAATAAGTTGCCAGTCCCAGACTGGTTGAGTGCCGAGTCACTGAGAAGTTGTTTTCCTTATTTTAGGGTGGGTTTTTCAACATTCTACTTTCAATTAGTGGCAGTTCCTGGTGTTTGCTTTTGTGCCAAATATTCTGTGACTCACCATGATTTTTGGATGAATGCTTTTTAGTATATAGTTTTAACTGATATTTTTATTGTGTCATTTTGCATTTTACTTCCCCTGTGAATTGCTTTGGGGCCCTTTTTGGTTGTGTGAAGTGAAAAATGAATATAATAATCTATACCAACCCTTTATAATGTTCCTGAAGGATTAATCTGAAATTGGTTGGGTCTGCTAAACCTTACTTCATCATCTATGCTGTAGTCTAAACCACTGAGCCTCTTGGGCTTCCCAGTCAGAAGGCTGGCGGTTCGAATCCACACGAAGGGGTGAGGTCCTGTTGCTCTGTCCCAGCTCCTGCCAACCTAGCAATTCAAAAGCACACCAGTGCAAGTAGACAAATAGGTACCACTGCAGCGGGAAGGTAAACAGTGTTTCCATGAGCTCTGGTTTCTGTCACGGTATTCCGTTGCGCCATAAGTGGTTTAGTCATGCTGGCCACAGCGCAGTCTTTAGCATATGTGCTGCCGGGGTGCCCAGCGCCCCCAAATTTAGTTTAGCCCCCAAATTAACTTTTATTATGATGTAAGTTAATTTTGCGTTCACAGCGCTGTTGAGAATGACAAGCACAATCATTGAGTCTGAGAAGCCCCACCACTGTGAATAACAAGCGCCGTCATTGAGTCAAGCACTGCTGTTGTGAATGACAAGCACCGCCACTGGCGCGGCGCGTCTTTGGTAAATGAGCGCACAAAGTCGAAAGTCCTTTAGTGAAACAGTAGGTATGCATTTGGTAATACCTAGGTATATATGTATTTTGTTTTCCTAGATTGATCAAAATTATTTATTATTTCATAATAGGAAGATATTTCAGATCTTAGGCGGCTTCAGCAGCGGGTGTCTGGTGCCCCCCCAGAATTTGGCGCCCGGGTGCCCTGCACCCCTGGGTAAAGATGGCCCTGGCTGGCCACATGACCCAGAAAGCTGTCTGTGGACAAATGCCGGCTCCCTTGGCCTGAAAGCGAGATGAACGCCGCAACCCCAGTTGCCTTTGACTGGACTTAACCGTCCAGGGGTCCTTTACATCTAGAGTTTTCTTCTAACTTTGCTTATCTTGCCTTCCTACATCTGGAGGGTCAGTTTCCCATCTGGACCCTACCCCATAATATAATTTTCCCCCAACTAATCTGGAAGATGTAGTCCTAATACTTCCACTCTCTCCAAAGTGGACTATTTCAGGTCAAGGCACAATGGAGGTTGGCCCATTTGAGCAAGCGGGGCATAGAAACATAGGAAACTGCAGTCAGATGGCTGGTCTATCTAGCTCAGTATTATATACAGCGACTGGCAGTGAATCTCCCAAGTTTTCAACAGAAGTCTCTCTCAGCCCTACCTGGAGATGCCAGGAATTGAACTTGAGACCTTCTGCATGCAAGGCGGATGCACTGCCACTGAAATGTGCTTTCCATACTGCCCTCCTAACCTCAGTCTGCCTTCAGCCAGCCTCTACTTGCCTGCCTTCTTTCTTAGAAGCAATGAAAGGGGTGGCACAGCTGGTCAGCATCCTCCTGCTTAGCTTTAGGATTGGCCCTTGCAGAACTCAGCAGGGAGAAGGAGGAGGGGGACATGGCTAGACTAAGCTGACTCTGCCGGTCATGGGCTGGGGCTGGGGCTCCACCTCCTGTTGACTTCCCTTCTCTGCCTGACCTATCCCAGCCACCACTGTCTAGGCAGCCCATCTCCAGGGAAGCGAGCCAAAGCAGAAATTAACAACATTGTCTCCTCCCTTACGTTTTTCAATGCTCTTTTTTCTCAGGGATATGCAAATCTTAGCAGGATTTGGTACCATTAAAGAGAAATAGAGGAAGAAGAACCTCTCTCTCCCCCACCACAGTCATTTTCTCATGCAGTGTGTGTAATACTATAATCACTGGTTTGGTGTATACAACCTCACAATGCTGCTGTAAAGCAGTTTTGTGTTTGGCAAGCCCTCCACAGCAGACGTAATAAAAACATGTCGGAAGTATAAATCTGATGTTATTGAAGTTTCAGCTTGCTGCGCTTGGGATGTAGAGACATTGCCCAAACGCTCGCGTGCCATCTGGCAAAAGATAAGTAGTATTATAAGGGGGCGTCTGATTTGAGACAAGTATTATAAGGGGGCGTCTGATTTGAGACAAGTAACATACTTCTCAGTTGTACCTAGGTAGTTTGCACAGAATCAGATCAGCTTTCTTACAATCCAGTCACTCTGTCTACAGAATATTTTTGTGGTTTGATTCTTGCATAAAACTGCAAGCATAGAAAGCATCCATGGGGGGGGGGGCAGATGTGTGCATATGTTCCTAGCTGGGAACTTTTCCACATTGAGAGCATTAAGGATTAGGATGACTCCAAAATATCACCCCACAGACATCGAATATTGTCCCTACTTATATCACCTACGCTATGGTGTACTATTAAAGACAGTAAAAGGGACTAAGGCATCCAAAGGAACCAGGTGTGTCTACAGGACAAACCACAGGCTAGCACACCCACATGTAAGGTCAGTTGCAAATGAATCTGATGCAGCCACACCCACAGAAAAATATTCTGCCTATATAATATAGTTTCTTCAGAGAAATGAGCCCAAGCAATCATTCAACTTTATAAAACTGACAAAAATAGTGCAAATGACCATGAAATTTGTGTCTTTTATGGAAAAAAATCTTGAATATTGTAAAATAAAGAAGTTTAGACTTCAAAACTAGAACTGTCGACAACAAAATGTAACTAAAAGGTGGTTACAGAATCATAGGACTGTAGAGTTCGATTAGATCTATATTAACAGAAATTAAAAGCAGAAACCAAAGCAAATTCAATATTTATTTATTTTTAGACAAAAACCTAATGCATAGGGTGCCATGCAATCGATTTTTTTGCTTCATTTTCCAATATTGCACAGGAGAAAAACAGCGGGAACCAATCTAAAATCCACACTTGGCATCTGCAGCAGTCTTTTTTCCAAGTCAGTTATTAACAGTTAAAAACAATAAAATAAATCAGCAGCATGTATAACAATGACAATAAGAAACCAAGTATGCTGGCATAATGGCAATTTTCTATCAAAACAATCAAGTATAATAATATTGGCATAGCCCTTTCAAGACTTCAGAGCACTTCACAAACATCATCTTGTGATCCTGTGATGGCCTGGGATTCAGACTCAGATGCTGAACCTGAGGGATCCCAGCCTGCACAGGATTCCCCGCCTCCAGAATCAGCAGAGCAGGGGCTGGGGCTTGAGTCTGAAGGGGCCTCACCTGTGCTGGATCCTCAGGTGCAGGCATCTGCTGAGTCTGCTCTGGCTCCTGATGGGGTGGAGGACCCATTGCCTGCAGGTGCTCCACTCCCAGCCCCGTCAGGGGAAACTGAGGTTACCTCTGGGTCCTGTAACCCTCCAGCCTCTCCTGAGCTGCAGAGGCGAAGGGCAGAGAGGCGAAGGGAACTGAGTTCCCGCAGGAGGAGTGCTCGTCTCCAAGCCAGGAGAGGTGAGTCACCTGAGGATCGGAGCCGCCCTATGCCTCGGGGCAGATAAAAGCTGGCCAGCCCCAGCCCCAAGTTGCAGGAGCAACATCGTTGCTGACCAGTTCCTGCTTGAAACCTGTCCTGCTTTCCTGCCTGAGCTCCTGACCCGCCCTGGTTCCCTGCTTGCCTACCTGTTCCTGACTTCGCCTGACTCCCTGCCCTGCACCCTGCGTCAGTTATTACGGACTGCCTTTATGTTGAACCTCTGACCACGGACCGGACTTAGACCTCGCCTTTCGGATACCCCACAGGACCAGCACAGATCCCTACAATAACCCAGTATTGTGGATGGGGGAAAACTGAGGCTGAGAGAGAGTGGCTTCCCTAAGGCAAGATTCAAACTGAGGCGAGATTCAAACCAGGGACTTCCTGATTTACAGAAATTATGCCTGATTTACAGCAATTATTCCTGATTTTAGCTATTATGCCACACTAATTTAAATATATTTATATTTAAATATAAATATGTGTGATTGGGCACAATCTTCCTGAGTGTGGACCACGGTCACATGGGAACTACCGCCGTCTCCAACTGCTTGAAAGTTTCCATCAACGGTGTCATGAAAAATTTTACACATCACCTGGGAAGACAGGCAAACTAATACCAGTGTACTGGAAGAAGCAAAGATCACCAGTGTTGAAGCAATGATTCTTCAACATCAACTTTGTTGGACTGGTCATGTTGTGCGGATGCCTGATCATCGTCTTCCAAAGCAACTACTCTATTCTGAACTTAAAAATGGAAAGCGTAATGCTGGTGGTCAACAAAATATGTTTAAAGACTGTCTCAAGGCAAATTTTTAAAAATGTAGTATAAACACCAACAATTGGGAAACACTTGCCAGCGAGCGCTCCAATTGGAGAACAGACTTTACAAAAGGTGTCATGGGCTTTGAAGACACTTGAACTCAGGATGCAAGGGAGAAATGTGCAAAGGGGAAGGCACACTTGGCAAATCCACACTGTGATCAACTCTTGCCCAGTAACAAATGTCCCCACTGTGGAAGGACGTGGATCCAGAACTGGCCTCCACACTCACTTACGGACTCATTGTTAAAACCATGTTTATGGAAGACAATCTTACTCGGCTACGAGTGATCGCCAAAGAAGAAGAAGACTGCTGTCAAGAAATCAGAAGAACCAGACAATGAGGGGATGACCTCGGAAGACTTCTTGGGGGGAAAAGGGTTGTGGAATCAACAGGTATCCTAGGTTTCCTTTCCGGGCGCCAAAAACATCAACTTTTTCATTTTCAGCAGGAAATCTGTTCATAAGCAGCTGATCATCCAGTTCATTTGTATTACAGATGTGCAGGAATCAAATGTGATGTCAAGACTCCTAGTTATAGATTCTGTAATCAGGAATCTGTGGCAAGAGAAAGCAAGTGAAATTTTATCACTATTGTTCTTTAAATGACTCAACTTAACCACAGATTGGATTCATATTGGAACACACTGTGCTACTCATCCAGTGTTGAAGCTTTCAAACTCCCAGGTGCCTTTTTCTGCTATGTTAAAGGAAAAAGAATCTGGCAGAATAATGAGGAAGTCAGCGGACAAAGGCATCTTGGTCGCTTTGCAAAAGAAGTGTAGTTGTCAGTAAAATTCAGCATGCTTTTTAGTCATTTAGCCTAAAGCTAATCTTCAGTGCCATTATCACTCAAGTAATCCCTTCTTGTCAAGTTCTTATGCTTGGTAGGCATGAGTCCTATGGCACCTGCAACAGGTCTAGTAAACATCCCCTCAGAAATCCACAATTGTACTAGAGACGACTTGCTCTTCCTGCTCAGTTCCTTGTTTGCACTGGCTCAGCCTCTCTTACACTGAGGGTGCCCCCTGAAACATGCCCAAATTTCATTGACTTCCAGGACTGGACACCCACCTTCCTTGTATTCTGAGCAGAGCAGAAGCGCAAAAGAGCTTCCCTCTGGGAGTAAGTGCAGTGGTGACTGATGTAGGTGCCTCCCCCCCCATCTGCATGCCCACACCTCTTTGTGATTGTGCCTCATCTGCTGTTCTTTTCAACGAATCCGCCATTATATCATGGCCCCCATGGCAGCCATTTTGTGTTATGCCCAAATTCAAAATGGCCTGCTAGCCTCAGAAGGCTGGTAGCCCCTGGAATAGTGTGCCTGTATGTGGATTTATAGGAGTGTATGGGCTATGTGTGAATATAAATTGGAATGTGTGCAGGCATGGAGGGGGGCAGGGACCTGGCCCCAACACCTCACTAATATGCTCAGCTAGCCTGCTTAGTAATATAGTATGTATAATAAGAAATAGCACAGGAGCTTACTGCAAAAATTTCATTTCTCGCTACTAGCTGGGTTTTGTCAGACATACGTAACTTGAGGGTTCATCAGAATTACTTCTGATTTCTGAAGCTGTGGGGGAGCTAAAAAGCAAAAACATACCCTACATTTCTCCAAAACTGAAATCACTTACTGCGGCCTTCAAAGCTTGGTCCAGATCTTCTAACAAGTCTTCCGAGTCTTCTAAACCGACAGACATGCGGATTAACGTATCCGAGATCCCAAGGGCTTCTCTGTCTGCCTTTGGGACTGAGGCATGAGTCATGATGGCACTAAACAAGAACAGATAGTCTGTCAGATCCGAAGCCACTCCGGTTTCTGATTTGCTCCCGGAATGTCCTGCTTTTTCTTAGGATGTACCTATTTTCACTGCAGAAATGTTGGAGGGTATGGAATTATCTCACCCCCAAGCAATCCTGTATAGTGAAAGGTTGTTGTTGTTTTTTTAGTGTTTTATTGTGTTTTTATATATGTTGGAAGCTGCCCAGAGTGGCTGGGGCAACCCAGTAATGTTGGAGGGTTGGTCTGTCATTCCGGATGCAACAGTTAAAAAGAATTGCACATAGCCAGCAGAGAGGCAGCTATCAATCCACGGGCAAAATCCCTTTAAGAGACAGATCTCCGATCCTCATCAAGTGAGTGCTAAAATTGTGCTAGGCTACGGCCTCAAATCAATGCCAAGCGCTCTGGGATAGTGACACCTTCCTGAAGGCTGTGGAACTGCTATGCTAGTAGCAAGCAGTTTTCTAGACGGCAGCCAGTTCCGAGAGCTTCTGAACTGGCACACTGCATCAAATAGGCAGGCAGCCACAGAAGGGAAGTGCAGTATGAAAACATGTCTCGCAGCAAAGTCTTTGCAGTTGAGCCCAATTTGCAAGCGAAGTTGTAGACTTAAACACCAGCTCATCAAAACACTCATGTGGTGTTCAGTCTGTTCTTGAGACAAGCTGTTTGCCTTTAAAGAATTTTTTTTAAGTATAGTCCTGCATTTGTTTGCCTTGAAGATAGATAGATGATACCGGTAGATAGACAGATAGATATAGATCGTTCTGAGGGCCTTCTGGCAGTTCCCTCACTGAGAGAAGTGAAAGAATGAAAGAATGGTGGGATAGAGTACAGTACTGTATTTGGCCATTGTGGCCAAATTATTATTGTGTTCTTTAGTCAGAATTGTATTAAGTATTAGACAGATTTAAAATAAAAGAAGGATAGTTGATTCCAACAGAGATTTCAGATTAACTTCACTTACGGAAGCTCTGCCAGGCTTTCACATCCTCCTAGACTATCACCGAGGGTAAAAAGCTAAAAAAAGAAAAATACAGAGCATAATATTTCAGCATTCATTCATTCATTCACTCATTCAGCTTTTCACTTGAAAACATGTAGCTTGGTCCCTTGATTGATAGCAAAGGCCAGAGTCTGCTGCTGTCAGCTCTCTAGTCAGCTGGGGCTGAATCCTCTTTCTGGCAGAGAGGAGGAGAAGCAAACTGGGCAATGGCAGATGCCAGAATGTGCCTTCCTTTCTGCATGACATGGAGATCTTTTTGGCAAAATATGGCTTCTCCCGCAAGCTTGTACTAGGGCATGGGAAAGAGACTGTAGCTGCCAAGCCTGCACTGAATCGTTGCCCTGTGGAAGGATGGGTCTGCAGTGGCAAGAAGGGAAGGCCACTGTATTCAGCCCTATTAAATCCTATGGGCCCCTGAGCACCCAGGATTCCTAAGGGGCTGAGCACAACTCCCTACCTGCTAGTTAACTAACAGTAATTGCATAAGCAGTCTTGGCCAAGCTGGTGCTCTGCCCCGAAGTTTTTGACTACAACTCCCATCAGCCCCAGAGACCACATTTTCCATCTAGGAGCAAAATAAATCAGGGGTAACAGGAAGAGGCATTCTCAAGAGTTTCTGTTAGTTGTTTATGGACTGCGTGGCTACCCCCTGGTTTGGGGGCCCAATCTGCCTTCCACAGCAAGACCCCAATATTTTTTGTAGAAATGGCAAAAATGTAATAATTAGACACAGCACTGTAGGGTAGTAATTTAAACCTATCTGCCCAGCCCGGTGCCTGATGGGGATACAAACTGTGCCCCCACCTTGGTCATCAGATTGATCATTTAATGAACAGGGAGGGGAAAGTTAGCCAGCCCTAGTTTGTGGGATGTTTATATATTCAGTTGTTGTTGAAGTACAGTAAAGCTCTTGGCTCATTCGTTGTTGTTAATTTAGGTGCCAACTTTTGGTGAAACCAAAGTATGCCTGTTCAAAGCCAGCGGCCGCAGGCCAGGATAAATGATACGCCGCTGGCAGAAATTCAGGAGAAATGACTGCACAGCTGTCTTTGCAGGAGCATACTTTTCCAGTGATACATGCGGATGAGGCATTGATTTGACAAGCGTCTTCTGAAGACTCAGCACTAATGCCAGGCATTTCAATACACCATGCCAGGGTTACATAAGCAAGGGCTCCCTTGCTTCCGGAATTCCTAAGATACCCCTTTTCCTTCCCTGTCATTAATGCCACTTTGCATAACGAGGTTGGTTAATCACATTTGGGGACAGTCCGTCCTTTAAAGCTTCCTAAGGGAAGAAGTATCTTGCAAAGTCTTTTACAGCATCCATATTCTGACAAGGGCGGGGCGGGGCACGTTCCTCTTTCAAAAGCAATGCAAATCAGGCCTCTTTCTTACCTTTAAGTTTTTGAGAAATATGGAGGCATTTTCAAGGTTTCCTTTAACGTAAATGGAGATCATTCCTGGGCAGCCTGTGCACTGGCGTTGCATCACCTCGTACTGTGGATGTGATGGCAATCCTGAAACGAGTTATGCATATTAGACAAAGAATCCAGATTTAGGTTATTGTTGCTTTAAAACACACACAATCTATTAAAACATGAAGTCGTTAGTCCAAGACATAAAGTGTATTTTGATCATTCCTATGATTTAAAGTGAGTTGAGTTTCAAAATACTGTTTGTCAAAAATAGAGGAATTCTGGTCACAAAAGTTATATAAACTGCGTTATACAAGTCTCTCTGTAAGGTTCACTTCCATAGCAGCAAGGACCTGCTATTACAACCCCTGGTCCATTGATGACTACATATTCCAAGGGACAGCTGCCACCCCTTTCAAGGTGTCCACAGAGGTCGTGGGAGCTGCAAGGGACACACCATCAGGGGCTGGGCCAATAATTCAATACTTCTCCATCTTCTACATGTGTTTAAGCCTTACAAAAGGATAATGCATGAGAAGACTAGGATTTTGAATGGCTTGCCAGGGATGAGTGTGCGTAAGGAAATAAACCAATGGAAGCATGTAAAGACTGTGAATGCTGATTCCTTTGGTTCTCTCCTTGCTCCAATTAGAGCCAGCGGCACTTTTTTGCAAGAGCTTATCTCCCCTGCCAACTTACCAGGGAAGAGGACTTTCTCAACTCTTGGATCTGACTCAAGGTATTTGGCAATCGTCAGTGCATTGTGGAAATGTTGTCTCATGCGGACTGGCAGTGTCTTTAAACCCCGGTTGCAAAGGTAGCAGTCAAAAGGTGATGGAACTGCTCCAAGAGCTAGAAAAGGGGAAAAAGAAACACAGAGATAAAGCTAATGGCTTTATTGCTGAATAGACTTTTCAGCCCCGTTGGGGAAAGTATAAGGAGGAACTCGGCAAGACAGTACTGCTTGTGGTTTTTAATTTAGGTCTTTGAATCCTCTCCAGGCAAAGAAGGAAATAACGATATTATATTTTTTGTCACATTGCTTTTCCAAGGCCCTTGAGATAATAATGTATGCTACCTTACAGCAACTCTGAGATAGGTTAAATTAAGAGGTAGCCAGTGAGCTTCGAGATTTTGATCTAGATCTCCAGGACCCAAATTAAACAATCTATCCACTACATTGAGTGATATACAACTACAGGCCCTCCATTTAACAGGAAGCATGAACCTTCAGGATTGGGCAGGCCTGATAGCTATTGGACTAGACAGCAGCACCACTTGCATCTCAGGCACCAACTGTTCCAGCTCAAGCCATAGATTTTAGTCAAAGGCCTCAAGTGAGGAAACACACCAGCTCAGCCTTAATTCATGTATGGCCACTAAAGGCCTTAGTAAGGCCTGAAACAAGACTTCAGCACTGCAGTTTCTAATTTCCCATGAGAGCAAACTAGTTTATGGTGTCAGAATGAATCTCTTTGCTCCCAAGGAAAGTGGGGTGGCGGAAAAGGCTGCACAATTCTTATTTTTTTGTGGCAGGTTTTTTGACAGTAAGTCAGATAAACGTGCGTAAAATAAACATGTAAAACAAATGCACTACATAAAACCGCAAAAATGCAGTTCTGAAATTAAGTAGGCAGGTATCAGAAATCTGCATTCATCACATCTTTTTGTGTACTCACAATATTGCAAAAACCTGAGCCTCTCATGGAGATTATCGTCATTGACAGAAACCAGGCCCATTACAACATCACTGTGACCTGAAGAAACAAGGAAGGAGGGGGATGAAAAATGGCAAATTAGCCCTCTAAGTAGAAAAGTCAGATATAGATTTGTAGCTGTTTTCCCCCACTTTCATTCTACGTGCTTCCTGTGTAATTAATTATACCCAATTTATAGCCTTCATGTCAACATAAATCTATGTCCACAAGGCATTTAACCATGTGGTTAGAAACTACAACACCCTTTAAATGATAAAAACAATAAAGCAAACACAAAAAAAGAAACTAAAAAACAACAACCCATTCACATGAAAATGGCCTAAGCTTTAAAAATGCTTACATTAGCAGTTAGTTCTTAAAAATCAGGAAATACCTTTTTCTGAAACCTAAATGGCCGTGGTGAGGGTTCCAGGCAGCCTTTTCTTGAGAGGGCATATCTGTTGCAAAGCATGACACCATATTTCGTCTTAGTAGTACCATCTTCCTTGAGCAGCTTATTTTGAAGCCAAAAACTGATCCATGTGCTGCCTTTGCAACCTTGATGATGAGTACTTTGGTAATAGGTTTGCACAGGCTGGAACCCTAATGCTCAGTGGTAAAGCCCCTCAGCATCTCAAAACAATTCCTTTCAGAACTGCACAGTGCAATTTTCAGTTGGACACAATATGCTTTTCAAAAATTTGTGGAAGATTTTCTACCCCAGGGGCAAGAATGAAAATGCAGAAAGTCTTCAAAGGAAAGAACTCCTCATTCAGCAAGTATATATTCTATACAATATTGCCTTGTCCTCAGAAGGGAAACCAGTCAAGACAATAACCATTGTGTACATTTAGGTCTGGTAGTCTTGACTGTTTGTAATGTCGATTGGTAAATATCAATATAACATGGAAGTTTTCTGCAACAACAGAATCGCACTGACCATTCATGTACTTGGTTGCCGAGGCCATACAGATGTCTGCTCCTAAAGATAAAGGACGCTGAAACAAAATAAACACATGAATTCAGGATTAAAAAGTACTGCTTTATTATCTGTAAACAGAAGCTGTAGGAATTTTACACTGCATATCCCTGTTCATTGGGAACTACGTAACTGGATATAGGTTTCTTAAGCAAGATGCTAAACTATCTTTTTGCGAGTATTCTTTCTCCCTTAGCCCTAAATTCTCATAGGGAATGAATGTGGAATAACTAAGGGAAGGAAGACAGGTGGTTGGTACCTTAATAGAAATATGGTGCATGCATTGGCATGAATTGGAATTAAAAATACACGATCACGTGCTACCATATGTAACTGTTTAAAAAACCAATATGAAGACTACTGTTAAGTTAATGGATCCAAGAGATGTTTGCTTAATTTTTTTCTTCAATCGATAAAGTTTTCTCCCTCTTACTCTATCGTACCAGTTTCTCCTTTCTTGTGGATAATTTTGTGTTATTAGTGTCTTTATATTAGCGGTGCTAAAATATATGGTTAGATGGCTAGGTCAGTATCTAGGTTATTGTTGTTTTATTTATCTTTTGGTTGTGGTTGTTGGAATTCATGCACAAGGTATAACTTAAATTTTAAAAGGAACATGTTAGTCCAATACTTGCTGAACTCGAAACACTGCAACTTCTCAAAACTGGTAACAGAAACACTGCATGAACTTGGCGTGATGTACTAGCAAAGACCTTTCTGTTGCTTTTGAAACAATTGAGCTGAAACACTTTCTCTTTGTGCTGTGAAGCCCTTGCAGTGCGTACGGCTGCAGTCTCCAGCATTACACTATGCGGTTGGCCCAGTATGTTGACTGTTCCACACCACAGGTCTAGTTGTTGGCACAGCAACTCTGGGGGTCATTGAATTGCTAAAGCCATTACTTATTACTACCTGCCATATAACACTACAGAGTTAATCAATGCAATGCAGCTGCTGTCAGTATAGCCATAGAAGAAATGTTAACTAGGCTGGTTACTGAACACCTTCATTTCCGTAATAGATTCTTATATACAGCAAGAGGGGGAGGGAGAGCTGATGCAAATGGGAGACAAGAACTGCAGCACATGGCTAATTTGAAGATAACTTCAAGGACTGCTTGTTGTTGGAGATTCATTCCCCGTGTCTGCAGTCATGGGACTGTTGTCTATCACATGATGGTGTATGTTTTCATTCCACAGAGTGGGAAGTGATGGAGACAGGATGTTTGTGTTACTGTGTTCCGTGAAATGGGACTATTGTCCTTTGTTCTCTTTCTTTGCTGTCTGATGCTAGAGAGAGAGGGAGCCATGTTGCAGTGCTCCGTTTGTGTCAGGGTGGATTTGATTTAAATCAAATTGATTTAAATCACGATTTAAATCACGATTTAAATCACTAGTCACTAAGGCTTGATTTAAATCACTAGTCAGTAAGACTTGATTTAAATTTTTTTTTACAGAAAGACTCATTCTTCCTGGTATAATCTTAATATTTACAACCATATGAAGATTTCATTTTTGGAATAATAAATTTTCAGAGTAGTTTTTACAGTTATATCAAAAATTACTGATTTGGTTATACTACTAGAAATACATAGACAGATAATTATGAAATTATGGTGAGGTTTAATAAGTTAACTGTTTATATTTGGACAACTTTTCTGCTGTACTTTATTGGAAGGAGAAAAAGAATCATTTCCTTAACAACCATTTAAACAATTTATTTAACTAAAACAATAACATGATAGCATATGTATCCATGTTTGTTAACTGATGTGGTTAAACATTTAAAAAAAAACTTAGACTGAGTTTTAGCACACTTGATAAACTTAAAACAAATCCTTATTTCCTGATGAATAGCCTTTGGACTACAATGTAACTTAAATAGAAGACTATATTTAGAAAGATTTTTCCTCCAAAAGCATTTTATTTTAAAAATCCAATTTAAATCAAAAAAATCCGATTTAAATCAAAAAAATCCGATTTAAATCAAAAAAATCCGATTTTTTTGATTTTTTTAAAAAAATCATTGATTTTTATCCACCCTGGTTTGTGTTTATACGTCAATAGATTACCCACAATTCTGAGTTGCTGAGGTCTGTTTACGCATGCTGTGAAGACTCTGCGGATCCCTAAGTGTGCTGATGCTTCTTGGTATCAGTCGCTGTGATGTTTGGGCAGAAGAAAGCTTTTGAAGCTCCTGACCGACCAGGAGGAAGAGGACATGCCAGCCGGGCATGTGTCTCTGCCAGGGTCCTACACAAGAGTAGGATGTTCTGCTAACACTAGTGTGGTGTTGTGATTAAAGTTCTTGACTAGGACCTGGGAAACTAGGTTTAAAATCCCCACTTAGCTACTAAGTGCACTCAGGTCTAACCACAGTCTCTCAATAAGCTAATTTACGGGATTGTTGTGAAACAATGTAAGCCTAACTGAGCTCCTTGAAGGAAAAGGCTAGCTATATATGTAATAATAGGTAAAATGTAAAGTTGGTTTATCACTTTGAAAGGTGTATTACTACTAATAACAGGAAAAATATGTTATTCCGTTAAAATTACGGAATATCCACCCCACCATTCACACATCTTCTTAACAGATCAGTGACATGGGAATGGAAGTGCTGCAATCCAAAATACATTTGCTTCGCTTGGGTGTAAATTTCACTGAACACAGTGGTGCTTACTTCTGATTAAACATGCATAGAACTATGCTGCAGCTTGCTCTAGAACAGGCACGTCCAACTCCCAAGAGACTGCGATCTATTTCCAGTATAAAAAACCGGCAGTGATCTACCTGTTATCATTGGAGGGACATTACTGCCACTTGCTGCCTTGCCCAGCTTTCACTGCTGCTGAGGCAGCATCGGAAGGACCTAGCGCCAGGGGCAGCAACATTCCTTGCCCACAATCGACCAAGATCACCCCGGTGAACTACCTGTCGATCGTGGTCAACCGGTTGGACATGTCTGCTCTACAAAATAAGAAACATATCCCTCTATTTACAAGATTAACTTGGTTTCCCCTGTTGACCAGGCTTGCATGCCAGAAAATGTGGTCTCATGCTGTGTCATGTCATGCGGAAGAGCCATTAAATGCCTACACACCCTAGAAAACTCAACCACATATCCAAAATTCAGCACCAGAGCCAGTCACTTTAACACAGAAGAGTTCATCACTGCTAGTTCTCTCCTGCGAGACTATTTTTTTGAGAAGGAAAAAATTACCATATGCATGAAGCACTTCTGGGACAGCACTGGGTAATCAGCTTACCTGGAAATATGCAGACATGAAGGTATTGTCTACTGCAAGAATAACGCCTTTATGCTTATGGACGATGTCAGCACAACCTTGAATATCAACAACTTTCAGCGTTGGATTTGAAGGAGTTTCAATCCAGACAAGCTGTTTATTTTGAGAAGACAGACCGTCAGTAAAAGTTATGAAATGATACACAAGTGTATATTATTTTGGTGATATCACCAATAACTTGCATTTCTCTTCTATGTTTCAAGGAAACACTGAACGGAAAGGTTATCATATATGTTAGAATCTGAGCTTGTCTTTTGCTTACACACCCATGTGTGTGTGCACACCCACCTACCCCGCCACTGAACAGATTTTTCTGTTGTTGTGGCACATTCACTATTCCATATTGATTAATCACAAGTGGCTCCATGGAAATAACTTCCAGACTTTTAATCCTGGGCATCAAACCTGCTTTTCAACTTCACCTGCAGCCATTTGGATGTGAGCTGTGCTAGCCTCAAGTTTCTGGAACCAACCCACAAAAACCCCTGGGTTGTATCCAATGATCATCTTGTTGTTGCCAGAATTGAGGATCCAATCGTGCATTTGTTCATCAAATGAATTCCAATGGCAATCAACCAAGCTGTCATGAGGGGATAGACAAGATCCAAATGGTCCTGCCCCAATTCCTATCATACCCAATAATCTTCTTATTACGTACACCATACCTGCTTACATTGGCAAATGCCCACCAGGTGCTTGCCAGAGATGATATACAGTTGTGTGGACTTCTTAAAGCAAAGAAGAGTTTGCTCCAACACAGTCAGTATCACTTTAATATTTCCCTCTCCTACACATCTGCAGTCACTGCCAAACCTCCCAGGCCCTTGTAAACCGAGGAGGCTTGATATAATAAAGTCATCCCAGGCATGTTGCAAACACTGTTTTATGAGCATTCCTCTGTTACCTTGGTCTCTGGTGTAATTGCAGCCTTGAGGTTTTCTAGTTTGGTGCAGTCAACAAAAATAGTTTTCAGGCCCATCTCTGACGCTATTTGCCGGAAATATGTATTGGTACCTATGATATGAAAAGACCCACATTTAATTAATTAAAGGTGAAAGCAATGGAAACCAGAACAAAGAGAAGGACCAACACAAGGAAGGACATTTAACGACAGCTGTGTCCAGAGTAGCATTGACAGCAAGCCGCACTGGTTTCCAAGGGTCTCATTTCCAAGTAAGCAGATTTACAGCCCAATCCTAAATATTTTTGTTATTAATATGTCTGCAGCCTGACTTTTGTTCTCAAAATACATGTGTAAATAGTGTGACCTGGTACAAGGTTGCTTTCTGTTCTAAGGTGGCCTCTTCATCAAATAAATCAAGAAATAAATCTCACTAGGATTAATTCCCTGGTAAAATGTTTAGGGTTGCAACTTGCATCTTCTAGATTTCTGTAAGTGTTCCTAGAAAGAATATTTGTTTCCCAAGCTAACAAATTTGCTTAACAGAATTTAGAAGTGGTAGAGATTACATAAATCCCCCTCCCTGTTGCCATGCTAGACTTCAATCCTACCATATTTGACTTATAATTGCTCCTAGGAATAAAACTGGCACAATCACAGATATCAAATGACAGAAGGAAACATTTGGCTGGTTGTGTTGATCTAGCCATGTCCTCTTCTGCTTTCAAGAAACCTGGTATTGGCAGCTGAAGGAAGAGAGACAGATTCAGGGTTGTATGCTACAATAGCATGTAAAGTCGCCCAAACCCAGCTTGGTAGCTTCTAGATGTTTTGGACTCCAGTTCCCATCAGCCCCAGCCAGCACTGGCAATGGTCAGGGATGATGGGAACTGCAGTCTAAAAACATATGGAGGGTACTAGTTTGGGAAAGGATGGTGCAAGCCATACTTTGCAAAATGGAGAACGTAGAAAATAAAATTCAATGGGGCATAGGTTTGAATTTTTAAGAAGTGTTTTTTAAAAAGAAAAATGCTTCTGAGCAAGTTCAGATCAACTAATGGTGAACCAACGCATTGCATGAAAGAACACCAATCTAAAGACTTCAGAAAACTAAAGAAAGAGCACAAAAATCTATTAATTTCAAGGGCAGGATAGGTGCATCAAATCCATGTGTGACAGAGGACTAGATAGTGCTGGGTGTCAAAATAAATGAAACTATTATTATGCCCAGGAAACTGTAGCAAGGCCATAATGGAAGTTTTATTTGGCATACAAGCAATTGAAAGGGACAAATATTGCCACTGAATGCAATGTGACTGAGGGCTAATTCACAAATATGTGAACACCAGTTAGTGATTCACTGCTGGATGTGTCTACTGGCTCTGTCTAAGAAGTATTAATTAAGATAATAAGTCACACCTGTGGTGTCTTGACCTGTTATAACTGCTGACTTTCAAGCCAACCTCAGTCCTGAAGTGAAATAACTAAGTGTGCAGGCTCAGGCTAATTATCTTCGAAATGCTTCTGGATTATAACCCTGAGATTATATCTAGGACAGTTAAGACCTGCCATATGCAAGTACAGCACTCACCCCCATAGACATCATCTGTGCAAACAACAGTATCTCCTGCCTTCAGCAAGTGTGCAACATTCACCATAGCTGCTAACCCAGACGAATAGGATAAACCTAAACGGAAAAGGAAATAAACAAAGAACATTTGACAAGTGAACAAATGAATTCTTCAATATATTTTAGTTTTGTGGCACTTAACTCGCTTTCAAAGCAGAGCTTACTGTGAACACACATACTACCTAGGATTAAATATGGGGCTTTGACACAATAGGTAACAACAATTTTATCTAGAACCATTTTCTAGATTTTCTAGATAAAATAGGTAACAACAATTTTATCTAGAACCATTTTCTAGATTTTCAAGAAGCTAGAAAAAAAACCACTACATTATGGAGATGATTGTAGACATTTATGTTCTGAGCCGTGTCAAACTCTAAGCATTCCACACCTGAAAATGTGGATTAGGAAATGCCTTAATAACGTGGCCAAAAGTAATTTATTCAGGTTTGATGAAATAGATAAAATAAAAAGATATAGTTGCATTGTTGCATGGCATGATACCAGAATCAGAGCTAACCAAAAACCAATAGCTTCACTTTTTGTCTCTTTCCAAAGACACTACTGTTGCACCTTATGTGTACTGTTAGCCAAAGACAATCATCATTTTTTTTGTAATGAAAATATTGACAGCTTACAATACTTGGCACCATCCAGTGCTGCCACAGCCTTTTCCATGCAATCGCGGGTTGGATTTCCACAGCGGCTATATTCAAAGCCCTATGAAAGAGAACAAAAATAAAATAATGTAAATATACATCAATAGTTGATCAAATTATTAGGGATCAAATTATTTATAATGTGCACCTGCAGTTTGGCCAAACAAATACTGAATCTCCTACTGAGGATGAAATTAGGAATTCTGTTTCCACTTTTTTAAAAAAAAAATCAAAAGAGAAAGGAAGCGGCCTCTTAGATTTATTTGTTGTGAAATCCTGAAAATGTTTCCATATGTTTCCTTCCATTTGCCTTTATTGCCATCTTCCTTGAAAAAAATATGTTATATGTCAAATCATGAAAACAGATTAAATCTTGCAATCTAATGCTTCAACACAGTCAAGTCAAAAGTCCCAGAGCTCCTGCACCTTTAACAGTTCTAAACAACAACTAAAGGTACAAAAGCCCCCAATCCTTCTTTGCATCTGGGCTTTCTATGGCAGCCACTTGAGTTTTCTCCCAAAGAAATTTCCATACCAATGGCAGACAGCTGGGATGAAAGCAAAATCAAACAATCACCTGGATCAAAGACAGGTTGTGGAAGCAGCACGTGACAGTCTGACAATTTATAAGATCTGCATTTCCCATGGCAAGGCTCATTTGAAATGTTTGCTCTTTGTAACATCAGCAGAGCTAATGGAGGATTTATTTCAAAAAGCACACATTCCTAGTACAATTCTCTTGCAGGTATAAAATGAGGGGGGGGGGAGAGACTAGAGAAGGGAGAAGGATGAGGATACAGGAGGAAGAGGATGCAGAAAACACACCTTGATGCAAAACAAGGCCCAAGGCTGAATCTCCTGTGTTTTGTAAGGCACCTTGCATGCCCTGCAATTAATGCTATAATAACTGTAGCCTTGGACTTTGCATTGCACAAATTGCTTGCTTCTGCAATTTCCATATCGTCTTGTGTCATGCAGAGGACAGGGTAGCAAGGTGGGTTTGTTCGGCCCTGCCCACTAGAATCTTCAGAGTTAAAAATGAGTCAGCTTTTTCTTGCAACCCGACTAGGATGATAATCCAGAAATTCAACACGGATTGAATGTCTTGGGCAAAACTAAATCAGGGATCTGCTTTTAAAACATTTTCAAACAACATGCCATATTTGCCATACCTAGAAGAACAAAATGGGCTTGAGGAAAGCAAATAAAACCCTAAAGGGCAAAAAAAAGGGGGGGGAGGAAATCGGTATCTACTTTATACACAGAATTGTCATTTGGTGAATGAAATACTGGTACTACAGATGCAACACATTTCCTGTCTGGAGTTCCATTGCTTACTTGCTTGCTTACACACACACACACACACACACACACACACACCGTCTTTGTAGCCCCCAGTGCATGTTTCAGTGGGTTTACTCAAGTGAGCTGAATACAACTGTACATTCCTATTCACATTGAAATGCACGTGTCTCTTGCGTTTCAAACTAGCAGCAGAGTGTGCCTGGTTAGGACTGGGGTTAACCTCACACCCGATATTACCGTCCCAATTAAAATCTCTCCCTCTTGAACCGCCATGTGTCCCAGAAGGGAAGCTGCCACTGGTGCCAACCATGCAACAAAGCACAACAGCTTTGAAGGCAGGTGGAGGAGAGTAATTTTCACCAGGGCTGAGGTACAAGGTCCTCCCCACAAGCCAAAGTCCTTATCATGATCACACACCTGCAGTTGCTCTGCGGGAAAACAAGAGACAGGATCGTCTTGTTTGGCCCTCAAAATGCAAAGCGGTAAGGCAAAACGATCACAAAGGAGGCGATGTCATCCTCTTGCCTCATAAATAGGCAACAGGTGCTTCTGCTGGACTTTCACAATTCAGTGAGGATTATCATAATGAAATGTACAATTTAGCCAATACGGGTTAGCCTTTTTGATCTAGGAATCAGTAACAGACAAATACTGTACTGAAAATCTTCATAAACTGCAAGCTAGGATCTCTCTCTCTCTACTGTGTGTGTGTGTGTGTGTGGTTTTGATAATTAGAACACACAGAGGCTGCAATCATGTACACTTACTAGAGAGTAAGTGCCACTGAACTCACAGGATTCACCTCTGTGCAGACCCATATGTACCACTTACCATAAAACCTTAGGATCGCAGCCTTTGCCTACAATCCTAACCTCACTTACCTTGTTGTAGTCTGTGGGGTTTACTCCTGAGGAAACATAGCTTGGGCTGCAGCCTTGGTTAGGCGCATTGAGCGAGAAGGAAAGGAGTTATGGGAAAGCTGAAGAGCCGTCTGAGCAGAACAGACAGGTGTGTGGTTTGGGGCAGTCACAGAAAGAGTTGATTTGACTAGATGGGGAGGGGGGCGATGTTTTCGGAGAGCTGGCAGAAAGAAGGTGAGAGGTGTGAGGTTGCATCCAGAAGCATATAGGGCAGGGTCGCCCCTAACTAAAGCAAACAGCTCAGTCGGTAGACGCATGGCACTCTTGACCTCAGGATCCTGGGTTCGAGCCCCACGTGGCGCAAAAAGATTCCTGCATCGCAGGGGGTTGGACTCGATGACCCTAGAGATCCCTTCCAATTCTACGATTCTGTGAAGCCAGAGAAGGACCCCCTCCCTCCAAGTCCCGCCCTTTCCCCCACAGCCTTGCTCGCCCCATCCTCCTCACTCACGCTGTGCTGCCCCGGCGCCTGCTGCTTGAACGTGGTGGCGAGGGAGATGGGGGGCACCACGGCCAGGGACTTCCATTGTTCGGCCTCTTGCCCCACGTGGATGGCCTGCGTGGCGAAGTGCCTGAAGGGCGGCAGGAAACCGGCGTGCCTCTGCTTCGCGTTCTCCATTTCGGCGACAAGCGAGCCTTCCTTCCCGGGTGGCGGAGGAGCAGCGGCGCTGGCGGCACTGGGATCTTAGCTCGGCGGGGTGAGCTGGGGTCGCTGCTGCGGATGCCGCTGGCTCGAGCACGTCCAGGCAGAATTGCCTCTTCTCTCCTCCGCGGCTCGCCGGCTTCCCTGTGGCTGGCAGGGGCAGCTGCCTTAAGGCGGGCGAAGCTCCACCCCGGCGAGCCGCCCGGCCAGTGAGTCGCCTCGCCTGGCGGTGGGTGGAGATGGGGCAGCCCTATCCCGCCACGCGCTTGCCCGGCGGGCGCCCGGGGTGGACTCGGGGTCGGGGAGCGGAGAGGGCGGCGAGGGGCCGTCGGCTGGGGCCTGGGGCGAAGGTGCACCGCCTGGGTCGAAGGTGCACCGCCAGCGAGCCAAGCAGCTTTGACTTCAATAAAAGATTGGGGGGGGGGCTAGGTAAACCCTATTCCCATAACCGATCACAAGACGCGGTGCGTGCACACTATGGCATTGCCCATCAACTTTGGGGGGCCCGCCGCCCTCAAAAAATTTATTGGGCTCTCGGACCCTAGGAGTTGACTCCTATGCCTCCCTGAATTCTCTGAACATCTTCGGATGTAGAGACATCGCCCAAACGCTCGCGTGCCATCTGGCAAAAGGTACCGGTAAGTGGTATTATCCATTTGTCCCTTGGATAACCCCCCTTCACTTCTCAGGAGTTCCGAAAGGGGGCGTCTGATTTGAGGCGAGTAACGTACCTCTCAGTTGTGCCTAGGTGGTTTGCGCAGTATCAGATCAGCTTTCTTGCAGTCCAGTCACTCTGTCTACAGAATATTTTTGTGGTTTGACTCTTGCAGCATAAAACTGCAAGCATTTTAGAAAGCATCTATGGGGGGGGGGGGCAGATGTGTGCATATGTTCCTAGCTAGGAACTTTTCCACACTGAGAGCATTAAGGATTAGGATGACTCCAAAATATCACCCCACAGACATCGAATATTGTCCCTACTTATATCACCTAGGCTATTAAAGACAGTAAAAGGGACTAAGGCATGCAAAGGAACCAGGTGTGTCTACAGGACAAACCATAGGCTTAGTTAAAGCACACCCACATGTAAGGTCAGTTGCAAATGAATCTGATGCAGCCACACCCACAGAAAAATATTCTGCCTATATAATGCCGAGTTTTTACCCAAGCATTCTCCCTATTAGTTTCTTCAGAGAAATGGGCCCAAGCAATACTTCAACTTTATAAAACTGACAAAAAAAGTGCAAATGACAATGAAATTTGTGTCTTTTATGGAAAAAATCTTGAATATTGTAAAATTTGGCAATTTTGTAATGAATTGTTGGGTCTCTGGACTGTAATAAAGATTGTTGTTGTTGTTGTTGTTGTTGTTGTTGTAGTAAAAAAAGAAGTTTAGACTTCAAAACTAGAACTGTCGACAACAAAATGTAACTAAAAGGTGGTTACAGAATCATAGGATTGTAGAATTTGATTAGATCTATATTAACAGAAATTAAAAGCAGAAACCAAAGCAAATTCAATATTTATTTATTTTTAGATAAAAACCTAATGCATAGGGTGCCATGCAATCGATTTTTTGCTTCATTTTCCAATATTGCACAGGAGAAAAACAGCGGGAACCAATCTAAAATCCACACTTGGCATCTGCAGCAGTCTTTTTTCCAAGTCGGTTGTTAACATTTAAAAACAATAAAATAAATCAGCAGCATGTATAACAGTGACAAGAAGAAACCAAGTATGGTGGCATAATGGCAATTTTCTATCAGAATAATCAAGTATAATAATATTGGCATAGCCCTTTCAAGACTTCAGAGTACTTCACAAACATCCTCTAGTTGTGATCCCTACAATAACCCAGTATTGTGGATGGGGGAAAACTGAGGCTGAGAGAGAATGGCTTCCCTAAGGCAAGATTCAAACCAGGGACTTCCTGATTTACAGCACAGTCTTTTAGCTATTATGCCACACTAATTTAAATATATTTATATTTAAATATAAATATGTGTGATTGGGGACAATCTTCCTGAGTGTGGACCACTGCTGTCACCTGGGAACTACTGCTGTCAAGAAATATGGCTTTCTTTTTATTTTTAAATCAGAAGACCCAGAGAAATGAGGGGATGACCTCGGAAGACACTTCTTGGGGGAAAAGGGGTTGTGGAGTCAACAGGTATCCTAGGCTTCCTTTCCAAGTGCCAAAACCACCAACGTTTTCATTTTCAGCAGGAAATCTAATCCAATGGAAGTTCATAAGCAGCTGATCATCCAGTTCATTTGTATTACAGATGTGCAGGAATCAAATGTGATGTCAAGACTCCTAGTTATAGATTCTGTAATCGGGAATCTGTGGCAAGAGAAAGCAAGTGAAATTTTATCACCATTGTTCTTTAAATGACTCAACTTAATTGCAGATCAGATTCATATTGGAACACAGTGTGCTACTCATCTAAACTCCTAGCTGCCTTTTTCTGCTATGTTAAAGGAAAAAGAATCTGGCAGAATAATGCGGACGTCAGCAGACAAAGGCATCTTAGTCGCTTTGCAAAAGAAGTGTAGTTGTCAGTAAAATTCAGCATGCTTTTTGTTAGTCATTTAACCTAAAGCTAATCTTCAGTGCCATTATCACTCAAGTAATCCCTTCTTGTCAAGTTCTTATGCTTGGTAGGCATGAGTCCTATGGCACCTGCAACAGGTCTAGTAAACATCCCCTCAGAAATCCACAATTGTACTAGAGACGACTTGCTCTTCCTGCTCAGTTCCTTGTTTGCACTGGCTCAGCCTCTCTTACACTGAGGGTGCCCCCTGAAACATGCCCAAATTTCATTGACTTCTAGGACTGGACACCCACCTTCCTCCTATTCTGAGCAAAGCAGAAGTGCAAAAGAGCTTCCCTCTGGGAGTAAGTGCAGTGGTGACTGATGTAGGTGGCTTTCCCCCCCATCTGCATGCCCACACCACTTTGTGGTTGTGCCTCGCCTGCTGTTCTTTTCAATGCATCCGCCATTATATCATGGCCCCCGTGGCAGCCATTTTGTGTTATGCCCAAATTCAAAATGGGCCTCCTGGCCTCAGAAGGCTGGTAGCCCCTAGAATAGTGTGCACACTATTCTAGGGGCTACCAGCCTTCTGAGGCCAGGAGGCCCATTTTGAATTTGTGTATTTATAGGAGTGTATGGGCTATGTGTGAATATAAATTGGAATGTGCGCATGGCATGGAGGGGGGCAGGGCCCCAACACCTCACTAATATGCTCAGTAATCATGGAACTATATAGTATGTATAGTAAGAAATAGTATGGGAGCTTACTGCAAAAACATTTCATTTCTCGCTACTAGCTGTGTTTTGTCAAGTTATCTGACAAATGTAACTTGAGGGTTCATCAGAATTACTATTGACTTCTGAAGCTGTGGGGGAGCTAAAAAGCAAAAAGATACCCTACATTTCTCCATAACTGAAATCACTTACCGCGGCCTTCAAAGCTTGGTCCAGATCTTCTAACAAGTCTTCCGAGTCTTCTAAACCGACAGACATGCGGATTAACGTATCCGAGATCCCAAGGGCTTCTCTGTCTGCCTTTGGGACTGAGGCATGAGTCATGATGGCACTAAACAAGAACAGATAGTCTGTCAGATCCTCCAAAGTGTCACTATCTTCCAGGGACATACCTGATTTAAAGAAGCCATGTCAGTTTCTGATTTGATCCCGGAATGTCCTGTTTTTCCTTAGGATATCCCTATTTTCACTGCAGAAATGTTGGAGGGTATGGAGTTATCTGACCGCCAAGCAATCCTGTATAGGGAAGGTTTTTTTTAGTGTTTTATTGTGTTTTTATATATGTTGGAAGCTGCCCAGAGTGGCTGGGGCAACCTAGTAAGATGTGTGGGGTCTAAATAGTAAAATTCTCAACATGGAATGCGACGTCCCTATTTCCATGAGAGAAATGTTGGAGGGTATGGTCTGTCATTCCAGATGCAACAGTTAAAAAGAATTGCACATAACCAGCAGAGAGGCAGCTATCAATCCACGGGCAAAATGCCAATGCATTCCCTTTAAGAGACAGACTCTGATCCTCATCAAGCGGGCGCTAAGATTGTGCTAGGCTAATGCCACAAATCCATGCCAAGCGCTCTGGGATAGTGACACCTTCCTGAAGCCTGTAGAACTGCTATGCTAGTAGCAAGCAGTTTTCTAGACGGCAGCCAGTTCCGAGAGCTTCTGAACTGGCACACTGCATCAAATAGGCAGGCAGCCGCGGAAGGGAAGTGCAGTATGAAAACATGTCTCGCAGCAAAGTCTTTGCAGTTAAGCCCAATTTGCAAGTGAAGTCGACCTAAACACCAGCTCATCAAAACACTCATGTGGTGTTCAGTCTGCCTTTAAAGAAACTTTTAAAGTATAGTCCTGCATTTGTTTGCCTTGAAGATAGATAGATGATACCGGTAGGTAGATAGATATAGTTCGTTCAGCCTTCTGGCGGTTCCCTCACTGAGAGAAGTGAACCAGGCAGAGGGCATTCTCGGTAGTGGCGCCTGCCCTGTGGAACACCATCCCATCAGATGTCAAGGAAATAAACAACTATCTGACTTTTAGAAGACATCTGAAGGCAGCCCTGTTTAGGGAAGTTTTTAATGTTTGATGTTTTATCGCTTTTTTATTATTATATTCTGTTGGGACCCGGCCAGAGTTACTGGGGAAACCCAGCCAGATGGGCGGGGTATAATAAATTATTATTATTATTATCATATTGTTGGGGGAGTTTTCTTGGCAAGCTCAGCCCTGGACAGGAAAAGTTACATCTTGACAGAACACAGTATGAAAGCTTCCAAGGACAACAGTAAACATATTCAATCCTACCGAGACCCTAAAAGTTACTGGTGTGTCTTGTCTGCCAAGTCTGCCTACTCTCGTCAGGGCTTCAACAGAGAGGTGGAACCCTTTGCCGCTCCACTATGTGGCATCTTATTGGCTTTTGTGGTGGTCTAGAAAGACCCAGAAACAAATTTGGATTTCCCTGATAAGTGAGAGGCCCTGCTAAGAGATTCAGAACTAGCTACGTCCAGCTTGCAATGATACTTTATCTTCGTTTGTTTTTTTAAATGTACCTTGTTTTCCATCACATCTAGGTCTCACAGGGACTTCCAAAATTAAACATGCAATTTTATCTGCAATGGCAGCAGAACCTGCAGTGGTTCTATCCAATCTGGACAGGCCAATCTTGTTAACCAGAGGGTTCAATATGGCCACAGGATGACGTCCAGGAAAAAGATTGTCTTCACTACCCCTGTCATTTTTCCTGGCTATAAATCTTCCTAAGAGGCAGAGAAATGCTAGCACCAAACTCCTGTAATTTGAAAGCTGCAGTAATTTAGAAGTGATAAAGCGACGCTTCCAATCTGTACCATGTCTATCATTAAAATACACACTTTTACAGAGTCATATGCTCTTCAGCAGAGTTTTTTGTACCAAGCATGCCCTCCTCTGTACACAGCTTAAAACAGCAGATTGCCAGTTCATTATTTGAGAAAGCATTGATTAAAGTACTTCTACACGACATATTATGGAGGAATAAAAACAGTAGAACTGTTCATGCCAAGATGATTTTCTTTAAACATCTAACTGGTTAAGGATCTGGGATAGATATATTATGGGCTTAGTAGAATTTTCTATCTCTCCATCAAGAGTAGTGGCAGATGGCTTGAAATTGGATAGTAATTAAGACTTTAAAATAGCAAAAGAAATTAAAAAATACTTCTGATGAAAATAATCTTGTTTACTGTAGTAAAAGGGCAAGATGATATGATGGCAGTCAAAATAAATAAGGGGAAATAAAAATTATTTATCCACCTTTTGGGAGCACAAAAAAGAGAAATGAGACCACTATAGCTTATGTCAGGAATGCTTGGTGGCTAAAAGATA
The DNA here is from genome assembly GCA_034641385.1 of Darevskia mixta. Taxonomy (NCBI): domain Eukaryota; kingdom Metazoa; phylum Chordata; class Lepidosauria; order Squamata; family Lacertidae; genus Darevskia; species Darevskia mixta. The sequence continues at coordinate 13,443,139 of JAWWNH010000029.1, forward strand.
CTGGGAGGAATATAATTTATTCACGAACGAATTTTAGGCCTTTAAAATTAAGTTTAACCTAACCTAAAGTTTAACCTTAAAAATTAAGTTTTTGTTTTCAATTACATTGAAGGATCAGCCCTTCAGATAAAGAATTAATAAGTTATATATTTACTACATAAAAAAAACTCCCTTCACTGAAAGAATGGTGGGGGAAAGTACAGTATTTGGCCATTGTGGCCAAATTATTATTATATTCGTTAGTCTGAATCGTATTAAATATTGGACGGATTTAAAATAAAATAAGGATAGTTGATTCCAACAGAGATTTCAGATTAACTTCACTTACGGATGCTCTGCCAGGCTTTCATATCCTCCTAGACTTTCAGCCAGCGTAAAAAGCTAAAAAAGAAGAAGAATACAGAGCATTATATTTCAGCATTCATTCATTCAACTTGGTCCCTTTACAGATAGCAAAGGCCAGAGTCTGCTGCGGTCAGCTCTCTAGTCAGCTGGGGCTGAATCCTATTTCCGTCAGAGTGGAGCAGAAGCAAACTTGTTCCTGGGAGCTAAGGGGAGCAGCTTCCTAGTGGCCTTCGTCCCCTGGCCAATGGCAGATGCCAGAATGTGCCTTCCTTTCTGCATGACATGGAGATCTTCTTGGCAAAATATGGCTTCTCCCGCAAGCCTGTACTAGGGCATGGGAAAGAGACTGTAGCTGCCAAGCCTGCACTGAATTGTTGCCCTGTTGTCTGCAGTGGCAAGAAGGGAAGGCCACTGTATTCAGCAGCCCTATTAAATCCTATGGGTCCCTGAGCTCCCAGGATTCCTAAGGGGGTGAGCACAACTCCCTACCCGCTAGTTAACTACTGTAACAGTAATTGCATAAGCAGCCTTGGCCAAGCTGGTAACTACAACTCCCATCAGCCCCAGAGACCACGTTTGTCTCTTTGTGCCATGGCATTCTTAGATACAGGCCAGGAAAAGCTTTTCAGGTTTTCCGCCTAGGAGCAAAATAACAACAACAACAACAACAACAGGCATTCTCAGGAGCTTCTGTGAAATTTCCTTTCCCTAGAGACTCTCCAAAAACCTGTGTTTGAGCATTTTCTGGGAGTGATATACGATTCTCCTCTTGCTTGGTTGGTTTATAGCAGCCAGGGATAGAATTAAAGCAATATGGGGGTAAATGACTATGATGAACATATTACCACATGCCCCCAGAAGGTGGATTATGACTTTCCTGTTAGTTGTTTATGGACTGCATGGCTACCCCCTGGTTTGGGGGGCCCAATCTGCCTTCCACAGCAAGACAAGACCCCAATAATTTTTGTAGAAATGGCAAAAATGTAATAATTAGACACAGCACTGTAGGGTAGTAATTTAAACCTATCTGCCCAGCCCGGTGCCTGATGGGGATACAAACTGCGCTCCCTCCCTGGTCATCAGATTGATCATTTAATGAACAGGGAGGGGAAAGTTAGCCAGCCCTAGTTTGTGGGATGTTTATATATTCAGTTGTTGTTGAAGTACAGTAAAGCTCTTGGCTCATTCGTTGTTGTTAATTTAGGTGCCAACTTTTGGTGAAACCAAAGTATGCCTGTTCAAAGCCAGCGGCCGCAGGCCAGGATGAATGATACGCCGCTGGCAGAAATTCAGGAGAAATGACTGCACAGCTGTCTTTGCAGGAGCATACTTTTCCAGTGATACATGCGGATGAGGCATTGATTTGCAAACCTCTTCTGAAGACTCAGCACTAATGCCAGGCATTTCAAAACACCATGCCAGGGTTACATAAGCAAGGGCTCCCTTGCTTCCAGAATTCCAGACAGGAGAGCAGGCTGGCCCTGGGTGGCACTATGTGATATCTTAGGCAAGCAGCAGTTGCCTGAATGAACACATCATTTCTAAGATACCCCTTTTTCTTCCCTGTCATTAATGCCACTTTGCATAACGAGGTTGGTTAATTACATTTGGGGACAGTCCGTCCTTTAAAGCTTCCTAAGGGAAGACATATCTTGCAAAGTCTTTTACAGCATCCATATTCTGACGAGGGTGGGGCGGGGCACGTTCCTCTTTCAAAAGCAATGCAAATCAGGCCTCTTTCTTACCTTTAAGTTTCTGAGAAATGTGGAGGCATTTTCAAGGTTTCCTTTAATGTAAAAGGAGATCATTCCTGGGCAGCCTGTGCACTGGCGTTGCATCAGCTCGTACTGCGGGTGTGACGGCAATCCTGAAATGAGTTATGCATTATTCAAAGTATCCGGATTTAGGTTATTGTTGCTTTAAAACACACACAATCTATTAAAATATGAAGTCGCTAGTCCAAGGCATAAAATGAACTTTGATCATTGCTATGGTTCAAAGCGAGTCAAGTTTCAAAATGCTGTTTGTCTAAAATAAAAGAATTGTGGTTACAAAAGTTATATAAACTGTGTTATGCAAGTCTCTCTCTGCAAGGTTCACTTCCATGAGGTGGAGCAAGGACCTGCTATTACAACCCCTGGTCCCATGATGCCTACGTATTCCAAGGGAGAGCTGCCACCCCTTTCAAGGTGTCCACAGAGGTCGTGGGAGCTGCAAGGGACACACCATCAGGGGCTGGGCCAACAGTTCAATACCTCTCCATCTTCTACATGTGTTTAAGCTTTATGAAATGCATGAGAAGACTGTGATTTTGAATGGCTTGCCTGGGATAAATGCGTGTAAAGAAATAAACCAGTTGAACAATGTAAAGATTGTGAATGTGTGGGGAACATATGTGAGAGAGGAAGAAAGTGAGAGCATGGCAGGGAATTCAAATAACAAACTGTGCCCTAGGCAGATATGGAACAAGTCATTCACAAGCACTTATTGTTTCCACCCTTTATTAGTCATTTGAGTCTTCAGAGTTACTGGGCTGGAAGAGTCCACTTAGTCATGCAGATTCCTTTGGTTCTCTCCTTGCTCCAATTAGAGCCAGCGGCACTTTTTTGCAAGAGCTTATATCCCCTGCCAACTTACCAGGGAAGAGGACTTTCTCAACTCTTGGATCTGACTCAAGGTATTTGGCAATCTTCAGCGCATTTTGGAAATGTTGTTTCATGCGGACTGGCAGTGTCTTTAAACCCCGGTTGCAAAGGTAGCAGTCAAAAGGTGATGGAACTGCTCCAAGAGCTAGAAAAGAGGAAAAAGAAACAGAGATAAAGCTAATGGCTTTATTGCTGAATAGGCTTTTCAGCCCCGTTGAGGAAAGTATGAGGAGGAACTCGGCAAGACAGTACTGCTGGCACATCAAAATATAGACACATGTTCAGAACAGAATCCCAAACCCCAGCAGAGTTTTAACCAAAAAGTTAAAATATAGCAAGAACCTCAAATTCAGGAACTGAGACCTTGCCTAGCAAAATGATGTGGTTTTTAATTTAGGTCTTTGAATCCTCTCCAGGTAAAGAAGGAAATAACGATATTATATTTTTTGTCACATTGCTTTTCCAAGGCCCTTGAGGTAATAATGTATGCTACCTTACAGCAACTCTGAGATAGGTTAAATTAAGAGGTAGCCAGTGAGCTTCGAGATTTTGATCTAGATCTCCAGGGCCCAAATTAAACAATCTATCCACTACATTGAGTGATATACAACTACAGGCCCTCCATTTAACAGGAAGCATGAACCTTCAGGATTGGGCAGGCCTGATAGCTATTGGACTAGACAGCAGCACCACTTGCATCTCAGGCACCAACTGTCCCAGCTCAAGCCATAGATTTTAGTCAAAGGCCTCAAGTGAGGAAACACACCAGCTCAGCCTTAATTCATGTATGGCCACTAAAGGCCTGAAACAAGACTTCAGAACTGCAGTTTCTAATTTCCCATGAGAGCAAACTGGTTTATGGTGTCAGAATGAATCTCTTTGCTTCCAAGGAAAGTGGGGTGGTAGAAAAGGCTGCACAATTCTTATTTTTTTTGTGGCAGGTTTTTTGACAATAAGTCAGATAAACGTGCGTAAAATAAACACGTAAAACAAATGCACTTGTAAGGGCTTGGGGTTGTCTCCTCGAGAGTAAAGAGCCAGAAACATCCGTTCTTCTAAAGCTAATATTTTATTTACAAACTATGTACATCGGAGCGTTTAAGATTCATGTCCGCTTGAGTCGGTTCCAGAATCCGGGAGTGGCTTTCACCGGTTCCTCCCCCAACATAGAAGCTTTGGAATTCCAAAGCGTCGTCTCCTTTCCTTATGCTTTTCCCCCCTATGCATTTGGGGTGACGGAAGTAGCTGACCGCTTTGCTTCTCAGACCACTCAGGTGGTGCTGAGGCTCTGTCAGCATCACTGACCCCCAGCTCCACCGCACTGCCTGGCAGTTCCTGCTCCTCACCACTGGGGCTTTCCTTGCTATCCCTGCTGGACTCAGAACTGCTTCCCAAGAGAGGCTGCACTTCCCTCCACCCCTCCTTCCCCGTCTCAAGAGCCTTGCGTGAGGTCAGATCCCTGACAGCACTACATAAAAATGCAGTTCTTAATTTAAGTAGGCAGGTATCAGAAACCTGCATTCATCACATCTTTTTGTGTACTCACAATATTGCAAAAACCTGAGCCTCTCATGGAGATTATCGTCATTGACAGAAACCAGTCCCATTACAACATCACTGTGACCTGAAGAAACAAGGAGGGGGATGAAAAATGGCAAATTAGCCCTCTAAGTAGAAAAGTCAGACATAGATTTGTAGCTGTTTACCCCACTTTCATTCTATGTGCTTCCTGTGTAATTAATTATACCCAATTTATAGCCTTCATGTCAACATAGATCTATGTCCACAAGGCATTTAACCATGTGGTTAGAAACCACAACACCTTTTAAATGATAAAAACAATAAAGCAAACACAAAAAAGAAATCTAAAAAACAACAGCCCATTCACATGAAAATGGCCTAAGCTTTAAAAATGCTTACATTAACAGTTAGTCCTTAAAAGTCAGGAAATGCCTTTTTCTGAAACCTAAATGGCCGTGGTGAGGGTTCCAGGCAGCCTTTTCTTGAGAGGGCATTTCTGTTGCAAAGCATGACACCATATTTCATCTTAGTAGTACCATCTTCCTTGAGTAGCTTATTTTGAAGGCAAAAACTGATTATCCCATGGTAATAGGCCTGCACTGGCTGGAACCCTAATGCTCAGTGGCAAAGCCCCTCAGCATCTCAAAACGATTCCTTTCAGAACTGCACAGTGCAATTTTTAGTTGGACACAATATGCTTTTCAAACATTTGTGGAAGATTTTCTACCCCAGGGGCAAGAATGAAAATGCAGAAAGTCTTCAAAGGAAAGAGCTCCTCATTCAGCAAATATATATTCAATACAATATTGCCTTGTGGAATTGTTGTTAAACTAACATCAAAGGAAGTCCTCAGAAGAGAAACCAGTCGAGACAATAACCATTGTGTACATCTACTGTGTTTAGAAGATGGGCAGATGCATTATGAGTGCTACCGGTACTATAAAACAACATCCTCCCCACCCCCCTCAAAGTGGCATGAAGAAAATAAGAACTTGAAAGTAGAAGGAAACAATAGAATGCCTTTTAGGTCTGGTAGCCATGACTGTTTGTAATGTCGATTGGTAAATATCAATATAACATGGAAGTTTTCTGCAACAACACTCAGGCACTTACCATTCATGTATTTGGTTGCTGAGTACATACAGATGTCTGCTCCTAAAGATAAAGGACGCTGAAACAACAAAATAAACGCATGAATTCAGAATTAAAAAGTACTACTTTATTATCTGTAAACAGAAGCTGTAGGAATTTTACACTGCATATCCCTGTTCATTGGGAACTACGTAACTGGATATGGGTTTCTTAAGCAAGATGACTAATGCTAAAGTATCCTCTTGTGAGTATTCTTTCTCCCGTGGCCCTAAATTCTCATAGGGAATGAATGTGGAACAACTGGTCTGACCTAAATAAATAAATTAATAAATAATAATAATAATAATAATAATAATAATAATAATAATAATAATTTTAAAAAATTGCATTCTTCCCCAAGAAATACTGTAACTGTCATAGCATCTCTTCCTCTTTTCTATCCTCTGCTTCTGGCACACTGGAAATTGTACAATTGGACACTGTTTCCCTCTATTATATCGGCTAATCTATTTGGAATGTTTGGTCATGGAGGATTAGTAAGGGAGAATGGGGCTAGATTATAGACCCACGTCATCATCAGACTTCTAATTCCATAGAATAAAGGCCTTCAATTTTACCACCCTTGTATTTTTCCCAAGCACTGTCTCAGTGTAGCATTATTATTATTAACCATGACAGCTCTTCCTGTTTTCAAATAGGTTACTAAATTACAGACTCTGCGCCTTCATAGTTAAACCCTGTATTTTGTTTCTTCCCAGTGCAATCCTGGGCATGCTCACTCAGAAGTAAGTGCCATTGCCTCTAATGCAGCTTGAGGGGCCCTTCCAACCCCGAGGCCTGGCAGCAGGCCTGAAAATACAAATAGGTTTTCAACGGCTATCAGGAATTTGAGCCCCCTGTGTATGATCGGGTTCACTAACTTAGGTAAGGGAAGGAAGACAGGTGGTTGGTACCTTAATAGAAATATGGTGCATGCATTGGCATGTATTGGAATTAAAAGTACATGATCACGTGCTACCATATGCAACTGTTTGAAAAACCAATATGAACATTACTGTTAAGTTAATGAATCAAAGAGATGTTTGCTTAATTTTTTTCTTTAATCGATAATGTCTTCTCCCTCTTACTCTATCATACCAGTTTCTCCTTTCTTGTAGATAATTTTGTGTTATTAGTGGCTTTACATTAGTGGTGCTAAAATATATGGTTAGATGGCTAGGTCAGTGTCTAGGTCAGTGATGGCTACCCTTGACACTCCAGATGTTTTGGGACTACAACTCCCATCATCCCTGACCACTGATCCTGTTAGCTAGGGATGATGGGAGTTGTAGTTCCAAAACATCTGGAGTGTCAAGGTTAGCCATCACTGGTCTAGGTTATTGTTGTTTTATTTATCTTTTGGTTGTGGTTGTTGGAATTCATGCACAAGGTGTAAATTAATTATTAAAAGGAACATGTTAGTCCAATACTTGCTGAACTCGAAACACTTTGCAACTTCTCAAAACCAGTAAGAGAAACACTGCATGAACTTGGCGTGATGTACTAGCAATGACCTTTCTGTTGCATTTGAAACAATTGAGCTGAAACACTTTCTCTTTGTGCTGTGAAGTCCTTGCAGTGCGTACGGCTGCAGTCTCCAGCATTTCACTATGCGGTTGGCCCAGTATGTTGACTGTTCCACACCACAGGTCTAGTTGTTGGCACAGCAACTCTGGGGGCCATTGAATTGCTAAAGCCATTACTTATTAATACCTGCCATATAACACTACAGAGTTAATCAATGCAATGCAGCTCCTCTCAGTATAGCCACAGAAGAAATGTTAGCTAGGCTGGTTACTGAACACCTTCATTTCCTCAATAGATAAGTGCACTCAGGTCTAACCACAGTCTCTTACTAAGCTAATGCACAGGGTTGTTGTGAAACTAACAAGGAGAGGCAGAGAACCATGTAAGCTTAACTGAGCTCCTTGAAGTTCACATATCTGTATTAATAGATAAAATATAAAATTGGTTTATCACTTTGAAAGGAGTATTCGTCTACTAATAACAGGAAAAATACGTTATTCCATTAAAGAAACGAAAGATCAGTGGATCATCAATAAAAAGCCAATACTCCACATACAATTACGGAATTTCCACCCCACCTTCCACTCATCTTCTTACCAGATCAGTGACATGGGAATGGAAGGGCTGCAATCCAAAATACTTGGGTGTAAATCTCACTGAACACAGCGGGGCTTACGTCCAAGTAGAACTATGCATAGAACTATGCCGCAGCTTGCTCTAGGAAACAAGAAACATATCCCTCTATCTACCAGATTAACTTGGTTTCCCCTGTTGAGCAGGTTTACCTGTCAAAAAATGTGGTCTCATGCTGTGTCATGTCATGCGGAAGAGCCATTAAATGCCTACACACCCTAGAAAAGTCAACCACATATCCAAAATTCAGCACCAGAGCCAGTCACTTTAACACAGAAGAGTTAATCACTGCTAGTTCTCTCCTGCGAGACCGTTTTTTGAGAAGGAAAAAATTACTATATGCATGAAGCATTTCTGGGACAGCACTGGGTAATCAGCTTACCTGGAAATATGCAGACATGAAGGTATTGTCTACTGCAAGAATAACGCCTTTATGCTTATGGACAATGTCAGCACAACCTTGAATATCAACAACTTTCAGCATTGGATTTGTAGGAGTTTCAATCCAGACAAGCTGTTTATTTTGAGAAGACAGACCGTCAGTAAAAGTTATGAAATGATACACAAGTGTATATTATTTTGGTGATATCACCAATAACTTGCATTTCTCTTCTATGTTTCAAGGAAACACTGAACGGAAAGGTTATCGCATATGTTAGAATCTGAGCTTGTCTTTTGCTTACACACCCATGTGTGTGTGCACACCCACCCACCCTGCCACTGAACAGATTTTTCTGTTGTTGTGGCACATTCACTATTCCATATTGATTAATCACAAGTGGCTCCATGGAAATAACTTCCAGACTTTTAATCCTGGGCATCCACCCTGCTTTTCAACTTCACCTGCAGCCATTTGGATGCGAACTGTGCTAGCCTCAAGTGTCTGGAACCAACCCACAAAAATCCTTGGGTTGTATCCAATGATGATCTTGTTGTTGCCAGAATTGAGGATCCAATCATGCATGTTTTGTTCATCAAATGAATTCCAATGGCAATCACCCAAGCTGTCATGAGGGGATAGACAAGATCCAAACGGTCCTGCCCCAATTCCTATCATACCCAATAATGTTTTTTAAAAAATAATCTTCATATTACTTACACCATTCCTGCTTACATTGGCAAATGCCCACCAGACACTTGCCAGAGATCAGGAGTGACAGCTACATGATATACAGTTGTGTTTGCCTCTTAAAGCAAAGAAGAGTTTGCTCCAACACAGTCAGTATAAGTGATATGTAGTATTATCACTTTAATGTTTCCCTCTCCTACACATCTGCAGTCACTGCCAAACCTCCCAGGCCCTTGTAAAGCGAGGAGGCTTGATATAATAAAGTCATCCCAGGCATGTTGCAAACACTGTTTTATGAGCATTCCTCTGTTACCTTGGTCTCTGGTGTAATTGCAGCCTTGAGGTTTTCCAGTTTGGTGCAGTCAACAAAAATAGCCTTCAGGCCCATCTCTGATGCTATCCTCCGGAAATACCTATTGGTACCTAGGATAGGAAAAGACCCACATTTAATTAATTAATTAAAGGTGAAAGCAATGGAAACCAGAACAAAGAGAAGGACCAACACAAGGTAGGACATTTAACGACAGCTGTGTCCAGAGTAGCATTGACAGCAAGCCACACTGGTTTTCCAAGGGTCTCACTTCCAAGTAAGCAGATTTACAGCCCAATCCTAAATATTTTTGTTATTAATATGTCTGCAGCCTGACTTTTGGTCTCAAAATAGATGTGTAAATAGTGTGACCTGGTACAAGGTTGCTTTCTGTTCTAAGGCGGCCTCTTCATCAAATAAATCAAGACATAAATCTCACCAGGATTAATTCCCTGGTAAAATGCTTAGGGTTGCAACCTGCATCTCTTCTTTTCTGAAAGTTCAGCAAACATTACAAATGTGGATGGAATCCTTTTATCAAGCCACACAGGTCTATAAACAAAGAATGTTGGCTTCTCTACTTTGCCTGTCTTCTAGATTTCGTTAAGTGTTCCTAGAAAGAATATTTGTTTCCCAAGCCAACAAATTTGCTTAACAAAGAATTTAGAAGTGGTAGAGATTACATAAATCCCCCTTCTTTTCTTTTGCCCTTTAGGGTTTTATTTGCTTTCTTCTGGCCCGTTTTGTTCTTCTAGGTATGGCAAATTTGGCATGTTATTTGAAAACATTTTAGAGGCAGATCCCTGATTTAGTTTTGCCCAACCCATTCAGTGACTTATAATTGCTCCTAGGAATAAAACTGGCACAATCACAGATCTCAAATGACAGAAGGAAACATTTGGCTGGTTGTGTTGATCTAGCCATGCCCTCTTCCGCTTTTGTGGAAAACATGTTTCTCTGCTCATACTGCTATGTGAGAGGCCCAGTCACAAGGGGACTCATTCCTAGATTACCCCTCGCTTTTAGCTATGGTAAATGGATACCTGTTTTGCTTACCCCTAAAGCTATCTTTGGCTGTCCTCCCAGAAAGTTGATGCACCAATAGCTGCAAAGTCAACAGCACAGAGATTCCGGGTAAGGGATCTCCACCTTTCACTCAGTGAAATCATACAGTAAACGTCTGCAATTCCTATTTATTGCCTACAAGGTATTTGTTTTTAAAGAGCGTGTGTTAAAGTTCAGCAGAGCAAAACCTTGTGACAATTTATGTTTTAAGCAGCTCTTTGGCCATAGTAAAACATTATTCACACTACCTTAAAACACATATTAGTGACACCGCTTTATTTCAAAGGGAAAACACTGTCTTAGGTGAAAATCAGTAATTATCAGTAGTTTCTGACTCATACTGCAAATAATTGTAGGCAACTCGCTAGTGCTGATCCAATTCCTGGGCACACCTACATGGGACAACATCTAGAGAGTGTAATGTAGCCCACTGTGTCCCAGGACAACTGGGGTTGAGAACTCCACGTCAGGTGGAAGTCAAGGAACCTGGTATTAGCAGCTGAAGGAAGAAAGACAGATTCAGGGTTGTATGCTACAATAGCATCTAAAGTCGCCCAAACCCAACTTGGTGGCTTTTAGATGTTTTGGACTCCAGTTCCCATCAGCCCCAGACAGCACTGGCAATGGTCAGGGATGATGGGAACTGCAGTCTAAAAACATACGGAGGATACTAGTTTGGGAAAAGATGGTGCAAGCCATACTTTGCAAAATGGACAATGTAGAAAATAAAATCCAATGGGGCATAGGTTTGAATTTTTAAGAAGTGTTTTTAAAAAAGAAAAAAGCTTCTGAGCAAGTTCAGATCAACTAATGATGAACCAATGCATTGCATGAAAGAACACCAATCTAAAGACTTCAGAAAACTAAAGAAAGAGCACAAAAATCTATTAATTTCAAGGGTAGGGTAGGTGCATCAAATCCATCTGCGACGGAGGACTAGTTACAGTTACAGGTAGGTAATATCTGAAGAAGTGTGCATGCACACGAAAGCTCATACCAAGAACAAACTTAGTTGGTCTCTAAGGTGCTACTGGAAGGAATTTTTTTATTTTTTATTTTGAGAGGACAAGTTAGAGCTTGGTGTCAAAATAATTGAAACTATTATTATGCCCAGGAAACAGTAACAAGGCTATTGAAGGGTCCATAATGGAAGTTTTATTTGGCATACAAGCAATTGAAAGGGACAAATATTGCCACTGAATGCAATGTGACTGAGGGCTAAATCACAAATATGTGAACACCAGTTAGTGATTCACTGCCGGATGTGTCTACTGGCTCTGTCTAAGAAGTATTAATTAAGATAAAAAGTCACACCTGTGGTGTCTGACCTGTTATAACTGCTGACTTTCAAGCCAACCTCAGTCCTGAAGTGAAAGACCTAAGTGCGCAGGCTCAGGCTAATTATCTTCGAAATGCTTCTGGATTACACCCCTGAGATTACATCTAGGACAGTTAAGACCTGCCATATGAAAGTACAGCACTCACCCCCATAGACATCGTCTGTGCAAACAACAGTATCTCCTGCCTTCAGCAAGTGTGCAATGTTCACCGTAGCTGCTAACCCAGACGAATAGGATAAACCTAACGGGAAAAGGAAATAAACAAAGAACATTTGACAAGTGAACAAATGAATTCTTCAATATATTACAGCTTTGTGGCAGGTGTGTGTCTCTGAAGACTTAACTCCCTTTCAAAGGAGAGCTTACTGTGAATACCTTTGTGTGTGTGTGTGTGTGTGTGTGTGTGTGTGTGTGTGTGTGTGTGTACACACACTACCTAGGATTAAATATGGGGCTTTGACACAATAGTAACAACAATTTTATCTAGAACCATTAAAGTTACCCATAATTTCAAGAATCCAGAAAAAAATACTACATTATGGAGATGATTGTAGACATTTATGTTCTGAGCCGTGTCAAACTCTAAGCATTCCTCACCTTAAAATGTGGATTAGGAAATGCCTTAATAACGTGGCCAAAAGTAATTTATCCAGGTTTGATTAAATAAAATACAAAGATATAGTTGCATTGTTGCATAGCATGATACCAGAATCAGAGTTAACCAAAAAAAACAATAGCTTCACTTTTTGTCTCTTTTCCCAGACACTACTGTTGCACCTTATGTGTACTGTTAGCCAAAGACAATCATCATTTTTTTTGTAATGAAAATATTGTCAGCTTACAATACTTGGCACCATCCAGTGCTGCCACAGCCTTTTCCATGCAATCACGGGTTGGATTTCCACAGCGGCTATATTCAAAGCCCTATGAAAGAGAACAAAAATAAATTTATGTAAATATACATCAATAGTTGTCAAATTATTAGGGATCAAATTATTTATAATGTGCACCTGCAGTTTGGCCAAACAAATACTGAATCTCCTACTGAGGATGAAATTAGGAATTCTGTTTCCACTTTTTAAAAAAAAATCAGAAGAGAAAGGAAGCGGCCTCTTAGATTTCTTTGTTGTGAAACCTTGAAAATGTTTCCATATGTTTCCTTCCATTTGCCATTATTACCATCTTCCTTGAAAAAAATATGCTATATGAAACTCTAATCATGAAAACAGATTAAACCTTGCAATCTAATGTTTCAACACAGTCAAATCGAAAGTCCCAGGGCTCCTGCACCTCTAACAGTTCTAAACAATAACTAAAGGTACAGAAGCCCCCAATCCTTCTTTGCATCTGGGCTTCCTATGACAGCCACTGAGTTTCCTCCCGAAAGAAATTTCCATATTGTTGGCAGACAGCTGGGATGAAAGAAAAATCAAACAATCACCTGGATCAAAGACAGGTTGTGAAAGCAGCATGTGCCAGTCTGACAATTTATAAGACCTGCATTTCCCATGGCAAGGCTCATTTGAAATGTTTGCTCTTTGTAACATTAGCAGAGCTAACAGAGGATTTATTTCAAAAAGCTCACATTCCTAGTACAATTCTCTTGCAGGTATAAAATTGGGGGGCGGGGGGGGGGAGACCCGAGAAGAGAGAAGAATAAGGATACAGGAGGAAGAGGATGCAGAAAACACACCTTGATGCAAAACAAGGCCCAGGGCTGAATCTCCTGTGTTTTGTAAGGCACCTTGCATGCCCTGCAGTTAATGCTATAATAACTGTAGCCTTGGACTTTGCATTGCACAAAAGTCCAAAGTTTGATTTCCAGCATAGGCTGGGAACAGTCTCCGTCTGAAATCCCAGAGAGCTGTTGCCAGTCAGAGTAGGCAAAACTGAGCTAGACAGACTGACCCAGTAGAAGGCAGCTTTCCGTGTTCCTAGAGTGGACAAGAGGTCTTGGAATGCGGAACTGAAACAAGACCTAGACTCCAAGTCAGAGTTCTGTGACTGGTTGGGGGATAATCCAGATACAGTATACGGAGCTCAGGGCCAAGACGGGACTAAGGGGAAGCTTTCTAAATGCGGCAGAAGTGAAACTGCTAGGGAAGCAGTTTGTCTTCCAGGTTATCACACATGCCAAACAGATCCATTCTCTTTGGAGCAAGGATGAGGAACTCCAGATGTTGTTGGGATTCCAACTTCCATCACCTCCAGCTGATAATGGGATATGTAGACTAACAACATCTGGAGGACTTTAGCATAGGAGCAGGAGCAGAACCAATTACCATAATGTTTAATTGCCTCCTTTTCTGTTCACTAATCATAAAACTAAAATAGCTTATGAATTTCATACGAATTTGTCACGAAATGCAGGTAGGTAAGAACTGCAAGAGCAGCCAAAAACCACAGGCAACTGAATCATCTTCAGAGTTTTCTACCACAGCCAGATTCCTTCATTGGCCACAGGAATGGCTGCAGCAGCAGCAGCAGCAGCAACACTTCAAAGGAATTCTCTGGCTCCGTGGCCAATCTTCACACATGCACATTGTGTTGCTTTGTTGCATTATAGCCGAATATATATATACAGTGGTAGCTCTGTTTACTAACTTAATTCATTCTGGAAACCTGTTCTTACACCGGAAATGTTCTTAAACCAAGGCGCATTTTCCCCAATGAGGCTTCCCGCCGCCGGTGCCCTTCCACCTGTCAGCTTCTGTTTGTCTTCCAGGAGAAAGTTCGTTAGCTGGAACACCTACTTCCGGTTTTGCAGAGTGCGTTGCCCGAATTGTTCGTTAAAAGAACTGTTCTTAGACCGAGGTACGACTGTACAGTATTATAGTTACAGTGCCTTACCATTGATTACTTGAAAGTCTGAATATATTTGCTGGAAAAATGACAAATTAGGAATCCAAGCTGACCAGCCTTGGAGTGGGGGAAAGAACAATGCTTTCTAGTGAAACAAATTATTCTGAACAGAACGTCATGTACATATTTTCCGCCTGTGGTTTTGTACTTTAACTCTTCCTGCCTGGCTAAACTCTTGTACGTCAACTGGTAAAGTATTAAGTATCTTACTGAATATACAGAAGAACAGCTGTTTTTGCTACAATGGACTAAGTCTACAGGGGTCAGCAACCTTTTTCAGCCGTGGGCCGGTCCACCGTCCCTCAGACCATGTGGTGGGCTGGACAATATTTTTTTTGGGGGGGGGGGGAATGAACAAATTCCTATGCCCCACAAATAACCCAGAGATGCATTTTCAATAAAAGCGCATATTCTACTCATGTAAACACACGCTGATTCCTGGACCGTCCACGGGCTGGATTTAGAAGGTGATTGGGCCGCATCCGGCCCACAACCCTTAGGTTGCCTAACCCTGGACTAAAGAGTTCTGTAGCATATTAAAGACTATGCTAAAATAAACCACTTAGTCTTTCAAGATGTCATGAGACTCTTCGTTGGTTTTATGAAACGTGGTGTTTCATTGCTTTTAAAACACACAGGTTTTTTTCAACCCAAGAAACATAATGAGTCATGCAACACTCTGGAAAGCTGCCGGCTTGCTTATGCAATTTCCATATTGTCTTGTGTCATGCAGAGGACAGGGTAGCAAGGCGGGTTTGTTCGGCCCTGCCCACTAGAATCTGCAGAGTTAAAAATGAGTCAGCTTTTTATTGCAACCCAACTACCGTAGGATAATCCAGAAATTCAACATGGATTGAATGTGTTGGGCAAAACTAAATCAGGGATCTGCTTTTAAAACGTTTTCAAATAGCATGCCAAACTTGCCATAGCTAGAAGAACAAAATGGGCTTGAAGAAAGCAAATAAAACTGTAAAGGGCAAAAGAAAGAAAAAGAAAAAAGAAAGAGGAAATCAGTATCTACTTTATACACAGAACTGTCATTTGGTGACTGATGCAACACATTTCCTGTCTGGAGTTTCATTACTTACTTGCTTGATTACACTTACACCCCCACACCCTCTTTGTAGCCCCCTTCCACATGAGCATCTTGCTCTTCCATAATCATATAAAGCCAGAATATATCTGAGGTTCCACAAGACACTTAATAATAGTGTTATATACTACCCATTTGAATTCTAGCATGTCTGCCTACGTGGCAAAGGCAAAAACAGACACTTCATTACAGTATTTTGCCAGCAATTCCAAGTTTGTTTGGGTTTTTTTTAAAAAGGTTAAACATTTGCTCACTTGTACTTTACTGCAAAAATGGGGGAGTAGTCAAATAAAGAAAAAAGCTGTGGAAAAGTAATGGAGGAAGGAACTATCCAACAGGGCGAGATTAAGATTCTGTCCATCAGTCATTTTGATGGGGAAAAGAAAAAGAAGGGGCTGAATTCAGTCCTATTCAGTTCACTGCTACCTCTTCTGAATAGCTAAATTACAGAATTTCAACTTTATGAGACAGGTGTGGGACAGGTAATTCAGATAAGAGGAACATCACCCATTGCATCATAGGTCACTTCTCCTGCCAGTTGTGTCAACAATGCTATCTATACCATTCCACATTTGGAAACGCATTGTTACAGAATGGTTTTTTTTTATAAAAGCACAGAACAAGGAAAACACTAGAATGCAAACATGCTATCTAGATTCTCTATAATAACGAAGTGAACAAACACTGTCAATTCCATAGGTGTGCAAGCCACCTTAGCTTGCGTTTCTGGGAAAGCAAGACATAGGCCTACTTCTGAAGACTTTGGCTTGGATCCTGAGCTGGCCTTAAGGTAATGAAAGAGCTCCTTCCAAGCATAGAAATGACTTTCCCTGATGGAAGGGGATCAAAGGGGATTTTTACCAATTCCCCTTCCCCCTGCATTCACCCAGCATCAGATTCCACACTACGTTTTAGTGTGGTCAGGCTACATGATACATTGAAGTTTGTATCCAAAGTTAGTCCTTCTCAGAGTAGGTTAGTTAGGTCTGTTAATTTCAGTGGGTTTACTCAAGTGAGCTGAATACAACTGTACATTCCTATACACATTGAAATGCACGTGTCTCTTGCGTTTCAAACTAGCAGCAGAGTGTGCCTGGTTAGGACTGGGGTTAACCTCACCCCCGATATTACCGTCCCAATTAAAATCTCTCCCTCTTGAACCGCTATGTGTCCCAGAAGGGAAGCTGCCACTGGTGCCAACCATGCAACAAAGCACAACAGCTTTGAAGGCAGGTGGAGGAGAGTAATTTTCACCAGGGCTGAGGTACAAGGTCCTCCCCACAAGCCAAAGTCCTTATCATGATCACACACCTGCAGTTGCTCTGCGGAAAAACAAGAGACAGGATCGTCTTGTTTGGCCCTCAAAATGCAAAGCGGTAAGGCAAAATGATCAAAAAGGAGGCGATGTCATCCTCTTGCCTCATAAATAGGCAACAGGTGCTTCTGCTGGACTTTCACAATTCAGTGAGGGTTATCATAATGAAATGTACAATTTAGCCAATACGGGTTAGCCTTTTTGATCTAGGAATCAGTAACAGACATATACTGAAAATCTTCATAAACTGCAAGCTAGGAGGATCTCTCTCTCTCTCTCTCTCCTGTGTGTGTGTGTGTGTGTGTGTGTGTGGTTTTGATAATTAGAACACACAGAGGCTGCAATCATGTACACTTACTAGAGAGTAAGTGCCACTGAACTCACAGGATTTACCTCTGTGCAGACCCATATGTACCACTTACCATAAAACCTTAGGATTGCAGCCTTTGCCAATCCTAACCTCACTTACCTTGTTGTAGTCTGTGGGGTTTACTCCTGAGGAAACATAGCTTGGGCTGCAGCCTTGGTTAGGTGCATTGAGTGAGAAGGAAAGGAGTTATGGGAAAGCTGAAGAGCCGTCTGAGCAGAACAGACAGGTGTGTGGTTTGGGGCAGGCAGAAAGAGTTGATTTGACTAGATGGGGAGGGGGGGCGATGTTTTCGGAGAGCTGGCAGAAAGAAGGTGGGAGTTGTGAGGTTGCATCCAGAAGCATATAGGGCAGGGTCGCCCCTAACTAAAGCAAACAGCTCAGTCGGTAGACGCATGGGACTTGACCTCAGGATCCTGGGTTCGAGCCCCACGTGGCTCAAAAAGATTCCTGCATCGCAGGGGGTTGGACTCGATGACCCTAGAGATCCCTTCCAATTCTACGATTCTGTGAAGCCAGAGAAGGACCCCCTCCCTCCAAGTCCCGCCCTTTCCCCCACAGCCTTGCTCGCCCCATCCTCCTCACTCACGCTGTGCTGCCCCGGCGCCTGCTGCTTGAACGTGGTGGCGAGGGAGATGGGGGGCACCACGGCCAGGGACTTCCATTGTTCGGCCTCTTGCCCCACGTGGATGGCCTGCGTGGCGAAGTGCCTGAAGGGCGGCAGGAAACCGGCGTGCCTCTGCTTCGCGTTCTCCATTTCGGCGACAAGCGAGCCTTCCTTCCTGGGTGGCGGAGGAGCAGCGGCGCTGGCGGCACTGGGATCTTGGCTCGGCGGGGTGAGCTGGGGTCGCTGCTGCGGATGCCGCTGGCTCGAGCACGTCCGACGGCGAGGGCGAGGAGCGCTGGTGCAATCTCCAGGCAGAATTGCCTCTTCTCTCCTCCGCGGCTCGCCGGCTTCCCTGTGGCTGGCAGGGGCAGCTGCCTTAAGGCGGGCGAAGCTCCACCCCGGCGAGCCGCCCGGCCAGTGAGTCGCCTCGCCTGGCGGTGGGTGGAGATGGGGCAGCCCTATCCCGCCCCTCATTGGCTCGCGGCGGAGGCGCGTCGCGGTGCGCCCGGGGTGGACTCGGGGTCGGAGAGGGCGGCGAGGGGCAATCGGCTGGGATCTGGGGCGAAGGTGCACCGCCTGCCATCGCCAGCGAGCCAAGCAGCTTTGACGAAAGAGAACAACAGCCCGTCCAATCCCTGCACAGCTCCCTGTAAGGGGACCCACTGGAATAAAAGATTGGGGGCTTGGGTCTATCCAAGCCTATTTTGGGCGGGGGGGGGGGTTATACTGCAACAGATGAACATGGCTACCCCTCTGGAAATTGCCTAATGATGTGGCGATGGTTGTTGGGAGGGGAGACGGGGAGGAATTTTTTTTTACCATGGTGCCATACAGCCACATTTCCCAAGGCTTTAAAGTCTCAGTTTCTTAAAAATGGCAACTTCCCCTAATCGTAGCTCCAAAATGTGTTCAATAGCACTTACTACCTAGTAGCAAGGTTCCCAAATATCAAGAAACAAGGAGGAAAATTACTCTCCTGCTCCTGTGTTCTTAACAGGAGCCTGAACTGTGAGGAATAATCTACTGATAAAAGGAATATGAACCAGGGGCAGTAAACAATCTGGCAATCATCATAAGAAGAGTCCCACTGCATTACACAAAAAGCCTATGAAATCCAGCATTCTGTTGTCACAGTGGCCAGCCAGGGGCCCATAAGAAGCCCACTAGCAATTTGGTGGGGATCACTAACAAGCATGCTTAAAATGGCAGCCATGTTTATTATTGCAGATTAGGTGATAGAACATGGTCTTGGGCACAGCCTTAGCCCAGCCATCAAGGATGAGTGGATCCCAATCTACAAATCCCATATTTTGG
Organism: Darevskia mixta; assembly: GCA_034641385.1. Classification (NCBI taxonomy): domain Eukaryota; kingdom Metazoa; phylum Chordata; class Lepidosauria; order Squamata; family Lacertidae; genus Darevskia; species Darevskia mixta. The sequence continues at coordinate 13,462,283 of JAWWNH010000029.1, forward strand.
GGAACAGTATGTGCCCATCTGAGACAGGCATTTTCACCACTCCACAAGAATCAGGGCTGCAATCTAAGAACAACTCCTTGCTTGGATTGAGTTTCAGTTTATTCACCCTTGGCCAGTTCATTTCCAATCCCAAACTCTAAGGATCCTTAGAAGGAGCTGCGTAGGGAGATTGGTTCATGTGGTTCACATGGAAAAGAGAAGTGGATATAATACTGATAATCCACTCCAAATCCGGAATGCCCATGCCCAGAAGTTTCATGTAGATATTAACACAGGAGTGGAAAGTTTAGGCAACGCAGCCCTTGGTTTTTAAAAAACTTCCCATCCCTGTTCTAGAGCCTCGCAGCAATGCAGGAACCATGGGAGTTCGATGCCCACAACCACTAATCCCAGCAGTCACTTGATGATAAGAAGAGACAATTTACCACACACACACACAAAACACCTTCATACTGCAATCTTATACCCACTTACCTGGGGGTACGCCCCACTGTATTCATTTATGGTGTTAAGAACACATGTATAGAATTGTGCTTTAAATTGTCTTGGCTCTTATACTAACCAAACTTACTTGGAAATGAATCACTCCCCCCCCCCCCGTGTGACTCACTTCCAAGTAAACATGATTAGGGTGGGGCTGTTTCTCTGTACAATTTTGCCATTTGGAGTACAAAGTTATAAAATATAGAAAGAATGGGATTACATTGTTTTCAAGCAGTTACATGCATTTAAGTGTGTCACTGTGAGGCAAATTCAGCCAGCTTGCTCCTATTAACAATATTTGCATTGTAAACTGGGACTCAAATCCTGTAGACCCAGTTACATGGATGCAGCTTTAGTGAATAAGCAGGTGAGTTTGCTTCAGGATTGTTCTAAAAAGTGCCTTTGTTCATTGATCAAGCTGTTCTCTATTGGGTGCTGTCCAGCTCACTACTTCGTTTCTGGAATGACAATGAGCAGTGCTGGAAAACTTTTCATCTTTAAGCAACAACCTCTGATATTAAATCCCTTTCCTCTAACCTCAGATGTGTTAGGAATGGCTGTGGTTACTAAGTGCTAAGAGAAAGGCATTATGCACGTGTTTAGGTGTACTTTTATTAATTACTGCTTATCTAACTTGATAATGAAAAAAATATGCAGGGGTTCAGCATTGTTGAGCTGAATTCAAGTTGTGTTCCAATTGAAAATGAGTTAAGAGCTGCTAGGGTTTTTGTTTTGTTTGCTGGACTAATTCTTATTCTATTAATAAATGCCCCTTTAACAAATCTACTTCTCTGAGATTCAACATCTTTAAGGCTGTCAACTAACCAGAACTCTGGCCTGTTCCTTTGCATTTAACAGCAGCTTGGTCTGCAAGAAATCAAAAGTGCTTTCACACCATAGAGCTGAGCATTTCCTCCTGCTAATGCTTGAAGCTGAGGTTTACAACACAGGAGTAGAGTAAAAATAAAATAAATGTAGCAATCCTTAGGTATGTGTGTTGGGTTATTTGGCTTTCTGGAACGACCCTAAAAACTTTTAGGCCTTTGAAGCCTTTAAGTCCCCTAGTATCACATGGCCTTAGCATGGTGAAGAACTGGAAGAAAATATAAAGCAGGCATAATGATTCAAACTCTTTGATTCCATAAACTAGTAAACAGGATATCTGTGTAGTATAGCATCTCCTGTGCATGCAAAAGGGCCAAGGCTCAATTCCTGGCATCTTCAGGCAGGGCTGGGAGAGACCCCATCTGAAACCCTGGAGAGCTGCTGCCAGTCAGTGTGTGGACAATAGTAGATGGACCAATGGTTTGAAATTGTATAAGGCAGTTTCTTATGCTTCTGTATATCTGAATACAATATTTGCTCCCCATGTGCATGGGGGACATTCATAAATATTTTAATGCATTATGAGCATCCATGAATTACAGGCAAGGTGGTAAGTGCAACTTTGTTTCTGACTATTCCTCTTTATCTCAGCTGACTCATATTTCTAGTGGATGCATCAACCTGCCACAGAGTCAGCACTGAAAATCTCCTGATGTTTGTATGACTCAGGAAACTGCAGAACTCATATTGCCTGTGACCCACTATGATAAACTGGAAATGCAGCATTGTAGTACAGTTTCAAAACTCATTTCGAGTAATGAAATGAGGGATTCAAGTGTGTAAGTCCAATACAATTTTTTGTTGATTTTTACATAAAAATAAAACCACCAGATTTGATACATATATACCTACTCAAAGAGTCCCATTTATTTCAGTGGACTTCATTGAAAATAAGTTTGTATAGACTGCAACCTGATGCTACATAGCTGGAAGAAAATTACTGTACACTGAAACAAGTGGTACTTCCAGGTTAGCATGGATAAAATCAACCGATTTAATTTTTTCCAAGAAAGAATAGAACATTTCAAACACAATGGAAAGTTGAAACGTATTAGAAATTAACAAAATCAGGATTACGTTTTACTGAAGGACGATTCTTGGAACCCAAGAAATAATAGCATTTGAAATCTGAACATCTACATATTTCCTAGTAATTAAATCATTGAGATCATATCTTTAGGCACCAGGCAAAAACATTCCTCTTCTCCCAGGACTTTTAAAGGGGGGGCATTGTTTTTGTTTGTTCCTATGTTATGCATTTCTGTGTTTTTATATTGTAAACTGCCCTGTGATCCTCGGATAAACGGTGGTGTGGAAAATAAATAAATAATGAGGCTTTCTTCCCAGTATGTTTCCTATTGCAGTCCTAAAGGGGGGGGGGGGGAGAAGAAACGATGAATGAACTAGGGGGCTCACTCCACTCGCCAACACTAACCGCCAGAGCTTCCCCTTCCCACCCCATGCGACTACTAAGCTCACTTTCCCCACCCCAACCCCAACTCTGAAGCCTTTCCTGTCTTTTATTCCGCAGCCCCATTCTGAACCCGTTTCCACTGCCACCGGCCATGTGCAAGTCTCCCACTCCCATGAAAACTGTGCCACGGAAAAAAGCAGGCAAGTGCAACCTTCGTCCCTTCCTCTCCTAGGATTCATCTGCAAAATCAGGGGTGCCAACTTGAATAATCGATCACAAGACGCGGCACACGAACACCGTTTGATTGGCAATGGCTATTAATTTTGGGAGAGGGGACAGTCCCTTAAATATTTTAGGGGCGGGGCAAAGGGACCTCGGCCCCTGGAGCTGGCTCCCATCCTGCAAGGCCTCCAGCTGTTCCTGGGCTCCGGCTCCCACCAGCACACCACGTGCATACGCGTGGCGGGGACTGGGAGTCTGGCAGCACCTGGACGGCCACAGGTGAGCCAGCGAGAACCTCAACACGGCCGGTAAATTGTCAAGACTCAACTGGGGGGGAGGAGCCCAGGCGTCTCCCCAATAAACTCACTAGGGCTGCCCCCCCTCTGTCCCATCTCGCCGCTCAGAGCGGCGACTTCGCCTTCAGAACAGCCCAGCCCGTCCCGCCGGGACTCTCGCCTCTTTCCCACGGCAGGCGCCGGAGGTCACCATCTCGCGAGAGCGGCTCGATCTCGCCCAGCGGAGCCGCTCCGCTCTCGCGAGATCCCTCCGACAAGATGGCGGCGCGGTCTAGCCGCTGAGAGGAGCGGCAGGTGGAAGGCGGTTCGGAAGGAGCGCGGAGCCCCCTCGGCCTGCGGGGAGTCCCCGGGCGGCGGGCGTGTGTGACTGGAAGGGGGAATGCAGGCCGGAAGAGACTCCCCGCCGCGGCTCTGAGCTCGCCGAGCCCCCCGCAGCAGCGACTGCGGCGCCGCTTCTCCCCGCCGGGGCCCCCCAGCGCCCGGGGCCGCCGCTGGCGATGACCGGAGAGAAGCTGCGCTCGCTGCGCAGGGACCACAAGCCCAGCAAGGAGGACGGGGACCTGCTGGCGCCCGGAGAGGAAGAGGCGGCAGCCGCGACAAGCAGCGGCGGCGGGGGATCCTTCACCGGGAGCCGGCCGGGGACAAGCAAAAGCGGCCGCGCCGGGAGCCACCGCATCTTCACCACCAACCACCACTGGCTGCCGCTCAAGGGGGGAACCGGCGGGTCGGCCGCCGCCGAGCCGGACAAGGACCCGTCGGCGCAGCTCCTCGTGCACGAGTGCGTCTTCAAGGGGGACGTCAGGCGGCTGTCGGCTCTGATCCGCACGCAGGGCATCGGCCAGAAGGACAGCCACGGTAAGCGGTAGGGCTCGCCCGGCCGCCCTGGGAGAAGGTCGAGCATCCCTGGGCCTCCCAGGAGTTAAGGAAATCCTCCTGCCCGGTCTCTCGAGCTCCGTTTTGTTTCCAGCGCGTCCCCAGCGCGCTGTGTGTCTAACGCCCCCGTTATAGGCGCCTTGTGTTTCCCCCTCCGCTGGTCATCGCCCTTATTACGTGTTTTTCGGCACTGCATCTCCCCATCCCGATCTTTTCTGCAGTGGCGGGGGACGGCTGCGCACCGGCATGCTACCGGTTAAACCTCTCTATCCGCGATCACCTTAACCTAGATGCAGATCGACCTGAGATCTCTCTTCACCTCCCTTGGCATCTGTGTCTGCTTTTACGCTTGGGCATCTCATGCCCTAAACCGATCCTGACCCAGTAAAGAAGCTTTAGTTCAGAAAGGCTTCTGGAGCGTCTTGTCTAATGAGGGGGGGGGGGATGTTAATAAGCGTGTTTTAAAAAGCACGAAGTAAGTGACAGAACTACTGCTATCCCAGTTTTGGATTGTGATAAGAAACACTGATCAAACCTGTGAATGTGTATACTGTATGCACATGTATGCTTGTGTAACACACTTTAGAGAGGAATTGGCTCCTGTGCTGATTTCTAAATTGCCTACAAGAATGCTGATGGGGCAGTGTACTTCCTGAACTTGGAAAACATATTATGCTTTTATTTTATCCAGTAGAAATTAGAGTAAAGGTTGACGACTCACTTTGTCATTGGCTATCCGAATGAATACAATTTCCCTGCTTTTGAAGGCGGAACCGGACGAATTAATTTTTCATGTAAACAAAACAGCTGATGTGTATAGGATCTCTCCTTTCTCTGAGTGGATGTACCAATCAAAAGTGCAGACATGGTTATTTCCCCCCCTATTTGTGATGCTTCCGATTCTTGTACAGACCTGTGTGACTCTAATAACAATATACTTTGAAGCATCTTGTTAGTTCTGAAGTAGGAATGAACACTTTCTGATCTGAAACTGTTGTAGTCAACCATAGTTGTTAGCATAAATGCTTCCTTTACTAAGAGATGCCCAATGTGCAAATAGTGTTATTTGGGGAGGCTCTTCTGCTGCAGTCAGATGCACCCTTGAAAGTGCTACTTGTTGAATTCAGTGTGTTCTGAGTTATATTGGAGTACATGCAATCTCTTCTCTCTCTGCCCATTGGAAGGACCTTCATGTAAAACAAGGTTGGGGAACTTTTAGCCCTTTAGATGTTTCTGAACTACAATTCCCCAGCAAGCATGGCCAGTGGCCAGGGATGATGGGACTTATAGTTCAGCAACATCTGGAAAGCCAGAGGTTCCCCACACATGGTAGGAACGTCTCTCTTCTGAAGATAGAAAACTGTCTTTCCGGAAATTAGTCACTATTCAGTGGTTTGATTTTCCAGGAGAATAATTGTTATGCCACCTACAGTTTTACCTGCAGCCATGAATTTGAACTGCAGTCAGTTTTTAATACCTACTAATACTAAATCTAAAGGGTATGCTTAATTTTAGTCGCATTTATTTCTATGAGAAGTTGCTATGAGTCTTTGAGATTCTTGTTATTTTTACTTTGATCTTTTTATCTGGTAGAACTTGGTGTAATTTACCGTGTTTCCCCTATTTTAAGACACCGTCTTATATATTTTTTTCCCCACAAGAAAACGCACTATGGCTTATTTTGAGGGGATGTCTTATTTTTATTACGTAAGCCCAGCCCCGCATTTTCCTTGGCGCCCTCCAGAACTGCGCCTATCACTATGGCTTATTTTCGGGGTACGCCTTATATTTCGCAAATGCGAAAAAATCCTGCTATGGCTTATTTTATGACTACGTCTTAAAATAGGGGAAACAGGGTACTAAATGTCATCATATCAATCCACTGGAATTTTCTTAATGGAAAGAGTTATATTTATTGTTCAGTCCTAGATCCACTTACCTGAAAGTAAGCCTCACTAAATTCAATGGGACTTACATCTGAGTAGATGTAGAATTGAGGTATTAGCCTTTTATTATAGAGCATTATTAATGCAAACTGGTCCAAATAATTATAAGATTTCCAGTGAGCAAGAAATAAGTTATAAACTGATTTTAAAAACCCGACATGATGTCGCGACCCGATTAGACAGGGTCGCGCCATGCGGGCGCCAGGAAGGGGAACCTTGCAGCGGGCCAGGAAAGGGGGCGACAGCGGAGCCAGGCGCGCAGGGGTTAAACCGAGCGCAGCAAGACCCGACCTCGCCCAGGCATGCCTCGAGGGGTAAACAACCCCAGGATGGGTGCGTACCTGATGGCCCAACCCCAGGTGCGGAAGGGAACCGCAAATCATCAGCGGCGGGCGGGAACCGTCAGCATCGCAATAACAATGTAAAAAGCACCCATGAATAGTGCAGGTAGACCAGAGCAGTTAACTCTTTTGTCCAAGCCACCCCGGGTGGGGAAGAGGATTAACCCCGGACCTTTAGGGCAGAAGGGAGGGGGGAATTGGGAGTCACCCAGCAAGGTGTACATAAGGGGGATTCTGAGATGGCCTCCTCAGAATCCTCACGGACTTTCCACGTTTCTCGGTGTGCTGTACAATAAACTTCAAGACATCTTCCGCTGACTTCTCTGAGTGGCGTGCGTTCTTGACGGCTAGCTACAGTTACCATTGGGGACACGACATAGTGAGGATTCTCCAAAAAACTTCAACGTCCGTATCGTGTTGGGATCGCTTACCGGCAGCTACCGAGATGGCGACCCCATGGCGCGGAGCGGCACGTTTTCAGACCCCCGTTACCTCGAGCACCCTACTCGAGCGGCCGGCGGATCTGTTCACCTCAAATCAACGGAGTCTTTCCTCGGCTGGACCAGACAGCGGGAGCCTGGGCGAGCTACGGCGACTCCAGGAGCAGCTGAACCGCCTCATCTGGGAGCGGCTGCGGGTTGACGAGGAGTCAGGCCGGTCGTTGGACCAGGCCTGTGGGGGCGCGGTGCCCCGGACAAGTCGTAGCGGCGGCGGGAGCCAAGGCCACGCGGGATCGGGGGTCTGCAGTCGGCAGACCCCAGGGGAGGGCTCAGGTCAGGAGCCCGGAGTGACTCAGCGGCTGACGTGGTTGGACGGGACGGCCCCGAGGGGGCAGGTGCTTCCCCCGCCAAGACATCGCAGCAGCCGGCTGGAGGACGACGTAGTGGCGGGGAGTTCCACGGGCGACAGCAGCGAGGACGAGCGCGCGGCAGCGACCCCGGAGGCCCGCGGGAGGCACGTCCGCCGGGGGGCGACGGCGCGGCGCAGGCCGCCCCCGGAGCTGAAGGCCGTTTACGAGGGGGACCCGGCGGAACTCTCCACCTTCATCTTCCACGCAAGGAACCATGCCAGAAGGTATGGGGGAGACGACTGCGACCCAGAGGACTTGGTAGCGGCGGTCATCTCCTCCCTGCAGGGGAAGGCCGGCCAGTGGGCCATGCTCCTGGTCGACCGCAGGGACCCGGCTCTGGCCACCCTGGAGGATTTCTTGGCGGCCCTTCGAGAGCGCTTCCAAGACCCGCAGGCGGAGGAGAAGGTGAAGCGACGGGTCCAGAAGGCCAGGCAAGGGGGTCTCCCGGTACAGGACTATGTAGACATGTTCAGGGGGGAGGCCGCCCAAATCTCCTCCTGGAACGAGGAGGTCCTCGTCCACTATTTCAAGGAGGGCCTCCATCCTGAGCTCCGCAAGTGGGCCATAGTGAAAGGGACCCCCCGGGAACTGTCAACGCTGGACGGCTGGTGCCGCACGGTGGCTCAGTTGGAAGCAGACCTGGGGATGCTGGAGCTAGAACCCAGGGCGGGCAAGGACCGAAGGCCCGCGGAGAACTCAGGGACCCTCCGCCCCGCCAATGGCGCGGGGGTCCCCCGGCCCAAGCGCACCCCCGACCCGGAACGGGAGAGGAGACGCCGGGAGGGACTCTGCATGAGGTGCGGGGGGGCAGGACACTATGCGGTGGCGTGCCCCAAGCGACCCCCAGGAGAGGTCCAGACCCCGGCAGGGTCCCAAGCGACGTCGGGAACCAGTAGGACACCCAAGACCGGGAGCCGGGCGGCTGTCGCGACGGAGCCAAGGGGAAAGCGCCAGTCCGACTCCGAAGGCTCGGGGTCGGGAAACGACCTGGACCTGCAGTAAAGGACGCCCGGCTGCAGGTCCCGCCAGGGTCAACGGACCCCAAGAAACGGGCGGGAAGACCACCCAACCTGGTCCGGGTGAGGCTGGAAAACCCGGATGGTGGCAAGCAATGGACGGGCGATGCGCTGCTGGACTCGGGCTGCGACCACAGTATGCTGCACCCCGAAGTGGCCAAGGAACTGGACTTGCCCACCCAGGTTCGGAGCACCCCCTTAGTTTTCGTCCAGATGGACGGCAGTCCCATAAAGGGGGGTCCGTTTGGGGTGGAAGTGGGGCCGGTCTCCTTGTGGGTGGGGGACCACCGGGAGTCCAGGATGCTAGTCAGGGTCCCCACTGACGGGTACCAGGTAGTGCTGGGGTTGGATTGGCTGGTGGAACATAACCCCATAGTAGACTGGCGCTCAGGGCGCCTGACGTTCGACCTGGATAGGTGTGGGCAGCACAGGGTCGAATCGGACCCCCAGTGCCCTGGAAAGGGGGAGGCCAAAGGGGTCCACGGGGGCGAGGGCAAGCTGGATGTGGTGGCGCCGGAGATACCCCCGGAGTACCGGGATCTGGCGGCGGTGTTCGGGGAAACCGAGGCAGACGAGCTGCCCCCCCACCGCCGCACAGATTGCGCCATCGACATCCCAGAAGATGCGGTCCTCCCCAAGGGACGCATCTACAAGATGTCCGGGGAGGAACTCCAGGACCTCAGGGAGTTCCTGGACAAGAATCTGGCCAGAGGGTTCATCCGCCCCGCCAAGAGCCCCATGGGGGCTCCGGTCATCTTCGTGGGCAAGAAGGATGGCACCCGGAGGTTGTGCCAGGACTATAGAGGGTTGAACGCCATAGCGGCAGGGAACGCATACCCGCTCCCCCTCATCCCGGATCTGCTGGACCAGTTGGGTACCGGCACGATCTTCACGAAGCTAGACTTAAGGGAGGCATACTACCGGGTGCGGGTCCGGGAGGGGGACGAATGGAAGACGGCTTTTAACTGCCAGTTTGGACAGTTCGAGTTCCTGGTAATGCCGTTCGGTTTGAGCGGGGCCCCGGGGGTGTTCATGAGCCTCATCAACGAGGTACTCCACGACCTCCTGTACAAAGGGGTGGTGGTCTACCTGGACGATGTGCTGGTGTACAGTCGGGACCCCCGGGAACACGTCCGGTTGGTCCGGGAGGTCTTGCAGAGACTCCTGGACAACCACCTATACGTCAAGTTGCCCAAGTGCGAGTTCCACCGCCCCTCCTTAGATTACCTGGGGTATAGGATCTCGGCGGCGGGGGTGGCCATGGATCCCCAGAAGGTGGAGGCAGTCCTGGGGTGGGAGCGGCCGCGGACACGGCGCCAACTCCAGAGCCTGCTAGGGTTCGCAAATTTCTGCAGGGGCTTTTTGCCCAACTATTCGGCCTTGGTGACCCCCCTCACCGATCTCCTAGGTACCAAGGGGAAAGGAAAGGGGGCCAAGCGTCCCGGGGCGGCTCTGGATTGGGGGTCCCGGGCGGAGGAGGCTTTCCAGGGGCTCAAAGGGGCGTCCGCCGCCGAGCCTACGCTGATCCATGTGGATCCAGCCCGGCCCATGGTGGTACAGGTAGACGCTAGTGATGTGGCCATGGGGGCGGTACTCCTGCAGAGGGACGGGGAGGGCCGTCTGAGGCCCGGAGCGTACCTGTCCCGGAAGTTTGGGAAGGCGGAAAGGAACTGGTCTACCTGGGAGAAGGAGGCAGCGGCCATCCGCATGGCGCTTGAGGAGTGGAGACACTGGCTGGAGGGGGCAAGGGAACCGTTTGAGGTCTGGACAGACCACCGCAACCTCGAGGCCCTCCGACAGCCACGGAAGCTGACCGCCAAGCACATGCGGTGGGCAGAGTTCTTCTCCCGGTACGATTTCCAGCTAAGCCACATCCCCGGGAGGGACAACTTCCTCGCGGACGCCCTGTCTCGCCTGCCCCAGTACGAGGCGGACGTCCGCACAGAGATGCGTCCGCTATTTGAGGACAAACACCTAGCCCGAGCCGTCACCACCCGTAACCAGGCTAGGAGGAAAGAGGGACAGACAGGGGGTCAAGATGGGACACCCCCCCGGGAGCGCAGCCAGCCTTCTGCAGCGCTCCGCGACAGACTAGTGGCAGCGTATCCGACAGACACGGAACTACAGAACCTGCGGGACTCCTTGACACTGGAAGGGGACATCTGGCGAAGAGGGAGCGCCGCGTACGTCCCGGAACCCCTCCGGAGGGCCGCCCTGGAAGCATGCCACGACGCCAAAGCGGCTGGGCACTTCGGCTTCGTCAAGACGTGGAAGCTGGTTCGGCGGAGCTTCTGGTGGCCCACGCTCCGTAAAGATGTCAAGGACTACGTTGCAGGCTGCCCCATCTGCCTCACCTGCAAGCCGGCAGTGGGCAAGCCGCAGGGCCTCCTACAGCCCCTGGAGGTCCCACCTCGACCTTGGTCGGTGATCTCCATGGACTTTATTACGGATCTGCCACCCAGCCGAGGCAAGACAGCAATATGGGTCGTGGTGGACCTGTTCTCCAAGCAAGCCCATTTCGTGCCCTGCGCCTCACTGCCTACCGCCACCCAGGTGGCAAAGCTGTTCATGGAGCACATCTTCCGGCTCCATGGGGTTCCAGACAAGGTCATTTCCGATCGTGGCTCCCAGTTTGTGTCCCGATTTTGGAAGGCGTTCCTGGGACTGCTGGGGATCGAACAGGGACTCAGCTCGGCCTACCACCCCCAGACTGACGGACAGACGGAACGTGTCAACCAGGTGCTGGAGCAGTACCTGCGGTGTTTTGGTTGCTACCAGCAGGACGACTGGTCACAGCTGCTTCCGTTGGCGGAGTTCGCTTACAATAACTCCGTACATAGCAGCACGGAGATGTCCCCCTTCGCCGTGGTCTACGGGATCGACCTGAGGCACCTGCCGGACTTGGGAGAGCCCACCGCCCGGGAGCCGGAGGAGCTCGGAAAGTGGAGAGAGAGGACGGCCAGGTGCTGGGAGTCCCTTCGGGAACAACTGCTGGAGGTCAAGGCGGCGCAGAAGAGGACGGCGGACCAGCGAAGAAGACCGGCGGGGGACATCAAAGCGGGGTGCCGGGTCTACCTGTCCACGCGGCACTTGAAGCTGGGCCTCCCCAGCAAGAAACTCGGGCCTCGGTACTTGGGCCCGTTTAAAGTGTTAGAGGTAATCAACGGAGTTTCTGCGAAGCTGGAACTCCCAAAGAACTTGCAACAGATACACCCGGTGTTCCACTTCAGCTTGCTGAAGAAGTCCCCGGAGGACGACGGTTGGCACCCCGTGGCGGCGCCACCCACCCCGTTGATCCTGGCAGGAGGGGAGCACCATGAGGTTAAGGACATTTTGGACTCCAGACTCTACAGAGGGCGTTTGCAGTACCTGGTGGAGTGGAAGGACTTTGCTACGGGGGACCGAGAGTGGGTGTGGGCGTCGGACGTTTTGGCCCCACAGCTGGTCAAGAGATTCCACCAACAGTGGCCAAACCGGCCGGGGGGCCCCGGGACTCAGAACGCTCCCCAGGGGAGGGGGAAGTCAGTTTCGGGGGGGCAGGATGTCGCGATCCGACTAGACAGGGTCGCGCCATGCGGGCGCCAGGAAGGGGAACCTTGCAGCGGGCCAGGAAAGGGGGCGACAGCGGAGCCAGGCGCGCAGGGGTTAAACTGAGCGCAGCAAGACCCGACCTCGCCCAGGCATGCCTCGAGGGGTAAACAACCCCAGGATGGGTGCGTACCTGATGGCCCAACCCCAGGTGCGGAAGGGAACCGCAAATCATCAGCGGCGGGCGGGAACCGTCAGCATCGCAATAACAATGTAAAAAGCACCCATGAATAGTGCAGGTAGACCAGAGCAGTTAACTCTTTTGTCCAAGCCACCCCGGGTGGGGAAGAGGATTAACCCCGGACCTTTAGGGCAGAAGGGAGGGGGGAATTGGGAGTCACCCAGCAAGGTGTACATAAGGGGGATTCTGAGATGGCCTCCTCAGAATCCTCACGGACTTTCCACGTTTCTCGGTGTGCTGTACAATAAACTTCAAGACATCTTCCGCTGACTTCTCTGAGTGGCGTGCGTTCTTGACGGCTAGCTACAGTTACCATTGGGGACACGACACATAGCTACCATTTTCTGTACAGTATTTGTTTATTTCAGTTTGTGGCTAAATAACACATTTCTGTTGAAAAGTTGTCATAATGCAAAGTGTGTGTCTTGGAGCTAAGCTAAATTTAAGATTGGAAACTAGCTTTCATTTATCTCAAATTTTGTGTTTAAATACACAATATTAGTTTATAACCTCTTGATTGCCTGCTGTTCCCGCCCCATTTACTTCAGTAGGGCATATACTGGTATTGTGGTGGCTTATCTCCTGTCACTGTTATAGGTTGTCTTCCTGCCATTTTAAGATTGCCAGTGAGATCAGTGCAGTGACACATTCATGGGCACATTTTCTTACACCATGATGGTAAGGTAGGCATAGGTTTTGTGTGATTAGATCCATTTCCAAGAATAATATTGGAACCTCATTAGAACACACTTAATTCTGTGTCTGACTAGCAGCATCCAATTACACTGCCGTGGATGGTTATCCAGTCAGCTGAATTGTAGCTGAGGGCAAAGCACATAGATTAGGAACTATTCCTTTACATCAAATACACCCTGGCATTTTGAGGTCTTTGGTCAGTCATATCTCATTTCTCACAGGGACTAGGGCAGGCATAGGCAAACTTGGCCCTCCAGATGTTTTGGGACTACAACTCCCATCATCGCTGACCACTGGTCCTGTTAGCTAGGGATGATGGGAGTTGTATTCCCAAAACATCTGGAGGGCCGTTTGCCTATGCCTGGATTAGGGAAACAAAGGTGATTTTCTTTCTTTTTATTAAAGATTTCTTAGTTTACAAAAATATGTGCATTGTCTCTTTTTTCAAGTTATGTTTTCCACAGATCAGTTTCATTTGTTGTGAAACATTAGTGTTGCACGCACAAATGTGATTTTCTGTTGGGTAAAAAGCTCAGATTGGTATTACAATGAAGACCAGGCAGTATGCATTTTCTTGTTTAGAGATTTTCCCAGAAAATTAATGCCCCAGGATACCAAAAAATAATTGGTTGGGGTTCTAATGAACTTCAAACTGCCCTTCAGAACAAAAGCTTTACAATAAAAACAGTTTCAGAACAAAAGAAAGATTTGGAAAAATTGTTTGGCATAGAACAAGATGATATACCGGTAGTTCTAGCCCAGGGAGCTTGATAATCAGATAGACAAGCCTTTTGGTTGGACCAGAGATGGCTTAATGGGGTTGAATCTGACCTGCCTTGTTGTACTAGTGTGTGTTAGAGCATCTGACAGCCACAGAGAGAGAGAGCTGCATGTGCAATGTTTATAACACTGCCATGGGTTAAACAGATCAGCACTGCTGAGGCTGTGTGCACAGTGATATGCCAACAAAAACTGGCCCCTGATTTTTAGTCTGTTGCACATTTTCATCAAGTAATTAAATCTTCATGTTTCTGTATTACTAAAAATAGTCTTAAAGAAAAGTGTTTATATGTTCTGATTTATATACAGCAGACACGTCCAACAAGTAGATCTTGATCTACTGGTAGATCACTGGACGTCTGTGGTAGATCATTGGCTCACCCCAAAAAAGCTCAGCAACTTTGGCCTGAACCCCCAAAAAGGGGGTAGATCACTGCCCTTTGACCTGAACCCCCAAAAAGGGGGTAGATCACAGTTTTTAACTCTGCGAGTAGATCGCAGTCTCTTGGGAGTTGGCCACCCCTGATATACAGCATCTCACATCTTGTGCAAGGGGAGACAGAGGGTTATATTCCAGGGGTGGTGTGTATGCGCAAAAATGTGTATAGTCAAACCACTACCTTGGAACCACCCCCATGCTAGCAACCTTACTTTCCGGAGTTGGTGTGTCAAATGGGTCTTAAACTCTGCCCCCCCTCAACAAGGCAGAAAGCTTTTAAGCTCTTTGCCTTGCTTACTGGGCTCTGGGTGGCTCTTGCAAGATCTCATGTAGTCACCTGTGTTCCTGTGAAATCTTCCCAGAGCCTCCCAGAACCTGGTAAGCAAGGCGGAGAACTTAAGAGTTTAAGCTCTCCGCCTTCCATGCATTTAATTTGTGCAAATTCAACTGGCTGGCTGTCAACTGCATAAAATCAAAATCCATTAAGTTAAATATCTCAGTTGCAAATGACTATTGTAGTGGGTTCCACTTCAGAAGAGACATTCTGCCCTATGTGAGAGAAGGGGAAATACATCTTCTAAGATGTTGCTTGTCATTTATAACTTGTATGAACATTTAGACAATATTTTAATAAACTGCTGATTGATCAGCGGCACTTTTAAAATTGATCAAAAGGTTTTTTAACCCATTGCTCTGATTAAGTGTTGCAACCCAAATACAAGCGGCCAGCAACTATTACGGATATAATTAACTGGGGGCAGGTTATTTTATGTGACCATTGGTGGAATCCCTGCTCAAGGACTGTCACTTGTAAAATAGAGATTTCCCGCCTCTCCTCCCCCAGTGCAACCCGGGGGGGGGGGGGCTCAGCAGAAACCCAAGAACGGCATGCAGAGAAGGAGTGGGGAAACAATTCTGTCTGGCAAACTACAGTGCTTGTGCAGATGGCATGTTCATCATAGTGCAGTGTTGGATACCACCCTTAGGGTGGTATAAGCGTCCTGCTTATCTTTTCATTCTTGTTTGATTTTTCCAGCCATTGCATTTCTTAGCTGCCATAAAAATAAAAGTTAAGGTTCTGAAGCAGAACCTCTTTGTCCAGTGTGAAACTCTATTCAAGTATATTGCAACGATACAGTACTCATAATTCTGTTTTTACATAACTGTAAGCTGTTACTGTAATATTTTATAGTAATTATGTATTTTGAGTGACTTCAAGCTCTCTGGTTTTCATTAAGGTACTTTTAATAACATACCTTGTCTGTAAAACTGGATCTATTCAATGAATAAATAAAACATGCTGTTTAATTTTTTATTAGAGTATATCCCTTATGTGTAGTGACCTACATCCGTCAGTTTTGATAACATTGGAGACTTTACAGGCCTTAATTAATTTAGAGTGATGGAATGTCACTTGGTTCCTTTCTTTTTCTTTCCAATATTCTTTAATTATTCCTGTCCTCTTAATTGCCCAGGAGTAAAACTGAAGATTGGACCCAATACAGATAATGTATCAAAATGAATTGTCATGTGATTTAACACTGCTTATTCTTTATTGTCAAATTGACAATGGTAGGTTTGCTGTATTTAACTCATAATTGATATTAGGACCATTTATCAGTGTGAAACTTGACGTTTTATTCAGTCTGATTACTGATTTAAAATCTTTTTTGTTTGTTTATTTGTTTAAATAGGAAACACTCCTTTACATCTTGCTGTGATGCTGGGGCATAAAGGTTGGTAAGACTTCATTTATATTTGCTTTAAAAAAATGTATGCAGCATCAAACGTAGCAACTAGAGTCTCCAGATCATATTTCTCAAAACATGGAAAAGGGAATAACAGAGCAAATAAGGGGAGAATTCACCTTCTCACAGATTTCCCTAGATCATAGTGGTGGTGGTGGTCGTGGCTGTTGGGAACAGCAGTTGGATAAAGGAGAAACACATCTCTTTCACAGAGCCCATTGTGAAAATGCAGCCAGTGCTGTTTTACTGTGTGCTGGGGGCATGGTCACGCTTGTGCTTTTCAGTGCCCTTTGCTTCTGAACGGCAAGAGCTGCTCAGAAGGTTATGGGGAGGAGAGTTCCCTGCACATGTCTACCTTACCCAGTCCTGAATCCTTGCCATTATTACTTTATTGCGAGGGGCAAGAAGGGGCACAGAGTAAAGGGTCTGTATTGCCCCTTGCTTGTCTTGCAGTGACTTAAGAGAAAATTCTAAATAAATTGGAACAAAGTATGGTAGGCAGAGAAGCTATGAGATGCTGTTCAGAACTAACTGCAAAAGTTCATAAAAATTAATGAAGGCTGCTGCCTTCATTTCATTTTCTCCAGATCCAGGCAAGTTAGGAACCAGGCTAGTCATAATAATTGGTCCTAAAAGCTAGAATATTAATAATGGAATAAGACTGTTCACTCTTTTAAAATTAAAGGAATTCAACAAAGGCCATATCAGAGCTTTTGTAGAACAGGGGACTGTGGACTATGAGAGAGGCTGTTCCAGTGAGGATAAAATAGCTGCTAGCAGGTGCACAAACGCCTTCATTCTCTGTTCAAGCCCTACCAGTGCAACATAATGCAGTGTACATTGCTGGCAGATGTGGAAGCTTCTAACCCTCTGCCTCTCCAGTTACTGAAATGCCTTTTCAGTATTAAATAGGTGTTGGATAGAAGATTCTCAGGTTATTAGAAATTTGTAATGTAGACCCTGTGGGATAGCTCAGTCGGAAGAACATTGGGCAAAAAGGTTCCTGCATTTTCCAGTTAAGCAATTTTAGTGGACAGTTCATTTATTATCCTGAAGGCATTGCTGTCATAACCATCAACACTGAAAGTGGATATTCTCTGGGAATTGATTCTTGGGTTAGTAGATCCTAGAAACAAGAACACTGCAGATGCTGTTCCCTTACTGTGAAATCGGTTGCTCTCCATGAATTTCCTTTCCACCCTTTACCCTCAGACTCCAGGATCAAACTGGTCTATGAGGCTCAACTATGTATAGAGCCACTACAGTCTGTCTTGTGCACTTAGTACCCTATTGTCAAATGACCTCAGCAAAATTGCTTTGTCTTCCCTTTTCTACTTATCCTTGACTTTACTGCTTTTGATACTGTTGATTAACCTCTCGTGCCTGACACTCTTCATGCCTGAGGTTTCTCTGACTCTTCCTACTAATCTAATCACTCTTTCAGCATTTCCGCTGGGGAGAAGCTCTCACTTTCTGCTTTCACCCTCTCAGTCTGATCCCTAAGATTCATTTACGTGCTCTGTTATCTTTCCTCTGATTTGCATTGTGTGTGCTTTTTTTTTGCCAATGTCACCACCCCACCCTCTTGTTGATTTTTGTGCTGCTCAGGTTTATTTGATTCCTTCCTCTCCTTTGCACCCATATTTAGTCTTGGCACCAAAGCATCTTATTTCAAGATACTGTGGCTTCCTTTAGTGGGTGGGATGTGTTTGACTGCTCTTTATGTTGGTTGGCATCCGCCTGTCTTGGGAGGCACTGGAAGAGTACGCCATCAGGATGAAGTCAAACCATTGGAAATCAATATGGGAGAGGCATGTTTTGTTTTAGTTTGGGTAGTTGAAAGTGTCTGGTTGTGCTGATGCAGGTGTACCATGGCTTTTATTTTGTTTTAGGTTTATATTTGTTTCATTTTAAGTTGTTTTGAGTTTACTTTTTTTGTTTAAAATGGCATCTTTTATTTCTTGTTCAAGTAGAATAGCAGTGTAGCGTAGGATATAAAGTTCTTTGTAATTCCCAATAAATTTAAAACTGTTAGCCTGTGATATCTGCATGTTTTGTTAACCAAAGTGTATCATGAAGAACTGATGAAGCATTAAGTGCGAAACCTGGACAATATCCGGAGGACAGGTTTTCTATTCTCCTTCGTTTATTCATCGCCTTTTCCTCTCAGTTGCCTTCCTGTTGAGTTTGGACTGATGGTGACATTACTGGATTATGACTTCACCTATCATCGTATCCTACTACTGACATTTTTGTATTTATCTGCTGCAGTCCATTTACTACCAACCTTGTAGGAACTTTTTGTTGGCACTGAGTTTTGTTATTACATCGATTGCTGAATGGTTCTACTGTGTTGATTTTTGTTATACATGCGATATTTACATGGTTGTATTTGGTTTCATCATAATATCAGTTCCTCATTAGAGTTTTTATGCTATTGTTACTTGAGTGTCAGCCAGAGTGTGGTAGTCAAGACTGTTGAGCCATTTCCTGTTAATCTCAGAGACAAAATTATTTGTGTATACATACGGAGTGAAACTGCTTTTAAATATTTTTGATTGACTTGCTCAATCAAAATAGTTCCTAAAGGTATAAATCACTAAATCATCATAGTACTACAGGTTCTAACTTTTTCTCCCAACCCCCAGGAATAGATTGTGCGATGGGGGCACTGCTCAGGGGACTCTGGGAATTGTTGAAAGTCTGTCTACCTCCCTGTCCTGCTGATGGAAGCCTCTATTGGATCAAAGAGACTTCTGTCAGCAGAAAGACATCATTTGGATACAACTCAAACACTAGGTTGTATCTAGCTGTGGCTGCAAGCCTAACCCCACTTAACCTGTGAGTAACTACCATTGAATTCAATAGGACTTGCTTCTGAGTAGACATAGTTAAGAATGCAGCCTAAGTCATAGAACAGACCCATTGAAATCACGTTCACTTAATGTTAGCCATGAATATGACTTAGTTAAATACCACCCAATAGATTTTGCTTTGCACCAAATGCTACATGAATGGTTTCAAATGCAAAATAGGTCATTGGTTAGCTTGATTTTATATGCTGCTCAAACTTCAGCAAGTTCGAAACTTGTTTACATCAGTATTTTTGTCAAACTGTAAGTGGCTCTTCACAGAGAATCTGATGGTCTTATTTGGAAAATAATTATTGCCTCATACTTTGTTATAGAATGTGCCCACCTGCTTTTGGCCCACAATGCTCCTGTGAAAGTGAAAAATGCTCAGGGATGGAGTCCTCTCGCAGAAGCCATCAGCTATGGAGATAGACAAATGAGTAAGAAACTGTCACTCTGGTTGTCTGGACATAAATACAGGAATTCCATTTGGTCATTAAGATCAACTTACTGCAAATTGTGACTGAAATGTGCAGATCATGAACACCTAATCTCGAGATAATTTTTAAAGGCCAGTGCTCATGTTAGGCTTTGCTGCAGATTGTCCAGGATAATTCCCGGCCCAGCTCAAGCTCCTCACATTAGTGATTCAAGCCTTAAATGATTTAGGCCCCAATTTTCTGTTTTTATTATTGTATTTTAATTTGCTGTAGCCCACCCTGGGACCTCATAGCGAAAGGCGGTTAATAAATTGCAACAACAACAATACCAATACTAGGATAGATGCAGAGGTAAAGCTGTCTACCACTTAACTCTGGTTATTAGATCAGGAATTGCTCACAGGAGCTTTCCTCATTCATCTATTATCCCCGGTCATAATCATAGTTTAAGGTTTACACTGGCACTAGCAATAAATATGACTAAATCAAGAGCAGCATTGCACTTTTGTTGTTGTTAGGTAGGAGTTCGTCAACCAACAAGTGTTGAAATCCATGCTGTTCGGAGTTCTCATTCTTTAAGAAGGCAGTGTTGTGATGCTATGTTATCCTGCTTCTCAACTGAAATGTTCCCAGATTATAAAAAACTGACTTGCTTGATTTACCTTGCTTCTTGAGCTTTTGTAAAGATAAAGTCTTTCATGACTAATGAATATCATTTTCAGTTCAAATATAAACTTTTAGTTTTATTTGGCACAAATTACTGAGCGTTTGATTTAAAATGCAAGCTACTCTTGCTTAATATAACATTCGTATCAATGTTTTATTTATTACATGTATCGTTCCAAAGCTGTATTTACAACTTTTGCATTGCTACTTACATATAATGTTCAGGATGGGTGATTTATTCATTTAATTATGTACAAGTGCAACAGAATATAGCATATGAAATGTTACACTGTAGGTTAGCAGTTGAGTGTGCCTGATCAATGGTGTGTTGATGTACAGCTCTAGAACTTAAATGAGGGACTATTTTAAGCATAAGTAGCATTAGCATTATGGTCAAAGCTGAGAGGAGCATGTTTGTACCTGAATTTGGAAATGTCATAATGAAAACTCCCTTACAGAACCCCCAAATTGCTGTTTAAATTCCTTCAGAAAACAGTCTGGGATTTGTATGCCAGAGGATTTGAAGAGGAAACAACATTGCTGTAACTGCATCATTTCCAAAAGGCAAAACTCAGGAAAAGTACACGTTGGCTTTCTGTGTGTTTATGAGACTCCCAGTGATCTCCGATCCAGATTACTGATTAGATCACACTTTCAGTAACACTGAAACACCTAGTATTCCAAGATCTTTCACTTGCCCCTATGAAAGCTTTGTATATTTGTCTCTGAATGGTAGGATATGGCTTATTGTTGTCCGTTTACTTGATTGAATTTGTTTTATTTATTTGACAATAATGCTTAAGTAACAAAAAGCTTGAAAAGCTACTAATTGACCAGAGCCGGCTCTGCCATTAGGCAGACTATGGTGGCTGTCTCAGGTGGCAGAAGCCCCCAAAGTGGCAGCCCCATGGGTACTCTGCCCATGCTGTAGAAGCAGCGCCGGTATCATCCAAAATTACGTGAAATCTTGTGGAGGGTGCAAGATCTTGTGCAATTTCAGCAAGATCTCACCTGTAATTGGTGCTGATGCTGATGCTGCTTCTCTGCCAGCAGTAGAGGCGGCAGAGTGAGTGAAGAAGTGGCACCGGCAGTATGGCAGTAGGGGCAAGACAAGGTGGCACTTCCTGTTTTGCCTCAAGCTGCAAAACAGGACACACCATCCCTGCAATTGATGCTGATTTCTCTTTTGCCACCAGCCATTACAAAGGGTTGTAAAGGCAACTCCCAGTTTAGTGGATGCTTACTTAACCTGATTGCCTTTATATTGGACTTACAGTATATTTATTTAGTTACAGCACTTCTAAGGAAACTGAAACAACAGTCTAGGGAAAGTGTTGAGGAAAAGCGACCTCGGTTATTAAAAGCTCTGAAAGAGGTAAGTTTGTAAGGATTTTTCCATCCATCATTGGAGAGTATGGAGTCATTACTTTTCAAACAATTTGTGTGTGATTGCCATTGTGTCTTCATTAAGTGCAAACAACTCAACACAGGCCTTTATTTCTGGGAATTGCTGGCTGAATTGCATATTGCTTGCTAGTCTGTGTCTTAGAATGACTGACCTGTAGGTGACTTACTTTGCAGCAATGACATCTTCCCTACTTAGAGAAAGGGCTTGGTGACTGGATGTGGCCTATGGGTTGTATGTTCTAAATTTGGGGTGTAGAGTTTTAGTGTTAAGTCTCTGCTATGGATCGTAATTGTCATTTTAAAAATTAAGCTTTACTGTGAAAAAAAATTACGTTTCTATTTTGGTTTTAAAGTCAAGCTGGGTTCATAATGCTTCGTTTACATGTAGCTTCTGCATTTTGAAGTTGCAGTGAAATTGGAAGCTGATGTAAATATGTTAAAATATTTGAATAGCATTTAAACTGTGAGCCAGAGATCAGTTCCTAACATACCGTAATTATTGATATAAGGAGAGAGACAGTTTCCATTTGAGGGAAGGAAAAACTGCATTTGCAGAATTTCCATTTGTCATGCTAATTCCCATGGACAGAGAAGGCCTATTTTGGAACTGGGTACATAAACTGGGTACATAAACTTAGTGGCTCCAATTCAAAGCAGGTTTTTCTGTTACATCATGCGTTCTCCAGCTACATGAGCTGCTTCTAGGTATCCCTCACTCATGTACTTGAAGAGGTGCCACAGGTTCCTCATTTTGTTGATCTGGCTCAGAGTTGTTTAGCTTAGCTAGCATTTCATGGTTGATTCCCTTGCTCCGGAAAGAACTAGTTCTTCAGAAGAATGGCTTCATATAGTGATTATTATCTTGCACAGAGGGATGTTTTCTACAAACATAAGTTCTCAGTTAAGGAGCAGCTATCAAAAATTGTCGCCTTCACTGACTGCTTTCAAAGGAGAAATGTATTGTTAAAAAAATAGTTATTATTTGAAAAATCATTTTTAAGAAGCCAAGCTGTTGTAGCTGTAGTAGTAGAATTTATACATTATATCTGATTGCAAGGTTAGGTTGATTCAGATATTGTATAGTTTGAGCTGTTATTTTGATCGTGTTACTTCTGTAGATAAAACAAGTAAAACTAATTTACACTTCTTCTTTTAAAAAGCTGTTAATGTGAAAGGTGTGCAAATCGAGTCTTCAGTTAATACACACTTACCCCAAAGTTTAGCATGTCCAAATGAAAGTTATGGTTGCTAGCATTTCCTGGGTGGGTGGACATGAAAGTAGTCATCAGTTTATTAACATTTAACAGAAATTCTGTTTCTCTCCAGCTAGGTGACTTCTATCTTGAACTTCACTGGGATTTTCAAAGTTGGGGTAAGATTTTAAAGATTGTAATGGAAACCATAGAATTGTAGAGTTGGAAGGGATCACGAGGGTCATCTAGTCCAACCCCCTGCAATGCAGGAATCTTTTTGTCCATGACCCTGAGATTAAGAGTATTGTGCTCTGCCGACTGAGCTATCCAGTCTAAATACTCATTTCTCCAGAACAGACTTATTATTTGGAATGATTGGATTTTCTACAGTAAACTGGTTATAGATAGTTATGCAAAAGCACAAACATAGTTGGAGTTTGATCCAGACATCTTCGACAAATCGAAAGGTTCTTTCTGTTCACAGATGGGACTCTGATCCTGTGGGGACTCGTGGCTGGGTTATTCCTGCAGATGGAAGGAAAATGTAATTTTTGCTGATTTCCCCTACATGCCCAGTGCCACTTCCTACACTGTTCCAGAAGGTCACCCAACCCTTTAGATCATATTTTCAGGGGGCATTGGGTGCTGCAGGGGAAAAGAGGAGTCTCCTCCCGGCAGGACCATCAAGTAGTTTGAGTTCCACTGAAGGCATCTGGATCTAGCCCCTTTGTGTTTGTTAATTTTGGTAGTGCTTGATGGTGATGTAATATTTCTTGATGCCTTAAGAGATTGGGAGCATTCTTTAGATTCCCTGTAACCTCCCTTCCCGCAGTCAGGGAACCACCAGAAGGCCCTTGGAGCTAGTTCTCAGTGTCTGGGCTGAATGATGGGGGTGCAGACACTCCTTGAGGGCCAAGGCCGTTAAGGGCTTTAAAGGTCAGCACCAACACTTTGAATTGTGCTCGAAAATGTACCGGGAGCCAATATAGATCTTTTAGAACTGGTGTTAAATGGTCCCGCTGGCTGCTCCCAGTCACCATTATGGCAGCCACATTCTGCATTAGTTGTAGTTTCTGGGTAGCCCCATGTAGCTTAGTCATGCTGGCCACATGACCCAGAAGCTGTCTGCGGACAAATGCCGGCTCCCTCGGCCAGTAAAGCGAGATGAGCACTGCAACCCTGGAGTTGTCTGCGACTGGACTTAATAGTCAGGGGTCCCTTTACCTTTAAGCGGGAGATAACCAGAACATGCACCACTCTGGCAAGACAGTGCGCAGGCAGGTCTCAGCCAGTGTACCAGATGGAGCTGGTAGACAGCTGCCCTGGACACAGAATTGACCTGCGCCTCCATGGACAGCTGAACATAAAATATCAAAAGTGCTTTCCTGCTTGCCAGAATTCAAACAACTGAAATGGGTTTTGCCACTCTTCGGTGGAAGAGATTACGTTCTTTAAATTAGTTAAAGTTCTATCGGCTTCAGTTCTAGTGGAGCTGCTGGATCAGACTGAAGGCCTGTCTAATCCAGCATCCTGCTTTCCACAGTGGTCAACCAGATACTTCCAGGAACCCCATAAGCAGGGCATGGAGCAATAGGCCTCTTGTGCTGTTTATCTGCAGTGACTGGTATTTGGAGGAAAGGTGCCTGTGGGCATTGGGTGTACTATACAGCTATCATGATTAATAGCTTTACATATGGCTCTGTTTTAGTTGCTTTGTTGGATGTGTTTATATATGATTTGGTTGATACTTTTTATTTTGTGTGCTTTATGCTGAATGGATACATTAGAAGGACATTAATGGTAACAGGGTGTCATTTTTACCCTAAATACAGTGCCTTTACTTTCCCGAATCCTGCCTTCTGATGCATGTAAAATATACAAACAAGGTATAAATATCAGGTAAGAATAGTATTCACCTTTGAAGGGTTACACTGGGAATGGGGAACCTGTGGCCCTCCAGATGCTACTGGAATTCGACTCCCATGATCCTTTACCACTAACCATGCTTACTGGGGTTGATGTGAGTTGTAGTTAACAACATCTGAAGGACTATAAATTACCCATCCCTGGACTATACTAAATGTAATGATGTTGAAATACTGAGTTTTAATTCTGTTGCCAATGTCATCATGCGTTTCCAAATTTCATACCCTGTTATAGAATAGAATAGAATAGAATATATTTTATTGTCATTGTCCCCTTTGGGGACAACGAAATTACTTGGCTGCTCCTTCCACCCAGATAGGGCACTCCACACAAAGACAAAACAACTACAAAAACACTGATTAAAATCATACACACTGATTAAAACCATACAATGATGGTGTGGATGAGGAGGATAAGATGTAGCGCCCGTCCACTGCACATTCACAGAGCCTTTTGATCTGTGTTTCCTCTGCAGTTGCCTTAATGTTCCAAAACGTCCTGCAGAGTGGCATCCAACATAGTGTAAGGAGTTGCAACTAAGAGGGGAAATTGCACAGCTCCCTGCATGTGTGGAGTTGGGCTCATGAGCTTGAACTCTTTAAAGAAACTGTACAAGATTGGATTTTAGTACAAAAACATTATTTAAAGAAGATAACTGTACAAGAGTTACCAGTGGTCTGCATCACTGTGTTTACATGGTTGGCCTGCTCATAATTGGGAGTCGCCAGATAAATGGAGTTGTGCATGTTTTGCTGCTTAATCCCAGGTACTGTGATGTGATGTTAGTGTGAGCTGACTTTTAACTCATTACTGAAATGCCTTTTGTTGAGAGTCGTGATTCTCTCACTATTAATGTTCCAAGCTCTCAAACAAACACCTGTAGCCGAATATTGGCATAGCTGCCTGTTAGGTGATTGGATGATTCTAAACAAGTCAAGATGACTTTGGGTTTCTTTTTAACTAAAGATGTTGCTATTTAAGCAGGTTTTTGTCAAAGGGAATTTTACACGTCTTGCTAACTTTTCAATTAAATGGAATATATATTCTGTCTAATACTGGAAGAAGCAAAACAAACTTTTCAGTCTGGCTACATGCTTAATCTAATGGGAATTTTGCACTACCTTCTTATATGAGTGAGATTTCAGCACTGCTGTTGGCTGTTAAAATTCACCTTATTGTACTGTGTGTGGAGACTTTTTCATATACAGGAATTCTCTATTCAGACATGTACCATCAGCAAGTTTGTTCATCTGCTAAAGCTAAACTCAGACTTACTTGCTCTGATCTTGTGAATTCACTAGAATTCTCTGAACAGAACTTGCATAGTAGTAGTGGCAGAAGTTCTCTGTTGTAGGAATATTTTCTCTTTTCTTTTGGCGGAGACTCAAAAGATTTGATAGGACAAGATCTTGTTGTATATTTTGGGTTGTATGCAATGAAATGCGCATGGAAGGGAGTGAGCTGCCTCATCCCTGCCTCTCCCAGCAGTCAGTAGACCTCGCTGGGATGCTGTGGGGAAAGCGGCAAGGGACAAGATTGCTGAAAATTGGGTAGATGTATCTTTTGTGAGCAGAAGCTCTTCTCGCTGAAGGTGGCCACACAATTTTTGCTGCCTTCTGTCACATTTTAGCCCACCCCATTCAGCGGATGGTTAAAAGTAATTCCGAGGTGACCCCAGTTGTGCATGGTTCTAAATTACTCCATGAGTAGTACGTCTACTCCATGAGTAGAGGAGGCTCCCTGCTTCATACCTCACCCTCTTCTTTTGGAGGGTGATGGGCAGAGTGATGCAGGGGACAGATCTTAGCACACTCATCCCTGCTTGTATGTTGCCTTTGCACACAAATAGCACACCCAAACAGGGCTGATCTCTGTTTCAAATCTTGCTTCTAAAAAAAAAAAAGATCTCACCGGTTCCTTGACTTGTACAATTTTGTGAACTAATATTCTGGATCAGCTGAAGTATTGGAATGTTCCCCCCTCCCCCAGGCTTGACACAACACTCATAGATTTTACTGACATGAAGTGCCAACGAGGGGACTTGAGCTTCATTTTCAACGGTGATGCTGCACCCTCTGAATCCTTTGTAGTTTTAGACAACGAGCAAAAAGTTTACCAGCGAATACATCACGAGGTAAGCTGCAGCACCGCTAGTAAAATCTTTCACAATGCTACTCAAAAACAAAGCAAAATACGCTGTTTTGTGCCCCAAATAAATTACTTGTTTTTAAAATGTACAAGGTAGTTGCAAGATATTGTCAGTCTGGTATCAGACACGTAAGGCTGCAGTCCCCTGTGCCCTTACTTGGGAGCATTTCCATTGAACACAGTAGACATGTATGGAGGAGGGCTATAATTCCACTGCCCTTTTTTCTCTTATGTTTAGTATTGCTTTGCAGGATACCTAGTTGCTTAACAGCTCTGCTTCAAACAATATTAAACTCCTTTCCTGTATAGATTGCTATTTATTACTTACGTGGCAGTGACAGTAATACGATGTACATCTAGGGTCTGAGAAATTTACTGCAGAAGACAATTAACGCTGCAGAAGACAATTTACACTGAAGGTTTCCAAAGGCAACATGTGAATGTGTAGCTTTAGAAAGGAGCTGAAATCAAATGGAAAGTAATCTTGTACCTGAGAATGTATATCAGTGGGAGACATGGTGTACTCATACTCGCAGTGGTTAAGACTGCTACCTAATGGAATTATTACTGGAAGGCTTCTGTTTATTTCAGGCAGAAATTGGACAGGGAGAGGATAACAAATCTGTTTAAATAATTTGGGTTTAAAAAAAACCCCAAAACCACAGAATTATATTGTTGCTTTTTTCAGGAATCTGAGATGGAAACAGAGGAGGAAGTTGACATTTTGATGAGCAGCGATATTTATTCAGCAACATTATCAACCAAATCAATCACCTTCACACGTGCCCAAACAGGATGGCTTTTTCGAGAAGATAAAACAGTAAGACTTTTAAATAACTATTTTAAGACATCCATCCATCCTGTGCCTAGTGTGCCCCAGAGAAGATGATTGTAAGGCAGGTGAAATGTGGGACAAACATATAGGCTGTCAGTTTTGCTTTCCCAGTCATCCGGATTGGGAGAAGGGAGGATGTTAAAAGTTAGGGTTATAAGAAAAGAGAGTGAAATATATAGAAATGAGACATTAGGGGCAAGGACATAAGCAGTTGGCAGGTAGGCAATAAATGAAAAGACTAGATGTGTTTCAGTAGAAGTTTTGCATTTTGGCTCAAATACTTCATGTGTTTTATTTTTGTGTGTTTGCAGGAAAGGGTAGGAAACTTTTTGGCAGACTTCTACCTGGTTAATGGACTTGTCTTAGAATCAAGGAAAAGACGGGAACATCTCAGTGAGGAAGATATTCTTCGAAACAAGGCTATTATGGAAAGCTTGAGTAAAGGTGGAAACTTGATGGAACAAAATTTTGAGGTACAGTTAAAAGTTCTGTTTAAATTGAACATTTAACAACAGACGGCCTTTTACTGGCCTAGTTCACAGGTAATGCTAAGCCCAAGCTATTGCTGAGTGTGAATGTGCAAGTGTGCAGGTACTCACAGCAGAAATCGTGGTCACTTCGGTCCACTCCCAGTCCTCTTGCTGCCACACCAGCTGAAGCTTAAGCCATGGTCTGGCTTAGCGTTACAGCCAAACCTAGGCACATGGTTTGTCTTGTTCCAGACAGTCCAGGAGTTAATAGCCAAGGTTTGCTCTTGTCTTCCGTGTTTCCCCTATTTTAAGACACCGTCTTATATTTTTCCCCCTCAAGAAAACGCACTATGGCTTATTTTGAGGGGATGTCTTATTTTTATTACGTAAGCCCAGCCCCGCGTTTTCTTTGGCACCTTCCAGAACTGCGCCTATAACTATGGCTTATTTTCGGGGTACGGCTTATATTTCGCAAATGTGAAAAAATCCTGCTATGGCTTATTTTATGACTACGTCTTAAAATAGGGAAAACAGGGTTGATGCTTGTGATTTATCTGAGGGAGACAAAAAGTCTTTCTTTTGCAGGTGGCTATCCTTAAGAAATGCTTATATTTTTGTGCATAGCTCTTCAGGCATGCTAACGTGTACACTTCTGCTTCATGTCCAAGTGATTGGTTGCTGTTCATTTGTCAGGAGTGCAGTGTTCTAATTTTGAATTAGCCCCAATTTACTCTTCTTCAGATTGGCAAATGTTGGAGGAAGCATGAGACACAGATGTTCTTTTAGACGAGATGATGGTAGCTTACTAAGTAGTAAAGTGCTTTGATTTGCAAATAATTCCCATTTGTTTTCTTTAACAGCCTGTCAGGAGGCAGTCTCTTACTCCACCTCCACCAAACACAATTACATGGGAGGAGTACATATCTGCTGAAAATGGAAAGTGAGTATTAAATACATATAGTGTGTGTATATAGCCGCTGCTACGTATATATTTAATGTTGTTTTCAAAACATAATGGGTTGGATCAAGGCTTGACATGAATTGAGTTCTTTTCACGGGACACTCCACTGGGAGGAGGGAGATTATTTTTTCACTGATTCCTCCTTTCCCTGTGTCGTCCAGGAGGACCTTCTAGCACAGGGGTCAGCAAAATATTTTAGCCGTGGGCTGGTCCACTGTCCCTCAGACCTTTTGGCCGGAGAAGTGGCACCGGGGGCGGGGGAGTTGGAAGAAGAGGTGAGGGGGGCAAGTAGTCCTCCCCACCCCCCCAGCCCCAGCCGCTGTGCTTACGTTCCCAGGGGCTGCCACCACCGCCGCTTCTCGTGGGTAGGCAGAGCGAGCTCGTCCGCTCCGCTCTCTGGCCCACAGGAGCAGCAGGGCGGTGGCCGGAGGAAGAGGCCGCGCCATGAAGCCAGAACCCGCCGCGAAGCCGAGACTCCCGGTAATGGCAACGGGAGGAAGAGGCCGAGTGGCGGCGGCTCTACCAATCAAACACTGTGCCTGGTTTACCTCAGCTCAGCACGGGGACGTCTCTGCCAATCAAACGCCGCTGAGGTAAACCAGGCTTTTGAGTAGCAGAGCCGCCATCGCCGGGAGTCTCGGCTTCATGGCAGGTTCCGACTTCGCGGCGTGGGCCAGATTTAGGACCCAAGTGGGCCTGACCGGGCTCAGGGGCCTTAGTTTGCCGGCCCCTGTTCTAGGAGGTGGTGCTGCAGGCTTCAGTGGGAAGGAAGAACTGGTGAACGTTACCTTTTCTTTTCACCAGGCATGAGTTTTGACTTAATCAGGGTCCCTTCCATGAGCAGAAGCCCATAATGTCTGTAATTCCTGGGTTAACCTACATGTACATTTTATTTGGCATTACTCTTCTATGTTTTTAGCTTTTCCTATTTTATCTGCAAGCTGCCTTGAGTCTTGGTCTGGGGAAAAGGCAATTAATAAGCATTATATAAATATGCCTTCACCCCCGAAGGTGCACTTTTCCATTGTCTCCCGAGAAAGACAGATGCCAGCCATATAAATTCAATAATAAAATAATAATTACAGGGAATCAAAACCTTCTATTCTTCAAGCTTTTTTATTTAAAATTGTCTGTTTCAATATATTTAGTTTTATATATTAGTTTATTTTCATTGGAAGCATACAAGCAATTTCTGCAATGAGAGTATCTTTTCAATCAGAATGCATGAAGGAATCAAATATCATCTGCTCCGGGCCTTTATTGGGGTTTAAAAGTGCACATCTGTGAAATTTAATTATCTATGAAACCAGCCATGACACTCAAATTTATTGCATAAGGTGCTGTCCTTAGCTTACTACATAGGTACTCATTTGAAACATTTAGTATAGAATTGAGAACAAAGATGAATATATGAATCCATTCTTTCTATTGCTGCAGAAAGGTGTATTAATTTGCAAATAGAAATGTCTGCTTAAAGTTGCACACATGGGTTTTAGATTGTACGGACTAACCCCAATGCATTTAGGTCCCATTGATTTCGATGGTGTAAAATCAATCCCTTTCTCACAGAAATCAAATATGTCCTTTATATTTGGTGTGATTTATCTTGAAGAAAAGTAGTATGATAAGATCTACTTATCCAGAGATCCATGAAACTACTCCTGCGCTCCAAATGGTTTCGTGAAAAGCAGCGTTCCACACCCTATAGCAAACAGCTTTTGAAGGATGATTTGATAATGTGTGTAGAGTGGGATGTGCATGTCAGAATGCTGTTAAAAGAAACACCTATTCCATGCACATAATCTTATTGTCATTACTAGAGCTAAAGCAGCTATCTCGAATTTGGTCAATATTAGTGACATCAAATCAAAGCCTTTTTCATCCTAGATTTTTAACTGTGACAACACTGCTGTTTAACCCTCAACTCATGCTCTTGTCTTTGTTTTAATAACATCTGATTATATATGCCTCGTTTTTACTTTTTCACATGCTTGACCAAATCAGAAGTGGTCTCTTCATTTTGGACATTCATGGGTTTGGGGTGAAATGGTCATGAAGGCTTGACTAAACACAAGATGACAAGTCTCTAATATTGATTGACTTGGAGAGCTTTGGATGACTGGAGATTTTTCGGATGCCTCAGTGTGTCCTTAACTTGTAAATTTTGGAATGCAATATCTTTCGTAACACTATTCAGAGGGTTGGCTCCAGCATTCCAGCAGCATCTCCAACTGGATAAGGTGGGGAGGCATTTTTGCCAATTCCTCCCACCCTCCCACAGCCCCGTGGAAAGATGCTCTGGAGAGTGGGAGACACCCAAAAATTATCCCACCATGGGACATGGCACTGTGGGCTTCACGCGGAAGAGTGAACTCTAATGAGACTTTTTGCTGGATCTCACTTCCTTCCAAGATTTGAGGGAGCCCTTCTCTTTGTGGAAAGATAACTCTGGATCCAACCCAAAATGTACAAGTTTAAATGTAAATATTAAAGAACAGTTCTAAGTTTCTAAACAAAATTGCACTCAAGTAAGACAATCTGTTTCAGTATGAATTTCTTCCATACTTACACATTGGTCCAGCAGAAGTTGTTTGATCACAGAAATTAGAAAGTAACATGCTGGTACGGTATCTATTTCTTTCTTCTTTTTTTAAGGTTTCCACACTATTTCCATTCCAGTTTCCAATGGCCAGTATCCAAAGAACTGTGAAACTAGTTCTCATGACCATTGGGCTCCATGTCACACTTGCAAAATGTTTTTGAAACTGTATGAGGGTTTGCTCTTCAAAGTCAAAAGACAAATTCCCCTTGGGCTCATCGGAATAGCTTTTTAGATCCTAGTCCTAGATTCTTAACTGTGTGAAATCATACGGCCAAAGTGTGTATGTGTATTTATATATTTCTCTTTTTTACAGACTTCTATTCAGTTGCTTTAATCTGTTAGTGCCTGGGCAGCTTGCCCGCTTTGGCAGTTTTTGCTATCTGAACTCTTCCAGGCTTCATTAAACAACCTCTGTCAACCTGTTTTCCTGCACAAGAGAAATGCATTCCAATTTATTATTGTTTTTATAAATTATGTCTCTAGGGAGGTTTTAATTTTTATTTTCTTTAACTTAGAGCACCTCATTTGGGTAGGGAACTGGTCTGCAAAGAAAGCAAGAAAACATTTAAAGCTACAATAGCCATGAGCCAAGAATTTCCTCTAGGAATTGAATCGTAAGTCTCAAACTGTCCACTATAAAAGTTTGTGAAAGGGCATGTGATGAATCTAAAATACGCTGATATGTATAAAAGTTTGCTTGTTCCAAAGACAGCAGTATAATACGTTGTCATAGAATAAATGGGAAAACATGTTGCCTACCATAGGTTCACCTCTACAATGATCCAATTTTGTTGTAGTTTCTCCAATATTCTTAAATGTAAAGTTCTCAAATTTTATCCAAAGTCTCAAGTCCTCTGTATTCTGTTGTCAAATCTGAAAAGAAAAAAGAAAAGAAAAGAAATGTGTATGATTTATTCTGCATCTAAGAGCCAAAGAGCTTTCCATGTTTTGGCATCTTTTTCAAGTAGAAGAAAAATCTGGGGTGAAGGAGGTTGAACTTTGGCTAGTAGGATTGTGGGACAAGGAATAGCAATCGTAAGGGTAGGGTTGAAGTTATGGAAGTTAATGAACCCCTGTAAGAATGGGCACTGGAGGCCTTGTAAGCATCATGTTGGGTTCTGAATCCTTTCAGCAGTGTACCCATACTAGTACATTCACTGTACTTATGATCTGAATAAGTTAGCTGTTTACATCGATGCTGTGGAGGAGATGATGTGAAAAAAATGAATGAGAGATATTTGCAATAATTCAGGTGAATATATAGTGACTTGGAAAAGTCTGATTTTTGAAGTGTGGTGCTTTTCCAGATCTCTTATTATTTGTGTGCTCTGATGAGAAGTTTTCCAACATCTATAAAGAAAAGTTCCTAAACTGGAATTTTGGAAGATTCTTCCTGTTACGATTCAAAAGGAAGCTTGTTTTAAGCTTGAAGCTTTACTACTGGAGTTCTTAATAAGTTTTAGTTGAAATCCTGAGATGCAAAACTCACCTAACAGAAAATAAATGAGTGCCAAAACTCAGTTTTACCCAAAGGAGAAACAACCACGGAAATCCTCCTACCAAGTCATTTGAAGCTCGCTGCAGTTTGAATGCTCAGTTGTGACTGTCTCTGAGCTGCATTGGACCAAAGTCATATGAGACTATTTAGCTTAATCTTGCTTCACCTACATTGTGCTAACAAAATTGGTTCAGTGTAATTACTTGATTTGATTCAGTGGCCATGAACAATAGCATCTTTCCCTCGGCATGTGTCTTGACTCAGTTTGCAGTGATTTGCTGAGATGACATCTCTCTTTTTCTTACAGTGCACTGATTAGGAGTGTGTGGGTAAATCCTAAAGCTGCTAAGAGATGAAATTGTTACATGTGTGTGTTTTCCCCCCAGGTTATTGAATGTTTTAGAAGTAATTGCACCCTTCAAGCACTTTAACAAACTGCGGGAGTTTGTGCAGATGAAACTACCACCAGGTTTTCCTGTAAAGTTAGGTGAGCTGTCAGTTTGTATTTCATCAATTAAAAGTGACTGTCTGCCCTGCCAAGAGCATGGATTGTATTTAAAAGTCTTTTAATCTTTGTGGTGAGAAATGCAGTGGGCTGTCACTCAGGCTTTAGCAGGAAGATAGTCAGATCCTGGAGAGAAACTAGCATGTCATTTCATAGTGTACTAAGTGGAATGTACACAATAATAGAAAGTGAAGTTATTGCATGAGTAGCCAAAGTAGGCAACATAGGAAACACATTTAGCATTTGGAGATACAGTGTATATGGAAGGGAGATTAACCCCTTTCTGCATGCCCATAGTCTCTGATGAAAATCACTTGTTTTCTTCATAGTCTTATTTCAAAGCTAGTGAATTTTGGCCAATGAGAAGTGCAGCAATAGAGTAAGGCTGGAGACAGTCAGCATTTCGCAAGAGAGGCAAAAGTGGTTTAATATCTTAGGGCCTTGTCCCCTCTGATAAAGCAGGCTAGTAGGTTTCCCCAAATATATAAAAACCTGCAGAACTATTTATCCAAAATCCAAAAATGGGATAAATACACACCACAGGCAATGATTCCGTTTTCAAGACGTCAGCTCTCTTGAACAAAATTTGTCTGCCTGCTACCCAAAGTTTCTGCAGAAGCTTACTGGGTGTCATAGAAAACACAGAAGTCACACAGTCAGTGCCCAGGGATTTGCTGTGTTATGATGGTACAGAGTTAAACCGAGTTTGTCAGTGCTTTAACATTGTTGGGAGGCTAATATTGTGCTCTTTTCTTAACAAATGAGAACAGTGAGGAGTGCAAGTATTTGCTAGAAGTGTGAACAGAGTTGGACAATGAAGATTTAAAAAAATATATTTTCACTCTGCCCTTTAGGGCAAGCAATCTCAAGCTACTTTACAATAAGTTAAAATCAATTTACACATATCCCTCCAGAAAGTACCAGAACCACTGTAAATTGTGCCTCCAACCCCTCCTCTGACATGCTGTTCCAGACAGATTACCAGGAAGTTGAGCAAGTGGACTGCTGAATCCTTTTCTGCCACAGAAATGCCCCTTTCCATTGTGCATGGTGCCTTTTCTAATCATCCAATCCTTTGCTCTGTTCTTCCTAGATATACCTGTATTTCCAACCATCACAGCCACTGTGACTTTTCAGGAGTTTCGCTATGATGAGTTTGATGAATCAATCTTCACAATTCCTGATGACTACAAGGAGGACCCTAGCCGCTTTCCTGATCTCTAACTTAACTGGAAAGTTAGCAGTAAATAAAAAGAAAATACCAGCATGCCACAGGGAGACGGAGAGAGAGGATGCAGATAGCCCACAGACATCTGTCTAAAAGTGGGTGAAGTACGAAGGGACAGAACTCGCTAAAATGAATCCAGAAAGGGAACACACCGTGAATCTCAATCAGTTGTACCATATAGCAAGCATCCATCTAGTGTCTAAACGAAAGCTGGTCTCCTGCTGTGTCACATGCATTTATACATCCAGACCTGCAAGCATGATAGCCTGGCACCTCAGTAAGTCCCCCCTGCCCCCCCCCAAACCTACATAACAGCTATAAGGACTGTAATTTGTTCTTAATTTTTTTTTTTTTACGTTTCTCGGTAATAAAAGCACTCTTGGACCATTAGCATAAAGAACTAAAATGTCTTACCTGGCTATTAGCCCTTTAAAATACCCATCTTACTTAAGCTGCTCTTATAACCTTCCTTCAAGCTTTGTTTTCATATATTGTAAATTCTGTAATATTTGTTCAGTAAATTGAGCATATAGTAGAAGGAATTGATTTTCTGCAGACGAATGAACCAAATGGTAAGCATTTAAACAGTTTCATTCATTTACTGCAATACGTTTCAGAATTAGAGCCTTCACTCTGCAGGGAATAAGGTACCTCCTTTAGCACCTTAGTGCAATTCATTGTGGTGCTATTCATATCCTCTCCCCCGCCCCCTGCAACCTATCATTTCTCCAATGAAAGTTGTTACTCATCTTATATAAATCTGCAGATATCCCCTCTGCCTACCCTACCCAAGCTGGTCGGAAATGTCCTTGCTGTGTTCGTTGGAGAGCATTCTTGGAGATTATTAAACAGCCCACAGGTTGAATCGCTGACATTCTTTTGGGTTCCTCAGAGCCATAAAAGCTGCCCATCAAACCTACTAAACTTGTATTTGTTATCCAGTAGTATTTGGGAATATACTGAATATATTACTACAATAATCTTGGTTTACGCTTTCATTTCCCAAAGTGCAAACCTAGATGTGAATAGGGATTGCAATAGATTGGGGGGGTGGGGAGTACAAAAATGAAAGTACAATAATAATTAAAGTATTTCCAGCATGGGTAGCTACAGAAAGAAGAATGTTCGCCTTTATTTAGAAGGGGTTTTTTTTTTTAATAAAAAAAATTAGAATCTTCATATGGTTCCACTGTATGAAACTTGAAGATAAACTAACCTTTTTGCTCTACTGGAAAGAATGTGTCCAGAATTGTCAGTACTATGTTCATTTGTATTCCAAGGCTTATTAGCTTCCAGTGATGTGTAAATGTACAGAAATGTAAATATTTTCAAAGGTATATTCTTTGTGCAGTCTAGTCATTTTTTCTTCTTTTTTTGGAAACTGCTCAAGTCACTTTCAGACTTAAGCCACCATGCTAGTTAACACACCCAGTGCTGGTGATAACTTGGAATGTCAAATGGGCTGAGTTGAGTCACAGTGCGCAGTGAAACCAGACTCATGAGCCACATAAGCTTTGCCAGGAAAAAGGTTTCAAGCATATTCCCACGTCCCATAGCTTTGTAATTTTGCAGAGGAAACTCATGAGAGAAAAAATCTTCATGACCTAAAATAGGAGCCCAAATGTTGGGCCCAATTCCACAAATACTATAAATTTGTTTAAAGCTTCAATCCTGAGTGATGTTGACAGTGAAGACTGACAGTTCTGTGTGAGCACAGTCTGTTGGCTTAGTATATCGTTGTAGCTGCCATATTGTGGAAAGTACCATTTCACTACCAGTATCCACTGTCAGAGGATATTGTCTGCCTGTAAATAGAAAATGAACTTTGAAGGCAGAGCTGTTTTGTCAATATTTTTTTATATTAAAAAAATCATGGTGTTTCCCCTGCCAGATAATTTCTGTAGGAGACATTGGATTTGAAGGTGCTTGACACTTCATGTTACCTATCCTGGGAGTATTTCATAAAACAACTGAAATGCTTAAATGGATATTTACAATGCTGTTCTCACACGAATGGTGTGTGGTATGGGCTTGATAGGTGATGGCCACTAAACTGTGGAAATATGCAATTGGTCATCTCCTACATATGTAAAATTACTGGATAAATAATGCCAAAGTTGTTTTTCATCGAGCTCTACAAAAATATATAGTAGTCCATGAACTGTCAGACTAATGTCTAGCAAGTGGGTCTCCTTTCATGGTAACAAAAAACAATGAACTTTGTGCTATTCAAGTCACAACCTTGTCCTTCTGTGAAGAAGGGCTTAGACTGGGTGAAGGTGCTGCACCATTTTGGAGGACAGAAGTGATTTTGGAGCAATGTTATTCTGTTACACCCCTACTTTAAAGATTTCAGTTTATGTTGTATTTCATCCCATTAAAAAAAATTGTAGCTACATAAAGGGAGTTTAGTTTTGTTCCAGTAGTGGATTTTCAGGAAAAAGCAGCGCCCATTGTTGCTGGTCCCAGTCTGGCAAAACAGATGCATATACCAGCAGATCTCTGGTATGCATCAAGCTCCTGGTATGTCAATTCAGGTAGTTTAGCCACCCATGCAATAGGAATGTTGTACATTGACTCTGGAAAAAGAAACCTCAGTAAAGGGAGCTCCATGCCCACAGTAATATTCCCAAGAGTTTACCGCTGGATTAGGAAGTCTTGGATCTGATACTTGGTAATTAAAGAAGAGTAGACATAAATGAATCAAAATTATTTAGCACTTAGTAGTTAAGCACTTATATTTTCTGACATAGCAATGTCACAGCTAGGAACTTCAGTTTTGGGCATTATTACTGTGTCCTGGAGAACATTTGAAACTTTCTCAAGGATTTTTTTTATCTCACAAGGGTATTGGGAAAGCGGGGTGGGGGGGTGCATTGTGAAGCAGCATTCATGCAAACTGTGCTAAAGTATTGCAATAGAAGAACCAGAAAGAGGCCAGGTTATAGGTTAAGTGCCTCTTGCATGCTTATAGGTCATTGTTGGATATAACATCTTTGGGGAGCAAGAGTGTAAAGGAAGTAGCATTCTAAATATTTTATACTGATGCAAAAGTATACATGAACTTGACTTTTCTTTGAGGCTTCTGAAACTTCTCTGAGGTACCGTATGCCCTCTGAGAAACCAAGCAAAGTGTATTGGTAGGCATAAATATGGAATCCTTTTAAAAAGAAACCCCTGAACTCTTCCTTAACCAAACACAGTTTTACTGGTCTTCCAAATTATTGCTTTAACTTGTGGCAAAGGGAATAGTTTTTCTTTCCAAGCAGCTGATGTTTGTCTCCTTATTTAAGTTTTAAACTGCAATTGATGGATACCTAGCAATTTTTATCAGATAGTACAACTGTGGATATAAATCTGTGCTGGAAACCTACCTTAAGTTGAAGCATAATATATTCAAAAAGTTCATTTTTAAATATATACTTGTTGATTTTGATTCATTAAAAGTTAATTACATTATTTAAACTTTATTAACAAACTTCCTATAATGCTGCAATTTTTCTTTTGACAGTTTATAATTGTGAAAACCTAATGTCATTTTTTTTGTATATTTCATGTGTTCTTTGTCTAATCTAAACTCACCTTCACTAATAGGGTTTTTGGTTGTACCACTTAGAATAAAGACCAAAAGATGCTGTTGATGAGATGAGACTGAACATATGGACATTTTCAGAAATCTATATTCTACCATGTGTGGACACTTCCTACTTATTAGAGGAAGGCTAAAGAAAAAGGATGTTACAGTGTATCACTTTCACAAGGACATTTTATTGGTCAATTTTTCAATAAAATCCTCAATTTTCAGTGCATCTTTGTGGTTTTCAGTCTCTAACTTTATGGGGTGAGCCTTATACTTGTCAAGATGAAATCAGCTGAGCAGTACAGCTGAGACTCTATTGACACGGAGTCTTTCCTTTTGAGACTAGTCAAGGAGAGACTTTGTAAAGGGGAGTGAGCTTCCCCCCCCCTCAGCAGAGTTCTACTCAAGACGACAGCTTCAAAAATGGGTACAAAAACTATCTTTTGGCACAGAACGTGGGAGCCAAGGAAATTCAAATCACACAACCAACCAATTCATTTCAACAAGATATCCTCAGCAGACCTACGAAGTAAAAGATCCCTCCGAAACATTCCCCTAGATGCAAAATGCTCGTTTGTGAACAGTAGCAGATTGCTCAGTTCATGGTGCTGCCTCCCAAGCTCACAGCACATATGTGGAGGCCCTATTTGGTAAGTGGTAGTATCTCCACATACCATCTACCTGGCTAAAAGTTGATCGGTGATGGCCACCCTTTTCACATTGCCCAAGGTGACAAGCCGCACACACTAGGACCTCCCTCACACGGCACCTGTGTGGAGTGGTGCTGGATTAGCCCCTACCATGTGTTTCAGGAGATTGTATCATAACTGCTGTCATAACTTGAGGTCATGGTTTGTATGGGATTGAAAGTCAGCTTTGACCTAGACCAGAACATTTTGATTCTCGGGAAACACCAAAAAATGACTGTTTTGCAGACAACTTTCCTCAGGATGCACCAGCTTCAGGAATGCTGCATCAGTGCGCATGCTGCTTTACAGAACAGAAGTACAGTCAGTCTACATCTGGGCCACACTTATTTCTATATGCAGGTTTTGAGTCACTTGCTTTTTTTATTAATGCATTTTTCACAAGTTTGCGAAGGGGCCAAAATAGACGTTAAAACAATTAATCATATTTTCATATCTAAATAAATAAAGGCATTGGAGACCCAATGACTCAAGCTGGAGACTTAAGTGGAGACCCAAGCTGTTTGACACAGAAAAGAAGCAGTTTCCACCCTTAACAGCTGTGTGTTTTGTGTGCACGCAGTTTGGGGAAAATGTTATGGCTCTCCTCTCTGCATTCCTAGGCTAGTTTCCCATCATATACCGGTAGCTATTTTTCAAAAAGCAAAACTTGGGAAGGTATGAAACTACAATCACATTTAATGCATCATCTAGTTTGGCCCTTAGGAACGCCAAAACAGTTTCAATTTACTTTGAGACCTCAGCATAAATGGATTGCTTTTGAATTGCTTTGTATAGTCACAAATAACCACAACAATTAACCGAGACTTCTAGCACATACTCATCAGTGGAGCTATCTAAAGACAAGAGCGCTTCATTATCTTCTGAGCGTTAACATTTTTTTCTAGGAAAAAAAAAGGCTGGGAGACATTCTTTATATACTTCACTATATTGAGAAAATACCTCACAGTTATTTAGAAATCGTTACATATCCATAAATTCTAAGAAGTTATTCTAAATAGCAATTTTCACTGTAAAACACCTGTGGAAAAATGTCATTTTCATATGCTACTTGTGTTAAATTTATAAAATTCAAACAAATAATGTAGGTCAGGCATGGCTAACCTGTGACTCTCCACATGATGTTGGACTACAATTTCCATCATCCTAACCACCAGCCATACTGCTGGGAGTTGATGAGAGTGCAACAGCATTTAGAGGGCCACAGGTTACCCACCTGATATGGTTACTAACATGTAACTTCTATCAGCCTTCATTGGTTATTAGAGCAAGTTTTCTTTGACAGATTGGCATTCAGAATGAATGGCACTTGGATGTTACCTTATCTCCCCCCTTTTTAAAAATAGAAATACAGGTCAGGGAGTTGACATTCCAGTGATAACGAAAGCTTTAGACTACAGTACATTGTATATTTCCTCTTTTAAGGGCTTGCTATTATAACACTTTTTTTGTTCTCCCATTCCCAAAGTAATGTGGGAAATGCCTGGAAGCAGAGTTATGCATCAGCTTATGCCTGGTCCTAAATGGAAATGTGAATAGGAGACAAGTGAGGTAATGCCATACAAGTCAATAGCATAAATAGATACATGTACACTGTAGTACAAATACAAGTGTATATTTAAGGGTTTTATTATCAAAGTCTTGTAAAACAATTTCAGAAACTGTACATCAACATGGCACAGACTGTAGCCTACTTTTGTTTTTACCAGCACAAAAGTAAATGCTCCAAAAACGTCCAGAACTAAAAGAGGTTGCCCAACTACTTTGCATAATAACAGGAAATCACTGTGTGCAAAAGGTTACTACTTCAGTGACTGTAACACAAATTTATTAGTTTATACAACTTGCAATCAAGTACATTATCAAGTAGACTTGTTTTAAAATCATCATGAAGTTCAATTTTTTTAAATGCACTATCCTTTTTTGCAGGGTTTTTACACATACAAACAAAATGAAATAAACGCAGGTTAAGAAGAACTACACAAGGTTCACTCCCTCCTGTCTTACAGAAGTTTTGCATTACTATCTCAAGAAGTCCAAGTTGTCAAAAATCAAACACACCACCTGAGAAGGATTTAGACTCGAAGTTCACCTGACATTGGGCATCAAAAAAGGCTAGTGCATTTCAACCTTGTCAAAGCCAAACAAATCCACAACAAAAAGATTTAGCCACAAGGCTAAAAAGGTTATCTATCTCTATCAGAACGTTTGTTTCCAGATGAAGCTAATGTTAGTTTCTTTGTCTACATTTAAGACCCTTAGTAGATCCACCATGTTGTAGGAGATGAGGATGTTCTTGCCACAGTTAACATGCAGCCAGTGCATTCCCTATTTTGCTCTATTACCGCAAATGAATCAAACTCTAGAAACACTATTGTAGGTGAGCTGGTTTACTAAAAAGATCATACAACACAAACAGTCCATGCCTGCCAAAGATGCATGCAGCTTTTTGCTCAAAAATGAAAAAAGCAGCACCAAGTTTAGTAAGAACTGCTGGGCTACTCAATTCAGTTTGGCCAATAACAAGAATGGAAACCCAGACATCACTTTCTCTAAAGCTTTTGATGTAATTATTTAATATCAGGAGCTTTACAACCAGTTATAGTTACAGCTGTGTACATCTAGCTTAAAAGGTTAAACAAGTACAGCATAAAGGAATCACACAGGAATGACACTGATGCATGTCGGCAACTGTTTTCACTGCCAAGGCAATATTCAGTCACTCATATCCATATCCTCTTCATGATGATCATCCCCATTGACTTTGGACTCCCTTGTTGCATCTCCGCTCCCTTTTTCGGCTGGTGACTCCCTATGTTTTGGGGAAGTAGAATCTGCTGCCTTCTCCTCCTTTTTCTCTTTTTCACTATCATAGCCTTGTTCTTCTTCATCATAATCCCTTGTGACCTGCTTTGCCAAGATAAAACACAAAGCAAAATATGTAAGATATGCTTAAAGGCTCTTGGGATTCTAGGATTAAGTAGGGCATCGCACAAACAGACAAAATAGATTTTTAAAGCATACTTTGACATCCTTGTCACTCTCTGACTTTCTCTCTCGATCCTTCTCTTTGTCTTTACTCTTTTTCTTCTTGCTTGTTGACCTCTCACGTTCATCCCTGGTTCTCTCCTTGTCTTTATCCTTTTTCTTCTCTTTTTTGTGCCTAAGGCAGTAAGATAATTCAAGAAACTGAGAAATATAGGCATTTTATAGGATCAGCAAAATATTTCAGTTCTACTCCCCCCCCCCTTCAAGTAGCCAGAAGCCAAATCTGAACATAAGCTATGGTTATGGCAAGCTGTACAAAACTGGTTCTGCCGAGAGGTGAGATTACTATGGACTATGTTGGTAATATTCAGATTCAAGCTAAGAAATTTACTCTTGCCTATAATTCTATAAAAGCTAGTTTACTGAAAACCATCCAAACAATTCCACTCACCTTAGAAGTATATAAAATTATTCACACAAAAATATCAACCGTATTGGCTACAAGCACTAAAATGAATGTAACAAGCCCTCCTATCAATCTGATTTTAGTTTTTAAAATACCCTCTCAGCCCAGAATTTTAAACTATTATATGTTTTGGAAAGGGATTTGTCTGTTCGTCTGTTCTCTATAGGTGCAGTTGCCTCTTGAGATATCATTGCCAAACATGCCACAAGGGTTCACAAAGTGGGGATAGTGATCTTTGTAAATGATTGGATGCTGGCTGACATTTTTAATCAAGTCAGCAGAGAGAAATGTCACTTTGGAATGACTTCTTCAATTTTTGGCACAGGTTTGGTTGCTTCTCACAGTATCATCACCAAACTTAGCATGAGGGTTCCTTCGGCGGGACAGCAGACTTTGTTGCTACTTGGCACCACTGTGAATCAAGGTGGTGGACTGAAACATCACTTTAGTGTGACTTTGGCCATTTTGACATAGCTTCGGCCATGTCTCAAAATACCATTACCAGAATCACCACAAGGGTTCTGGGCGCCATTCTTAATCAAGATGGCAGACTAAGAAATTATTTCACCCAATTTTGGGTGTGATAGGTCCAACTCATAAACTACACTGTTCCTTTCAAAAACACAGTATCCCCCCCCCAAAAAAATCACAGGCAGCATCAGGCACTAGCCGCTAATTACGTAACCATAAAGCAGGACAACAATGGAGACACTAAATAAACCAAGATGTGAACAGATATAAAAAAGAGGAAATTCTAGAACTTACATGGTCACTACTTTTGACATGATGTTATATAGCAAAGAACATTTATAAAAATAACATCATAAAATCTATAATCCTTTTAACATATCCCAGTATATGCCATTATTTGCTCAAATGGCCACAGTCATGGTAATTTAAGTACACTTATTAACAAAATAACACGCTCCAAGGATTTCCTTGCAACAAGAACTGCAACAATGAGACAACTGCCTTCTCACTCTCCTTCCCAAAGCAGAAGTCCAGAGTTTTATGGATTTGTTAAACAAACAAACCTTTTTGGTGAAGGAGACCTGGACGGCTTTCTCTTGGGAGATCTGGGCTTTTTAGGTGACCTAGATCCACTTCTGCTTCTTCTGCGTCGTCTTTCTCTGTAATTAATAACAGAAGTCAAGATGCCTTCAAATAAACATCTCCATTGTTTTTTTAGTATCACTTTAACAT
Source organism: Darevskia mixta (assembly GCA_034641385.1). NCBI lineage: Eukaryota > Metazoa > Chordata > Lepidosauria > Squamata > Lacertidae > Darevskia > Darevskia mixta. Next base: position 13,505,716 of record JAWWNH010000029.1, read on the forward strand.
TCCCATCATACCCATGTTGTCTATACAGAACCAGGAGGGTCTTGAAGAGGGAGGCGCAAGCAACGACTTCTGTGCAAGAGAAGTCTCAGGTTGCGTGTGTGTACTCCGTCAAATGAGGCTACATAAGCCTGGGGGGAGGGCGCATGGTCCCGCTGTTGCTTCAACTGCTCCACTGGGGCACAAACATGGGAAAGTTAATGCCAGCTACGTAAACACTATAAGTGTTTGTATGCTTCTGGTGCACCTTAGGAGCTGCTGTAAGTGCGAGCTTTTGTCAATAAAGAATTAACTATTGCCTTCCTTGGTTGGGTGTGTCGAGGACAGCTAACCTTTGGACGGGCTTTTCGGGGAGAAAGTATGGGGTGAGGAAGGTAAGGTAAAGATCTCTCACATCAGCTTGCTTTCTGCTCATGCAGTGTCAGATAGAACCCTATGGCTTTGTTGCTCCTTAGAAATGGAAAGTAAAAAGGGGCTATGTGTATAGGAAAGAGCAACCTCCCTACCTACAGTTCAGACTGCAAGATGCCTGCATGAAATGGGTCTGCTGGCTCTCAAAACAGGAAAAACTTACATAAATGAACTCATTTTGTTTGTTTTACATCATCTTTGTAACGTGAAGCCCTGTAGTTCAAAGAAAATGCTTTTCTTTGATATTATATAACCCTCTTTTGGTCAGTCCCATGCATCAGGATATGCACAATTACTTTTGCAAAGTAAATACAAGATTATAGATTATATGGCACCTGCTTGTGCTTCTGGATCGTCTGGCTGTGCTGTAACTCTTTGGTGGAGTTTTAGACCGTTTCTTCTCTTTCTCTTCTTTCTTTTTGTCTCTAAAAAAACAATTAGATAAAAAAGGTACAAGCAGATTAGCTCTGTCACTGTTCTTGCATAATGAATTTATCAAACTCCTGTAGCTATAGCTCTGACTTTCTAACAGCCAAGATTGTAATTCTGATACTTTTTGTATTGAAGGATGTACTAAGTTTCTAGGGATTACCTGGGTTTGGATGTGCTCCGAGACCTTCTAACACGCTCTCTGGAATGTGACCTCCGTCGCCGAGGACTTTTAGATCGTCTCCTGCTTCTTGATTTTGAGTGAGATCGTCTCCTTGATCGGCTTCTTGACCGTCTATTGAACAGAACAATATTTAATATTCATCTTACTGTATTGTACTGTACTTTACTTACTGTGATTGAGTTGTCCCATAACCAAGTTCTTAATTTATCTCAATGAAGTTGACCTTAAAAGTTACCTTAAAAGTTAGAAAAGTTACCTTCACAATAATTGTGCCCATCTTTTGATGCAACTCTTTCCAGCACCAACCATGCTAAATTGTTAGTTTTAATATTCAACAAATGCAGCTTAATATGTTGAACCAAGGATATAATCAGGGTTTGAGAACATATTCTATGCAACATAATTTTACCCATAACTTGGTAAAAGTTTGCCCTTTTACTCACTTTCAAATTCTAGATAAACAAAACTATTTTCTATTGTCATATATTTACAAAGGAGCATAACAAGATAAATATCCTAAAGCACTTTGATTTTGGACTGTAAATGATCCCATCTCACTAAATTTTACCTGTGTCTAGAAGAAGATGGAGTTCTCCTCCTTCTTGAACGTGATCTGGATCTTGAATGCCTTCTCTTGTCATCTTTTTTATCTGGAATTAAAATATTAAAAAGTTGGAATCCTTTCATTATCATATGACATCTACCAAATGTTTGGCTGCCCACCTTCTGGGGCACTCTGTACAAAAAGCTGAAAGTGAATGTTTTTTTTTTTTTTTTTACTCAAGAGAGAAAAACCATCAATTCCTACATCTGAATTCTTTAACACAACCATTCTATGCAAGTTTACATTCATTAAGACATGAGGAACTTTCAAGAGATTTTCTTAAAAGGCAAAGTGCCTAAAATCTACAAGCAGGCCAAAGTTTTGTTCAACGCTGAGAAGATCTTAAGAGCTGCCCTGCTGGATCACATCAAAGGTTTATTTAGCGCAGGATCCCATCTTTTGCAGAAGTCTATTTGCTTCCTATGAGAAGCCCATAAGCAGGGCATGTGAACAAAAGGTTTCCTGGTGGTGTTACTTAGCAAGTGGTATTTTCAGGAGCATACTGCTGCTGATCTAGGAAGTAGTATACATCCATCATGACAAGTAGCCACTGATATCCTTATCCTCCATGAATTTATCTATTTGCCCTTTAAAGCCCTCTAAGTTAGTAGCTAGCCATCACCACGTGTGAAGTACCGCCTTTTGTCAGTCCTGAATCTCCCAGCATTCAGTTTTGCTGGATGACTCCACAATGAAGAAGAAAACTCTACTTCAGGCATAAATGTTATACACCTCTATCACATTCTTCCTTATTCATCGTTTTTGCTAAACCAGATACTGGTAGCTCCATACATCATATTTCTTTGTAGAAGAACTGCCCATTTTGAGGGGCATCAAGTTTTTCTGCTCTATTATATCCTTTTTTGAGCCTAGGGCTGCACAGTCTTCCAAATGTGGTCACGCCAGAGATGTATGAAATCATTATGGTCTCTGCTGTTTCTTTTTCTAAACGCTTTCCTAACACAGAATTTGCCTTTCACAACTGTTGCATGCTGAGTTGATCTTTTTCATGGAGCTACTCACCACAACTACATAATATCTTTTCAGGTCAGCCATTGCCAGTTCAGAACCCATCAGCGTATGGACAAAGATAGCACCAATTCGCCTCACTTTATACTTTCTTCCACTGAACAGCATTTGACAATTCATTGCCCATTCATTGACATTGGATAGATCTCTTGGAGCTCTTCTCAATCCCATGTCCCCATTTTTACCATCCTGCATATTTTGATGTCACTGGCATTCTAACAACAAGTAGTTTTTGTAATGTAAGAAAGACAGTCAAGATCAGTTTACCTGGCTCTATAGCAGCAGAAATCAGGGATTGTGCTTCTCGTACTCGTTTCATGGCTTCTTCTATTTCTTTACTGGAGGTATCTGTTTTCAGACTTGGTGAAACGAGACCTGCAGCTACATGGTTCAGCCTAGAAACCAAAAAATATATCATTTATTTTTACTCCCTTCTTTTAAAAATGATAACAAAGGAACTGACAGATGATTAATAAAACAGGAGTCCCCACCCATAGGCTCATAACAGACACAACACAAAAGGAAAAAGTGATGGTAAGAAATGTGATGGCTCAAATCAAACATGGGCACCAACTCATTGTATGCAGTTGGGATTAAAATCATGGCGGGAGAGAAAAAACCAAAGGAAGAGAAGCATCTTAGTAGAACCAATAAGAGTGGTCCTGCTCCCCATCTCTGTTTATCCAAAACTGTATGAATAGGTAGCTAGTACATATATTCAACTCAATTGACCAAAAATACAAAATCAAAACTTCAATATAACCATTAAAAGCAAAAAGACAAGTTAAGAACTGGCAATGTAATAGGCCTTGGAGAAGCAACAGCATTAAAAAAATGTTGCTTCCTCTGTAATAAAAGATGTTGGTTTCCACAATAAAAATACTCTAGAGGCTCTCTACAAACTGACCTCAGATTCCTATGAGCATGGATTACACTGCTAATGGTTTATCATGAATGCCAACACAGCTCCCAATTTGCTCCTCTCTCCTGTAGTGTGAGTGGAACAGCAAAGCGTGATCCCTGGGCTTAGTGCTACATCTGAACTGAGAATCATGGTTTGCTTCACCCAAATAAACCATGATCCTTTATTTGGATGTAATGCTAAACACCAGGGATTATGGTTTGCTGCTCCCACTCACGACTGCGGGAGAAGCAGAGGGAAAATCCTATGTACACAGCAAACCATTAACTATGGTTTATCATGATGTGCATGCACTGCCATTCTCCAGGTGTGTTTTACTCTCTTTTTATATTTTACACTGCTTCAATGGCTTTAAGCTTATGAAGTGTCCTATAAATTTATTTTATAATATGATACAGTTTAAACATCAAAATTCAAACTTACTTTGGATCCACTGTGCTCATAAGCTTTAGTAGTTGATCTGCTGCAAGAGACTGTAAAGAAAATTAATCAAAAATTGCCTTTAACATTGAAAGAAGTTGAAAATTTGCAGAAGGGAAGGAAAGAAGATCCAAACAGCCCCTAAATCTAACCCAAATGAGCAGACATTTGCAGATTAAAGAAGCAAATATGCAAAAAACAAAATAAAGAAATAAAAATAAAAATCTCTGTCTCATGAAAGTAGTCACCTAATGTTCTCTGATAGGGTCGTACTGTTCCAGGCAAAGAACAGCAATTTTCTTTCTGACCTGTAGTGGTTAATGTCAGCACTTAATTCTCAACTGCATTGATTGAGAGCATCCAGTTTGCTGAAGAACTGGTCTTTATTTTACTGTTTGTTTAAAATGCCAAGGGTTTAACAGTTAAGCTGTTGAGTAAAAAGAGTAAGGCTAAACTTGTGCTATGTTTGTAGCAATTGTTTTGTAACCATTAATGGTACTTTAATCTAATTGAGAGATGTGGTTCTTGTCAGTAATGTTAGATTTTAAAGTTGCAATGCACATTTAATTCTCAATTGTGTCTATGGTTTTATTTTACAAGTTAAATTGTATATTAAGCTTGAATACGGGTCAAAAGTTCTTATCTAGCTAGTCTCCAAGATGGATAGTTGCTTAGAAGTTGTGTTACCCGCAAGTGTGAACTCCAATGGTGGATAACTATGGGCTTTTAAAGTCAGCCAATGCAACATAATCCTATTCTGTTTAGTGTGAAGTCAATTGCACTGAGTTTACTGAGACTCACACTTTAGAAATTTTGCTCTGGATTACAAGTTTTCTATATAACCTTTATAATAGATAGGTATGCGACTCTAAAGATTCCAGCAATTTTCATCTGCAAAATTTTTTATGGTAAGCAAATCTAATCAAATCTAGCCACACTAGGAAATAGGATAGTGGGGGTCAATTGACCATAGATATAAATATAGAGCTTGCCTGCGTGATGCCCTGTTTGAGTAGAGAGAACCCCTAAAGAGAATGAGTAAGAGTTCATAATACAGAATATGCCGATGAAGTAACAATAACTAACTGTTGCAAAACTTTGGCTTTCAGGACAGGCCACATGAATACGCTTTTAAACACACAATCCATTTCATTTATTTAAGAAAAATTCAATCAAACAAATCTTTTAAAGCAAAATAAAATATATACAACAAGAAGCTCTGCCAGTGGGTAGTGCTACCCTGTGTTTTATATATCAAATGGGTCATATGAACATGAGTAATGATAAAGACTAAAGTTTCACCAAATGTTTTGTACGGATTGAGCTTTATAGGCCCTGATCCATTACTGGACTGAGATAAAGATTTAACAAATCAACTGCTTCATCTGAATTATATGAAATGAAGGGAAAGTGTTGGGTATCAATGACACTGTATCTCAAATCTTGCATTTTCATGAGGTTAAAAAGCACAGCTTGAACCCTGCAGGACTAAACAAATGTAAATTCCATGGAGTCTCTAAACAAATGGGGCTTGAGGAGATAGCTACAAATCTATAAAAATAATAGAAAGACTAATTATTGTAATTTTTATACTGGAGGTGTAATGCTTGATGTAAAATCATGTTTAACTCATTGCTGAATGTTCTTGGTTAAGTATCAGTTTCATTAAATTCTAGATCAAAGCAGAAGGGAGGTCAGTTGGTGGTATGGGATTCCGTTGCTGTGCTGTTGTATTGGGAGGGGAATAGTGTTTGTATGAGGTACGTTTTTCTTTACATTGCAATGTAGTCGAAGCAAAATTCCAAGTATGATTGGTACTTGGCCAATAAATTATTCCTTATTCCTTATATAGTGTCCAAAGCAGTATATAGTAGAGCCTAAACAAATAAAAAATGCTTCAAAATCAATATGGAATGTTTCTTTAGATTTGAAATTGAGATTGATCCAGCAACAATTAATATTCCAGGTATGCTGCACTCCACAACATCTGTAAAAGAAGGCACTGTCTATTACAGATAATGCTGGATGGAAGTGTAATGCTGAAAATACCTCATTGAGACATATGGTATGAACTTCTCCAGTGGTCTGAAGTCCATATCAATTTTGTAGTGGCAAAATACTTTTATATTTGCAGATGCTCATGCACTTTGAAATTATATTCCCACAGTACAGAAATTAAAGGCACAACCAAAAAATGGATACTGCGAGCCCTTAGTTGCTGAAAGACTTATACGGCAAGCCTTAAAGGATAAACACCTGCTATCTGCATGCAATGGTCTGAGGACCTCGCTGCCCTGGCTATATCTGAACATTTGTCTTACAGACACCAATTTCGTGTGGATACCTATTTGGATTATTGACACAAGATGGCTGTACTGATGGCTACTGTACCCTTAAGGTGCACTGATGGTGGTATACATTAATAATATTTTTTCATTTTCAAAAAATTATGTTTATAATTCTTTTACCCCCCCCCCCGTTAAATTAACAAATTAAAATAAACTTATGTGAATGTAACACAAGCAATATACCTGCGAGTTTAAATTTGCTCCAGGAAGCCCTAGAGCAGCCAGGGCTGGGTCAAGAGTTGGAGCTCCTAAAGCAGCCAAGGGAACAGCACCAATCTATAATAAAGAGAATCAATAGAAGTAGACAGCATATTATACTAGAATATACAATCAAGAAAACAGCTTCCACCATCTGCACAAGGCAAGGAATAGTTTTGAACAGTTCTGCATAACGTTCCAAGTACTGCTGTAAAATGACTTGCAGTACATTAATATGAAGCAACATAGGAAGCTGACTTATGCAGGGGTAAGACTACTATAATTCTAACCTAGCATTTTCTACGCTAAATCATAGCAGCTCTCCAGCATACGAAAAAGTATTTCCTGTTATCTGCTACCTGAATAGTGATTCTGGGGATTGAATTTGAGCTTTCTGCAAAGCATATATACTATCACTCCCTGCTATCTAGCATGTGTGTCTTAGCTAGGAATGCAAAGTTCGATTAATTAACCCAATTAATTGATTTAAGATTTTCAAATTACCGGTAGTCAAGTCCCTGATTAACTTTAGAAATTAATGTTCTGACATTTCCCTCCCCTCCAATCCACAGGTGATAGAAGGAAAGATGCATGCATGCGACTCATAACTCTTGTACACTGGTGCAATTTCTAGTCTTCACCTCACCTGTTGAAATTGTTGTCTTTGAAAGGAAAGAGGACGAGTAAACCACCCTGCCACCAAGGCAAAGTGTCACAATGTGCACTTTCAAACAGACTAATTGTCTGTATCATTGGGACTTACTTCCAAGTAACCTGATCCAGAAAACATGCTCTGCTTCTTAAGAACTACTGATCTATGCAGGTGCAAATTTAATCAATTGATTAGCTAACAGCAACTTGTACAATTAAAGAAAGGCGCTGCGGGTTAAACCACAGAGCCTAGGGATTGCCAATCAGAAGGTCAGCGGTTCGAATCCCTGCAACGGGGTGAGCTCTCGTTGCTTGGTCCCTGCTCCTGCCAACCTAGCAGTTCGAAAGCACGTCAAAGTGCAAGTAGATAAATAGGTACCACTCCGGCGGGAAGGTAAATGGCGTTTCCGTGAGCTGCTCTGGTTTGCCAGAAGCGGCTTAGTACGCCGGCTCCCTTGGCCAATAATGCGATATGAGCGCCGCAACTCCAGTCGGTCACGACTGGACCTAATGGTCAGGGGTCCCTTTATCTTTAATCACTTACTCAGGTGACAGTCCTAGTTCATGGATGTCTAACCAACAGCACGCTAACAAGTTTAAAATAAGTTTAAGAGGCAGCTGTGATTAAGTTGCTGGGTTTTGTGGCATTCTAGCCTGCAACAGGCCGTACTACCATATGGCAAGCCTATGCTCAATGCCGGCCTTGCTACTAAAACTACTTGTACACTTTTAACAAGATCCCATTATGGACAGGATCTAGCGCTACTAAACCTATTGACTACAGACCTATTTTAGGGGGTTCATCCAAGAAAACATGGGCAGGACTAGATTGACCCTTGGAAGCCCCAAGAAAGCAGTTTCCTGAAACCTACCAGCAGAGGTTTCTTCTGTACAGCTTTGATGAAAATTTCTACAGTTAGCTTTTAGAATACTCCTCTACTGGGACTTCTGAAGCTAGAGAGCTTTTTTCATTAACTCCAGCCTCCACAGTACAGTCCTAGTCCAGAGAAAGTATTGTGGAGGCTGTGTGAGAAATAAGAATAGCATTACCAGTATCACACTGTGTGTTAGTGTGACAGTTCTTGTTGCATGCCTGAAAACTGTATTTCTTCAACCTACAAGCTGATGCAGTTGTTATGTAGCCAGCTAATCCTCTCAACTAACTGCTCATGAAGAAGCACTGTTATACTGGAAGTGGGGACACCCCAGAAGACTGCAAAAGTCACTTCTGCAACTACAAAAACTGCTAGTCTCCCCACCCCTGGCATGTCTTCCCACTTTATATTTTAATGAATAAATGGGACATCTTTCAAAGCATAACCATGAATCAAGTTTCTAACCAGAGAGGTTTTTAAAGCAAGAGGCATGGTTATGTGGATTCTTACCTGCTACAATCCTGTTATACATTTTTTCTAATTGTTTTGGTGCAATGGGTGTTATCTCAGAAAATACAGATATATGCAGTTGTACATTCTAGTATACATCTCGTAAGATGTATACTTACCTGAGAAAGTGGGTTGGGTGTAGGCAGGAGTCCACCCCCCGGCAGAAGACCTGCCACAGCGTTAGCTGGTGCCAGGAGAGACAAAGCCTTTGTCTCATCAGGAATAACTCCTGCAGAGAGACAGCTTTGCATTAGAAGACACTCATCACTGATTTTTTAAAAAAACCACACACACAAATACACCCAGAAAATGTCTCCCTGAAACACCACCTGAGTTTGCTGCAAGTATTATGTTGGCTATAATACAATGTTTGATCTCTTAATAATTTATCATTAATTTGTATGCCAGAATGAAACTTCAATGTGTGAAAATTTGACTGTTCCTTTTTCTCTACAAAAGGTTAAGTTCTAGAATAAAAAAATAGCACAATACACACTACTTGTTTGTTAACACTGCCAAGATTTCATCACCTGTACTCGATTTTTAAGTCATGAACCAAACGTAAGCAAGCACAGTCGGTTCTCCAGGGGTGTGCTCTCAACTTTCAAAAGCTGTTTTATGAACAACGACTCGTGTCGGCTGCTTCACTATAAAGCACACAGAAAAATCAAGATACACAAGACAAAAAAAGTTTGATTTAGGGGTTAATAATATGGTACAGTTCACTATGATTTCTTTTACACCTACCATACAATTTTGTAAATCTTAAGCGAAGGTAAGAAAAAATGTAGGGCTTTTGCTGACATGTCACATGGATATGAAGGTCTCCACAGAGCTTCAAATAAAGGTTCTGCATATGTGTCCATGTGTGTTTATGTAAATGCCTAAAATGTGGCACATTCCTTACCTGTGCAGTAAAGTACATGCTCCACTGTTTGTCATGCTTACTATACCAAGAATGCTGCTGCATATTGCCATTTCAGAAGAAATTTCTGCTCTGCAGCCTTGTAGCCTGCAAGGGACTAGTTTTACTGCCTAACCTGAATAGAGAATAACCTTACTAAAGAGGTCCAATGTGGGACAAAGAGTAATGTAGATCGTTGTAATTTTATCCAACAGCAAAAGCCCTATACGTATGGCTTAATCTGTTAATGTGCCCAAGCCCCCAATGTGAGAGTTCAATAAGACAACTGTACTATATATTTGCAAATACCAGTAGCGTTTCTGAAATACATATTAAAAAGACTGCATCTCATCATAAAACATACAATATGTACAGGGCACTTAAGAGAAACTGGATAAGCTGCAGAAGAAAACTGTTGGGTGGTATTTTCAGCAGGGCCTGGTATATAGTTCAGGCTGAACCAGGGAAAAGAACTGTAAAACACAACAACAAAAAAGAAAAACCACTGTTAAATAAAGGTAATGGTTCCTTCCACCTATACTGAGAAGTGCCGATAATATAAACAAATGTATAATACACAGCACTGTTATCTTTCTTCTGTCACTGAGCTGTCATAATTTCAATACCAAAAGTTATGGTGGGAAAAGGGGGGAAGGTCATTTAGATACAGGGCATTAATGCATCAATATAAACATTATCTATAGAGATTATGGGATAATTTTGCATGCAAAATTATGTCTCAGAGGATATTATTTATGTTTACACACAAATAGTGCAACTATAACATTTCTGGCATCTAACTAAAAATCCTCTTATCCTGAGACACCTCATAGAAGATCTGCATCCATTAAGTAGTCATGCATCTGATCCTCTCATTTTTAGGAAAAAAGTTATTCAGAAATAAAACTACAATTTTTAAAAAAGCAATGAGGCCCCTCACCAGTTAATTTTCATGCGTCAAGTGTTTTTTACTGCTGCTTTGTTAGAACCATGAAATACTGCATGAATGTGTAGAAATGAAGAAAAAGAAACAGACAAAATAAACAAACATTAACCAAAGAACCTACACAACCCCACCCAAAGGCACTGTTAATACCTGAGTTCCTTCCAAATCCTTGAATTTCATAGTGAAGTTTATAGTACTATGCCTTACCGTGAACTTTGTGTAAGTCTAGAACACAAAGCAATAGCCAACACCAAGATATATGAACACACAAAGAACAGGAATGTAAGTGATATAGGGAGCTGTGATTAGCACAGTGCAGTATTTTAATACTTCCAGTTAGGTAATGTTAAACCCATCACCACTAGTTAAAAATCAAGATCTAAATTCAGCAGAGTACTTAAGCATGTGGTTCAAAGCATATGAACAGTCCCACATAATCTGAAATACCTCACTGAATGATGCTTAAGTACCTAGCAGAAATGGGGTTCTTGCAATATGAACCACTGATGAGTAGTTTGCTTCCATAGACATGGAAGAATTGCAAGAACAAAGTAGTTCAAGTTCACAGAAAAAAACCTAGTATTCTTATACAGTACTGTGTCCACAATTATAGTTCTCGCACAAACTACACAGCTGTACACATATCCTACACCACCAAATTGAGGCCCTGACAATAACACAATGAACATTGTATTTTCAAAGATAACAATATTAAACGCTTAAAGCATGGCTGTAGGAGCCAAATTAGGTCTTAACAAAATTGACAGGGCAGGACTGCTGCTATTAGAGCCAAACTAGATATGAGTGCAGCAGTCCTCCCCCAATCACATAAAAAGGGTGTCCGGGTCCATTTTTAATAATAAAAGCAAAACTGTGAGAGCCCCTGAAACCTACCCCAACCTGCTCTTACCTCCCCACAGCCCCTTTCTGCAAACATTGAGCATATTTTCAGCATCAGAGCTCAGATAAAGATAAAAACACAGAGGGACAGATTGCAAGGAAGTTAAGCTGCAGGCACAGGAAGGATTCTGTGCACTTCAGTTCTTTAACTGTTCTAGATCAACTTCCAAACTGCTCTTTCTATGTGACTGGGGAAAGTCTATGTTTAAACACAAAGACTGTCATATCTAGTTTGGCCCTGATATGTAGATGCTCATGCAAGAACAATTATATCTCAATTGTTATTTTGTCCAAACTAAAGCAGAAGCAATTACATTCTAAAAATATTCTACTCTGAAATTTAAAACTGATCAGGATTAAAAGTTGCTTACACTACTTATAGCTTCAGTGAGAAATATCCTACAACTACTGGTAGGTCTTTGCCAGGTCTGCACACTGCATATTCTTCTGCCTTGTTAATGTGTAAACATATTTTTTATAAAAACAGGTAATGGTAAGACTTGCACTACAATCTTGCATAGTTAGGCTGCTTAAATCCCACTGACCTCCATGAGATCCAGCTGCCTGTGAGTGCAGAAATTAAGTGCAAGACCACACATATTTTACTGCAACCAAGCGATTTAACTAGTTTATCAATTAATGGTGCCTTTGAAATAGTTGTGATGAAATCTACAGAAGTTTAATAGAACTCGTTAGAAGAGCAGTCTTCTTGGTACTGAATTATTGAATTATGTTCCCAAACCCTGCTCATTGTTTTCAAATTACTGTAACACCCTAAAAATGTAAGAAAAAGAAGAGAAAAAAATGTTGTTAACAAGTGATTACACCAGGAAAACACTTGGGGACTTGAGTGCTTGCTGGCCTTTAGTTAATGTCTAGAATCCCCTGTAGCTGCAGAGGACCCCACTGTTTCAGTCATCTGGAAGGGCCTTTGCATTTGCCTTCTCCACTACAAAAATCACACACACAAATAACAGAGAGAAGAGTTTATTATTTAGTGAAATTCTAGATAATATAGCAAGGCTGAGCAAGAAAATGCGGAATAAGATCTAACACCCAGTGCTCATTTAGCACCTTTGGATATATTTTCTGTCTAATTGAGATCAAACCCTTGGTGTACCAGAATTTGTACTAAGGGAATTTTTTATTATTATTGTCAACTATGGTAAACAGAACTTTGCCTTGTAACTGGCAGCACATTTCCACTCACTCTCTATGAGAATGAATAATACGACAACACATGCCAAGTTACTTAATGCAAGTTATCTTGTTTAAATGTATCAGTTTTAAAAGACTGCTTATCTTGAAGGGGCCTGATGAAACAAAAATTCAAATAATGCTGCTTAAACACATCAATATTCTAAATGCCTTTGCAAAAAGACTGACAGGCAAGTTCCAGCTTTTGCTTGAATAATTAATTGTTTCACTTTTGGAGAAAAGCAAGCAGTGTCAGTATACCAAGGGTTTTAAATAGGTAAATAACTTCAATGTTTTACGTGCTAAACTTCATGCTATTAATCTACATCAGGATTTAGTACCATTATTCTATGGCTTCATAGATCATTAAACAATTCACAAACCTTCTGCATATGGTACGACTATCAACGCTCTGTCAACGAATACAGTATTTGTCAGATGCTGAGCCACAACTGCGGAGTCAGGTTCTTGGAACTTTACAAAACACACACGGGAAGAAACAGGCAAAGGGGAGTCACTAGAAAGGAAAAAAATGGAAGAATATTAAATGCAAGACCAACAAAATCAGTGAATTATTTGACTGAAGATGAAACTGAAAGTGAGTTGTAATGGTATTTAATTTTCATATTATACTACATTGTCATTAAATGAAGCAGCCACAAGAGGCAAGAGATGTGATGGGTATTAGCCTTCTCTACTACCATTGTGGTTTGCTGGCTGTCACTATATGCAAAAAATAATAATCAAGAGAAGCTATTACAAAATAAGGTCATACACAGCTGCACAATAGATGTGTATACCATACTAAGGCATCATTTGGATAGCAGCACAATACTTTTATCTCTGGAGGAAGAGACATCTAGTGGTAAAGGTAGAAAATTCATCATTTCAATTTTCCTTCACCATCTAAAATTAGTTGCAGATAGATTTCAAAAGCAGGAATAGGTGACTGACACGGGATTCTGTCACGCACCTAGCCCTGCCCTCTGGGATAATTTGGAACAAACATCTTTTTCAACCCACAGAGGTTGCCATTTCTTCACTTCTAACAATACACCTTCTGCTTCCTGAAATTAATTAGTAAAATAATGGACCTGGTATCAGTTAAACTGGGCAATGTTAAAGTTGTAATGAACTTTTTCTAGGTTACTATCCACAAGCACATTAAATATAAACAGCTTTGGAGATGGGTATCATAGACTTGCCTGAGTGCTAAGCACTTTTATGAAGCCCTCCCACTTGTGTTGTAGTCTGCTGAACTGCATCTTGTGACTCTCAAGAAGGCTTTTTCCATTGTTGTGCCCAGCTTCTAAGTATGCGCCTCCCCACCCTGATCCCGCCCCCCAAAATAAAAACAAGCATTAATTCTGATGGGCTTTCAATGTTGTCTAGAGACCTACCTCTTCACCCAGGCATTTGTGGGCGGTTAATATGGAAGCCTGGGCATGATCTGGCTGGTCCACTGTGGATTGTTGTATTTTATTGTAATACTCTTATTGGAATTGTATTATCCTGTTAAAATACCCCAGTATTATTGATGAAGGGTGGTATAGTAGTGTTTTAAATAAACAAATAATTATATCATTATATAACACTTATAGTTTTGAATTCATAGATACACTTATTTTCAATGGCACATACTGCTGTTCTAAATATTGAGAAGTGTGCAACCTACCGGTATATTACTTTCCTTAACATTTAAACAAGTGAAGTGCATGCTATTGAGTTCCCAAGTCCTACCCTAAAACATTTATGAGTAATTGAATCCAATAAAAAAAATCCAAGTAAAATTTTGAATGTGTTTGATCTTGTACTTGCTTATTTTGAACTAAATTCCATTCTAGCTAACGGTGCTTACTCCCTAATAAGTGTGCTTAGGATTGCAGCATAACTGCATTTTGCTTAGTTTCCCTAACAGAGTATTTCAGCATGTAAGATTAATATGACCTACGGTAGGGCCAGATCCAACACCTTAGCTCTGCTGAAGCAAGGGACTTCCATGCATGCAACAGAACCTAATCACCCCTCCAGGGTTGGGGGATACCAGGCACAACCCTGCTGATGCAGCCTTGGAAACAATCCATACTTTTAAAAAGCTGCATTTACTAACTGTAACTCAAACATGCCAAATCAAGATCTCAATCAATTTATAGTATCATTACATTTTCCAGAAACACACACTCTACTTTCTCTTTCTAAAATATACTTCCTCACAAGTGTACATATATTCCAGTCTTACAAAATAATCCTTTAATATCTACTTAAAGTAAGTCCCACTGAGTTCACTAGGACTTGCTCTCAGGTAAGTGAGTATATAGGATTGCAGCCTTAGTTTAATCCACAGAAAACACTAATTGATGAGGCTGAGAATGAACATTTACTTAACATTACCGTGTTTCCCCTATTTAAGACACCGTCTTATATATTTTTTCCCCTCAAGAAAACACACTATGGCTTATTTTGAGGGGATGTCTTATTTTTATTACGTAAGCCTAGCCCAGCCTTTTCCTTGGTGCCCTCCAGAACTGCGCCTATCACTATGGCTTATTTTCGGGGTACGGATTATATTTCGCAAATGCGAAAAAAGCCTGCTATGGCTTATTTTATGACTACGTCTTAAAATAGGGGAAACAGGGTATGTACAGAAGTAGCTCACAGAAATGAACTGCGGCAGGTGATGACAACAGACCTTGTTTAGTCACAGCAGGTATAAATATGATTTACACATGGTTTTTACACCCTACCGGTATCAGACAAATAATAGAGCTCTAGAGCAAGGAATGTTGGCTGAAGTCAATCTTGCATTGTCTACTGAATTTTTTAAAGCTAAACTTCCACATGATTAACATTTGCAAAACCAAAGTGTATATAGTACTTGGGATTTTAATCAGGACTGCACATTGCAGGGCACTTATGGAGGAGGTTCCCCACTTCAGATCGTTGCCCTCAAACTCCTGGAGAACTCTTAAAGCAATAATATGGAGGCGCTAGAGGGGGCAGGGCTTGACAATGTTCTCCTGCTCCCAGGTTTCATTTACAAACCAGTAGAACCAACATAACCTTATTTTTTGAAAAAATTACAGACAGTATAGATTACTGCTTTTCGGCATTATCAGTGCATGTTACCTTTAAAAATTAAACTGTGTGGTTTGTAGATAGCATAAAATGGGACTGGAGTCACACAAACCTCTTACTACTGTGTATATGTAGCACTGCAACTTGCACTATACTGCCATGCTAAACCAGGTAACAAAAATCATCAGTGAAATAATGTCAGTAAGGGAAATCACTCGCCAGAAGTTTAAATAAAGGCGCCTTGTATACAATAAACACCATTATCAAGCTCAAGGAGTGTTCACAGTACGGTTCATGTAACATATTGTGAACATTTGTTGGTGCAAATGAACGAAATTGGGCGCACGGTCCTTACACACAGCAAAGTCCACTCTAGATTAACTTCCCTTCATTGCGCCAGTTTAACTGTGGTGGCAGAAGTCACTCCATTGTTCCTTTCCTTTTAAACAACTTGGGAGTTAAGAAACCCTTGCATGTCCACGGCGAAGTACTCGCCACGATACCCTCTTCTACCTGCTTCAAACCCGGCTTTGGTCGTTTTAAATTACGTCTCAAAGAGGCGGCTGGGGAAAGGAACGCAAAGCGACTAATGGCGTCGCTTTCGCCCCCTGAAGAGAAGTGTAATGGCGGGGGGTAACAACTATAGTTCCGCGAGCGCAAGATGGTAAGGCGAGACTACAGCTTTGAGAATGGCGGCCTTCGCAACCTCGCGCCCAGCTGCTCCTCCTCCTCCTCCTCCCCGCCGTCGCCCCCACCAATTTGGGCCTAGTAGGCGCGCCGCGCTCGGAAGCAGCCGAGCGCGAGGCTCCGCGGCCTCCACTAGGCCTAGGCCTGTATAAGACGCGACTGCGGCGGCCATAAGCCCGCCCCTGAGGGGGTATCCTCGCGGGACTCACTCGGGAGGGAAGAGGCGCAGCTCCTCGATCTTGCCCAGGAAGCCGAAGAGAGTCCGCATCTGTTCGGAGCTGGCGCTCGGGGAGACGTTGGTGACCTGGATCACGTCGGTGCCGCTGCTTGAAGCCATCGCGCTACCTCCTCCTGCCCCCGTCACTACAAACACATCGAGGGGAGAGGGGGTCGCCACGACCCTGGAGAACCGGACGGTGGCCTCCTCCTTGTGTCCCTCAACGCTTCCCGTCGAGCTATCGCAGTCCCGTCACGCACGCAAGTAACCGCCGCCGAGCGATCGTTTCGCCACCAACCAGCCTGGGCCGCAATATCCCACAATCCTCCGCGGCCCTACCCCCGCGCCTACTCGGCGCAAGAGCCTTTTCAGTCCTGCGCCTGCTCAAAGCAAGCCGCCCAGCCGCGGTAGACACGCAGAACTCGCGTCCTGCGCATGCCCACTCCCGCTGATTCTTTGCGGGGCGTGTGTGGGGTTCCTTAGAACACTTTGTTGCGCATGCCTCGGATGTGCCTTTGGTTTCGAAGCGGTAATCGCGCTTAGGTTTTCTGCGGAGGCGTGACTCATTGAATGCTTTGCTATTTGCTAAGGCAGCTACCGGTACTTAGCGCTGGGGTTGTGAGCTGCAGGGTTGCCTGCCTTTGGACAGCGCTAACTAGAGTGAACAAGTCTTATCTCTATCTGTTCATCTCTGTGTTTGTTTAATTTGCAGCAGGATCCATTCGCATTACATGCTCCTTGGATTGTTTAGCAGCCAGAAAGTCGGACTAAGTATTCATTAAGGGTAGGGGGAGATGCATGCTAAGTTAACTCTAAAGCCACAGAGTGAGAGAGTCTCTCTGCACGGAGTGGGGCCCTCTTTGTGTGAGAGGGAACAGAGGGGGGTTGCTTAGACCTTTGGTTGTTTATTCAGTTTGAATGATTTGTTTCTTTTTACCTGGGTGTTTGGTTAAATTGGCAATAGCAATTTTGTTGCTGTAGCTTGCTTGTTTAACCTTATAATAGAAATGTTGACTTGTTCGTCGGACCGGTTTACTGTATATCATTTTTGCAATGTTTGTATCTCGTTTTGCTCCCTTGATTTTTATTACTTTGTTTCCCACACTGGGATTGTAAAAAACATCCGATGCTTATTGAAACTGAAATTAAATAAATACTGTAAAGGTGTAACCCAATGTCCGCACATTGTGGACTAGTCTTACTTCGTCAGATGCTAGCCTCAGTTGCTCATGTAGCCTATAAAGTTATTCCTAGAGTCGGAATTTCGTTTATAACACGACTTGTATATCAGAACTCTTCCACAGGCTCAGAACAGTCTCTTAGGAAATGGTGAGCGGAATAAACAGAGGTTCATTTGTAAAAAAAAAAGCTGATTCGATGCCTGCCTGGGAGTCGCACCTTAGGCTTGGGAGACCTTTGTCTCTAGATGATAAATTTGCATCTTGCACACACACTTCATTTTGCCCAATGTCCGGCTCAGCGAGTTCTGCCACTCAGCCCACCAACTACACTGGCTCTTATTTATGACTTCAGCGTGCATACTTTCAGGGAGAAAAGCCGCCGACATATGCTCAGTAGCCATCTTACTGTGCTTCCCGGTTAAAATAAAAAAAAGCAAGTCCCGGCTCAGTTGAAGCACGGACGGGAGCTCAGTCAGACCTTTCCTTTGGGGCCGCTCCCCTCCCCGCGCGGAAGAGGAGGCGCCAACCGCCTAGGGCGCGAGCAAAGGCGGGCGGGCCCGCGTTTCAACCCGGCATTGCGCCGCGCTCCCAGGGGCTCAGGCGGTGCGGCAACCGAGCGGGTCGGCGGAGACCATGTCCGGGGCGCGAAGAAGAGGAGCGGGAGATTCTCTCGCCGGCTTCAGGCGGGGCGCGGGCGACGGCGCTGCGGCGGTGCCCCAGGGGCTGATCCGGACGGCGCGGAAGAGCGGCCAGTTGAACCTCTCTGGCCGCGGGCTGACCGAAGGTGAGCGAGGCCGCCGCGCGGATCCCTGCCTCCGCTGCGCTGCGTTTCCTGAGGGGACCGGGCGGGCCCTACTTATCGTCCGCGGAGGCCGCTTCTTCCCCTCAGGTCGCGCCGGAGGACTCCAGGGGCGTGTGCTGAGCTGAAGGCGGCTTCATTCCCTCTTTTAATTATATTTTTTTTTAAAAAATTTTTAAATCCACACAATTTAACAAATGCAGTTCAATTTCAATACAGTGTTCTCTTGACATTTTGACTCCCTACCTTCTGTGAGGTTTCCATTCAAATCTTTTATCTACTGCCTTAAATACAATACTTCTTCCCCCCCTAAAACATATAATTTGTATTTCATTCATTTTATCTAGTCAGATATTTGTACGGGGTGCAAATAAATATTATTATTCTCCTTTTTATATTTCAAATCCAGCCTGCGATTTCATTTGTCTATAGTATTTGTATGGGGTGCAAATAAATAATAATGATGACTATTATTATTACAGTATTCTTCCTTTGCTTATTCCGGTATTTCAAATTCTGCCTGCGATTTCCTGCCTGCAATTTAATTTGACCATAGTTATTTCCTCAGACAGTCCAAAAAGGCTCTCCTCTCTTCCACAGACATTCCATATCTTTGGTCTCTTTATTTTTTGCTCCACTTCCTCTCATCTACCAGTTTGGGGGCATTTGAATGGGCGTTGGCCATTATTTTATTATCCCTCTGAAGCTTTATAATGTGCCTTTTTGTGGGTGGCTGGACGGGGGTCAGCTACTGGGGGAAGAGCCCGCTTATTATTTCTTAAGCTTGGGTGAAGGGAAGAGGAGAGCTTGGGTTGCAGCCAGAGCCAGAGCCAGCCCTACTTGGAGTAGGAGCGCTGAAGTTAACTAACACGAGGTCAATTGTTAACTAACACGAGGTCAATTGATTTCGGTGGGTTTCCTTTGAGGAAAAAAGTTGAATACAACCACTTCTGTTTCATCTCAGGTTGTCTTAAAAGAGGTTTGGGCAAATTCATGGACTGTCAGTGGCTACTAGCTCTGGTGTCTGCCAACTACCGGTACTACCTCCAGGGGCAGTTGCTGGAAGTCACAAATGGTGACTTGTGGGAATTCCCATAGGTTGCTGGTGGACCACAGAGAACAGGATGCTGCACTAGGTGAGCCTGAGGTCTAATCCTAATCTTGTGTTCATTTTTCTGCCTCCAGTCCCTCCACATGTATGGCGAATAAACTTGGATACTCCAGAAGAAGCGAAGCAAAACCTCTCCTTTAGTGCTGACGAACGGTGGTGGGAGCAAACCGATCTCGCCAAACTAATATTATCTTCAAATAAACTGCAGTGTCTTTCTGATGATCTAAGACTGTTGCCTGCTCTCACTGTGTTGGATGTGAGTACAATAGTTTTGATTAATGTTGCTTTCTTACTGATATTGTGATGATGAAAAGTGGGGGAAATAGGCCTCTTCCATTCTGTAAGAGCTTTGTTGTGTTTCATAATCTTCAGGGATATGCATAGATCTTATGTTAAAGATACATTTTTCTTCTTCTTAACAATCAAGCAGTATATAAATTTTATGAAATAAGTTAAATAAATAAATAAATAAAAACACTTTAACATTGTGTTAAATAAAAACGAGAGATTTAAAGAGCTTTGTCATTTATCACCATACTGTATTTGCAAACATAGTTCAGAATATAATGCAGTGACTGATGGTAATGCTTGGATCCTAAACTGTTTGGTACGAGGAGCAATTGATTTCTTACTTTTTTGAAGTAAGTAAATGTGCTGACAATTTCTTTTTATTTTTAGGTGCATGATAACCAACTGACATCTCTTCCTTCTGCTATAGGAACACTGGAAAATCTCCAGAAACTTAATGTGAGGTAAATATATTGTACAAACTTTGTACACAGAACATGTTTATAGAATGGAAAAAGTTTAACGATCTTTAAAGTGAAGATTGAGGTGAGGAAAGTTTAAGTACATTAGTTTTTAGTTATGTGTAGGTAGTAGGTTCTTGTGGACGTGTAACATTTGTAGACTAACAGGCAAGATTGTTTTAGAACAAAGTATTAATGCATTTCCTCATAATTTCTATTTTATCAACAGCCATAATAGACTAAAAGATATACCGGAGGAGCTTACCCAACTAAAACATTTAAAAAGTCTGCTTCTGCAGCACAATGAATTAAATCAGTTGCCTGATGAATTTGGACATCTTATTAGTTTGGAAGAGTTGGTAAGTAAAGAAGGCTTTTATGATGATTCTGGTGATGTTTTGGTTACTAATATTTTTAGTTATTAGTTCATTACTTGCATAACTCTTGAATGGGTACTGTTCTTTAAAATTCTTACCTTTGATTTACCAGCCCCGCATTAATAGTCATTCGGTGCTTGTTTGACAGTTTTGCTATGCAAGCATTTAAATTCTTTGTGTGACAGGGCTTGAAAAAATTGTATGATTTGTCAAATCTTTTATTTTACTGTATCTGATTCATTTAAAAGTAAGCCAATTAATTATGTGATTAAGAAGCCTTATGGGATATGTTGAAAAGACTTCTCTTTCATAAGGCCAACAATTCTGTTTTCAACTCTTGCCAATGGGATGCTTCCCAGAAGCTCACTAGAAAGGCAACAGCCTTCCTCTCTTGTTCCCATCTCCCCACACCTTGCAGCTTTTATTACCTTGCAGATTTGTTACCTGAGAACATCAAGGATCCATATAGCTATCGCAGTTAATAACCAATAATAGATTTACCCTCTTTTAAAGATACCTTTGACAGTCACCTTATTGTGTAGCAATGAATTCCAATTCATGATGCATGTTTTGCAAAGTACTTTATTTTGTCTGCCCAGAATCTTCAGCTGGTGTAAAAATTGTACATCATATTTGAGAAGGCTGCTCACACACTAAATCATATTTATTTCAAACAATGTATTTCTATGATGAGGCTTATGACTGCCTTCAGTCTGCCTAAGTGAATATTCCATTCATTGTTGTGAATAGATATGCTGCTAGCCATTCATATTGCTATTTTATAATCCCTTTGACATTGGAACTACTGCATTCTGGCCATGCCAAACAAGATAATCTGGGACTTCATTTGAAAAAGAACCGGGGTGGAAATACTGCAAGTGTTGACTAATAATTGTGCCATGTTTTGATACTTAGTGCTGAACCAATACTACTTGGCTTATTAATACATCACCACAATTTCCTTACATAGCCATTCTAAACCATAACATCAATTTTTATTTCCCGCTTTCTTCAGGATATTTCCAACAACCGTATTTCTAGTATCCCAACAAGTTTTCGTTTTCTAACAAATTTGGTGCGGCTCAATTTGACTTGTAATCATTTGAAGAGCCTGCCAGCAGAAATCAGTGCAATGAAAAGTAAGGAAGCCTTGAATTATGTTTTGATTGGAATCTTTTTGTTGTCTTATTTTCCTGGTAGTAGGGGTTTAATGAAACTTCATTTTAAAAGTACATTGCTATCACTCTTCTCTACGGAATTTTATGTTCATGTACATCAGTGGTTCCCAAACTGGTGTGTGGATCACTAGCGATCAAATTAGTTTCATTCAGGTGGCCCATAGTGTACCTATAAAAATAAAGTAAATATATATATATAACATCAAAACAACCACCGTACAACATCTAGCACTGTGCATACCGTTGCTACAATAGGCAGATAAATCATTAAGTGGTCGGCAAAGACCCTCAGCAGTTTTTAAGTGGTCCATGGGGGGAAAGGTTTGAGAACCACTGATGTAGTTGAGAAAGTGTGACACTCAATTTTAACCAGAACTTGGTAGTCCAGCAAAACTGGTCTTCACAGTGCAGTAAGACTTTCCTGTGACAATTTATGAGAAGACGCTTATATGTAAAGTGCCTCTGCATTTTAATCTGCATGCAACGTAAGCTATTCACAGCAGAAAGCAATAGTTTTCCTTGGCAAATGTGGGGCAGCATGTTTTACTAAATGTGTATTCAGAAATGTGTTAACAGACATGTATCTTTGTATAGCTAGAAATAATGGTCTGGATTGAAAGAAACATGAGCAGAGTTCTGCTCATGGGGCAGGCCTTTCCCACTCACCATTCTCACTGTAGACTACCAAGCCCTCTGAAAAGTCATTCCTTATTGTTGGGACCCTCTGAGACAGTGTGCGAAACAGTGTGAAAAATCGCAGAGGGAAAAGAGGCAACTCTGCCTTGTAAGTGGAAGTGTCTTCTTGCCTACACAAGAGGGTTTTCCTGAGCTGTGAGTCATTGTCTCTTATTCCCAAGTGGCATAGCTCTTAACTAAGAATTCTGAAGATTCTAATGTAGGTATAACTTAAAAATTCAGCAATATATTCTACAGCCTTTGCATTATTAATATTTGGCTTGGCTGGAAAATATTTGAAGCCTCTTTCAGAAGTATAATAATGAAGAAAATATTTCTATGTGGTGTTTGTATTTAGTAAAGCCACCCTATTTTTAATTCTGATGTTTCCACTTGTTTCTCCATTTTGCATTTTGGTAGGCCATTATGAGGACAGGATGTTAGACGGAATGGGTCTAAGGCCTGATCCAGCAGAGCTATTCTTATGTTCCTTTCTATAGGTTTGAGACAGCTTGATTGCACAAAGAACTATCTGGAAACGATACCTCCTGAAGTGGCCAATATGGTATCATTAGAGCAGCTTTATCTAAGAAGAAATAAATTGTGTTACCTGCCAGACCTTCCTTCATGTAAGTTTTTAAAGGTAAGGTTTATTCTTAGTATCGGTATGTATTACCTAAAATATGTAAACTCCAATAAAGACATCTTTTAAAACAGATTTATTCTCAGTACATTTGATGCTTGTGTGTGTGTGTGTGTGTGTGTGTGTAGATTGTGCTATTGAATCTTTTCTTTTCTAAAACCTGTTGCAATTAAGGATAAGTTAATCTTTATGTTGGTGAAACTGAAATAAAAGTGGTAAAGTTAATGCAGCTAGCTTCTGAAATTGGATTCTAAGCTTTATTTTGTCTTGTGATGCTGGGGTTACATTGCATTTAACAATTAACATGGTGCTTTCAGGCAGCATTTTCTTAAAAGAGAGGGGCATCCCAGTGACACATGCACATAAAGCTTTTGTTCAAGTGTGGATGGAACATGTTTCAAATGAAAACTAATGTTATCCAGATTTTAACAAGGCTGGTGAGGGCCAATCCAATGCAGAAGTCACCCTGGCTGAGTTCTGTGCAGCGTAGTAAGTGAATAATATAGCAACTCTAATGACAAGTGTCTACAAGGCATCCCCAAACTCGGCCCGCCAGATGTTTTGGGACTACAACTCCCATCCCTAGCTAACGGGACCATTGGTCAGGGATGATGGGAATTTTAGTCCCAAAACAACTGGAGGGCTGAGTTTGGGGATGCCTGCTTTAGACCAGCGATGTCCAACAGGTTGATCGCAATCGACAGGTTGATCCCTGAATGATCGCTGTTGATTGTGGGCTCCCTTATGATTGCTGGCTCCACCCCCGTCGTTGTCGGAAAGTATCGCTGCTCCTGCTTGTTATTAGCGGAGCAGCTGTAGCCTCCCCTAAAAAAAGCTCAACAAATTTGGTCCCCCCCCCCATGACAATGGGTAGATCACTGTCAGTTGTTTTATACTGGGAGTAGATCGCAGTCTCTAGGGAGTTGGACGTGCCTGCTATAGACTATCTGCTTGAGAAATTAAATCCAATAAATATGTAAAAATACGACTCTTGTCTCCTATGTAATAGATTAACCTTGATACAGAGTTGATAGATTATGCGATTTATTCATTTTTAAAATTCTTCTAGGAGTTGCATGTTGGTGAAAATCAGATTGAAGTGTTAAAACCTGACCACCTGAAACATCTGAATTCTTTGTGTGTATTGGAACTAAGAGACAATAAGCTAAAATCACTGCCTGATGAAATAACCCTGTTACAGGGGTTAGAGCGACTAGACCTATCCAACAATGATATTAGTAGGTAAGACTATGGGCATTATTTAGAGTGGCTGGGGAAACCCAGCCAAAAGGGTGAGGTAGAAATAATAATAATTAGTAGTCTTCCTTAGTTTGGAGCAAGTTTACACTGTTACTGAATTTAAAAACAAATGTTCAGACCATACTTTTTTCTTGAAATATATTATTATTGATTGGTAAAGTAATATTGAACCATGAATATTGCTCTAATTAACAAGGTTCAGAATGCAGGGGCTTGGATCTTAACCAGTGGTGAAAGTTCTACTAATAGTGTGCTCCCGTCAGCAAAAGTGGGGGGAGGCATCTTTCACTGATTTCCGTGTACCCACAAGAGCAGTGTCCACATGAAATTCTGCTCTGGAGGATTGGGGAAGTCATTCAGACCAGCAGGAGAAGTGGCATAGGGGGCACCTGTGAAAATTGCCTTTCCCATCCAGGAAAGCCATCTCTTCTGCCAGGGGGATTCTCAACTGGATATTTCCTTTTCAATGAATAGAAGGAGCTTGTGACTGTTTGCACTTAGTTTGGATCCAAGCCTGAATAACTGAGCTGAGCATTGCTTCCATCTTCCTGCTTTGAGGTTGTTTATAAAGAGAACTCTTCTCTCTGCAGCCTTCCTTCCAAGCTAGGAAACCTGTCTCAATTGAAGTTCTTAGGGCTGGAAGGAAACCCTTTAAGGACAATCCGAAGGGATGTTGTACAAGTAAGAGCATAATTTACATACTGTCTTGAGTAGTTTCTACCCCTTAAGATTCAAAAGATGCAAGTGGTTGACAAGCTTTTTGTGCTTTTATTCTTCCATTTCAGAAAGGGACGCAAGAAATTCTGAAATACCTTAGAAGTAAAATTCAAGGTAAAAGTTTTCTTTGTGAGCATGAGGTTACAGTTAAATCAACTCTTTGACTAGCTAGATTAACTCTTCACGATCTTGTTATGTCTAGAAATCTATTTGTTCACACCTGGTTGCTTGCATATCTTTTCTCTTTTCCAAGTGGAGATGGTTTCTAGTATATATCAGAATGAAGTGCCGTATTTTTCGCACCATAAGACGCACTTTTTCCCTCCTAAAAAGTATGGGAAAATCTCGGTGCGCCTTATGGTGCGAAGGCTCCCTATCAAGCAAGTGGAGCGCGCACATTTACAGGGAGCTGGGGCAGCCTCCCGCCACCCGCCGCCCCTTCCCTGCTCCGTGAAGCATCTCCGCTGTCCCCCGTCGCCACCGCGGCTTGAAAAAGCAGGCTTTTGCAAGCTTCGGTGGCGGGGGGAGGGAGATGTTGCACGCCCGCCGCCCCTTCCCTGCTCCGTGAAGCATTTCTGCTGTCGCCGTCCCCCGTCGCCGCCAAAAGCCTGCTTTTACAAGCCTCGGGGGGGGGGGATGTTGCATGGAGCAGGGAAGGGGCGGCGGGTAGCAGCCGCCTGCCTCCCCTTCCCTGCTCCGTGAAGCATCTCCGCTGTCCTTCCTTCCTTCCTTCTCCCTCTTTCTTTCACTCTCTCTCACCCCTTCCTTCCTTCTCTCTCTCCCTCCCTCTTTCCTTCCTTCCTTCCTTCCTTCTCTCTCTCTCTCTCTCTCTCTCTCTCTCTCTCTCTCTCTCTCTCTCTCACCCCTTCTTTCTTTCTTTCTTTCTTTCTTTCTTCCTTTCTTTCTTTCCTTCCTTCCTTCCTTCCTTCCTTCTCTCTCTCTCTCTCTCTCTCTCTCTCTCTCCCCTTCCTTCCTTCTTCCTCTTTCTTTCACTCTCTCTCACCCCTTCCTTCTTTCTCCCTCTCTCTCTCCCCCCTTCTGTCTGTCTGTCTTTCTTTCTTTCTTTCTTTCTTTCTTTCTTTCTTTCTTTCTTTCTTTCTTTCTTTCTTTCTGTCCTTCTTTCCTTCCTTCCTTCCTTCCTTCTCTCTCTTCCCTCCCTCCCATGGGCGTACCCGGGGGGGGGGGCAGAGGGGGCAGCTGCCCCCCCCTAGAATGCAGCCCTAGAAGCAAAAATGATATAGATAGAATGGATAAAACTGCAGTACAAAATACCTTCTTACACTTGGAAGAACTATTGATATTCCCAGCCTTTTCAGACTTTCCAAAGAACAAGCCTGAGAGTCTTCTAGATATGTTGTATGAAATGTTTTGAACAGTCTTCATTAATTATCACTGTGTCTGAATGAAGCAAACTTCATCTGCTGTGAAAACTGATGATGTTCTGACTCCAAAGTGGGTGAAATTGAAATGAAAAAAATCATCCTAACTACTTGGCTACATTTTTTTTAATCTTCAGATTTTTGCAGATTCTCATGTTTGTAAAATATTAAACATATATACTTCTGCTTTCTTTAGATGATGACATAATTGGTCCAAATGGAGAATTTCCTGTGACAGCCATGACTCTGCCAAGTCAGTCAAAAATTAATCTGCATGCTATAACTGCATTAAAAACATTGGACTATAGGTAGGAGAATTTTAAGCTTATCAGCTCTAGACATATACCGTATTGGCCTGAATATAAGCCTCACCTTTTCCCCAAACTCCGACCGTGAAAAGTTAAAAGTGCAGCTTAAATTTCCGACATTACAAAAATTGGCTTTTATGATATCGCTGCTGAAACAGACATATAGTAAAATGGAACGGGTGTGAGTGCCTGTGGAATTTTAAGGAAGCAGCTTATATATTTTTTTCTTTTCCTCACTTGAATTTTAAAGGTGTGGCTTATATTTGGGTGGGCCTTATATTTGGGCCAATATGGTAAATAAATATAATGGACAGAATCCAACAAAGTTGTTCTGTTTTCATTTACACAATGGAACTTCCCTCTCTCCCCCACTGTGCCCTCTCCAGATCTGCTCCAAAGGGTTTTAGGAACCTCCAGAACAGATTTAGAGGGTGCCTGGGGAGAGGGAGGGGAACTTACATTGTGCAGACAGAAGTCCTTGTGCTTACAGAACTACTTTGTTGGATACCATGTGATGCATCCTTGATAGAGCAAATGGTACTGGTGCAGTTTTAATGAAGCCACCCCTTAATCATGAGTGAAGGAAAACTCCACAAAAATACCTTCTTTATTGAAACTTGTAATATTTTATATTCTTGTAAACTGCTTAGATGTTTCCTTACAAACAGACGGTATATAACTTTTGTTAAATAAGTCAGAAGTGGCTCACTTAGTGGGGTGGAGCCACAGTGCAAGCTTCCCAGAAGCAGCAGTACTGTCACTTTCCAGGGGTATCTACCTGTAGGTGGTGGGGAGATTGGCTTCCCAAACATCCCCAATCAGGTACTGCACTGTTAAGTTTAAAAGACTCTCAGAATGGCTTACGTGAGATCAGTAACAAACCAGACAGTACTACCATTTAGATTTCATTCTAAATGTGTCTTTGGATTAGTATTGTTGAGGGTTAGGGTTAGCTGGAGTTGCAATTATAAAAACTCTAATGCATCTTTCCTTTTTTTTAAATGATGTCTCCTTAGGATACTGGGATCTGGCTTCCTAACCATATTTTATTTTGATATTTGAGTACAATATAATTCATTTTGCAACATGACTCTTAAAAGTGCAGTGCCTTTACTATTGGAGTTCTGGCCAATTGATTATGTTATCTTTCTGTTAAATAATATGACTTTTTAAATAAATATTTTCCAGTGAAAAACAGGCAGCTGTAATTCCAAATGAAGTGCTGAATGCAGTTGGAACCAATCCAGTCACTACTGTTAATTTCAGCAAGAATCAGCTGACTGAAATTCCAATAAGGTACTGTTTGTCCTATAGCAACATTAATTAAACTTGGGCTGAAGTCCATTTTGAGAGGGTGTTTCGGGGGGAGGGGGACGACTGGAGTGAAATCACATACACGACTGTACTTTTTGGTAGTGGGGGTGCTGTACTGCAAGCATCATCTGAGGCACTTCTTCATGTGCCCTCTCCGTGAGAGGTCTAGAGCAGTGTTTCCCAACCTTGGGCCTCCAGCTGATTTTGGACTACAACTCCCATCATCCCTAGCTAGCGAGACCAGTGGTCAAAGATGATGGGAACTGTAGTCCAAAAACAGCTGGAGGCCCAAGGTTGGGAAACACTGGTCTAGAGGATGGAAACATGAGAATGGGTCTTTTTTGCAATGGCTCCCTGCTTGTGGAATGTTCTCCCCAAGGAGGCATGCCTGGCGCGTTCACTGCATATATTTAGGCACCAGGCAAAAACTTTCCTCTAAACCGAGGCCTTTGGCTGATTAAGGAATCTATGGCCTTTTAAATGTGTTTATGAAGGGATTATTGGAGTAGGTTTTTTGTTCTTACTATGATATGTATTTTGTTTTTATGTTGTAAACCACCATGAAGGGCAGTATATAAATAATAAATAATCCATAAAAATAATTGTAAGACCTTTCATTGGGGTGGAGGAGGGCAGAATAGTGTTAACTTAAAAGCAAATAAACCAAGGTTTGGCCTACAGCAGAATATAGAAAATCATAATAGGTATACTAACAAGACAAGTGATCTGATTTGTACACAACACTAAACCATAGTTGAGTGTTATGTGAAGGGAGAACAGTTGCAGAAAAGTTTACTTTTACTTTTAAAGAATCCCAGCTTAACTTTACATATGAACCTGGGGGTCTGGTTTAAAACAAACTCTGTTAAGTTTTATAACAAGCCATTTCATATATATATAGATATAGATATAAATATAGATATTGATATAGATATAGAAGCCATGATTCTGTAAAAGTAAACTACTGTACACTTTGGCAAAATTATCCTCCTAGGCACACGGGATGTGAAGAGTGGAGTGCAGGTGTGTCCACATTGTTTTAAACCAGTGATGGCTAACCTTGACACTCCAGAGGTTTTGGAACTACAACTCCCATCATCCCTAGCTAACAGGACCAGTGGTCAGGGATGATGGGAGTTGTAGTTCCAAAACATCTGGAGTGTCAAGGTTAGCCATCACTGTTTTAAACCATGGTTGAGAGTTGCATGTGAATATGGCCCAAGATTTATGATACTGGCTTCTTCTAACAAACCATAGTTTAAATGAGAGGAATCCAACATGGTGCCCAACAGATGTTGTGGACTAGAACTCTTATTATCCTTGGCCATTGGCCATGCTGGCTGGAGGTGATGGGACTTGTGGCCCACCACATCAACTACTGCTGGCTTAAAGTAAGCAGAGTTCCCAATTCAGACTTAGTGAGTTAGTTTGAACCAGGAAGCAGGTATTTTCATATTGTGGCTGAGGCCTATCTAAAGCTGACCTAGGGCCCATTGGTGGGTCCTGCCCCAGTGGTTGAGAGAAACGTATAGAAAGTTACACAGTGGTGAATACAATCTGGTTTAATCTGATCTTTTGAAATAGCACAAAACAATTGATGAGATCAATTGCTTTTTTTTTTTACAACTGGGCTGCAGAATTGTGGAACTAAAAGAATCAGTCTCTGATATCAATTTTGGTTTCAACAAGCTTTCGTCTATTTCCCTGGAGCTCTGTATGCTTCACAGACTGACACATTTGGATGTTAGGTAGGTGATTACTTAAACCTTTGTTTATAGGACATTTTTGAAGGGAATTTGTAGATTCCCTTAAAGATTTTCCGCTTGATTAAAGCAGTGACAGTTGAATGTTAGCCAATGTAGGTAGGTATGTTTTTTTTTTAAAAAAAAATTGCATTGTATTTGTATTCAAGTGAATCCCAGATCAGCTTACAAACAGCAATGAACATAACAGTAGAACATCCCAGTTACAACACAAATGCAACCGTTTCAGTGCCCGGGCTATTAAAAGCTGACCCTACCAAGCAGGCCCATGCAGAGCTTGTCTGAGGCCCGGACCAGAGTCTTGTTAGAATAAAGTTATAAACTAAAAAAATAAAAATAAAAAGCAGCTGGTCCCTGAGAGGTCCCCCCAGCTGGCTTAACCCTCTGAGGCCTGGGACAAGTGTATCTGCTGCCCGCCCCCTGATTGGGTCTGCTACCAAGTAATACAATATATAATAATTATTGTAATCTATAAAGCAATGTTAATAAAACAGCAGCTAAAAAGTAGGCTAAACTTTTTTACATTCACCCATACCCTACACTGCTTCCATTCAGTACAGGTAACTTGCATCTTATGAGCCCTTACGGCAGAGCTTTCCAAACTTCATATTGGTGACACACTTTTTAGACATGCATCATTTTGCAATCCAGTAATTATGTTTTACTAACAAACCAGAGGTTAAACTAACCCCTTTCCAGCCCCTGGAAGAGCACAGGAAGCGTTCGCACGACACACTGACACACTGCAGCCGACACACTAACAAGTCGTGACACAGTTTGGAAAGTTATGCCTTACGGTGAGGCTTTCGGAAGGCAGTGTGAGGGCTCTGGCCCAGAGCCCTCATACTGCCTTTCCAAAGCCAAGTAAGCCCACAATAGCAGCTTTGTGCAGCTTGGGGGAGGATAAATAAATGGTGAGTGGTCTTCTCCATTTATTTATTTCCCCCACCCCCCTGCACAAAGTTGCAGTTATGTAAGTTAAGTTACACGTTAAGTTGTGAGGTACCTGTAATATGCATATAACTCTTGTTCCAGATGCTTAGTCTGATGCTTCTCAGAAGCTCACAGGTGGGTCTTAAAGGGAACAACCCTCCATTTTCTCTGATCTCAGCAACTGGTAGTCAAAAGCATATTGTTCCTGAACATGGTGGATCTACTGGTACTAATGTGCACTCATCTTGTATGTTGATTTATATGTAGGGTACATAATTTCCTATACGCAAGTGATACTTTGTCATGGGAATCCACAGTAGAATAGGTACGGTACCAACAGTTCTTGCTTATTGAGGCAAATGAATCTAAATCTTGTATTTGAAAATGGTTCAGTTAAAATACCAACTTTTAATAAAAATTAATAGTTGGTGTATTTGGTTGCTTTTTTCAACTTAGAAATAACATTTTGACATCTCTGCCTGATGAAATGGAAGCACTGACAAAACTGCAAATAATTAATCTTGCCTTTAACAGGTAAGTGGTCTTGGAGATAACGCTACCAAAATTGCTAAATACATGGTTGGTCTTTTGTCTTAGCTTTGTAGTATTAGAGGACATCCCTATTCCTAGGATCTACAGCAGGCTTCTGCTTTTAGAACTTCACTCAAAAAATCTAGCTTCAGCAGTGTCCTGTTGGAAGAGGAAACTTCTGTGACATTTTAGCTTGTCACGTGTGGGGAACCTGTGGCCTTCCAGATGTTGTTTTCTTATGAATGAATTGCTTCCTGAAGTGATTTTAACAATAAAAACATCAACAATGAAAACCATGTCAAAGCAAATACAAATATAGATTGGAATAAAAATCCCCCTTAAAAGGAAGGTCTTCAACAGGTGCCAGCAAGACAATAGCGATAGCCAGTGCTTTTTTTCCTAGAAAAAGAGGTGCTGGTACTCACTATGAAGTTGTTGCAGTAAGTGCTTCACTTTTTAACAACAACAAAAAGAGAGTTATCAGTATTGCGTACCCTTGAGTACCCCCGGGGGGGGGGGGAAGCACTGGCGATAGCTCCTGTCTGTTATTTAATGTAAGAAATTTCAAAGGGTAGGCACTCCCACACTAAAGGCCCGACCCTTACCGTACATCATATGGAAGAAAACAAAAATGGTTTATGACACAGACCCTATCTTGCAGAGCTCAGTATTCAGTTGGGCATTTATTTTGTGTTTTATTTATTACATTTATACCCCTCCTTTCCTCCAAGGAGTACAATATGGTGTGATTTCCCCACTCCTCATTTTATTTGTGAGTCGAGGACCCGCCACCCGCTTAGAGATAAATAAGACACAAGGACACAAGTATTTTAGGATAATGGGCTAAAGAAGGCCACAACATTATTGGTTACAGCATGTGAGTGGTATTGGCTTAGGCATTGGATCAAACAATATATACATGACTCCACCCCGCACAGCGGGGAGTCATTCAAGGGTTAACAACCAGTGGGAGGAGCTTATTGATGCAGATACAACTGGAAGCTTCCCCTGACGTCACCGGGGGTCGTGCCATGGCCCTAGCCACCAGCAGGGCATCGGACAGGATCCACGGCCACCGGATTCCTTTAACGGAATACCCAAAAAGTGGATGGCCACAACCTGCCCTCCAACAAACCACACATATTTCAATGCCTAACTGCTAATACCCGAATGGTTGTGACGATTTGTTATGAGGTAGGCGAAAAACCAGGAGGCTGGTGCCAATTTGCCAAATGGATAAAAATTCCTACCAGGCCCCTTGGGCAACCAACCAAAGTCCATAGCAAGGTCAAAAGCATAGATATGACCTAAAGGGAGGTTGGGCGGGTGATCCGACGAATTCAGGAAGCAGAATGAGGGCCCCACACTGCTGCGGCCCCTCAAATGCGACTAAATCCCCGCTCCCAAGCCAGCCCTATTGGCTGGCTGAAGGGTGCAGCGCGGCAGCTGGAATAACTGCCGACGCGGGAACCGTCTCCCGCTCACAACTCCTCCTCTCTGTTAGGAGGAGGTTTTTCCCAACAACCCTGAACTGTCAAGATGATGGCAGAAAAAACTTGAGCATCTGAGATTGTATCGTGCAAGCCATAGCCAAGTTGCACATATTGTGCAGAAAACGAGTTATTTAAGCCAATTAATTGAAAATGGTGAAAAAAGAGAGACATCTATGCATTTTCAATAGCTATGGGTGAAGCCTCATGAAATTTCAGTAGGAAGAATCTCTATGAAGAATGTCAGCCATTATTAGCTGAAAAATTAGAAGCTCCAAATATTAGCTTGGTTCTAGACTTTAGTTGGTTGCACATACTTTCATTGAAAGCAATAGGATTAAGTAGTGGCTAACTTAGAATTATAGAATCTTTTAGGTTGGAAGGGACCCAAGGGTCATCTAGTCCAACCCCCTGCAATGCAGAAATCTCAGCTAAAGCATCCATGACAGATGGCCATCCAATCTCTGCTTAAAACGTCCAAGGAAGGAGAGTCCACCGCCTTTCGTGGTAGTCTGTTCCACTGCCAAACAGCTTTTACTGTCAGAAAGTTTTTCTGAATGTATTAGTCAGAATCTCCTTTCTTGCAACTTGAAGCCATTGGTTTGAGTCCTACTCTCCAGAGCAGGAGAAAACAAGCATGCTCCCTCCTCCATGAGATATTTGAAGATGGCTATCATATATCTCAGTCTCCTATTTTCCAGGCTAAACATATCCAGCTCCTTCAAGCGATCCTTCTAAGGCTTAATTTCCAGACCCTTAAATCATATTGGTTGCCCTCCTCTGCACATGTTCTAGCTTGTCAACATCCTTCTTAGATTATGGTGCCCAGAATTGGACACAGTATTCCAGGTGTAGTCTGACCAAGGCAGAATAGAGTGGTATTACTTCCCTTGATATGGATGCTATACTTCTGTTGATGCAGCCTAGAATAGAATTTAATTTGATTCCAACCTTGGCTTTGTAAATTAGTTCTCTAAAGACTCCTAATAAACTCGAGTCACTAGGTGTGTGCAGTGGTTGTATTTACAAATTATATTGTTGGGTAGGTTACTTATAATTATATTAATGAGGTGTCTCTGGTTTTCTTCATAGATTTAAAATATTTCCAAATGTGCTGTATCACATTCCAACTCTTGAAACAATCCTCCTTGCTAATAATCAGATTGGATCCCTGGACCCTCTGCAAATAAAGAAGTTGGACAGGCTTGGTACCCTAGATCTTCAAAATAATGACCTCTTACAAGTACCACCAGAACTTGGGAACTGTGTCAATCTCAGGTAATTAACTTCATAAATTTTGGATAACCTTTTCCTATACAGCATATTCTTGTTGAAAATGTTCATATTTATTCTAGGAAAGACTAAACAAAGCAGTACAAATGTTCATAATGAAATCAATCTTATTTTTGTGTCATCTGACTATTTGAATAGATTAGGTTACAATTTTGAAAATGTGTACTCTTTGGATCTTTTCAGACATTGGTTGAATTGAACAAGATTCTGCTTCCCAGGATTGTATACACTCAGTAAGCATGGGTTACAATATAACTGAATGGATAGTTTTCCTAACCCTATATGGGATAGAATTCCACAAACGAGATTTGTTAGAAAGCCCATGTTCAAATAAGCTCAGTCATCATGTAAGGAGCACAGGAGAACCCTGTTTGCAAAACTGCTCATCCTACCTGATGGTCCTAAATAGATGGTGATGCAGTTTTCTTTTCAAGGTGCAATGCTGGAATTTTATGCATAAATCAGAGAGTGGTGAAGTGTCTCAACTGTTGAATAAAGTGGTCTGATACAGACAGGGAGAATTGATTGAGTTGTATTCTCCTGATCCCTTGGTCACAATTAAGAGATCAAGATTGAGTCACAGGATCATGTATATCTGCAGCATGAACTCCCCCAACCAGGTTCAGGATTTACAATAACACTAGAATTTTAAGCTGGTTTCAAATTCAATGAATTCCATCTACAAAGGTCTGAATAAGAAAAAGGTAAAATATTTCCCAAGTGACTGTTTAAGAAAGAGAGTGTTGTTATTTTCCCTTTCCCCCTTTTCCGCCTTGAATTTTAAAGGTGCTGTTTATCTGCGGGTGCGGCTTATATTCGGGCTAATACGGTATATTTGCCATCTTTCAACCACAACTGGACATTCAGGGCAAAATATTATCACTTCATCTGCTTAAATTTTCAACAGCACACTAGATTAGTGTTTCTATTCAATCTCTCACAAAGACAATACTCGAATATAAGCCGCTCCCTTAAAATTGGGTTACAGGCTGAAAATCGCTGTGGTTTGTAGAACTGTAACTCCAAGCCAATTTAAGCCTTTGATCTTGCAAGCCCGGTACTGTACAATAGCTAAAATCGCAAATCACTATTCAATTGCTACAATTCCGCAGGCACTCAAGCTCTCAAATCGGCAATAAAGCATTTTTTTGTTCCGTTTTACTGTATGTCTGTTTCAGCAGCGATATCGCAAAAAGCCACTTTTTGTAAGGTCTTGAATATAAGCTGCACTTTAACTTTTCATGGTCGGAATTTGGGAGGGGGGAAGAGTCCCGCTTATATTTGGGCCAATATGGTAAATGAGTAGAGAAGGCTTCCTCAGCCTCATGCCCTCCAGATGGGTGGGACACAATTCCCATAATTCCTGACAATTAGCCATGCTGCTTGAGGCTGATGGGAGTTGCTCTAAAACATTTGGAGGGCACTAGGCTGGAGTAGAGGCATTGCTGACTTCCATTTTTTAATAAATGACACAAAATAAAAGTGATAAGATTTTCTCATTTATGAATGGTGATTGTGTGTATGCATGTACATGCGCGCGCACACATACAGTAGTCTTAACTGGTTTTTGGTCCTTCTGTTAGGACACTTTTGCTGGAAGGCAATCCTTTCCGGACTCCTCGAGCTGCTATTCTTGCCAAGGGGACAGCTGCTGTGCTTGAATACCTAAGAAGCAGAATTCCTACCTGATCTGTTGTGCTTGGTTTGAACTGAAATGTGTGCAAGATCTTACCTTCTGAAGCATGAAGATCGAAGTCCTTATACATGAGAACTATTTGATTCATTTAGCATAAGCTCAGTGCATATGCTGGGGTCACTTTTAAAGAACTATTTCACAAAGGACTCTTACCTTGCATGCCTCCAGTTCAAACTATGGTTGCGTACATGCTTATATGGTGTATGGGTAGGTTATTGATAGATGGTTCTATTCGTCCAGCAGTAATTCCCCTGATCATGACATGATTGTAAAAATACTGCTACCATCTAGGAATTATTGATAGCTGTATCCATGTACCCATCTGGTCTCTTCTTACCCCACATACTCTATATGAATAGGTGCTGTATGTTACCCAAAATTGGATATGGTTGGAATTCTGCTATTGTGTTAAAAAAAATTTATCCTGTTTTAAATTTCCTTTTCTTTTGGCTAATTTTGAGATCACCAAAAAAGGGCTCCCCCCCCAAAATAAAATAAATGCAGATCTTGATTTGCATAATATGAAGCATTTGCACCAAGCGATTGCCTGCTGAAGAATTATGGTGCTGACTTAAATGTGCCAATTCATTAGTGATTATCAAATTAGTATTTGAAAATAAAACTCAAATTATATATCAAATGATCAGTTTCATAAATTTAACCAAATGACTTAGTGCAACTATTACAAATGCCAGAAATGTTTAGAAAAACACTGCTGTATGGAATATCACAAATGTTGGAATATTTTTTCTGTTTTTTTACAATTAATACTTGGTTGTGTGCACGCATTGCAATTATTCAAGATGCTAGTTTGCCAAAATGAGCAGTTTCCATTTATTTTCCTTTTTTAAATGTTATTGCTATTAATAGCTGCTTCTTTTAGGAGATGTCCTACTTGTACAAGGATAGCTTAGTACGAAGACACATAGCCTGTGTCAGCTGTGAACACCACACACATGAATTTTCTCTTTTCTTTGCAAAAAGCTGTGAAACTGGCAGTTGGAAAGGAGGAGGCATGTAGAGAACGATCTATTATATGAAATTCTTTTAACTCTAAAACCATGCAACCCCACTTTCAGATTAAATTTTTAAGACTTGTAGAAACTGGAATCTTTTTGGAAGAGGGTATTGATGCAAATTTCCCTGGTCTGCTCTTAATTTGGGTAAGCCATGCATACACCCTTAAATGTGTTGTCCTGGTCTTGCTTTCGTGTTTTTAATAATCTGTTGGGAACCGCCCAGAGTGGCTGGGGAAACCCAGCCAGATGGGCGGGGTATAAATAATAAATTATTATTATTATAGTAGCCCCTGTGTTGAGTTATGTATAATTAGAAGCATATATACACTATTGCCCATAAGATACTTTCCTTTTCCCCAAACTTTGGATACAATTATGAAAGCCATAGTCTGTACCCAATCAGAGACTAGTGCAGGGGTGATTAACCTGTTTTTGGAACACAACTCCCATCACCTCTGACCACTGGCCATGCTGTTTGGGGCTAATAGGAGCTGGAGTGCAACATCATCTAGAAGGCTACCAGTTAGCTGCCCCTGGTCTCGTTGCTGTTGTGATCTAGCAACTGCCCATGTGCCACCTTCCATTCATAACTTAAAACATTTCCAGAAGGGAGTATGCTGGCCATAGTGCAACTTAGGCACTGATTGTCCTTGATATTTTGAAGCAAATTACAAAGGTGAATACTTTGAGACTGAAGGTGAGACTTGGATCTTTTTACATAACAGAAAAACTGCTTTCTAAATATGTCAGTGGCAATCCTTCAGGTCCCCCCAGTTGGTTCTACATGTTAACCCTAATCCAGCATAGTGTTAGGTGTACTCAAGCATATTGGATGGTGGCAATGGGTTCTTCTGAAGCAGGCTTCCACAAACTCGACCCTCCAGATGTTTTTGGCCTACAACTCCCATGATCCCTAGCTAGCAGGACCAGTGGTCAGGGATGATGGGAATTGTAGTCTCAAAACATCTGGAGGGCCGAGTTTGAGGAAACCTGTTCTAAAGGTTGTAGAGCTTTATGCAGCTGACTGGCCTAATAACATGCTGACAGCCATCCAGTACTAGCAACCATTGTACTAAACCATTCTCTGCAAGTCCAAACCCCTAGGTAGTGAGAACTACCTGAAAAGCTGACAGCATCTTTTTATGTTGGTGAATGCATTTCTAGTTCTGTACTTCTGTTGCACTTGGATTGAGGAAGTAAAATAATAATAAGAGGCCTGACAAAAACCTTGGTGTTGTTTCTATGAATTAGCAAAAGTGAAATAGTTGTCTTAAAAAAAAAAAGTGATTGCAAGACTCCCGCACAAAGTACTTACAATAAGGTGCCTTTATTTATACAATAGACTTTTTAATATATTATTCAAAACACTTTTTTAATACTGAAAAAGGTTGAGTACATCAAAGCCGAAAATGGCTCTGCTATACGCTGCACAGCATTGTTTGAGTCCCTGTATTCTTTTTATGTACAGAAAGCATCTGCAAAATGCATTCTAGACACAATATGCACCTTACCAGTTAGTGTCAATACACAAATTAAAATGGGAGCTATACCACCTGCATGTGCAAATGAAAGATAATTGATTTCACTGAATCAATAGATTTAAAATATAGCTTTAAAGTACCTTTTTGCACGTAAAATGAAGCAGCTTCCAAGTTCAGTAAATCTGTATACTGCAAAGACATTGAAATACATTCACAATCTATGTTCATAGAGTAGTAAGTGGTTCTTCATTCAGCCATATTTACAATGATATTGTAATTAAACTGAAAAGTACAGTTCTTCATATAGCAATCTTTGTTAAACACATACAAAAATGACAGTTCTGTATATAATTTAAGCTCAAAATCACAATTGTCTCAAAATATTAATTACAATACAACTATCTCTATAATTAAACATGTGTTTTATAAAATGGTAAAATTTGTAATAAAGTAAGTTGTTTTTGACTTGATTACAGTACTCACAAGTAGAAAAATGTAACTTAATAAGTCTTTGTCTTGCCCAGTGTTAAGCCACCTAAGCTAGCAAAGAGGCAGGAAAGGCCCCAGTTTATAAAAATTCAGCCTCTTGTGCTGAACTGGTGTGGCTTCTTGATGTTAAGAATAAAAGCTTTTACAAGAGGGCATGAAAATTCTAGATGGAGTAAAATGGTATGTATTATACATGTTTTGTGTTTGACTTAATGCGCATTTGAAAAGTTCAAAAAGACTAGTAAGGACGACCCATTCTAAAAGTCTGAGTTAAAATTCTGCTTTTGTATAGAGCGTTAGAAATCTGGCTATTAAAAATGTGTGTGCTGAGGAAAATTAGGCTTTGCCTTTGGGTGTCAGTATTGGGCTGCGCAAATATGACTACCATTGTTGTTGGGCATAGCAAAAACTGTCCTTGTTCATTAACCCCACATTCACTACATGTGAATCCAATCCAAATTACTGGTTTAGAAATAGATTTTATTCTTATCTCATACTTGGAACACAATGCAATAATGAAGACCACGAGTAAAGGAAAAAATGGAACTGAAAATATTCAACAGCAATTCCTAAAGGAAGAAAAAATGTTTTGTGAAAGTATAAGTCACTATTTGAGTTCCATCTTAATTTTGCCCCAAAAGTACATGAAAGCTGTAAACATGGAAAACCCGAATCAATGTTACTAAACACTGTTGCTGTTGACAATGATACATTCTGAACATTAGCAGGGAGGTGAGCAGATTAGCAATTTGCTTATATTTCTGTGATTTGCACGATTATTTCTTAGAAAGGCATGTATTGCAGTCAGACACAGAAGTCAGTACACTCACAAGTTAGCTCTACAATGCTGAAACTACTGGCTTTAGTTTGGTAAATGGGTAGGCACTGCTTGCTGCAATA
Organism: Darevskia mixta; assembly: GCA_034641385.1. NCBI lineage: Eukaryota > Metazoa > Chordata > Lepidosauria > Squamata > Lacertidae > Darevskia > Darevskia mixta. The sequence continues at coordinate 13,545,506 of JAWWNH010000029.1, forward strand.
AAGGGAAGCAGAGAGTGGTAGGATAAAGAACACTCTATCCTTTGTGGAACATAGCTTTCATTCCAGATATCCTAGGCACAATGTTTATAATGTTTTTGTTTTTAAATTAACCACTGTTCCATCTTTTTATTTATAAATTGGTCACAAGCAGGGCTTTTTTCCCAGCCAGAACTCACTGGAACTCAGTTCTGGCACCTCTCAGGTGGGTGCCATTGCCATCATAAGAGAAGAAGGGAGGAGTTCATGGTGAGTTCCAGCATCTCTTTTTCTAGAAAAATGGCACTGGTCACACAGGGCACCATCCAGAGGGACTTCATGCAGCCAATGTAGCTAAGAAGTCTGCCCTTTTTTGGGAAACATTTCTCATCTACTCACAGCAATTTTTGGGTGGGTTACAACATAACAGTTTCAAATTCACAATATAGTTACTAAAATGAGGCATAGAGCCAGTCACCTAAATATATCAATACTGGCATCAGATCTTGCTATGTGCCTGTGAATTACCAGATATCTAAAACTTAACAAGATTTAGGTATCATGGAGGGGTGGTGTTGGTTCCAAAATGGAAGCATCATCACTGAGAAAGTGTGTGAGGCTTTGATGGTAGATCACATGGAAACAAGATGTATGCTGACTTGAGTTCCATGAGGGAAGAAAGAGATTAGTGTAGTGGCAAATCCAGTAACGGCAGAAGTTACATTTTGACTACCTATATTTGTAGACATCTATACTGCAAGAGGCATTCCCCCTCTTATGGGAGAAAAGCACATGACTTTTAAGAGTACTTGCCATCTACCGTTTTTAAACAAATACTTTGAGTTTTTGCCCACAAGTGTATGTTCTGCCTGCATGCATAGATACATAACAAGCTTGAGTCACATGCTCCATACACATTATGTTTTCCTGAACAGCTGTTGTGTTGAATTGAAGGAATGTCAGCCTTTCCCTTTATTTTACTTACAGTGTAGCTCTAAGGTGAAAGTTGGTAAATAAACCTTTAAGAACTGTTGCTAACAGAACTGGTACCATGGCAACCAATGCAGCAGAGTCAAATTCTAAAGAACTGTAGAATAAATGTCAATTTTTGGATTTCACTGTATTTTTAAATCATCAAAAATGAAAACAAATGAATTTTAAAACATAGGATCCCCATCTGGATAGGAGGACTAGTATGTTACATAGCATTTGAAGTTTTAGATCAATGATCTGGGATTCAAAGATCACTACAGGCCCACAGCATGCAAAAGCAATAACATCTTATTCTCCGTTCTTGCTACAAAACGAAGAGCAAGAAATACGTTTCTCAGGCCATCTCCCTGGCTTCCATGGCAGGTAGATCAACTTTATCCCCACTTGTTACTTAAGCAACCTGTCATCATTATCTGATTTGATAAAACAGTTGACCTGAAACCACATTCTGTTTATTCATAAGGCTGTCCTGAGTTATTTTATGGTTTTATATTTCATTGCCAACTGTCTTGAACCTAGGAGAAGGTGTCATATAAATATTTAAAATAGTTTAATTATAATGTATATTCAGAAACGTTATTGCTTGTGTAAAGTGCTAAAGAACTGAATGACATTAGGACTAAACCACTTTTAATTAGCTACAGTAATGGTTCTTCTATTGATAAGCAATATTAAGTGATTTGCACACTATTCCCCTTCATTAACTGTCACCTTGTGGATTAACTCCTACACATATTTCATCAAATAAAGCATGTTGTTCATTAAGAATTTGAGCTGAGCATATTTTTGCAATAGGAGAGTCTGAGCTTGGAACATGGGAAATGGCATGGAAGGGGTGCATTGCAGGTTACAAATATTCAGATTAGCTGTGACTATTCTTTGTATGACCCTAAACCACATCACATGCTTGTGGTAAAGGTACCCCTGACCGTTAGGTCCAGTCGCGGACGACTCTGGGGTTGCAGCGCTCAACTTGCTTTACTGGCTGAGGGAGCCGATGTTTCTCCGCAGACAGTTTTTCCAGGTCATGTGGCCAGCATAACTAAGCCGCTTCTGGCGAACCAGAGCAGCGCACAGAAACGCCATTTACCTTCCCGCTGGAGCAGTATCTATTTATCTACTTGCACTTTGACATGCTTTCGAACTGCTAGGTGGGCAGGAGCTGGGACTGAGCAATGGGAGCTCACCCCGTCGCGGGGATTCGAACTGCTGACCTTCTGATCGGCAAGCCCTAGGCTCTGTGGTTTAGACCACAGCGCCACCCGCGTCCCTATGATTGTGATAAGAGCAAATCCCCTTCTTGCTAATTCATTTCTGGACACAATTCAAAGTTCTGGTAATTATCTTTGAAGCCCTAACAGGAAGCATGGTCAACCTTTTTCAAACTGAGGGCTGCATTACCTCATGGGCAACCTTTCAGGGGCCACATGTTAGTGGTGGGTGGGGCCAGAGGCCAAAGTGGGCTGAACAAAGGATGTGTGACTTTTGTACACTAGACTACATTCCAGCCATGCAAACCCATGAGAAAGGCAGAGGTTTACACAGGCACCCACCCACCTTTTTCTCTCCAAGCAAGCAAGAGGCCTTAGCACAGCTCAGAGACACATTCTAGTTGGGCAGTGTGTGGCCTGGGGAGAATCTGAGGGCCAGACAAAGCGGTTCCTCATTCCTGCCCTAAAGGATACCTGAGGGACCATCTTTCCCCCGCCTAGGTGGCCTGCTGCCTAAGATTTGCTTTGAAGGCTCCCTTCCATGTCATGTTCCAGGCTGAACATTGAATATTGGATGGGAAGTGGCAAAAACAAACACAAACGAACAAACCACCACCTCTGTGGTCATACCCACATTATATTACCTCATTATATCATATCTCACTGTATATCTTAGGTCTGCTATGTGGTGCATCTTATCATCATCTTCAGCTGCGTCTGTCTTTGTTGTATTGGTTTATATGGTTGTATTATTTCAAGCTACCCTGAGTGATGCAAATACATATGAAGGGCAGGAGATGAGCTTTTCAAATAATAATATACACACTGAATCTCAGTTTTGCGTGTGTGACACCCTCCCCCAGCTCACGGAGTACCTTAAATTAATCCTGTAAGGCACTGGGTGCTATTCGGTTAAGTTCTACTCAGAATAGATGCACTGAAATAAATGAAAATGATTAACTTAGACATTACTACTCTGAGCAAAACAGTTGAACACCACCTATGAAATTTAAAAAGGCAAAGGGAGGAATTCAGTGTCTCACCATTACGTTTGTTCTGTCAGCACAAGCATTTTTGCTTGCCAGTCAGAAAGATCTCCCTCTCCTCTGCCCCCCACCCCAAGCTGATTGGGTGGCCAGAAATAGGGGGAGCCCTGTTGCACTAGCAGAGCTAATTGCACTGTCTCCTGCTAGCACAAATATTTAGTTGTATCAGGCCCAAAAGTTTTAAAGTGCAATTCTATAAATGTCTCCTCAGAAGAAAGCCCCATTAAGTGCAATGGAATTCATTATCAGGTAAGTGGATATAGGACTACAGGTTTAATTTATATATAGATTTCATTTTAAGTGTCTATAAAAATACTATTTAATAATCCATTATATTTGACTTAAGATAGACTTTGTGGAAATTACAGTTTTAAATAGTTTTCTTTCTAAAGCCATGAAGAACTTTGAGGCTGTGGCTGGGTACACACACTACCTTAAAAGGGCATGGCTTCCCCCAGAGTATCCTGGGAATTGTAGTTTATCCCTCACAAGGCTATTGGGGTAGGTGGGTGTCATGTCTTTTAAATGTGTGTGCACGCAGCCTGTGTGTTGATGGACAGAATAATTTGTAAATAGCTTGTGTGTGCTTCTGTGTTCTGAAATTACAGGCCATCTAGAAATAATTAAAAATCATCTTGGAAAAAAGCTGGTACCAATGCACAGAGGCTTACAATGCGAACTAATATGTAATCCCATGGAAATTACATTTATATAGGTATCCCTCCCAATGATCAGTACTAACATATATTATTATACATTTGGCACTATGTTTGCCATTGGTCCAGCAATTGGCAATTTCCCCCCTATATATATATATATATATATTCATTTATTTATATATATATATATGTATATAAATTTTTATTTAATTAAACATTAGATCTGGCTAGACATATTTTACTATTTATAAAAAATATTTAGACAGTAAGCTCACGTTGAATAACTAGGTCTACTGTATTCTGGAAACTCTTCAGTAGTAGTACAGCTTTTTCATGTTCCATATGTACAAAACTGTGTCCATTTGCCTGTAACAGACAAAAGAGAAAAAATTATAACTAGATATCCATTGTGGCTCCATGGGAAATACAGCTGTAAAACCAACTGAAATCCTACAAGTGTATAAAAATCAGCTGAAAAGTTATCCCAGTAAAAGTTCCATTCAAATTTTGGTTTTCCAAAAGTCTAAGCAACCCCATATTGGTGTAGTCATCTATTGCTCTCTTTTTTATTTCCACTTTATACGAATTTATTTGGGTTTATAATTTTCAGTTTCCAGGGGTCTACTTCAATTCAGCAAGGAGACTTGCTCTCAGAAAGAAGCTACTCAGGTTTCCATCCTGATCACATTGGTTTCTGTGTATGTAAGTGTCTCATAATAATAAATAACTACAACCCGCAACTCTACTTGGATGAGTGCTATCCTTGTTGGACTAATCCACATTACCTAATAGTGTATTAGTGTGGTAAAGAGAGCTGCAAGCATGAGTTCAGTGCACTTGAGTTTGGTCAGTCCTGCCTTCCACATCGGCACTGACGCTGGTGATCTGTTAGCCAAAGAGATCCTTAAGTGCACATTGTTGCTGCTGTGTGAGGTTTAGGTCAGGGTTTGTGAAAAGGACAACTATTCAGTGACAACAACTATAATTTATAAGCTGGGCATGTTTGAGCATGCACCGCCCTTGTACAAAAGCCAAGCTTAACGTTGAGAATACCCATGTACTCCACGTAAAATTAACACATTTTGCTTTATTTCATAATTGATTTTGTTTGTTTTTCAAAGCAAAAGGCAGCAGGACCAGAGAATGAAAAAAAAGAAGTGCCAGTATTGAAGTAGAAGAGTAAGATACTGCATAAGTAGTTTTGAGATGCCAAGCAGGTACACCGGCCATGGATTTCAGAACAAACATGGTCTGCCCATTTCCATGATTTTATCTGTAACACATAAAAGCTTAGAAAATGAAAACCAACTTTCTCAGGGATCCAAATTCCCTGTTAAGATTACTTGTTAATGGATACAATTGTACACGTGTGTAATATGCTCTTGTTCTATAAATAGCATTTGTGGAAATTCAAGGGTCTGTTAAGGAAAAACTGACGCTTGGCTTGGGATGATAATTGCTTTCAAAGCATCCGAGTTAGAAGAAACCTGGAGATCTTGACTTCAACATCTTGACCCAAGCATATGCCATATAACCAGTTTGCCCACCCCCATTCAGCCTCTTTAATCCAGATTAGCATTTCATATGCAGTAAACAGAAGCTACCACAATGGTGTCAGAACTGACCAAGATGTCTGCAGAACATAATTTTAGGGAGAGATGTCACGTGCTTTGGGGGAGGTACCACTGAAGTCCCCTCACAGTCTGCACTAGTTATTAATATGCCTGAGCTTCAGAATATATTTAGGTTTCTTTTTAGTAATAGGAATTCAGGCACTGAAATATCCTTTCAGAATGGCCATTCATTGTGCATCATACTCATTATATCTATATTAGATTCAGCAAAATTAAATCGTAACAGATTCAGAATTTGTATGTTTATTTTAGGATTTTTTATTACCACCTTCATTTTTCATTCTTAACATTCTAAAATTGTTGAAACTGTTGACAATTTTATTTCTTGCATATTAATATAATTTACCAGTTACTGATTTTCATTCCATTGTATGCATGAATTAAGCATATTTGTTGCATTCTGCATGCTGTGCATAGTTCAAACCATCATCTGCAGAAGTTAAACAACTTTGGTAAAAAGTAACCAAACAAACCCTTATCAGATATTTCAGTTCATTTTATATGCCTGTAAGAGCAAATCCAGTGTTTTCCAAGAGAAATCACAAATGCCAGTCCTTTCCCCAAGGTCCTTGGCATTTCTTTAGTACCAGAGTTGGGAGATAATGGCCAAATCATGGTCTGGCTGGTGGAACTTTCCCTCTCATGTTCAAATTTCCATCCTCCTTGGTTTGCACACAGCATTATTTACTTCACAATCTGTAAATTCCAATTCTGGCTTGGATGAAAACTGGTTTACTCAAACCAGGAAGATAAGGAAATAAATCAGAGCATACGAGCGGGAATGAAACAAGCCAAATGATGGCCAAACCATATCTGAACAGGCCCAGTATTATTTTCATAGGAGGGTCTTATTCATTTCCCTATTCCTTCTTCTAAACTCAAGTCTGGTGACCAGCATTGTAGAAATACTCACTCATTTACAGATACTTTAGTCAAAAAAATTTGACAAGGAAAGCTAGAAATGTATGTCGGCCGTCCTGGAAAAACATTTTATAACAATGTTGGAGGTGTCGGTGGCTGGGATCTAGCCTAGTGTATTTGAATCTGTGTTACTGAATAGCACAACCCACGTTTATTCAGTTTTATCCTTCCCACCTCCCAAAGGAGTCCAAGATCATCTGCCTTGGCAAACTGCAATTAAAATAGAGCTGTTTTAAAAGGTATGTATGATACTACATGCTTTATTCCACCTTTTCCTCCAAAGACCTCACTGCTGCATGCATGCTTCTCCTTCCGCACCCCCCCCCCAAAAAAAACCACAGAGAAAACCCAAGATAGTCAGTGAGGATTTCGGTTTAGATCTTCCCCAACCTAAGTCTAACACACTAGGCACTGAGCCACAGTAACTCACCAAGTGATATTGTGTGAAGTGCAGCCACTCAAAAGAAAAAATCTGAATGAGCTGATTTCCGTCCCTAAGGCACTTTTTGACTCCCAACAGATACAATTGCTGTAATTCATATTCAGAGTTATGTACACAGAACTGCATGTCCAGGCTTCCACATTTACTTCCTTCATTATGCAGAGAGCCGTCCCCCGTATTTAATCAAACAGAGAAGCACCTGTAGATGGTGAAGCACAGGATGTGTGCGAGATCTTGTCATGCTTCCAATAAGATGACTAGTTTAGGGTCTTTAATTAGGTATGTGTGTACAGAGTGGTAGTGGGGGGAAACTTGTAAAAGTTGCAACACAGTGTTGAAAGTATAAGCATAATCAGGTAGGCAAGGAATAAGAAAAATTATAATGAACAGAGAGCCCACACACTAAAGAGAAAATTCTTTTATTAATTTAAATGTTTTAACAAATAGCAGGAAAATAATTTAAGAGAAAGAGTACAAATTCCAGACAGATCAAAGACATTCAACAAAGCCTTGGATTTAGTGTGCAAAACCTCAGAGGAATATTTTCTGAGAGCCAGCCTGAAGCTGGACTCCATTTAGATTTTAGGTTTGTTTGTTTTCTGTAAAGGCTGATAGTCTGTCATGTTGCAGTAAATGGCCTTAAGTGCAAAACATCTGTCTGCATGTCCCTTTCTCGTATCCTGATGGCCTAATTTTGGCTTCCAACTGAAGGACTGAAAAACTCTTAACAGGGCACATTTCTCCATCCAGTTACCTCCAGAGTAATCCTATTGGTCTAAGGGAGGGGGAGAGGAGGATTTCAGATGGATTGCTGACTGAAAATGAGTGAACCCATTATTATTTTTGGTTCTATTTACCTGAACATGATGCAGTGCAAAGGGCCAATAACATAATGTTTTTTATCCAAGGGGTACATCAAAAGATCAGAACATGATTCCTAAACATGCGGCGTGGATCATCTGAGACATGGTACGTTGGCAGGAGTGATTTACCTTATAAGCAAGCTTTCAGCCCTCCTCCTTTTACAACCTTTACCTGATAATTAGATGCAGTTGGCTACAAGAAGTATACGAACATGAGTTCTTAAGGATTCACTGGTATAATAGCACATGCTACAGGGTGGTGGCACAAATGGCAGCAAAACAAAAAGGAATCCTAAATCAAATAGATTATTTAGGGCAGAATTAAAGGGCACATAAATTATAATTCTATCGAAAGCATAGAAATCCAAATTATAATTACAGTGAAACATAGACCCATTCAACTTTCAAAGGTGAGGTGTAGTCAGTGCATCCAAGCCTACTTGGTTCCACCTTGAAGGGGCACCATTACACTTTAAGCTCACAAGGTTGTTTCCTTACAGATACCAATGTATGCCGTGGATATTGATAGCAGTATTTGATGTCAAAAGTATTATTTTTCCACTAGTGAAAGATGGTAATTTAAACAGAGCTCTGATACTGAACCAACAGATCATATATGATTCCTTTTCAACATAAACCTAAAAAGTAGTTGCCTTTCATAAGAACTGCATGCTGGACTTCTGGGGTTGGGAATACATGTTCCACTTTCCTATGATTTGGCCTTGAGATATGGATTTACTTGAAACAGCTTCAATTACTTTATATTGTGGGAGTTATTGACATATTTGTCATTTTAAAAAAATCAGAAGGTAGTCTTGTGATGAAAAAGAGTTCTTTGCTGATGATCTATATCAATACATGAGGCAGGCAAACAATATATATTTATATCTCAAGTTCCTTAACTCAGACGTTTGATGATGCATTATAGCAGATTGAGTGAGGCATTGTTTTGTTCAGGGAACAAGACCCTGGATTTTGAAACTGGGTTTAAGAGATATCCAGTGCTTCATGTGTACTCAGTGCCATCTGCAATAAGAACAAATATATTTCAGAACCTCATTTGCTAACTTTGGTTTACAAAAAAAATACTTCAGGTTTATACTCATTGTGAGACTTACCATGAAACCACCCCAGGTTTGTTGGCCAGTAGTCAGGGTAATAACCAGGTTCTGAAATCTGAAAAAGGAAAGTATTGTGGCTGTGGTTTGGCTACTTTGCCACTGCCTGCTTTCTTGGTACTTGAATGCCAGCAGTTTATACTGAAAACCCACGACACAATCCATATGCTAAGGAACACACGTAACAGTTTAGTTCACATGACACGGATGTGCTTGATAGTTTAGCATTAAAAATTCTGCGTTGGTTTCATGCCAGAGGTGCGTTCCCGTGGAAAAAGGTTATTCAGCACTAGATGTGATGGTGACAGACCAATTTTTTAAATCTCAACTTGACCCCAGTCATATAAATAGCAGGTTTGAGTTGGAGCTGTACTGGTGTGTGGGTAAGGGAAGCTGAACTTTTGCTGTGGCTGCTGTGTACCTCCCCCAGCCACTTACTCAAGCACTTCTCTCACAGCTGAGTTAACTTCCAGCTCTGAAACGCAGCTGAGGTGAAACACAGCGGAGGGGAGTGATGGCGAGGCGGCAAGTTGCTGCTCTAAAGGTAAGATCACCTCACATTATATGCAACTGGGGCAGGCAAGGGTTTAACCCACATCTGGAACTGCCACATGATGTTTAGTTTGGCTTTCATATCACTCTTCAATACGACTGAAGTTTGAAAAAGATCTTTCTTGGAAATAGCATTAATGCAAAACAATAAATAAATATCGTTGTTGATGAACAACAAGCAAGCTCATGGAAAATGGATTAGTGAGAACAGAAGTGATGTAGAAGGTGGAACTCAACAAGTGCAAAGGCGGTTTCATTGCTAATCCAGTGTATTTTTGAATCCAACAATTCTTTCTCAAGAAGGGATTTCACAAACAATGATATATTTGCAACTATTCTATCTACCTAGAAAACAAAAAGTGATAGAATGTCTAACAATATTGCTTATTAGTAATGATATTTACAAATTAGAGACTCTAGGAAGCTACATACTGGATAAAAATATACAAGTCATCAATTATAGTAATAATTATTAAAACTTGTTTAAATTAATTTTAAATAATAATAAATGTCAAGATTGTTGGGATTTCGAAGTGCTATTTCACAGATTGGAATAGGAGCTATTTCACAAAAAGGTTTGCTGAGTGGTGACTTGGTTGTTTGACTTGATGGCTTACTATTATTCTAGAATAAGGACACGTTTACAAATACATGTTCATCACTTGCATTCAGCTATGACTTGTTGAATGAGCTATCAAAGATTAATCACTACAAACATAACTATCATTCCATGACACCTTAAACACTGTGCTTTTCAACTGAGGCATTTCCCATATTCAGCCAAGTAGAGATATAGTGGTTGGAGTGTTGGGGACCTTGGGCAAGTCACTGTCAGCCTAACCTAATTCACAGGGTTATTGTGTGGATAAAATGGGGAGACAAAGAACTATGCATGCATCCTTGAGCTCTTTGGAGGAAAGGCAGGATTTAAATAAATACTTAAGTCTGGCCAGCTTTAACCATTACAAGCTAAGCTTAGATTACAAGTTGGGAAGTCATGGAAAAGATTTTAAAGCAGAATGGTCAAGGACTCATATCAATAAAAGTTTAAGACTTTCCTTTCCACTCTCTCTATAGTACTGTACAAAACAGCGAAGACCCAATTCCTGTGTTCATCATGGTGTGGTAAAGTCATGAGGAAGTGCTTACCATATCTATTCCACACTGCAAATATACTTTTGAACATACTCACATATGAATTACATAAGAAACTACCCTTGTTCTCTGATTGCCAACCTGATCTTGGAGGCAAAAGTATAATGAGCAAGGCACCCCTGAGACCCAGTCATCCCCTAGATAGGATAGGGGGTGGGTAAATGCTCCTCTCCTTTCTATGCCCTGGTTTAGTCTATTCCTCAGCAGATCTTTCTGAGGCAGGTATTTTCTGCAACTGGTAGATTTCAGCAGCAATACTACCAAGTATTCCTGGCAAAGGAGCATACGTCTAATACTCAGCATGTGAAACTTGCAAGGTAAAAATCTTGTGATGACTTTAACACCTCAAACATGAACCTGAGAACCAGGTCTAAAATAACAAACCAGAAAATTCAGCCAGTGTGATGTAGAAGAAGGCATAGTACTGCAAAAGGACTGCTGATACTTTGGAACATGTAAAGTTTGCATTAAGCAGTACAAGGATTTTTATTTGCGACTTTCTCCTTGTTAACTGTTACTTCTCATGTCATGAATTATCCAGATTAAGCAGCTCAATGTCCATAAGGAAATTAAGAAAAATTGACCACATTGACTCAATTCCATATTCCTTTGTTGAAAAGTTCAGTAAATCTGACATTGCAAGCACTGCTGTAAAGTAGCTCCAGATAAAGGGAAACATGAATGAACTACATTCATCAACTTTGCATTGATTTGCTAAGTAGTCAATATACATCACCAGTGTTTTCTGACTTAGTAAAAGGTTGAATTATTGCCTCGGATTTTGGAAAAGTTAACATTTAATCTAATTACACTGGATTATGATGGAGTGGATTTGATTATGCACACAATCCACTGGGAAATTTCACCACTGAAATTAATAGAACTCTAGCACAACTGTGAGAAGTGCTCAGCTCTATTGTAAATTCTACTTATTTTTTCAGGGTTTATAGATCATTTTGGATGCTAACTATAATCAGTTTTAATAAATAAAACAAAAAACCCTGAAGACAGATAAATAAATTTAGATGGTATTGGACATACTAAAGTGTGCTTTCCTGGTGTTTTCTTGTTTGCGGTATTCACTACAGAAAGTTGAGGGGGGTAAGCTGCAATCCCTTTCACGGATTGCCTTTCCCCCTATGAACTGACCCAGACCCTGCAATCATCACTAGAGGCCCTTCTTTGTGTGTCTCCTACAGGAGAGGTCCAGAGGGTGGCAACATGAGAACAGGCCGTTTCTGCAGTGGCTCCCCACTTCTGGAATGTTCTCCCCAGGGAGGATTGCCTGGTGCCGTCATTAAATGTATTTAGGTGCCAGGGAAAAATATAATTCTACTTGCAGGCCTTCTAAACTGGGTGGTGGGGTTTTGTTCGTTACGTATTTTTGTATTTTTCTACTGTAAACCTTTTTGCTCTTGGATAAATAATGGTTTAGAAATTTAATAAATAAAATTATTATAATTTTAAAATGTATTTTCATACATTTTTATGTTTAATTGTCTGTGCTAATCACAACACTTAAAAACAATATAAGTTGTTTCATTTGCATTTCTGTTTCAGTAACTTAAATTTGTTAGTATTGCCATGTACTGTAGGCATCTACAGTACATGGCAATACTAACAAATTTAAGTTGGCTTAATAGTTTTTCTGCACTTTTGGGATAACATTTTAGTCACTGATTTTTGCTGTAGTGGCATATTATTATTATTATTATTATTATTATTATTATTATTATTATTATTTATTGCATTTATTAAATTTGTACACCACCCCTATACCTTTTGATCTTAGGTCAGTTCACAACATAAAACCACAATATAAAAAAAGCAAAGGTGACCAGGTATCAATGGGAAAGTAGGTCACATTTCAAATTTGATGCATTTCTTTTTGTTTCTGCCCTTCTTGAAGAATGTGGGCAGCTGGGGCATTTGGGGGTGGGTAGGCAGTGACATTTCCTTGCAATGCTATTTTCCCAATTACAGCAGCCCATCTGCCAGCTAAAATTAGCCCTGAAATGAGAAATATACATCTATATATGTTTCTGTTCCCATTCAATTCTAATTATTTATTATTATTATTATTAAACATCAGGAAATCCAGTCTTTATTCTCCCATGTCACTTGCAGTTTTGCCTTTTACCGTAACTCTCTAACAGTGGTTAAAACACTGCATATGACCTCAGAATATTTTTTCTTGTTGATATTTCTAGTGAGCAAAATACTCCAATAAAATTTTAGGACTTACAGTAAGTGAATGGCTACTGAAAAACGGTATCATGAGAATTCATGCCAAGTATGCAATTCCCTTAGTTATTACTTTTACGCTGAAATGAAATACTATTTCAGAGACATGCTGATGTTGAAATATTCAGGAAGTTGAATTATTCCCATCATTATTATCTGTTTAATCTACATTACCTAAGGCAATATGATGGTGTTGCTTCAGCTTTCTGACTTACCATATGATTTAGTAAGGCCTGAAGTTGTCACAACTAATTTGATTAACAGTTTTATGCAAAATTATTTTCCGACTGCTATCCTAGGTAGCAACTCAAATTCCTTAAGCGCCATATAGGCTCTGGTAAACTGACAAAGGAGTTTCTCTGGAGTTCACATATCCTTATCAAGTGCTTATGTGCCACTTGAGTATATTGTGGCAGGTTTTTGTGGCAACAACACAAATATCAAACTCATCCTTGTACACTGAAGTGCCGCACCATCGAACCCTGCAGCCTCCAGGGCCTAGTGCACACTTTGCATCTCTGTTTTGTGCTTCACCAGATGTCTTACAAACCTCATTCCCACCAGGAAGGAGCCAACTACTACCTCAGAGGTTTCTCAGCATCTTAGAACATACCAAATCACATTGACTTGAGCCACTGTAGGTTGCTCAACCTCTTGTGCCCTATTCCAAGCTTGTACCACCAGGGGCAGCCTGAAGCATTTTGGCACCCGAGGCAAAATGCCCTGCTGCTGCCCCCATGATGGGGAGCAGGCAAACTCCATAAGGGCTTCTTCTCGAGTGACTGACTTACCCTGCCTCATAGGCGGGCCAGCTCTCTGCACAATAATACTTGTAGGAAGTCCCTTTGGTGATTAGAATCATGGAACATGGAACTCATTTTTCCACCATATAAAGGGAATGTAATGGGGAAGGTGAATTATATTCAGGAGCTTCAAATATCCCTGTTAGGATAAACTAGGTGTTTGACAGCAGATAAAGGTCTGGACAGCCAGTTGCTACTTAAAAGCTGAAAACAAAAACAAGGAGGGTACAATTTGCAAGGGAGAAGTGGCAAGTAGGTGCGGGTGCTCAACCCTTTTCCTGCCCTCCACTTCCCTCTCTTCCTCAAACTGGGGTTGCCAGATACATTGGGGCTGGGGCTGCAGTGAAGAAACAGCTGAGGGGAAAGCTGCTAAACTCACATCACCTACCTCTTCTCTCCTGCAACTTCTCTGCCCTGAAAATTGCACACCCCTCTGAAGTTTTGAAATGGCCAGAGTTCCAATCCAAGTATGCCAGTAAATTCTTGTTCCCCTCTTAAGGTTATCCACAGATTCACAGAACACCAGGGAAATTACATGCTCTACAAGTTACTTCAGTAATCAAACTAGTTACAGTATGCTGTCATCATCAGATAAAGCTGACAGTAAATAACAGCTGAAACAAATGTAGAAAATATCCTTTGTTTGCAAATTCAGATGTTAAGTTTCTTTTTTTAAAGCATTTGTGGATTTCCTTCTTTTTCTCTATAGAAACCAAAAACATTTGCTCTGTTAATATATAGAGAAAAGGAGATGGGCCTACAGTGAACAAATAGAAGAAGAGATGCGCAATATCTGTACAGGTAAATGAATAAGTGAGAAAGTAGGAGAATGAATGCAGGATGCATGACAGGCACCTACGGGGGGGAAACAAGCACAAGAGGAGCTTGTTTTTGTTATTTCATTAACAAAAGTTCCATTCTCAAAGAGACAAGCCATTTATAAAAGTGAAACAAATGCTGCACAATATTCATATATTTGATATAAACTTAGTGAGTTGTTGTACTTATGGATTCGAATGCCATTCTGTGGGCCAGTTCACAAAACTTATCTATTGTGGTACCTAGCAGATTATCAAGTTAAGGACTCCCTTCTCCCATACTTGCCCAGGACTGCTTCATGTCCTGCTGGTGGTTAAAAAGTTGCATATAGGTAGGCAAACTTAATGATCACCTAACTGTAAACCATGCTGCTAAACCAAACATTGTAACAAAAAACCCTTTAAAATAATTATTATTTACTTGACACTATTTTTCTTGTATGCCCTTTATAATGGAATGTGTTGCAATGGCAAAACTGGTGTCAGGCAACCATTGTGAATTATGAGTCAGTGGGTGACCACCATGATAACTGTTATCTCAGCAAGATCAATAAATAAAATAGGCACATTCACATGGATGCTCCCTGGCTCTTTCCCTGTTGTGGACATAATATTGTGCCCTAGGAACGGGAAAGATATTGAGGCCCAATATCCTTCTGCAACTGTCCTGTTCTGCAGTGCAGAGAGATGAGGGACTTGCACAGGAGAAATCAGCGGAAAGCAGGAGGTGCTTCAGAGTGCCTCTGATATGGATATGACCACTGAAAAAAGTTGGCTTGCCTTTCATTATTCCAGAAGCAACTGACTTGGACAGAAAGCATTAAGCCTGAGCAAACTACAGTATAAGGTATCTAAATTGTTTTTGCTAAGATCTGTTTTGAACAAATGCTTTAACAGTATCTCTTCTATGCTCTAATTTTAATATTGAAGAACAGCAACGAATAGTGAAAAGCATGGAAAAAGTGTAAAGAAATAAAAAAAGAAATTAAAAAAAACTGTAAAAGGGAAATTTGCCCAGGACCATCCCTGTCATTAGCAATAGTCTAAGCTACATTTTCAGTTTTGTTTTGAGCATGAAGTAAACTGGATGTGTGTCCCTGTGTTAACACGAAGGTATTGTAAATATTCAAAAATCCCAGAGGTTGCAATCTAGTCATACTACATTTCATTATAACCTAAAAATCAAACAAAACCCCTTCCTCAAAAATATTTGGCTCTTTTGTGTTATTTTCAATTTTATTACCACAAAATCACAGTTAAGGGGTGGGGGGAATTATGTGGATCGTTGCCCTGTTCTGACACTGTTTCTGACATCAGTTGCACACAGGCATCTCCCCAGCTGGCTTCAGTTTAAATGGAGCCAATGCAAAACAACAACAAAAAAAAACCCCCAACAACATGAAGGAGTAAAACACAAAGTTCTGTATGTTAGCAATATATATTCAGGAAAACTTCAGGCTGGGCCAACTTCACATTGTTGTTTCATGGAAATCAAGTAAAAAAATAGTTATTCTCCAACTTTCAGAATTCAGTCCACAACTGGGTCAGAGATGTAACAAGTACCTAAACCTGCAAAGGAAGCAACTAATTCGTCTCTGGCAAACTAGCCATTTTGCTCCTTCATGGGCCCTGAAGACTACTTAAGCCACCCTCTCCACCATTGGGCTCACACCTACTCACGAGGGGGTCGTTTTCACCAGTGCACATTGCCGTTCCTACCAAACCTGAATCCCCACCTGAGGTCATCTAAAGGTTACTATGGGAAGGCAGGGAAAAGAACAATACCGTAGCATGCACATGTGAAGGAATATTTGCACTGAATCCATGCTTTTGTTAATTAAAAGATTTTGCTTACTTGAATAATCTTATCACCAGGCTGGAGCAGGTTGGATGCTGGTCCATCAGGCTGAACCCTAGTAACAAAGATACCCTATAAGTCAGAAGTAACAGAGGTTAGGAAACTACAACCAAGAACTAGGCTAAAGGTTTGTATATGAACTAAGTGGACTGCAATAATTAATAAGCCTATGTGCTACACTAGCTGGAATCCAGCCTACTTGCTGAATATTACAAGTTCTGAACCAGACATCATCTACTTATAATTTAGAAAAAGAAGCCTGTGATCAACAGTTCATTGCTGAATTAAATATATGTCATGGTGCATTCTTATTTTCAGTGTTATGGATTGGAAAGCAGGACCTCTGAAGCCCTACTGCACATATGTATGTTCTCCCTGTAGTGATTTGGATCTCTGCCACAAAACACGACCTTCTGCCTTATATTGCCTATCTCCCTCCATAACATCAACTGTTTTTACAAAAGAGTCTTTAAGAATGAAGAGCTATGGATCTGCACTGAATCTGCTTCCACAAAAGGTTTACAGCTCATTCCTCTGAAGAAAATGATGTAGGGTGACTTTAAGCCATGGTTTAGTGCAGGCATAGGCAAACTCGGCCCTCCAGATGTTTTGGGACTACAACTCCCATCATCCCTAGCTAACAGGAGCAGTGGTCAGGGATGATGGGAGTTGTAGTTCCAAAACATCTGGAGGATGTAGAGGAGAAAACTTGAACAAGGCTGCCTCATGTTTATCATAACATCTAGTTCTACCAGAGGGGTTAGATAGAAACGGTGCAACCATAATTTGTAGAGATATGAAATGTCAAAACAACTAATACAGAATTTAACTATGCTATCGTAAGACAAATAAAAAATATGCAATATAGCATTTTAGCTACTTTAGAAATACTGTAAGGTAAAAATCAGTACATTTATCAATGCTTTAGCATTGATTGATGATTTTTATATGCTAAATGATTGCTACTATTAACATTTTTGCTAAAGCGGTATGAGATCTTGCTTAGTGTAGAGCTAGTGGAATACATCTTAGTCAGAATTGAGAGGGAATGAAGGGGAAAAAGTAAATTCTTGCGTGGCCCTGCAAACTGTTCTTGACGGTGAATACATTCCAAAATATCTCATATTGCTTATTCATGCTATTACATTGCTGCTTATTTGAGTTCAAATTCTATAGAAAAAAACATTGATAATGGTTCTACAAACATCTAAAATTTCATCTAGATATAAATGTCCAGAAGTTACTGTGGTTCTCCTGTAACTGCAAATTTCTTTGGGGTTCAGGTATATTTCCCCCGTAGGTTCCCTATCAGTGGTGAGCAGGTCACTCAGTCTCAAATATGGTGGGAATGGATGATAGCTATTTACTTAAATTTGATAGCATAAAGGTACATAATCAGAAGTACCATCATGTGTGAGCTACACCTGCCCTGATGCTGCCAGGGTGCAGAGAGTGAAACAGGTTTTGCCCTTCTTGACTGCATTCCAGATTGCAGTTGTTTATTTTGTCCCAGATCATTTAGTAGAAGTCAACGAGAAGCAAGCCAGTTCCTGTTTATATAACACTGTCCTGAGTTCTGTTTCTATAACCACAGGATGTGACAAGTTGGAAACTGACACTTGCTGTCCCAAACCTAAGCCAAAAGCTGGATTTGAGAGGGAATGAAGGGGAAAAAGTAATGCTTCTGGTATGGGAAGAGGGAAGTGTGCCCAGTTTAGTGAACAGTAGATAGAACTAACTTTGGAAGAGGAGGGCTGGCCCCACCCCTTGCTTTGTATAAGGCAGCTTTCCACAACCAAGTGTCCTCCAAATGTTCTGGATCAGCCCCAGGCAGTATGGCCAATGGTCAGGTGTGATAGGAATTGTAGCTTCAAACATTTGAAGGGCACCAGGCTGGGGAAGGTCTAAGGCCATAATCTCAATGAAGGGTGGAAAGGAGGAAAGGAGAACTGAGGCCAGGAAGGGAACTGTTCATACTTTTCACTTCCTGCGGCCCCACTCACCAAACCTGATGGCCCTTTGGGTAGTTCAGATCAGCACGTGAGACCCTAGGCCAAGGGTCAGGAACCTTTTCCAGCCATGGCCCGGTCCACCGTCCTTCAGACCATGTGGTGGGCCAGACTATATTTTGAAAAAAAAAATGAACTAATTCCCATGCCCCACAAATAACCCAGAGATGCATTTTAAATAAAAGGACACATTCTACTCTTGTAAAAACACGCTGATTCCCGGACCGTCCGTGGGCCGGATTGAGAAGGTGATTGGGCCGCATCCGGTCCACGGGCCTTAGGTTGCCTACCCCTGCCCTAGGCATTTTTTATCACCACTGCAGAAGTGGGATAAGTGTTTGCTGAATGCCTTTCTGAATGCCCTATTCTCATTTACTGACTAACCAGGGTAGTTGTAAAAGTGTAAAGTGATAGCCCCCACAGTCTCTACAATCCCAGAATTTGCTGGCAACACATTTTTGCAGACATTCAGTGACATGCATCCCTAGCCAAAGGATGTTTTGGGATCATAATACACAGTAGGTCAACCTGTTTTCTTCAGCTCCTTATCTTGATTACATTTTAATTGCAAGCAAAGGAACAGAAACCATGAATATCTGAACTTTAACTACCTTAAATGTTCAGACTGCATTATTTGGTCACTAATTCAAGCAAGAAATTACTACTTTACCTTGTCAGAAGGTTTGAATGGATTTCCTTGTCCACTTATCCCTCCACTGATACTAAATCCAAGGCCTGGATTCTTTTCTATCCTCACACAAAACTAGATGTAAAAGACACAAAGGGATGCTTAAATGCATGCATTTAATTAATTGTCACAAATTTGTTATTTTCTGACAAATGTCCATGAGGCTACTCTAGGGTGATTTTTTTTTATTTAAGAAGGTTATTTGTGGACGTACTTTGTGATACAATGTAAAATGTTTGAATCAACTGTGATGTATTCTCTTTAAGTTACTTTTCTTACTTAAAAAAGCTGATACAATCATTTGTTTTATGACAATTAGAAACATAATACATAAAAAGATAATTTTAAGATATATTAAGACTGCAGAAGAAATGTTTTGGAAAATCTTCAAAATGTAGTTAGATATAGTTAAAACATAACTTTGGCAAATATGAGATGCAAACGACATTTCAAATTTTTGCTTGTATGTCAGTAAGCTGAAAATAATTTTGAGCTGGTCAAATCCATATTATTTGCAATGGAAATTCTACATAGGCTATAGAAAGAAGACATCACATTTCCATATGTCTTTATGGAACAATAAATATAACTAGAATCCAAACATAATAGCAGTCTAATCAAATAAATTGCTTAACTTCGTTGGGATGACTCACGTGGCCTTTTAAAATATGGTTATCGTTACATGCTGAAGTCACAATGAATTGACTTTTGTTGTCCCACTGTTTGGTTTTGCGAATGGTTAGGACACATTGGGATGACCACCTTCTAGGTTTCTACAACAAATTATTAAGGTTTCCTATGAAATGGTGAGTTACAATTTGGAGCACCCCAATCTCACTACTACTACTACTACAATAAAAATCCCTCATGGTGACTTCATCATGTGAAAAAGACAAATAATGAATTCGCAGGTATGCATGATAACTAAGATTTATAATCTACACATACATGCCTTCTTATTTGGCAATTTCAAATAACGGTAAATAGAAAAACATTAAACCTACCTTTTTGAGCCATCTTGCACACAATTCCATTCACATCTCTCATCCTCATGCTGTTCTGCATGCTCACCTGTTCTGGATAACCATCCATACTCCTCTGCCCTTTAGTTTGAATGACACATCTCCCTGCTTGTGGTGCCCGAGTGCTCTGAGAAGGGATCTGGATCGGCAGTGGTGGCTGATACTGCTGGATGGTCACTTTATTCATGTTGCTCTCATATGGCTGCTCTCGGCTTCGATGTTGTAGACTTTGCGATCCCATCAGAGTCTGGATATGGCTACCTGCCTGTGGGTAACATTAACTCATTAGGCCAGAAATTTAGAAAACTGAAAAAAGCTCAACAACAACAACAACAACAACAACAACAACAACAAAGCTCTTGAGTATAAATATATGAAGTTCTGACTTTTTTTCCAAAGCAGCATAGTGAAAAAGTCACTCCTTCAGCTATATTTGAATTGTAAGGCATAGAAAATCAATTGTAAAACAGAAGCATTACTATAAGTGGAAAAATGTATTTGTTATTTATATTAGTACCTTCAGCTGAGTGACAATATCTTCCTTCCATCCATGGAAGGCTTCAGATGCAGGGGGAGGGATTCTGCCGGCAGAGTAGGGAGATGACTTTTGCAGATTCCATTCTTTCTGCTATCTCCAGGCTACCATCCACATTATTCCAAAGGGCTCTGAATGTTCAAGAACCCCATGGGAGGAAGTACTAGGGGCTGCAGGAAAGAGGCTGAATTTGTAAAAGTCATCTCCTGCCTCTCTACCTGTGGAAGCAAAGTCTGGATCACACATAACTTCTGTTGGATCATGCCTGTCGTGAGTCCCATGGAGAGGGTGGTCAGATGAGGAGGAGGAGTGGAAGAAGCTCAGAGAGCTCAAGAAAGCTGACCTAGGGGAAGGTTGCAGTGGGTTGAGGAATGAAAACTTGGGACCCCTAGAGCAGACATAGGCAAACTCGGCCCTCCAGATGTTTTGGGACTACAACTCCCATCACCCCTGATCACTGGTCCTGTTAGCTAGGGATGATGGGAGTTGTAGTCCCAAAACATCTGGAGGGCCGAGTTTGTTTATGCCTGCCCTAGAGGAGTCTGATCTGGAGGAGGATCTCAGCAGAGTAGGAAGAGGAGGTCTGAATTCTAGGGATGGTCTAGTGGTCTGTTGGAGGTTGGCTCATTTCTGTTATATTGGAAACTTCAGGTGCTACATCATCAGTTGCCAGTGCCCTCCCTTGTCAGCAAAGAGCCCTCCCCTATTTTATATTTTAATAGGTTATATTATCATCTTTTAATCTTTTAATAGATTTATTATCATCATTATTAATTGTATTTTTAAACCATATGTTTAGATCCCTGGGTGGTTTATAAAATAATCAAGGAAAATACACACACCAGAGGCAAATAACAAAATATTAAAATAATCATATAAAAGCAATCTATAGTCATAAACAACATCAGTAGTTAAAGTCTAACTATTACAAAAAATTACTGTGAAGTTGGTTTCAAATGACTCACAATGTTTAAACCATCAGCAACTATAGCGGACATGAATCTCCTGAGGTCAAATTCAATGAAAGGAAATCAGTATTGCTAGAGCAGCATGCTCAAAAACTGAGAGTAAAAGGTAAATAATTCTCATCCATTTTAATAGATTTTTTGTTTGCAAAGCCTCATATTGTCACAGCTTAGGCATTCATAACACAGCTCCCAATGTATATGGATGAACTGAAAATAAATCTTTTTTTGTAGAAAAACAAAATTACTTATTCTGATTAGGGAAATAATCTCCATTGTGTAGGCCTGTTTCCCATGATTTCATTTGTATTTTATATATTCTTTTACCATCCTTCACAAAAAGTTAATTATTTCAAGCTGGGAATGTTCTATTGACAGCACAATACAAATTGTTGGCAAAAAATGCAACAATGGATAGTGCCAGGGAATTAATCAGTTTCTGGCATGTAGGGTAATCATTTTGCATACAGCATCAATGAGGAAGGATACTGAGGTGTCTAAGAAAAAGGCCTTTAAAAAAACACCATATTCTCAAACAAAAATTGGAGGAAAATGTTGACAGGTGAAGTAAGCCAGTTTCTGCCCTTCCATCCATACAAGGTAGTGATGCTAAAACACATCAAAATGGATGAAACAATGGCACAAATGCAATGCTGGCAGTCAATTAATAGTAATTAGAAGATTAGGGAATGTCTGTGAGCTTCCACCACCCTCAAAGCTAAATTGTTCCAGTCATTTAACTTTGGCATTGTCTGGCCAAGAGTCATTGGGTTTCCTAACTAACTTGAAGCCCTAGTTTCACTTCATGGTGAAGAGGGAACCATGTTTACGTTAGTACCAATATAACAATCATGGTTATCTAGGGAAATTTGCAGTGAAGCAAGTTCACAAATCCATCACTCATTCCCAATCTTTTTACTACAGGAGATCACTGGCATACATCATTACCAGATTAGAGTGGCAGTATTTACGCATATACAGTATTGATTGTGTGTGATAGTTGTTACCTTTTTAGCAACAGTTTCTGGTGGCACATCTCGCCTTCCAAGGGGATATGGATTCCATTGGCCGCCAGCATCTTCCTGTCCATTGTCTAGAATGCTGCTCTGTTGTGATGGGGTCTATTTTTAAAATGTTAGGTAAGAGATTATTTAGTGAGAAGAACGATCAACAGTTCATTTGCCCCAAATTAGCCTTTTTGATTACCATTGTTTTGGTTTTATTTTTGATGGGGAAATATCCACACAGTACATATTATTGCATTTTATCAAGATATAGAAAAGCATCAATGCTCTTTTATAATTTATCACATATTTGGATAAGACTTCAATGCACACAAAAAGTGCTTAGTAAGAACCTGGCAACATCATAAATTTAAGCACACACTAAATACATCTATCAGAAGGAACATTTTTAATGTACATAGTAATACAATCTTCATGCTTCTGCTTTCTAGAAAGTGTCGACTTATTAGTAGACAATTGTACTATGAGAGTGGAAATCCCATGGCAATGAACCAAATTCTCTATCCCATCTCAGATATTGAAATCAGTATGAAAATTGCTCTAAATTGTCAAAGTTAACAACGACGTTTTCTGTTCCATATTAATATGCATTTTAAAAAGCTCCAGCTCAGGAAAGCACTTGTGATTCTTTTAATCAAGAAAGAGTCTGATCCATAAGCTGGAGTATTTGGCTTTTAAAAGGTTAATAGGCTGCTATAGTTAATGGAACAGTTAGACTAAACCTCTCAAAGTATCATAGAAAATATTAGGCTATTGGTGAATGTTCGTATTAGTTATGGAAATTAAATACAAAAGGCTCATTTTTAGTTAACAAAAGGAAAATAGTTCTATTATGCAGACATTCAATTTGATGTTCTTGTTTATCTTGCAGCTGCTGCCCAGGGGACCTCAATCTTCCCCCCAACTGCTGGACCTGTGGCCTCTACTGGATCCCCAGACCAAGAGGTCCTTGGGTTTTAAGAAGCTTTGGAGCTGAGCACATACACAGGCAGTGGGGAGTGGGCAGGAAGCCTCAATGCACAAGAGACCTCCAATTTGCACAAAGAGTGCGTTCACATGTCACAGTAACCCATAAACCATGGCTTCTTGTGCACAAGACCATTCCTGGCATTTTATTCCTGTCTGCTAGCACTGTGGAGATACAAAACACAACCGCTAGGCTTAGTGTTACATCCTAAAAAGCAAGAGTTCTGCTCCCAACTACAATTGACAGCCAAGTTTTGTTCTTGGCTTGCTGACTGATCGTGGTTGTTTGAATGAAACAAACCTCAATCTCCGGTTCAAATGTAATGCTAAGACAGGGACCATGGTTTGCGCTCACAGGGAGGAGCAAAACAGTCCAGATAGGCATGTTCATAGTAAACTATTTCAGAACACCAGAGAGAATTGAAGACCTCCATACACAATCATAAAGAATCCAAGTTGACCATTCAGAATTGCCCATAGACAGCACAAACTGTGGTGTAGTGGTTAGAGTGCTGGAAAAGGACCTGGGAGATCAGGGTTCAAATCCCTGCTCAGCCCAGAAACTCACTGGGTGACCTTGGGCCACTAACAGTCTCTCAACCTAGCCTACCTCACAGGGTTGTTGTGAGGATAGTATGCCACCTTGAGTGCCTTGTGATATTGGAAGTAATTATGCCAAAGGAAGGAAGGAAGGAAGGGGAGACTACAAACCCAAGCCTGATATTATTCTTTTTATAATAAAAAACAATGCCTATTTGTGTCCCCCCTCATGCAGTAATATTGCCTGCTTAAATGTCTATATTATTTGGAAACTGAGCAACTGAACATCCCAAATGGAAACTCATCCTATTAGATCTGGGTCTGGATTTGATAGAACCCCGTGAGACTAGAAACAAAGCTTATTTGCCTGGGACGTCCAAAAGAAGCAGCCTCAGAATGGGTAGAAGCTACCACTGCTGACACTCACAAAAGGGGTATATATAACTTCGGTTGTCAACACAGTAACAGAAAGTCACAGCAACAATGTCTTTCTCATATACGTAGTTGTGAAATGTGGCAATCGTGCATATGCTGTTCAAATAGCACATGCTATTGTTGCAAGTTCTGTGAGATGTTACAAATACTTCTCAGCTCATGATTGCTGCACTGCTATAGTTATGTAACTGTTATAAGTCTGTGTATTTTAATACCGGTATCACAATATGTTTTGTACAGGTGGAAACCATTTGGAAACCATGTCCAAATAACGGGGGATCAGCGAAGCGTGGGTCCTTTCGGATCCAGAAGAGGGAATAACAAGGGTGGAGTGGGGCAGATGTAGGGGGGCAGGGTGCAATTATGTACGCTATGTTGATGCAGACGGGGATTGGAAATGGAACCCCTGGGCAAAATGGTCATCGCCTGCATTTTAAAAACTGTGTGGTGAAGAGAGTGTTTTGTAGGTTAATACACTCTACATTGTGAGGTGCTGTTGACCCCAATAAATTATTTGTAGCTACATTGTTTTACTGGGGGGGGGGTTTCTATATTCTTTTACTGGGGAAAAACCTCTGTATTGCTTTACTGGAAAAACATCAACACATGCATTTTTAAAAAACTTGGAAAAACCTTCTTCCAGACATTTATGGCAGTTTGACTATTGATACAGTACTTCCCCTCTCCATCAAAGGAGGGTAAATCATGGAATCATTTAATTTAGACTAGAGGAAATCTCACAGCCTCTACATGTTAGCCAAAAATTTCCTTGACTAATCCCTTCCCCCACAATGCTTAGGTAGCTGTACAATCAAAGGAAGCAATCTTACACCTTTCCTTGGCTACTGTTTTCACTGTCTAATCTTCATCAGATAAAATGACTGCATTGATGACTGGCAACTATGACTTATTACTTGATGTTTAATCTAGACTGTTTCAATTTAGATCCACTTTTTCATTCCCTTCTCTCAATAACATTTAAAAGAACAGTTTATAATTAATTTTCACACACTTAGGTTTTCCACCATCATACGTATCTCAACTACACAATCTATAAACAGGCCTAATGGTTTGTGGTCATGATGAATTCAAGCTTGATTCACAAATATTTTTCAAAATGTTATTGAGATATGTCCCCACCTTAGAGGTTTAAAATACAAAACATATTTACATACAACATATATCTGATTTCACAATGGTCTACATACAGAAATGCGCTAATATAATAAAAGATGTAAACGGGACATACATTCTGAAATTTTCATTGGAACTATTTTGATTATAATCAAGTCTTTAACTAGACCACTGAACTACATGACCAGTAGGTCCTGGCTCCTAAGAGATCATCCTAATTGATAACATAGTTTGTGACGGAACTTGGTTGACATTAAACATCTACACCATTCTAACACCATCAACATCATTAACAAACTACAACATGAAACATGGCCCTCAGATTTCTCTGGTTCACATAAAATTGACTACATTAGTCTGCAACAAAAGAGCCGAAAGCAGCATGACTGTCACGTGGTGAGCCAATTACTTGAAGAAGCAAAGATATAAAGTAGGTCAG
The DNA here is from genome assembly GCA_034641385.1 of Darevskia mixta. Lineage (NCBI taxonomy): Eukaryota > Metazoa > Chordata > Lepidosauria > Squamata > Lacertidae > Darevskia > Darevskia mixta. The sequence continues at coordinate 13,571,557 of JAWWNH010000029.1, forward strand.
TTGTGTTAGCAACTTTGGTTTTTGAATTGCTTATAGGACACAAGCATGAATAGTATGCAAATGCTAAAAAGGAAGAGGAAGGAGGGCATGAAAAAATATTACTGTGTGGTGTCTGATATATGCAGGCTATCTCATACTTACTTTCGGTAGAGGTAGCTCTTGATGCATTTGGTTTTCAAATTTAGATTTAGTCTGCAAGTTTAATGTCATGCTTCTGCCCGCATGCATTGCTGACAAACCTCCAGAGCGCAGCATGCCAAGGTTAACAGTGTTGTGCTTATAAGCAGCAGTCTGAGTAGAGGAAATAACAACCACGTGACAGGATATGAACACGCATGCTCATTAAGAGAAAGTACTGCACATATATGACTAACTTCACATGGTCTCATTTTAAGCAAACAAACAATACCAAGAAATAAGTAGCTTTTTATGCATGCACTGAGTCAGACAGAAGCACATAGAGTGCTAGTTGTACATAAAATGATTACCATAAAAAGACACTGACAAAAAAATCAAACAAGATATATTTTCATATTCACAGAATCATAGAATTGTACAGTTGGAAGGGACCATGAAGGTCACCTGGTCCAACTCCCTGCAATGCAGGAATATTTTGCCCAATGTGGGGCTTGAACCCACGACTCTGAAATTAAGAGTTTCATGCTCTACTAACTGAGCCACTGTTTTTAATACAAAGCTATAGTAATTTATTTCATGCAGAAGTGGGTATTATCCAGAGATTTTCTACAAACTTATGATAAAATATGCATTTCTTTTCTGCAAGTAATAAATTGGGTACAAGAGGGTCTACTCTATATAATACGCTTCTTAAATATGTAAGACATTTCTGGAGAGAATAAGGTTTTAAAGAGTCAAAGAAAATAGTAAACAAGAGTTTTTCACATCTGTTAGTTGCTGAATTATAGAAACATCTGGCTGGCTATGGTTTAGTTTCACAAAAACCAATCAAAATAACTGCTATCAAGAGCTGCTCCAATATATTGTAGTGGATGTATACCTATTTTGAATTTACAAGGCAAAAGAACTACCCGCACTATATACAGTGTAATTAAAAAGATCAGTCAGCAAATGATCTTCATGAATAAATTATTCTGGATTATATATTTACAAAAAACAACAATATAAAAAGTAAAATGCACTGGGCAGTATTCACCCAATGTGTCCCATCAGTGCAAGCCTGTATGAGGGCTTCTGCTTGTGCCATGGGGCTGTCCCCCATCTCCTCTCCCTGCACCCCCTGAAATTGGCTCTGGGGTGGTCACAGAACAGTACTGATGGGACACTCCCCTTGGTGCAATGTTGAATTCCACCCAATATTTAAAGTGAGCATAGCTGTGGAAGTACACAAGTGATTCTGAAACATCTGTGGTTCACCTGTCCATGCAAATGAAGTAGTACACGGATCTCTAAAGAGTTAGCCTGAAAGCAATCACAATAATCAATGGAATAAGCTCAGTGATTTACGGAAGCCGCTAATGTCAGGGAGCCCACTGCATGGGCAGGTTTCCACGATGTTTCTGTGATTAACTCTCTTGTCACTCCCCCTACTCCTATTTTGCTTCTGTCAGCTGATAGGAAAGGATGTCGGTTCCCAGTAAATTGTCACATGACTTGGGAGTGACACACTTTTTGAAAAACTGCTGTTTTGTACAAATCTGGGATATTAGAAAACTGGTATTTAAGAAGTAATTCTGTTTTTTTTTATAAAAAAGAAATGTGTATGCTTCTACAGGCAAACAAATACCTGTGTACATATGCACAACAGACCTTAGGTTTCCTTTTCCAAATTCTAGAAACCCCTCTGCCCACTGTACAGCATTAAAGGATTCAGGTTCAGGGCTGGAAACCAGCACCAAACCCAAGCACAGCAAAAGAGGATTTCAACAAACGTGAGGAAGAAATAAAGTAACCCTTTTTGCTTGTCTTTCCCCTGTGAACTCCAAACAGCAACACAAAACTCTTGTTCCAGGCTTGTTAGAGCCTGAACAGGACCACTCCTTAGGAGATGAGAATGCTCCGCAATACTTTGTTGTTGATCTGAAGACTTATTGTCCTATTTTTCTTAGTAATCAGTGTGCCTGAAAGCCAGGCTAAAATTTTCATGCATATTTTTTTATGATGTCTGATTTCCAAAACTGAACCAATTAAATAAATATCTGTAGATCTTAACTGATACACCAGAATAAATATAATTTGGTATATAATTCATCTAGTGTTTCTGCAATTTTTATTCATTCATTCAAATAGCTTTGCTTTAAAATCTATCTTGCTGTGATTTTGTAGTCTCTAGTCAGTTTTTCTTAAACGGGGCTGGGACCCCAGAGACGGCCATGGGTCATTTTCAGGAGGACCTCAGTGTCACAGCCTGCCCAGCGCCTTCTCACTTGCTGGCCCCACCCCCCAGCCATGCCATTGTCTTTTGACTGAACCAATGCCAGCCCTAGCAACTCCTTGCATGCTAAATAATGGTGACCAGGAGATGGAGAAGTTTGGGGAGGGTGGGGAAGAGAGAAGGGAGGCTCACTCCTCTGAGAGGAAGCAGCCAGAGGAGGTCCTGAAGGAAATTAGAAAGTGAGATAAAAGGTTAATATTTAAACTCATTATTAAAAAATAAGCCAACTGATAATGGAAAGGATAGGGACAAGAGAATAAAGTTGTTATGGGAGGAAGAAGTGAAGATAAAAGGACCAGGGTGAAAGGTAGAACGAAACGCAGGTTCAAGGGAAGGTGAATAGATTTGTGTGAAAGCAGAATGGAAGAAATTACAGTAGATGAGTAAAACTACTCTGAGAGGCATTTAGAGGTGGGAAAGGAAAAATATAAAATAAAAAGCCTTCTCCACATAGAGTCAGGCTTAAAGCCTCTGGGTTGATTGGCAAACTCTGCCTAAAGTGGAGAGGATGAGTTGCAATACTTCCAGAGCGAATGTCTATATTTTGCTTGAGGGAAGCTGAGGTATTGAACTCCTTGCTACAATGAAAATGCTATGGTAAATAATTAAACAATTTCCAAAGATGGTTTAGCTATCAATAGAAAAGTGATGTCAGCCAGCCAATCATGCCAAACTCCACTTCCATAGGCCACTATTCTACAACTGGTAGGCCTCGGTAATTTTCAACAAGTTTATGTGGGCCCTGGTGACAGCAGGGTGGTGAAATTTGAGAACGCCAGGTCTAAGCAGAAGAAATTGTCTTTTCTTTAATTTAAGTGGTTCACTGTTCTATATTACATCAAGTGTGGGGCAGGCAAAGACCTCAGCCGAAAGGGAGTCTGCAGGTACTGCTGATCAGCTGACTGGTGGCACCTACAAAGCCCTGTGTACAGGACTTCACAAGACCCAATGATGATCTGATCAGCAGATCTTGCAAAGCACCTTGTAAAAAGCTATACAAGAATGCTTTGCAAGACCTGACAATCAGTTCATCATTGGCGCTTGGCAGACTGATTTGGCCTGCTTTCCAACCCCCTTTAAATAAATAAAAACAAATAAATTGTATTACTGAATGGATAGTTCAGCTCTCAGTGAGCCACAGCTAAATTGTGAATTACCTTCTTTGAAAAACACATGGTGATATCAAAAGATATTAAAGAGTCTACAATTTTTGCTCCATTATGGTTATTTCTGAAATACAATCACTTGTTGCAGTCACTGAATGACAAACAGATATGTATCTGGGAGTATAAGGAAGGGTAATTTTGTGAAAGAAAATCTGAGAATGAGGTCTGTAGGCTTCCAATTTTCCAGGATGATTTCAGCATTTTTGACAGCCACATTTGCCAATCTCAATTTTCACTTATTTTATGAAAGCATTTGGTGAACTGTAGGACTAAAATTATACATGAATTGGTCTTTCATAATTCATCTTATTTCCAATCGTAGTTGACTGAAGGCAAACAGATCCCTGAGGCTGAGGAAGGCTGTATGAGACACACAGCATTTAACGAATCCAAGGTGATGCAAATCGAAAAACAGCCAACAGGGTGGATGTTTAAGTTCCTTTCTGACCCCGCCCCCTGCCCATTTATACAAGGCAGCAGTAAGGTTGCCATTTGAGATGGAAGACCAGCTTCATAATCCTTCTCCCTTCAAACTATTCTTCCACTGAAAAGTCCCCACTCCAGTTGCTTTCACATTTACTAGAGGAAAACATGAGTACCTGCATTTTGGGGTGTGTGTGTGTGTGTGTGTGTGTGTGTGTGTGTGTGTGTGTGTGACACAGGAGGTTAAGAAGCTCCTTTTCCACCTGTACTAGTCTTCCACTTCAAACTGTAGCCTCAATGGCTGCACAGTATATTAGACTTTTTTCAAAAGAAAATAATGAAACTACATGTAGTACCGTATGTAGTTTTTCTCAGAATTCCTTCCAAATGCTTTCTGCATATATCAGTTATATTATAAGATGTATTCATTTACTTCTTGTCACCATTTCAAACAATACCTCATTCTTAATTCTTCACGCCTTGGAAACTGTGTCTCATGTCAATGAATTAATCTGCACATTTACCAATAATAAATGTTAATTGACAAACACTTCCTCACATAGAAAATATGAGTTACAGTTGGTCTCTGTTGGGGCTTTACGTATTTCAACCCGTTATCCTAAACACACTTGGAATTAAGTTAAATGTAAATCAACTGACTTACTTCCAAGTACATAGATTTAAGACACGGGTACCAGAACAAAAGTAATTGTAGCTTATTTTTCAATCAAATGGCTAAATTTTCTAAAAGAAATCCTTAACTATATCTGCCATGATCCAATAGTTCTGGTACATGAAGATGGTTCACACATGCATATCAAACTTTGTGCACACAAGGGCATGGACTTAAGTCATAACACAGCCACTGAAGATTGTGCTATTGGGTTCTGTAGTGTTTTGGATTATCCCCATTAACTATAAGCCTGCCAAGGTCAATATTTCCAATACTCTTGCTTTGGAATTTGTCTTTAATATTTTTCCTATGCACTGTAAAGGCTAGCAAATAAAATGAATATTTAAATTATAAACTATTTTTGTGATTTCCTTTAAGCTTCATAAATTACCCACTACTCGAAGACCGAGATTATCATTTTTGCATTTTAAAAAAACAACAGTATATCAGGGAAGAACTTCTCCAATGCTCCCCAAAGCAACCCTAATTCTAACTCATTATGTATAAACTGTAACAAAATACATTTCATGGTTTATTAATTCAGAACACAAATCCAGGAATTATTACTGGATAACATATTAATCACTGCAAGCAGATTTTTTTTTGATATATAGAAATATAAAAACTAAAAGGCATTAATTGCAGAGAAATGCCAAACATACCCTGTCTAACCTTCTAGCTTCTATATGTCTAAGTAGCTGTTGTCTCCAGTCAGCGGGCATTTTACCACAGCTCTCATTTCCCTTCACAGGGGTAGGCCTTGTCTTTAAATCAGTGTTATCTGACGGCTTGTCACCATAGTTACCCAAGTTATAGTCTGATGGTATCTTTTCCAACAAAGCTGCCATTGTAGGCCTAGCTGAAACTGGCCTGGTTTGGGAGGTACCATAACTCTCTGTACTGTAGCTTCTTGCAGACAATGGCCTCCTTTGAGTAAGGTTTTTAACTGGAAAACTTCCAGATTGGGCTTTGACTTCTTGATATGAAGGGTGTTCATCTTCATACCTGCCATTTCTTTTGAGGAATTGGGATTCAGACACTTGCATGCTGCTTTGGCGTTCCATAGGTCCTCTATACTGGTGTCTGTTATACCTATCGCTCTGAGGCAGTTCGTGTGGTTCACTGACTCTTCTGTACATGGATGTATCTGTGGAACTAGCCAATGAATCTGCTCTTCTCAAAAACCCAGCCCTTGATCCCTGACTTGAGAACTGAGTGTTGACAGTCTCCTCATTAACAGAAGGCTGGGAGAATGAAAACATGTGCTCCATGGGTGGATACCCTCGGTAGGCTCTTGGGCTAACCAAATCCTTTGAGACAGTTTTAGTCTGCTGGGGAATGTACTCTGGAGTGTGTTGAAAAGGTGGCGGAATCCTCTTTTCTGCTTTCACTTCCACTGATCCTTGAGGATTAAAACTTTGGTCAAACTGGTACACTTTTTTAGTTACAGAAGGCTTTTGCTGCTGCTGCGCCTTAACACTTCCATAGGTCAGCAACTCATCATCAAGCATTGGCACAGACTGGCTACGGGACATGCTAGACATTCCATGTTCTGGACCCATCATTTTATCTGGCCTCTCATGCATACCGGCATTGTCAGTAGTAGCTGCATAGTTCTCTAGTGGTATATTATAAACTTTATATGCGCCAATGTCTATCTCATCTATACTTTGTGACTTCTTAAACCTATTCGTTTTCAAGTCCCTCATCATTGGCGAAAGCCTCTCTGTACTCTTGCTGATAGAAATGACGTTTTTAGAAGGATCTGGGCGACAGTGAATATGCGAAAACACATTACCAAGACTTCTGTTAGCATTTGACTCATGATACTCCCACGGCGTTCCTGGAGAAAAAGTGCTAGTTATTTCAGCGGAATCCTTAACAAGATCCTTCCTTTCAGGTAAAGGGCTGGTGGTAGGGGTGCTCTCCAGCTTAGAAGGAAAGGCTGTCCTATCTTCAAAAGGGCTAGGGGTTCTTGTCCAGTTCTGCCAAGGGTTTGATGGAGGCACTTCTGATTCGGGTGTATTTCTGAGAGTAGGCTGTTCAAGTTCTAGGGGGATACCAACTATCCTGTCTTGCCTAATTAAAGGCCTGCGTCCATGAGCAGATGTGCTTCTCGATTTAGAGCTTAAGAGGGGGTTAGCGCTTGGATTCTCCACCGTGCTCTCTTCTGCTACAAATCCCGTGTTATCATAGTGAGAGCCATCATTCCAGCTGTCAGCAAAGGTGTCGCTCATTGGACGCCTCTCGTTATGTTGTTGTAAGTTTCCTGCTGGAGCAGACTCCCGTTGACTGAGCAATGGCTTTGTTTCAAGAGGTTGAGGAAAAGATTGGACAAGCCTGGAGAAAACAAGAAAGATTTGTATTAGATAAGGAAGCTATCACAGCAGAATAAAATGCTAATAAATATCTTACTATTATGTTTAACCATTCCATGAATGAGTGGAAGCTTTAGCTCGCTTGGAGTGGGAACAAAGAAAACTGGGAACTTTAGCAAGCTGGCCATGCAAGCCTTAGATATATTTGCATCTGAAGTAAAAACAAACAAACAAAAGATGTTGACTTCCCTTTCCTCTCCTCCCCCCCTGCAACCCACCAAGTACCCTCAATCTGCTTTGGACAGTTCTTTAACTTTCAGATTTGGGGCATGTACAGGGGCAGCAAAGGGGAAGTGAGGGAGGAAGCTCCTGTTTGTGTGGTCAGAAGTCTACTGCACAAGCAAAATGTCACAATTGGATATCACCCTATTTCATTTGGTCAGTTTATCCCCAAATATTTAAATGATTTGCTTCAGTATTAAAAGTTCAGAAAATATTTTGTACAAGCAAGTTATAGGAAAGCCAATCAAGGCAAGGTGAAGCTCTTTAAATCTCAATGAAGTGCTTAACTCCTCCCTTTGTATCAATGGAACTTTAGCATTCTTCACCTTGTCTGGATTGTTTCCTATCCCAATATTGATTTGCAATCAATATTTTTTAATGCAATGTCCAAAAAAGAGAAAGCACACAAAAAGAGAAATATAACAATTTATATGTATATGAAAATGGCTTTGCATAAATCTGCCTCAAAAAAAACTCCGGTATAAAAATCTCTATGCTAGTGACAGATAATAAGCACATAGCATTGAGCCTGCAAGCAAAGTGGAAGTCTCTTTGAAAACTGAGTCTGTATCTATGGTGGGATAAAGTTGCTTATATAGGACTCTGTATACAATCGAGTAAATGTAGACAGTTCAGAAAACCTTGATGACACGTAATCATTTTGTACCTCTTTCATTCTCGTCAGCTGAAAAATGGGTAAGATGGGTGAACTGCTATTCAACTATTGTAATCTACTCTGAAAGTTTGCAGATAGACCTGAATTTTGGGTCGGAGCAATTTCCACCCCAAGGCATAATTCCTCTGGGCCTTGACATGGAAAAAGATACCCTTCCTCTCACCTCCAAACATGGGCCTTTCTGCAGAGATGTCTAGTTGTGGGGGAGCACTTACTCTGCTCTGGATGCTCTTCTCTTCTCCGTCTCCTGCTGTTGAGGGGGTAGGGATGCTGAAACACTTACCTTTTTTTGCACAATGCTTCACTTATTTGCAGTAGTGCCAGTGTGATGTTGTTCCAAGTGCAGCAGGTTTTCTCCAACTGTATGCAATGCCAGACTTCTTAGAAGTCTTGTGTACACTTGAAGTATACCAGCTACCAGCCTAGCAGTACTTCCTGAGACATGATGTCACATAGTCACATAGGTGTCCTAGGAAGCACTGCTAGTTTAAAGAAAAACAAAGGCATCTCAATCATGCTGCTACTCCTACTAGTCTGGCCCTAGTGACGTTCCTATCTGTTTTTGTTTTAATATGAGGGTTCATATCATCATCATCGTCGTCATCATCATCTTTTATTTAAGCTCTTTGTACTTTTGGCTATCTGAGATGTCTTTATGGTCAGATTCAGTGTTTCAAGTGGGGTCTACAAAGTAAACACACCTGTTACCCCACAAAGAATTATTCACTGCATCTTTAGCTGTAGTCTGCAAGGGCCCCATTTTAACACGAGCGTTAGAAGACCCTGAAGATGCCTGTGAAGGTGAATAGTCTGAATAGGTGCCTGAAGAAACACTGTTATTCATGCAGTGAACTTTATCTGCTTCAGATTCATCTGTTGATTCTAAAACAAACACATAAAGGAATATGAAATTAATAGTTGAATAGAAAATTGAACACAGAGACATATATACAACAACTACTGTAATTAGCTTAGAAATGTGATTTCCACTTCTATATCATACAAATATAGTCAGCCATGAACTTATCCCTAGGATGTTCAAAGAAACGTAAGACATTTGTACAGCAGTACTACCTCTATTTCCCATCCATCTTCAGCCAAGATGTTGCATCATCTGACTGTTGTTGTTGTTGTTCAGTCGTTCAGTCGTGTCCGACTCTTCGTGACCCCATGGACCAGAGCACGCCAGGCACGCCTATCCTTCACTGCCTCTCGCAGTTTGGCCAAACTCATGTTAGTAGCTTCGAGAACACTGTCCAACCATCTCATCTTCTGTCGTCCCCTTCTCCTTGTGCCCTCAATCTTTCCCAGCATCAGGGTCTTTTCTAGGGAGTCTTCTCTTCTCATGAGGTGGCCAAAGTACTGGAGCCTCAACTTCAGGATCTGTCCTTCTAGTGAGCACTCAGGGCTGATTTCTTTAAGAATGGATAGGTTTGATCTTCTTGCAGTCCATGGGACTCTCAAGAGTCTCCTCCAGCACCATAATTCAAAAGCATCAATTCTTCGGCGATCAGCCTTCTTTATGGTCCAGCTCTCACTTCCGTACATTACTACTGGGAAAACCATAGCTTTAACTATACGGACCTTTGTTGGCAAGGTGATGTCTTTGCTTTTTAAGATGCTGTCTAGGTTTGTCATTGCTTTTCTCCCAAGAAGCAGACTGACTGTATCAATCTGCAATTATTGGTCGGTGTATTACTTTACTATTATCCTTATAAACATTGTGCCTTGTGAGATGGAACATTTATTTATTTATTTATTTGTATTTTTAAAAGATCAATTTTCACCTTTCCTACACTTACAAACCTGACCAAACTGCTACTGTATTGAATGCCCCACCCTCCTTTTGGGCTACTGCTGAACATAATAATTTTTTGGCAGCAGTGTCCCAAGGAGTAGTTTAACAGGAAAAAATTCCAGATTTTATATATACATACATACAACTAGCCTATGTACTCAACTGTTGCTTTTTTGTATAGATTTTAAGGCTCTTGTATGTGATTTTATCTCTTGTGGTTTTATTTGTAAAATGCCTAATAAAGGTTTGATAAGTAATAATTTATTTTTAATGACATATATAGCCTTCTTTATACACTATATCCAACACTTAGGGCCAAACCAAATGTGACATGGGAGATTTTCCAATATTTATTTTTTTAAAAAACCAGGCACAGGGAGTTTTGTCAGAGCAGCAGTGATTAGGAAGGATTTAATCACCTTCATACCCATGCCCAATACTAGAGGTGGCCCAAGTGAGGCACTGACCCACAGTCCAGATGGTCTGAGGGGCTTGTTCACTCAGTAGGCTGCTTACCTGCCCACCATTTGCTCATAATTCTTGCCTAGAAGGAAGAGCCATTCATTTAAATAGGGTTTACTCCAGATTAAGAGGTCTTAGAACAACTGCTGCCTATATTACGTTCTGAGAGTACTGAAACTATTTTAGATTTCTTTTCTGTACATTACATACGCGCCAAGTTGACACAGGAGAAGAGAAGGCTGATAGGCAGTTTTAAGGGAGGGGGGAAAGGCGTCCACAGAGGGTTGCCGGGGGGGGGGATGCAGGGAAAGGAGAAGAGACTCAGTTCCTCAGGCTCAGTCACAGAGAGGTGCATTAAAGTGCCAGAGAATGTGATACATGGGAGAAGAAAGTGATCAAAATGAAAAGGAAGATGAGAGGGAGACAAAAAAGCAATACCAGAAGGTATAAGGAAATAGAAGCTGAGGCTAAAAGGAGGGCGACAAAAATATTTGCGAATGTAAGCAGGCAGACAGAAAAAGGTATGGGGTGGGACCAAGAATGGAAGGGAGAGTAGTTTGAGGAGGTAAAGGGGACCAAGAATGGAAGGGAGCGTAGTTGGAGGAGGTAAAGGAGAGGAAAAGAGGCCCAGTGGTACCCTGTGTCCAAGGCCCCCAGGAACCTGGGGCCTGCCCTTTTTATACCATTTAAAGTTGCTATTAGTCTAAGGAAAATGGGTAAGAGAGCTGTGTATCTATATCGACTGGCTTTGCATATTAAATATAATTTCCCATTTGATTCTGGCTAAGTGTAAAAAAGAGAATACAGTGTTGAGCACATTTTTCTGCTGCATTTTTCATTGTTTGTCACGTTCAATAACTATAAAATGACTTAGTACCTTTTTTCTCTTTACCCAATAGGACAAGTTTAGGTTGGTACAATGGTGCTTCGGTCATGGAGGGACGAAGTTCCCCTATCCTCATATCATTCACAGCATGTACATATGGGTCCTGTAAAATGCAATAATATTGTGGAATATTATAAAAAGATAGTCCATCAAGTGATTCTTAACCTTAATGACGAAATTTTATCAGGAGCATGGAATTATAAAACTTCCAAGCACAAATGCTGACCAGGCAAATGTGACTTTAAATGTCATAGAATGCTGCAAAAAAAGTACAATTGGTACTCATATTGACACTGCCTGCATAGGGTCAGTGGGTTGGGCTCTGAGCTCCACCTTGTGGATGAAGGCAGAAGAAACTCTCAAGGTGTGGCTCTTAAGCCTGTTTTGCGCACTCACCAAGCTTGGAATCACACACCCTGAGTAGGGTAAAACAACAAAAGGTGCCTACTTTCCTAATAATCTAGAAACACTAGGGCCTGTGAGATTAGTTCTGCTTGAACTAGTAGAGGCCTGTCTGATCTTAGGTGGGAAGAAGCTTAACTCTGTGCTTTGTGCTCACAGCTATTTTGCCCTGGACAAATAATACTGTTGGCAGTAGAGTATTTTTTCAAAAAACGATCACTACCTGATGATAGTTTTCTGCCACCTTACTCTGCTACCAATTTCAGGCCTCCCTTTCCCCTTTTATATCTGCAACAGTCCCGTGTGGTAGGCTCGGTAACGTTAAGATAGGCACATAAACAGCAGTTCTTATCAAGAGATTGTGGAGAGATTCAGGGGACCCAAACCATACAGTGTATCGGGTCTAGGAAATCCTGTGGGCATCCATGGATGGACCCATTACAGTCTGGTCTGTCCCAATTGTGCATGGGAAGGGAACTAAGGCTGCTCTGCCCTATTTCGGAGAAATGCCTAAGAATCCGCATGGAAATGCAAGTTTTAAAAACAAAAACAAAGAAGTTTTTAAGTTTTTTAAACTTTTAAAAATAAGGCACCTAACTGCCCACAGCCTGGAGCTGCTAGTGCAAACAGCTTCTTGCCACTGTGTGCTTTGAATGCAAATACAGCAAGTTTACCTAAGAGTGAGAGAACTTGATGAAGCCATGTTCTTCCTGTACAATTCCCCTTGAGATAGGATGTCATCAGTTCTCATTGCTCCCAGGGGAATCTCCTGTATTTGCATTGAGAGTGCGCTGCAGCAAGGAGACCAGACATCTGACCTCAGCCTTGCCTGTTTGGGCCATGCCCCAGCCTTGGTACCTGACAATCAACAGCAGATCCTGCTGAGGCCTGACAATTTCTGTGTCATGCAATGTTGGCAATACCCGTTTTGTTCTGTGTAGTATGAGAACGACATGATATTTGGCCCAATAATAATAAAAAGTAAGTCAGAAGGGCAGCACTGAAAGGTGAAGCAAATTATATCTAATGGGGGGTAGGAGGGAAGGAAAGGGGTTACAGATCAGCCTACTACTGTGTTATGTACTGAGTTGAATAGGATCCAAAATGCAGCAGTCTGATTGGTCCTAGAACAATAGGATTCAGAATGCAGCAGTCTGAATGGTCCTAGAACAATAGGATTCAGAATGCAGCAGTCTGATTGGTACGCAGGAGCCACCCAATCCAGCTCCAGGGGGAAGTGAATCCGCAACCTGATTGGCCTACAGGAATATCCTGGAATTAGCCAATCACGTGGGGCCCATTGTATAAATAATGTATATAAAGCAGACGTTCTGGGGGAACTTTCATTCCTCGCTACTATGAGCTGAATAAAGAGCATGAAATCCACACTCGACTCCAAGTATATTTCATACTGCTTACACACAACCCTCTGAATAAAGAGATCTATATTGTACTGATCTTAAAATAAGCTCCCGTTTGTTTAAATAACACTGTCATGTTACCTCCACGGATATATCCTTTGCTGTCATTGGCCACTTGTGCTCATATTTGTCTTTCACAGCTTGTTCTGCACTGACGGTTGGTGTTGCATTCTCAGGCCTCATTCCATGGCTAGGTTTACCCACCAGATTTTGAACAGATTTCACCATATTCTTTAAATCTTCTGGGTATGGAGTTGGATAGCGCTTTAAGTTTATCTCAACCTAAGCAGTCGTTTAACAAAATAAATTAAAATCACAAATAGGAAACAAAAATCATTATTAAACTTCTAGTTTTGATTATCAAGGATATACAAAACAGAAAACACAGAGACAGTGAATTTAGGCATTTGAGACAATGTTAACATAAAACTGTGCCTTTGAAATGCTAAAGCCTATGTCATTTACAACATGGTGAATGCAGAATAAAATCCATTGGTGACTGAATGTAATTTCCTTCCCACTTGCCTAGAACTGTATAATGCAATAATACTTGGACTGAAATTACACCTTGATGTTCAGACTGCTAAATATCACTTTAATGGCTCAGGTAGAATCTAGAACTTCACTTGCATATGGGAAGTCATTCTGGATTTATAAAACAACACTGTGATAGCTTATTTGCAAAGACTGTGAGCAATCCAAAAAAGATTAGATGTTTCTAAATCCTTCTGAAATCAATAGGACTTGAGTACACTTCAATTTTAATGGATTGCATTCAATAAAAATTGAGGGGGGGGCCCACCTCATTTAATGGATGTGTATGTACAAAAGTGTGATATAATTTTTACTACAAAGGAAAAAATTGCATGTAAAGCCAAGGTTCAAATGCAGACACAAGTTAATAGGCAACCATTCAAAAAGCTTGACTGATGTGAAGAGAACAAACTATGGTAGCAACTTGCACTGAGCGTTGAAATATAATAAAGTATGCATTACAGACAAGCACATCCAAACATGGATCTCAATAGCAAATGTGAAATATTATGTTACAAGGAAATGTATAGCTCCAGTAAGAAAACTAACTAAGTGATGTGTGGAATAAAGTACTGCTATTGTTCTAATTGCCTTACAGTTGAAAGAATGTAATTGCTGTTGGTCTAACTTAATCACTTGCTTTTCTACATGACCTGGGCCATGGTATACGTAAGATTTACACATAACCTTAACAATAACTGGGATGTAAATCAAATACTACATGCACTGCAAAGGTTGCTAAGAATACAGTGTAACTAATTAACTATGTAAGGAAATTTGAGTAAAGTTAATTTATCTTAGGTAAATATTAACTTTCACTATTAAACATACTCGCAGATGTGCTAGATAGAATTAGGGTGAAGAAAATCCCATAGTTGATATTAAAAATGATAATTACCAATGAAGTCTAGACTCCCTTTCTATTCATGGTCTTTTATGTTTCACATTTAAAGTTACCTCAGAAGTAGCATGCCGCTGGGGATAAAAACCTTCCAAAGTGCAATATTCCTGGATAGAAGAATTTCTTTTTTAATTTCTACTATCAAATTCATTTCAGCAAACAATGATACACTTGACCAAAAGCAAATTTCACAAGACTCATCAGAATAAAGTTATTATGAATATTAAGAACTATTACCAAATGTATAATTTTAAATAACATAAAATTACAAACCAAATCCTATGAAACTTAGATGAATATGCAATCAACCAATCACAGGGCACACATTTCATTGAGAACTGTGCCCTTAATATTAAGGATTATTTCACCACTCTGGAAATGTCTTCATATCAGCCAAACAGACAGGTGCCTGCAGTTGATATTGCAACGCACAGATAGCCATGATGTCAAATAAATTTTGAATGCGCTTTAAACACTGTGAGTCCCAATATTACTTGCATGTTTACTGGATAAACATATGAGAATCATCTCCAAACACCCAGGTATTGAACTGATCTGTAACCATTTGATTATGTTTTAAGATAGAATAAATATAATTAATATAGCAGAAACATTTAACATGATTTCTTTTAAATATGTTTAGTACTGTAAAGGTCTAGCAGCAGTGTGACTTTTAAAAATCTATTTAATACATTCAAATTGGCTTTACACTGATATTATTGACAGCACTCCTGTGGATTTTCATCTTTATTTTTTTGGGAAAGTGGGTATTGTATATGCACCTGTACGTATGTATGTAAGTTTGTGTGTGTGTGTGTGTGTGTGTGTGTGTGTGAGTGAGAGAGAGAGAGAGAGAGAGAGAGAGAGAGAAAGAAAGAAAGAAAGAAAGAAAGAAAGAAAGAAAGAAAGAAAGAAAGAGGGGAGCCCAGATCCTGCCCACAGCCACCACTTTCAGGCCCACTTATTACTGCTACGCATCCCCTGACCATTGCCACAAGCAACTCTTGAGTGCAAAAGGTTATCTACCCCTGACACAGGTGAATAGATCACTTTTCTAGTTTGTGAATTAACAAAAAATGATAAAATTATTTTTTTTACCACCATTCAGAAACACGCTTATCTTTATCCTATGAATCAAAAAACTGTGATGAGCTGAACATAAGTTCACCTGTCTAGCATGACATCAAAAGTTTTGAAACCCTGTTTATCTTATTTTTAAGCAAAAGGATACCTGGCGAAATTCCCCACTGCAGCTACCTGGACCCTTGACACCAAAGCCCCTTGAGAAGGTCAAGAGCTCTCCTGCACTGTGTGTTGCAGGAGACTACAGTAGAAGCGGGAAAACACGCCAAATCAGGCAAAGGAATCTTGCATGCTGTTGGTACAAGATTCTTCTGCCTGATTTTGTGTGAATTCCCCCTACTACTATAGCCCCACATGATACAGACCACACTGCTCAGGACCTTCTAGAGAAATATTGTGAAGGAGTACAGGCTGCAGGAAAGATCCATTGTATGAGCTGTTTTCTGCTCACTCAGCATTAGATACCGGTAGAACCATATTTTTATATACAGGTTTCTTTTTTTAATTGTTTAATAAAATGAAAACGGAAGCTGAAATGAACAAAGCTATTAAAATGCATTATTTACTGACATTTATACAGATGTCATTTAATTGTACAGTCTCATTGATTAGTTCAAACCTTTCAGACATAAAGGCAACATTACTGGAAATGACTGTGTTTTGATTTTCAATTATATAACATTAGAAGTGTAGGAAATGTTGATG
Source organism: Darevskia mixta (assembly GCA_034641385.1). Classification (NCBI taxonomy): domain Eukaryota; kingdom Metazoa; phylum Chordata; class Lepidosauria; order Squamata; family Lacertidae; genus Darevskia; species Darevskia mixta. The sequence continues at coordinate 13,587,700 of JAWWNH010000029.1, forward strand.
AAGATATATGGGGAGTGAATTAACACAGGCTATGGCTTAACATGGAACTATTTAGCTTTTTCACTGCTTTAAAACATCTTTTTGCCATTCTCCTGTACACTCTTAGTACCCTCATCAGTGTGTGTGTCCTAGAGAGCTACCAATACAGTTTTCATGTTGCTTTCTATTTGCTAAAAAACGTTTTATAGATTTTACTTTTTAAAGGAATATCCACAAAAAGTCAGATACAATGGATTAATATCCTACTGCGTCCATACATACTTTGCTCATTTTTGCGACAGCATGCTTTTTGATTCAGCAGAAGCTCATGTTAGTGGAAAGCCGCAAAGGCGATTTTAGCTCATTCCCTTCTCTGTGCAGCTCCCCCAAATTTGTTCAACAGGAAATCTTTTAGAACAGTTAAGTAAGTAGCATAGGGGACTGCAGAAGAAAGGGGGAGTCTATGGAAAACACCCCTTCCCTTTGGCTCACAGACACCTCCACTGGATCAAAGAACCTTCTTTCAGCAGAGGGACGCCGCTGGATACAACCCAATCTTACTTTTCATTTTAATAGAGTGTTATTTTTGTTTGAGGATTATATTAAGAGTAAGGCAGTCCCGTCCCCCCCCCCCCCCAGATATCTGTAGGATAAAAGAGGGAAATAGAATAAGATCTCAAGAAAGACAGGTCTGGTTTTTCTTTATTCCTGGCAACTAACATCAATTTCAAGTCTTGTTCCAATTCCAAACACAAATGATTTGACTGATAGATGTGTCTCTTGACCTCGGTTAATCTCATTTTAAAATAAAACATATTTGCCCCCAAACAGCAAGGCAATGCTTTTACAAAACACCTGCTGGAAATACTTGGTTTTGACACACATCAGGGGCACTTGCTTGCTAGAATATAATCATCATGTCAAGGCCAACCCCCATTCTGAATGCGGAGCAGATTGGGCATATTTTTAATATAAAGATCGGAAAACAATTTCTGTATTATAGAATATTGTGCAAAATGCATGCTGTATGGGCTGTCTTTGTGGGCTGGAAACCTAAGTAATACCTCTAGTGAACACTGAATATACTATTGAAAAGATAGAGCTGAATCCCCACTAAGTGGTCTTCATGTTTGTTATATTATGGGCCTATGAATCCTTTGAATGGTTTTGAAAGAACAAATGCACATGAGCACTGAGACTGCAAAGTTTTTGTGTGCAGGAGACAGAAATTCAAGAAAAAACATCTCTTGTACTAAGGTGACAATTTCAGCTGTCACTGAAATGTAATATTCAAGGTGTTGAAATTTTGGTGGCTGTGGAATGATTACTTGGGGCTAAATATAGCAATCGGATGAGCAATACATCAGCCATTTTTGTGTCTTACAAAGTCTTTTGTGCCTTGTTTAAACTTCTGAAAGAAGATATTTACGTCAGGACTTGTTAATTAACTTGACTCCTACAATATTTTCCCCCTGTGCAACTGCCATTTCACATTATGCTTGGCTTTTATAAAGGAATCTAACCTATTTCCCTCCCTCAATTTTATACAGAACAGAAATATCTGCTTAAAAGGCTGTTTGCTTCATCTGACGTGACAGTTCTGAGTTAGCCAATTAGAAACGGTCTTTGTGAACCTAAGCCATCAGTTTCTATTGCTCACACATTGTTATCCTTTTCGTAATTCTGTCTCATAAACAGCACAGCAAGATGCACTTCTATCAGTTTCATTTCTGTTCTGCAAAACAAGATTTGCAGTGAGGCAATATCTAATTCTTACTCTCTCTGTATATTTATAAAAGTGCCAATCCCTTTAGTTCTAAATGTCACATGCTTTAAGGGGACCTTATGGCAAATATCAAGAGAAGTAAGGACATCAATAAAATATGCATATCAGCAGGTTGACTTTTAAAGGCAAGAGCAAACTTCTGGACTGCACTTAAATGAGGCAGCCCATCAAAGAGGACTTTCTAATTGCCAGTTGTGGAATATGAGATTTTAACAGTGCATCTGGAAATTTCATGTACCCTAGCCAGCAATTGAAGGTCCAATCATGGTAGTAGGAAACAGTCAAATTCTTAAAGAGATTTGGAGTGCAATCCATTGCATGTCAAAGTAAACACCACTGAGTTCAATGGGACTTACTTTCAGATAGGTGAGTAAAGGATTGCAGCCTTACTCATGTCTAGATTGGTTCAACTCCACACACTTAACAACCATCTACTTATTTACTACAAAAAACCAAGGATGATAATCCTAGTTACCTTAACTTTTCCTGCATTTTCCTCCTCTTCCTTTTTTTCTTCAAATTCAAAGGCAACAGTCATACGTTGCTGTCTTTGCTCCTCCCATAGAGTAGGATTAAAACTATCGCTGTCAGACTGGAAATCTAATTAGAGTAGAAATTAACGTCATAATCAAAAGATGCCTAGTAATAAAACTTTACCCACAATATCCACTTAAACATACAAATAACTATGAACTGGAAATATTGCCCTGTGCAAATGTTAATTTATTTATTTTAAATAAATAACATCTGTGGGTGCAAATAGTCAAAAGCATGTAGGCCTCAAGTTAGCCCAGTATGAGGATGCTTGGGACTGTGGGCTAAGGTCACTCTTGATTTTTGTCCATGCAAACATACATCCTTTCCCAGCTACCAACTTGCCTAAAGTTTAGCAAATTCATTTGATATGATGTTCTGGCAATCCAGAGCCAGTTTCTGACTTCTAACCACCATGGTTTACAGCAGAAATGAAACTTTCATTGATTACCAATAATTATTGGCCTTTTCTTTTTTAAGGTAGCCCACCAGAAGATCTAGAGATGTAATTTACCACCACCCATTTTCTGCCACAAGCTCATTATATGGCATGGGGTATTTTACTCTGGTACACTTTCAAACAAAGGGACAGCAGGAACAAAACAACAATCCAGTAGTGCTTTAAAGGCTAGCAAATGTATTATTACTTTCATGGATTACCAAGAACGATGGAACTGACAAGAAAAATTGTGCCATAATAAATTTGTTAGTCTTGAGGGGGCTAGTACTGTTCTTTTTGTTGAACTATGATCAAAGCAACAGTGTTGTTGTGAGGCTAAAAAGACTGTAAAACGCTTAAACTTAAAATGCTGTTAAAAAAGTAGGATGCTGCAGATGAGAACTCGGTGTGCAGAGGCTACAGGTATATGTAGTACAGAATAACAGACTGCACCCTGTGTGCATACCCACCTAGGCAAGCCTGTCCCAACAGACAGTTGTCACACATTGGCTTAGCTGAGGACCTAAAAGTCAAATGTTTGTAGGCCTGAATTGTGTCCATTATTCAAAACCTATCCCCCAAATTCAAAATCAGGGATAGGCAGGCAGGAGGAAGCATTTTTTATTTGAAGCTCAAGGTGGTATTCATGGGTCTTCTTTTCCCCATGTTACCCTCACTACAACCCTGTGAGGTAGGTTAGGCTGAGAGACAGTGACTGGCCCAAGGTCACACAGTGAGTTTTGTGGCTGATTTTAACCCTGATCTCCCAGGTCCTAGTCTACGTAATATTCCTTTACCTTATTTCACATTCTGGAAAATAAAGATGTAGAAGTTAATAAATTGGGGAAGGGGAACTATCTTTTCCCATAGTCTGTAAATACATTGTTAACAGTCTCTTTTCATGAGAGGAGGATAGAGAACATTCTTTAAGAATGCAACTGTGACAGCAGGGATGCCTTCTGACGTTTTTCAATTGAGTTAGGTGCTGTTTGTAAAAATGCAATGCTTAAGTGTCCACAGCAAGGGAGGAAGATGGTGAGAAAATCAGAATAACTTGGCCACAGTCCTGTGGCCACTCATTTGCCATGCCCCCATGATCTCCCAGCAGCCCTGCCAAATCAGACACTAGCTTTCATTGATATGGTTAATCAAAAATGAAAGTTAAAAACTGAGGAAGGAAGTGATTTGTATTGTAAAACAACAACTACCCAGTGTTTTCTCCCCCTAAAAAAATGTTTAGGGGTACTCTCATTTTCCTACTCATATTGAAATACTGCCCCTCAATGAGGCCAAACTTAGATTCACAAAGTGTTTAGGGGTATGCATCCCCCTGCTCCCCCCCCCAAGAAAAAAGCACTGCAACTAACTATAGAATAATGGTTTAGAATACTTAAGTCAACATTAATTATTTACTGAATAGCTTTATATATATATATATAAGTACCTTCATCACCACGAGGTTGCTGAGGAAACATGTAGTTGGTCAGCACTCTTTGTTTTGTTTCTGGATGTGCCTCAGTTTGAAGAGGGATAAGGGCCTTGGACTGCAAATTCAAAGCAAACAACATTACAACAACTCCAAAATGATGGCATCTAAAATTATCATGCACACTAACAAATAGTGCCCCATTACAATGAGCGCTGTAATTAACATTTTTTATCAAAACAATACTAACTACATTATTTCTAGGTATTAAATTACATTGTAATGATTAGGAAATAGCAACTCCAACCAATAGATGGTGCTGTGCTGTTTTCTTATTACTTAGATACTGTTCTATATGCTACCACCCTTTTGTCCTAAAGAAGAAATTGCAGTATCCTTAAAACTAAGAGTATGATCCAGAAGCCTGTATATTGATTATCTGTTTTACATTTACCGGTACATAAACATTGTCCTTCCTGTAACATCTCTACAATGCCACAGTTCTATCATAGATAGAAGACTCCATCCTCCTTTTATATGACAAGGATGGAGAACTGGATCCAGCCAGTGGGGCAGAACCTTACTTTCCCTAAACTTCTATGGGCCAAGTCTGACAGGTGGACAGGGCTGCCAACCTCTGAAACACCTGGTGTCAGAATGAAATCAAACTTTGCAGGGAAAAGCATAGTACTTTGCAAGCCTTGATACTCTGCTGATGTTTGCCGCTTACAACATATAGGGCTTTGTTGGCACCGGTGATCGGCTGAGTCACTGCCTGCAAAATCCCTTTCGGCCCAGGCATATCTTTAAATGCCAAATACCCCACACTGTATGTGATGGCAGGTGGGTATGGCTAGACCAAAAATTGGGCGTGTGGGTCAGAGATTCCCCACCACTGACAGATAGTTAGACTAAACAGGTCTTGGGCTTAAGAACCCTCCCTTGTGAAACACCCATCACATTGTACAGAAGGAAACTACTACATAAAAAGGTTGTCATTTGAACTAGCAAATTCTTCCTTTCCAACATCTCACTGCTTCCCCATGTCACTGCACTCTGTCTAACAGTAGGGCTAGAGCCCTGCTTGGTACTTCAAAATATTTGGGGGTTCACTGGGAGATCTGCTGATACGGATGAACATGAAGGAAGCAGAACTTGAGATACTATGAACAATTTTGCATTATACTCATAATTTTTATTTCCTCTCGCCAGAAAGCATCATCTGGTTTAACAGGTTTAAACACTTTTAAGTTCACCATAAATATTTTACAAATACAGCTGAGCTTGCTGCCCTGTTATTTAGCTGTTATAATGAGAACAGACATTAAAATCTGTACCTGGTTGTCTGAAAGCCACAAAGCTGCAAGTTCTTTAAGTTTTGTAAAAGTGATAGGTAAATTTTTCAATCTGTAAAAATAACAAAATTGGGACAACTTGAGTATTTACTTAAACATTGTCAAGATATTTATGTAGTATTTTAACAGTCAGATGACAGCAATTTCAACTTTGGTCATTCTCTTGCATTGCTTTTAAAAGACATATTTATGGAAATACTTGGTTCTTTTTTAAAGAATATATTTTCCCAGTTAAAAATGTTTACACAACTTCCTAAATACTAAGAGAAGATTGTCTTACACACACACACACACACACACACACACACACAGAGAGAGAGAGAGAGAGAGAGAGAGAGAGAGATTCTCAGAGCAGTTATTATTTGCTTATCTATGTAAGCACCGAACTTTATTTTTAAAATTTTATCTGACTTTTTCAAATTGAAAGTATAACATTAAACAGGAAACAGATTTTACAACACATTCATGTAGGATCCTTACAAAAACAATACTAAAGATCACAGAGACCATAGCAAAGTATCTAATCTATTGTTATGTGTTAAGTTTTTAGCTAAGGCAGTATTCCAAACCCAAGAACACCATTGCTGCAAGGAAATTCTGCAAATGTCTTCCAGCTGCTAAATGTCTCACTTTTGACTGCTACCAGAATAAAATCCTTATGAATCACTTTCACGCTAGCATGCATTGACAAAAGAATTAATAAAGGCTTGTGCTTTTTTAAGGAATAGCTTTCACTGTTATGCTGGATATGTGCTCAAACATGATGGCAAGCTTAGCAGTCTCCTATGAAAGTGCCCTCTCACCACAGGGCAAGCATCTTTAAATCCGTGACACAGGGATTAACGCTTTCCCCTTGTGTCCATCATAAGTCTCTTTCTGACATCCTCCCTAGCCTATTCTCTAACAACATGCAGAAATAGGGCAGTTTGGAACCTGCTGTCCTTTATATCTGCTCCACCAGAAACGCTTTATACTTCAGAGCTCTGCTTCCACTTTCTCCAGTTGTGGCACACATTGTCCTGACACACCAGCTTCTTGGAAACTGTATTTCTGCCATGACCCTTGTGCTGGGATTTCAGTAGAGAACAGGCTCCATGAAATATTCTTAACTGGGTCCCTCTTTATGTATCTACTCATGCAGTTGCATACCTTCCTGTTAACCGTGCACTACAGCAAACTCCAAGGAACAGAAAGACGGTCGCTTTATTAAGCGGACAATAAACAGGACTAGTTCTGAGTCCAGCTTACATAGAACTGAACAGGTAGAGCGCTGAAAACACACACAAACATAGCACAAATCCTACTCACTGAATCACAGGAGGAGCAATGGTTGCAGCCATTTTAACCCTTTACATTCCATATAACACAGGCCCCATCCAAGTACCAGAATATTTGATTTCAAGACCCTGTAACCCTATTAGGGCATTACATTTACAAGCACGGTTCATGCTAAATGAAAATTAAATCACAATATCAGTATGCTGATTCTGTGAAATTATTTCCACTTTTGTGTTTTAAATGACTGCATGTGGAAAAAACAAGTGCTATATATAAAACTCTAATTAGTTCCAACAAGAAGAAAAAGGATATTTAAATTAAGTTGAATTTTTTTTTGCTACCCTTTTCAGTTAAATGAATCATAGGATTTCGGCTTCAATTACTGCAGCCTCCAGAAAATGTCAGTTGATGACATATTATTCATAAAATGACCTGAAATATTTAAGCAAAAAAGAAGAGACTATCTGCAACATTTATCAAATGTTTGCATTCTTCTTTATGAATTAAATGTAATTCTCATTCCGAGGAGAAGGTCATCCTGTTCTGCAAGTTGGACACCAGAGGTTTGTAGAACCTCCACTGGGAGGAACCCAGTTTTAGCTTTGCCTTCCTCCTCTGATGAAGTAGCCTCTTGTGGCTTTCTAAACCATAAACGTTTTTGACATTTCTCTTTTCTCTCTACGCTACATGGTTTAGAGCAACTGTGTCCTTGTTCCTTCTCCTTTTTAATTACATCCATTAGTTTGTAAACCTGTGGAAGGTATTGTGCTATTTAATAAACTTTGTGCAGCACCTAAAAAACTTTATGCCAACAATAATGTAACTGCTGTTGCTCAACTAATGAAAAATGTGGCATTTATAAAAGAGAAATGCTTCCTTGAGAAAAGCTGTCTGGATCCCATGAAACAAATTAAGATATCTGCACATATGTTGTTCTGTCAGCTGATCCGGCAATGCTTTAAGAGAAAAATGTTAGCATACGTTTTGAACAGTTCTCAGTCGGTTCAAAAGAGCACTGATTATGCAAGAAATCTAAAATAAGAAAAGCATTACCTGTTGTCACTCAAGTTTAAGACTCTGAGTTTCTGCATTTGTCCAATCTCATCAGGAAGAAATTCCAGTTTGTTAGAGCGCAGAGACATAACTGTTACATTCTTACAACTTCCAATCTGCAGGCGTCAAAAACAATTGTTAAGGCATGGGCTATGTCACCATAATTGCCATCTATATAGGTAGCTTAGTTAACGTCTTTAAAATAACTTAATTATATATGCTTTTTTACATGTTGTTTGGTGCTGATATCGATGCTGATCAATAAGGGAAAATCACCAAGCAGTATACAATTTCCAGAAAATATTAATGCTTTTCTCTTTGTCTGACCTCTAGCCTAATTAAGTCATCCTAAACGTTGTCTGCAACTGGACCTAACGATCAGGGGTACTGTTACCTTTTTTTAACACATCCTAATTTGACCTATTTAGATCATTTATGGAAGAAACTCCATGCTCCATGGTAGTCACATTATCATGCATTAGCAATGCATAAAGTATAGAGCCCTGCAGCAGACATGGAACCCTCTTTTACAAACCACATACCTTTTCATTCATTACCCATGAAAAACTTAGATCCCAATGGTAGGCACACCTATATCCCACCCACCACTTATCCTCTAGATGCTACTCCCTCTATGTTATATGCAAACTACTCCCTTAGGTTACCAAGCCTTTCTAAGTAACTGCTTCACAGAAATGTCTGTCAGGACAGAGATGTGGCACCTTAAGGCCTCCCCTGACATCACCTAAGCTAGAATGTAATGCAGTATAAGCCACTTGAAAACCACTCCAGCATATATGTCACAAGAGAAGCTACAGGCCACAAGGTACAGTTTATTCCCATGCCAATGTCACCCATTTCTCAAGATATGCAATGTGGATGTGAGCAGAAGCTTTGCTTGAGTCTTGTTTATTTTAGACATTTTCTGAAGTGGGAGAAGGCATACTACACAATTTCTCACAACGCTAAAAGAATGTAAAAATGATCTATAGTGTTTAACAAATGTGTGGCTTGAACTCATGTCACAGCTTTGCAAATAACTTGAATGAGTATTCCTGCATCCAAGCTACAGAAACTGCTGTTGCTTTGATTGAGTGGTTCTTTATCACCATCATACCTTAGTTTTAACCAAGAACCTGGCAAAGATTGTGACAAAGAACACTGGCCTTGGCTGCAAAACCCATACTGTTGACTGACAGGAGTTGGAATTATGCTTTTAGAATAATAATAATAATAATAATAATAATAATAAACTTTTATTTATATCCCGCCCTTCCCCGCCAAAACCGGGCTCAGGGCGGCTAACAATCAAATACAAATATAAAAACACAGATTAAAAAATACAGATATAAAATACACTTTAAAACTTAAAAATTTTGAATTTTAAAAGAAGCCAGATTTGGTACTGTCAACTGCTCTGGATTATAACACAGGTTGAGAAATTGACTTCATCTCCCCCTAGGATGGAACGTTTTCACTTTGCAGCTCTCGCCCAGATTTGATATCTGCATGGAGAGCCCCCTTTGGAACTATTTCTCTGTTCCTGCATACTTTGTCCACAACTTATACAACACTAAGAGACAATTTATTCAAAGGGATAGAAGACAATTTGCAACAAACTGAGTGAAGGTAGTGTTTCAAATCTAGTGAAACATAATTTATTTTATTTATTTATAAAATGTATTTCTATTCATATACAAGGTATAAAGACTTAAACCAATGCAAAATTAAAACAAATAAATGCAAAAACATATATTCAACCAATAATCAGAAAGCCAAAGAGGAACAGACTCATAAACATGCAAGACTCATTTGAATCCTAACCTAAGGGTAACAAATTGCCACCAATTGGGATTGGGTGGGTGGATATGCCTTTTATTCTTTTAGAATGTACTCAACCCTTTATAACCGAATGAATCCCCAATACTGATAATCTCAAACTCTTGAGTGGAAAAAAGCATATGCTCAACATATTGACCAATGAGAACTGCATTATGATTCCAAGTTGGAAACCTCTGACCCACTATAGGGTTAAGTGAATGCACACTTTAGAAACCAAAGACCCTTGCAAGCAAGGTAATTTCCAAAAATGTCGGTGTGTGTGTTTGTGTGTTAACCCCAGTTTAAATAAACTCAAACACTGAAAGCAGGTCTGTTCCCACACCATTACACCGTGTAAGAAAACCAACTGTGTATTCTAGTAGAAATAGGTACTAGATACCATCTTGCAGACAAGTTAATCGATTTTGGGCATTATGTCTAACAACCTCAGATGCACCAAATTGATAAAACCACTGCTGTTCAATTTCCAAGCTCTCAGTTAGGAAAGGCTCACATGAAAAATTGTAACCATAGGGCCCCAGTCTACTTGGTTTGTCATGTCTTCATACAACAGTTCTGAGAATGAAGATGGTGCATCAAGAATGACATCAGCCTGAAGGTCCTGAATGTGTTGGAAGCATCCTCAGTAAGAAAGGTAGAAATGTGTACAGAAAGCATTGTGGCAAAGGAGTGGCCAACATATTGACTCCTCCTTGCAGGCACTGCTCCCTGAAGAAATAAATTGTTACCTAATGGTTGTACTGAATTGTTAACTTCTAAATTGCCCTATTTTCAAAGTATGATGTAACATTTACAAGCTTTTACAAAACTGTTAGAAATTAAAAATGTTTGAAATTCATCATTTTTATGTGAATATTACCCTTTTGTATTGAGACCAAACTCTGATTTGGTAATAGCGCCTTCAATGTAAATTTATACTAAATAAAGACAGGGAAATCTTCAAGTAATCATATTTCATAATATATCCTTACTTCTCTAGGCAGTTCAGGCAGGAAATTTTCATCTACAGCTAGTGTCCGCAGACTGTGCAAGTAGCCAATGGTGGGAGGTAGAGACTCTAGTTCATTACAGCTGCAGTCGAATTCCTCTAATAAAGATAAACTGAAACGTTAAGTACATTTGTTAGTCTATGTCACAAAGCCATCAATCATTGGGTTTTTTTAAATATCTAAATCTTAACATTCCAGATCTGCAAACTATGCAAATAGGGATAAGATTTTCAAATGACAAAAATATAAACATAAGTATCTTACACATTTTTGAGCTGCAGTGCAAAATATGTATTTGAAGGACATAATGGAATTATATTTGGAAATGCTTTCTAGTTGAAGCAGAGGAATGGTCCATCTAGGGCACTACTGTCAACACTAACTAATAATAAAGTCACAGGAAGAGCATTTATGCAGTACTATATGGCAAACGGGGACGCGGGTGGCACTGTGGTCTAAACCACAGAGCCTAGGGCTTGCCGATCAGAAGGTTGGCGTTCGAATCCTCACGTCGGGGTGAGCTCCCGTTGTTCAGTCCCTGCTCCTGCCCACCTAGCAGTTTGAAAGCACGTCAAAGTCCAAGTAGATAAATAGGTACTGCTGGACACATGACCCGGAAGCTGTCTGCGGACAAACGTTGGCTCCCTCGGCCCGTAAAGCGAGATGAGCGCCACAACCCCAGAGTCATCCGCGACTGGACCTAATGGTCAGGGGTACCTTTACCTTTACCTTTATATGGTAAACATCCATGTATATTTTGTTACGTGTATATGATTGGCAATAAGTTCCTACCACATGTAATTACTGCAGATGTGTGTATTGGTCTCCTCCCATTTGCAAATGAAGCAAAATAGACATATGCAATTTTATCATGCATGAAACAGGCGTCATCAAGAGATATCTTAACCATGAATCTTTTAAGTAGAAATACTAGCAACTGAGTCTTATACTGACAAGAAATGTGCTGTAATAAAATGCCAGAAACACTTTCCAGTATTAATTAAATAATATATATTTACAAGGGATTGTCTAGACCAATTTCAGACTGGCTTCAGACCCAGTTTTGGTACTGAAATGACCTTGGTTGCTCTGATTGACCTGAACTAGGGGAATGCAACCCTAGACTTGCCATTGCGTAAAGCCAGGAACCCACCCACCCCTGATGCACCCACCCACCCCACCTGTCCAGAGTCGGCTTTGCCCTCTGCCTCACTTACCACACTCTTGGGACTTTCCCAGAGCTTTTACACCTCATTCCCAATGCCCAGTAAGCAAGGTATCTGGGAAGGAGGCAGGAGGGCTTTGAAAGCATCTCACGGCACTTCAAGCTCCCTCTCAAAGCCTGGTAAGTGAGGTGGAGGGCTTAAAAAACTCTTTCCATGGTGGGTTTTCCCAGCTCACCATTTATTTACTTATTTATCGGCCATGCACCTAAGGTCGCGATTGTGTCAGTAAAGTGAGCATAGGTTGAGGCCCACTGCGCTTGGAGTATTATTCCATAAATATGCTGATACCAATCACTGTCTTTACATATCATCGTTGTGCAGTTGTTGGACCAATGTCTGAAAATAGTAATGGGTTGGATGACAGCCAAAACTGAAGCTGAATCCTGACAAGATAGAGATCCTGTTGACAGGAGATTCTTGTCTTCAAGAACTAGATAGATGTCATATTCTGGAGGGAGTTGCACTCCTTCTGATGGAGACTGGAGGTGCCCTTGGATTCATGTGTCTTGGAACACCTATTAGTAGCTGCAGTTTGCTTGGCAACTACAGCCATTCTTGGATGGTGATAGCCTGGCAGCAGGCTCCTGCAGTCTGGTAACTTAGATTACTCTAACATACTCTATGCGGGGCTCTGCCCTTGAAAATGGGTCAGAGGTTGTAGCAGGGGAAGACCACCATGGCAAAAGTATTGAGTGATTCAGCCAGTTTAGTTCATATAACACCAGTTCTGAAGAGTTTGTACAGTCTGCCAATATGCTAAGGAGCTTATTTCAATGTTACATTATTTTTAATGTTGAGTTTAAATGCTCTGGAAATTTTAGGGTTAAGTTACCTGAAGGAGATCCTCATCCTATATTATCCTGCCTGCTGGAGATGCTATACTCACTATTCCATCACCAAGTGGGGTTCATACTCCTGAGACTTGTGAAGAGACCTGTGGAAAGTTGTGGAATGCCCTCCACCTTGAATTTAGGTGGGTGCCTACATTGGTTGGATTTCAGCACCAAGTTAAAACTTACCTCTTTGTCCAGATTTTTAATGATGTGGGGTACTCAGCCACTGATACTTGGAGAGAGCAGTTATAATATTTATGAATTGTATACTGTTCTCAATTTTTTTATTGATGTTTGTTTTTAATAATTGGCGTGTCCCACCCTTGTGGTCATTTGATTTGATGCAGGGTAAGATAAACATGAAAATAAATAAATAAATAAGTTTCCATAATCCAACAAAATAATTCTGCAATAATTCTGTGAATTTAACTGCTAAAACAGCCTAATAAGTGGCACTCTATATTGGAAGCTTGACTGAATTAAAAAGAAACTGTTTCAATAAATCCTGAACTACCATAATGTTATGGTTATGTAGCAGGTATAATCCTGGCTACCAACTACCCAGGACAGGAGGGAAGGGGGTACAAACTGACTTCTCATTAACTTAAGTATTATATTTTACAAATGACCAAGATCAAAGCTTTCCCCCATAAATTTATTGGCAACAGTAAAATAGCAAGTGCCCAATACGGCCTTCAGTTATTTACTTCGACATTCCTCAGACGAACAAATCTGCTCCACAACCCACAGCCCATCTGGTTCCCCACACATCCCCCCTGCAACTAGCTACTAGACCACACTAGCCTGGAGGACTGAAGTGTGCCATCCTCTTGAGAACTGCACAGTGATTCATGAAGTGGGTTGGAAAGAGAACAGCTGAAAGCTTTGTTAGGCTTTTCATTATATGCTTGCGGCTGCCAAGCTGTAATTCAAGCCAGAGGAAGTGATCATTTCTAAAGGCAGCATTCAGACAAATTGGCCCAGATCCACTTTAGGTTTGCGCTGACAGAAGATGTAGACATAGGTGACTGTGCTTTAGTAGACCACCTGGCAAAATGATCATGCTGCACCTTCAGTGATGCTACAGCCAGACAAGAAATGTTATCATTTATTGCAATTCCCTTTCAGCTGCCACCAGTCCCTAGAATGGCAATACAGAATATATGGAAGAGGGGAAATGTTGCGTTTCAAAAGTATCCACAATAACCAAATGCTGAATTCAATCCCTGGCACCGTCAGTTCAAGGATCTCAGGTAGCAGGGCTGAGAAAGACCGCTGTGAAAGCCATCACCAATCAGAGTAGACAATACTGGGATAGATGGACCAATGGTATAACTCAGTATAAAGCAACTTTATATGTGCTTCTGTGTAAATGAAGAAATATGTATTGTTCAGAGCAAAGGCATTCAGGATTGAAGCAAAGTGCTATCACAAAATCATTCATTACTTAAGCATTAAGGGAGCAATCTAATATTGTGTCTGTGGATGCAACAGCATTCGCTTTCTCCTTCACCCGCTGCCCCTGCCCCTCTCACACCGAGAACTGTGGGGCTAAAGGGGAGGAAAATCCTATTTGCACAGTTGAATATGTCTCTCAAATATGAAAAATGTTATAAGGACTTAGGATGATGTAATAACCTCTCAATTGCAAAATGAGAATGAAACAAACTGGTCATTGTAAATTGACAAATTATGAGATGTAAATGATAATTACTATATTCATGCTAGCCATGTTCATCAAGATTCTAAAATTATGTGGCTCTCATCTGAAATATTCAGTATAAAGACAAAAATATACAAGCATCATTTCAAAATGTTAAGAAGCTTTAGGTCTAGTTAAGATACTTTGAAAATGAGCACATTTGCAAGGAAGAAAACACAGCGCGTCCTACTAATGGTCGAGTGCAGTATATTTATTGACAAGTATCAATAAATATAGATAATAAAAGAGAGAGAAGGAAAAAAGTCTATTAGATTCCATTATACATGATTTCTGTAGCCTGGTTGCCACTTTCCTGTGGCTGGATCCCATGCTGCTGCAGTAACAGCCAAAAGAGCAAAGCTTTAAAAAATACCTTTAGGATTCAATTTCTAAGAAAACTGGTTTGCAAATGTGTGGAAGACAGTTGTGGATGGTGGCACTCATGAGCTTGCACCTGTGACTCATTGAGAGCTCCCCCCTTATTTAAATTGTCCCATCCTTCTGTGAATTTAAATAATAATTTCATAAAAGAGAAACCTTATGAAAAATTTCCAGTGCAAATTTAAATCAAACAACAACAATCTTCAACCTAAATAGTTTTAACCTGCATATCACTGAAAAGCAAGGTTCTTCTTGCAACCATTTCTGTACAGTCCAAGCTGAGCCATATATAAATATATTCATATATGACACTTTACATGATGCAACATACATTTACTGGAGATCTTACAAAACTCTCATCAGCTAAACAAATGATAAAAATTGAAGAAAATACTGTCTGCCAAAGCTATCATCTCAATAAAGTAGTAATTTATGTATCTGTTTTTTATTACCGCTCATTAAGCTCCTACTAAGCATCTGGAAAATGCTACCAAAGGTATTATTTCTAAATAAATATGATTCTACAAAACACTTATTGTTTTATACTTACGGTAGTTGTTAAAATTATTCTGTAACTCTACTTAGTAAGGGAAATTTTAAAAAATATTGATAGTCTTTGAATTTTATATTATTTTTACACTTTCAATTTAAAAAACTGATCCAACTTTATAATTAAGAAGTAGAGTTAAGGTTTAAGAGTGCTACAGTGATTCCTTCCCTATGCTGCAATGGAAATAGATCAAGAAAGTAACAGTTTATTTACCAGAACATGTAGCTGCTGTTATGCCCTTTTCTGTTTATTACTCACTACACAAGGCAATGAAGCTGTAAGGAGTAGGCTGTTAAGTTATCCCCCACATGTCCCACAAAAAGCAGGCATTGTATTTGGAAAGCATTTCAAATTTTTGTATAACAGAAAAGAACACTACGAATACAGCACAGCTCAAGTTAAGCACTTGTAATTCCCATCGATCTTAACAGAAGAGATTTAAGCATGTGCTCAGTTCTTCAAACGAAATCAATGATACTTAAAGAAAAACAGGTTGCTTATCTTAAACTATAGTTCCTTGAGTAGTCATTTGTGCAGGCACATATATGGAGTTCTGTACCTGTGCAAAGTCTGAAACCTTCTGATAAACATTTGGGCAGGAAATCTGCCCAAAGCACATGTTCAAGGGGTGTAGTTCCTACATTCCCTCTCAGATACTAACGGATGACAGCTATATAAGAAAACACTTGAGTGACAGCAGTGTGAAAAAGGGTGGGTTGTTTGAGTGAACATATGACCACATGAACTAAAGCTGCAGGCAAACAACCTGCTTTTCTTTGGGGTCTTTGTGCAGTTCCACACATGGTAGAATAGCAAGCTAATTTACCCCAAAGTGGGGCAAGTACTGACTAGTAATTGCTGAGCTCAACACAGCCCATCAAAAAGAGGTACCTGCCCAAACCTAAATATCCAAAGCATCATGCCTAACAAACAATGATGCCTGCAAAAGAAGCTGGAAATTCCTCTTTGAAAGGCTGTGGCTCTTGTAAAAGTAGATGTGGACTCGCATTGGTACTGGGAGCTATGCCAGTCCATAGCAAAATGTATAGCTTACAGAAAACAACATGAGAGGCCATGAGTCAACACAGGTAGAGCCTTTCTAGAGCCCTCAGAACACATGGGAAAGAAAAGGATCATGTTGAAACACAGCTGTCCTATCAATGTAGAAGGCTAAGTCATGATGGATGTGCAGGATGTGGAAAGATCATTCTGAGACGTTCAGATAAAACTCAGGCAAGACAACATCCTGGTATAAGCTAAAAGCTATTTCCTCAGTGCCCCCAGCTTTTATGACTCACCAGCTGTTAGGGCACATGTACAGCCAATGCCCTACCAGTTGGCGAGGCCCACACCCCCATGGGAGGTCACTGATTGGCCCATTTGAGATGCAGCAGCCAGCGGGAACTCAAGCCAGATGTCCAGGTTGCCAGAGGGAATTCCCCTAATGGCCACCTGGACATGTGCACTCTGTTCTCACTGCCCGGGGATGGCGGCCAAGCTTGAGAGGCCGCAAGAGGCACCCACCCAGGAAGGGTTAAGCGTCCATTTCCTCCAGAAAATACACATTTGTCTTGAAAACAACCTTATTGCTAAGTACATCAAATCAAAGTGGAAAACAGGGTAACTAATGCCCTGTAGGATGAATTTGACACTAAGGCTTCTAAGCACACTTAGAATGCCACTGAATCCGGTGGGATTTACTTCTAAGTAATTATGGATATAGGATTGTGCTATAAGATATTGCAGATAGGATAATCTATAAACTTCCAGCACTTACTTTCCAATGGCATTGGGGAGAATTGTGAGTTGATTGTCATCTACTTTTAGAGTTGTAAGCCTTTTCAAGAGCCCTGAGAGAGACAGCGAGAGAGAGACAGCGAGAAGAGAGAGAGAGAGAGAGAGAGAGAGAGAGAGAGAGAGAGAGAGAGAGAGAGGTGTTAGATATTGAAAACAGCATATTTTTCCCTATACCGGTAATTATTTTTTTACTGTGTACACCCCTTTTTCAACTCTCATTACTAGTGGTCATTGTGCCTATTCTGAAGCCAGTTTCAGCAGAAGTAACAAAATAAATGGAATAATGAATAGTATTTTTGAAATAAAGGATTCCTGGTCAGTTCAAAAGAATCCTCTTCCAGAGGTGGCTACGAAGTTGTTTCAAACATTTTCTCATGTGATCCCTAAATTTGAAAACACAGTATCTTCTAATTGCAAAAACCAAAGGGTTGAATTTAACTAAGTTCTACTCTTCGTAGACCTATTGCATCAGTAGCTACGGCTCCATCAGCAACAAGGATTTTATTGGTGCCATGGAACCTTTTCTCCTCTCCTCCCCACAAAGCCCCCTAAATCTATTCTGGGGGGTTCTAACCAGACTAGATTTGGTGATGGCGCAGGATAGGGGAGAGAGGGGGAATTCTTATTGTGCTAGCATGAATCCTTGCACTGGCTTTTCCTTGTGCAACAATTTAGTTGAATATGGACCACTGAAATTAATGTGCCCAAGTCAGCCATGTTCATTAATTTCATTGGTTCTGCTCTGAGTAGAACTACGGTAGCACTAGATACAAGTCATGCAGTTTAACAGTGGATTGCTATTTTGTATTTTTGCACATGAAGTTTCACACTTGTGCCTGAGGACATGAATTTTATGTAATGTGAGAAAAGTGATTCCAGAGTATTTCTTCATAGCAGGAAGCTAAATTACAGACACACACCCCTAACACATGTATTATAGTTAAAAATACACCTGTGGACAGATTCTAGCATTAAAAAATAATTGCACCTCATATTCAAAGATGAGTTTCTACACATAAAACTGTGATGCAAGGCAATGTGACCAGGAACACTTTTCTGTATTATGAAGTAAAACTTCAACATTTTATACCTGTATTCTTCATATAATTCTTATAACTCCTAACATAAAAACAGTATGTTATTTTAGAGATAAAGTTGCTAATAATAATTAAAGGATAGTGAATGATAGGGGAGGCAGATAAATCTTAATCTTGATAAACTGACCCTTGAATCCAAACCAGCATTTATTAACAAAAACCCATTTTCTTAGCAACAAGCTCTCACACATAACCATACATTTAGCCAACATTTCTTTCTTTACCTATAGAATCTGGCAGTTGTTGTAGCATGTTGGATGACAACAGTAGATCTTCCAGGGCTTCACATCCTGATATGTCCATATCTATACTTTCTATCCTATTTTTTGACATATCCAAGTACACCAGCTGCTTTAACCTTCCTATAGGCTTGATGACATCACATAAGAATAGGTTGTTGATTAGATTCACATTTCATAGCAGGCACCAAAGCTTAACAGCAATAATATTTAGAAATTAAAGTTAACAGAAAGGTAATGGTGATTTACAGAAGCAAAAGTGATCTAGTCTGTTTCATTGGTCAAGTATGCTAGAAAAACCACTGTTCTAAACTTGCATCTAAAGATACTGCAACAATGTTCACTACTTAAATGGTGAGGGTATGATTCTTCCCAATGACTCGCACAAGATGGGATCCTAACAGAGCAATTTTTGGTATAAGTGCATCCACAGAGTCTGTGGCACAGATTGTTGCAAGGAATTGGAAGGCCTACACATACCTCCCATATTCCAATTCACCCTACTACCTTTGCTTAACCAACAACTGTGAGTTCAGAGCAGTGAGCTAACAAACCGAAAGGGATGTCTGGACAGGGATATGGAAGATACACACAGACCCCTCATCCCCATTATTTCTCATCCCCATAACTTCCAGATTGGATTATTGCAATGTGCTCTGCATAGTGCTGCCCTTAAAGGCAACTCAGATACTTATCTTGCCTATTTCACAGACTTTAGGCGGCTCTCAAAATATCAGTGAAAATCATTAGTGCTATTTATAAAGACACATCTGAATAGTTCTTCTTAAATGTAAGAATATTTCAGTGTCTTTATGCAGCAAATAAGGATGTTGCACACGGATCCTTTACTGAATTGCACCATTCCTGTGCGCAATCCTTTCATGAATTTCAGTTGTTAGATTGGAATTACCTGAGCACTACACAACAGATGGTCTAAGCGCTGTCGACTCTGACACTGCTAATCATCAAACAGATATGAATATGTGAAACAGAATCCAACACTTACTTTGGATATGTATAAATACATTTAAAGGGTTTGAAAAAGTTCTACAAGCACTAAATCACATTGCCAATTGAACTAGAGTGCTCTTATATTGAGCTGAAGTAGCAATGTTGTTACCCAAAGGCATTTTTGTAGCATATACTGTAGTATTTAAATTGAAATGGACTTTTACGTGCTATAGGCTAGGCAAAAGCTGTACAGAAAACACTACCCTCTGCTTAAGTCACAGCACAGAAATTTGCCTTAAGATGATTTACTTTGTGTGCTTGAACTAGAATTCTTATATTAAAAGTCTCTTAAAATCATTGAGTTGGATCCTAAGAACACTGTCAAAACAAAATAAAAAAATTCATTCCAGTAGCACCTTAGAGACCAACTAAGTTTGTTCTTGGTATGAGCTTTCGTGTGCATGCACACTTCTTCAGATACCTAAGAACACTGATCAGAGTTCCATTCACAGATTATAGCTTCCCTACTTCCCTCTTCCTGCTTCAGCTTACAAAAAAGGGGCCCCACCAGAACAGCACTGGAAAAGTTGGGAGGTTGCTGAAGCTCAAGGGGAGAATTGACATAAGCAGAAGTGCCTTTCTTCTGGGGTTAGGTGCTGCTGGATTCACACTATAGTGATTTATTTCATGCCAAACTCAATAAACTGACAGCTGAAGATAAGAAAAAACTGTATTACAAGAGGAGGCAAAATAGAGATAAACCATGAGTACCCTGGGCAGGGCCCCCAGTGTGTGTGTGTGCGTGCTTTACTTAGGACCAGAGATCCAAGGGGGCTGCACATTCTCACTGTACTCTTTCCTAGAATAACGTCTCCCTTTAGACATAATGATCCTGTGTTACCATATGAATGCAGAAGTTATCATATACTCATCTGGCTGTCATCCCCAAAACCACTCTAAATGTGTGTGATCTGCAACTAGCATGTCTATAAGCAGCATTCATCTCTTGTTGAGATGGTGTCTCACAGGCTGCTGGAGTGCATTATCTTGTTCCACACAGAAGAATGATTAGAAATATTATTATATGGTATCTAAGTTATTTGTATCAGATCTAGTTGTTCAGAAATAGCAGCAATGAGAGTCAGATTAGCAGATGCTTTGTTAGCTAGACATCCTTCAGTAGTGAAATGCATGAGGCATGCTAAAGAATTTTTTTTTTAAAAATTGTTCATATATAAGCAGCAATAAGGCTCTCTGAGAGCCTTATGCTACTTAGATCAATTGAAAACCCATCACCTGTTAAAGAAATAGCATCTTTCAAATATGTTTCAATATAACAGAAATATATACGTAGCTGAAATTTTGCAGAGTTGTGTAGTGTCAGAACAAATCAATGTAAGTTTATTATTTACACATTACTATGCAACATTATGTTAGTATCCTTGTTCAAAAACATGTTCAGTGTTGCATCTCCCTATATTAACAAGAAATGAAACTAAACAACACATGAATGTATACAATATCCGTACCCCAGGCAGTGTTTGAAGTGAATTATTGTCCATCCATAATTCCTTTAGACTTTGTACTTGTTCCAGAACCTCAGGCTGTAAAAAAGTGTATTTTATAAATATAACATTTATGCAAACTAAATGATACTTTAATTATTTCCAAGTGATTACCTTTTGCAAACAAAATCAGAATAAAACTATAGTTCTTTAATCTGATTACTTCATCATTTTCTTTAAGGTTGTACTTATAAGTGATTATTGTGTTAAATATTACAAGTCACATTCTGAGTGTGGTTGGATCTAAATCCATCTACCAGGATAGATCAACTAATATTGAGAACAAGAAGCAGAGAGAAGCAATGGCCGATTTAGTATTTCAGAAACTCTGAACTGTCAGGTATTAGGAGTTAAGGCTTTTATTCTCACAACTTCTGTGATGCTGCTGGTCTCTGAAGCAAGATCCTACGTATTTATCAACCCTTCTCCATAATAAGTCACACAATCCAGATTATCATGTACCATAAATAAGAGACTTACTATTTGTACACCCTCATTATTATCCCTGTCTGTGGACATAAAATATTTCATCATCAATTCCTTTTATTACCAATGCAAAGCAGGATCCTATGCAGCTTTTACATGTATGGAAAGCAAAATAGTAGAGTTACTCGTTTCTGCATGCAGCAGGATTCTCATAGTGGGAATTGAGGAGAATTGCATTGATATACTGAATACTACTGAACAGACATGTTTTGTTATGCTTTTTAAAACAGGTTTTTCTTACCAACTCAGAAAATTCATTATTGCCTAGGTCAAGCCTCTCTAGCTGTGTCAGTTTGTGCATTGACCTGTAAAAAAACAAAAGATAATACAGTAATGAGACTGTTACGATTTTACTGCAATAATACTATACACAGTGGCAAAGGTTCCATGTGCTGTTACATTAAATTTTAGAGGTAGACAGTGCATATTGGATAGAATATGCAATTTTTGTCACATTGTTTATCATTAATGAAGGAATTCATTTTTATTTCAATATATGAACAGCAACTTCTACAATAAACTATGATAAATGAATCTCCCTAAAGCTGATTTTAATCAGTTTTAATATTCTTATTATTTAATTATTTGTACCCCACCCATCTGACTGTTCCAGCCGCTTTGGCGGCTTCCAACAGATATAAGAACACAATGAAACATCAAACATTTAAAACTTATAGAGGGCTGTCTTCAGATGTCTTCGAAAAGTTGTATAACTATCAACTTACTTACATAACGTAAGTAAGAAGTCTCCATAGTTACAGTTAGGAGCCTGATTAGCATTCCAAGGCATACAGGTTGGTTCCAATTTATTTAAATGGAAGATTCAGTTCTGAAGATGGAAAGCCGTTGTGGGTAGGAGGGTTCATATGCACAATCTAGCTCCAGCACTTACAGTACAAGGAAATGCTGGATCAGAGTGCATGTTGCAAAACATCTGCAAATGCAATAAGTTTCTCAAATGAACAGTATATTAGCTTTTATTTAAGAGTCCTATAAAGGCCATGCTTCTATTGCTAGTTGGTGAAAATCCTAAGAGTGAAGAATGATGTTGTACTCAGGCTCTCTTTGCAAGTTTCTCATCTTATTGGCCTATGTGAATATAGGATGCTGGACTAGATGGGCCTTTGGTCTGATCCAGCATGGCACTCTTATAAAAAGAATTCTGCCAAGTGAAAGTTATCTTTGTCACCACCCTTAAGTGGCCTGGCAACTCTAAGAAGATTAAAAAGCAGTGTGATTTAGAGTAAAGAGGTGGGGAGGCACAATTTCACATATTGCTTTGACCCAGCCAGTCAGTCAGTCAACTGTCAGGTAACATGAAAAACTACTGTACAACAAAACAGACATTAGGCATTCATTAAAGATAATGATAAGCCAATTAAACCCAAGTACCTAGCATTAAACTACCCAAAGCTTATAAGCAATGTAAAGCCCACTACACAGACAATAAAAGTATAAAAACAACAGAAAGCTGGTAGCAAATTTCCACACCAAATGGATGCTGTGGAAAATTTGCATGTGTGAGTGATAACAATCCCACAACAAACGCTTGTCTGTAAGCACCCATCTAAAAACTTACTAATTGGGTTTGACTGGGTAATCTCAGTTTGTTTATATTTCTTATTAACCAAGCATTGTAGATGTATGCCTCCCTTAAAGGAATAAGCTACACCTTATAAAATACATTTCACAGGATTAGCGCTTTTCTTCTTCTTCTTTTGGAACATTGCATTTATGGGTTGCCCCCAAATTTATAGTTTCATCCTTAATGAGTTGAAAAATCTATTGTTAACTATGATATCACATTGATCCCTCTGTACTCAATTTATATAGTCATTATATTTTGAAAACATATTTTGCAAATTATTCAGTATTTATAAACAGTACAGAGAAGAGACACAAACAATATTGCAGCGTTAATAAATACTACCTTTACAAATACCTTTGTAAATACTACAAATAAATCGTGAAGGAACTTGTGAGCCATACTGTCTTTTGTTTAGGAGTAGTTTCATCATTAACAACGGATACTAATTAACAGACAATGACTGGCTTGAGGGGGGACGGACATTTTTTAGTTCCAAGAGTACTGTTTTTTATATAAGACTGATATATTTAATGAATCCAGTTCTGCTTGCCCAAGTACATTTCCAGAGTAATGTATAATCTGCCCATACTTGTGAATAACAAACAGAAAACAAAAATATCATATGCCTCTTGTGTACCTTCCTCAAAAAGGAAACTGATGCTGTAAAAGAGAGTCTTGAACTTTCCATTGTTCAAGGGACAGCACAAAACAATATTGCATCTAAGTAATAACTACCACTATACTAATGCAACCAAATGCTGGCCTTGTTCTTTGAATTGGGATATAGAATCAGTGCCATAGAAGAGGCAGTAATGAGCATGCATATGTATGGATTCAGGGATCTCAAGACTTCATGGGAAAATGATCACGATTGCACAGGTATGGGGATAGTCCACAGCACTGGCCATCCACTCATTCTATGACAGCTGGCTTCTGCTGGAGGCAGAAAGCAACGTGGAAGTTGATGAAAGTAAGTAAGTTTCTCTCATACCTATGTGTGTAGAAGAAATAACATACTGTTGAATGGTGAGATGTTGGCAGCAGTAGTGATGACAAAGCGTGAAAATAACAAGAAAACAGTGCCCAACCTGGTGATAATCTAATAAATCTTGCAGAGAGAGAGCTTCAGCCCAAGAAAAGAGAAGAGGCGGTAAGGGAACACCTAGCTACTTAAAATGAATTCAACTCTCCGGGGCCTGATGAAATACATCTGAGGGTACTAAAGGAGCTTGAAGATGTAATACAGAGCCTCTATAATCTTTGAGAATTCTTGGAGAATAGGTGAGGTCCCTTATTTCTATTTTTGAAAGAGTTTCAAGCTCAGTGGATCAGGGAGATGATGTGGATGTAATGTATCTTGATTTCAACTCAAGAAGAAGAACAATCCCACAACAGGTAGAGAAGGATATTAGGAGGCAAAGAGTTTGCTAAAAAAATTGACATAAGCACACAAGCACACACACAGCCAGGAAGTACTCAAACAGTTTGCTTATCTGTAACTGTAGTTCTTCAATGAGTGATCTGTGCAGAGACATACAGGTTATATACCTGTGAAGACTTCTTTTGCCGATTTCTTGAACTAGGTTAGTGTTTTGGCAGGCTGCTTACCCCAGTGTGTGCACACTCAAAAGGGTATGGCCCCCACCTTCCTGCTCAATTCCTAATGGACTGCGTGCAGCGGCTATATAAGAAAGTGAGCAAGAGCAGGCTATATGAATAGCAAACTAACTTACCAAAAGCCCTGGGTTCAGCACAGCCCTTCCAGAGGAGCATCCATCCTGGATCAAACATCAAGTCTGTAGTACCAGATTAATAGTAACCAGGAAAGGCAGCTTAAATGTTAAGTGCCATAATCACAAATAGTAAGAAGCTCAAAGGGGTTAGCTCTGAGTTGAAGCAAAGTAACTGAAAAACTGAATTTGGAGTGCAAGCTGTTCAGTACTATGGCCAGCCATAGTTGCAAACATAAGAAGATTCTTTCTCTTCCATGCTAAAGATAAGCATGTATGTTGATGCAGAGTGCTCTGATGAATTCAGGCCAGTGCATTAATACCAGGCAGGATTTCCCCACATTTACACAGAGTTTCAAGAAGACTCAGCATTGTGGCAAGATAGTTGGCCAATTGGTCTAAAGTTGGAGTGGTCAAGCTTGCTCCATCTTCCATGTAACAGCCCTTCAGATATTTTATTATGGCTATCATATGTCTCAGAATTCTCTTATCCATGGGCTAAACATACCCAGCTCCCTCAACTGCTCCTCAGAAGGCTTGGTTTCCAGACCCCTCATCTTCTTTATCACCCTCCTCTGCACACGTTCCAGTGGATGCAATGGATCAATGGAATGCAAGTAAGGAATGTCAAATGAATGTACCTACCTCTTGAAATTTCAGACAGGGACTCCCCACCTCCCGTAAAAACCTTTAGTACAACCTTTGATATCTGGGTACTTGTTCCACTGCTGCCATTTAGAGGAGTATCAATACCTCTAAAGGAGAAGAGGTGGGGATAAAGTGAAAGGCTCTGTCTTGAGGAAGAAAGTCAAACACTAGTGCAAACCCATGTGCATAAATGGCAAGCACCCACTGGTCAGTAAAGAGGGAAGACCACACAACCAAAAAAACCACCCTTAGCTACTTGCTAAACACTGGCAGGTGGATGTCCTGAACAATGATGAAAAGAAAGTCAAAGCTGATATCTGGAAGAGTCTGATGTTTTATGTCACTTGAATGAGTTCCCAACTGAGAAGCTTTTCTTCACAGAGCACAAAGAGGTCTGCTGGGAAGCCTTTGTAGCTAGGGAGGTAGGATGACTGGAAGAGGTCCTGTGCCAAAGCAAACCTTGACCAAAGCAAAACTTGTATACTGTTGTGTTGTCAAATCCATATCGCAAGCTGTATTGCAGAGTTTTTGTCCTCTATCCAAGGCATCAACTGCCTTTTCATAAAAAAGGCCTAAGCCATGGTAAGTTTTGAACCATAGTCCTAGCATCCTATGTCAGTCCAGAGGAGTGCATCCAAGCACATCCATGGATGCTCTTGACAACGCTTCTGACCTACAGTCAGGAGTGTGGATTTGCTGTTTGCTTCCTGTTACAAAACTGAGATATGTTCACCTCCATTGTTTGGAAGATAACCAGAAAAGGAGAATGCCTTGTCCCACAAAAAATGTTGATATTGAGATATGCACACTATGTAGCTGGCAATGCACAATGACAGTGCCACTATGGAACGCAATTTACTGTCTATGATAGACAGTCTCCTACCTCCATTATCTGTATGTGCAGTATGAGATGCAATATGTAAGTTTCACCAATGACCAAGTTAGGTGAAGAATGCTTGAAGAGGAATTCTCAATCCTTTTCTTGTATCTGATAAAGCAGAGTTGAGGAACCTTCTTCAGCCCAAGGACCACTTTATGGGGCAACCTTGCAGGAAAAGCCAGCTTTAGAGCCATTCAGCAAAAATGTTGAGAGAGATGCCACAAGACATATGAGTAAACCAAACCAAATTAAAACACACAATGTAAAAAGAGAATAAATACAAAATAAAGTCACAAGAAGAGAAGAAAGAATAAGTGGCAATCATCTATTTATTTTGCCATGTGAGGATGAAGAAACAGCAGGGAGAAATCTTTTCATTATGTTGCACCAGTACCTGTAGAAAAGAAAATGATTGGGAAGGCAGGAGCCACATACCCTTGAGAATGTGCACCAAATGGTGGGGTGGGTGATGGCACCCCATTAAAGTGCTAGTCTAGTTCTAGATTTTTTTAAAATGGTGTATTTGGAAGTGCGGATCCCATATATGCGTGACTGCACAGATACCAAGAGAAACTTATAATTATAATAAATTTAAAAGGAGGTCACAGAGAAAGCAGATTGCTTCCCACAATTCAATGATTGGAACACATTTTCCCCCCGGAATATCACACATATGAAAGAGTGATCCATTGTTAGAAACTTACTGGTTTTCCAAAACACAATAATCACAACAGAATTCCATAAAAATACAACACAGTCTGCAACAGAATATTTTTTGGAATCCTTATATATGCATTATATATTAATCTTGAGCTATTTAAGTCAATAGATCCTAGGTACTCATTAGTATAAGATAGCACAAGCATCATAATATCCATATGGAAAAATAAACATATTACAAAGTTATATACTAGGCATTCTTGAAATTAGTGAAAATAGTCTCACTTTAATGGTACACTACAAATCACAAATTTGATTTGCAGTTTGATCCAACACCAGAATAAAGTGATATCAAAATTATTATTATTGATGAAGATGTATGTAATAGAACAATTGCTAAAGGTAAAACCTACATGGAGCTTCTTCACATTTCACCTTGAAGCTCATCAGTTTCATCTCCCATGTGATGGCCACTAAAAAATTACACAACATCAGACATTGGTTTGCCAATTAGTTTATACTTGACGGGGGGGGGGGATTCAATGTAGCAACTTGCTGGATTGAACAATCTCCTCTTCTCCCCTGTGTGCTGTTCTGGGGTTCTCCTGGCCTTTCTCTCCAGCAAATTTGAATGAAAGGGTGTGCAATGGGGAGGAAGCCCCACTGTGCTAGCAGGCACCCTTGTACTTGCTTTTACTAGAGAGACTTGTTAGCTGAATCCTGCCCAGGAAACTGCAGAGAATCCTGGCTCTCTGGTTTAGTGCACCTGAATGATGCAGATATTTTAAGCATCCATTTGCTGTGTTCACACTTTATCATTTTAGTATGTACATTTAATTCTCAAGTATAACCATTCTCTGGAGAGGCACCTCAAATCGCAATGGTCTATTTAGCCAGGGGCAAGAACTGTATATTCCAAGAATATATTGCAGTTAGTGTCTACCTGGGGGAAAATGTCATAAAACTGAAGTTCCTTCTTGAGAGCAGCCTCTTGCTACTTTCTCTTTGGTAGTGGACTGGAAACATAGTTGAAGAAAATATGTCATATCCCATTTCTGACATGCTTTCCAATATACAGAGGCAATTGTGCAGGGATGCAGGAGGGCGGAAAAGGTCCCTTAGAAGACATCTGAAATGCTGTTCACATTTCAGTTTTGACTTAGTACCATTAAGTTATTGTGCAGGTAGTTCAAATCTGATTTAGCTTGTCATTTCTATTTGTAATTTTTTTTAACATGGGTCCATTTGTTACTGGGAATTCTACAATTAAAAAAAATAAAAGTTGTTCATATCATTTGACATATAA
The DNA here is from genome assembly GCA_034641385.1 of Darevskia mixta. Taxonomy (NCBI): domain Eukaryota; kingdom Metazoa; phylum Chordata; class Lepidosauria; order Squamata; family Lacertidae; genus Darevskia; species Darevskia mixta. The sequence continues at coordinate 13,616,020 of JAWWNH010000029.1, forward strand.
TCAGCTTACAGTTCTCTGTGTTAATAACATGCACCCACTGCAATAGCTATATGAACTCCATTCCTGTCTTTAAATATAAAAACTGCTACACTTTATATTCACATACACATCTAACATTCTGAATATTGGAACTCACACTTCAAATGGTGCCAATGAAAGTGTACACCAATCAGTAAAAAAACCCAAAAAAACATACATGTGAACACATCTACAGATGCACATAACTAATGAAGCATATCTCTGTTGCAATACTATATATAAATTCCTATCAAGACATTATGACTAATACAAACTAAAAAATAGAGCCTATTTCAATTTTTATAAACATAGTGCAGTTTCTGTACAGATCATCCAAACATAAGAACATAAATCAACAACGTACATAAATCATTAGTTACTTTAGAGATATAGGAAAACATCCAAAAGTCACTCCTGTGTTGAAAAACAACATCATCAAAAGGGCTTATCCCTCTGTCTCTGCACAAATCAGAGCTGTTTTAGACAGTCTAGAATAGTGTTGAGAATAAACTTGAGTGACTTTGGCTTCTTTTCTCCATCTTCCATATCTTACTGAAAGGAGATGCACATATTCCCTGAGGGAGATATACCTTCTCCTGATTTAGAGGCACAATGCATTTCCCCCACCAGCCCTATGGCAAACGGGATATGCATTTATGTTTCCTTCAAATAAGACTTGAAACATTGGAATAAACAGCACAAATCACCCATGCTTCTTCCCCGGAATGTTTGAAGTGTCCTTTCAGACATATGCCTGTGCCTGACTTGGAAGTAAGCATTAGTAGAAGACCTTCTGATATTCTGCCACTAATATTGTTATTAATTGGCTATGAGAAAAAAAAGTATTTTCAGAAGCAATTTTAAGTGACAGGACTAAAGGCTTTAATAGAAACTTAACATCTTACCTATAGTTTTCCTACATTTAAACTGACACAACTTTAAATTTGTTGGTTCTGTTAATGATTATACTACTTTCAGTGGCTGCGTTGGCTACATTACAAATTGGTAATATTGATCTTCAAAATGTATGGCTGTGAATTGATAAAATTCTTGGGAATTGGCCCAGTGTATGTCTAAGCAGAAGTTCAAGCATGGGCAGATTCTCTTCTCATGACCATGCAAAGAAAATGTGAATATTCTAAAACACAGCAAACATTTGCATAAAGGTCAATATAGTAAAAGGCAGCCTCCATCAGCATGTAGTATCCCCAAACTGTTTTGGTTTCATAATATAGTGTGGGAGAACTACCTCAACACAGTCTATTCGTGCTGATGCTCCTGATGCTGCCATTTCAGGTGCTCGAAAAGCTGCTGCCTTCACATCCTCTGCTGTTGGTGCCATTGTACTCTCCCAGGCGATGGGGCAAGGGGCACACTCTGGATCTTCAAATGCTAAGATGAGAAAAATCAATTTCAATGCCCAAAAGATGGAACTGCTGGAGTAGAAGAGGTGTCTAAAACTACCAAATGGCTTATGGCACTTAAGAGAGCACTAACTTATAACATTAGGAAAGAATCTGAAATTAAATTTTCTGCACTTCTTAATTAATCAACTTAAAATTAATTTGGAGAGTGATGAAAATATATTTTGGCGTCTCCTGCTTGATTAAAGTCATTTAGGCCCAAGTTCAAGGGCAAAGAAAGGAGACAAATAATATCCTTTGCAGGGAAATGTTTTCTGAATACCTCAACTTAGTGAAAATATTCTTCCAAATATTGTATAATATCATTCAGTCATGAAGGAAAGTAGCCTAGAGCACTAAAGTAAAATCTTAGTTTTTAGCCCAGACTCTTATATATAATGTTTGATTTTGTGAATTCACCACTATGTGATTAGCATGTGGCTAATCTTCCTTATGAATGAACCCTTACATGGTGAAATCTATTATCTAAACTGAAAGGGATGCCTAAGGGAAACTGAAATTCTTCCTAATGCTTTAAATATCAGATTTCATCATAAAGAAATATTAAGCAAATAAGTTCTAAATACAAACATTACAAGAACAGGGATTCTACTATTAGACAAGTCTAATGTGTGAAATATGTTAGGCATATTTTCCTCCACTTGTCCCATCGCCTACAGGAAGTGTCTACATTTTATTTGAGACCCTTATCTTTTTCACTTGCCCACAATGAGTATCAATAGCATAGTAAACAGGTGAATATTCTCAGAGCCATACCATTTCATTCTGTCTCTAACAGCACTATCCTATACAAGTCTACTTGGAAAGACCATTGAGTTGGTATAGAGTTGACTTCCTCCTTAATTTTCACCCTTTTTTCTGAACTCATGCTCTATCTTTATTAATGCATGTTTAGTTTTAATTAAAACTCATACAAGAAACTATTTTGTATAACACATGTGAAACTCATTCTTGGTTTTGTTTTTGTTTTTTTAAAAACCTACACAACATGTCAAAAACACCTAACCAGTGATCATGATTTGAGCCTGTGTTTGGGGTAGTTGACCTGACAGAAGTCACACATATACTTGTTACATCCGAACATATTTACAGTACTATGCTGTACATCGGGCTGCCATTGCCCTCAAAGAGTATTCAAAAATAGAATTCTGCCACTAAAGCTCCCGACTCTTGCTAAATGTCAGGATCAGGTCACCCACTTGCAGTAACACCTGCGCAGGCCATTAGCCCATTTCTGAACACAATTCAAAATGCTGGTTCCCTTTAAAAGCCCTAAGTGTATTGGACCAAATTACCCAAATAACTACTTTTCCCTATGCATGTCTGTTCACTCTCTGAAATAATATCTGTTGTTACAAATGGAAAAACCTAAATATAAAAAGATTAAATGACTGTAGCCAGGAAGTATGAATTTCAGGAGCAGAAACCAAGAATCCAGAATGAATGTCCTTCTCTATTAACATAATATTGTCATAATGGTGCATAAAGTAGAAGCTGAGATAACATGCTACTGAAATAGAGACAAGGTGGTTTTCTTCATAATTGACTAAAGACACAGCTAATATGGCCTTAAAATTATTCTGAGAAAATGTCAAACACTGCAGTATAAAATTGCAATTACATAATTTCTGTAATATTATCCAAGTGATTCATCTAGTGCTAAACCTTCATGATTCCTTGAAGGGAACCTTGCCATCTGCATTGTCAAAGGTTTTACACTTCTTGCTTATGGTTCTTTTTCTTTGTTTTTGCAGTTAGGTGCCCTTCTCAATCAAATTTCAATTTCTCCTTCCTACGTCAGGAAGAACTGCACTATCTTGGTGAAAAGCTGTCAGGAGATCCATTTCAGCAATAGGTGGGGCTGGACCAAAAAGTGGTTGGCATTAGCAGATATGACTCTTACTTTTTCAGGCTAGATCAATTGTGGGGGGGTTACCCCACTGCCAGTAGGGGAAAGAAAAATGTTTTCTTTCTGTAGCGTTTCAGCACACCCACACACCCCACTATTGCCATGACACACACCATAGTTATTTTCATCTATCCTTCACTTTAACACATGCACCCCAAGAAACAAACAATATTCACCTTTCCATTGGTCATTTAAAACTGCTCATGGAAATAGAGAGAATGGAACACAACACTGTCACTTCTTCAGCTTACCGACATTTGGATCCTTACCATTCAGATTATCTGCTTTAGACATGCAGTGCTTCTTCTTTATAGCATCAGCAGAAAGGTGAGCAGAACACTTCCAAAGTGTTGCCAAATATCATAGAAATACTGCAAGGGGCATTTTGTTATGTGTTGGCTGCTGTTATAATGAGAGTCGTATATAGAGGGCTTGAAGAAAGTCAGGGGGTGCCTAAATGAAGGCGTGTGAATATCAGGGAATGTACAGAGACCCTAGTAGCCTGCAGGTTCACCATCCCTTTCCTAGGCATTAAATTTGTGGCCCTACATTGCATTAATCATCAAAATCTCTTTTAGTGATGTCCAGTTTCTTGCAAATTCATTTTTAGTTAGTTTAATGTGCACAAAGATAATCAGTTCTCATTAAATGTTTAAGAAACTGGCTTTAATCTTACTAAAATTTAATAAATTTACTAAAAATAATCCTAAATCCAAATAACCTGGCAAAAGTGGTACAGTGGTACCTCTGGTTGTGAACAGGATCCGTTCCAGAGCCCCGTTCGCTACATGAGCAACACGTAACATGAAGCGCTGAATCAGAGCATAGCGCGATTTAGCACTTCTGCGCATGCGCAACACGCCGAACCCAGAAGTAACCCGTTTCGGTAATTCCGGTTTCGGCGCATTCGTAACCCGTGCCGAACGCAACCCGCAGCTATCATAACCCGAGGTATGGCTGTATGTGCATTTGGCTACAACTTTACAGCACTCAGAGTTGCTACCTTTTTATTGTGACACTAGTAGCTGTAAATAATATCCAACAAAATAGATTTGCTATCGGCAAGGATTTCTGCTTGTGCAACAAAACTTCCTCTCCCTCTCCTCTCTCTGCGCACTCTGACGTCCTCTTGAAATCTGCTCCAGATTTTGGAAGACAAAGGGGTGCACGAGGAGAGGGAGAGAAGTTCCTTTGCATAGTCAAAAGTCCTTGCAGTAATGGATCTATTTACGTGGATAGCACCCAATAATCATAATAAATGATCAACAGGTAAACCTTTTCCCAACACACATTTAACTAGCAAGCAAGCTATGCCACTGGTTCCACATCCATACGACATACCGGTAGGATCAATTACAATCTATCATAAATTTCAGGAGTTTTTAATTCTTTTTGTTCACACTGCTTATTAATATATTGGCAACAACATATTGATGGTAAAATGCCAGAGTATAAAATCTTCTGCAAGAGTATTAAATCCCAATACTGATTTTTATTTCAACAGGAAATATCAAGGTCATCATTCTAGATAGAAATATTTGCCGTTTCTACTGTGCAAGATCATGTAGAATAAAGAAGTTATACTAAATGAGAAATAGAATTCATAATTGTACTTCTCAGCTTTTTAAAAGTTCAACTGTGCATGAAATTACTCAAATCTGTCAAGCGGTAGAAAACTACTTGCTGAGCTACAGCTAGAGACACTAATAAATGATTTGTTATTTAACTTCTCTGATATATTGCATTACTTTTCATTTTCTATCTATTGCCAATCGATTAGAATTATGCCATGGTAAACAATTCCCAATAAACTACATTTGGCCTTTGGCTAATTAACAACTGATATTCTTTTAAATGTGTTGTGGGAGGGGCTGGGGTTATTGGTTTGTATTTGTTCTTGTTTTTAGTATATATTTTGCAGTTTTTATCTTGTATTTTTAAGTTGTCATCTGCCCTGAGATCTACAGATGAAGGGGGGTATACAAATTTTAATAATAACAACAAATGTTGTATAAAACTAAATTAAATTTGTCAGATACAAGATAAAGGAAGTTATTCCATCTAAACATTTACATCAATTATATCTGTGAAAAGGTTCTGCTTCATATCAGAAGTAGTGTATCACTGTGAGGTGTAAGATGAACAATATTTTCACACACATTGTTATATATTTTTTCTCAAATGTTAGTGAATAACAAATGTCTTCACAACTGAAAATGAAGGTAGAATAAGCCATCCATTTCCAAGACTCCCAAGATATGTTAAAATGCTGCTTTCTCCTAATCAGAATTTAGTCTAGATCAGGGCTACCTGAGATGAAGGACAAAATGATGTTCCTCCATTCCACAAGCAGAATCCAAGAAGACTCAGTTGAATTTTAATTTATCAGTGATGACAGGACAATGTCTTCCACTATACCCAGAGGCATCAAGATAGTTTAGGGTGCAAAAAGCTCTGTTCTTCACCTCCTTGTTCCCTAGCCTGAGGAGGTTACCTTTCTCTGTTTAATGATAGGGGCAGCCTTGGATAGCACATGGGAGCTTTTTAGCTCCCTCTTCCAGTGGATATCTCAAGGATCCCTTCAAAAGGTCCCCTTTATTGCGGGTGGGGACTCAGGGTGAAACACAAGGAGCTGATGCCAGAAATAATTATTTCAATCACATGCAGTAGTGATTTCCCCACATGGACAGCTTGTGTTATGGATCCAGGCCAGTGTATTTTTTCAAATGCATGTAAAGATTTCTTAAAAGTTGTTAAAACTGCTGACAGTCCACAGAGAACCATCAGACAGTCGAGGATTAGTTCAGTTGAAATGCAGTTAATCTTATTTAGAAAATCAAAAGGATATTCATGTCCTAAAACTTTCAGATTGAAGTGGCAGTTTCATTAAAATTTGAAGCTTTGATAAACTATAAATATTCAGAGCAGGAGTTTTACCAGAAGAAACACAGACCTTGGAAAGTAGATTATGGAGTTTCCAACTGAGAGCTTGCAAGGCTAAAGTGGATGATGGAATAATTAAAGCCTATATTGTCTTAACACAAAGTGGAATCTTAAGACTGTGTATTGTAACCTGCGAAATAAATCTCTGATCAGTTCTATTAGCAGAAAAAATGAATAAAGACTGTGATATATTTGCTAGTAATTTCTCAACATGAGATTATTCTAGTACCGGTAATAGAAATGCACTGAATGCAAAATACCTGTGAATAGTGCTTTGTATTCTGCATGTTTGTTGTCACAGGAATGTTGGAAGCTGCCTTCTACCAAACCAGCCAGCTGGTGACTGAGTAGCTTCTGTCCATCTTCTCTGCTTCACCAATTATAAAAATCACTAGCAGTAAATCCCTCTTCTGTCTCCAAAGAGAGGACACAAATAAAATCAAGCTACTCTCTCAGAGAAAGCACAGGGCAGAGAGGGTAGGATGATTCTTGTTGCAATATTCTTGCTTTTCTCTCTCTCAGAAGCCACACCTGGAGACAGAAAACTTAAGGTCTAACCTCCATGGGAGACGGGGGGGGGAATTATTGCATAGCCCCAAGCTTTTTGCTCTTTTTAATGCGCAGCATGTAATTCCCTTCATCAGTTCCTCCCTCTGTCCCTAGTGGTGTGTGCATGCATGAAAGAGCAGAGAGGCGGGACTTTTGCAGATGCATGGCATTTCCTTGACTGAGGTAAGAAGGGAAAAATCCCCCTTTTGCTTCTACTGTAAGACTAGTATGAGAGAAATAGGTGGGAGAAATTAATGCAAGAGCTTGCAAAAGGAAACTATTTCTTTGATGGGACAGGAGAGAGAATTGAAATTGCAAGCTATCCTGAACAGTTTTGTTGTGAATTTTTTTTGGAACTTTATATTTATGTTTGTAGCATTTAAATCATTTTAAATTTAAGTGGAGAGTGCCAGCACAATTCTATACATGACTTCTTGTTGTTGTTGTTTAGTCGTTCAGTCGTGTCCGACTCTTCGTGACCCCATGGACCAGAGCATGCCAGGCACTCCTGTCTTCCACTGCCTCCCGCAGTTTGGTCAGACTCATGTTGGTAGCTTCGAGAACACTATCCAACCATCTCATCCTCTGTCGTCCCCTTCTCCTTGTGCCCTCTATCTTTCCCAACATCAGGGACTTTTCCAGCGAGTCTTCTCTTCTCATGAGGTGGCCAAAGTATTGGAGCCTCAGCTTCAGGATCTGTCCTTCCAGTGAGCACTCAGGGCTGATTTCCTTAAGAATACATGACTACTCAGATGTAATTCCTATAGGGTTCAATGGGACTTGCTCATAGATATGCCCCACCAAGTGTAGGTTCTACCAGCCTCCAATGGTTGCTGCACCTCAAATAGAATTTTACAGAACTGGAACAGGTTAAGAAAATGGCAACCAAAATGATAAAGGGGCTAGGAACATCTCCTCTATGAGGAAGGGTTTGGAGGTTTCTTTTTGGGGGGGAGGGAAGGGGGGACATGATGGCGCTGTATAAGATTATGCATGAAATGCAGAAAATGGAAATCAGTAAGTTTTTATCTCTCCCTGAATATACTAGAATCCAAGGACATCCAATGCAGCTGAATGTTGTAAGAGTCAAGACAGACACAAGTACTTCAGACAGAGTATAGATAATGTATAGATGTACTGTACATGTAGATATAAAGTAATGTCCACCAACGTGGATGTTTTAAAAGGTGGGTAGACAAATTCATGGAAGTTATCAATGGTTATTAGCCATGATGGCTATGTACTACCACAGAGAGTATGCTTCTGAATACCAGTTGCTGAGGAGGTCTGTTGTGTCTATATCGCTTGCAGACTTCTCATAGCAATCTGGTTGGCCACTGTGAGAACAGCATGGTAGTATGATCTAGCAGGGCTCTTCTTATATTCTTAACTCCTAATCAAGTATTGTGTCTCATTTCTAAGGAAATGAAACCTTGAGTAGTATTAACATAACACTGGCGATTAAGAGATGTCATGTTATAGTGAAAAATGTCCTAGCCAATCTAATTTATATTTAATTTAAAATGTTATAGGAAATGAATTAATCTGAGATGTCAACAGGCAGGAAATTGAATGGAAATTGAGAACATGTATAACTAATTTTGGATTATTATTTTTCTAAACATTTTGTTAAACAGTACAGGCATCTCAGCAGTGAAGCAGAACCCTGTATCAGTTAGACCTAAAAAAAGGGGGGGGTCATGCCTTTGTGTTTAAGAACTGCTTTTTAGGTGTGCAAACACAATTTTATGTTTAGTGCACTGAAATAATTTTAGTTATCATTTGTTTTTAGAAAATATCTACTTATATAGACAAGTAAATAATTAGAAATGTTATGTTGGTAAAGTATTTGGTACTGTGATACAACAAAATGTTATAAAATAGGGGGAAATGACTATCAGCAAAAGAATCCTGCCAGATGAGCAAGCACAGATTGCAAATGCAAGTTGCAGATGGTGCTGGGAAAACATCCCTCAGGTCAATTCAAACTGGGCTGAGCAAACTAAGCAGGTTTTGTAAAATCAGGAAACAGGTATATGATGGGATCTGAATTTCAAAAACCCAGTTTTGAAATTCAGATGCCATCATATACCTGATGACCTAACTGGGGTTATAACAACGTTCAGATGCCTCCCAACAAATTGCTACACTGTGACCTTCTCTGCCCTACTCTCCATTCTCTTCTCTTCCCACTTACCTGTCCTGTTGTGGACAGTCGCTAAAGAAGGGAGGTCTGTCTAGTGGAAGATCTCCATTACTCATTTCCTAGCATCTCAGATCCTGCAACAGCGGCAGCTGAGGTACTCTAGGGAATTAGTTTTCCCATGACACCTAACTTCTTCAAACGGAATAAAATATCTTAGGACTAAAGTATAGAACAAAATATCTTAGTGTCTGGGATGGTCTGACATCACTAGTAAAAGGTAAAGGGATCTCTGACCGTTAGGTCCAGTCGTGGACGACTCTGGGGTTGCGGCGCTCATCTCGCTTTACTGGCCGAGGGACCCGGCGTACAGCTTCCAGGTCATGTGGCCAGCATGACTAAGCCACTTCTGGCGAACCAGAGCAGTGCACAGAAATGCCATTTACCTTCCCGCCGGAGCGGTACCTATTTATCTACTTGCACTTTGACATGCTTTCGAACTGCTAGGTTGGCAGGAGCTAGGACAGAGCAACGGGAGCTCTGTCGTGAAAAACAAGTGTCTTGTTTACAAAGGGAACAGGCAACTTGATACGAATTGTTCAGTTTAGTCAATCATGTTCACGTAGGATTAATTCAAACTGAAAACAGTTTAGATATAAATAAATGAGAACTGTTGAACAAAGACAATGAAAGTCAGAATGATTCTATAACAGAATGTGGAGGATCATTAATTGTACCTACACAAGAGTCATTTCAAATTCCAAATTCAATTTTAACATAGGAATTGTTTTAAAAGTTTTAGTAGGACTTTTCAGGGAGATGACTTAGTACTGACTTCTAATTAAGTTCTTCTAAGGAAGTGAGAGCTGGACCATAAAGAAGGCTGATTGCCGAAGAATTGATGCTTTTGAATTATGGTGCTGGAGGAGACTCTTGAGAGTCCCATGGACTGCAAGAAGATCAAACCTATCAATTCTTAAGGAAATCAGCCCGGAGTGCTCTCTGGAAGGACAGGTCCTGAAGCTGAGGCTCCAATACTTTGGCCACCTCATGAGAAGAGAAGACTCCCTGGAAAAGACCCTGATGTTGGGAAAGATGGAGGGCACAAGGAAAGGGGGACGACAGAGGACGAGATGGTTGGACAGTGTTCTTGAAGCTACCAACATGAGTCTGACCAAACTGCGGGAGGCAGTGGAAGACAGGAGTGCCTGGCGTGCTCTGGTCCATGGGTTCACGAAGAGTCGGACACGACTAAACAACAACAACCTTTCAGGAAGACTGTAAAAGTGTTCAATAGACTGCCAGTATAACTAGAACTCTAATTACTACCTTTATATAAACAACTCCAAAAACTATAACTGGAAGTACAGTCAAATAAAATGATGCATCAAGGAAAAAGACAATATTATATGTCTGATCAATAATTATTTAAAGTAAAATATGAACAGGTGCTTTGGATTAAAAAACTGGAGACAAGTTCTTCAATATGCAGGTGCAGCCTTCATGCAGAGAGGGTGTCACACTCTTTCCACCTCTTCTGTCTTTTTGATACACATAATAAGTAGCATGATGGGTTTCTGCACGTAATATAATATGTATAAATTCTATGTTATAATAATCTTTGCTATGATATACCTGATCTTCAGCAAATACAATGTAAAATGAGCTACTCACACCAAATGCATAATTGACTAATGGCTTTATCAATAATAAGCAAGGTAACTGTCAATTGTTAAAGATAAAAATGTGATATACACAACTTATTTACAATATATTCTGATACCATTTCTACAAGGCTTCAATCATAAGTCTTTCTTCAGGTCTACAACTCAAGATCTTTTAACTAGAATTGCTGGAAATTAAAACAGGTTATTTTCCTACACATAAAGCATATGCAACTAAGCATAGCTTACTGAGCTTTGACTAAAATAATAAATGCAAGGCAAACACTCCACTTTTTAATGCAATTATTTTCTGGTAAAATTGTTATCTGTAGAAAGCAGAAAAACTCTGTATAATTGTCCTTCAAAAAACTATATTAAAATAAATGCAGATGTATAATCACGCCCCTAATGGACATTCTATGCACAGACACAAGCAGATCACTGATGACTAGGTGGCAGTTTAGCAAAGTAATTCTGAAAGTATGCAGAAAACAATGAATTTCCACAGGAATGTTTTGCATTAGTGTTTTGTTTTTAAAGCATGAGGCAGAGGCAGGGAAGTAATAAGGCTGCACATGCCCAGTTAAGAAAATTCTAAAGATAAGCAACAGTACTTGGAATGGGGTATGTACAGGTGGAAGGAAGAGAAATTGGGCAGATGGGGAAACGGGTTACACTGAATAATATTCAAGTGAAATGAGCATTTAATTCAGACTTTTGGAGGAGACAAGTGATTGAGGGGTGGGGATGACTGAGAAGAATGTAAGCAAACCAAGCATTATGCTCAGCCAACCCCATAGGCATTCTAGGGGAAAGAAGATGATGGGCAGCAGCACCCATGTCCCCAACCAACATTCCTAAAATAAATAACTTAATTGGAATGACTTTCTGAAGGAAGAACTAAGCATGTAGCAGCACTGAATATGCAGTTATGAGACGGTCCACTTAAAATACTTTAAAAAATACACATTTAATCTGCAAATAATGTTTGGAACTACTAAAACTACTACTAAAACTTATTTTAAACAATGAGCATGGCAATATATTTCTGGCATAAAAAGCCATTTTTGTTGTTCACATTTGTTTAAACTATATGCACTGCAAGTACTTCCATCTTCTTGTAGAAAGATACCATGGATACAAACTGCTCAGTACAAACTATAAATCTTGGAACTTGTATGCTGTTTACAAGATGGACCAATAATATTTAGGTGCTCAATAATTATTTACACAAAGAAGCAAATGCTTGCTTGAAAGAACCACAAATGATGGTTGCCAACATGCAAGGGTATAAAGTTGTGTTTTGCAAATTGTCTAATAACCTTATATGAAACTACAAGAAAAGAAAGCAAGTCATACTATGTTCTATCTCAGTGCTACTGAATTCTTATTACAAAGAATATTGTCTTCCCAGAACATCTTTAAAATAATTTTGAAAGCAGATATCCAAAAATAAACCTCCTTCCACCTCTCATAATGTGATCTCATTCTTTTAGAAGGTGTTATTCTCATTATCTGAATAGTAGGTCATCTCACAGGACGCTGTTCCAAGGATACATGAAATAGAGACTCGTCTTTGTAGGTTAAAACACATACAAACATAAGAAGAATCCGACAGGATCAAACCAAACGCTGACCTAAGTACGTGTTACAGGAAATGTGAGACTTCTGTGAAGCCACTCGCACAACTTCTCAGCAGAAAAAGCACAAGACATGTCATAATTGCATTCAGTTTTTCCACGCCTCATTCCAGTTCATTAGCTGCCATGTGTACCTTGCTAGCAATACAGAACACAGCTTTATGTGTTTCATTTCCCAATTACTAGGAGATGTAGGCCACAAGCAGGCACACCCACACGCCTTTCATGATACTGCCTAACTGCATCTTACAGCAAGCTCAACTTCCAATTTCATTATGAAATTAAAATAGTTCTACAGGAGTGAAGGTATATTTCTACTCCAGCAAGTTCCCATCTAGGGAACTGAAAATTTCGCATTTTAAGGGTCTGCTTTTATGTTCTGCTTACTCTGATTGGAAATCCCAAAGACAATATTTTTAACTGTCCCTTTTCAGCCAACTTTTTTTCATGCCAGCACACACCATAAGTAATAATGACAATTTATAAACATCTAATCATTAATTCAGACAGTTGCATTATCTTCAATCAATACTGAGCTGCAACCAAGCAACACAGTCCTCAAAGACATGTCCCCAACAGAATAATTTGGGAATTACATTTTCAGTGAATTAGCAATGTCCTTTAGCCAACTGTTCACATTGCCCCTGACCTAGGTTAAGACGAACGCCTTTCTCTGCTTAATGTAAACTACTCGTTTTTATTTTTAGCTACAGTACTTGCATCTCTCTATAAATGGGACAAACTGAATAGAAAAATTGCAAGTACAAATAGAAGCTTGCCATTGTATATAGTGAATGGATGATGAAGATGATAATAAGAATGCCTCAAAATTCATGGAAAGGGATGGCTCCTATACCCTGTTGCCCTTTAAGTACTATCTTCTGGGGATATATGCAGTATGGAAGCAAATTTGTTTTGCGAAACATACTAACCAGGGTACTAATAGAAACACTTGTAGTAGGAGATAAATCCACCACACGAACACTTTGCAATCTTTCCCCCTCATTTCCCCTCTTCAAATGACATGGTCACTGCTGCTCTCAGAATTTTACTTAGGAGTAGCAACAGTCACTTTCAGCACAATCTTATGCATTTTGAATTCCTTTGTAAGCATTCTATCCAACCTCTTCATCCAAATAGGCATTGATCTATTGGGGAAAGGTTCTGGTGACTCTTTCCTCCATAGATTGCAAAATATATTACTGGACTGTTGAAGAGCATCTGGACTGCATCCCAGCACTCTTTTCTTGCCCAGCAGATGATCCTGTCATCTGTCAGGTAGTGTGGAAAGGGCAGGGAGCTTTCCAAACTGCCTAGCAGAAGGTCAGCACCATAATATAACTGTAGCATCACTGCAGCCACAGCATTGACATTTCAGGCAAGGAGAGGTCACCTGACTAAATTGCAGTGCTCTTTCCCCCGTAAATGTGCCCAGTACCTGTTAGATCCTGCTGTACTCTTAGTCAGAATACCCAACTGGAGATATATAATACTATCATGGTGCCAATCTGTTGGGAAAGGATGTCTCAAATTACTCCCCAGAGGCCTAAGCCCAGAATGAAGACTGCTCACATATATAATGTTGTAGTTGGTTACTTTTTAAAAATAACTGCTTTTAAATACTTATATTCAAAAGCAGTTTAAAATAAAAATAAAAATAAACAAGATTTATATTTAAATAGAGTTTCTAACTGTGTTTATAGGACACTGGCAAGAGGGAAAATATGACATCTGCACAGCATATATTGGGGAGCTGGAGAATATAAAGTGTCTGTCTGTCTGTCTGTTTCTCTCTGTGTGTGTGTGTGTGTAATTTATAGTTCTTATTTATATACAACAATTATTTTGCCAAGTTTTAACATTTTCAATTTCAACTCCCTTTCCCCCCTCTTTCTGCAGTTCCTTACATTTATTTTCGTCCTTTGCTGCATACTCCAAATTGTCTGAACTTATTATTTTATTTATCTATTCTAATATATATATATATATATATCTTTTTTTAAAATGCAGGTTTTTACAATAATCCAGCCAATGTCTTAATCTGTTTACAGTTTGTTTGTAGATATTCAATAAACCACTTTCATTCCTTTCTAAAATGTTTGTTGTCTTGATTTCTTATTCTTCCAGTAAGTTTTGCCATTTCTGCATACTCCATTAGTTTCTGTATTCAATCTTCTTTCATCAGGACCTCTTCATCTTTCCATTTTTGGGTAAATAACATTCTTGCAGCTGTAGTTGCATACATAAATAAAATTCTATATTGTTTGAGGCGTTCTAATCCTATAATTCCAAAGAGAAAAGCTTCTGGGGTTTTTTACGGTCATCTTAAACATATTTTTCAATTCATTATATATCATTTCCCAGTAAGCTTTAACCTTATTACAAGACCACCACATGTGAATAAGGTACCTTATTTCTCTTTACATTTCCAACAAGTATTTGACTTTGATTTGTACATTTTTGCCAATCTACTAGGAATTAGGTACCATCTACCGGTATATAGCATTTTCATAAAATTTTCTCTTAAATCATATCATGCTGTAAATTTTATATCCGTGTTCCACAATTGTTCCCATGCTTCCATTTCTATATTATGACCAACATCTACAGTATTGCCCAGTGTATCATTGAAAATTTCACTTGTTCATCCTTTGCCTCCCATTCCAATAACACCTTGTACATTTCAGACATCACTTTAACACTACAATTTAACAGGTCTCTTTCTAATTGGGATAGCTGTTCCCCAACCCCCCACTTCATATCCTTTTTAAATATTTCATTCAAATGATGATATTGTAATCATGTTATTAAAATTCCTGGGAGATTCTTAAACTCTTTTAAGTTAAATTCTCCACCCTCCTCTCTAAATAAATTTCTATAAGTTACCCAACTTTCAGTCATATTTTTCTTTTTCACCGCTATGGCTTCCAAAGGTGAAAGCCAAAGTGGTGTTTTATAACTAGTATGTATATTAATAAAATACTTTTTTTAGTCCTTTGCTACTAACTGCAAAAAACCCTGAAGGTTTAATAAATCTCCAATAGGCCTCAGATAGAGAGGCCATCTACAACCCACCAACATCAGTGTCTAAATCTATTTTCTGCACAGAAAACTTCAAAGGGGAATATGTGTACAGCACAAATTGCCTTATTTCATCTCAGCCACATTTACATCCAAAATCAAATAAGGTTTCATTTTTTATTTATAGCAGTGCATATCAAAGCCTCCTGTTGTAACAGAATGCAGAGAGAATGTTTTCACTATTAACCTTTCCCATCCCAGAAACCTTTTTATTTATTCAGCACAATTTAGCAGGTCGGGTAAAGATCCTATTTGGAAAACGGATCGCATGTCATGGTAATCCATAGTTTATTATTTATTAGGAATGTTTCTATGGCTCCTGTGATTTACTCCATTGCTAGTGTGGAGAATTAACTATGATCCCTGGCTTAGTGTTACATCTGAACTGAGGATCATGGTTTGTTCCACTCATAACAAACCACATTTAGTAACCCAAGAACAAACCTTCATGGTTTGTTTGGTGTGAAACAAATCAGAAGTCCTCATTCAGACTAATTGCTAAGCCAGGATCATGGCTTGTTGCTCCTGCTCTCATTAGGGGAGGTGCAAAATGGGAGCCATATGCATGTTTAAAGTAAACCATTTACCATTAGCAATGGTTTACTCTGATGTATGAACACTCCCATTTTGGGACAGCTTCATTTGTTCATTTGCTTGGTGAGTGGAAAAAAAATTGGATCAGTGAGGGTTTTTAACTGTTTTGGCCTACAGATCCAAGGAGGATGCACAGCAGTCCTATTACAGCCATTCAAATAACATATGGTGGGGGAAGCTAAAGTGGCCAGAGAGTGCAGGGCTGTGCATACCACCCAATATCCCTTACTGACCTGATTAGTTGCAACATCAACCTTCTTGTATTGAGCAGGAAGGACTGAAGGCAGATTCTAATCTGAATATGCTTACGATCAGAAGCATAAGCTGGGTTTCCTAATGCTGTAACATTATAGGCATGTGGAAAATATCACATTTCAAACCTTCTACCCAATATGCAAAGGCCCAAGGCTGCAGTTGGAAAGGATGGGGACAATAGAGGCAGGGATTGCATGTTTCAACATAGCCTTCCCATGTGTTTATGCACAAACTGATATGTCTGAACCAGCCTTATTTGAGCTCAGAAAAAGTACTGCCAGAGAGATTAAAACTCCCTTTATTCACATACAAAGCCTCTCCTAGTATTACCTCTCATAATGGTGCTCAGTCTTGGTAATTGCTTGATAGTTATTAAAATGACTCTGCTGCATAATTTTAAAAAAACAACACTTTTTTAAAAAAAAAATGTGTTCAACCACAAATGTAATCTATGTTATATGCTCTCTGGCTCATATATCCTGGGCTTTGAAACATATATATATATTATGCAAATATAATCAGAACCGCCAAGTATTACACACAAGTTGAATATTTGTAATAAATGCAAAAAAGGGTTTTTCATCATAACCAGATTTAGTAACAAGAGTTTGAAGTTGGTTTACAAACACTTATTAAGCTTGCTGGTTTAATCACGATCCTGCCTGTGCATGATAGGAAGTCCATCCTAAGTAGATTGGCAGAGATACCAAGATTGGGAAGTAAGATTGGTTTTCATCAGCCAGTTGAAAGCAGCTGGTACATACAAACAAAACTATTACCTAGAATACTAGGAAAACATATATGTGTAACTGATGTGTTTACCAATGGTTGGGTCTTACCCATAATTTATCAAATTTTGATTAAGGTTTGTTAGAATGTGTATGCTTTTTAATTCTTATCTACCTTTTACTCATTTTTGCTTATTATTTATAGCCATTAATATACCCCCCCCGTGATACAATGTTCCAAAATAGAAACAGCAGTGGGAATCACACAACAAAACAGCACAATTCATAACAGAAGGGGGGGGGGACAATTCTTTGAATATTTGAGGTAACTAAAATATATAAGCACTTACTTTGGTAGAGTTTTCAAGTGATTCTCTCGTAATTCCAATATTCGTAATTTAACAAGTCTAAAAGTATCAAAATTTAAAAGAGTATAAATTCAAATTAGGAAGTCATTAAACATATACAAGAATTGCTAATAAGCTATTTGTTTTAGCATAAATTATGCTAGCCATATATTTGCATAAAATTTATCCAATGAGAATCATAGCCATATATCTGTAGCTGAAAAGCAACAGCTTGAAATTATTTTTTGCAGATTATTTAATTAAGACAAATATGCTGACTCTTTAATATTCAGTAGATATTTGTGGTTCTAGAATTTTATCTAACTTCATGACAGTGTACATCAGCTGTGATTGCAGGCTGTGTTCTTCTGGAAGATCCTGACAAACCACAGAGAAGCAATTAACAGGCATAAATGCAGGATGTTGAAATAAATGTTACTATAAATGACGGTTTATAAGGTTTATTCATTTCATAGCAAACAGAATAAAAATGAACATCTTACACATGATTCAAGACATCATATATTTTTGAGAATTGTAGAAAATCAATCAATGAATTTTGTTTCTGAAAATTATGAAATCTACGAGAAAGGATTCAGACTAAACACCAGGAAGAACATTCTGACAGTAAGAGGTGTTGGGTAGTAGAACAGACTCCAATGAGAGATGGTACTCTGTCCTTCCTTAGAGGTTTTTAAGCAGAGCTTGGATGGCCATTTGTCATGTATGATCTAGTTGAGATTCCTGAATTGTAGAGGGTTGGACTAGCTGACCCTCATTGTCTCTTCCAACTCTATAATTCTATGATTCTATTAAAAGGGAAAATTAAGATAAGAAGAGGCCTCCTATGGGGCACAAGAAAAAGAAAGAGAAACTATTCTAATGCTCTCTCAAGGATCCCAGCAAAATATATTCCCACAATGTTTGGAATTTTTGATAAGGATAAATACACTTGTCATCCTCTAGAGAGCAAACAATGTAATTTCATATGAAATATGCAAATGCTTCCTGTGTGACTCACACACAGTTGATTCTCACATAACCACTGACAGCCTAAGGCTCTCACTATGTATCCAAAGCAAAATAAACTGATCTCCTTTAAGTAGCTAAACTACAATTTGGAAAGCTATTAAAACTATGTAATGCATTATTATCTGGAAGAGCTTTTGTTTGGTCATATTATTTTAACATTCATATAACTTGAACAATTCAAGCAAATTCCCACCATGTTATTATTTCCCCCCTGACGAAGAAGCCAATACAATTTAAAAGTCTCTATGGCTTTATGGGTTAACCCCTCCCCTGAAATAGAACAGGAAACAACAAAAATAATAATGTGGCAATGTCAAAATCCCACTCCACGTTAGTCTAACTTTTATTATTGCAAGATCCAGGTGGTATGCTAAAAGAATGCTACTACATTAGTTTAGGTAACTAAGGTGTCTAAAAGCTAGAAACACACCATTAAATAACTCCACTAGTAGATAAAAAATGTAGAAAGTACATCGAGAAAGCAAATTATATTAGATGCTATGAGTCAAAGCTGATCCATACATTAAAGCAAAACAGAAGTGTGAGCAACTTTCAAATTGTCGTTTGTTACTTTTGCTGTAATATTTAAATGGAACTTGAGTATCTCACCTGAAGTGAGTTAAAGTGGAAAATCAGCAATCAAAGGGCTTGTTCCCATTGTGTCAAACCATGGTTTGCAGTTACATGCAAAAGCAATTGTTAACGGATGTTAGTAGTTTAAAAGCAATAGGCAGCAAGTTGCCTACTTGTTCTCAAATATATTTATTTTACAAGTCAGGAAACACTGTTGTTTCTTCTCACCCCCAGGAAAAAAATGCCCCATCACATTTCAACAGACCTCAGTGTCCAAAAGCAATTCAAATACATTTACTGGCAAATTTCATTCCGCCTTTATATTGACTGTTGTAGCAGCAGGAGCAGTCAGTGGGTCAGGGTGGTGCTGTGGTGATGGCCTCCCAATAATGGCGTCACTGCAACTTCCTGGGGTGAAGGGGTGGTGCCAAAGTCAGGTTAGCATGGGCACATTGGCGAAAACACCTGACTGGCTCTACTGGTGTGCCTGTGCCCCCCTCACTGCACAATTAAGTAGCGGTACTGCTCCACTCCTGGTGGTGTTGATTAAAGACTGGGCCTCAGCAGTATACTGTATAGCCTGTTGGTGTGGGGGTTTAAGCTCTGATGTCATTCAGCTCAGAATTATCCCTCTTCCATCTCTATCAATCTCTCATTACATTAGTAGTAGGATCTCTTTCTCCAAGTCAGGTTACCCTAAGAAACACCAATTAAGTCTTCAATCATATAGGGTATACAATGGGATTTACTTCTGAGTAGACATGATTGCACTTCTAATTCAGAAAGAAAGGGATATCATAGCTATCAAAAAGTAAAAACTAGAATGATAGTTTGTAAACTATCAAGTTTGTAAACTATCATGATAGTTTGTAAACTATCAAAGAATCATAGAACTGTAGAGCTGGAAGTGACCCCAAGGGTCATCTAGTCCAATCCCCTATAATGTAGGAATCTCAGCTAAATCATCCATGACAGGTGGCCATCCAATCTCTGTTTAAAAACCTCCAGAAAGCTCTCCCTAATGTTTAGTCACAATCTCTTTTCTTGTTACTTGAATCCTTTGGTTCACATCCTACCTTCTTGTAGCAGGAGAAAACAAGCTTGCTCGATCGTCCATGTGACAGTCCTTCAGATATTTGATGATAGTCACCATATTTCCTCTTAGTCTCCCCCTCCTCCTTGGCTAAAAACACCCAACTCCCTCAATCAAAAAATTAAAATCCACATGCTTTTTCATAAAAGGGAAGTGTCACAATTTGTGCTTACCTTCCAAAATTAGCTGGAAGAAATTCCAGAAAGGCATCATTTAGGTAGAGCTGGGTCAGGTTTAAAAGCTGCGTAAAGCCATCTGGGAGCCTAAAAAACAAGTTAAAGCTTTAGTTTTCATACTATAGGAACAATATAAGTAAGTCCCTGCAGATACATACCCTAACTCACACCTTCATTACTACACAGTGAATATATAAAATATATTGAGCTACTTCTTAGATCTAACATTTTGCCATCTATTGCAGCAAATGATACACTATCTTGCTCTTTTAGGTTGATATTTATGCACCTAACTATTTAATATTACATCATCCCATTAATTTGTCTGTGTAAGCTTTTTGGTAGTGGATTTAATTTTGAAATTACAAGCAAATTATGTCAATGACATTTTTTATAACTTCTGGAATTAAACATTTTTACTGTTACCAAGGGAACATACCATTTTATGCAGAATGAGTACTATGCTCTATCTATGAAATGTGCTGCCATCCCCACCCCACCCCCGCCCATAAATGACCATAATCATTCCTATTTGGGTTGTGTGTTGCATCTTCTTTGAATTTGTGTAATTGAATGACGGAGCACTTCTTGCCTGTGAGAGGTGGCAAGGTCTCCCCATAGTCTTGTGATAGGGCTACTGTGGCCAGAACAGCCCAGGTCCCCTGGCAATGCTGACAGTAGTCTGAGAGAAGGCCAGTGATATCTGCCCCAGGGAGATGCATGGATCATGCAAAATGAGCCAGGTCAACACCAAGACAATAAGAAAACCCAACAGGGTTGCCAGATGAAATTTCAAGTTCTTCTGGTGGCCCAGCAATTCCAAAAAGAAGTGAAGTGATTGCATGGGTGACAACAATGAAACCAGCACCGCCCCCCTTAGGACAATGGTCTCCATGGTGAGCAGCTTGTTGAGCTTCCACAACTATATCTTGTGCTGCTTGACGAAGTCTCAGTCCATAAAGTCGCTGGCTGCTCTGAGCTGATCACGACTCAAGTGGGTACCCCTTTCCCTCAACAGGAGATGCAGAACATCAGGTAGGATAGCTGGTTTGGGAGGCAGTGGCATCTCAGGGACTCCATGGGAGGCCCACATTTCTTCTTTGGTCCCAGCTCCTGGACTTGTACAAGAGCTAGAATTTGGAGTTTTCCGGTGCCAGTGTCTTGACAGCCACTTTGACGGGACATGCCATCAAATAATGACCCATCTTTCCACAGTGGTCTTGGCTCTTTATTATCCTCTGTCAGCATGGGCTGTGCCTCTACAATCTGCATGAATACTGGGTTCTTCCAGAGATCAGATACCCTTTGAGACTCAGAGGGGGAAGCTTGTAACCTACTGTGACTCACTCCAGGATCATACAACTCCTGCTCTCTGAGCTCCTCCCATTGCTCCTCCAGACTCAACCACTCACTCCATGATACCTTCACAGCGCTCCTGACACCCACCCTGGAAAGAACAAGTTAGTACTGCTTCCCATACAGTGGTTGATCCAGTTGTCATGTCATTTATTGTTTCCTATGCTCCTCCCCTGGCAACCCCAGGCATCCTGTGACATGACCCATGAAAGAGGAATACAAAGCAGATTAAGATTCTCCTGCGAATCAGATAAATTCAGGGACGGTTTAGTCCTGGGAAAGTGGATGGTGTTTTAAACTGCTTTATTTTGCTCCAAAGGAAATATAGTGGGTTTGTGTGACTTTTGCATGGCATATCTTCCCCACCTCCAAAAAAGTTCATTTTTTTCTGTTTTGGTAAACTTTAGAACCTGCTTCATAAACATGGTGTACTCCAGCGGTCAGCAAACTTTTTCAGCAGGGGGCTGGTCCACTGTCCCTCAGACCTTGTGGGGGCCTGGACTATATTTTTTGGGGGGGGTGAACGAATTCCTATGCCCCACAAATAACCCAGAGATGCATTTTAAATAAAAGCACACATTCTACTCATGTAAAAACACAGTGATTCCCGGACCATCCGTGGGCCAGATTTAGAAGGCGTTTGGGCCAGATCCAGCCCCCGGGCCTTAGTTTGCCTACCCATGGTGTACTCTTAATTATAGCACCCTTGCACTTAGAAGCTTTAATACATTGCTATCCTAAGAGACCCCAGGAAATTTTGGAAGCTAATTAATTTATCCCTTGTTTGGTGACAGCTGTTATTTAAAGTGGGAGACTGGACTGAACAGAGGGGTACACTCTGTATTATCAGGGAACACCCTGCCCTCAAACGGAAAGGGACCCATGGTGGCTGGGAGGTGGCCATCACAATCAGATTACCCTTATTGTGTGAGAGACAGGGAAATGCAACCCTGTTAATTCTGCTCAATATCTCAGTGGCTTTTGATATTGTTGACTATGATATCCTCGAGTGAGATGGGTATTGGAGGCACCATATTATTATGGCTCCATTCTTACTTTCAGGACTGTGTTCCAAAAGCAGCCTTGGTCCCCTGGCACTTGTGCTACAGGGTTCTGCAAGGCATTATCCTCTCCCCAGTACTATTTAACATCTATAAATAGTAGATGTTACTAGTAGATAGTAGACCATTACCATTGGGAATGGTCATTAGGAGTTTTGGCGTAAGGTGTCACTATGCTGATGGCACACAGCTCTATTTCTGCATAACATCTGAAATCAGGAGAGACTGCAAAAACTGAATGCAGTGGTGGACTCAACGGGGACTATAAACTGTGCTTGAATCCTGGGAAGGTTGAGGCTTTTTTGGTGGGTAGCTCCTGTGCCTGGGAAACAGGCAAGCGATTCAGCAGGCATATTCTGTTTTAATCTTTAAACATTTGCTGATAACTTTTCTCGGTTTCCAAGCTCATGCAGGCAATTAAGAAAATATCTATCTGTAGTAGTTGATCTCTGATTTTTAATTTTTATATGGTTTTTATTATATATATGTGTGTGTATGTTTGATTTGTATATGAGTAGCAGCATGAAAATGCTTTTAAAAATAAAAGTAAATAAATATAATCCTCCTTAAACCACTACAAGCTCCAGGGATTGCTATGCCTCTCTCGGTTCACACACATGTGGATTCCTAAGGCAGAGTTTACCTTTCTCAAAACATTGAGCAAGATAAATCAATGGTCTGACTTGGTAAAAGAAACTTATCTATGTTCCTAAAAAGTGCTGAAAAATGATTTTTATAAACTGGGAGCTTATCATCTTCCTCATATTGGGTTATCCATGGCATCAGCCTTCATACCCTCTTCAATAACCCTAAAAACTTATAATATTGAAATTTTGTTTGTGTATGTTTTTATAGAAATAAATCCTAATTGAAAATAAAAAAAAACAATATAGAAAACTAAATCAGTACAACTCTTAAAATGTGTCCATGTTTTTTCCTAGCAGTCACTGCAGAATTTGCTGTCAGGCTATTTTACACTTCACTCAATTTCTTACATAGCTTAATTATAACCAAATGACAATTCCATCCATATGATATACCTTCACTTTACATTACATACATTAATATGTAAACCACTGAACATATATGAGGAAACATTTAACTTCATTGACAGATACTCACTTAGAAATAGGATTGACACTGGCTTCAATTATTGTTAAACACTTACAGCACTTTATATTTTCTGGGAAATCTTGAATTCCTAAAAAGAGAACAAAGATGTATGTTATCAGGGAAGGATTACAATAAATGATTGGTCTTTAAAGTACCTAAACGCTCATTTTAGTCCTAAGCAGATCACAATTCCACACAATGTAGTAATTATATCTGAGCTTTTTAAAAATTATGGGTATGGCTAGGATAGAAAGAGCTCTGTGGAAGAACTTCTGTAGAGGGATCATATCTAACCATTTCCCCCTCTAAATGCAATCCTTTATACTTCATTGAAAGTCTGTTTAAAATAAAGTATTGTGCCTTGCAAAAGTAACCACTAAGCTATAATGCCTTTGAGCATGAACAAATAAAGTTCCTGTTTTGTTTTAAACATGCCTCATCCTTGCTTCTTCTGGGTGAGGGCTGAGTGGTCACAGGTTCCCCTTCACCTATATAAAACATCTTGCTGCTGGTAAACTAATACACTACCACAAACAGTCAGTACCAAAACCTCTGCTGTGGGAATACAGGGACATGCTATTAACCAATAACACACCCTAAACAGCATCCATTTTACCCAGTAGTTAATTGCTTTAATCTAGAATTTAGCTGGATTATTTAAGAATGTAATAATGTAGAAACTTTCTAAAGTCTAATAATCCAAGGAACTTCAGTCAAACGGCTCTTAACTGGGTAGTTGCAAGACTGTGGCCTTCTTGGGCATGAGAAGCTGAATGAGGACTAAAAAAGCAATACATGATTGAAAAATGAAGAAGAGGGCTAATTGAAAGCACACTGCAATGTTACAGGATCAGCTGGTGTTAATACATAACTACCTACAACTGCAAATTATGTGCCAATAACAGAAAGATCCCTGCTGTTCTTCAGGCGTTAGTAAAGGAAGCAGAGTGCTCTGGCGGGTGCTACTGCCTTTGCTTGTACTTGTATTAATATTGTCTTTCTTCTTAGCCTATGACTCATCACTGGAACTTACTTATGTTAATTTTTTTATTACGCATGTCAAGGTTATAGCCTGTGGATGTTTATTCTGAAAATGAAATAGAGTAAATCATCTGAGAGGTGGATAAAATGCAAAGGAAGTCACCAAGCAATGACACAGAAAAACAAAGTATCAAAGCTGAATTTATCACCCAAGGACTAGGAGACCGTCCTTATTCAAGGACTCCTTGTCTTTGAAAAGGAACAAACTTTTCTAGCATTTTTTTTTAAATCTCCTAGCAAACACCTTTAGGTACACAGGACAGCTTGAATATATAGCACCACCTTGTCCCCACCTTCTCTTCAGGTAAAGCAACCAGATTACTCTTGCTGCAGGTGTATTTTGCACATTATCAGGCAGGAAGACAAACATGGCACAGGTGTTGCAGGTCACTGCAGTAGCTCCCTCACGGTCCATGTCTCTTGGTCCTACATACTGTACACTGTGAGTCAGCACTCCAGGCTTTCCCCTCAAACTCCTCTGCTAAACGCCCCTGTTTACACTTCTTTGTCATGAGAGTTTCACATGCTGGATTTCTTCCTGTAGCGTTCATATTAAAAGTGCAGCACAGAGGTGTAATGATGGGCAGATACAAACAAGACAAAGCTGACAAATTGGCTTCTTGTTGGCAACTATCAGAAATATGGTTGGCCGGATGTAACCAGATGGCGCTCTTGCCTCCGCTCCTATGACTTGTGTTCAAAACAGCTGCTGCGCTAAAATGGCGGCGCCCATGAGGCGGCAGCAATCCATCACAGCACCAACATCAACCTTGGAATAAAACGTTGTTGTTTTTTGTTGTTTTGCTGCTGCTGCCCTGATGCTGAGCAAGCTCTTTCCCTGTTATAGATGTGGGTCCCAATCCAGCGGTGATCTTTTCATGATTCCTTGAAGTGATCCTGAGTGCAGGAGGGAGTGGCTGGCTCAGAAGTAAGTTCTATAATGGGCAACACCAAGAGGCAAGAGGAGAAAGCTGACAGCCAATATCAACCCCTGGACTGAATGGACATAAGAAGGCAGAGGTGTGCTGAGTAAGGTTAGTGGGGCACTGCCACTTGTCCTCATGGACTAACCTTCACTATTGTCTTTTATAAAACATGTTTCAGCCATCAACCAATAGCAGACCCAAATTCAGCTGCTGTAAAAAATCTGTAGAAGGTGGAGGTTGTCTAAATATGAGTAGATGTGGAAGCCCTGGAGGCAGAGGTGAGACACCAGTGCAACCATTACCTTTGTGGAGACTCCTGGAGATGAGGCCAATCTGAACGGGAGGGCTCTGAATTGGTAATGGTGTGGGCCAATGGAGAATAGAAGACATTCCTGGTACTTTGGATGAAAAGGAACATGCAGGTTTGCATCCTGTAAGTCTATGGATGTCAAGAAGTCGTTGAGATGAAGGGGTTGCTTGAAGGAGGCTAAGGATTCCATTCAGATTTTTTTGTAGATCACCCAGCAGTAGAGATATTTCAGACTGAGAATTGCCCTCCAGACTTTGTGGTCTTTTGGGGGAACTACAAACATGATCAAGTAAATGCCTAATGAGTGTTTTTTGGCAGTACAGGTTCTATTGCTGCCATGTTGATGAGATGATATGTGAACAGGTGTGTGAATCTAAGCTTATTTATATGGTTTATCATGTCATAACTGTAAAATGTCCGTACTGTAAGGGACCAGGTGGCGCTGTAAAACTGTAAGGGACCAGGTGGCGCTGTGGGTTAAACCACAGGCTTGCTGATCAGAAGGTCAGCGGTTTGAATCCCCGCGACGGGGTGAGCTCCCGTTGCTCAGTCCCAGCTCCTGCCCACCTAGCAGTTCGAAAGCATGTTAAAGTGCAAGTAGATAAATAGGGACCGCTCCAGCGGGAAGGTAAACGGCGTTTCCGTGCGCTGCTCTGGTTCGCCAGAAGCAGCTTTGTCATGCTGGCCACATGACCTGGAGGCTGTCTTCGGACAAACGCCGGCTCCCTCGGCCTATAGAGCGAGATGAGCACGCAACCCCAGAGTTGGACACGACTGGACCTGATGGTCAGGGGTCCCTTTACCTTTAACTGTAAAATTGAAATAACTAAAATATGACATGAGGTTCTCCATTATGAACCTTGCTTGACCCTGGTACCAGCCTGATTTCAAGTGTCCTGAAAATATATCACACCCTGTAAAGACCGTACATGTAAATCTAGCTACCATTAAAATTTACTTAACATTCTGAATGGATGCTTTCAAGCTAATGGTGGTACAGGAGGCAGACAAATAGATAGTCAGGTTCAGTTAATCACTTACTATGATCACAGTCTTTCTTTTACCTTTTGTTAAGCAAAACACAGAGGGGGAAGCAAACAGGATAGCCAATTTTAGTCATTTTCTCACTAGGAAATTAAGAGTTCTTCCAAACTGTTGATTTGAAAGATGGACAAATTGAGAGTGGGCAAGCACATATTCATAAATTGGTGTACCTTGTAACTCTAGCAAAATATCTCAAAACTTTCATTGTGTGTATGAATACATGTGAGTGCTTAGACATGCATGTGGGTTCATGATACATGTGTAACAGCTAGACAGTCTCTCACAATCTGGCAACTGGAGGGTGAGGCAGAAAGGGGTGATGGGATGAACCGAGGTTGAGGGCGACTGCTGAATTCTATGCAGTAACCATAAAGGTAAAGGTAAAGGTACCCCTGACCATTAGATCAGTCGCAGGCGACTCTGGGGTTGCGGCGCTCATCTCACTCTATAGGCCAAGGGAGCCGGCGTTTGTCCGCACACAGCTTCCGACTACTGAATTCTATGCAGTAACCATAGCAGATGGTATTCAGAATCCATTGATCCACTGTTGCATGAATCAAAAAAGTATTAGTGCTTGTAGGTGATCACCCCCCACTTGGTCATGGATTGCATCACTGGCAGTTTCCAGGGTTCTTGGGGGGTGCACTGGTTCAAGGAAAGATGCTGTGAAAGGTTGACTTTGAAAGCAGCACCTGCTTCCCACTGTTGAAGCCATAATGCTTTGCGTGCTACAACACTTCCTGCCATGGAGCATCCTGAAAACTGTGGTGCATTCATGGTGCCTTCCGCCATGAATGCTGCCATCCTAGATATCTTCAGTAAGGTGTTGCGGATGCATGCAGGGTCCTGTTATGGAGTAGTGAGAAGATCCTTCACCCATTACGTGAGATGGTTTAGCAAACATAGATGCTGCGAAGATGCATGGATAGATAGTGCTATTGCATCATGAATAGGCCTAAGGGCAAAATCCAGTCACCTGTCAGTGGTATCATTTAACTAAGCATCTCCATCCTTTGGTAACAGGTTCTGGTTTGTCCACTGATAGGGTCTTTAAGAGGTCCCTGAAATCTGTATCCAGTGTGTAATGCTTATTGGCAAAGCTGTGCTGACTTCCTGAATTGCGTGGGAGCATTCCACTCCAATTTAGTGACTTTTTTGATAACCACTGGAGTGGGGACAAGTTGGCTGAGTGTCTACAGTGGCAGGAAGGGTCTGCACAGTGTCTGCTTTCTGCTGATTTTGAAAACAAGCCTAGAGTGGCTAGGGCACAGCATAACAGTGGCATGTAGTGAGCATCTTGAAACATCTTGTCTGGTTGAGGTTCTTTAATTACTGACCCTTTACTCCATTCATCATTAACTGGTTCTGTCAAGGTAAATGGATATAAAACTGTGGGCTGGGAGGTTGGGCTTGCATGGAGTCATCTCTGTATTGATGAATGAAAAAAAGGATTAAGCAAACATGGAGCCTATTTCCTGTAAAAGCTACTGGTGCCATTGTCCACTAGAGGCGCAAGTAAGCCCAATGCAGTGATGATACACTGGCAAGTGAAATAAGCTGAGAAAGTTTAAATTAAACTGGCTCTAACATAAAGCAAGCATTGATCGTTGCAGAAGAGAGATGATTTTACAAAAATAAAAATAGCTGCAGCCCTAAAGGTGGACTGAACATAACATAATGTTCATTGTAATGATACATCCTGTGCATTATGTAACACTTCTATTCTGACACCATTAGACAAGCAGAGTGCCCAAATAGGTAGCAGCGAAAATTAAAGAGAATCAATTATGTGCTTTGGTGTCAGAATATATCCCTTTGAGGTTTTGTTCTGCTCATGAAACTCCCCTGGGCACTTAGAAATTGCTTAGCTTTAGTCAAGTCCTATTTTGAAGACTATATTAAGCTAAAGTCTACACAGCACACAGTTCTTCCTTCCTCTTGGACAGCAATCGTGCCTGATGGCCATTACAGAACTACCGGCAGTCAGATTCTGCAGCAAAGCACTGAGCATGGAAGCGCCTAGAAGTTCCTCACAAGTTTCATATATTACACATATTGTGAGGTGGAAGTACAGTCATGTTCTAAAGTAAGCATATGAAGCATGTTTTATATGTAGCTATGTAGCTATGTTTTATAATTCTAGAAAAGATATAGAATTCTGTAAATAACGTTTTGTAGGGAACAAAACATTGTTTCCTGGCATCTTAAATACTGGATATATCAGCAAGGATATATAGGCAAGGACTGGTTAATAAACTGGTTAGGGCTTACAGGTGTCCTCATCTCTCTCCCTCCCCCCCCCAAAAAAAAAACTTTAACAAGACTGGAAGAAATATTTCCTCTCCTTCTGGTTGGTATAAAGGTCAGAGTGCTTGTTTCTCTGGAGGGAGCGGGTGGCACTGTGGTCTAAACCACTGAACCCCTTGAGCTTCCTGATCAGAAGGTCGGCGGTTTGTATCTGCACGACGGGGTAAGCTCCTGTTGCTCTGTCCCAGCTCCTGCCAACCTTGCAGTTCGAAAGCATGCCAGTGCAAGTAGACAAATAGGTACGGCTGCAGCAGGAAAGTAAATGGCGTTTTCATGTGCTCTGGCTTCTGTCTCGGTCGGTGTTCCATTGCACCAGAAGCGGTTTAGTCATGCTGGCCACATGACCCAGAAAGCTGTTGTGGACAAACGCTGGCCTGAAAGCGAGATGAGCGTTGCAACCCCACAGTCGCCTTTGACTGGACTTAACTGTCCAGGGGTCCTTTACCTTTTTTTTTTTTTTTTTAACCTTTCACACATAATGCAAAACACATGAGCATGGATGTTTCAAGAACAAGATCATGGCTTCTGTGTTACTCCCCAAATTTTCCTGCTGCTGGGTGCTATGAACTAAGTCATAGCTTTACTTTGTGTGCTATCCTAAGTGTCTTGTCCAGACAAACTCAAGAACAAACCTTGGTTACCACTCATTATTTGTCTCACTGTAATACAAAATGTTTGTCGGACAGCATTGAGGAGAATTATTTAAGCTAACCAAAGTTTCCAGCTCAGGCACAAACTCTAGGTGATTTAAACCAAGAGGCATATACCATACTTCCAATCACCGCTGATTTTAATGCTGTATTTTTATATTGCTGTAACCCAGACCTAATGGTAAAAGGTGCATAAGAAATTCTAATAATATTAGGAATAAACTATTCTTTAGGGCAACTGAGAATTCTTTTAATGCTGACAAAAACAATACATGAGAAAAAGGGTTTGAAAAGAAATTAATATTTTTTAGCATTCTTTCCATCTCAAACTCTGGTTTAGCAAATGATAAAAATGTGGCATTTCCCCATGTTCTGATTTTACTTTATAATTAGAAATAGACATAGATGTGTGTATGTATTCATTATCAATCCATCCCACTATTGATACACACACTGCCCTCCATGTATATGGTCCTGGTTCACATGACTCAGCAAGCTTCAGTTAATCTAAAATGGTGACTCCCACATTATGCAACTGCCCAGTTTGGCCCCAATGCTATAAACCTTTAAGTGGATTATAGAAACTCATTCATATCAGGTAGCCTTCTTCTAAACAATTCCTTGGTTGTTAGAGAGGTATTTTAAGATGAACGGCTTTTCATTATCTGAAGAAATTTTACATTGTTGCTTTACTTGTTATTACTGCTCTATTATTATTATTTTAAATGTTGTTAGTGCTGCTGCTATTTTAAGTCTTTTATTATTATGTTTGTATGCTCCATAAGCTGCCTTGAGTGGGCTGTGGGCAAAAGGTGGCTGATAAATTACATTACAAATAAGCATGGTAAAGGTAGCTCTTACTTCAACCTTTCCATTGGTTTAAGTTTGTGATTCTATGATAAATGAAAAGGAATGGACAGACATTCTTCCTTACCATTTTTACTGATGTCAAGTTCTTTGAGATTCACTAAACTGGCAATGCTGGTTGGCAGGCTTGAAAGGTCATTGTCTGGGATACTCAGTTTACGCAGAGCTTGACAGTTGAATAATTGCTGCAAAAACGAGAGAAAATTGGTTATGATCCTGGCTTTAAATTTTGGTATAGTGTTAACATTTAGAGGCAATAAAATAAAGCACATTTGCTCATGGCCAGTAAGACCCAGTGTACATGAGGTTGATCTCTAAAGAGCAGCAGAACATGCTCCCTTTACATGTCCCTCCCAAGAGTGAATCCTTCAGCTCACTGGGAAACTCAGTGACAGAACACCTGTTTTGTACACAGAAGTCCCATGTTCAATCCCTAGCATTTCCAGGTCTGGCTGGGCTTGTTGTCTGAAACCTTGGAGAACTGCTGCAAAGTAGTGTAGAACTGAGCTATAGGCAGCTCAGTATAAGACAGCTTCCTATGTTCAGTTGCAGATTAGAGATCCAGACTTCTTAATGGGAGTGATTAGAAACAACAGGCCTACCAATTACAGGACAACTGGCACATAAATGATTGGAGGAGTGAATGATCTTAGAGACCTAAGAGTAAGATATTGTGCTGGTATACTATGAAATTTAGGTGACAATAAATCTGTTCTCCTTGTAAGATTTTGAAACCATCTCATCACTTTTTTCTGATATATTTATAAAACTAAAAAGGGAGCAGAACTATAATTCAATGTGACCATAGTCCACAATGTTAAAATGCTAACAATGTGTAATTAATACTAGTGCTAAAATGCTGGTGAACAAACTATGGACTAACAAAATTCACTTTTTAAAAGCATTTAGTGTGGATTAGCACAGCTACCCCATATTTTATGATGGGCCCTATCATCTATTAGCAAAGGACAAAATAAAAATATTGCTCCAGAAAGTCTGAGAGCTACTATACAGAGACCATTAATTTGGGCTGGTGAATGCAGTAGCTTAATGCAAGCCAATTTATGCTAAGAAAAGAGTTCCTTTTCGAATAATTCTGTCATCTGCTTTTCACTTTGAAAGAAATGGCAAGTAATGGCAACAATAAGACAGAGTGAGAAATGCACTCACAAAGGAATCAAATTACTTTGAAGAGCCTTTTAAGATATACATTTTCTCAGGAAATCTTATTTAACTCTAAGAAATTATGATGGCATTGAACATTAAGACTCTAATGGGCATAACTAACTTGCAATATGTACTTATTTCTTTTACACAGCTGAGCTTTAGGTCGCCCATCTATTTTGTAGTTTTTCAGAATCCTAGCTGCACAAAAAAAAAGTTCCCAGGGGCTCATAGACTATAGAACAGGCTTCCTCAGCCTCGGCCCTCCAGATGTTTTTGGCCTACAACTCCCATGATCCCTAGCTAGCAGGACCAGTGGTCAGGGATTATGGGAATTGTAGTCTCAAAACATCTGGAGGGCCAAGGTTGAGGAAGCCTGCTATAGAAGAAGCATTTGGCTCAAGAATTTAAGATTATGCTCTCTGCTTTAATAAAGAGGAATAGCTCAATGGACGAACCATGTTATAGCTTGTTGAGATTTGGTGTATGGACTATGTAAATGACCTCACTGGCATAAGAAAACACATTTATAATCAATGTAGTGGTTCCACAGAATGAGAAGCATAGAATTAAGTTCATGTACATTTTTATGGGTACAGCTAAGGTCACTAAAAGTTGCAAGTTTTCAAACTACATGTTCTTAGCACAAGTGTTCAAAACGGAGAGCTGATGAGCTTGAAAAGTTATTTTTATTGATATCAATGCAAATCTCAGCTAGATGAATTAAGAAAAAGGCAACATTATTGTAGCATGAATCCTGGGGGCAGGGAATGCCTTTTAACCTGCACTGTAACATCCTGGCAATTTTGCCAGAGTTGCTGTCCTGGATCAAGTGAGGAGAGGGTCTAATCTGTTTACTATCTACAGATAAACAAGCTATATTACAACACTGCCAAAGTTATATTATAGCCCTCAAGTACCTTTCATTGTGAAGTTAAGAATGTGCACTCATATCTTACAGAAAAAATTGTAATGTTCTCCTGTCAGGTTCATTATTAAATGGAAGGTGTCAGCATATTCAACAGCATTTTCTATAAAGACTTCATAGATTATCATATATTTGAATGAGGTATTGTACTTTGGGGGATTTTATCTGAAGACAACCCTTCTCCTCACTCAAGTATCTATTACGCACAAAATTATATTGTGATGTACTTGTGGCCACATGTTAAAATTCCATGCTAGAATCTCTTTTTAAAATGTGATAGTCAAGATGACACATTTTGTGTTCTACACACACACACATCTAGAAAGTGGAATCCCTTTTTTTTAAGTCTCTTTAAATTGTTATTAAATAGTAACCATACATTATGATTAAAATGAAGCAATAACTCTGAACTATCCACTGACAAATTGACCTCTATCACACACCATTTCATCTCTATGAGGCAGAAAAATATGATTTGGTATCTGGAGTCTTCTCTATCAACAGATACATACAGCTGAGTAAATGACTCACTTCTCTATATCACTTTTCCTTCAACCCCCTGGAGAGTATAACTAAATTGCTTCTCCAGTTATAAACAATTGCCCGGTGGAGTGAATAAACCACTGCACTGAGCATCCAAATTTGGCTAAAGAGGCAAGAAAATGGGAGATAGTGTAGCAATAGAACAATACAGAGTTGGCAACATCTACCCAAGTTAAGCAGTTTTAAGTTCCTCCACTGAAGTCAATGAGACTTAATAATTTGGAATGAAGGATACTGTGTAGCTTTTGCTAGAGTGTAAATTTAAAGATTCGGCTCCATATAAAGCAAGGGCCACTGCAGAGGTTGTTCCCTCCCAAACAGATGCTACTTATATGGTAAGAATTAACAAACTGGCATTTGGTAATGTGATACTGGGGCACTAAGCACTACAACAGCAATATGCAATAATGATGCCACAAAAAGAAGTACTTTTCACACACGTGTAAACTTTCCAAAGCTATCCAGCCCTCAAAAATGAAAGTTGCTTAGTGCTATGTTTCCCAGTGAGGATGTGTCTGTGTTTTCCTTCCATTCTTTCTCTCGCAAAATTCCTCATGAAAAGGACATGGACAGCAAATCTCAAATTTTAAGAGATTTGAGGCACTATGGTGACATGAATATACAGGTAAGCTGTACATGTCAACAAAATATCAGTTTGCTATCCAGCTTTCACTTGTGCTTTCCACAAACCTGTCCCCTTCCTCAAGTCCTTCAGTATTTGCAGAGGGCCTAGGAGAGAAGAAGGATTTTTCTCATTTGCACTGTGACATGGAGCAGATAAGGAACAGCAGTTCTTGTACTATTTCTTCTCTTAACTCACTTGTGTTAAGAGTTGGGGGATATTTTGCTCTCTCCTAAACCCTCTGCTTGCTTCCAAGGCCTTGGCAAGGTGCTATTCTGTTTGCACTGCAGTTTGGAGAAGATAAGAAATAGCAAGAGGCTTCTTCTTAAAACAAGTGACAGAAGGAACTGCCTCTCTCCAAGCCCACAGGTAAACGCAGAGGCTTGAGAGATAGGCAGGCACCTCTGTCATTTGCACTGCATGGAAAAGGGAAAAGACAGACAGAAAGAAAATATTTTGTTTCTTGCTATTTCTGCAGTACAAATGATTGGGTGGGGGAGGGATGTGTATGTGTTAGCCATCCTTCACGCTAGAGGAAAGGTGAAGTTGTGGGAATCTAGTCCGTGAATGGCTTCAAATGTTATGTTTTGAGACGGAAGGGAAAGGAAAGAGAAAGTGCAAATTCCTTTACTCACACTTCCTATGTAATGATCAAAGCAGTGAGCAGTACTGTTGGCCGGTAATGAGGAGTGCAAGCTTATGCCAGATCTGAGTTTTCACATCTATTGATGGAAGAGAGCAACTGTGAAGTAGATATTGTAACAGAAAGGAGACTTTTACTCTCTTGCTGCTATGACTGCCAGTTTGGGTAAGCAAGGGCTTCTCAGGTAGACTGCCACCGCATTCTCCTTCTATTCCCTCTAACCCCGGCTAGAAATGAAACCTGAAGTTACTTGATCTGTGTACCCCAGCGGCAGCAGCAAACAACATGGGATACAGGCAAGGAATGCACAATACTGTATAATAGTGCCATGCCACAAATTTTCTCATTTATACATTACAGGAAGGGATGTGAAAATGTTAAATAGGGTTCACCATGTCTAGGTCTCTAGCCTACAGAAAAATAAAAATTTTCTTCATTTTAAGCAAATGACACATCATTAATATACCCATGAGCTTAGAATTTGTTGTGACTTAATTCTAGCACATTATAGATAATTCCCAATGCATATTTCTTGAATAACATGGCATTAATAAAGGAATTTCAATTCATACACTTGGAAGGACCAAATCCACAGACCTCTTTGTCTGTTTGCAGAGCTGAAAGCAGTATTTTCTAAAAGTAGGAAAATGTGTAATTAGTTGACACAGTGAGAATATTTAGAACTCTAAATACTTGAACTCAGCAGTTTGTTTATGCCAATTTTGCTTTTTATACTGAGAGTTGCAAGCATACCTTAAATGTTCGTTCAGCAAGGCAACTGCATTTGTGTATTAGAGGAAGAACAGAGTTTACCTTAGGTAGCTCTTCAATTTGATTGGCATCTAGATAAAGCTCCTCCAATGTCCGTTCAAAGTTAAAAACTTCCTTTGGCACCTGCTGAAGGCTGCAGTGGGAGTAATCAAGCACTGAGATAATTTCTTCTTCCCCTCGAAAACATCGGCATGGCACCAGGCGACCAATAATTTTCCTTTTGGTTGTCATCTCCAAACACCGAACTAAAAGATAAAATATAGAAGAGAAAATTGTTTTCCAAAATCATTGTTTCTGTTGTTAGAAAAATACCTAGTGAACATTCCTTTAATAGCATGTTTATATATAAATGGTAAATGAAGAAATCTATATATAGAAATCTATATAAATACAATTAGGTTTTTATAATTACGGTAAGTATTATTAATACTACTAGTGGACATTCAGCCCGTTAAATTAACGGGCGCTAGAACATATGTGGTGAAACATTTTTAAAAACAGGACTTATTTCCCTCAGGCAAGTGGGATTAGGACAGCAGCCTTCAGGTAAGGCAGCCGGGCCTCATCCTGCGGCGCGTCCGAGAGAAGCTGTGAGGGAAACTGGCCCCTCCCGTTACATAAAAGTCCCTAAAGCGTGCGGCGGAGGAGGGGGAATGGGCTCAAATCCCACGTACTGGGGGGGGGGGTCCGGTTTCCCTCCGTAAGCAAACTCCGTCTGGAAACGGCCATGGCAGCCCCCGCCTCTCTTTGCCCTTTTGGCTCCTAGCCCCTTCATGAACCACACCGAGTTCCTGTACAGGGAGAGTTCCTGTAGAGGGACATGGCGAGGACGGGACGGGGGCTGCTTTGAGCCCCTGAGGAAGGGAGGCCGCCTCCCGGGCAGGGCCGTCGGCCTAGGGTGGGCGTGTGAGAGGAATCCTTGTGTAACTCCCATCACTCACACACACAAAATGGCCGCCAGCAACTTTCTTTGAGTGCAGGGCGAGGCAGCCCCTCCCCTCCCGCACTTCCGATTGGCGGCCTCCGACCGTCTCATCTGCATAGAGTCTCTGCGCTCCAATCCCTGTGTCCGTGGGGCACATGCCCAGTTGCGAATTCCACTGACACACGGAAAGTACGGACGGACACAGGCACTTTATTATATAGGATAGCTGATATACAGTATAAAATCCATAAAGTATTTATAGTATTTACTGTATAAATGCTTAGCACATAGTATCAATATCATGTTTCTATATTTAATGTTAAAGTCTTTTCTAACTAGGTTAGTTTTTTTATACAGTATACAAGCTAAAGTATATTTCATCAGAATCCTCCACATGCCCACAATAATACGTTTAATCCATGCAATTTTTTCTTGCATTTAAGGAAGCACCCACACCTAAGCAGTTATACTGACTGAACTGGATAAACATTATCTGTTCCACTTTCCATTATTCTATAAAACATCAATAATTTTAACTTGGCTTAAAATTGTAACCTGGTTGCTGGTTATAGGTGCACTACATTTTCTTACCATGGGAATCTGTTTTAAAGTCTTCCAAATCAAAACCCCTAAAGCCCCAAACCACCACCTAATTGTGCATTCTGGTGACGAACACCAAATACCTCAAGGCGAAAGGATGAATTGGGGGGGGGGGAAATGCTGCTACATAACAGTGAATCAGTCAACGCTACAATTTAGGTCCTCTGTTCTAGCTCAAAAATGCAAATACAGTTTACACACAATGCTTTTAAATTGCTTTTAGTGTTGTTGACTGCTTTGCTATGCTTTGTGATCTAGCAATATAGTAATACTTTTATGAATAAACAAATATTAAACAAAGAAAGCCCGCTAGGGCAATGGGACTTCCCCCCATCTCCCCCCCCCATGCAGCCCACACCTTCCCCCCCTCCTGTGGAGGAGAGTCCAAAATAGCGGGGGGGGGGGAGAGAGAGCAGAAGGGAGATTGTTCAATCCAGCCTTAGTGCAACATTGAATTACATCCACTGTGTGTCCTGAACTAAATCCAAAATATGGACTGCACAATTCTAATATATTTGGAGTTTTTTTGGTTGTTACCTACTTTTAGTCTAAACTGATCAGGATAAACAAGCAAACACACAAACTCTATTCATTGTATCAAGCTCATTCAACAATTATTTGCAGAACTGTAAGGACCCTACTTCTAGTGGCTACTTTGCATTCATCTCTAAATATTTAAGTCAAAAAATAAATACATAATTTAATATTCAAACTCCTAGGGAAAAGGGATTTGAACAGAAAAGCTGGAAAAACTTTTAATTTCCCTAGCAAGGACCATGGTTTCCAATGGGAAAACGTAAGTACAAGGAAACATATGACGGCACAGAAGCATATGATAGCACAACAGTACTGTAATTGAAAATAAAAATAAAAAACCACTTAAATATCTGTGTATGTTATTGGAAAAGAGAATGCTCAATTGGCACAATCCAGAGTACAAATGAACTCTTGATTTCCCTCTCTCCATACAAAGTTATCCTAATAATATAATTTTGTAACATTTGAGCCACATGAACAAAAGGTACATGGCACTTATGAGTCCTCTTCTCCACCTCATCTCATAATCTACCTTTAATAGCTATAATATAGAAGAGAGTTTGAAGGGGATGGGCATATTTGAAGAAACTATTAAATATTTATTTATTACTAGAACCCTGAAATTTACCAACCAGTGTAAGGTGCAAAATGGTGTCTCATTATTATGAGCGTTGAAACACTTAGAAATAAAGAACAGGCTTCTCCCACTAAGCATTGATTGAGTTAAATAATTTATTTTCGATATCGGAAGTGGGCTCACTGTTCTTTCACACAAAAACCCACTTTTGGTTTTCATTGTTTCAACAGCCTCATTGGAAAAGCCTCATTTTTGCTATGGTAAAAAACTGAGAGTCAGAAGCCTCATAACTCACCCAGGGATTTGCCAGTAGATTCAAGTTTACCTTCTGCCCCTACCCACTTGCTAATAGTGCCCTTAGGTCTTTTGCCATTCCCGTTACTGGTATTCTGGGCACTCATCAGTCTCTTTGCTGTAATCCAGTCATCATTCCCACATTACTTCTTTATATATTACACAATACCTCCCATTTTAACATTTCCAACTAGTCCTCTGTTCCTGGCTAGAAGCTAACCGATGTTTGGGGGGTGCTAGTACCTAATGTTCCGCAATTTCATGCCCTAATCCTACTTTAACCACATCTGCAGACAGCCCTGAATTAGAGGTACCTTTATCACAATAACCAAAGGAATCTCTCTGGTTAATATAATCATGAATAAAGACAATTCACTAAGAAATAAACCAAGGAAAACAACATAAAAAGAGCAATTGGAAAATCCTCAGTGAGGTGCAAGATTAATCAGGAATATAATAATACAATCAGTAGTCAACTGATAATAATAAAAACATTTTTTATTATTTAAAAACTCTATTCCCTTCAGCCTCCTGTAACAACAAAAAAGCATATATTGTATTATTCAGTATATTTATTTCCATTCTTCCTGGAAAAGCTGAAAACAACTTTAAAATCTGTAACATTGGAGTGCAAGTTATACTGCCATTGCCTCCAGGCAGGATTTATTATTTATTTATTACATTTATATCCAGCACCTTCCTCTAAAGGAGCCCAGGGAAGCAAATGTGTCAGTGCAGAACAATCACAAATTAAAACTTCTTTTAAAAAATCACCTACTCTCAAACTAATTATTTCACGGTTGCCAGGGACAGACCTTTCAACCATCAGATGTCTGGGTAAATAGGAATGTTTTAAAATTCATCATAAAAGTCAATAGTGAAGGAGACTGACACACCTTGTTAGGGTCGGCATTCCACAAATGAGGGGCCACCACCAAT
Organism: Darevskia mixta; assembly: GCA_034641385.1. NCBI lineage: Eukaryota > Metazoa > Chordata > Lepidosauria > Squamata > Lacertidae > Darevskia > Darevskia mixta. The sequence continues at coordinate 13,655,407 of JAWWNH010000029.1, forward strand.
AAGGTTCTGTCATGGGTCAACACCAACCAGAAATTGTTTGTACTGGAGAAGGTGCTCTGTTAGGTACTTGAGTCCCAAGCCAGTAGTGGCCAGTGATATGGTGTGGGTGGGGCACCATTGTCCTCCTGGCTTCCTAACACAATGGGTCACAAGGTAGAGGGTAGGGGAGAGGCACAGGAAAGCTTGGTGTGGTGCAACACATGGTGCTGGGAGTGTTGGATTGGCCCTACCACCTTGTCTTTCCTCTTTTGGTAGCCAGCAGCAGCCAGCTGTGTTGGGAAGTCAGGAGGACAATAGTGCCCCATTTGACCAGCTACTACTGCTAGTATTAATGCCTTGAAATTGGCCTGGTAGCTCAATGACAGCTGGTGTAATGCTCTAAGGACTGGTGACACACAGTCACTTCAGGCTGCCCTACTCACCAATCTAACAGCTGCATTCTATGTGTTATTTATATGATGATAGCCACCAATCTAACAGCTGCATTCTATGTGTTATTTATATGATGATAGCCACTCTGAGCCCAGCTCCGGCCGGGGAGGGTGGGGTATAAATTATTATTATTATTATTATTATTATTATTATTATTATTATTATAAGAGAATGATAGAATCACCAAAGTTGGAACCTTTGTATTTGACCTTTGCAAGTGATGTGGACAGGAACAATAAGAGCCAGAGTAGGGTAGTGGTTAGAACATAAATTGCTAATCTGTAGACTTCCACACATTGTTGGGACTCTTAACTCCCATCAGCCACATGGCCAAATTAGGGATGATGGGAGTTGCAGACAAGGAATATATGGAGGGCCATAGGTTAGCCACTCTCAGCTATAATATCAAATTAGGACGGGTGACCTAGGCTGAAATCTGCACTCAACTATGAAGCTTACTGGGTAATGTTGGGGCGGATACTATATTTCAGCCTAGCCTATTGCACAGGATTATTGTGAGGCAGGGAGAGGGGGCATGTATGCCACCTTTTGCTCTTTAAAAGTTGTGTAAAAAATGCAATAAATAAATATAGGATTGCATTCCCTTTGAAATAAAGCTGAAGGAAAATAAAAATTCATGGTATGTTTCTAATTTTATTTCCCTCTTATTTTCTTTTGGATGAGAGGAATTGTGGCTGGAAGAGTGTGGTTGAGTTTGACACTCCTGCTTTGATTATGAGTTGCATATGAGTCATAATTGTTTTTAAGTTCCTGTGTTGTATTATTATGCTAGGTAAAGGTAAAGGGACCCCTGACAATTAAGTCCAGTTGCGAACGACCCTGGGTTTGCTGCGCTCATCTTGCTTTACTGGCCAAGGAAGCCGATGTTTGTCTGCAGACAGTTTTTCCGGGTCATGTGGCCAGCATGACTAAGCCACTTCTGGCGAAACCAGAGCAGCGCACAGAAACGCTGTTTACCTTCCCGCCAGAGCAGTACCTATTTGACGTGCTTTCGAACTGCTAGGTTGGCAGGAGCTGGGATCGAGCAATGGGAGCTCACCCCGTTATTATGCTACTTATGTTATAAATAATACTGTCCTGTGGACTCATGGTGATGGGTAATATCTAAATGATAGATAGATAGATAGATAGATAGATGAATAGATAGACAGATACCAAGTTTCCTCAAAGCACAAAACTACTCAAATAGCTGTAAGTCGATTATTTAGCTCGTGATATCCTGTGCTAAAGGAACCTTTCTCTGCTCCAAGAATCACTCTCAGATGTTTCATTGTCTCAATCAAGTGAGAGTTCTGTCAGCCCCTAGCAATTACAAGGAGATTAACATATGAATGCTGTCAGGACAAATCCCCTTTTCTCCATCACATTTTCTCAAAATATGAAGAACAAGTGAAAGAGGCAGAAATGAGCATCAGTGAGACCGAAGTGCACCTGGTTTCATGTTTATCAGTGCCAATAACAATCTTTCTGTCTGACTGCCTTTGGCCCACGGGTATAAGTTAAAACAGAGTTCATGGAATAAAGCAATTTTATAATTTAGCTTGGCCAGATGCTGACTTTTGATGTAGCATACAGTACAGTAATTACATTTTAATTAGGAAAAGCTATCAAAGTTTAAGCGTGTCTACAATGCATGTAACTCAGTCTGAACCTTCTGAATCATTCAGTTCCCTCAAAATTGGGTGAGAAAAGGAGAGGAATTAGATATTTACAAATCAGTTTAGGTTCTCTCCACAGAACACCAAACCATATGTGGAGGAGGGAGCCTTGATAACCCAACCAATAATAAAAACAACATTCAATTGATTTTACTAACACAGGGGATGGAGCAATTGGTCATAGGCTTAAGGCCGATATCTAACTGGCCATGTATTTTATTAGAGGGACCTGAAAAGGGATACATTGCAAGACTATAGCACACATGCCTTACTCTTAATAGTGGCATCTTCTCAAAAGCAAGATTAACTCTGAGATTTATGATTTCCAGAAATGAGTATTATTCTGTTCTTATGTAGAAAAATATATTTGTCCATTACAACTGTGTTTTCTCATGGACTAGGAGCTACCGATATATTGTGGAGAAGTGCATCATCTCTAAATGAAAGTTACAGGAACTGTTTACTTTGCTTACTTATCACTAAGTCTCCATCGAAAGAAGATGTTGTACACACTGCTATCCAGAAGACTTCTGTGTTGCTTTTTATATATTTTTAGAGAGTTTCTGACCTTATGTCCTGAACTTTCTGGCCCCTTGCATGCAAAGCAGCTCCATCTTACTGTTTTTCTGAGCTTGGTATTGTACAAATAAATGCCCTTAGGATATCACATATTTTGTAGCTTTTCACATCATCTAAGGTTAACAAATAATTGAACAATGACATGTATTTGGAGACGTCTTCAGAAAACATACTTTCCCACAGGCATTCCAAAAGCTGCATTAACATTGCATATATTTATTCAGCAGTAAATTTAGTGCTTAAGATAAATCTCAAATGCCATTTTGATGGAAACCAGGAACACACACAGCAGAAGAAATGGAAAATGAGGTTACTTTTAATGCTGTGTAATATAGAGAAACAACATTATAGTTTTAAAATGTCAAACACGCAAATACTATGCATTTCTAATGCTATTCCCAAAGATCATTCACTTTCTTTTTCTTTTTTTTTTTACTGAAAAGCATCTTATTAAAATATGTTTCTGAAAAATGTAGCTAAACGAAGAAGCAGAAGAGTTTATTTACTAGTTAAAAGTCAAGGAAGCTGCTCAGTGTAGAAGTCTGGCTTTCAGGATATATAGAATTAATTTGGTGGTCTATAGTGCTTGTCCATGTACCTGGGCAGGGGGAACCCACCATGATAACCCACATTTAGGATGGAAAATGAAAATAGTTTCTGAATGTGATGGTAGCATGCTTGGTACCATTCTTTGGCCATACAATACCATGTGAATCTCCACATTTAATTCATTACTTTTTATTTGTTCTTGGCATCCGTGGAGTGCACCTTTGGGGGTGAAGTTAAACGCCTGCGTTAGCAGCACCAAAGTGACCTTTCCGTAAATATATTTACAGTCCACAAGACACTTTAATTCAGTGCTAAGCATATACACATTGCCCTTTTTAATAAAGCCTAGAAAGCTGAGATACAAACGATATTATGAACTCCTTTCTTTTTCTTCTGAATTACAGATTGGGTTAAAGGGAAAAAAGAATCTACAGTAGAAAAGCAAATGTAAACAATGCCATGGTGTCTGCTCTGCCTTTATAATTATCTGTAAGGCTTATCCTCTTAGAAGGACCACATTTAATCTAGCATAAAACCATTGGTTGTAAAGAAATTAATTAAAATAAAATCTAATCTCCCTTCAATTAGAGGATCTTTTGTGAAGCAAAATTACTAATCCTTATTTCTCACTAATCAGGAGACGTGGAAGCTTTCCCTCCTGTTCAAAACCAAGTTAAAAACAACAACAAAATAATAAAAGGTTTTGCTAGATCTTATCAGCATTTTATTTTCAATACAGGTTTAATAAATGCCATGTACAGTACTGGTAAAGGTTGGGTGAAGAAATTGTAAGAATGTAGCAAAGCTGAAATTTGGCTTTTACTAATCCTACAGATATCTCTGCATTTGCAAAAATTATTTAAAGCTATGTACCGGTATGCAATTGAAAAAAGTAATGTATCGGTTGGTGGCAAGGCTTTCATCACCAGAATAGAAACGGAGGCACTTTTCATTGATTCCCACCCCCACCCTCCTAAATTTGCTCTGGAGGGTCCTCCTCCCAATCCTCTGGAGGAGGGGGGAGGGGGAACTCACTGAAAATGGCTTCCTTCATTGTTCCACTGACAGAAGTCTTATCATCAGCTGCATAAAACCATTGGCTATAACCCAAGGTTCTTTTACGCCTGATAATAGTGTGTCACAGATGGTTTCAGGTATAATACATTTTTGCTATACTTATTGTGAGTCCTTTCCCCTACTATAAATAAATTATGTTCAAAGAGCTGTAATCCTGAACACAATTAGATGGCTTAAACATAAACAAAATGGATGGTAAACTAAAAGAATCCAGGAAAATAACAAGAACAACTATGTAGAAACATTTCCTTTGTTCCTGCTGCTTTTCAAGAAATTCTCTCTACTTTTCATTCAAAGTAGTCATGGGGCTCCAGGCCCTAGAAAAACAATGGAACAAGGGGCCTTCAAAAGGAATTTAGAGCCTGCCATCAAGAAACTGTTTTTGAATGTGTACCTGTAGAATTAATAAATGAGATGATCACCAGATATAACATTATTCTGTCCAGCAGTTACCTGGTACATTGTGAGCTATTGTCAACTATTTACATTGTTTTTAAGTGCATTTTTCAGTAGATCTTTCCTTTTATAATTGCTGGCAGCCATCAGGTATATATTATATTGGTATCACATCATCTAACAGCATATTCTACCCCAACTTACTTTTTTTTTTTACCCTTTTCAAGAGCAAACACACATCTTGAATTCTATTGTGAGGGAAAGCAGTGGGTAGTTATAGCAAAAGTGGTGGGTAGAGAAAGGGTTAAGCCTGCACACTTGCACCTTTTCTGGTGAAAATGACAAGGAAAAGTTTTATTAACAGAAAAGCAAGTTTTGTAACATGAAAAGCTCCTGAAAAATAACAGGATAACATTTCATTGAAACAAATCTTATTGTAGTAATTTGTAAGCCGTTACCTGCACGGTTTGTTTTCTTCTTTTTTTGCAAACTCATACGTGCAGTTCCAGAGTTTAGTGGAGACTTTTAGAAAAGTGACATCTGCCTTGTTAACTGACACAGACCAATAAAAAGCAAAGTTCTGTGTCATTCTGAACCTGTACAATTGCCCACCATCAGCACCAACAAGCAGTTAACAAAACCTCAAGCCCTACACCTTGGAGTGTTGGGTACTTGTATGCTTTTAAGTCCATCCTGTAATGTTTTGAGTAAAAGTATAATTGAGGTTTAGAGAAATCTGAAAATGACTTAAGAAAAGCATGTTAGCATTTGCCCCACTCTCTCCAGGCACAGGTTCACGCTTAAAAGCTCCACATCCAAGCCTTCCCTGCGAAAACCTGCTCTTCATTGCTCAACTGGAGCAAACGTCAGTCAGGTTTTAAGCAGACTGACGTTTGCTCCAACTGGGCTTTTAAAAGCGGGTTTTTGTAGGGAAAGCTCTGGAGCAGGAAAAAAAAGTGTTCTTGGATACGGAGCCTTAAAGTGTGGACTGTGCCTGGAAAGTGCAGAGGAAAAGGAAGTGTACATAAGCCCTAGGAGTAGGATACCACCTAGGAATGTTTTTAAGGAGGTGAAATCATTTCAGAAGCTTCCATGAGATTAATGGCTGCAAAAATATCCACCTCAAGTTGCTCTTCAAACATTCATGGCCACATGGATACTAGGGTAATGCACAACGTTACAGGAGATACATGCTTTATGGAACAGTAGCCAATTACATGGTTGATTACATGTCTGCCAAAGCATATGGACTACCATTAGGAATCATAGAGCAGTGGAGATTTTGAAATCTGCCACCCACCCAAAATGTTAGAGAGTTTAAAAAAAGTTGTAGTGGATAGAATTTGTGTTGAAATGTATTTTCAGTGCCTATGGAATATCTAATCTTGAAGTAGAGAATGAAAAGAGTATAAAAGCAAAGATTACTATTATTATTTATTAAGTACAGCCCTTTATCTGAAGACCACAGGGTAGTTTACAACATAAAAATACAAAATGAGCACACAAAATACATACCCCCTCCCACAAAAACATTTACAAGGCCATAGATTGTTTAATCAGCCAATGGCCTGGCTGAATATTTTCACCTAGTGCCTAAAGATATGTAATGAAGGCAACCAGGCGAGCACTCCACAAATAGGGAGCCACCACAGAAAGGGCCCATTCTTGTGTTGCTACCCTCTGGATCCTAGTAGCAGAGGTCACTACTATGGTGTCTACAAACGATTTTTTGTGGGGGAAGGTCATCATTACATTTTCCCTTCTTGTTCCCATATTGGGGGGAGGAACTGCAAAGACCAGATGATAATGGCATGGCTTTAAGCTATATTGTAATTGGAAACTCACATTCTTGATTTTTTGTTCATATCAGATTGTCAACATTTATATGCACTACTGTCCAAAATGTTGTTGTGAAAAAATGTCATTAGTTTCCAAATGGAGTATCATTATAGCAGAATAATTACAATGTACTCAGCAGAACAGAATGCCCTGATATTCAAAATAATCTGAACATAGCAATGGAATATTACTCAACTGGGTTTTCAGTACATAGGGGCACTTATGATTAGCCTCACACACCAAGAAATTAGACAGAGAAATGAAAGTTTCATTCAACAATTATATTTTCATTAAAACATCACTGTATGATATTTCTTAATATACTACTAATTTGATCCTGCAATAAAACCACAGAAGCTAGACACAGTAGCAGAAAAAGAGACCTTTGTGATCTGGATTATATGTGATGCCACACAATATTTTTCAGATTTTCTGCTTTCAAGAAACCCTTCCACATTAGCCTGCTTCTTGTGAAACCCACATATTTCTTTCAAGAGCACCAGAGTATTGCAGAACACCATGTGCTGTCTTCTAGGACACAGATAATGTGCACACAGAGTGCCTCCCAGGTCGGTAAGGACTCACTGTTGCTCTACACAAGCACCTAACAAATTCCCAGGAGGGAATCAAAAATGATGGAAAATCTGTATTTTAGAGATGTGTTGTGCCATTAATCATATTCTCATTATGGGGATCCCACTCCTCCCATATAGGTCCCAATGAACCTAGTGCACAGTTTGAAAAGCACTATAATAATGTAAAGTATGCATTAACTGAGCAAAAAACAAATCTACAACTACTATGTAGTTTTAAACAAATGCAGATTTCATGCTACTGCACTAACGGGATTTTATTAACCATCCAATTTTTTTACAGTGGTTTTGGCCACAGTTTCCTCTGTATAATTTCTGACATGTTGATCAGCTCAGCAAGAGTTTAATAAAAGAAAACTGTGTTCATCTTGCTGAGGTCAGCAATTTGAAAGTTCCATTGATAATAGGAAGCACTTTTAGATTGGAAAATACATTTTTAATTACACAGACAACTATGAATTATTATTACTATTAGAAGCAGATATCCAGCAAAAGAAAACCACACTTCATTATTTGTAGCACACTCAGATTGCTATTCTAATGCAAGATAATTTAAACTCATCCAGATATGAACATTCATTTTTTTAAACAATACAAATACAATTACTATTAAACACTTATCCAGCATTCAACATTCAAACGTATTACTTTATGTAACCTTTCCACTAAGAATATCGAGCAGTTGGCACAAGATCTTGATTTTGGTCATTAACATCTGCATCAAGAGTTCTCACATTTTCTACCCTTAGGGCCTACCAGAAAATTATTAAGACCCACCAGACATAAACTTGTTGTGCAGGGGCAGAAAATGGTGGCAGATGGAGGTGGAGTCTAGCATAATCAGCTTCAAGTTACTGACAGAATTTTCTACTGGTATCCAAGATTCATCTTTGGAATAGCTAAATTCATTGCCACAGCATTTTCCTCGCAGCACAGAGTTCCAAAGCTCAGCTTTCCTGAAGATAAGTACAGACATTTGTTCTGGAGATATTTCAACATTTCATGCCGAATTTTCTGATCCAGAGGTATTAACTAGAAAAGGCTTTTTCTTTTATAGTTTCTCTTCCCGCCCACAAATGCCTCTCATAGCACTTTTTACCCATCTCCTGTAATTTCTTCTCCCACTTCCCCTTACACATTCAACTTGTACCTTAGCCCACCTACCCACCCAAACTGATGGTTTATTTCATATTTTCTCCCTGGTTCTCTTACATTCTCTGCTTCATCTTATCACATCTTTCCTCTCCCCTTCCTTTCTATTGGAGTTTGTGTACTTTGATAATGAATACTGACTTTTTAATAGCATTTTCTGCCCCCCCAAGCCATCCTATGTCACTTGCCCAGCTGAGCAGAGGAACCTTCCTCTCTCTCTCTCCCTCCCTGCTCCTGCTCCCTGCTCCCCTCTGTCTCCCAGTCATCTTCACTCAGCATGCAAGGAGTTGCAGGTGCCGGCACTGGTGCAGCTAGCTGTGGCATGGGTAGCGGGTGGAGCAGGCAAGTCATGAGTCACTGGACAGGCTGTGGCACTGAGGCACATTTGAAAGTAGCCCAAGCCCCACTGGTGGGTCCTGGGCCCACTGTTTGAGAAACCCAGATCCAGACTAAGGGCAGTAATAGAAAAACACAGAAAAGCATATAAAAGTGAAGAAAATATTCCAATAGGGTTTAATTTTATGGGTTAGGGAAATTCTGGCCCTCTCTTCTGGATGATTTTAACCACTCGAGCCAAAAGGCAGACTCTTGATTTTGCATGTAAAAACACAGTTCGTGAGAGAAATGATATGACATACTGTCAAAATGCAAACTTTCATGAAAGCAATTACAAATTATGCCATTATCTGCATGATTATTACTATAGTACAGTTTTGGTATCCTGATTTGAATCTCTGTAGTCCTGTGCAATCTGGTCTGAAGAATATACATTCTAATCTCCCTACATTCCATGTACTAACATTCTACTATTTTTTCCTAGTCACACTTAATCTTTGCAGCAATCTTGGAATAAATTGAAAAAGTGATTTCTGGCCACTATAGCATCATCTCATTCTTTTATGGAAATTGCAAAGTCCCTTATTTGCATGCAACCTCAATCATCAACCTGCTGTGGAGGCTGATTGGGGCTGGCCTTTCCTATTATACCAGTCAGTTTGACTTTAGCATGAGGACTGCAGAATTTCCCAGAAATATTAGCTGCATTTCAATGGCAGTAAAATGCCTGGAGGGTCTTAAAGTATTATTATCTATTGCAGGGGTCAACTACACAACAAAGGTGTTTAGTCATCCTATGCTTATTTCCTTTCTATACCATTTTCCTTCCAAGGTTTTAGTACAACTTTTTTCTATTTTTGTTCTATATCAGCTCTTCTTACCTTTCTGAAGCCCTGCATTAGAAAATATATTATCTATACTGATAAAAACAGACCTGCAATTCCAGAAATCATTTCTTAAAAAAATTATAGGAGCTTCCCTTTAGGCAGCTCTCCCACATGGAATCTTAGAAGTGTATTTAAATTCCCCAAATATAAAAAGTTGATTAACATGCAAAGTTGATTTACGGTATGAATCCACTCAATTTTCTAGATTAATAATTGGAAAATGGTGCATAGAAAATATAAAATGCAATGATGCTAATTGATGTAAACTAGTTTGCATGTTGTGCTCTTTTCAAAAAGGCCAATTCTCAGAGATGACCACAATTGATGTGGTAATGACAAAGGGCAAACACGTGGTACATGACTGGAGGCAAGACCTCAGTCAATCACTTCTCACTCAGTCAATCACTAATTTAGTACTTGGACAAGCAACTTCGCCATTCACACTTTACACAGGCAGCAAACACTACAGATTCATAAACTCTGGATTAGTTCACACAAGGCATTTTAGATTGTATCCAGCATTAGCCATACTCACAGTAGATCCATTGAAGTTAATGGACATGACCAATGTAAGGCCATGCATTTCAGTGGGTCTAGTCTATGCCTTTCTAATGTAGCAGAAAGAAAAAGGGCAAGACCCTGTTTCCAAAAGGGACACAGACAGATATGCACACACATTTGTGCACAAAAAGAGTTGACGGCATTGTGTATGATTTCTACTCAAATGTTATACTTGAGTGTAAAACATAACCAAAAAACATAACCTCCAGAGTTGCTGAAACAAGGTTGCTGAAAGGGTAAACTGACTTCTACTCCAGCACAAAATCAAAACATGGTATTATACGGTATGGTAAGCAAATAAACAAATGTTAGGTTCCAGCTACATGTTTACATAAGAATAATTCAGCAACCCATGGGCACAATTCAATGAAAATTGCAGATGAGAAAAATATTGGCATATCCATTTCCAAATATTAGTCTTTCAGCTTGAGATGTTCCAGTATTTTGCTGTTGTTTATTATCTCTATGGACAGTATCATGGTTTAGATTTATGGAATATAATCCAGGTTAAATTTATGATTTAGGCCTCTCTTCGTTGCTAGCTTTCCAAATCTATGCATAAGCTTCACACCAATTAGTAATAATATTCATTTGCAATTTGTAGGACAGGTTCAATAAAAATTGCATTTGGCAAAAGCTGTAGATAACTTGCAAGAAAGTGGGAAGCCTTTGTTTTCTACTTTCAAAACTAGCTTATTTATTTATTTGTTTGTTTATTTATTTAAAAATATGGAACCCTTTTCCACAAATTATTTATTATAGCTAAAGTGGCTGCTTATTAGATATTGCCATTCTACTGATTCAACATATGCTAACTTAGAATAGAACATTGGGGGGGGGGGAACCAAGAGGAAAAACAAAAGTTAAAATTAAGAGAAAAACCTACAGTAGAAAATGCAACTTCTGCCACATTTAATTGTTTTTCTAGATTATATACTGCATATAAAAAAGAAATTGCTCCCATTTTTAAAATAATACAAAATGAGTTTATGAGATTCTGCAGCCTCCTATTACAGCAGACTTTGGAAGGTGGCCCAGTGTGGAACTAGAAAGTTTTAAAATTAGTTCATGACACCATATAAAGGAGTCTACTGTTAAGAGACTCTTCCGAATGTTCAGGGTAATTTACACATGTGCTCAGTGTTTTCACATGCAGGGCAAGTCCCTAACTCACCGAGGATTTGAGACCCATTGGCTACCCTCACCTGGTTTAGTTGGCCAGTCAAAGCTGTTTCCCGGGGTGTGGGCACTTCTGACAGCTACTAAGAGCCACAGGTGAGAGTGCTGAGTACAGAGTGGGAACCAAACGTGGAGAAACTACCCCCAAAAGGAGCATGGCATGTCCCCCACCAGAGGCACTACCCCTCCCCTAACACCCCATAACACCATTTCCATTGAAACATACTATAAGAGCAGCCTTCTGGATCAGGCCAATGACCTGTCTAGTCCTGCATCCTGTTCTCACAGTGATCAACCAAATTCCTGTGGGAAGCATGAGCAGGACCTGAGAACAACAGCACTCTCCCCACCTATGATCCACAGCAGGTGTTATTCAGAGGCTTGTTTGATTAGACTCATAATATCCATTTACTGTAACTTACGCTGACACAATGATACATAAGCAATGTTTACATTAGAAATAAAATAGAGGTGAGTTGAAACAGACCAACTAACTCTGCAACCTTGTTTGCAGGATGTGAAGAAAGCTTTTTATCAATGCTCCCAAGGGGGACAAAAATGGGCTCATAGTATAAGCAGTACCTTCCTATCTTCCAGTACTGTGCTAGATTGGCAAGGCGACTTGTTCAGTAACCTAAACAATACAAGGACACTTACCAGTCTTCTAGCACTCTGTTGCAGCTCAGCACCAAAAAATAGGAAGAACCACCTGGATGCTAGGCAACCGGGTAACTCCTCCAGTCTTACTGAACAAGCAGCATCTCTACATTGCCTAGGAAACCAAATGAATCTAGCTATCTTCCAGCACAGCAAGCGAGAACAAAAAAGTGCTAATTAATAGAGCTGTGAACAGCCACAAAAGAAATGAATTTAAGGTACATTTGGTTTGGGGGCGGGATGGGAAAGAAAAGAATAATTGTAGATGCTACAAGTTTCTTGTGAGCTTTATTTTTGCTTAGCTTTAACATAACACAATGTAACATGATACAGGTATTTGGATTACATGGGTATTTGGTTAGCATATAGGGGTATATATACAAAATGCTGCTTGATGAAATTCCTACATACAAAAAGGGTTATTTAGTTTGACTAGACAGGATGTCAGACCCCCACACACCTTACCTGCCCTCTCTCCCCTTGCTTTTTCTTACCTTTTAGTTTATGTTATTGTCTAAAGGAAATGGAAAAATATATATCATATGGTGCTGAACAATGTTCCCATTGAAGTATTTATTTATTTAAAATCATTTATGAACAACTTAATATTTTAAACCTATCTGGAATATCACATTTGTGCTATCTAGTCATGAAACATTTTACATTCCATGAGGCTTGAAGTGTGAGGTTACATTTTAGATTTGGAGACTATTGTTGAAAGGACAGCTGCAAAACAAAGGGGGGGAATTAACATTTCTGAAGAGAGCGGTTAGAAAACATATGGATGGAAATGTGATGGTCATATCTGAACAGTATGATTTGCCAACTTGATTTACACGCTAAACCTGTGAAATCTTGGGCATCTCAAAACTGTCAGGTTTTGTGGGAGGGATTCAAATGCATACTGTAAATTTAGCTTTGTGCAATTAAAGTGGATTAAAGTCCCCGATGCAACAAATGGACTTCTTGCAGTTAGAAAAATGACAGGGAAATGCACCAAAAAAATTCAGGATAATTATTGATGGGAAGACATACAACCACTACATAAACAATCAGGACGGCTGCTCATTGTCATAACTGCCCCAGAAACAAATCATAATGTTCAATACTCAGTAGTGAGCAGACACCTCTGCATAAGGGTTGTGAACTCAATAAACAGGCTATTTGAAAGAGCTCACTGAAAGCTTACTGGGGGAGAAAGGTTGACCTGTAATTTGCTCCCTGATTAGTTTCCACAGAGACTCAAACACAGCAGATCACTAGGTATCTCACTTCATAAACCACTTAATCGCTGTCAGTTTAAAGAGCCCAGGATTCTGAACCGTACCTGTAGATGCATATTGCTTCTATTTCACATATGTCATCCAGAAAATAAGAGCTACTGGTATGTCCATTCAGATATCAATGGTCATAGGCTTCCCACCCCTGCATTAGATCATTTTTACATGGCATGCATTTTGAAGCACCCATGTATGACACAACCATTGAGACAGAAAGTCAGTCAGTACTGGCCATTCCCCCTAGAACTGCCCACCCCAGCAGCATTAACATATGCCCCTATCCCTTCACCAATGCCAGGACTAATGTCAGTAGAATTCAGTTATTTTCATATCTGTAAATCACACATCTAAAACTGTATTAAAATCAATATATACTAAAGGGCTTTCATATAAAAAATAAAATACAAATGGGACTTTCATCAGATATTACAGGTGATCAATAAACATAAATTCAAATAAGTTTATTTCTCTCCAAAACTGTAAGCAAGTTGCGGCAGGTGTGGCAGTTTGACCTATTAAACAGTTGATAGAATTGTAATAGCAATTTCCCTAAGGAAACACAAACACATGATGAAACTATTCTAAAACAGGGGGAACTTACAGGAGGTAGGATAGTTTGAAAGACTGGATGTGAAATCTGTCTGTCTTGCATCCTCTTGCTTGACTACATAAAAGATTGATGGATATGGCCATAAAATGTGATGCATGAAATCACAATCTGTATAATTATATGAAAAGCTAGATCCATGTGCTGAGCTACCCTATAAATTATGCAGGCACAAGGAATTTCTTAGTCTATGAGATTTTAATTGCTTCAGTGCTCCACTGTCCTCCTTCCCACCCCACCCCTCTCTCTCACACACATACATATAGCTCTTAAAATAATTGTACCTTCTCTGTGGATAGCCTCCACAACCTCCAGGCCCTAGCCACCTCTTCATTTTCTGAGGACTGGTGATATTACACTAGTCTGCAAATTAATGAGAGCATAATCTGGGGTAGTCAGTCAGTGAGCCTGACAACTATAAGGAATTTATCTGTTTGACTATAGGGTGAAAATGCGGCACATCCCCTACTTTCTATGGTTTTTATAGAAATATACACCAAGTTCTGTAGCTGCAGGAAACAGGAGATGGGAGAGCAGGGAAAGTTCATTCCCTATGTTTCTTTCCCATGCTTCACCTCTCAAAACAGGTTGCTTTGGGGATCTCTGAGTTTTGGCCAAGTCTGAAGCTTCCAGAGTGCCATGCTTCCTTCCGTAAGTGTCAGAAGCAGTGTTGTCTACCTTCACTATATGGAAACAATGAAAGCCAGTTCCTTTATTATTGCTTAGCTTTGGCAGATGGGGCACAGGGATAAGAGGAAATTGTCCTTCTTGCTTGGTTCCCATTTTGCTACTTCAAAAATATTGTGTTCCCCACCATTCAATAATTAATTAGAGCCATACAAATTGTGGTACAAATAAATGCCCTAATCGCCCCATGCTTTTATAGCATGCAACAGCAAACCTGGAATTTCTTTAAGTTTTAGCATTACCTACTTCCTCTGCTCCATGCCATTTTACTACTCTGCTAATTCCAGAAGAAAAGGAAAAGCATAAAGTAGTTCCATAGTATTGGTTTTTATTCAATTTTCTTAATGGGCACTTAATTTGTAGGTTGACATCAATTATAGCAGAGGACAAATGGGAAAGTATAATTTTTCAGGCAATTATTTATTTAAACAGAACATCCAGGCTTCTAATTTTAAAGGTAGGAAAGACTTGGGTGTGAGATCATTAGTGTTCTATATCAAGTTTATGCAGTAGATATTTTTAAATGCTTTTCTGCATTTGCCACATCTGCAACCTAGCAATGGTACGGTTGAATGACTGAATTAATTAACTTTATCTTCCCTATACAGAAGGATTCTTCTGTTTTGAGCATAGGCAAAGTGAACTCTATCCCAATGAAATGAGGTGTGATCATATGAACTGAGTGAATTAAATCAGAATCATTTCATTGTTGAAAGCAATTTTTAATTCCATACAAATAACTCAAAGTGTAAAAAGCAGGAGGGAGAGTAGATTGGGGAACACATTACCGGTAGTATTGCCCAAAGAATTTAGGTCACCCATGCACCCTCTTCAGAAGGATGTGGTCATGCATTACTCTTTTAGAACTATATTTTAACAAATATTGAAATAAAGGATTATGATGGGTCCAGCCAACACTATAGATGCCACGGACTCTTCCACTCAGAAGTGTGACTTGAGGCTGGTAGTCCAGATTGCATTCCCTGAAGATCAGTAAAGGGAGACATGGTAGAAAGAGAAATGCTACCAGACATTTAACCACTTGAAGGATTCTCTACTTGAGACAAACAGCAGCAAATAAACCCTAGTTTCAGTTGAACAAAGGAATAAAGTCATTCAACATATCTTTCAAACTTTGCACTTCCCATCACGTCAACCTGAGTTTGACTTTTCTAAACCACTCCTCAGAAATAATCCTTGAGCAGAAAAGGCTACCCTTTTCAATATGTGCCATGGATCAGCTGTACAAGTGAATGACATGCTTATTATGCTAAACGTGAGCCTAAGCATGTTTCCACTGGCGTTCAATATGGCTCATTTGCATCTGTCCTGTGGGAAAGAAAAAAGGAGAGGAGCAAATACAATATGAAGGCCTGCTCCAGTTGGCTTTCTCACACCAACACAGGGCCAATGGCCAGTGGGAGCAAGAGAGCAACACCGACAGGTAAAGACATCAGGGTTTCCTCTGACTGTGTCCTCCACCTTCTGTCATCACAGGGCTAACTTTACATTTTATATTAATTATTCGTTTATGTGAGACTGGTATGATCATCCAAGTTGGATGCTCATCCAAATTGCCTTTCTCGTGGCTGGATTCTGTGTCATTCCTTCAGCTTCTCTTGTATGATTATTCTGTTCTAGGAGCAATGTCTGATGTAGTAAAATTAATGTTCTATAGAAATCTTGTCTTGAGGTAAATGAATGGCTGCTTTGGACCCCAAACAAAATATTCTGCTTTGGTTGCAGACATAAACATCTTGCTTCAAAGAACTAAGTAGGGGTTAACTAGTAAAGTGGAATAAATATATATCTGGTTTTCTTAGAGAGGGAATGAATGTCTGACATGTTTATTTTGAAATATTTCAGATGTTTATTTAAAGTGCCTAAGGTGTTGAATTTTTCATCACATTTTTCTTTTAGACTTTTTATAGGACCAAAGAGGTAAACAGTGCTCAAAACCATTTTTCCCCCAAGTCTGCAAAGAATGTTATTGTACTTGCATAGCATCTATGGTGGATTTTTTTTTTAGCTCAGCAGATTGAGGAAACAAAATAGGCAAGAACTACATATTCAGCATAAATAAAACTGAAAAGCCTAATAGTCTAAGGCTTCAATCTTTTATCCATTTATTTGGGAGTAATTCTCAATGAACTCAATAGGACTTACTTCTGAGAACAGGATAATGATGCAAGACATTCAGGAAACTTTCCAGGAAGTCCTATTTTCTAAAGAAGGACCATAGCTCAGTGCTGGAGCATCTGCCTTGCATGCAGAAGGTCCCAGTTTCAATCGCTGGTACCTCCAGGAAGGACTGGGAGAGACCCCGTCTGAAACCATGGAGAGCTGCTACCACATAATTTAGATGATACTGAATTAGATGGGCCGACTTGAATTAAGGTAGCTTCCTATGTTTCTAAGGCAAGAAGAGGTACAACATATGTAAAATTTCTTTTCATTTGCAGCTCAGTTTTATGGTAGAAAAGAAATTAGTCACCTAGCACAAATGAATGTTAGATTTCTAATATTTTAAATTCCAAATTATGACAGATATTAAAGTGCTCATGCTTTAAAACAAAATTAATGTACAATTCAAACAGTCATTCATACAACATGCAACAGTCTTTAATAATATCTAAATATGCATTAGAGTGAAATATTTCATCTAGAAGACACAACACAAATACCAGTTTCTTTAAAATGCTATTTTCATGAGTGTGTGTGTGAAGAAAATATATTTATCTCCAGGGTCAATTCCATGAAATGAAGGAAACTGCACCTGATTTACCTATTATATGAAATATCTTGAATTTGTATGCAGACAGTGGTGATTATGGTAGGTGAGTCTTGTATTAGGGAAGATTTCTACACGCCATAAACTTACATACTTGCACATAAACATTATGTAACTAAATTTTCTCTATATTTACACATCTGAATACAACTTAATCTAAATAAGCACAGGACAGCAGCCTTAATGGTCTGGCTATAAACTTTGTCATATCACTGCATGCAAGTGACATGAAGAGTCACTGGGTTTTATTAAACAGCAAAGAACCAGAAGTTTGGCCAGAATGCATAAACTAATAATTCACATGAATGTTGACAGCATTTTTTAAAAACCCTTGCAACTGATTTCTATCTTGTTGAAGTTTTTCCTGAACAGTAGAGGTGTGTCATCTCTCCCCCACCCCCTCTTATTACTTCTCAGGAGAGCAGCTGACATTTGAGTAGACCTGCTTGAAACAAGCCTGGAAAGACTGTAGTGTCCCCTTCCAACTTGGAGGAAGTGTGTAATTGGCTGCAGGCTAGACTATAAAAGCTGCAATAACTGCTGGAGTCAGGTTTAGCATGTAAGTAGTGTGGGCTGCTTTTCTCTGCCAACACAGCGTTGCTGTTCCTTTTCCCCAGCATCTACTGTCCAAGGCAACCATCTCAATCTCTCAGTGGTAGGGCCAATGCTGTAACTTATCTTAAAAGGTAAAAGAAAAGGTACCCCTGACCGTTAGGTCCAGGGAGCCGGCGTTTGTCCACAGACAGCTTCCGGGTCATGTGGCCAGCATGACTAAGCCGCTTCTGGCGAACCAGAGCAAAGCACGGAAACGCTATTGACCTTCCCGCCGGAGCGGCACCTATTTATCTACTTGCACTTTGACGTGCAAAATTATTCCTGATCCTCACTTCAGTACAGCTAAGCTATAGAGAAGATGGTCTCAAAGCATTTGTGAAGTGTGACTATATGTTAGTTCTAAACATGGGGAGTTACATCAAGAGTAGCTGTTCCCCTCTTGATGTGAGCACTGTGAGAGCAAGCACAGAAGCAGCCACATAGTGCACATACAAAAACAGCTCAGGGTTGCCTTGCAGCTTGAAAACAAGGCTTTGGCTTTGTTTCTTGGCCAGACTACGTCTCCAAAAAGGCCTGGCACTTTAAAGATCCAGGACCACAATCTTTCACCCCAAGAGGTTTGGATCCTCTCCTCTGTATGTAGTGCAATTTACCGTATATACTCGAGTATAAGCCGACCCGAATATAAGCCGAGGCACCCAATTTTACCACAAAAAACCTGGGAAAGCTTCATAGGAGCCTCTGCCTGCCTCACTCCGAGGGCGGCTTTTTCAGCACAAAAAATGTGCTGAAAAACTAGGCTTATACTCGAGTATATAGGGTAAAAAACAAACAAAACAACAACCCCTCTTTCCACGAATTAATCTGCAATAAACTAAGGGAGTACACAAAAGGTCAAAGTCAAAGGTCAAAGTAATTTATAAAGAGCTCATATCCATTACACAGTTATGTGATACATCAGAATAAAGTGCCAGTAAATATTGGATAGCATGCATGCATTTGCTTATGGGCTTTCTGAGAGGTCACAAAAGGTGAGATGCTGGACAGAGACTGTAATATTTGTAAGGCAAATGGAAAAGTAATGATAGCATGGACTGAGTCTTCCCTTGTCTTATGTCAATAGGAAGGTCTAGAAATTTCGTGATAAGTCAACCAGGAAATTCCTGTGTGAAATCTGGCAGGAATGCACAAGTCTAATTTCAGTCAAAGGGCAACAGACAGTCCCAGGGAAGTGTGGCGAAGGATGCAGAAATGTAGAAGCATGCACCAAACAGGCTGTCGGGGAATGTCAAGCAATTAAAGCTTACAATTAGTTTCCATGACACCACTTCTACATGCAGTAAACTGTTAAGTGTCATTTTGTTGTGTGCAGCAGAACCGTTATCATGGATTATTCCTTCATATGATCTCACTCTGCAAACCAGAAAAGGAAGGAAACAATATGGAATATGCCCATCTGGGACATAGGTAATTAAAGAAACCAGCTTATTCAGAAGAAAAGCTGCTTATGTGAACTGGTGCCACAAGATGTGAAAGTACAAAACCAACTTATAAAAACAAAGTTCAAACAATAAATACTGTTAAGCATCTGGACAGATAGTGAAGAAGAAGAAGAAAGCACAGAATACCACACTATCAAAGTTTCCCAAGTAGCAAGTTATGGCGAGTGCATTAAAAGTGCCTGTAACAGAAAGTGAACATTTAAGGAATCAGGAGGAAATGGTGGCATAACAAAACTGAGGGTAGATAAAATCCATTTGTTAAAAAATTGCATGCACAACATATATAAAGCACAAGTAGCCTTGAATGAGGCTAAAAGACTGATCAAATATTAATGCACTTTCTGAAACTCTGTCCTTAAGAGA
This sequence comes from Darevskia mixta, assembly GCA_034641385.1. Taxonomy (NCBI): domain Eukaryota; kingdom Metazoa; phylum Chordata; class Lepidosauria; order Squamata; family Lacertidae; genus Darevskia; species Darevskia mixta. Next base: position 13,675,108 of record JAWWNH010000029.1, read on the forward strand.
CAAGTGTATCTTTTAAAAGGGAAATAATACAAGCTGCACACATGTTTTTCTAAGAAATGCAGTACTCAGAGACAGCCACTGCGGATAGAGAAGTGCTGTATCACTTTGCATTGTGTTAAGTATACAGTATTAGAAAGACTGTATAAAAGCAAAAAATAAAATATTCATTGCATGAAGAATTTCATGTCGCTGACATGACAGCAAAGGCAAAGCACCCATCATTATGGGTGATGGTTCTTGCATTAAATACATGTCCCGTTTGACATAGGAGTCCCGTTTCATCCACATATGTTGATAACATTCAAACAGGAGAAGCCTTTTTACTTTTAATATATATATATATATAATTTTTATTTATTTTCCATTTAATGTTATACATTCACATCATCATTATCCACTTTACCGCTTTGGCTCTTTAGAGCCTTTTTACTTCTAATCTTCCCTTTCTCTCCCTGGTGGCCACTTGACATTTCAGCTCATAACAGGGCTTCTGGGTGATGTGGTCACTAGATGTTTGCAAATTTGATTAACAGGCTAATCCAAAACAGGGGGATTGTGTATAAGTGGCAACTCCACACAAGGTAGCAACTGCCTCATTCTGAAAGTTTAAGTGGTCAGTGTTTCTCTGGGATTTGCATGTGTGTATTCGGAACCATAAGATAATTTGTAGGGGGGAAATGCAACATTCACTTAGCTTCACGTTAACACAGTGAATATTTGAAACTGAAACCAAAAAAGAACCCAAGAGCTATTTTATTTCAAAGAAGATGTGAGAAGACAGCAAAAATAATTCTCACATTATATCTGGAGTTAACACAAGCAGGGTAGTTGGTAAGACCAAGAACTAAAATTAGCAAAATCAGGACAATTAAGAAGATGTGTCAGCTAAGGAACAAACTACATGTTACAGGAGACAGCATACAGAAGACATGAGTATGTCTAGCCTCAAATACTCTCTCTTTTCCCACCCCTTTGAGGCCAAGGTGGAAAGTCTGGAAGCTGCCACTTTCATTTAACTACAGTTAAATGATTATTTATTGTTATACCACAATCTCCAATTTGGATGATGACATGGGAGAGTGTGGTTAACTGAATGCAGAAACAAAACGATCTGGCATGTTAGAGGTGGCATGGAAAGTGCATGAGATTGCGGCTTCCGGTTCCGGCTGCTGGCTGGAGAGGTCGGGGGGAACATCGCTCCGATGTTCCCTGCCCGAAAAGGGGTGAAAGGGGTGTCTTGAGACAGCGCCTCAGCCCCCAAAACTCCTGGGAAGGGCGTCCCGGGACCGGTCGGTCCGGCGGTGGTTCGCGGGGCTTCCCTCCTCCCGAGGAGAACCTAATAAGGGACTCCGGGACGCGAGCGGGGGGAGCCTGAACCCTTTGGATCTGAGAACATCTATCCCCCTGACGGGCGCAGCTGCCAGATCTCTCCTGATCGTGCGCCGGGATTTCTCCTGCCAAATTATCAATTCGGACCTGAAGATTGTGAGTAAAATGGATGTTTTGGACTTATTTCTGGGTAAAGTGTAGGGCTTAAAATGGAGGCCAGCCCTATCACTGCTGAAGCTTAAGAGACGGGGATGCGGCAGCCGAGGCAAAACGAAAGTGGCCATTGAAAAGGAATTTGCTTCAGTGTAACCAGCCCCCCTCTCCCCCTGTGCTGGAGGAATCTGGCAAGGAATACTTTTTGCAACAAGATATCTAAATGGATTGCTGAATGGAACGACTGTATCTACATTTGACAGAATGACAGGAGCACAGATGGCAAAGCTAGATGTGCACCTATTTTTACAAGGAATGCAGAAATTCAGTGATGCTATGGATAGGATGGAGATACGTTTGAATGATGCCTTGGATAGGATGGAGATACGTTTGAACAGGATCATATCAGAGGAACCAACAACAGGATGTTCCCACGCTGCGAAGCGTGAGAACCAAAAAGAACTTCTGACTTTGAAAAAAAGATTACGCACCCGGCCGCATGATGTCAACAAAAAGAAAAAGAAAGCTAGAAACCATAAGAGGAGAATCATTAAGAAGAAGATTTTCAAACAGGATGAGAAAGTAAGACTGGATCTCTGGGACATTGACGTTGTAAGAAGATTGGGAAAGCAAAGAAGAATGCAACAGACTGTTCCCAAAGAAGTTTTGCTGGCCCATTCAGATCGGACATGGGTGACACGGCGGGTGGGTGTGGGGTGAGAGTGGTTATTTTTTTTCTTTCTTGGATTGATTTGACGGTTTGACCAAAGTATGTGGATTTAATTTCTGGTATGGTGGGAATTATAGAAGTTATATAAGTTTTGTTGTGGAATATTTGAAAACCAGGTTCTGGGGCATGGGGGGAGGGGGGGAAAGCAAGTTAAAAAAATTAGGATTTAAGGCCGAGGGGAAAATTAAGATTAGAAATTGTGATAATGAGAATGTTATAAATTAGGATATTATGATGTTAGGAGAAAAATGTTTAGAAGATGATATGTGTAAGTTAAGTTAAAAAATTAGAAGATAATGTATAAATACCAAGATAAGAACCCGTGAGCCAAGAATTATCTATGGATTCAGCAGTGAGAAGCTGTGGAAGCCATTTGATAAAAGTTAGTAATATAGATGCCTAGTCTGGAAAGGGACCAGGTACAAGCAAAGTGAGGGTTGTGTTTAGATGGTTAAATGAACAATGTTAAAAGATACCTCCGTGAGAGGGGGGGGAAGTTATGTATTGTTTCTCAATGTGAGAGGTGGGAAACAAAAGAAATTTAACCGTGTTGTAATGTGCTTATAAAATTGGAAAATCAAATAAATATTATTTTTTTTTTTAAAAAAAAAGGAAAGTGCATGAGATTGCGAGAGATGAGTAGACGTCTAAGCTTTTATATAATTGAGGGCAGCCACTGAAAGAGGGAGATAGTTTGATTCATCTTTCCATCTACTCATCCTGCTTTATGTAAGACATAAGGAAAGCTACACTACCAAGCTGAGATGAGGCTCTATGAAACTCTTAAAAACACTATTATCCTAAATCAGTGTTTTTGATTAATCTGAATTTATCCAGGACAGGTCAAACACTTGCTCTAGATGTAATTTAATTCAGGTTAATGAGAACCAGTAAGGTTACATTGATCTTGTCATGCTCAATACAGAAAAGGGGCTTATTTCAGTTAATTGTGTTTAATGCTCTCAGGCCAGATTTTTTGCACAAGGGACTAAGATCAGTCTACAATCAGAATGATTTGTTGCTACCAGATTTCCTACATTGCCTGAAGATTTGTACTTACTTTGACCATTACCCAAAATGTAAGAAAAAGAGGAACCTACCATTCCTCTTAGTGCCCTTGATTATAATCCATCCTGTACAATATTTTTATTATTTCTTCTATTCAACCCGTGAATAGGAAACTATTTGATAATGGAACCTTAGAAACAGAAAACTGCTGGAATTTTGTTGGCATGGCCATGAGCGAACTCATACAGTAGGGTGTGGAAGAGTATATTCCAATCTGTCTCATTAACTTGATTCTACCTACTTCACTGTACCAGCAGAGTACTATGATTGAACAGCCTTATCCTATAGGTCTGCTAAAGTTTAAACGTAAATGCTTCCAGTAACACTTTGTTTAAGCTTGTATTTAACCAGCAGAATGAATGAAGTGTTGGATAACTGATTTACACACAACAAAATAAAAAAATTCCTTCCAGTAGCACCTTAGAGACCAACTAAGTTTGTTCTTGGTATGAGCTTTCGTGTGCATGCACACTTCTTCAGATACCTGAAGAAAATATCTGAAGGTATTTCGTGCATGCACACGAAAGCTCATACCAAGAACAAACTTAGTTGGTCTCTAAGGTGCTACTGGAAGGAATTTTTTTATTTTGTTTTGACTATGACAGACCAACATGGCTATCTACCTGTAACTGATTTACACACACACATGCACACACACACTTAATTAATTCTGATCACAGAGGGAAAACATATATTGTGGTAAAGGCATAGGACTTTCACATTCCTGAGAAAGTCAAGCTTTCAAAGAATTTACATTCCTGATAATATTTCTGTGTCACTTCTCTGCTTGCACCATTTCTACACAATGGAAATACCTTAATGGAAATCTCATTACTGAAACTGCCACCTAAAAGATCTTCTGACAAGAAAAGGATTACTTGGCCCAGTGATTTAGTGCCAACATCCATTTGGGCCCACCTAATAACAAAGCCCATTTCCAATTCTTGAACTCCTACCAACACATACCACCATGCAACACTTATGTGCAATAAAAATATCAATTTTAGAATATTTACATAAATTCTATAGCCCCAAATGGGTCATACATGCTTAGTAAACATATGCTGGTTTACACAGTCATATATTGGTTCCATTAAAACCAGGTGATTATCAGTTTCTTTATTGCTTTCCTTTAATTAAAATTTGAACAAAAATTATCTTGTAATTACACACTGCTCATTAACAATCAGATATCACACAGTATACCTTAAAAAAACTATTCACATGCATTTTAAATCAAAGTAACCTTGTCTGAAGAGCTCTTATTTATTCTGCAATATCATTACATACAAGATGAAGAACTATAAAACATTTCACTATTCACTGTAAGGCAGCTTACAGTTAAAATAGAAGCAGCTATAAGCATGGGGGGAATCAATAATTAAAAATGATTAAACATAACATAGATATATTAAAACACACAGAGCACTACAATAAAAACATCACAACACCAGCCCATTCCTTAAAAAGAATCAATTCGCACACATCTGTTGGAACAAGAGGTCTTCACCTGCTGAGGGAAGGACAACAAGAAGGGAAGCCAGTCTAATCTCTCTAGGAAGGAGGTTTCAAAGTTTGGGAGCAGCCAATGAAAGTAAAGTTGGACAAAGATATATCTTCCTTTCACATTGTTCCACAATTCTCAGAATCAATGTTAATTAAAAGGGATGAAACTCCTTGGAAAATCTGGTTACTTCAAAATCTGAATCTATCCATTTACAAATCTTCAGTTGTGTGGCTAGCAGACCTTCAAAGTCTGTCAGAAAAGAGGAGCTGAGCCAGTAACTTGTCAAGGTATTCTGCCAGGAGATGAGCCTGATTAACTGTAAGTGCTGACTCAGAGGTGTTAAAGATCTCCTTTTTAACATTAGTCTTTTCCTATCCCAATTTCCTATTAGTTCCTGATTGCTACAGTGGTTTAATCCTAAAACCTGCTGAGCTATCTCTTTTTTCAAAATCTGCTTTTAATGCTAATCTGCACTATACCCGGTAGTACTGACAAGCGCTCTCAAGTTCTGTGTTAATTTTATTCATAAATACAGTGGCCTAGACCAAGGTCAGTATATAATGAAGCAAGTAACATGTTCAGCAGCAAACAAAATTAAGCAGTTTTTAAAATAAAGAAAGCTCTTGCTTGCTTGCCATAAAAAACTAAACATATTCTGTTCCTATGCTTTGACAAATCAGCACATTACAAGAAAAAGTAGCCTTGGAACAATTTATTCAATGAGTAGTCTACCTTCTGGAGCCAGGCCAAAGCATGTTCTGTCTCAGGTAAATGACAAGATACCCACCCCACATTCTGTAAGACAAATGGAATACCAGTTGAACTTTACTTCAACACTGTTGATGGGGAAAGCATCCAACACTGTACCCAAAGGCAGCAGGCTATCTTAGCAGGTACACAGCAGGCTGACAGTAAAGTGGAAAATAGTAGAAATCTAAACTTTCTGATTCAGCTCTGATATTCACATGTAGCTGACCAAAATGGCACAATACTTGCAACTAGTCAACAGGTGTACCAGGCTTAGTAACAGAGATTATTTTTACAGAAGCAGTTTCCAAATCTATGGTCATTAGCTGAAATCCAGTCAATGAAAAGGATGGGAGGTAGGAAGTCGGATGACTTAAGGGCACACAAAATATACCCCAAGATACAGGAAACAGAATAATCTGGCATGACTCACTGACTATCATGCCGGAAAGATAAAGCAGATGGTAGACTGTGAGAGTTTGGTACCTGAGCCACCACCGTTTTAAGAAATTGTTCAGTTCTACAGAGCTTAGGCAATAACTACTATTTTTAAAAGGAGCAGTAACCAACACCTAACAGAAGGAGCTCATATGGCCTTAATTAAGCATTTATTAAGCAAAATTCATCACTTTGAAATCTTTAATGAGAGCTTTAAGTTGCAATGTGATGGCCAAAACCTTGTTTGTTTATTTACATATTTATATCCTGCTTTTTAAGACATTCCTTCACAAAACAGGTACACAACAAATAAACAGATACAGTATTTAAAGCAGTCAACAGTTAACCATTTCACTAAAGCAATCACATATTTTATTTATTTATCACTTAATGCCACGATACTCTTCTGAACAATTTACAAAGTACAAACAGTTTTACATCACTAAAATATAAACATCCATAACTAAAATACACAAATAAAACAATTCCATTAAAACAACAATTAAAATAAGTGATTCGGTTGAAGGGAATGTTTGTGTAAATAGGAGTGTTTTCAAAAGCCAGCAGACAGCCAATACTGATGAGGCCTCTTGTATTCTAGTTCCCAAATACTGGTGCTATGAGTGAAAAAGCCCACCTCTGCATTACCCCAAGGCAACCATCATCAGGCCATGGGAACACTAACTAGGTTCTATTTGTTGATATTAATGCCCTTATCAAGCAGTAATTACAAAAGCAAACAGCAGGTGTTAAAAATAAAATCCAGTACAACACTTTAAATACTGGTAAATAACAAATGTAATTAAAACAATAAGTGATATAAAGTAATAGAATCCCAGCACAGCTCTTTACAAAGCCCATTAAAAACATAATAAAACATGGACCATGTCCCCATCTTTAGTGCCTGCCAATCTATTGATGGCAAGCCTATGAGCAGGGACTCTGACACCAATCCTAAAGGCTAGGCAGTAGGCAGGTTTGTAGCCAATCCTTCAGATGGCCTGGTCCCAAATTCCTTAGGGCTTTAAAAGTTCAATAACATACTTTATATTTGGCTCAGAAACAAGGCAGACAACTTGTATGTGTTCCAAATGCTTAACACCAGCAAGAATCAGGTGGCTGTATCATGTACGAGTTGTAGGTTCCAACCCATTTTCCAAGGCTGCCCATGTAAGGGCATTGTCACAATATTCTAGACTAGTGAATTTAGCCCGTTAAAAACGGGCGCTAGATACCGACGCGAGGGCTGAGAGGGTGCCCGGCCGCCATGGTAGCTTCCGCCGGGCGCACCCTCCGCGCCCCGCTCTCCGGCCCCGACGCCGCCCCCCGCCCAGCAGAAACCTCAGGGCGGCCAGGCTGCGCTCCTCTTGGCCGCCCGGTTCAGAAGGCCCCGCCGGCGGCTTCGGGCAGGTAGGCCTCGGGTGAAGCCGGGGGAGAGAAGGAGCGTGGCGGCGGCTAGAGGAGGAGGTGGAGGAGGCTCCGTGCAAGGCGGCGGCGCTGCTCCAACTGACACCGCGCGTGCGCCGCCGCTGCCTCCCGGACACGCCCCCCTCTCCGGCCGCTCCAATGCCTGCGTCCCTGTTGGGGGGGACAGTAGAGCTGTCCAATCCCTCCGTCCCTGTGGGACATGCGCAGTAGCGCACTTCCGTGACACACGGAAAGTTGGACGCAGGGACACAGCCACTTTATTATATAGGATGTAACCATTGTCTGTTGCCATCTGTCTTGGGAGACAATGGAGGAGTGCGCCTTTGGGGGTGAGGTCAAGCTGTTGGATGGTTGCAGCCATGGGCATAGCCAAGAAAGGACAGGAAGGGGCAGCTGCTCCTCCCTGAATGAATACAAATCTATACAAATCTGAGGTTCTGCCCCCCCCCAACAACAAAAATTATTTCTATGCCCATGGTTGCAGCTCCTGCTATGGCTGTCGAGACTGATGTGAGACAGACAAGCTTTGTTGCATCTGGGGCAGATGAAGGAGTCTAGTTGTACTGCTGCAGATGCACCATGGTGTTTCTTCTCTCTGTGCTCCTCCCTGCGATCATTTCTCCTCTGGTATGGGAACACAACTTGACTGTCTCCAGGCACTGCAGTCGTCTGCAAGGGATTCCCACATGGCAGGGTTGATGTTGCCAGCCTTCATGTCACGTTTGCAGACATCTTTGTAAGAGTTTGTCTGGCAGTTGCCATGGTGCCAGAAGCCAGCTCCCCATAGAGCATGTCCTTGGAGATTCTGCCATCTTCCATTCTGTGGACATGACCAAGCCAGTGTAGACATTGTTGAGACAAGAGTGTGAACTTCCTGGGACATATATATAGCAGGACATGAGTAACTGAGGCATGAGCCACTTTCTCCAGATAGGGCATATCAGCAAGGAAATGTTTCAGCTGTATTTTGAGGTATAATGAATAGTATTCAATCTGCAGCTTTGGCCTAGAAGGTTATCAAGCTGACAATTAGGGCATCTGCTACTATGAAGTTGGATTTTTGATGTAGGCAATTTGGACTTTTGCTAGCTTCAATTTTGGGCCTATGCAAACAGGGAATGCTCCCATGCATGTGAAGAGGACAATATTGAGACAAACTTGGATTTTAGATATGCTACTATCGCAATCCAATGCCATTCTAGCTCCTGTGGAATATGACTGCTTCACCACCCCATGCGTACTGTCTCAGTGCCAAGAAGGAAAAGGCAGTTTGGTGGAGAAGCAAAGGAGAAGGCAATTTGGAGTGTAGAAGTCAACTGCAGAGAAGGCCTAGCAGAACTCAGAAGACCAAATGGGGAAAGGATTACAATTAGAAGAAAAGATTACAATTCAGAAAAGATTTAAACAGCAGAAATCCAAAGAGGCACCTCCTTCTCTCAGGCATCACCTTTTTTCCTATTCTTGCTTGCTATAAGGATCCCTAACCTAGGTCCTTTGCATGTGTGAGTATCCCATCCTTGGTGTGTGTGGGAGGATTAGGGTTACTGTGCTAGTAGGATAATTATTTCACTCAAATCTCTGTTTCCAAGACTTCTCTTCACAAGGAAAAGAGAAGGTCCTAAGCTGTTTAATACTTGATTAGGAGATAAAGCTTTGAACTTTCATTTTTGGTCTAGTTGTTTATCCTGGTATCCTTGCATTCTCCTTTTGCAAAGCAAAGTTTCCATGCTGTGTGTCTCAGGCATGATCAACCCTGGCATACACATAAAGTTCGCAATCTAGTGTGGATGCACTGTTCAAGAACTAACACCTGCATCCAGCATATTAAAGCAGCAACACTTGAGAGCTTATCAACATATATTAGCAAACAGACACATATGTTTTGTTCTTTTAATGCAATAAAATGAGACAGAAATAGCTTTTTCTTATAAAGCTATGAAGCAAGCCCATTGACTATGCTGACAACCCAGTTAACAGTAACAATTTCACAACATCACACTAGAAAAAGGAAATAGCCATTCCGTCACGAGCACTTTTACATTCTAAAAATTTCCATTATACGTTAACTATAAAAGACACATTTTTATCCTAGAGCTTCAATGCATATTATATATTAAATGTTGCTCTGGCACAAGCCCTAGGATTTAGGTAGCAGGAGGATTGCTTTAGTTTCCATGCTGCTGTATTTGGCACAAAAAGAACTTTGAATGTTTAGTGATCAGCCTCAGGGCAAATCTTCCACTTACAATATTATCCACTTAAAGGACTGGTTGGATTTCATAATTCAAGGATCAAGCCTCTGCAACATGCAGTATTATGCTTTGTTTGTAGAAAAACACAAGACATTTTTCTGTCTGTGTGTTTACTACTACAACTATGACATGGGAATCTAATTGTATAATCTAACACTACAGGGTGACAATCAGAACAAGCCTCTATTATGAGAATGTTTTAACATTCCACATCCTTATCTTGGCCATCATAATTTTAATTTGAGATGGTTGAGTGAAGAAAAAAAGAAATAGGCTGTTACCTTAAAATAACCAGATTAGACAAGTAAGGAGTAAAAAACAGTCTGCACCCAGTGTTTGCCCCGGGTGTAAAAATAGACAGCTATAGTGAACAGATTAGAAGTGACTAACTTTAAAAAGTTGGCAGTTAGATATTTAACTAAATACTTTCTATATACTACGGATGACTAGAAAACTTCAGGCTATATGAAGAAAAAGCAAGATATAATAGCAGGGTATCTGACACAAAGGCTGTCTTGCATATCCCTTAGATATGCTACATACTACAAAAGGAAGAATTAACTCACATTAGAGATAAAGGAAAAAAAGAGGATACTGTGTATATATTTTAATTCCATAGATTTCTGTAATACACTCACATTTTAGTACGTCATACCTTTTAGAGTCAGGGTCTTTTACTCACATAAACAATATGTAATAAAAATAAAAATATGGAAAATTCTATACAATGGAAAGTTAACAATATTACATTAAAACTCATCAACAAGGCTTCTAGTCACCTTTATCCTAGTGTAAAGTGATTCACTTGGGATGGGGGAGTGCTAACTTATGGAGTCTAAGTGGGCAGTGTCTGACCAAGAAACAGATCTTGGAGTTGCAGTGAATAGCTGGATGAAAATGCCAATGCAGTGTGTGGCACATCTGAAAAAGTCCAATTCTATCTTAGGGCTCATTAGGAAACTTGGTTGCCTTTAAAAGAAAAAAATAATGAAAGATTGAGCCATCAATGGCTACTATCTAAAATGGTTATGATGGCTGTGTACTACCTATATAATCTGAGGCAGAAATGCCTCTCAGTAAAAAGGTAAAGGTAAATGACATGGGTGGCACTGTGGGTTAAACCACAGAGCCTAGGGCTTGCTGATCAGAAGGTCGGCGGTTCGAATCCCCGCAACGGGGTGAGCTCCCATTGCTTGGTCCCTGCTCCTGCCAACCTAGCAGTTCGAAAGCACGTCAAAGTGCAAGTAGATAAATAGGTACAGCTGCAGCGGGAAGGTAAACGGCATTGCTCTGGTTCGCCAGAAGCGGCTTAGTCATGCTGGCTACATGACCCGGAAGCTGTACGCCGGTTCCCTCGGCCAATAGTGCGAGATGAGCGCCGCAACCCCAGAGTTGGTCACAACTGGACCTGATGGTCAGGGGTCCCTTTACCTTTAAAGGACCCCTGGACGGTTAAGTCCAGTCAAAGACAACTATGGGGTGCTGCACTCATCTAGCATTTTAGGCCAAGAGGGCCGGCGTTTGTCCACAGACAACTTTCTAGGTCATGTTGCTAGCATGACTAAACCACTTTTGGCACAACAGGACACTGCGACGAGTGCCAGAGTGCACAGAAACACTGTTTACCTTCCAGCCGCAGCGGTACCTATTTATCTACTTGCACTGGTATGCTTTCAAACGCCTAGGTTGGCAGGAGCTGGGACAGAGCAATGGGAGCTCACCCTGTTGTGCAAATTCAAACCACTGACCTTCTGATCGGCAAGCCCAAGAGGCACAGCGCCACCTGCTCCCCTGCCTCTCAGTACCAGTTGTTGGAGAGAAACAAGTGAAAAGGGTACTGCTATGCTCATATCCTGCTTGCCGACTTCCCCTAAGTTTCTGATGGGACAGTATGAGAAAGGACCCTGGATTAGACGAGTCTTTGATCTGATGCAGGAGGACAAGTCAAATAGCTCAGTTGGTTAGAGCATGGCGCTGATAACGCCAAGGTTGCATGTTTGATTCTCATATGGGACAACTGCATATTCCTGCACTGCAGGGAGTTGGACTAGATGATCCTCAGGGTCCTTTCCAACTCTTATGATTCTATGACTCTTACATTCCTAGAGCACAAATATAGTACTACAGAAGAAGATAGGGAGAGGCTGCAAAAGGACTGAGATGCTAAATTGAGGGAGACAAGTTAGCATGTTTAGGGTTAGGTTTAGGATTGATTTGAGCCAATACTGATTTTAGTAGCAGTGTTATTTTTTGTTCTTATGGATAACTTTTTTAAATACTGTAAGGAGTTTTTTCTGGAACATCTTTTCAAAACTGTTGACCTTAAGTAAAATTTGTGTTTGTTTTGCTTTAAATGTCTCTGAAGCCTTATACCTCATGACACACAATTGCCTTTCTGCTCTACCCAGCATAGAGAGGCCCTATGTGAGTGTTGGCGTAATCTCTTTAAATTGATGACACATTGTTCTAATCCAGCAACATACATTTGGATGGTGCCTACAATGTGGACTGGCCTCCCCAAAGAGTTGCTCCTACTTTTTAAAAAAGGGTTTCAAAATGAGTTAAGTTTCTGCAGACATTCTTAAAGCTATAGCCTTTAAACATTTCTACCTTACTGCTGCTTTTTAACCAAAATGGATTGTTTTATTTGATATATTATCTTCTTATTGTCAACTGCATTTTGTTGTGAACCACCTCGATATAAAAAGTCAGTACACAAATTATAGATATAGATATATATATAACAAAAAGAAAACTGCCACTATTTCATGTTTGCTATAATGTTCTTACACATTCACAAATATCTGACTGCCAGAAAATGAAAGTAATCAATAAGAAATAGCCAACTGGCAGGAGGAATATGTATTAAGAAACCATTTATTCAGATCTTTCAAGACTTTAAAAATGATTACTTCACTAATTATGATAATTTCAAATCAATCTTGGCTCCAAAACAGAAAATGACAACAGTAAAAAGATTCAATTACACTGTAAGTTCCACAGGGTCTATTATAATAGATGGGTGAGGGTAGGGAAAACAAGAAAGTAAAAAATGAACAGCTAGCCTTTAGCAATGTATCATTACTAACTGTAAAAATACAAATATTGACTGAATATGTAAACATAAAGGCACTAATCATTTAGATGTGAACTTCAAATAAAAGGATACGCTACTAATATACATTTATGCTGATATTACAACAAAATGACACAAAGAACTGAGATCCTGGATCGCCAAAAATAGAAACTGGCATGAAGCTTTTGTACTAAGAATGTAGCCCCTTGGCCTCTCAACAAACATTAACCTTAAAATAGGCAGTTCTGCCAATGCCTTAAGGCTGTGAAAAGATGTACATATGAAAAATGCTATATATTCTAAGTGAAGGCAGAGGTACAAATGCAAATGAGAACCTTGCCCTTTTAACTACACTCCCAGAGGCTTAGTAAGAGCCATGGACAAACAAGTAACCCTGTGGAAAAAATAGCAATTATTATGCTCTTTATAAAAACATAATGATTTACTTATTTTTAACTGACTGACTCTTTAGAAAAGACAAACTTGGAAAAAATCCTATGTATGAACATTGCTTGAGTATATACTTCCCATTAACATACTTGGCTTCAACAAAACAAACAACAAAGCATAACTTCCCCAATCCCAATAGGTAACTCTACCAATTCTAGCTTCTTATACCATAAATATCTGGCGATGTTATCTTAGCTAGCCAAATAAGTTCATCAAGTGCTAAAAACAGACTTCTCAAACATTTAATCCTGTTGAATATGATCACCACAAATTTACACTGTTCTGGAGTTTTCAATCTGGCACCAAACTTCAATTTCTGCTGAAAAGCTGACGGCATTGACATTAAACATATTACTTGGGACTTGAAAGGTGGGAAGAACAGCAATTACAGAGCACCAATTACAGGAGCATCACAATTGAACATGGTAACATTTGAAACAGTGTGAAATTGGTTGTTCAAGTCCCGAAGGAAGAACTTTGTTTCAAATGAAGGTTAAGGTTTGTTTCAAATGAAGGTTAAGGTTTTCTTGCCCTTAGTTGAGATTTGCCTCTTGGGTATACAAATATACACATCCATTTGTGCAGAAGTTTAAGTTGCATGCTGTCAATGTATCTTCTCTTGAATTTCAGCTGATTTTGGAAATATTGTAGTCTTAGACATGTTGACTTAATGGCTTGTATCTCAGAGAAGGTGACAATAGCAGATGGAATGTGCCACAGTCACCTACTGGATACTCTGTGATGTAATTAGAAATAACATCTTCTTTCCTACCCACTCTGATGCATACAATATTTTATTAACTTTAAAAATGAAAGATCCCCCTAATAATTTAGTTGCTCTGTCTCCCATTACTATGCAAACAATGTGCAATGTATCCAATTAAGCAATATTTTTGCAAGAGCTATAAAGCTAACCCTTCTATCTTCCAAGGATTCTTACTTTTTCAAAGCTTCCCTTGCCTGAAACATACACATCTGTATACAGTACTGAAGTTCTCAGCATATGTAGGCATGTATTATTTTCACACATCCTACATTCACCTCTCCACAGGACCAGTCCTACCATTAGGAAGATTAGCAGATAGCTATTCGGGCACTGGATGCTGAGGTTGGGGAGCAATTTATCCCAAGTTGTCCCCCCCCCCGCCCCGGTAACCATTTCCATTGTCCAAAGTCAGTACTGCAATGATAGCAACACTGGCTGGCAGCCTCATCTTGCTGTTGCCTTCTATCAATGTGCCACCTACAGCACCATTAAGGCCTACAAGCAAGTGAGTAGCCAGCATGCAAAGGACTTACATTTCAGTGGGCATCACATATGCATTTGCATTGGTTTTCTCACATGACACCTGCTGCCACTGGGGAAGCTGCTCTCAAGTACAGTTGGGGATGCTGTCCCATTGCCAGTGTTAAAATAAGATTTAACTGCCAATTTGGTCAACTGCTCTAGGTGGAACTGGGAGGGGTGGCCCTGTTCTTTGCCTGAAGCAACAAAATGTATTGGGCCAGCCTCTTCAAAATTATAAAAGTGTGTTTAAGATACATTGAAATAGTTATGAATTTGTCTCTTAACAAGGTTCTCTCAAATGATAGTTCATGTTTAATCAAACAAAAAAACTGATTCTGGTTTAAAATTTAAGTACATTGACACTCAGTTTCTTACGAGTAGCAGCTTGAGAACATCACGCTTAATTTGTTGACATACGGTTCTTGTTCCAGGGCTTTATTCACTGCCTTCTGTTCCTAAAAGTTAATCTAAAGTGCTAAATAAAATTTTAAAATAACAGTACTATATTCTACCAGACACTTGGGAAAATGGGAGAGTAACAACACAATCTCTCTCTCTCTCAGACACTGACTGACACACACACACACACACACACACACACACTCATCATCTTGCTGATCAACTCTTGCATTTAATCATTGTTCCACTTTATCATCTCCCCTGTAAACACCATGGGGTCTGTATGCCAGCACATTTATAGGCTTTATTCCAAACTGAAGATGGAAATTGGAGCAGTACAAACCATGGCTAGCACCTGGCCTGTCACTGAACTGGAAGACAGAGATTACAATCACTAGAATGTTATCTATATTTGACAGAGATGTAGGGGTGGCATCCAACAAAGTCTGTTCATTTATTTATTTTATTTTCATTACATTACATTTATGAATTGCTTCCCATGAAAGATCCCAGGGTGATTAAACAATAAAAACTTTTGTCCCAATACAGATACAGACTAGGACAAGGCTTGGTGAAAAATGAAGGTCTACGGTATGCACCAAAAAGGCAATAGATAAGGCATTTGTCTGAAGTTCCAAAAGGGTAAATGCTGCCACAACAAAGGCATTAAGTCATCATACATACTTTGCTATAAAAGGATGTTGAAATGGACTATATTTTGGCTGTACAACACCACTATCCACAATTCACTTGCTCTTGTTGATTTTCTCAGTCTGTGATAAAGCGTCTTGTTGGCTGCACCTTTAGCATGATGGTCACTGCTAAAACAACTGCAAATAGCCACACCTCTAGTTACTTGTGAAGTCAAGTGCAATATAGTGCAATGGTGGCAGGGAAATTAATACTGCAACCCTTAATGCTGCTGTATGAAAGTAAACCCCACTAAACCATTGGATTTATTTCTAAGGAATTAGGCATAGGATAAGATGCACAGTTTTATACCTAGAGAAAATAGAAAAGCAAGCCTTCAAAGTTTATGTTAATCAAACACTTTGAATTCCCAGGGTATTTTAGAATGCATCCTGAAAATTACTGTGAGGCAACTTAAACCATGGGTATCGCATAAATGGAGACACTTGCAAGTTTTTTCTATCTGTACTGATACAAACAGGTCTTGACGATGCTTTTGCTGGGTGTGCAGTTTTTATAAGCGATAGAGTTACGATCTCCCTCATACAAATTTTATTAGCTGCAACCTGGGAATAACAGCAACTTCACTCATCTATCCATCTTAGCAAGATATCTGGAAATCATAGTGACTATACAGCAAGCATGAGCAGTTTTAAAAGCATGAATTTCAGAGCTAGCTCAATCTACAATATATGCCTTGTTTGAACTGCTCATGCTTGCTGCCTGTTTCCTTTCAAATAAGAAAAGACATCTGCAGCAAAGAGGGTGATCAGAACTACTGCACAGAATAGGACTGCTGAATTTGTTTTATTTCTATATCCTTCTCCAGTGGCCATCATAGGGCTACTCAAGAAACATCTAACCCTTGAGGAAGAAGAGAGATTCTAGATTCTGGTAATTTAGCTGAGCTGCCTGTCCCCCTGTAACTTCCACCACAGGGCCATTCAAGGGTCATCTTGCCCTTAGGGGGAGGTAAGATTTGGCTTTCAAAAAATGTTCTTTTTCTTTTTAAGTTGTCTTGGCTGTTTTATTATGTACTTGCTATTGATGGTTGTGGGTTGTTGTTTTTTTAAAAGAAGTAAAAAAAATTGTGGATTTTCCTAAAAAGCAGTATATTTAGTTAACTAAATAAATAAAAATCTGAGAAACCAAATTTGGTTAAGGAACTGCTTAAAACGGATAGCCTTGGAATTTGCAAAATGATGGCACTACAACCATTTATGCTGCTTATGCCAAAATATGGCTTCAGAAAACTATGAAACTGCTGCAAGGATGAATAATACATTCTGTATGTGTTCAGCAATCCTATGTCAAACATATCAAATTTCAGCATCCTATGATTTTCTTTTTCAACACAACAAGTAGAGAGATGGCTGCTACCTGATCATCACATGGACAAGTTTGAGTAAAGGTTAGTGTGAAAGATGGTTTTAATAATTCTGAGGACACCATTTTAAAAATCAGTTTATAAATTCTATAGTTTGCACTAAAATAAAGTTTTACTAAGGTGCAATTGCAGAGTTACTTTCATATATATATTTCTAAAGTAGGCAACAGTTATTTTACTATTACTGTAATTTGAAGATTGCCTCCCTAGGTGCCCCCCACCCCACCCAAAGTAGTATAGGTCACTATAACAGTGCTGGCCAGAAAGACTTCACGTGAAGTGGGTTTTAATCATTTTTCTTACAAAAAGTAAAAATACTGTTTGTTGTTCTTTTAAAGGGAGTTTAGTAGAAATTAAAATTTACTACAAATTTAGATTTGATTTTAAAACATGCTAATAAAATGGCATCCATGGGAAATATAATGTGAAGATGTGCTTAAGTAACGTATAGTTCACCCATCCATATATGAGTGCACAAGACAAAACCATGCTTCTTAAGACAATGAAAAAGGGGTACTAAGGCAAAATGCACCTTGGAGTTCAGTGGGAAATAATTGAATAGTAGCATGCGGCTGGATTTGTTGTGATCTTAAACAAAATAGAAGAGTCACAGTGGAAACAGTAAATAACAGTTTGGTGATGATGTCATGGAGACGCTCTTTTAAAAAATGAGTAACAAAGCATGGCAATTCCAAAGTGAACACATAGTATAGAAGCACCCCCTGTGAGAGCAACTTTGCCTGCTTTCTTGGAATGTGACCCCCTGCCACAGATATTATGCTTTCGTCCCTTGATATGCATAGGAGCTTGGTAAACTACTACTATTGGTAAACTACTACTACTATTGAAGCCAATATGAGTCTTCATATGAGGGACTGTGCTCTGAGTCTTGCTCACGCATGGGAACAATGCAAAAATGAACACTGCACTAGAAAATGGTGAATTTACAACGATGCCTGCTGATTCTTAGGCATGGTAACGGTCATATGCACAGACTCAGCATTGTCCCTCAAATCAGAAGCAGCTCCTAACAGAGCCACAGTGTAGTTCCTGTAGACAATCATGAAGTGACTAACAGAGTCCATTTCCCATTTACACATGGTTGTGCGTGCTCTTAATCCTTATTGGGTTAAGCAGCCCTCAAAGCCAGAAGCATGTGAAATCAAAGGATTAAAATGCATATGCTCTGACACCTCTGGCTGCTTCAACTAGTTTTAGGGAACAAATACCAGTTCAAGACTTCAGTAGTCATGTTCCCATGTAATGGTGCAATTCTACATTACAAATCACATTGTGAATCATGATACAAAAAGAGAACTATAGGTATTTAACCTTTGTATCATCTTCTTTACTATACATAATCTGAACACAGAGAGTGAGGAACAGATTTGTTCAAATGCATAGCTGCACAGATAAGAGAAACAGTTGCATCAGATATTATTTCAATTTTAAGAATTTAGAACAAAAAGGGGAATTGCCTGGAATGAGACACAATATGACTAATCTAAGATGTGTGCTAATATTATCCTTATCACCATATTACTTAACAATTAGGTAAGTGCTACAGAAACATCATATCAACGTTGCTTGCAAAACCAATATATGTAAATAGTTGAAAACCATCTTGTTCTTACCCAGAGATTCCATCATTTTTTGCTCCTAATATCGAGTAGAAATAAGTTGTGAACCTGTAGACAAAAACAAACATACCAATGCACTAACATCAGACAGTGCCCTGGAAAACCGAACTACAGAAATGAGTGCAAGCTCTTTTAGTGGCACTGAGCCAGGGTGCACATTCTGGGAGTATTTTATTATCTGTGCTTAATTAGTTTGGGACTGTGTTCTGATCAAAGTGAGAGAATGAGGCCATAAAATACAGTCCCTTATTTTGTGGATAAAAGCATGGATGTCATCACTTAAAGCATGTAAGAAATCCAATTAAAAAGATTTTCAATCTTTCCTAGCAGAAGTAAAACAAGTTAACTCTATTCCATCCAGATTTATAAAGCAGATATTAAATGACAGATAATTCACAGTAGAGAGTTACATTCATGTTGGTCCTAAACAATGAAGGTTTCTATGATTGAAAAAAATAGAAATTTCTTTCTTGCCTCTTTCAGTTCTCTTTTCCCTTGTTTTCTTTTACCCGTGCAAGTATGGCAATGCTGCAATTCTATACACAAGTACATGTAAGTCAGAGAAGGAGAATCTGGGCCCTCTAGCCCCAAGCCATCGGGCCAATAGCTAGGGAATGTGCGAGTTGAAGTAAACCCTCCCAAGTGTTAGTACTTACTCCTGAGTAAGCATGCTTAGGATTGTATGTTCATTTGAAGGACTGTTTATTCAAGAAGTAAAACAAACCCTCTCTTTTTTAGGCAGTCCTTGGCCTATCTTAAAACATAGCAAACAGAAAGCAAGGAAGTATTTCCAACAGGTCTGACTCTCAGTTTTGCTGTCCCCTCCCCAACAATAATCTTTACCTTGCACTGCTCCAAATGAAACAAAAGGAACCTGTCAAGTCATGCAATAAAGTAAATGTAAAGATAAACATTTCCCTAAACCACAGATATTTCCACATTTCATCTGTCAGAGATCTACTGCCTGTTCCCACACATTCGAGCTGCCAAACTTAATTTTCAGAATTCTGTGTTCTGTTCTGTTTCGTTGGCATCTCAAGAGACAATGAAGGGCGCCTCTGGGGGTGAAGTCAAACTGCTGTGTTAGTAGCAGCAAAGTGACCTCCCTAGGGCGCAAGCTTGTGTATGGAGGTCCTGGGCTGCCCAGATGACAAAACCTCCCCTTTCAGCCTCATGGATATGGTCCAAAGGAAAGCAGAACAATACATTTGGCACCAGCTTGGCTGCAGGAGTTGCCAGGAGGAGGCATACAAGGCACCATCCAACCATCTTAGGGACTTCACTACAGATTTGTGTAGGGTTTACTTCTTAGCCTTTTCTTCTCCTGAAGATATCCTGCAAGGCAGTGGATATCCCGCAATGCAGTGGAGGTTTAGGTTCAGCATTATCCTTCTCCTAGATGAGCTACCTTCCCAGGTCGATGAGCCCCATCTACCCCTCACTTCCCTCTACAGCATGTGCAGAAACAGTCTTACTGACCACTGGACCCACTATTAGTCTCAATCTACCAGAGCCTGTCTTCACATGCATGGGAAGGGCCTAATTCACTGAGGATTTAAGACCTATCGGCGCTGTCACATGCTGACAGCTTCTAGGAGCTACAAGTGAGAGCTGAGTGCAGGGTGGGGACCAAAGGTGGACAAACTACCCTAGAAGGAGCATAACATGTCACCAACCAGTGGTACTCCCTCCTCCCTAACACACACAAGCAACACTGTCAGATCCAATTCTCAAGAAGTCATGAAAGGCTAGTACTGCAAGCATGTTAAGGACGGGGTTAAACTGCAGTGGCTTTCAAGGATTAGCATACATATGAGGAAGCTATAGGTGTTAGGAGATGACTTGTCCTAGTACTGACCTGATCCTAGGCTGAAAGTGCAATAAACCTTTGTGTAATTTTCTCCCTTGTTTCTCTTTCTACTATCTCTATGATTCATAAGTGAAATGATCATATTGAAGGTTGAGCAACTGAATTTAATGTAATGTAAAATAGCCCATACCAGCCTTTTAAGGTGGGAACATTAAGCTTAAGCCTTGCACTGAAATCAGTAGCACTTAAATTTTTAATTTTGTCTGGATTGTATTCATAGTTTTGATAGCTAGTTGAGAGATATGTTGATAAAACATTCAAATAAAAATACACTTTGAATGACATGCAAATCTGAACTTCTGACTACTCCATTTGTATTGACCTAGTTTCTTTCAGTTGTAAAAATCCCCTTGAAACCAAGTCATCTGAACAGAATATTTACGGTATTTATTTTTGCTTTCTCTGACCTGCAACACCTGCCTGTGTTGTATAAGTAGACTCTTGAGAAGATGTGAAGAGTATTACTCTCATTTGTTCCACTTGGAAATAAATTTGTTTTGATTTTCAGCCTTGTGGGTTAGATGTTAATCTGGAACAGTCCTGAAAACTACATAAATTTACTGCTGCTGTATCTTCCGCACAAGGTTAGATATGCTGAAACACTGTTAAGTATTACAACTGGATTTAAGTCTGGATTTTAATATATTTCAAGAGTTTTACAGTTTTAAAATAATATATATTAGGACCTCCTTTGAGAGCCCCTGAAATGGCACAATGTTGGTTAATAAATGCAGCACTGTCTGTCTATTTACGAGAACTCCAAGGCTCTCCTCCTTCCCATATGGCAAATCATGTATATATGATGTGCATCAGAAGTATTTATGAAATTCATAAAGAAAATGGAAATAATGTGAAAGGGGAAGGAAGTTTAATAAGTAAATTACTATGCAACAGTTTCCAAGGATGTTGACACAAGCTCCAGGAATATGCCAGCACCATCAACATAAAACAATAAGAAGTCCAAAGGATAAGGACATAAGCTAGCAGGTAGCTGATACCAATTTCTCTAGGGCAATCATATGGCCTATTCTCTAAAACAGCACATTTCTTTGTACTTTGTACACAAGAAGTACACCCTTTTCTCCACTTGACTGAATCTTACATCTTCCTATGCAGCCCAATCTACAAGTTCCAAACAAGCACAAATACCTCTCCAGTAATGAAACTCCTGGATGCATAAACAAACTCTGATGAGCACTAAATTATTAATAATTGATAATATAGACCTACTTTACTTGCTTCAGCAGCAGTGACAGAGGACCACTTCACCCAGAACAAATATCACTTGTAATATTACATGTTCTATGACCCTAGTCACAACAGGTATCGGCTTCCTAATGCACTATTCTAGAAAAGAAATATTCTATCAGACTCTACCTAAACTTAGTTGTGAGCTGTCCTACCTGGCAAGTGTTTAGTAATCCAATAAATTGCAAGATTTTTAAGAACAGTAGTTGATTAAGATTTTTCATAAACAATAACAATAACTAAAACAAAACAAAGGATAAAATTTATAGCTGGCAAGATAAAAATCACAACTGTTTTGAAAAAACAGGTATATTGCCTCCTTTAAGGAAAAAGAGAGGAATCGAATTAATAAAATCATGTCCCTGCCTGTAGTAAATTACTGTGAGGCAAGGAAATTGGTCTCCTATTTTCAGTAAGTAGGGAAATAAGGTTGTTTTTTTTAAGGGACATGAAACCTGACTAAGCAAAGAGGGTGTGTGTGTGTTTACAAATTATGTTAAAAGAGATGTAAATGATTTTTTTAAAAAACACATTTTTTTTTTAAAAAAAAGTCTACTTTAAATTAGTTTATTAGTATGTTTGCAGGAATACTCTAAAAGCTCAAACAGACATCTTAATATCATGGAAAATGCTAAATATGAAAGTCCCTTTGACACTAAATTTAAGCCTAATAAAAATAGCACTTCCAATTGATACATGCTCGTTACGGTATGAGCAAGATTTTTCAACATTTTAAACTAGTTTATATTTATACTTCTATGTAATATAGTAACTCATGAAATCTGAACAGTTTATTTTAAAACAGAGCATATTTACAAATTTTGGGTTGTATCCATTGCTGCTATTCCATTCAGTCAACAGACTTCTGCTTGCACAACAGAACTTCGCCCTCCTCTCCCCTGCAACCCCCACACATTACAAAATCTGCTCCAGGGGGTTGGGGGATCCTCTGGAGCAGATTTAGGGGAGTACCGGGAGAGAGGAGAGGAAGGGATGGAGGATTCCGACTGCATAAGCTGTGCAATAGACACAATCCCAGAAGAACTAGTTTACCTACTGCTATTCTAATAACCTAATAAATGTTGCCCTTTGGCATATCAGATACTTCTAATATATATATTTTTCCTCTCTCTGCACAATTATTGTCTTTACTGATGTTTTCATACCAAGAAGTAACATAGCACTAGCAGTTAAGCCCCAGAAGTTTAGGTGATGGGATTTATTAATTATAGGACTAAAGCCCCGAGTTTCAAAGAGAGAAAAACTATCAACAAAGGTTCTTTTTCTTAACACAGCTATTATGTTGCTTCTTTTTCTCAATAGGACTATTATGTTGCTTCTTTTAAGTCCATCTGAGGAAAAAAACTAAACATTAAAGTAGGAACTGCTGCTAGATGTGGCCTGGTTTTATGACTGGTCTTACCCTTGGGAAAATGCTGATCCATACTGCTACAGCAAGCCTGGTTTTGCCACACCACTTCTTACATCTGGGGTACAGACATACAATTTAGGAGTATGTGTGTGCATCCTGACACATGGGGCACCATACACTGCCCTTCAACAAAAGGCAGGAGCTGGCCTATATATAGCAGCCTAAGTCTCTGCACTTTCCGCTTCTCCTAGCACAGGGGCACCAGCTAGTTCTGCTATTTGATACCAGTACGGGAGTAGCAGATAGCTTTATTGGCTGAAAAGGGGGCGGGGTGTTGTGTTTTTTCACATACACCATACTGGGAAATTGGTTGTGGCTGATTCAAACAATCAGTTTGACCGATGATTCAACAGATTTGCATTTGGTTGTTTGGCTAATACAGTGGTACCTCGGGTTAAGTATGCTTCAGGTTAAGAACTCCGCTAAGAACAGAAATCGTGCTCTGGCGGCGCAGCGACAGCAGGAGGTCCCATTAGCTAAAGTGGTGCTTCAGGTTAAGTACGCTTCAGGTTAAGAACGGACCTCCGGAACGAATTAAGTACTTAACCCGAGGTACCACTGTACTACTAATAGAAAGTTTTGGTCATGTAGACAGGAGTCTGGGTAAAATGTCTGATCCTTGGCAAAAGTCCTCTTAAGGACTTTGAGGCACCTGAGGGTAGAAGCATTTAGGGATGCTTTGCTTTCCCATGGCTTCAAATGATACTGTATCTGCATTCATGTTTGCTTGCCTGTTGAAGATCATTTAATTAATACATTTCCTTTATATTCAATAGATATATCATGTCTTCACTCTGGTGGGAAGGCAAAGTCTCTCTGTTAGGAATGAGGCAACACTAGCCTCAGTTGCAGATTCAATGGCCTACTGTATTCATATTCTAGATAAAGTATTTTCCTGCGTATAAGACTACTTTTTAACCCAGGAAAATCTTCTCAAAAGTCGGGGGTCGTCTTATACGCCGGGTCGTATTTCTTATACGGCGAGTATATCCCAAACTCTATATTTTAACTGGAAAAGTTGGGGGTCGTCTTATACGCCCAGTCGTCTTATATGCCGGAAAATACGGTACCTATGTGAGCAAGTTACAGAGGAAAGGTATGGAAAGATACCTCAGCACAGCAGACTACCGGTACTTTGGGTGTCTTTGATTCTGTAGAACACAGCATCAGTACATTATTGCTACAAATCCAGCTCCATTTTTCACATTATCAGTTTTATAATTTGCCACTAAAATTTGGACCTCATCCATTTTCTTTCTTACCCTTCAGCTTTTTGTTTTTGTTTTTTGCAAGTGTCAAAATTTTAGCTAACCACGGAATTTAAATTGTGAGATTACGAAGTATGTTACTCCATTTACTTCAGTGTTTGCTGCACATTGTAACATTACAGAACAACTTTATAGATCTTAAATCTTTGCACAGACAGTGGATCACCTTGTGAAGAAATAAAACCTTTAAACTGTCCTAGAGTGCTTGCACAGTTAAAAGCCACACAATTCAAATGTCAAAAAGGTCTAACACTAAAACATTATATACCCCCAGGTTACAGAGCAGATTTAACAGTTTGCACAAACAGTGCCGTAAAACCCCCAAAACAATCAGATTCTGCTGCAGTTTATTTCCTATCTAAGAGCATGCTCACATTAGTGGGGATATTTTTTTAAGCATTGGGGCAATTTCCCCACACTGTGTTTCAAGCTGCATGTGCACTGAGATGTTCACATTAAAGAGAGGGTGGGGATGTCTTCCCCCAGCACACACAACCCTTTTGGTTTCCTTGCCCCTGCAATCCCACTAGAACTCCTATTTATTACACTGTCATCTGTGCTTGCATGCTTATCTATGCCTGCAAGACAGCTGTTCGGGTATGTTCACATTGCTGCTTACTCAGCATCCTGCTTTCCCATCAGTCTGAAGCTGGTTTGAGGGAGGGAAATGCACCAAACAGCAGTATTTGTCAAGAAACCACAGGATCGATATGAATTGTCACTAACGTCATGTGAATGCAGCTTCAAAAATTAGAAGTGGGAGTGAACTGGATGTGGAGTAAGTAACAAGTAGTAATATGAATATATTCTGTTTCCTAAATAGCTACCGGTATCCAAACCTTGCTAGTGCTGCAGATCAGAAGTTAATTATCTCAAAGTGCAGACTCTGTGAGGAAGTATGCAAAATTGCTATTTTTGGAAGCAAGGCTTTCATATCTATTGAATTCAAAATTTATAATTGCCACTGTGTACTTGATAGTCATGTTTATTGGGGAGTGAATCTACCATATAAGGACTGTCAAAAATAATCCCATTTAAAACTCTAGTGTGGGATCAAATTAGTTGATATGGAAATTTGTTCTGTTCTCTAACACCCACAAGTCCCAGAACATTAGTCTGAAGTGCTGGCATGAATAAGAACCATTTGTCAAATATGAAAATTCACAAGGTTGTCAAGAGTTTTTATACCGAACAATTTAGAGGTGTCTTTTTAAAAGTTTTGCATTGCAGTGGAGAGCAGTACTTTAATATGAAAATGCACATAACATCAGATGGTTTCTAGTTGCAAAGAAAAATGCAACGTAATAGCCTAAACTGAAATACTAAGAGTTGCAATGTCATTTTATACTGACCCACTAAACATACAAAAGAATTTTCATTCCAAAACATGAAACAATCAGTGAAGGAGAAACATGGAAAAAATATATTAACATAATTTAGAGTGATTATCTTAGGCAATGTTCCTGCATGTTTGCTCTGTCTAGGATACTTTAACTGACTCTGAATCTGGACTTTATGGACCACTCTACACAAAACATAATCAAGATGACCCTTTATACGGTAGGTTAGTCTGGAGATAGAAAAGAAAGAAAAAGAAAAAAGAAACCTCTTTTAGTACATATTTAATTACAACATTAAAAGTTACTTTCCACCACCTCAACAATTTTAAATAAATTTGACTTCCATGTATGCCTAGTTATTGATTATAAAATATATCAACTGTGCATTCTAAGACCATTTATGGGGAATTGTTTGCATTGTCTGTGCAGGGAGGTCCCATCTCTTTACATCACTTTACTTGTTCTACTTGGTTAAAGCTTTGAGGAAACCAGGAAAGCTTACATTTTGATTCTTTCTTATTATGGTGTTGTAATTCTATCTTTCAGGCTAAGCTATATGTGACCTTAAGTTGCATGTATCTTTCCTCTGTTGCTTTCTTTTCTTATAAAGCGCAGCAGTGGAGGCTGCAACTGCAATGAAAGTTCAGCCTGTGGTATGGCGAAGGGGGCTTTTTCACCCTTTTCACAAATAGATTGGTTCTTTGCATATATATATATTTTAAAAATCCCTTTTTATCTATCACCTTTTATGTATTTAAGACTTTGGGGCATTTGCCACACTTTTGGAGACGATAAGAATTGTTAAGAAAGCTTAAAGGTCCTGTTTACATTTTTAGATGAAAAAGGCAAAATAAAGATAAATTGAGAGAAATCAGCCTTGAATGCTGCCTTTTATAGAAACAAGGAATTCACAAAGAATGGACAGCAAACACACAAAACAGAAAATTGTGATGGTAAACATGCAATATCTTATGACAAACTGTGACAGATTGGAACATTAGAACTATAGGCACATCTCTGTCTTCTAGTGGACATTTCCAGATATTGCCTTTCAGCAAGCTGCTTAAGGACCAATAAAGAGCATTTTGTCAAAAGAAAGGCATCCATTTACTTCATAGAGCTTCGAATTAAGCCATTAGTCAATCTATGTTTCCCATCTGTAAAGTGCCTTCTAGTAAGATTGTGCAATCAGCAGTGAGGCACGGGTTACAGCACCCTGTCTCCTTACTGACAGAATATAGAATTCTTAGCACCCTGCCAAATGGTCATATTTCTTAAAAGGCTCAAACTGAGAGTTATAGCACTTATACGCTTATCCCTTTCAGTTGTTTCTTTTAAACTGCAAATCCTAACTCCAGCAGAAATGGTTAGGATTGAGCTGTAAATCAGTACAGTGGAACCTCGAATAACGAATTTAATGCGTTCCGAATGGGCATTCGTTACGCGAAAAATACGTTAGTCAAAACGCGATTTCCCATAGGAATGCATTAAAAATGGATTAATGCGCTCCTATGGGAAGAGAAATCGGGGGTCACTTACCTTTTCGAGGTGGGTGGCCAGGCTCCCGCAGCTCTCCTCTTGCAGGCGGCTCCGAAATGGTGTGGGGGGCCTCTCCGACGCTGCAAAAAGCCGCGCGGGGCACCCCCAACGCGGCAAAGAGCCGCGCTGCGCCATTTTGGCGCGAAAATCAAAACCCTTGCCGGGTTCCCCCGGCAAGGAAAAAATGGTGCGGGGAGCGTCGGGGAGGCGGCAGAAAGCCGCACGGAGCACCCCCGAGGCTGCAAAAACCCGCGATGGGCCAAAACGGCCCGAAAATAAAAAGCCTTGCCGAAAAAATGGTGCGGGGGGCCTCTCCGATGTGGCAGAAAGCCGCGCGGAGCGCCCCCGAAGCCACAAAAACCCGCGATGGGCCAAAACGGCCCGAAGGAAAAAAAACCCGGGGGGAAAAAAGCGCGCCACCATCTTTGGAAGGAGGAGAAGCAGCAGCCTCCAGCTGCTCCGGGCTCCGCTCCAACCAAAATGGCTGCTGGAGCGAAGTCCCGCCTTCTCTCCCCTTCCATGTGACCTGTGCAAAAAAAAAAAAAAAAAAAAAAACTAAAAAAAAAAAAAAAACCCTCGGCTTCCCATTCGGAAGGCGAAAAAATTCGTTATCGCGCGGCCGCCACGATCCTTCGTTAGGCGAAAAATACGTTGGGCGAGTTATTCGCTAGTCGAGGTACCACTGTATTTCAGACTACAGTGTTGCAGAATATAACAGGCAGATTGCTAGTTCTTTATTCTACTCATTATTTACTTACTTCTTCATAGTGGTTTCAGGGGAAATCGGCAAAAATTCATGGAAGGAAAATGAATGAAGGACAATCACCATGACACTGTATTTCACAAGCATGTAATAGCACATAAATCCATCCACAGAACATCACCACCAAATAATCCAGTCAAAGTGAGAAATGTAGAATGGAATGGTAGTGCATATCAAAGATTTTGATGATTTCAAAATGCAAGTTATTACTGTGCACCAGTTTTAATGTTCTGGAAAACAAAAGAACTCCAATGAGTTTGGAGTCTATCAATGATTTTCAAAACTTCTATGAAGTTTTGCATCACACCAGCTTGGCTGCCAAAGTACAGTACCAGTGAACATTATGCAGAGGATTCTGCACACTCAGGTCACATGGGATACTAGGCAAGTCTGTTGTGCTTCACCGTTTTCCTCTGTAAACTAAGAGTACACATTGTAAGGCACAACAGATAGTCGTGGGGAATCTCACTTCAGGGGAAGTTTAACAGCCATTTAACTCTTACCACTGAGATACTGCCTAATAATCTTATGATAAACAACAATTCATACTTTTAGAGCCACTATACTACAGGTATATGAGCTAAGAAACCATGTCCAAAATCTAAAGCACCATTCACACGAAAGTCCAAATGCTCTTTAAATAACATATTATGTATGTTGCTGGAACTTTCTCCTTTAGGATTTTTCTCTCCACCATATACCCGTCACAAGAATTATATCATCTTTGTTGCAATTTAAATAATTTCTTTCAGGACCTTTCCTGAATATTTACAACGAGCAACTGTTTCCTGTACTGTATATGCCTGGGTGTCATCTAAGTATTTTTTTAATAACTTTTTCTTTTATTTTGTCAAGGTTAACAGTACTTATTTCTTTCAGACTTTCTTTCAGAAGTTCTTTCAGTACTTATTTCTTTCAGGACATGATTTCTACACTATTTACCATGTGCACAACTTTCCTATGAAAGATTCATGGGATGCTTCGGCAATCCTGCTTCTGAATTGAGCCTTTCCTTTGGAGAGTGGAATTTTTCTTTACAAAATCAGATCCAGAATTCTTTAGTGCTCCAACATCCAAATGGAGCTGCTGCATTTGCAAGAAGTCCCCCTGTTTCAGCCAATAAAACTGACTCATTAATGCAAATAACCATATACGTGGATCTGTGCTTCTATTGAAATGACTGATTGGTAACAGGCTGCATGCTAATTAACTGCATTAGAACATAATGCTAAATCAAGGTTTACCACCGTGTTGGAGAACTTTTTTCTATGTAGGACATTGACTAACAGGAGAAGTTAGTTAGGAGAAGTTGCCAGCTGTGATGTGATTTACTTTTACAGAACCAAGTTTCCATGGAAAGCTGCTGTTTAGAAAGCAATGAGACTGCTACATGTCCACTGTTACAAATTAATGCATATATATACTTTGCCTCATGATGCTGTGAAAGACTGCTGACTAAAGATCTGAGAATTTTCATGGTTTATTGCTTTTCAATTAAAAAGATAACATACAGAGTTAAACAGATTTAGAAAAACTGCAATAAAGAACATACTGTGTTATATCTAGAAAAGAAAAAAAAATGAAGGCAAATTCTAGATTTAAAAGGAACCCCCTTAACAGTTCCTTTTAAAGATAAGCCATAAAGCCTGGCTTTCCATGCATAAATTATACCTGCTTTGCTCCTCCCCACTCACACTGGAAGTGTTACATGATCCCAACAAGGGATCCTCTCCCAGCAAGCAGACCTCTGTAGCAAAGAATCCATACCACTGAGTACACACACACAAAATCAACAGGCTTGAGGGAACCCAAAGGCTTGCACAAATATAATAAATCTTTAGCGGGGGTGGGGGAATCCTAATGTGAAAAAAACTGAGTGGGCATAGAATGCTGATTGATTGTTGGGGATGGGGACAGAAAACTAAGTGGGAGGCGGAATTGAATGAAATAGAATGTGAAGTACCGGTAGGATACAACTGAATGAACAGGAAAACTCCACATATATTACTGAAGGTCACCTTGTTACTGACTAATCAACAACTCTCAATCTGTCAGTATTACAACCTTTCTTTAATTTAGCTGGTGTTAAAAGACAGATACCCACTAAATGAAGGTTTCAAAGTAATCATCATTTAACTTTATACCACCAAAATACTACTAGTTCAATCAGAGATGAAACCAAGTTCTACCTAGAATCTAGATCCACTGCCCTCAATCATGATGTCACTTGAGAGGGAACAAATGTCAGCTTGGCTTTCTGGCTAGCCATTATTTGTAATTATCAAGTTGAGAGATGGAGTATTCACTTACTTACACTGCACTTCTGAGAAGGTAAAAAATAGAACTGTCTGCTGTTGTTTTGGAGGGGACCTTTACTGATTCTTATATCCTCGAAATCACATCACAAATGCAAGTACTGCAAAATGAATGTGTGTTGTGAAACTTCTGTGCACCAAAGAGCCATGACACTTGTGGATTGATAGAGATCAGACTCTGACCAATCTCTTCATAAACTAGCATTCTCTTATTGGAAAACAACATGAAAAATCAATTTAATGTCAAAATCTGCATTCTTCTTTAATCACTGAGTTAGATAAGATCTAATCTGAAATAACTGAAAATGTGTAAATTTTATCTCTTGTCTGTATAGGGAAATGTGCTTTGGTCACTATAAACAGGCAGGCATGGCTCCCTTATTCAATGCCTTCTTATTTTCTATGAATGTGGAAATTTGCTGCATGGCTATTGCCTTGGTCAGCCTTCTCCACTCTGGAATGGGTAACATGTTAGGAATCATTAGGAAAGGGACTGAAAATAAAGCTGCCAATATCATAATGGTGCTATACAAATCTACGGTGAGACTGTACTTTGGATACTGTGTACAGTTCTGGTCGCCTCACCTAAAAAGATGTTATAGAGCTGGAAAAACTTCAGAAAAGGACAACTGAAATGATCAAGGGACTGCAGCAACTGTCCTATGAGGAAAGGTATGACTTGGGGTGGGGGTTAGTTTAGAAAAAAGACAAGTAAGGGGTTAGGACATGGTAGAGGTATACAAGATTATGCATGGAGTTGAGAAAATGGATAAGTTTTTAGCTTCCCTCACAATACTAGAACTTGGAACCATCCAATGAAGCTGAATATTGGAAGAGAAGCTTCAGGTCAGACAAAAGAAAGTACTTCCCCACATAGTGCATAATTAAAGTATGGAACTCCAACAAAGTGAAAAGATGGCCAGACTTGGGTGGCTTTAAAACAGGATTAGTCAAAATCATGGAAGATAAAACTATCAGTGGCTACTAGCCACAATGGCTATGTTCTACCTTGACTGTCAGAAGCATTAAGTCTCTGAATACCAGTTGCTGAGAAACGTGCATGAGGAAGAGCACTGTTGCACTCAGGTCCTCCTTGCAGACTTCCCACAGACATCTGGTGAAAACAGGATGAGGGATTAGATGGGCCTTTTATCTGATCCGGCAGGGCTCTTATTTCCTCTCAAATTTATAAAGATCTATCACATACTTACTTTAAAGCAGACATTCTAGTTTTGGTGGAAGAGAACTACAGTTTTAAAAAGCATGACTCTCCTCAATGTGCTTTCATCAAACTTTTTAAAAATAGAAGTGTGAAGTCATCTTAATCTAAAAGCTACATTAAAATTCAGGAAAAATAGGTCAGCTTTCCCCCCCAAAGCAGGTATAATTCCATTCAGAACAAGCATTCTGTACAGTTAAGTTTGCTCACTGTAGTATATATTGTAGTGTTGTCTTTTCTTTAAGAAGGTGCTGCTTTTGTGCTAAAAAAAATATCCACTGCAATATTTGATGAACTGAGAGAGAGGAGCGGGTGTTGTCATGGTAAGCCTGAATCTCTTGTTGAATACTGGAATAAATTGATGCATAGAACTAACACCCATATAACTTGCCAGCACAAGTTACTATGCTTTTTTCTACACTTAACACTAACAAAAAAAATGTTAAATATAACTGTGATTCAAAGTGCATCCTTCCTTGCATTTCAACTGCCCACAACACCTTACCCTAGTAGAAACAAGAATAGAATTTTCTGTTGAGCTCTGTTTAGGTGAAAATGTCAGAGGCCAAGTACAAAGCATGAAAATGTTACCATGGTGACATTATAAATACCCAAGATAGGTTTATTCTTATCTCCCTCATACAAGGAAGTTATGTTTTAACAGGACTTTATATTATAAGTGGTCCAGAGTTATCAATGTGGCTCATTCTTCCAAAACAGAAAAATCTGATTCAACTCACACCAATAGTAAAAGGAAACAAATCTTCTAAATCTAAAAGGGCTTGTGTTACAGTTCGTTAGCTAGTGACCACTAGGAGAGCAAGCATAAAAGGCATACCATTCATTCCTACTGAATCAATCTAGCATTTGATCAGTGATTTCAACACATCTGCACTGGAATCAGACCCAAAGTTGATTCCAACTTGATTTTCATGCATTTTCCTGTCATATCAAGCTCTGATAGGTTCCCATTTAAGGCAGGGACTAACTTCCACCTTCACATCTAATTAGAAAGACTAAAGAAGAAATGTATTTCCACAGAGAATGAAAGAAGAAAGTTAGGAGAAATGACATGTAGGGCCCTATCCCTTTCAATACTAAAACTTGTCCAGAGGGAGAGGAACAAGAAAGAAGTTGGGATATAGATATAGATATAGATAGATATGACACAGCAAGCTTTAACATAGATTTTAAAATACGTATAAAGTGAGTATTTTATAACAAAGTTAAGAAAATCTAAACTTTGTTTTCTTGCAATAACTACAGTTCCTGTATCTTTCTCATGTGTTGGTGTTTTCATGCAGATTGCCTTCAAGCAAGATGCAACACCAGCCTGATTAACCACAATATTTAGGAACCCAACTACAGTTCAGGGTATGGTATATACCGTAATGGATAGTCAACATGGTATCCTCCAAATGTTCTTGGACCACAGCTCCCATCACCCTGACCATAAGCCATGCTGGCTGGGGTTGACAGGAGTTGGAGTCCAGTAACAACTGAAGGGCACCACACTGGATATCTCTGGTCTATAAGCTAGCTATGCAGATGACACATTACTACAAAACATTGTTGTGTTATCTTCAAGCCAAGGTAATCAGTTGAGGAATAATTTCTTTGACCGCTAAAAATTATACAGAAACTGTTCCTGTTTCTCTGGTGAAGATGTTGGTAGCATGGGGGGAAACAGCAAATTTCCCAGAAGACTTGCAAAATTCAAGGCCTCAATATTTTTTTTTTAAAGTGTTGCAAATATTTAAATATTTTCATATTATCTTTCAAGGCAATAATAAATTTGAATGGAAGAACACTGGGCTCTATTCAATGTTCTGTTTGCTAGCGCAAGGACTATCAGGTTTTAATGTTTCACAACAAAGAAATAAACTCCAACAACTGTGCTAGCAGAAACTCATTGTGTAACAGGTGTGCAATCTATTGTGCAATGAAGTTATCAGCAACCTGCTTATGCATTATCCTGTACAATAAAACATTTCACCAGTGAAACAACTATATTGTTAAATAGCTTCAACTTGTAGAAACGCAGGATACAATCCATTATTTCTTATCCAATATGGGTATGACTAAATTTCAAGAATTATTAAAATGAGTAGCCGCTGGAATTTGGAACTTAATTTACACGGCCTTAGTAAGCCCTAATTAGAAACAAATACATGCAAATTACCAACATTTTCCCTATTTGGGGTACCATCTTCCATATTCTTTGTAGTGTACATTCATTCACATTTTTTAATTTAGAAAAATATTTCATGAGTTAAAAACTGTATTGAGAATCATTTCTTCTATTTTCACAATTCAAGACTGAATGTGGTTTATGTAGCAAAAATGGTGCCAACCATGAACAAGAGGGAGTGGGGAGGTCTGGGAGAATGTCAAGATTTATAAAGTCTTTATTTATAAAATCCTAAGAGGTGGTAAAGCAAGCCCAAAGCAGCCTAATGAGGACTGAGCATGCCCAGTGTGCAGAATTCAACTAAACTTTACATAATGGCAGGCACATTGTGGGCGTTTAATGAATAGGCATGGCTAAGAAGGAACAGCAAAGTAAAGTTGGGTTACAGACATCTCTTTCACATAGATACCAAAAAAGGAAAGCAATTCTGAGTCACAACCACGGGGAAGAAGAGGGTGGAGGAAGCGGGCTCTTGGTGGGTTGAAATAGATGGGTATTTTAAATGTCTCTAGTCACACCGAACAAAGAATATGAATATTTTTAATAACAGAACCACCACAGTATTGATATAAAATAATGCCAATTGAGTTTCCCTGTTTTTAAAACTAAAAGAACTATGATGCCCACACATAATTGCAGAACAATTTCCACTGGGGACAGTCTGAACTGCATTAAAATCAATGTAATTCTAGCTATCGACCCTTCCATTTTGTATCCACACCACACTCTTTTGGTGGCTGAAATGAGAAAGCCCCAATTGTGCTATTATCTGTAGAAAAGGAAAAAAGAGATTAGTGTTCTGGTGTGTGTGTGTGTGTGTGTGTGTGTGTGTTTCAATTGCCCCTGAAATTACGAGATCTAACAGACTAATCCTCTTATCTATTTATGTATCTAAAAATCTTCACAATATGTTGTGAAGCCATAAGGTTAGCCTGTCATCGCCAGCACTCACACATGAGCCTAAATCTTGCAGAAACATAATATGCTGCAAGGGCCCAGCACCACAGGATGGCTCACACTAACTAGCTGGTGCTAAGCTACAACAGCCTCCAAGAGCTTTGGGCTCTGTTCACTGCACTGCCAGAGGGACATTGTGGGAAAGCAAGTGAAAGCAGTGGTGGTTGCCTCTGCCCACCCACCTTCTCTTTCCATGGACAGCACGGCACTAAAAACTGGAACCAGCAGGGCTGCCTAAAGAGAGTACAAACCAAAAAAAGACTGCTAACTCCATTCACTTGTTCATCTTCTCTCTCTCAGGGAGGACTGGGCCCTGTGGCACTGTCAACAGAGAAAGGTCTCTCCCAACTAACTTGCCCTCTCTTGGGTCAGTGCAATTGTGTCCAATACCCACCACTGCTGCAACCAGAGGGAGTGTAGATGTGCAACTGGACAAAGGCAACTGCTCATGAAAGGAGCAATAATTTCTGCTCCTGCCCTTCTGCTCACTCACCTGTGTAGCAAGTAGGGATTGGATGTAGGGAGCCCAGTACTCATTTCTGCACTGTCCAGAGTGGAGAGCAACCAAGAAGAGGCAATAGCAACTTTCCCCGATTCACTTGTTCTGCGAAGCCCTGCTGTGTCCAATCATTCCCCATCATATCACTCCAATTGTTGCACCCAAAGAGAAAGAGTGCGCAGGCAGAGCCTCCCAGAGTTTGAGAAAGGCCAACTAAGCAACCAGAAGTAATGGTAACAACCCCTTGCGGCCATCACTTGCCTAGTCCTTCCTGCCATGCTCTTAAGATTGAGGGGAACGTAAGTGATTCCACAATCCTACAAGGAACAGCTTCTCTTCTTTTCCTTGCCTGTGGTCTTCTCTTTCACTCGCTTGCCCTCCATCTGCAGGCAGCATGGCAGAGAATATTGGGCCCAGCACAGCTTCCCAGAATGAATGAGCAGAAGCTGTCACCACTACCTTTACTCCTTAACCCTCTAGAATGCTGCCTAATCTCCACTGCTATGCTTGTGCCACCCAGAGGGAAAGTGCAGGTGAGTGGATGTGAAAATGAGATGGCTGGTTCAATGCATGAGCAATTCACTCTTCTTCACTTGCATACCTCTCCTCTCCCTCTGGAAGCTATAGTGGCAGACATTAGGTAGCAACATGGGTCCCTTTCCACAGAGAGAAACCTACCAGTCACATCTTCCTACTTGTTCACACCCTCTCCTGGCAATATGGGGAGTATTGTACTTACAGTGTGGTGAGACACACACACACCCCACAAAAGGGCCCTCCATAGCCTGCAACATGCTGCAAATTTTCTTGTGCATAAATGCCAAGTGGGAGCTTCTGCTGCTCTAACCAGCGAACAGCTTCAGCCACCTTGATCCTTTCCCCACCCCACCCCCTCCAAATCTACACGTCTTTTGAGCGGAGGTGGGGGGGGGGTGAAGGGGAATCACAAAGCTAGGTAGGAGGATAATATAGCTTCTTTGCAGCTCTGCTTTCTCCCCTTAGCAACCACTGCATTTCAACCGATTACCACCAGCAGCAGCACCCTCGGGCGCTTCCATCACTCCACGGCTCACCCACCTCCCCCAAACCGCCATCCGCCCCCAAACGGAGGCAACACCCAGCAGCAATTTTTTTTTGGAGGGGGTGGCGGGGAAGAGCATGAAGCCACAAAGAGCTACTTCCTTCAGCTTGAATCCCGGGCTTGCCCATGCAGGGAGCCGGATCGTGCAGCGCTTGCACTGCTAACACGCCCCTACAGCAGGCAACCGTAGGAGCAGCAGCCCCTTCCCCAAGAAAAAGGACGCAGCCCCTGCTCCAAACATGCACATTGCAGGGAGGGGAATCTGCCCATTAGCCTTTCCGCTGCCTGCAAATAATAACGGTGGCGACAACGATTCCCATAAAGAAATCGGGAGGTTATGGGGTTTTTTTTAAAAAAAAAGTGGGAAGAAAGGTTAAGGTAGAAGGATAGCGATTCCCCTCCCTTTTATTGCCCCCCCCTTTACTAGACCACGATGCGGATACCCTTCAGGTGAGCATCTTGGATCGCCCACCCCACCCCACCCCACTCCACGGAGGTCTGGAGAACAGGTACCTTGTCAGCTGAAGTCTCTCCGTTTGCCAGTCCCCCAAGGCAACCACCCAAAAGGCAAGCTCTTCATCCAGTCAATCCTTTAGGACCGAGGCGGCGTGCGAAGGAAAAAAAAAGAGGGGGGGGGGTCCCTGCCGGCGCTGCCACTACAGCCGCGGAGGCAGCGATGCAAATAAATCGGTGAGGATGGGGGGGGGGCGCCTCGAACCAGCCCCTTTCCCCGGCGCATCTGCCGGAGCGGCGCGCAGGAGCGAGACTCCACAAGGGCACGCGCGCAGGAGGGCTGCCTCACATCGCCGCGGCGGCGGCTGGCCACGAGGAGCTCCCTGACTCCCCCTCTGCTCCTCCGCCGATGAGAAAAGGGGAAAAACACACACACAAATTAACCCGAGTGTGTGTGTGTGTGACTGTCAAGGCCTCCTCCTCCTCCTCAGCTTCAGGCGACGGCTTCGCTCCTTCCCTCCATTCACAGGTGTAATAGTGGTTGCAGAGGCGAGAGGAGGAGGAGGAGGGAAAGAAAGGGAAGCGGGAGGAGGGCTGGCGCTGCCCACATGTGGCCGAACCTCCTTCGCTGCCGGCGAAAAGCTCCCGAGGAGGAAGAAGAAGAAGAGGGCGCCCCTCACGTCCGACGGCGCCAAGAGAAACCGCCTGGCGCCCTCCCTCAGGGAAAGGAGCGACCCCTGGGCCAAGAGGGCGGCAGCCTGGCGCTGTGCTGAGGTGTCTGCCCGCTCAAAACCCAACGCCCCGAGCGAATGGAAAGGGGGGGGGGTCGGCAGGAGAAGGAGCCTCCGGCTTCAGCTTTGCCTCAGAGGCAAGAAGCTGGCTCTCGCCCTCCCAAACAGCAGAGGGAGGGGGAGGAGAGGCAACGGCCGCCCCCACAAGGCGCGCGCGTCAGCGCTCCTCGCTTAACCGCCGCTCCCCCCCCTCCCCAGCCCCCTCTTCACTCCCGCTCTCGCGCGCACGCGCTCCCCGCCCCGCCGAAAGAAGAAGGGGAGTGGGCGTGGTGGTGGTGGTGGAGGAGGAGGAGGCCCGTGTACAAACGCCCCGCCCACCTCGTCCACGCTCTGCACGTGGCCGCCGTGGTCCCGCAGCCAAGGACACGCCCCTTCGGAAGGCTTCACCTTTGCTCGTCTTCTCGCAGCTGCAGAAAGCCACGCGCGGAGCCTGGACGTGGGAGGAGTGTGCTCCTTCCCGCTAGTCTCACCCCGTGGGCTGCTTACCTTCCTTCAGTCCCGCGGCCAGTGGTCAAGGAGCGTGGTTTCTAGAGCGCCTCGACGGTCAGTTAGTAGCTACTGGAGACCCGCAGCCTCAGGCGGGAGGTCTCTCTGGCGCAAGCCACTGGAGATGAAGAGCCGGCCTTACCATTGGCAAATTGAGGCAGCTGCTTCAGGAGGCAGGTCCTGCCATAGCTGTCAACCTTTCCCTTTTCCTGCGAGGAATCCCATCCTGCTGCTGCGCCTGCTTCTGCTTCCCCACCCTGCGCTTCCACAGGAGAAGTGAGGTGAAGAGGCAGGGTGGGGTTCCAGTACGCTCACCTGCTGCTGCTTTTCCTCACTTCTCAGGTGGTGATGGGGAGGTACGTGCAGCAACGCCAGTGTGCAATGGGCACCTCCTGCCCCTGTCCCTCAGTACCAGAGGAGAGAAGCGGCACCAGCTTCTAGTGGCAGGTCCACCACCAACCAGAGAAGAAGTAGAGGCTTCTGGGTTCTCATTGCTTCTCTGGAAGCAGGGGAAAGGGGCAGGAGGCGTCCAGAGAACTCTGGAGTCCCCGTGGGCACGGCGGGTGGCAGAGGACATTGCAAATGAAGGCTGTGCGGTTTCTGAGGGTGTGGCAGGGTGATGATGCACCGCATGCTGCATAATCCATGCTGCATTGCCTCTCCCCGAGTCCATATGCTCTCTCTACCTATTGAGGCTACTTCTATCTGTTTTGCTGCCCCACTTCCTGGGCTGCATGTGCATTACTGGCTTAAAATGCAGCTAGGTCATTATTTTTGTCCATTTGGATCAAGGCTAGTTTGAGGGGAAATCCAGTATTTCATAGGAAACATATGGATTGTGGCTAAAGTGTGTACACCACTTCCCAAACCAGCGAAAATCGTGGCCACTTTGTTCATCTCTCAGTGCTGCTGCTGCCATGGTACCTAGAACTAAGCCATCATTTTGCTTAGTTTTACACACAGTCCTGGACAAGTGGTTAACCCAGAACGTTTCAGATGTCAGGCTAAAACTTTTCTTTCAGGAGGCCTTTGCACCATGAATGTTGTTCTTAGGTTGCTGATGTTTGATGTTTTAATCTGTAATATTTGTGTATTGTGTGTCTGTTTTTTCTCTCTAAGCCACTTTGAGATACATTGGAAAAGGAAGTATACATTCCTTAAAGAAATAAACAAGCAACAACATGCAACAGTTTTGCATTATCAATTGAAGCTGGTGTGTTTGTGTGTATATGCTGAATGGCTTCAGTGTAGGGACTTTGTAATATGTGAAGCGGCTCCCAGGATTTTTCAGAAGGGTTTTTCAGAAGTGATTTCTGAAACCTCTTTCCAGGAAAATTTGAGATACCGTACATCCACACCTGCAACATTTCTTATGTCTACAATTGGAATTAAAAGGCCAGTTTGATAGGTGCATTTGCCATTTTCATAAACATATTGCAGTCCCTCCCTTTCAAATTCCAGAAGCATCCCTGTTACTTATTTTGTGTTAATATTTGAAGATTACATTCTCACTGCATTATTTACTATACAAAATGTTGATATGTGTACGCTGTTTTGGAAGAACAATCAGCCATATCCCTGTTCTTTTTTATTTTTAAAGACACTGTGTGACTAGGGGTGTTATACGTGACATTAAAATACATTTGAGCTTTCCTCTCTGTCACACATACAAACACAGTTTTTATGTCATGTAAATGCTGATAAGTCAAGAGAGAATTTGGAAGAGCAATTGAGCAAATACAGACCCTAATGTAGTCCCTGGAGCCAACTTAAAAGAAAGCTGATTTAAACTGAAAAGTCCCCATGAGTTCATCCTGCTGTTTACCCCTTGTGTTCTTTGCTGTCCCACCTTATTTTCCCTTTCCCCCCTGCCTATTCGCAATTTTGCACACATACTTGCTTCCATTGCCTTTCCAATCATCCAAATAGAGCTATTGTTTCCTGCCTTCTCTCTCTCCCCCCCCCCAATTCTATCACTGTGCTGCTGTGTTTCTCCTTCCATTCTTCTTAAAGGTAAAGGGGCCCCTGACCATTAGGTCCAGTCGTGTCCAACTCTGGGGTTGCGGCGCTCATCTCGTGTTACTGGCCGAGGGAGCCGGCGTACAGCTTCCGGGTCATGTGGCCAGCATGACAAAGCCGCTTCTGACGAACCAGAGCAGCGCACGGAAACACCGTTTACCTTCCCTATTTATCTACTTGCACTTTGACGTGCTTTCGAACTGCTAGGTGGGCAGGAGCTGGGACTGAGCAACGGGAGCTCACCCCATCGCAGGGATTCGAACCGCCGACCTTCTGATCAGCAAGCCCTAGGCTCTGTGGTTTAACCCACAGCGCCACCTGGGTCCATTCTTCTTAATCCAACCCAAAAAGATATCAACTTTGGTGGTTCAATGGATGAACCCCCTTCGCATGTTTTAACAATATTTTTTTTCTCTGAAGTGAAGAATAACCACCAATCTGTTCTCGACCAGAAACAGGGTTGTCAAATGACAATGTTAAGAAAAAAGCACTGATTGTGTTTTCTCAGAACTTTTATTGAAGACCCAAAAAGTAAACCCAGGCTGCATTCTTAGCAGTAAACTGGCATTGGCTCTGATGCAGTGCCAGTTGTGTTGTGTGATTGTCTGCCTTGTCCCATTCCCCATAGTACATAAGATGAGGAGACTTATTGAAGGTGAAAGTCTTGATGCAAGGACCATTTTATTATGGTGGACCTTTTTTCAGTCACAGCCTATGTCAGTTACATGAGTTTTTAAATAAACAAGGAACTCCATTAAACTCAGTGGAACTGACTTTGGTTGTAAACACACAGAATTATACCCGATGTGTCATGCCTGCTGTTTCCCTTTTCTTATCATTTTGTTATTTAAATGCATTTATAACTCTCTTAATATTTTTTTTTAAAAATCTCTAAATATGTAGTATACAATATAAAAACAAACATTATATTTAAAACAAAAATACAACAAAACTTCTTTAATGACATTTGGTACTTTATTTTTACTCATTTTGCGATAATTTCTTTTGGGGTGGGGACACCTGTAAGCTGCCTTGAGTAAGATTTGTCATAGGTAGGTGATTATAAATGCTGAAATAAATAAATAGTATTTTCCCAGTTGCAGAAATTTTGGCATTGGCATAGCAGAAGGAAATGTTGTTTTATCTCAAGAAGCTATGGGGAAATATTTCCAGCCACGACTAGTAATCTAGAATGGCCCCCAAGGCTGAGGTGTTAGTACAGCTTTTCTAAAATAACAGAATTCGCTAAATTCTACAGAGCAATGGTAGCTGTTTCATACTTATAGTTGTTGTTTCCCGTGAAAGTCAGCAACTACTGTCCAGGAATCCTACTGAATAAGAGGAACTTTTGGTTTTATCCCATCCTTGAAAAACTTCAGTGCTGGTGCCAAGAGAGAGTTTGTCAGAAGGGAGAGAGAATTGGGAATTCAGTGTTTTAGAAGTGTCAGGGAGAAGATAGCTTGCCTCAACTTTGCTTTTTTCAAAATGCTGATGCCAGCTGTTTTAATGGTTTCTATAACCATTTCTGTAATGTCTGCCAGGGTATTGTGGACCCTGTAGATTTATTGCCTTTGGTATGAAGTACTTGCGGGTATTTTTAACAGAAAAATTAGCGTTCTTGGACGCTGCTGCAAAAGACACTAAATTATATAGCAACGAAAAACAACTGTGGGGCTATGGATGCAATCCTCACTGGGGACATTGGGAGTATAATTCATAAACAAAAGGTATTTATTTCTTTAACTCTGTACAGTAAACACATGGGTAGGATAGTGGGAGTGAATCCCCTGGGTCTGCCTCCCCCTCCCATGGTTCCCATTGCCCTCCTGAAGTTAGAAGTCTCAAGTGGGGAGCCTCATGTTCTCATGGAGGCTCCCCACACTTTTTAGAATCCTGGAGAACGGGTTATAAAATATATTGGGAACCACAAGCCCATGAGCTCCCTACTTTAGACAGTCATGCTCTAACTTGTGGAGGACAATGACAACAATGATGGAAGGCAGAGCCAGTGTACTCTTTGCTGTGTCTCCGTCCGCACACCATGTGTTAACTGTACACTGTGTTGGCTAATCCTTGGCCTGCCATCCACAAACAGTTCACAACCGTGTTGTTATGGTCCCCCAATGCCCTTTAAAAAAAATCATTTTTGAAAAATAGACTGCTGCTATGTGTCCCCTACTGTGATGGCATGAGTCCAAAATATGATCTGCGGCCCCCAAACATCTCCCTTAAAAATTGTAGTCATTGGAAAATAATGAATATATGTACTGATCACTCCTCCGAATCCTCTGCTGTGCTTCTGTGCCACCAAAAGGTGGTTGTGACACCTTCCCAAGCCCCCCCCCAAAATGTATCCCTTTAAATCATTAAAATTGGCTATAGTACTTGTATACTTCAGCCACACCCATTTTGACATGTAGCCCTTGGAGGGTCAGTCAAAAAATGTGAAGACACCCCAATTGTATGCAATTAAAGAACACATGAAGAGGTTTACATAACAGTATTAGGTTTTGAAACCTGCCTCCAAGGTAATTAATAATGTCGGTGATGATCTGTTTTCTACAGTTTCCAGAATAACATGTTTGCTGTCAATGGCTGTTTGTGTTCTGTTTCCACTGTTGGGAGATTGTATGCTTCCGAATGGCAGTTGCCGGAAACCCCAGGAAGTGAGAGTTCTGTTGTCCTTGGGTCCTGCTTGCAGATTTCCCATAGGCAACTGGTTGTCCACTGGGAGAACCAGATGCTGGATGGGATGGGCTACTGGCCTGATCCAGCAGGTTCTTCTTATGTTCTCAACTTTGCATTAGAACTTCAAGAACGTCTTCACACATAGCATTTTATCTACACAGACAATTTCAGCAGATGGGGAAACGTGCCATCTATTGTTGTTAGTGCTTGTTTCTTTTGCTACAAGTAGATGAATCACATCTTTTCAAATTCTAGAATTGAAGAGTTGGAAGGGACCTGAAGGTCATCTGGTCCAAACCCCTGCAGTGCAGGATATCCTGTCCACAACCATCTCTGGCTGGGCTTGAACCACCAACCTTCTGGTTAACAGCCAAACGCACTGACCCATTGTGCCACCTGAGGGACAATCTCATGGATGCAATGACTTTATGTCAACATCAAAATTATACTAGATTTCAGACATGCTAATATACATCCGGTTCCCCACCCCCACTTTTCCTTCACAGAAGTAATTTCTATGCAGGGGAAATGTATGAAGCGGTACTACACTCCGCGATTTAAAGAGACTGAAATATTTTTCTGAACGCCTGCAAAATACTTTGCGGAACTCTGTTCCAAAGTACTTCCATCACTGCTCAGATAAGGTTGTCAGAGCAACTTAAAAAAGATTATGGAGGCAGGAATGTTTATCCAATGTAGGGCTTTGTGTTCATATGTGACGCTAACAAACACATTTGAGCCACTAGCATTTTATGACGCTATTCAGTGTTGTTAATTATTTGCATATATAAAAGCAGGTGAATATATTGAAAATGGTGGATAAAATCACTCTTGAACAATTTTCATCAGTGAATTGAACTCGGTGGTGAAATAATTTCAGTGGTAACATTGGTGATGCTTAATACAGTCGTACCTTGGTTCTCAAACAGAATGCGTTCCAGGAGTCCGTTCGACTCCTGAAACTGTTCGAAAAGCAAGGTGCGGCTTCGGATTGGCTGCAGGAGCGTCCTGCAGCCAATTGGAAGCTGCAGAAGCCACGCAGGACGTTCGGCTTCTGAAAATCGTTCGAAAACCGGAGCACTTCCGGGTTTCTATCGTTCGGGAGCCAATTTGTTCAGCAGCCAAGGCATTTGAGATCCAAGGTACGACTGTATATCTCTGTTGCTTTGCATGTTTGTATGCTGGAAACACAACCTGTTCCTTTTCACTTCTGTTTAAGGACACCTACAAAATCACTTAAAACAGATCAGTTACCACTCAACACCATTTAATTATCATGTCATACAAGATCACTTAACACAGATTAATTTCTCCTCAGTACCTTTTAATTACTGTATCATACATCAGGATGGGCCCTTTCTGGCTTACCAGTAAATGTTTGTGAGAGGAATGGGAATTCTAATACATTTCAGTGATGTTGAGCATAGAACAGAGGGGCAATTATGTAAATGGAGAGCCTGAACAAACTGAAACAACACAAAGGTGTGCTTTTAAGTATTCGGTATTTACAGGAGTATTTAGATGGATTTAAGCTGCATAATTTGCTCAAGGTTATACCTCAAATTCTTGAATGCTTATCTTAGATACAGATCAAATCTATTGTTTTGGGGATTCAGCATGTTTAATCCAACTAGTTTACCTTTGTCAGCTCAGGATCACCCACATAAGCGCAGCAAAATATACTATGTCCTTAAGTTACTCCTAATTCTGCTAGTAGGTTTATATTAATTTGTACATTTTTCTTCATTTTTTTATTAAAGTAGTAGCAAAATCTGCCGCTGACTTGAAATTTATTTCTAGATTCTGTAATACATAGTTATATTTTGTATGGCTTTAGCCAAATACAAATAGACAATATGTATCTAGTATGCAGTGCCCGTTTCATTCCCAGCAGTGCACAGACAATAACAATTCAGCTGCCCTGCTTCCTACTTGCATTTCTGTCAAAGTAAGATCCTCACTGAGGACAAAAATACTTACTCTTTCCATTCTCATCTTTTGTGCTTGTTGCAACCTTGACAATAATTTTATTGTAAGCAGTGTCTGTTAAAAATGCCATTTGACTCTCACTAGCATGGTTGTAAATGTTTCATAACTTCCCAGTTAGATTGTTTGTTTTATTCTCCTGACAGCACGATACTCTGCATGCCTACTTGGAAGTAAGTCTCATTGAGTTCAATGGAACTTACTCCCAGGTAAGTGTGCACAGGATAGTAGGCTG
This sequence comes from Darevskia mixta, assembly GCA_034641385.1. Taxonomy (NCBI): domain Eukaryota; kingdom Metazoa; phylum Chordata; class Lepidosauria; order Squamata; family Lacertidae; genus Darevskia; species Darevskia mixta. The sequence goes on from JAWWNH010000029.1 coordinate 13,720,070, forward strand.
AATATATTATTTTAATTGTCTTATCTGCTTTCTGTCCAGTCTGTCTGCCTCATTATATATTTATTTAACCCACTAGGCCCAATTCTGTTTATCTGCTGTGTCATCACTTGTTGAATTGATAATCTACAGAACATACACTTACAGGTCTGTTGATGAACATTTTTCTATTTTGCATTTCTGTAGTGAAAAAAAATGTCTCTTTGTGCATCCTAGGCTAAGCAGCAAAAGGCCAAAGGGTTTCCCCTTTTCTGTGTCACATTTAATATGATTTAGATTTTGTTATAGATCATTTTTAGAGTGTCCATCTGAAATAAAATATTTCAGGAAAATATGAGGACCTATTAATTTATGTAAAATTTATTTCTTGGACCATTCCAAGGACAGGTTAATAAACCCTTATGTTATCTTCTGTGTTGTCCATATATTTAAAATTCCTAGGACCCATGGGTTTCTCAAAAATAAGTCATGTTGAACGAATCTCATTTCTTTGATAGAGATACAAGCTTGGTGGATCAGGGGAATGCTGTGGATGTTGTGTACCTTGATTTCAATAAGACTTGATGAAGTCCCCAATGATATTCCTATAGAGAAGCTGGTAAAATGTGGGCTGGATGTAACTGTTAGGTGGCTTTGTAGCTGATTGACTTACACAACCCAAGAGTACTCACTAATGGTTCCTCATCATCCTGGAAAAAAATGGCAAGTGCGATGCTACAGGGTTCTGTCCTGGGCCTGTTGTTGTTCAGTGTGTTTATAAACAACTTGGATGACAGTATTGAGGGGATGCTCATCAAATTTGCAGATGATACCAAACTAGGAGGGGTGGCCAGTGCTGCAGAAGACAGAATCAGGATTCAAGATGACCTTTACAGATTGGAGTAGTGGGCCCAAACTAACAAAATGATTTTGAATAGGGACAAAGGATGGTTGTGTTTCAGTTCATAAAGTGTTTTGGGAAGCACAAATTAGGCAGGTTTGCCTTTAAATGCAAACTAAATCAAATTTCTCTCCCTCCCCACTTTTCATTGAAATGAAACAAAGCAAACAAAATATCCCAGGAAAGAAACACATAACTGTGTGTAGTGCGTATTTTAGTCACCCATCTCAAAATGTAACAAGTCTTTCTTTTTCAAAGCTTTGTTAGCACGTTTGACAACCTGCACTTCATCTAGCCTTCTTTCACATGTTCTGGCACATTATCCAATTTCCCCTTGTGTCTTCTGTAACACTTTGCAGATTAATCCCAGAAATTGCACAACAGAAATGTATTGTCCTGTGTTTAAAACATATCCCGTGAAAGAACACAGCATATTCCTCCATTTTCACAGCAGTGTTATGTTATTGGCTGCCGTGCGCATTGCTGCATATCCAGCTGGATGTTCTACTGAGCCTTGAGCACACCACAATTATGTTACAAATTGAACTAGCCTTTATTCATACATCACTATTTTTATCATACATCACTTTATTTTGACAATTCTGTGGAAGAGGAAAGCATTATTTCCATTGTGAAAAGATAAGAGCAACTTCAATATTGAATAAGGTATGGTGCATTGTCATTTTGTGATTGTTATGCTTCCTTTGCTAGGTTGCTTGATTGCTTTGTACTACGGAAAGGATGGGAAACTGGAATCTCCAGTCAAAATTAACTGACCCACTGTGGTTTTCACTTGTGCAAATACCAGCTCTGGGAAACAAGGAGCATTTTCCATTGCATCACCCACATGCAAGCACAACTACTTGTGCCAACAGAAGTCGTGTTTATCTAAGAAAGACCCAAATTAACTTTGTTTTGGATGTGCTGTTCTGCCCTGTTGCCCGGCTGGTATATGTGTAGTTAAATCCAGCCCATGATCTGCAATGATGAAATAGTTAACAGTTATGGTGAAATGGGCTCAGGACTTTGGTTACAATATATATATGGACCAATGGGAAAGATTATGGAGGGTAGATGTCAAATTTACAGCCTGAGGGAAAATACAATGAAAATGTTATACAGGTGGCATCATACACCATTGAAGATATCAAAAATGTATAATGGAGGGTCTCCTAACTGTTGGAGATGCAAAACGGAGGTGGGATCTTACTACCACATGTGGTGGACATGTACAGTCATTGGGAAATTTTGGGACATCATCTACAATGAGATGAAGAAATTGTTTAAAATTACATTTAAAAAGAAACAGGAAATTTTCCTGTTGGGGATCCTACCATTAGAAATAAAAAAAGGAAATAAGAACGTTATTTATGTATTGTGTTACAGCAGCTAGAATTCTGGTAGCCAGGAAGTGGAAGAGCGAAACAGTACCAACAATCACAGATTGGCAGATACTCATGTTAGATTATCTACAGCTGGCAAAATTGACGGGAAAAGTTAGAGAAGAAACAAAGCAGAAAATCACTAGAGAATGGACAATATTTAAGGAATATATAAAAATACACTATAATAATAAGACCATACTAGCAGAACTAGAGTGACACTTGTAATCTTTATAAATAAAAAACACAATTGAATGAAGATGGAATAATATACAGGAGCAAAACTGTGCGGAAAAATAAGGATAAAGTGAAATGTACATTGAGAAAGATCGGAAGACTTGTATGTATGTGTGTTAGAAAGCTGACTATGTAAGTATAAGTTTTAAGTGATATGTTATATATGTTGAATGTATTTTGTTTTATTTATTTTTCTTTCTTTATCTTTTTCTTTTTTCTTTTATGTTGTTTTCTTAACACCTGTGAGGTTGAGATTGTGAATTTTTAAGTGTGTAATTTAAATCAATAAAGATAACTTTGGAAAAAAGAAAAAAGAAATAGTTAACAGAGAAAATGGAGTATGCTAGTGCTGTAGTTGCCACATACATGTAAGAACTGAGCAGAGCGACCTACCGTAAGCAGATTCTCTATAGCTTTTAAAATACTGTGGTTTTTTTACAGCCAGACCAACCTGTGCATCTGTGCAGAGGGGAAATCTGATAAGAACCACTACATATATACTGTGAGGCTGTGTACACACTATACCTTTAAAGCACATTCTTTCCTTCAAAGAGTTATGGGCGCTGAAGTTTGTTCAGCGTTGTTCGGAATTGTAACTCTGTGAGTGGTACCGGTAAATTACAGCACCCACAATTTGTTGAGGGGGGAATGCACTTTATTGAAATAGTGTGTACGCAGCTAGTTGAACTTGAATGTTGTTAAATTAATGCAATAATAAAAAATTAAAAGTTACCACCCTCAAAACAAGAGAAAAACTGGGAAATGGTATTCAGGGCAGGAAATCTTGTCAGTTATACATGCTCAGCCAAGCAGCCACTGATGTTATATAGTGCCAAGAATCCTGGCATATAATCCATTTAGGATAAGAGAACATGATTCTTACGGATGTTCAGATAGTACACTCTCAGGTCTTCAGCTTTTAAGGCAAATTGAGATAATATTAGAATATTTCAGGTTATCTTCCTTCAGTGCTCTTTATGCCTTAAGGGGCTATCATGACAAGCTCCGTTAACATAAGAAAAACTATAGTTTTAAGCACCCTTATTTCTAAGCAACTTCCATTGAAATGAATGGGTAAAAAATGTGACCAGGCTCAAGGAGTGCTTTGCTGCAGGCTAATAAATTGCCGAAACTTTGCTGTGTCAGAAATGATTGCTGCATTATTTTATGTTGACTAGTCAGAAAGTTACACTTAACATATATCTATTTTATTTGCAAATGATTAATGGACTAGCATACAGATAGACTGAGACAAGTGTTCATCTAAGAAGAGGTTGAAAACATCAGAGTGTCTTTGTTAATAAAAATTTATTGCCATGAAACATTATAAAATTAATGACATTGCATTACTATTTCTGCCTCTTTATTACTCTCTGTAAGACTAAAAATTGGTTTAGGTGCTTCTTGACTTACTTATGTTACATGGAAATGGCATAGCCCTGTCCTTGTACTTTAAATAATTTTGTAGTCAATGGTGCTGCTGCCCTAAATATCGTATCATATTTTATCATATTTTGGCCTCAAATGTTTTGTCTTGTTTAAGAAGTTCCACTTAGAATCATTATGTGAAAATATGTGGAGGGGAATCTAAACACATGTCAGAAACCAGTCTTAATGCTAGGTAATTGTGTGGAGCTAATTCGAGTTGCATGTTAACAGGACAGCACTTTTGCTGCAGTAGCAGATGGAAGGGCCTCACCACTCTCAGATGTTCTACTGAAGCAGCAAAGAAAGAAGCATGAGTGACTCATGCTTCTTCTGCTGATGCTTCAGTCAAATGTCCAAAGCCACATCCTGCTTTGATGTATTTCTCCCAGGAAGGGCAAAGCAACTGACAAGGGAAGCTGGCAGAAGGGAATATGGCCCCAGATTCTATGTAATGTTTTCCTTCCATGTTAAAGTGTTGGAATGAGTCTTGTGACTGAATGTACATAGAACTTTTACATTAGACTCATTGATCCATCACTGTACATTTTGTAGGAGTTAACTGTGAGCAGCAACCAGCAAGCATCTTTCAGCCTCATGGATCATTCCTGCTTTTTCCTGTACCGGCATAATGTTTTCCAACTGGATATTTCCTATAACAGGAAAGACTCCAAATATCTCCTGCAGTAGAAAAGAACTTTTTTTATTGGAATTGGCTGTTGTCATATACAGTTACTGACACACACTTGTGTCCATGAAAGGGTTAACCTGAGCCCTGAGCTCCAGTTACCAGAGTGGGTGTTGCTCAGCAGGCTCACAGTAACCTCTGCTCCCCTCCTTCTCTCTCTTTTTTCTCTTCGTGCTTCCTGGAACGAGCGTAGAAGGAGCCGTGCGGCTTGGCTCCCTACTCAGCAAATGCTGCACATGAATGAAGAGTCTCTCTAAAGCGAAATTTAATAGCTTGCATCTTTGCTAACCCAAAGATTGCATGATCCTTTTTGTAAGGAAACTAAGTATTTTCTTATTTAGAACTCCCCCTCCCCTTCTACTGGCAGTGGATGGAGACCTGTTTTGCTGTAACATCTGGAAACTCTGAGTAAAAACTTCACTTATTTGCAAAGTTAAGTCTCTGGTTTATTTTAGCTTAAGTATTTTTGTGGGGAGCGTATGTTTGAAGGTGAATGAAGGCAGATGCAAATCTAACTGAGTTTTAATCCCAATTGTGCTTGACTCTCTCTTCTAAACTTCTAACATTGGCCTATGGAGGGAAACTAGGTATATTGTGTGTAAGCTTGTGGTTGATCAAGACCTGGGATGCAAAGACTGGCTGAAAGGTGCAGGCACAATGGAATGAGCCAAAGACTCCAGCACACCATGACTGCCTGCTGTATCCATAGGAATCTGGAGAGAATAGATGCTCCACTGAAGAATGGCAAGCAGTAGGTCTGCAAAAGACGAGTAATGCGGGGTATCAAGTTCAGAAGGGGTGGGAAATAATTTTATATTGCGCCCACGGTGTCAATCCATAAGGTTCACCATGTTAAATATATTACTGAAACATTTTTTGTAAGTATGTTTTGCCCATCTTACTTTACTAAACATTTCACCTTTTCAAGTGGATCTTGATGTAATCTTTTAAAGTAAAATATGATACGGTCACATTTGTATGAAAAAAACTTACCTGGTTTGGATAAACAAGAGTGTGATGTTCACACTGAAGTAGAGTTGTGCAACAAACACAACATAGGTTGTGCTCTATTTAAGGTTGGAACAAATTATTATTTATGTAGTGGTTCTCAATATTCAGAGTGAATGACAAACTTTGAGGTAGCATTGGGCTGGGCATGTTGTCCATTGGGTATGCAATGAGTCTGTTTCTAAGGTAGCTTTGAACTCAAAGGTTCAAGCCCACTTTGCTATCCACTGGACCAATATTTGCCCAATATTTGAGTTCACACATCTTCTACTTGCCATACTGAGCATACTGTATATGAATAAACTGTGATTCTGTTTCCTAGCTTCCTAGTCTGGCATCTTTCAATAAATGGCATTTATATTAAAATGTGTGATTAGGCTGAACCCTGCTATCCTACCAGTCAAATTAAGATACCTTCAAGGAAAGCAGCTGCTTGAAACTGAGCAGATGTTAATGAAATAGAGAACATTATGTTGAACTAAATAATAGCCAATGGCATTTTAAAAAAAGTGTAGAACCAAACATGAGACCCATCATGGAATGGGCTGAAGGCTCTTGGAGCAGTTCTTTTCTTCTTTTTCCTTTTTGCTGCTAAATGGGTCTGCCCCTGAGCGCTGTCAGGATGAGATGCTGCCTGGATGCAAATTACCATATCCTTTGAGCTCTTTAGAAGAAGAAACAGTACAAGTCTAGCAAATAAAATAAACTATCAAACACTTGGAAGAAGGAATTTCCTCCCCTGGAAATACAGCTTTTTACCTGAGTATCCATTGCCTGTGAAAATCACCGCTGCTGGTAGTGGTGGTTTGTTTTTGCTTTTTAAATTGTATCAATGTACTCTTGTCTGCAAGGGACGCGGGTGGCGCTGTGGGTTGAACCACAGAGCCTAGGGCTTGCCGATCAGAAGGTCGGCAATTCAAATCCCCGCGACGGGGTGAGCTCCCGTTGCTCGGTCCCTGCTCCTACCAACCTAGCAGTTCGAAAGCATGTCAAAGTGCAAGTAGATAACTAGGTGCCGCTGCAGCAGGAAGGTAAACGGCGTTTCCGTGCGCTGCTCTGGTTCGCCAGAAGCGGCTTTGTCATGCTGGCCACATGACCTGGAAGCTGTACGCCGGCTCCCTTGGCCAATAATGCGAGATGAGCGCCACAACCCCAGAGTCGGTCACGACTGGACCTAATGGTCAGGGGTCCCTTTACCTTTACCTTACTCTTGTCTGCAGCGTCTTAATTTGATGGATTGTAATTGCTACTTTTATTTTGTTTTCACTTTACATGTTGCCCAGGAGAACTCCTGTTATTTGGTGACTGATAAAAATGAATTATTAAATAATTATAAGCATTAAAACATACATACAGGACAGTACATAAACAATGGCACAATTAGTTCTACATGAGGAGAGAGGCTTTCATGAACAGGCATTCCATGTGCCATGCAACAATCCACTTTTGAAAAATTTAAGTCTGTAAAGGCATAGCGTGATATGGCATGGGAGTGGTTGGGTTTACTTTTCAAAGAATAAAGGTTAACAAAAATCCCACTGGCCATATCCAAGCGCTTGGATGCTCCTAAAGCAGGGGCAGTTGACCTCTTTTGGCGCAAGGGTCACATTCACCCACAGCCAACTCTCTGAGGGCTGCATGACAGCAGTGGGTGTGGTCAAACAGAGGTACGGCTACTCCACACTCTTGCATGCGAACACAGGGACACAGAGCCCTTCCCCAGCTGATCCTCCGCTCAACAAATGATGGATCTGATGGCCAAGGAGGGATCCACATCAAGGCCCTCTCCACTCATTGTATCTACTTCAGGGTGGGGTTTGTTTTGCCACTGTTGGTGGGATTTGGGGGGTCCAGAAAATTGTACATGGGGAAGTGTCAGAGCATGCTTCCTAGCTGGAAGTTTGTTTAAAGTCACTCTTGATCCAAAGTCTAGAATTGGTCCACTAAAATTATGCTTGCCTTTTCTATAGCATTCATCCCAGAGCACTCTGACTTAATTACTTCTTCTTCTTATGGTAGTGGCAGTATCTTTCAAATAAATAAATAACAATATATAATGCCAACTCTGTTTTATAAATGTATCTGCAAACGTGGCATGAAGGCTGTCAACATCAACCCCGCCCTGTGGGAATGCCTTGCAGACGATCGCCGTGCCTGAAGACAGACAGTCAAGTCCTGCGTCCACAGCAGTGACCAGAGCAGGAATGACCACTGGAAGGAGCACAGAGAGAAGCACCAATGGTGCATCTTCAGCAGTGAAAGTGGGCACCTTCATTTTCCCCAGCTGCAACAAAACATGTCTCTCCCATATTGGTCTCTACAGCCACAGCAGGTGCTGTAATTCTCCAATAGTTTGACTTCACCCTTGATGGCGCACTTTTCCATTGTCTCTCGAGACAGACGGATGCCAACAATACCAAGCTAGGGGAAGAATGAGAAAGAAATGAGTGGAAAAAATAAAGGAACCTGGAAATTAAAAGTGTGGAAGTGCACAGGGATCAGGACAATGCCCAGTAAACTCTGTCAGCAATATCCTGCGAATTCTGCCTATTCTTGCTTCCATACAGCATCTAAAAGTCAAACTATAAACATGACAAGTTTGTATGATTTAATAAGATATGGCAGGGAGTAGTGTCAAAAATCTGAATGTGAGTAGAAGAGACAGTCCATTTGCACTCATGAGTTACATCCTAGTTTGGAAAACCAGCCGTTTCCAGCACTGACCTAACTATAGACTTTTGAAGTGTTAAGATGCTAACAATTCAGCCCCTTTCAGAGGTGTACCCCTGGCTGGCAATTTCCATTGCTTTTATTGTTTTAAGAATGTTTGCTCTTTTAAAAACCACTACAACACAATATAATTTCTAATAATGCAAATTCTCGCTTCCTACCACCACACACCAGCCATTTCTTTGCCTAAAACAATTGACATTTTTGAATAGTTCAACGCCAGCACCCCCCCCCCCCAAAAGCTGCAACTCACCCATAGCTGTTGTTGCAGACAAAAGAGGTACGGCAATCATGCTTCTGGTCCCCCACCTCCGCTGCTCAGCCAGACACAGGATTTAGCAAACTAACCCACTGATGACTCACAAACTGGTGACTTGCTCTAAATTCTCTATGATTCATGCCGGGCTTTTTTCAGTTGTATCTATATATACAATATTGCTTATAAAACATATATGTGTGCATATAAGTTACTCAAGGTAAGCAACTCTACATCACTATCCAATGAATGAAGGCCATTATCAAGTCTGCCACAAGAACAAGAAAATTAGAACAGTCTACAGAGTGTTCTCCTGAGTGTTTACCTCCAGAGAGGATGGTGAATGGAGTTCTTTGTGATACCATCTTCAAATTAATGGTGTGAGTGGTGCTTTCCACTGCCAGCCATCTGGCGATCACCTTCTTTATTTTTCACATTTACACCTTGCCTTTCCTTAAAAGAGCTCAAGGCAATGTACGTGGTACCCCCTCCATTTTATCTTAACAACAGCCCTGTGAGGTAGGTCAAGTTGGTGGCTATCCAAAGATCCTATGAAGTCCTGGGGACACATGGATATCTATTCAAGCAGATGTTGCCTCCTTCTCTTTAGTATCAGGGAGTGCTTATGCATGCTAATTAGCTCTAGCTATTTTTCTGTATTTTGCATATGTTGAAGATGACTGATTTTCGATTCTATCTTTAATAGGACATCTGTTACTTTACCAGAATGTTCATGTAGGGGCAGATTTAGGCAGTATGGCGCCCTGTGCGAGGACAAAATTTGGCAGCCCCCCCTCCCCCAGTGATGGCAGAGCAAGAGCAGGTTCACTACTTTAAGGCTGAGAAAGACTGAGCTTGGCTGAGGAAAACAGAACCAAGCTGCCTCGCTCCCCTTTCTTCTCCTACCCTCTCCTTTTTCCCAGCCCGATTTTCTCTCCCAGGCAAATAATAATAATCTCAAAGACATTCAGAGGGCTCTTTCTGAATTCCCTCTCCCACTACCCTACCGGTCTGGGTGGAGGATAGAAGCCCTGATGCCTCACAAGCTGAGGCAGGAGCTGCTCTGATCAGCCTGGAAGTCATTGCGCGAGGCAAAGGAGGGCTCACTGTCTATCTCTCATGCTGTGTGATCTGCTGTTCGAAGGTCTCAGTGGCACTGCCCTGGATCCACCTCTGCATGATCAAAATATGGGTCTTATTTTTTTGCTGTTTCCCTTGTATCTTTTCCTAATCTAAAGGCTCCTAGGTTGGGGTTTTGTTTCTTCATTATACTCTGCCTTATAGCATTCTAAATCATGCCATCCATCCTTGGAGTCAACCTCTCTGCTCCTATAATGTCATTAAGTGTTGTTTGAGTTCCTGCCGAACAAAGCTCTGCCTATTACCTTCCTGAAATTTCTACTTCATCCATCTTTTTCTCTGGCTTCCTACTGACATCAACTTCATCTTGAATTGGGGAGGCTGCACTTTAGTTTTACAAATGATGCCTCTTCATCTTGCGTGAAAACATGACGTTGCCTCCTCAAGCTGATCTGACAGTGCTTGTTTACCACATTGCCATGAAAGTATTGAAATTGGTTCCTGAGGTAGGCATGTCATGCATGACCCAATCCAAGATAAAGGGAATTTAGTGAAATACTGACGGGGAAGTGTGGAGGCCAATATACCAGGAAAAAACCCTGGCATGCCCTGCTTATGTACCTTTAAGTTGCCTTATACTGAGCCACACTATCTAGCTCAGCTTTTGCCTGAAATATGATTTAGTGACCCTCAAGAATTTCAAACGTGAATCTTTCCAATACTTACTTACAGATGTCAAGGACTGATCCCAGGGTCTTTTGCATGCCAATATGTAACAGTCTGTCCCCAGCAAAATGCAGACATCAATATACTGTATATATAATTTACCTGCTAATATCAGATTATGGCATTGTTCAGGGTACAAGTTGCTAGTTGAAAAGCTGGCAGCCCTAATGTGAAGAATTAGAGAGAGGCAACATATTTGCTTATGAGTTTGACTGCAATGGGATCACTAATAGTTTTATCCCTATCAGCCATATTACTCAACAGGAGGGGCTTGGCAATGACTATTGAATCATGTGTAATTTCTGGAAAATCATGTTCTTCCAGATAGTTTAAAGAAACTCAGCTGAAGTGCGTTAGGGGCAGGGGAAGCAAATGTGTGCTTGGATCATGATAGAGGATTGTACACTCATCCCCAGGAGGTGGCAGAAATGGGGTCACAACCTTCAGGATTCTAGAGTCAGAAGTCAGTGAAGGTCTGATAGATAGTGAAGGTCTTGGAGGATGACTGCTGGGGTAAAATATAAAATGTTTCAGTAAGGACTTTGGGGTGCTGTGGATGGACAGACCAACATTAGAAGGTGCTTTGAGGATGGTTAAGGTAGAGATGGAAGGGTAAAACTAAAGGACGGGGAGATGGAATGGTGATGGGGCTCAGGATATGATGCTGAAACATACTGGTCTTTGCTGTCAGTTTTAGCCATATTGTTGCTTTGGTATATGGCTTTTAGATTCAAGATCTCTGGTCACTCCTACATGGCCACAAAAGCCGGGAGCGAGCAATTTGGATGTCCCTTAAATGCAAGGGTTAGGAAAACAGAACCAGGGGACTTGAGCAAGCTCTGTTACACATTTACAAAACAGAATATAAAGATTTACTCTTTGATTATTATAGAATCATAGATTACTCCAAATTATACTCACAGTGTTTGGATGGCATAATGAAGGAAGTGGCACCATTTGTATTCAAATTGTCTATTTATTTTACAGTGGTTTTCCATTAGAAAAATATTCATATCTTTGACATATATGCCAGTAAATAGTTTCATTACCAAGCCCCCCCCCCTTTCTGCTTCTGCTCTGGTATTTAACCAACCATAAAAACAAATGAATCTCTTTTAAGCTCCAATACCACACATCCACTAATACACTGTATTAAATACGCAGCTACAAAAGATGGAGAAAATTACAAAGTTCCATTAGTGTGTACAAATTACTGCCATATATAATGTATGATTTTTTAAATGGCTTATTTGCATAGCCACATACTTCTACTGTGGTTCTCTGTGATAACATTCCCTTGAAAGAAAAATAATGATAATGAACATGTTATCCACATATTTGTTTAGCAACTGGGGGGAAAGTCTCACCACAATGGGGCCGCATCAAATATTATGAGTGGCTTGGCTGTGATGGGCTATTGCTGGTGCAACAGGTATGTTGTGTAACCTCAGGCTAGACCACCTGACACTATGGTGGCCTGATTTCTGTGTGGAATGGCCCATGGTTGATATGTTTATTTGTGTAAACATTCCATGTGTGCACTTAGCATATGCATCAGCCTGTAGATATAACATGAGTGTGTCAGCAATCAGAAGCCTCAATGGGAATGCTGCTGAAATGCAAATGCAACATTTAGATAGAACAGCACACTTGGAAATGCAATTAAACATGATGAGGTGCGCATAGAATGCTTACGTGGGGTTGTATTTAGTGCTAGCCCTACTCAGAGCAGACCCATTAACATTAATGGAAATGACTAGCTTAGGTGCATTGATGTCAATGGGTCTGCTCTGAATAGGACCAGCACTCCCATGCAACCCATGGTTAATAGCACAATCCTATACATGTATATTGGACGCGGGTGGCGCTGTGGGTTAAACCACAGAGCCTAGGGCTTGCCGATCAGAAGGTCGGCGGTTTGAATCCCCGCGACGGGGTGAGCTCCCGTTGCTCGGTCCCTGCTCCTGCCAACCTAGCAGTTCGAAAGCACGTCAAAGTGCAAGTAGATAAATAGGTACCGCTCCAGCGGGAAGGTAAACGGCGTTTCCGTGTGCTGCTCTGGTTTGCCAGAAGCGGCTTAGTCATGCTGGCCACATGACCTGGAAGGTGTACGTCGGCTCCCTCGGCCAGTAAAGCGAGATGAGCTCCGCAACCCCAGAGTTGTCCACGACTGGACCCTAATGGTCAGGGGTCCCTTTACCTTTATACATGTATATTATTTATTTGATTTAAATGGATTCACCCACATTTTAGGGAAAAGGGAAAAGGAACAGCTTACAAAAGTTTAATACAACAAGAACAAACAATAATTTAATTACAATTTTACAATGCATTTTTTAAATAAAAAAAATGAGATAAAAATAGCAGCAGCTAAAAACCAGCATCTGTAACACATTAATTAAATGCTTATCAAATCAGAAATGGCTTTTTAAGTTCCATATAAAGGCAACTTTAGAGTCAGAATTCCAGAAATGCCTAGCTATAAGCAGTACTTGCTTCCTGTTTTACACTTTAAGGAGTCTTTCAATTGCAATTCAAGCTGATACCTACATTTCAGTTTCTTTAAGGCTTAAGAAGCAAACGGAGAAAACAGAGTGATAATCCTAGTTCTTTCTAATAACTCCCTCTCTACTCCTAGTCCATTTGCATATAGTACAATTGAGTATTGGATTATAGCATGAGTGGTTATATCTGTGGCCTTCATGTATATAATGGACCTGTGTTTCAAGACGGCATTGCCCAGGATGCTGTTGATAAATTGCAAGTACTTTGTGACTAGAGAGCATGCATAGCCACTGAAAGATGATGGTCTCATAAATTTTGTGGCATCCCTAATCACTTAAATATGCCAGGCTCACTCTCTTCATATCTATTTCTTATAGCATATAAAGTTGATGTAGTGCTGACTTGTAGAGGCTAAAATAATGGAGGACAACAGACTGTGATATACATTAAGATAAAGGAGACCTGATCAATTACTTCTTAAAGAAAGGTGCATAGCTGAGCTGGCACTGGCCAGGGTCATGTGGTTAAGATTCACATCCTCATTTCCTTAAGAAGGATAACATAGATGGAAATATCCAATCCACGCTCAAATGAGGGGATACGTATAAGCTTTTGAAATGGATTAACAAGTTCTTATTGTTAAGATGTGATTTGCAAACTCCTCTGTGCTGATGTGGCAGTGCCCCTCTGTCCAGTGTGCCAGGAAGTAGAGAATCTACACAGTGCCCCCTGTGTCAGCATTTGCTGGAGCAATACTATGCTGATTCTAAACACTTGGGCTGCAATACGAGAGCATCAATAGGAGTCAGTACAAAGGCACCTGCATGTCACTTTAGGCAAGTGAGCCCTTTCAAGCCCTATGAAGTGACACCACAAATTTCTACACCTCACTCTGCCAAGTTGGTACGTATACATGGTACAAAATATGCTCAAGCTGACTTCAGGATCTGATGGCACTAGCTCCCTAGCTTGGGTTTCCTTAGCCCACAGGTCTTAAGTAATCCCAGGGAAGGTGGGGCAGCCACAATAGTTATCCCATGCCATTGGTGGTATCAATCAAAATCACTCAATTTATTGTGTATAGCCCAGAACATTTACAATGTACAGCAAAGGGCAAGGCAAGGCTTTCCTCTGAAACCGCACAACATACCCTATAAAATGTTTGCAGTTTTAAAAGTTTACAACATAAAATTTTAAAACTAAAGAGCGTTAACATATCCGAAATGGAGCTTCTTAGCTGCCAGAGCAAATTTGGCTACCAGGTATGTAATCTGTAGATCATTATCAGCTAGGAACTCGACTGTCACCTCCTGGGGGGATCGGCCTGAGAGACAGTCAAGAACAGGTGATAAAAAAAATTATCTGGGCATTGAACATAAGGGGCAAAGCAGCAGATAAGCTTATAGCTATGTGCAGTTGATTATATGCTTCCTGGCCTGGACTTCCTGCTTTTGCCTTCCTTCAAAACATACAGACCTTATGTAACCCCAGGGACGTTTACATTTATGTTGTATTTGCCATATCACATGGCCTAACTATGGAACTCACCAAAGCTGATGCAGCTGATTGGAGTAATTACGGTAGCTCCTGCCCACGAATCACACTCCCATGAACCCTCTTCCTCCCAATGCAGCATGGCTGGGATGCAGAGCTCCAGGATACAAACAGGGAGCAATGTCCAGGGACTTGGCATATATGACGGGTGAATTAATAAAAGGGGATTGAAGAACGCATTCATAAAATGTTAAAATGGCTTATGGAACCAAGTTTTAAGATTAGAGTTAATGGGTGTAAAATAGTGTCAAACTTCTGAGTTCTTGAATAATGCATTTCTCCAGTATAAACTGTGTGAAAGAAAGTGGATTATATAAAAAAACCAACTGAGTTGTGTTGAGAATTAGTGGTAAAGCATGTTCTAGATTTTGCGGTATCTAGGAACACAGTTATGAAAAACTTTCAACATTGCCTGTGAGAATCAAGATATTAACTTCCTTAGTTTAAAATGCAAAATATTTCAGTAACATAGTTCTGTCTCCTGCCTTTCTCCCACTATTAATTTTTTGGTTTACTTTCTGTATCCCCTGCCTAACTAAACTACTTTTTGTTTTAATATTGTCTTTAATCAAGCCTAAAGTCCTGCCTCTTTCTGAATACCAAATACTCAAAAGTTCTCACAGTAAGGGAGATAATTCTATCTCCTTCAATATGAAAGTAGCATTCCATTTCTACTATAAAACTAGCCATTCAGACAGTGTAGAATCAGTCACCCAAACCCTTCAGCTCTTACTTTTAAACTTGTGTTTTGTGCCAGGACTCTTCATTTTTTACACCTGATCTGTTGAGCCAATTTTGCTAGGTAGGATAATGAGCCAACTAACTATATAATTGAGTCAGTAGAATACTTTCTCATTCAGGACACCATTTACTAACAGGTGAGAGCTGAGAGAGATAATACCAATCTGTTACAGAGACCTTGGTTTATTACTCCCATGCTTGCATCACTTCTGTAAGAACAAAGAGGCGAAACTTTAGCCAGTGGTTCAGAATGTTTGATAAGATTTTTACAGCCTTCATTAATTTCAGTTACATGGCTTGAGAGTAGATCAAAAGTTTCCAGCTTGCTTTGCTAACTGGGAATTAAAGTTGCCTGCACAGTAAGGCCAGAGAACATAGCTTCATGCTCTATTCTGTACAAAGCAATAATTCAGAAGATTCAGTTGAGCAAGAGTCAATGATGAGAGTTCTGCACAGTAAGATAAATAGTTCACACATTGGTCACTCTGATCTCATCTTTTCTACTTCCCTTTCTTTTACAGAATTAATAAAACAAATGACGGAGGGGGAAACCTAGCTCAAAGAGGAACATTGCAGTCCTCCTACATTTGAATTAATAGTGGGGGTGGGCAGACTGGCTCTATTGTAGTCAGTATTCTGGGCAGAAGTACAGCTTGAAACTCCTAAGGACATCTTAAATGGAAAACTTGCTTTTAATTATGCATTTGCACTAATGGTCCAGAACCTTAAGCAGGCATAGGCAAACTTGGCCCTCCAGATGTTTTGGGACTACAACTCCCATCACCCCTGACCACTGGTCCTGTTAGCTAGGGATGATGGGAGTTGTAGTCCCAAAACATCTGGAGGGCCGAGTTTGCCTATGCCTGATCTTAAGCTACCAGCAGTTCCAGGGGCCCATTTTCTGTCTGATCTGCTACACCGATAATTATCCCATGCGGCAAACACCTAACTGTCTTAAGGAGTACCATGGACAGCTCCACTAGAATTTCCACTAGCAGCTCTATTCTGCTTGCTATGGTTTGAATGCCATTTTAGCTGTTACACAAGCTCCTGCATGACATTATGAACAATTGTTAACCATTGTTAAAGCAGGAACAGGTTGGTGCTTTGCACCTGATGGCAAATAACACGGTGCTAACAGAAATGGGAATGAAGCAGTGGAACGCGTTAGTGAAATTTGATCAAACTTGGCTCCTCAAAATAGAGCACACAAAATTTCAATATTGCTATAAAATATGTGTTAGAAGGAAGCCATTTGAGGGAGGTGGATCTGTAACCAGGCCAACATACTAGCAATAAAAGGAGAAATCTTCAGCTCTGAAAGTACATTTCTTGAAGGATGAGTTCTAAAGCTAAGGTTCCTCAGATGGGCTCCAACACAAGCATTCATGCCCTGGGGATCAAATTCTAAAAATAGGAACCTGCCCAGATACAGTACATATATTTCCTTTGCAAAAGCACATTTCCCCCAGCTTCATTTCGTTTTCCAAACATCAGAAGGTCACATGCATCCCAATCCTAAGTGAGTGATCTATATGCTACCTTCCACTGGTCAGGCAGCTCTATAAATCTGAGCTGGACTTGACTCACAAATACTCTGCTGAATTTGATGCAGAGTCAGACAAAAAATAATAATCTTTTGTCTAGAAAGTTATACTTGCTTTTCTTTCTTAGGTTTACACCATGGGATCCGTATCCTTTTTAAAACAGCTTACTTTGCACTACAGGTTTTAATATTAGTATGCACAATTTTGCCAAATAAACAATGAGCCATTCCCACTAGATTCATAGTTCCAAAAGATTAACAGAGTTGCTTGCAGATCTTATTCATTTAATCATGTCAGTTTGCAAAGGAAGCAATTGCTTTTCTTTTTTCAATTTTTATTTGCCTTTTCAAAAACAGGAACAGAGAGCATATTTAAGCCCTCTCCCCATGACTGTTTCAGTGTGTTTGCTATTAACCACCAACAGGCTTCAAAGTATCACAAAACTATGCTTTGAGAACCTAAGTTGCCACATTACTATATTACCTGCTCTTCTTGTGAGTGTAAAAACTTATACTCTTTGGTTTGCCCAAAGCTTAGGTCAATACCTCAAGCAGGGGCCCTGTTGTGTCCAGCATGCCAGTGGTGATCTGGTCTCCTGCCCCTTAGCCAATATCACAGGCTTTGTTTGGTTTCAGGTGGTATGAATATAATTCACAGATACCAGGAAAACAACTCTCCAGTCCTTCTGAGTCCAGTTTGGGTTTTAATATGAATTAAATTCTCCCAACTAACCCGTTTAACAGATGCAAAGAATAATTCCTCTACTCTGAACAGTTTTATGATTGAACCATATTTTCTCATTAAAGCGGTAATAGTTTCCTTTTTTTAAAAAAATGATATGATTTAGGAATACACAGTGTCATTCTACTAATTATGATTTCAAGGGATATAATTATATTATCTTCAATAAAATCAAACCTTGCTTCCCAACAAGGCATGTTTTCTAATATTCCTTTATGATTGCTTTGTTCATTATAATAATATGATGTCAATGGAGAAAGACCAGGACAAAGTTTAGCCATAAACCTTGCCCATAGCATATACCCATAGCATCTGAAATAATATACTGAGATAATATGATATGGATCAGTTTGGTGGTGGCACGTTTTCTGGCTAGGTAGTAGTGCTCTTTTTAAATTTTACTATTGCCTCCCTCTAACAGAGGCTCTGGTTGTGCTATCTTATAGTTCTGGACATTTCTTTGAAGTGGTCAAATACTTTGCTATCCAGACTTGTACATTCTGGTCCTTGAGCTTACACATGATGGCTTCAGGCATTCTGTTCTTCTTTGTTATTCTCCTGATTTTGTGCATCTGGGCTTTATAAATCATCCCTGGTTTTGTGGCACACTCCAGCCCTTTGAATTAACCCTGTTCCCATCTGCAGCATTCCACTTGGTTTACTAATTCATCCCTAGCTTGGCAAACGCCAGTTGGCTTAGAGAGACAATGTAGCAGAAACCGCATGGAGTGTTGACAGGTGAGCAAATGAGTGGTGTTGGCATTGAGGAAGCAGCAGAAGCAGTAGGAATGGGTAAGACTTGGCTGTGGGCCATTCTGGGACACTAAAGTGTCAGCAACTTTCCAAGGATGTTAACCCTTGGCCCTGGCAGATGGGGTCTGCAAGG
Source organism: Darevskia mixta (assembly GCA_034641385.1). Taxonomy (NCBI): domain Eukaryota; kingdom Metazoa; phylum Chordata; class Lepidosauria; order Squamata; family Lacertidae; genus Darevskia; species Darevskia mixta. The sequence continues at coordinate 13,738,453 of JAWWNH010000029.1, forward strand.
TAGAAGGGGAAAGGGAGTTGGAGGGGGCAGGGGAAGTGTAGCCCTCATCCAGGGTGTGCGGTTATGTATCTCCATTTATGCTTTTCTTTTAGGTCACCATTATTCTTAATGCTTATTTGTGGAAAAGTAATTTATATAGTTTTCATCCTGTTATTACACACAAATCTTTCTCTGAATGCAAGGGCAGGTGTTTATTTATATTCAGTGACCAAACTTGGCACAAATTTGCCCTGTCAAGAGTCTTTTGGCTGTCTTGGCAAGGCCTCATCTCCCACGATCACCTCTCATGTATTTGGTACATCTGCAAAGGGTTTGGTAATGAAAGAGACATCTTTTCATGCAGGCATTTTGTTGTGGACTGTAGTTTGGATTTGGTTCTCTTTTTGTGATTTCATGTGTTGTTTTACGTAGCTTTGAATACTGCCCTGAGATCATTCTGGACAAAGTGTAGTATGGAAAAATAAAAGAATACTAAAAGAAGTAAGAGAAGGAGGGCGAGAAGCATTGGAGGCATCAGCAATGCATTTGAAAGTCAGGAGATATTTGAGTTGGATGTGTTGCCAGTGGGCCATCTCAAGGAGATCATATTGTTGCATTAATTTGGTGAAATTTACACATTTGTCATCTGGCCAGATTAATTAATTTAAAGCAATAATCCCTCTAGTGGGCTGAGATTTTCTATAGAAGGCATTTATCTTCTATCCGCAAGGCTGGATTAGCCCATAAGGCTAATTTACCATGAATATATGGGTCAAATTTTAGGTGCTTTCCTAGTTCAAACCTTTCTTGTCTGGTTGCTGTGATTGGTGACTTCATTGGAATATTGTACACGGTTGGTTCCTATTGCTTGCAAATTTACTATACCACCAAAGAAGCTTGATTGAAGAACTGCCCAATTTGGGGTGACATCTTTGTGAAACATTCACTACCAACATGCCTGGAGGATGAGATAAACTGTATGATGTTTTAAAATAAGCTGTTTAAATGTTCACTCTTCTGTAGGTAATTGTAGCTTACTTAATGAGAATCATGGTCTAGCCAATTTCCCATTGGAAATTATATATCAATTAAGCTTTTAGAAATAGGCAATTGGAATTGTGGCTGGGAGTTCCCAAAGACATATATGAGATGTAGTTAAATACAATTTTCACTGTCTAGCTTTGCCCATCCTACCCCTCCATTTACAATTGCAGTATCTCTATATCAGTGCTGATGTCCCTAATCGCTGTGCCCATAGTTGTAAGATACTTGTTAGGTTCATAGCTTTATAGCCTCTAAGCACTGTTCAGGTTGTTGGTGTAATTTTCAGTTTTGGAAGGATATTCCAATATGCTAAGCCCCGGGGCTTCTGATTTTACCCACCACATTTTTCTATTAATTCTATAAATTTTAAATTAGATGTATCAGGTTTCTCCATCAATATGGGAGTCCCATTGGCATGTAACAAAATGTTGTGTTCAATGGCTTAATATTTTATGATACATAAACTGCTTGCTGCAAAGAGGAGGCATAGGCAAAGCTCAGTGGCAAGATGGAACAAAACTGGGGAGAGGAAGCCACTCTTCCTAGTGCAAGCTTTAATAGGAATGGGTTAAAAGATAACATGTTTGTTGGAATTCTGGATCTGGAGAATTGTAAATAATGGCAATCCAGTTCACAATTTTGGGATGTATGTTGTATTTTTAACGGAAACAAGAAGAAATTCTAATTCACTTTGTCAAAAGTGTTTGTCTAGGTTGAGCAAAGCAGCCCATTTATTTTTGCCATTGTGGCTATGACAGTCAAATTGGATATATCACATTCCAGTGCCCCCCAATGAATGAATATATATATATATCCTAATTTTCATTTTGAGACGTTTAAATGTTAAGGCAAACATACAAAGTTCTTGATGGTACTACCATGGACCTGGGAGTAACTGTGCATATAGCAAAAGGTATTTTGAAGAAAATATTGGGTACTCCTTAGAATAGGCATGGGGAAACTGTGGCCCTTCAGATGCTGCTGGACCACAGCTTCCACCATCCCTCACCATTGACTATACTGGGTGGCTTGGATAGGAAGGAAGTCCAATGGCACCTGGAGGACCATGAGTTCCCCATTCCTGCTTTAGCATCTTCCAGTAATAAATCTCCATCTTTGCCAATATAAGGGTTCTTAATATTTATTTGTTTTCTGTTCCCTGCCTGCAAAGAGAGTCTAGGGAGAAATATACAGCTTATGCATGGATGTATTTTTGAATGGGATTTTATTCATCCCAGAGGCCCTTTGTGTAACTTAACATCTTAGCACAAGGCCTACCTTTAACCTATTAATGGTCTGGCCTTATGCATGGTTACGCAGAAATAAATCTTACTATGTTCTGTAGGCTTTTATTTTTCAGTATGTCCATGGAGCTGCAGTATATGTGTTGTGTGTGTGCACAGGCATTATTTTATTTTAATTTAATTATTTAACATCTACCCAGAGGAATAATTTTGTGGTTCTCTAAAGCAGGGGTCAGCAACCTTTTTCAGCCATGGGCCGGTCCACCGTCCCTCAGACCATGTGGTGGGCCGGACAATATTTTGAAGAAAAAAATGAACGAATTCCTATGCCCCACAAATAACCCAGAGATGCATTTTAAATAAAAGGACACATTCTACTCATGTAAAAACACCAGGCAGGCCCCAGAAATAACCCAGAGATGCATTTTAAATAAAAGGACACATTCTACTCATGTAAAAACACGCTGATCTGCATCTGGTCCTTGGGCCTTAGGTTGCCTACCCTGTTTAAAGTCTGTGTACTACATTTTGAAACCTACTTGGAACCAGTTAAATACATTTATTCCCTGACCCTGTGGTTTCTCTTTTGCTAGGACATCACATATATCTAGTTTTTATCAAGATGGACACTTGTTATCCTTTTTTGAAAGTCATTTGCAAATCACACTAGTCTTTTGAGGGAATTAGGAAATAATCAGCACCACATAAAAGTACATTGGAGATCTCTATAATTACATCTTAAACTTTATATAGGTTATCTAAGCAAAGAAGCTGAAATGAACACTTCTCTCTAGATTGCTAACTCAGCATACCAGGAAGGTAAGTTTTGTTGTACATGAAATGAAAAATGTTTGCTTTTGAGCTTAGTTTTGTGTTTTTTTGTTTCTTTTACACATGCGATCATTGCCATCATTCATGTGTAAATGCACTCAGTCTTCTGGAACAAAGAAAACAAGAAGTACAACTTCATTAAAAGGGAACAAGTTGAGTAATGCTGATGCCCCTGTGGCCTGTGAACCACAAATTAATCCTATTATTTTTTCCACCATCAACCTGGTGTTGCATGTCTTGCTCCATTTTTAATCTGCTTCCAAGATTTTCTACAGGAAACTGGACAGTGACTTGCAGAGACCATAAATCAAGAAAGATGACAGGTGTTCTAGACATGGACATTGTAGATGTCAAACAGAGTTTTATTCTGGACATGCCAACTTCGTGACAGATAACAAACAGTGAGATTGGAGATATTCAACAGAGGCATTTTTGAAAAGGTTGTGCTATCATATAAATATTGGTCATTCAAACATTAACATTTAAAATTATAATACTTAAAACTAGCCCAGATGTAGTGTTCAGGCATTTGAATGACAGCACAAAAGCTTTCCTGAAGCCTCTTTAGGAGGTAGTTAGTTTAGGTCTGTTTCCCTCAGTGCTTTGAATTAACTTGTTCAGCTGAAAGAAGTCCAATAAATTAGTTCCAAAATGTCTGAACTACACCTGAAAAGTAGTGAATAGGGGAACTAAGTTCATTTTGAGGTAGAAACCTGAAGACGTTTAGTTCATGTTCATTCAAACACAATCCCTGCACCTTCATTCTGAATTGGTTCAGCTTTCCACCTCAAGGCTATAATATTACAAACCACCTCAAGGCTATAATATTAAGTATATCGATTTGAAAGTAATTCCCAACAAAATAAATTGTACTTGCCTGCAAGTAAATATGGATAATGTGGGGTTTCAAAGGTAGGTCATTTTTGAACCTAGGCTTATGCTTAAAGAACCTTGTGTCCTCAACATTTTTCTTCTGTTAAAAAGTCCTAAGGCAAATCTAGGGCTAGCTTGAATGGGCTTTTAGAAAATTTGTTTTCTATAAGTACCATCGCGATTACATTAAAGACCAGTGTGAATTTCTACAGAAAGTCAAACAGAATAAGGTTGATCGCCAACCCATTTAATTCATACAAGCTCTATTTACTTCTATACTAACACAGATTCAGGGTCAAGGTGTTCTGAACTTTGGGTGTGTTTGTGTGGAATTCTCAGTGGGTTTTCTTAAACTGTTTCCATAGAGAAACTACAAACAGAATCTTTGTGATTATTATTAAAGCCATCCTAGAAGTTACTGTGACTTCCTCCTTAATGGGAAAAAAACATCCAATCATGTGCAGGGAGCAGTTCACTCTCCAAGCATGCATTGTCATGCGAGATCAATTTTAATTGTACTCAAGGTTAAATGTACTGGGAAATGGGGTTTGCATATTTTTCAGCGGGGGTTGGCAGCATTTGAGAGTTGCATGCCTATATTTTAATATGCCCAAGATTCACAAGGTAACTAATGAATATATTAAAAATTATTGCACATTCCATCTCAAAGGTTTTGGGAATGCAACAAAAGTCAAGTCAACATAATATATTTATTAGATAATTATATATCAATAAAAGGGCAACTGAACGAGCAACCCATATCCCAGGTGTGCAGTGGTGAGGCGTAACAGAGCATCTTCAGTTCCATTGCTCCTGTTGGCCAGGCAAAATTAGTGAGGCCAGCTTGGGGGTCACTGAATCCCAGATTGGTTCAGCATCCTCCTCTCTCCAGAATGCCCCACACATTTGGGATATGGCACAGCTGGTGTAAGGATACCTTTGCTCCACGCACCACCACCCCAATACGGTGATTCAAGCAGTTGGATTGAACTCTAAATGAGTTAGAACATTGCAAATGCTAACACCAAAAAACTTTAGTACCAGTAGCTTATTCCCCCACCCCCACTCCACTCCCACTCCTCAGCAAGCAAGTTGGTTAAAACCACCATATTTCCGAAACATACTTGGCCTTTGGTCAGTTTCTTGCGGAATGAGTTTCACATGGATGGGGGCCAGGTGTCTCAAAACACATGGGGATGGTGGTTCTGGAAGTGGTGGCGTCATACCTCCTTCACCACCGAGCACTTTGTTTTCCCAGAAGGCAAAGATGGCTTAGCTTTATAGATCCAGGGCAACCTCGAGGCTGTGGCTCCAACCTCAAGAAATACAAATGACTCTTTCAGCTTTAAGGCTGTCAGTTGATTTGATGAGCCAGTCAAGACACCCTAGGCATGTAAAACCCTTGCAGCCAAGCCAGCCCTTGTCTGAGCAGCAGATCACACTGAGAAGCAACGAAGAGGCTCTGTCCTCGTCTTGCATTCCTGATCTGACCTCTAGCCTCTTTTCAAAAAGGAATCAGGTGTTCCACTTTGGCCAATATTAAGTCAATTTACTCCAACACTGCTTTACAATATACATTTTATTGCACATGTTAGCTGCTTCGTGGCCCAAACTGATGTGATGTAAAATGTAGGGATTCATTTAATGTGTCTGTGAAGAAGGAGCAGGAATGGGACTGAGGAACTCAGAAAAGTGGGGCATCTTGCTTTCTCCCCTGCTGTGGTCCTAGGGATGGGGGGGGGGAATTCAATTCAGTTCATGTCTAGAGGCACACCTCCCTAATTCATACTTTCCAAAACAGTAACAGAACTGAAACACCGTCATCCTTCAAAATCTGTTTTTATCCAGATTTTCCAATGCAGCTCTCCAGCCAAGTAATGTGTACAAATAAGCATAAACTGGGGTAAAGTGTGCATGAAAATGCATATATTAGCAAAAGGCACATATGAAAATTAATTATATTAAACACTTATGTAAAGAGATTTGCCTTAGGAGAAATTCACACTAAAATGTTGGTTAATTTTCAGGAGGATTATTATTATTTAATTGCAAGCTGAGATGAAAATATAGAGAATTTAATACTGAAGAAATGAAAAATTGAGAGAAACTGAAATACAGTAGGCAGATTCATCCATCCCTATGTGGTCCTGCCATAAGCTTCTCTCCCATGGCTACTAGCAGCTTTGGTGGAGAGGTGATTTTGGTAAGACAGTGGTGGGGGAAAGAGGCAACGCCCCTCTCCTCACTAGCCACGGTCCTGATCTCAATGCCGCCTATGGCTGCTATTGTTAAATGGGGTGGGGGTGGGGGTGGAGAGACATTATATATGCATTAGTTCATTTAATGCCACATCCATTTTGGACCATTCAATAGGATAGGAAGGGTTTGCTTTTTCAATTAACTAAATTTTCATGATATATAGAGAGCTGCTAAAACTAGTAGGAAAAGCATTTATAATGCTGTATTTGAGAACTACCAGGTGAGAAACAAAATTGTTTTTTAACAATTCATCAACTTAGCGGATGTGCTAGGACTCTTACACTATAGATAACCTATCTGTATTCTAGCCCAATGCGATAAAGGTACACGACAACTTTGTGGGAATTTTTTTATATATCCACACGCACACGCACACACACGCACACATCATTGTTCTAAACCTCTCTGCCACTCAAAATGGCTTCCAATCACTTTGCTTGTTTAAACTAGGTCATTTGTGCGTGGGTCATGGCAGCCTTGTATGGACACATTTTGTCCGTGTAGCTCTATGATTTGCATAAGACAAGTTGTCTTTTGTGCAGTCTAGTATGACAAGGGATGCCCACTGGACCTGTGATATGTGCTTCTCTCCACCTACCCACCCCCACCCATCTTGCCGAGAGATTGTGAGGACTTCAACTGAGCAGCCACACGGCTCAAGGTGAATCTGATGTCTAGTCAGCTGTGACTGCTAGGAGGAGGGACACAGTGGTTTTACAGCATAAAGTTATAACACTAAAATATGATTTATCTGGAATCTCTGCCCCCCCCGGCCCCTGCTGCTTTTCTGCCACTTGGTACTCATTTAAACAGGAACCATAATGACCATTGGAGAGTAACAGCTGGGAGTTGTTTAGGTTTCCATCACCTAAATGCATATATTAGAAGCTATTCCTAATATTTTGTCTGCTACAATACAGTCAAACCTCGGTTGTCGAACGTAATCCGTTCCAGAAGACCGTTTGACTTCTGAAATGTTCGACGACCGAGGATCAAAGGGCAGTTGGCAAAGTCAATGGAGAAAAAAGAAAAAAAACTCCCCAGAAGCTGTTCAGCTTCCGAAAATTGTTTAAAAACCGGAGCAGTTACTTCCAGGTTTTTGGCATTTGGGAGCCGAAATGTACGATAACAGAGGCTTTCAGGAGCCGAGGTTTGACTGTACCAACTTGCTGTGGGCTTGCTTTGTATGTATGAGAAGGTACAAGCCTGGAATGGCTTCAAGTTTACATGATGTGTAAATAATTTGGGCCAGTTTTTTTTTTAAAGTATACCAGTTGAATTAAAAATAAACTGACAAAACAATAATAAAAATTAACACAAGAAGCTACCTTACAGAAAAAACCCTGTGCTGATTATCTGATAAGGGATGTTAAGTCAGTATTGTCTACACTGACTGGCAGCAGCTCTCCAATATTTGTTCGCAAGGGGATGACTAACTTCTGCCTTTAGAGATACTGATAAAATCTTGCCAGAGCTGTGTGAGGCTAGAAACTGTGCAGGGAACATCCATTTGCCTCATCCAGTTTGGGAACGGTCCTCCTTGAAAGATTTCCTGTGAACACCTGCAGCTTGCAAAATGTGAAACAATTATTATTGGGAAATGAACCTTAGATCTCAAGAGCTAAATATCTGCTGTGCCTCAATCAGAAAATGCATCAGCAAAATACCTCAGTGAACTCATGCTAGCTACCAGAGCTAGATGCCTAACACAAACTATATTCGTATTTGAATCTGATCAAAAAATGATCTTCAGCACTGGGAAGAAGGATGCTGTTTTGTTAATATCAAGATAGCTCAGTACACAGAAAGTGGTGAGGTTAATCAGGGCCCAGGAAATGGTTGAACCCCGGATTAGGAATAATAAAAGATACCATACAAGGCGGGTTGTTGAAACTGACCATGTAGTTTAGGGAAATGAAGTCACTTTCCTGGAGTCCCTTCAAGAGGTGCTAGGAAGAGTTTGCTAATGTCACGCTGTATCATGTGGTTGGTAAATAGGGTTGTGGCTCCTCTGTGCTTGTGATACATATTTGGCTAAGGTGTGAAGGGTGATGCCATGCTATTACTGACTATGGGCTGTATTCAATGTAGCGCTAAAGCTCAGATTCCGTTAGTGCAAGTATTTCTCCTTGTGCAATGGAATATTCTCCCCTCCCCTACCCCTGTGCACCCATACATCTGTTCTGGCGACTTCCCCAACCTTCTGGAGAAGATTTGGGAATGGTGTAAGCACACACAGGCAGAGGAGAGGGGAGAGGTCCTGTTGTGCTAGCGGTGAGCATAGCACTCACAGAATTATTTAGTTGAATACTGCCCTCTGGTTTGGTGTGAAAGGTTCAAAATGTTTGCGAATCCAAATTTTGTGGGACTATATGCTGCTTGTTAACCTAAGTGCAACACAACAGAACATTTCTTGGCCCAGCTTGAATGTCTGATGGATTTATCGAAAGCCAGGCCTCTTGAATTTTGGGAGCAAGATTCATAAATTTCAGGACCCCAGTATTCAACTGAAATGTCAGCTTTAAGTTGGGCATAGATAAAGATTGTCTTACTTTGTGAATCTTATGGTTCTGCTGGGAGGAATACATCAGACTTCTATCACAGTTCTATTTGTGACTAACTTTGCCTCCTCCTTGTTGGAGCCATAGGTCTGTTGCTCATTTGCTTGCTCTGCTTAAAGAGTTCATGCGGGAGCTTATATGAACAATGCTTGCTGGCTTTTACCACAACCCTGTTCTAGCTGGCATTCTAAGAAGCTTAGCAATTTTGCATTATTTGAACAGATTTGTTCTTTTCCCGTGACCTTCAAGTTAGGCCGTTCACAAATTAACCCACCTTCTCCTACCACAAGAAGAATTGCTGACCAATGAGACCAGGTATTTATCCAAGTGCAGATTTGCCAAATGTCATTTTGACCTAAACGCTTTGGGTTTCTGCTGGGTTTTCCATAAACTGTACAGGCTATAAATTGATTTAAGGATCTGGGCCAAAAAATAAGACTACCTGTAGACTCCCCACACCTTTTGCCCCACACTCTCAATAAAGCTATGGGCAGAGGGCCTAATAACACTTTGCATTAAACACGATTAGCAATCACAGGTTTTAAACAATTGAACACCATGTGCAATTGTCAATCAGCTTCACAACATGCAGGGAAGTAGGCTTGAGTTTTTCCTTCCTCAGCCATGATCCTGGTAAAAAAATTGCTCCCTGTGGAGCAATTAGAATTAATAAAAATACTTCACACTGGTGCCAATGGTAGATTGTTTTTCTATAATCTTTATTGTTCAGAAGGGAGTGATTTTTAACATGGCTTTGGGGGGAAGCTTAAACCTAGCCTCAATGTGCAATGTGGTGCTGATGACCCCCCCCCGCAATACTTGATACTTAGAATTGCAGATCACTCTCTAATTTAAGCCATTACACATTATTTTAATCCTCACTCTACCAAAACAAAGCATATGTTTATTCCACTACACACACTAAAAAGTGAAACATGAATCATAAAACAACAAAGCTTCCCTCTATGTACCGTCATGAGCTTTGCATTTTCGGAAACTCCAATATTCATAAATCTCAGTATACTCTCAATGAATAATGCTCTTGTCTCGCACAGACGCCGTGTCAAAGATTGTAATGCAAAACGTGGAAGCTCAATCAAGTCCTTACCTACCATGTTTTTGTCCTAACATCACTCTTAAAGTGTGTGTATCGTATTCTATGTGGCCTGAACATTTAGAGGTGGTCATTAATGGCAAGCAAGTGCACATGGATTTTTCCTTCCCTCCTCTGCCCCTGGTAACGGACATCATAGATAAGGGTAGCTATTTCCAAAATGGGTACAGTTATTTTCTTTGCTTTGCTACTCTTTTATTGAAAAACATGTTTTCCACAGCCTACTGCCAGAAGCCAATTTTCTCCATCAGTGACTCCTTCACATTTTCAGAGGAAATGGTTATCTTGTTAATCAGTGGGCACAAGAACGTACACACACACAGAGGCATCGGAAAATGGACAATCCTTAGGGGTTGTTGTATTGTGTGCCAGCTAAGTAATGTTACTAATTTACAACAGTTAATTGGTTTGGTCAATATCATCTTGACTTCACATTTTGGAAATGTGATAATGTGGTATCCTAATTCAGGGGTGACTATCCAGTGGTACAGCTGTTGTTGGAGTCCAACTCCCATAAACCCCAGCCCCAAGGTCTAGAATTATGGGAGGTGTGATTCTACAACACCTGGAGGGCCACCACGGCTTGTGGTAGAACATCTCTACTGAAGTCAATGTGACCTATTCCACATCAAAGCTGTTTTGGAACTGCGGCTGGTTCTGTCTTTAAGAATGATGCTACAGAACGGACATCACTAGCTAGTCAAAAACCACTAGAAAAAAATGCACCGCACTAGAGAAAGCAGTTAACAGCAGCTTAGTTTGTTAAACAATAGATTGTATGCACTTGTTAAAAGCATCCTAGAACATTCATGATCACAGTGAGTCAGAATGTTGATTTTTCTAAAAACACTTTAGTCAACAAATGGGCACAGAAGAAAAAAACAACACAGCGTGCAGGGAGTGGTTGACTCACTGCGGAAAGCTGAAAACTGCTGCTTCCTTTGATCAGTTCTTGCTGTGACCTGGCTTTTTCCTAGGGATTGCAGCATGAACAGAATAGATGAGCAGACACAGAGCAAATAATAATAATAATAATAATAATAATAATAATAATAATAATAGTAAATTCATGTTACAGAAAGCGTCTGTGGAAGGGTTTTTGCTCAGTGGCGGAACACACGGTTCACATGCAAAACGTCCCTGACTTTTACAGGCAGTGGTGGGACAGGTTCCGCCCTGGAGAGCTACTGTCAGTCAATGCTGACAGTACTGGGATGAATGGGCTATGGGTCTAACTCAGCCAAAGGGAACTTCCTATGTTCTGCAGAACTTTATATTCAGGCACTCTCAGTGGGAACACTTGGACTGATGCTGGTGGGGGCAAAGCCCGGACGCTGAGATCCAGCACCGAGGGCCTTCTGGCGGTTCCCTCATTGGGAGAGGTGAAGTTACAGGGAACCAGACAGAGGGCCTTCTCGGTAGTGGCGCCCACCCTGTGGAACACCCTTCCATCAGATGTCAAGGAAATAAGCAGCTATCCTATTTCTAAGAGACAGCTGAAGGCAGCCCTGTTTAGGGAAGTTTTTAATATCTAATGCTGTATTGTTTTAACATTCGATTGGGAGCCGCCCAGAGTGGCTGGGGAAACTCAGCCAGATGGGCGGGGTACAAATAATAAATTATTATTATTATTATTATTATTATTATTATTATTATTATTATTATTATTATTATTATTATTAAAATGCCCACAGCCTGTATTTCTTCACGATTGCTGCTCCAGGGTTGGCCCTCCTGGAGCAAACATCCTTCTTTAGCTGACACCAGAGAAATCACCCTTGAGCTGGACATACCTGAGGTTGATTTTTAGCTGCATGAGAATATGTAAACTAGCGAGCTCTTCCAGACAACACATAATCATGTATGATTAAAACAGGAGGTATCTAACTTTAGAGTTATCGGGGACTTGTACACCAATAGAATTAAAACGATTGTCAGCAAAAATGACCATTCTGTGGAGAACATGAAAGCTTGTGTGAACCGTATCGTGTAACTTACTAGTCAGCCGAATAAAGGTATTATTTTTTAATGCATCTTTTGAGATTTTGAGTTTTACTTCTCAGCTTCCATTGCATCCGCTAGCTCCTGCCCAGCACAACTATTTAGAATAATTAGGTCTCTAACAACCCTAGAGGAACAGCCACATTTAAATACGAATTTGACTCATAGCTATGAGGCATTTGTGAGCTTTTTTGCGGAGAAAGTCTTGCTACTCCACTGTGACCTTCCTGCCAATTTGGATACAGTAACAGAACTGGAGGCCCCTCGGGTCCAGTATTGGACCACTTTGATCAGATACTCGCTGCCGATGTAGACAGATTCCTCCGGGCTGGAAGGCCCACCACTTGCCCCCTTGACCCGTGCCCATCCTGGCTGATTAGAGTGTGTCCAGACGAGGTTCGGGCCACCCTGGGTGAGATCATCAACCTGTCCCTTGGCACGGGGACTTTCCCAGGGGAGTTGAAGGAAGCAGTGGTGTGTCCGCTCTTAAAGATAACATCACTAGATTCTTTAGATCTATCCAATTACCGCCCGGTTTTGAATCTTCCGTACCTGGGTAAGGTAATTGAGAGAGCGGTTGCTGAACAACTTGGTAGGTTTCTGGATAAAACATCGGCTCTGGATCAATTTCAGTCCGGCTTTCACCCTGGTTATGGGACCGAGACGGCTTTGGTCACCCTAACAGATGATCTCTGTAGACAGCTGGATCGAGGCGGGTCGGGACTGCTGATTCTTTTAGATTTGTCAGCAGCCTTCGATATGGTCGATCACGAACTTTTGGACCACCGCCTTGCAGATGTGTGGATTCAGGGCACAGTCCGACAATGGCTGTGCTTCTTTCTCTCAGGTCGGGGACAGAGGGTGGCGCTAAGGAAGGAGTTGTCGCCATGGCACTCCTTGGTGTGTGGAGTCCCGCAGGGTGCAATCCTTTCCCCGATGCTTTTTAACATCTTTATGCACCCTCTTGCCCAGATTGTCTGGAGCTTTGGGCTGGGTTGTCATCAATATGCTGATGACACCCAGCTTTATCTGTTGATGGACGGCCGCCCTGACTCGGCCCCGGACACACCGACCAGATGCTTGGAAGCTGTGGCTAGATGGCTGCATGGGTGCCAGTTGAAGTTAAATCCTTCGAAGACAGAGGTCCTCTGGCTGGGTCGGGACAACATGAAGTTGGGGGGGCCAACTCCCATCTCTTGCGGGGGCTCAATTGGTGCCAGCGCCTTCTGTCAAGAGCTTGGGTATAACCTTCGACACCTCCCTTTCCATGGAGGCGCAGGTTGCAGCCACAGCAAAGGTGGCATTTTTGCATCTCTGCCATATCAAGCAGTTGGTCCCTTACCTTTCTCACCCTGATCTGGCCACAGTGATCCACGCGACAGTCACCTCCAGACTTGATTATTGTAACTCGCTCTACACGGGGCTGCCCATAAAGCTGACCCAGAAACTCCAGTGGGTGCAGAATGCCACGCGAGGCTCCTTATGGGGTCCTTGCCGCGGGACCACATTCATCCAGTGCTTTATCAGCTGTACTGGCTCCCGGTGGAGTACAGGGTCAGGTTTAAGGTACTGGTTTTGACCTTTAAAGCCCTATGCTGCCTAGGACCCTCGTACCTATGGGACCGCCTCCCCTGGTATGCCCCGTGGAGGACCTTAAGGTCCATAAATAACGCTTTGGAGGTCCTGAGCTGCAAGGAGGTTAGATTGGTCTCAACTAGGGCCAGGGCCTTTTCAGTACTGGCCCCGACTTGGTGGAATGCTCTGTCACAAGAGACCAGGGTCCTGCAGGATTTGACATCTTTCCGCAGGGCCTGCAAGATGGAGCTGTTCCACCTGGCCTTTGGTTTGGACTCAGTCTGACCCTTATGTTTCCCTCCCCTTATGGTTTTGATTTATGGGCTACTACTAAAATGAGGCTGCATTTTAAATTGTATTTTAACCCGTATTTTAATTAACTGTTTTTTCTTTTTCTATTACGTTCTATTGTAATTTTATTGGTGTTAGCCGCCCTGAGCCTGGTTCTGGCTAGGGAGGGCAGGGTATAAATAAAAATTTATTATTATTATTTATTATTATTATTACAATTAATAAAACTACATAATTAATAAAACTATTATGTGGCTGGGGAATAAAACTAGTTTTAGTGTTATATGTAAAGTAAGGACATCATTCTGTGGCTCTTATGGGTTTGTAATTTTGTAGGTGAAGTTGTATTTATAAACTGAACGTGAATTATTTAGTGTTTAAATGTGTGCCATCCTTTGTCCTGGAATCATATGATGGTGGGCTAAAAATATATAAAAATATATTACCAACCAACCAAATGATGGACAAAACCACTGCCTCCTTCCCATCCACTCTGGAATGTCTGCCACCTACCTGGATCTTACTGTGCTGCTTGAACTTTTTAGTACACAAAGAAATAATTGTTCATTATCACTTCCTCCAGTTGCAGTGGGAAAACTCGAGTTCGTCCCTAGTCACTCATTTTCAGGCTGTCAAGCTGATGTACCCAACAGACAAGAAGCTTTGCCTTCCAGGTGCTCCAGGCCGGGTTCTTCTTCACCTTAGCAAATATTCAGGGAAATCCACACCCATGACTAATAGCAGGCTTACTCCAACACAGTGCTCCCAAGCCAGAACTACTATAAGATGAGGATCAGTGTTCGTTAGCAGCAAGGCTTGCACATTGAGTTTTATTGTGACTGAAAGAGCGAAAAGCTCAGAAATAAATCTACCCATGGAAATATCAGCTGATAGAGAACACTAATTAGGCTTGCCATATGTCAGGAAAATTCGGCAAAATGTCAGGGAAAACCCAGATGTATGGCAACGTGATGGAAACAGCTCAAAAAGCTTAAAATCACTATTTTGGGGGTTAGGTCCCCCCCAAAAAAAGCTTAACAATGTTGGTGGTTTGAAACATGGCAACCCTAACAGTAACACAAATACAAAGGATATAACACTGAAGTATGCAAGGGGTTGTTTTTGAAGGAGGGGGTAGTTATTTCATTTGTTTTCCATGTGTGTGTGTGTGTGTTGCTTGTTCATTCATTAAATCACATTTCCCCCCCTTTAATGTTCCATTTGTTTTGGTTGTTCTCAGTTGTTTTCATTTCTCATTGTTTTCAATGGCAGCCCCAGCTGTTTGTTGATTGCCTGTAACTTCTGTGTTTTCTATCCAATTAGCACGAAGCTTTCAGCCATTTTGCTATCCCTCCACGGAACTGAATTGTGTCAAACTTGAGACAGATTGGAGAGTAGGCTCCAATTTTACAGACAATTTAGAAAGGCACACAAACTATTAAATATTTTATCTCTGTAAACTGCAAGCTACTAATAAGTGGGCACAAAGGAATGAGAAATATGAAGGGTGTGGGGAGTGGTGTGGAATAGATTGAAAGAACCATTAGTGGAACCAGGGCTTCTTTTCAGCTGGAACTCACCAGACCTCAGCTCCGGCACCTCTCAGGTGGGCACCATTGCCATTCTAAGAGAACAAGGGAGAAGTTCATAGTGAGTCCTGGCACCTCTTTCTCTAGAAAAATAGCACTGAATGTAACCAACACACAAGTTTTAAAAAGCCTTTCCCTCCCACTCTGTTAGACACCCACAAGTTCCTCCACTTATTGTGATGGGAGGACTCTATGAGGAAATTAGACCTATCAGATTGTTGGACATTTCTGCTAAAAATGTATTTGAGTTGAAGATTGGACAGTTTAATAATAATAATAATAATAATAATAATAATAATAATAATAATAATAATAATAATAATAATTTTATTTGTACCCCGCCCATCTGGCCGGGTCTCCCCAGCCACTCTGAGTGGCCTCCAACAGACATTAAAATACATTAAAATATCACAAGTTAAAAACTTCTCTAAATAGGGCTGCCTTGAGGTATTTTCTGAATGTCAGATAGTTGTTTATATTTTTAACCTCTGCTGGGAGGGCGTTCCACAGGGCGGGCGCCACTACCGAGAAGGCCCTCTACCTGGTTCCCTGTAGCTTTGCTTCTCGCAATGAGGGAACCACCAGAAGGCCCTCGGCGCTGGATCTCAATGTCCGGGCTGAACGGCAGGGGTGGAGACGCTCCTTCAGGTATACAGGACCGAGGCCGTTTAGGGCTTTAAAGGTCAGCACCAACACTTTGAATTGTGCTCGGAAACGTTTACACTGTCAGACAGTAGCAGCTAGCAGGCTAGCACAGGTGGGCCCATGTAACTCTCCTAGCTTCCCAACACTGCGCATCGTGCCGTTATCGGAGCGTGCAGTACTGTGGTCAAGTCATCTCTGTCCAAAAGAGGCCATAGTTGATGAACCAGAACCAGCCATAGCTAGAAACAGGCAGTCCTAGCTTCTGAGGCCACCTGACCCTCCACTGACGCTACTAGATTCAGAAGTGCCCTCAAGCTATGGGCCTGTTCCTTCCCCCATCCAGAACAGGCCATTTCCCCATTTCCCAGACTCAAGAACAGTGAATGCAAAACACCGTTGTCTTTTCAGGATTCAGTTTCAATTTGGTTTGTTCAAAAATCAAATAAGATATACATCAATGTGCTATGCCATACAAATATATACAAGAAAACATTAAAAAGGAGTGGAAATATAGTACTAGATATCATACCAGATGTATATGCATCATAATTTAATCAATTCATACCATTGGGATCATTTTAAACTTAAAATATTTAGGCCGATTGTGGCTAAACATATGTAAACGTGGACCTTTAAATATGATCAGCATGAAAAGTAAAATGCTGTAATCACTGCAGATGCTTGAGTTTTGTAGCAGATGTGTAAATGGAGAGACCAGATGATGAAAGGAATCATCCCATTAAAAATGGACATAAATGTTTTGTGATTATGTATCATGAAGCTAATTCTTTTCATGGTTACCCCTGTTCTGATTGGTGTTTTAAATAGTTACGTTTGAAAGGGAGTTGTTTGTAATTTGCTGCAGCAGTTGGGCCTTTAGGAGAGTTGCTGACACGTAGTCATATCCATTGTGAAGATTACATTGGCTTGATTCACAGAGCAGCAAATTCATTGCTAAGTCTTAACTAAGCTTGACCTAAATTCCATGAGATACCCTCTAAAGCAGCACATTACAGAAACCACGGTAGTGTCAACCTATCAAAAGTGGAAGCCGCTTTCTTGAATTATGTGTGAAAATGCAATCAATACTGCATTTAACCACATGTAGTTTTTGTTGTCCTCTTTTTTAATTTAAAAGTTTGCTGCTAAGGAATGCCAAGTTAAAACTGCAAAAATACATGGCAAAAGTTGGGTCTTCCATTCCACCTGCACTTCTTTTTTTTTATAAAAAAGTCAAAGGTCACTATAATTAAACATGTAGTTTAATGTTGCACGTATTTTTTTAAAGCAATAATTAGCTGGTGGGTGGTGAATCAGAATCCTGGTGCAAGGGGAGAAGAGTTAACTTCACCATCCCATGCCATAGTCCCAATAAAAATCTCACTGACCATTCAGTTGTTATTCATAAGAACCTAAGAACAGTGCTGCTGGATCAGGCCAGTTGCCCATCTAGCCCAGCAGTGATCAAAGAGATATCTATGAAAAATCTGCAAGCAGGACCTGAGAGCAATAGCATTCTCCCTTTCTGCAGTTTCCAGTATCTGGTATTCCAGTATTCATAAGCATACTGTCACCAGTTGTGGAGGCAGAGTATAGCCAGTGCAGCTAGTAGCTGTTAATATTGTCCTCCATGAATTTGTCTAATTCCCTTTTAAAGCTATCCAAGATGGTGCCCATCACTGTGTCTTGTGGAAGCAAATTCCATAGTTATGGAATTCTCGTGTTATGGATTATACACTAGCCCTCTTCATGTGTTACCTGGTCCTCCTTAGAGATGTCCATGTGCTGGAATGGTTATCAGCAGAGAAGAATAGCTGTTCACCTGTAGGCTCCCACAGAACCAGGACACCACTAGAATCACTATGATCAGCTACTCTTGCGTTTGTTAAGGATTGTGATCAGTGGCTTCCTTTATCCCTTTAGTGATTTTGTTGCATTGCTACATGTGCACTTGTGGTGTTGTTGCCCATAGTTAACTTTATTCCCAAATAAAATTCTACAAGGAAAGCCAAAGGGAGGAGGAGGAGGAGAAGAAGAAGAAGGAGAAGAAGAAGAAGAAGAAGAAGAAGAAGAAGAAGAAGAAGAAGAAAGAGAGAGGGGAAAAAAGATGTTTTCCCCTTAAAATCCTTCATATATCTCTCTTTAAAACCACTGGTTCCTGTTCTAACCTGCTGGTGCAAAATAGTCCCGCGTCTTGCATCTGTGCTCCTTTATTTTCTCTCTGATGTCAAAGAGGTAAGGTCAATGCATGGTTTGGATTGCAGCATGGATTCCACCCAAAAGTACTTCTTGATTGTGGTCTATATGAGGGCAAAGCTTCTTCTAATGACATGGGTGATCCTGATTGGGTAGAGAGTCTCTATGCCAGGGGAACATTGCCTTTTTCTGATGAAGACACTCATACAGTCAAGCCTGATCCATTTGGTAAGCAGCTTACAAATATTACAAGACCCATCTGAGCCACAGCCTCACAGAAGCAGTTTTCCGCTGCCTCTGCATGACAGCGGCAGCATTTATACTGTAACTTTGATACCATACCCTGGATCGTTTTTATGTTAGATAAATAAAATGGCAGTCTTACACCACAAGATACACAGTAATGTTCTTAGGAATTAATCTTGCAAGCCAGAAAACATTTATGCTAAGGAGCCGAAGAATATTTCACACAGATCATGAATTGCGCTATGCATCAATCTGTTCGCCATCTTATCTGTTGTGTTAAAGAACTTTGGTAACCATGGAAACATGCTAGAATTCAATCTGGGTATTTTATTTTATTTTTTAAAAATGCCACTTTTTTATTACTCCATTTGTCCTTTGCTACTAGTGAAGAAACTCTGTTTTCTTTCCGCCGAAGCAGCTCATTATCTGTTGGATGAAATGTCAAACCATAGGATTTTATAACGATCCAATTCAAGGCTCTTGTAAGAAAGAGGCTGACTCACTGGAGGAGTCTTTGCCTGTGCTCTTGCACAAGTAAACTCACACGTTTTCCGTTTGTTTCCCTGAAGCAGGAAGGTGAGGAGGCACTTTTCAGGCATTCCAACATTTCAATCATTTGGGAGGAAGACAGAGACAATGAAATATTGTTGTAGCTTCCTTGCCTTCATTGTAGAACTCTTACTTAACTGACAACCCATTATTAAAACATTGCACCAGAAAAATCTGTGCAAATACCCTTTCCCGAAAGTCGTGGGAAAGACAAAACACATGAGAACTGTTTTACATAGTAGATATAAGCAGCCATGTACCCATTAGCTTGACTGCAACTGTCAGTTTTTATAGAACCATCGTGATTATTTTTGACACTCAATAGGTGGTCAATATCATGGAAAAAGATTTTGCTAAACTTAACAGGTAAGATCATCATATATTTGATGCAGCTTTAGTTACACCACCCTCAAAAAAACGTTTCAGTGACCCTTTCCATGAACATTAGCCAACATTTCAGAACTTAGTTAAATTTTGTGTTGATTCTTCCGGCTAAAGACATATGTCTTACACCCTGTCAACAACTTGCCCTTCGGCCTAGGTGCAGGCATTCAGATATTGCTGAACTACAGCTCCCATCACCTCCAGCAAGCTATGTCCAATGGCCAGGGATGATGGAAGTTTTAGTTCAGCAACATCTGGAGAGTCAAATGTTCCCCACACCTTCTCTGCCTTGAAACTGTCTACTCTTGACTACATCCCTTGAACTGGAGATGTAGGGCAGAGTGGGCAGACTTCAAGCATGTGGTACCTAATATGTTTGTTGCTGTTGCTGCTAGAACCTCACCCCTCACTCTTGCTTGCACACTCTCTTCGTGCATGTTGATTTAATTTGCAAAATTTATATACCGCTATTCAATGGAAAACCTCTAAGCCGTTTACAGAGAACATGCACGCGGGATACCTCTCTGCCCCATCTACTTATCTTTTGGTCACCACCTCCCAAATCAGTGGGGCCTTGGAGGGCCAGGGGGGAAAATTGCTTAGGGAGTTGGGGGATTAGCATTTCCCCCTGCTCTAAAGAGAACAAAATACTGCCAGACATTTTTGTATATTCCTTATGAGTAAACGTGTGAGCAGCTTGGGCTTCAAGTTGCATGGATTTCAAGGGGGGGGGCAACTTCTTACAAGAAAGCATGCTCAGGATTAGAGTCTTAGAAAGAGAAATACCCGCCTGTTGTTGTTGTTTGTTGTTGTTTTAACTGAAATGCTCTCTCTCTCTCTCTCTGTGTGTGTGTGTGTGTAGAAAACTTATTCCCTTCCAGACATTTTTCTGGTCAAAATTGCCTTCCCCAGATACTTTCCCATCCATCAAGGATGAGAAGATGCAGAGTTCCAATATCTTCTTCCTTCAGGTGTGAAAACAGATAGGGCCTGGTTTTATTTTTAGTGGCAGGAAGGGAACGAGATAAGTACCTGTCCCCTGCCACTGCTTGGATGAGATTTGCAGTCACCTGCTGAATTCCAGGGTGGTTGTTGTTGTGGTGGTGGTTGTTTTTAAAAAAAGCTGTCAGGAAACTGATCATGTACTTCTTGGCATCTCTTCTTGTTTGACTCTTGGCATAAGTTGTAACATTCCAGATTGGTTCTCAAAGTGCATGATTCATACATTGCAGGGGAACTTGAGTCAGTGAACCATCTTGACAAAGCATGCCTTTGGACAACAACCTGTAAGTAATACAGAACCATCTTCTGTCTTCACCAAGCCAATACATGTGGCAACACGAGAACGGGCCTTTTCTGCAGTGGCTCCCCATCTGTGGAATGCTCTCCTCAGGGAAGTTCGCCTGGCACCTTCACTATACACCTTTAGGCGCCAGGCAAAAACATTCCCTTTTATCTACATCCTATACCCTTTTTAAAAATGCTGGCTTTGGGACGGGGGTGGGTTATTGGGTAGTTGGTTTTGTTTTGATTTTATGTATTTGATATTTTTATGTGAACCGCCCTGAGACCTTTGGGTATAGGGTGGTATAGAAATAATAATAATAATAATAATAATAATAATAATAATAATAATAATAATATGAGCATAAGAATGCACATAGGCACCTCCTGGCTATTTATGAAAGTATTCCTAACTCTCTTCACTTTGACATATTGTGAGAGGGAGGCAGGAAGATTAGCTTTTGAATTTTCCTTTCTTGAAAGGTTGCCTTAAAAAAAATTAGAGTGCTCATAAGGGTAAGAAAAGACTTTTACTGCATAATAATTTCTCCCTATATTTGTGTGCATATGTTAAAAGCACTGTGAAGCCTCAATAGGTTTTTGATTTGTTATTTTTATGAACAAGCTTGGGTACATTATCTCCTAAGACAATCTACCAGCTGTTAAATGTTTGCTTTTACGACTGAGAGAGCTTCAGCTGTAGAAAGCAGAGACATTTAGCTGCTGCTGCTCTCTGTGTGGGGGCGGGTGGGGGCAAGGCTAAGCCTTGCTAGTCAGAATTGAAACCCAACACATTTGGTTTCTCAAGAGAGGAAAGATACAATGAATGAACTGAGATGTAAGGAGTGTAAATCACTAGTTCTTGCAGAAGGAGCATTACATGAGCCCAATGGAGCATGGGCAAAAGGCAGAGGAAGTAGTGGTGCCTTTCTAGGGACATTTGTTCTCCTGGCACACACACAAGAAGGGAGATGAGGAGACAAGGGAGCAGAAGCCATCAGGCTTGGGAGGAGGAGTTAGCCAGCAAAATAAGTTTCTCTTATCCTGCATAGGCCGATGCTTTGAAAATATGTAGGATTACATGGAGGTGAATGGCTGCCCATGGAGCTGGTAGGTGAAGAAGAAGGATACACTGGCATTGAAAAAGCCTAGGTCATCTTCCTTGAACATGGCAAGGACAGCAAGGACTCCTGAGATGAAGAAGATGATAGCCACCAAGTAGTCATTGCTAGCTGTAGCAGCAAAGTATATTGGGAATGGTTAGGCAAGACATCTGTCTTGGCGCCTGGAATAACATAAGAAGAGTCCTTCCAGGTAAAGGCCTATATGGTTCAGCATCCTGCTTCCCACAGGGCAAATTTGGATGCCTGTAGGAAGCCTGCATTCTATCCATTCTGAAGGAAATCAGCCCTGAGTGCTCACTGGAAGGACAGATCCTAAGCTTAGGCTCCAATACTTTGACCACCTCATGAGAAGAGAAGACTCCCTGGAAAAGACCCTGATGTTGGGAAAGATGGAGGGCACAAGGAGAAGGGGATGACAGAGGATGAGATGGTTGGACAGTGTTCTCGAAGCTACCAACATGAGTTTGACCAAACTGTGGGAGGCAGTGGAAGACAGGAGTGCCTGACATGCTCTGGTCCATGGGGTCACGAAGAGTCGGACACGACTAAATGACTAAACAACAACAACAACAACAACAACAACAACAGGAAGCCTGCAAGCAGGAACCGAGCTAGCCTATTCTTGCTGTTGTCCCCTACTGGCTAGTATCCATGCTGCCTCGGAACCTGGAGGTGACATTCCACCCTTGCGGCTAGTAGGTACGGGTAGCTGTAGCCTCCATGACATTGTCCCCATCTGCTTTTAAAGCCGCCTAAGTTGGTGGCAATCTCCACAGCTTGTGGCGACCAATTCCATTGGTTCGAAGGAGTCCTCTTCCCTTTTGTCCTTCCCAAATCTCTCACCACTCAACTTCAGAGCATAAGCTTGGGTTCTAGTGTTAACCAAGAGGAAGCGATGAAGTTGTGTGGCTCTGCTGCAGCCCTTTGTGCCTCATGGATGCTTCCTGGTGGAGAAATGTTGCGCCTATTAGCTGCTTCACATTATCCTGTTTTCTTTCAGTCACATTTGTTTTGACTGTTCTTTCTTTTGAAAACAAAAAATGCTAAATTAGTGATGTGGCTATGAGGCAGCTTTTCTACATTAACTATGGGAAGTAGTTAAATAATGTGATCATACAAGCATTCCCTTGCTTCTTTCAAAGAACCAAAGTATAGTATTTAATCCTGGCATTTGTAGTTTGTTATAAATACCCTCTGCGTTTGAGGCAATTCTGCAGTACATGAAGTACCATGTTTCTTTAGTTGCCATGGCAAAATTTCATCCCACCCCCTCCCTTCAGTTACAGAGCAAGTTGTTTCTTAAAACTCACATTAATTGCTGCCACACATTATAAGAAGTGAAATAATTTCTCTGAAGATAAGGTTCTCTCAACCTGCAATAAACTAAATGCTTTAGGCAAGATTTTATGCTTGTTCTTCTTTTTAAGGAGCCAGAAATTTTAGATGAGCTGAGGATGAGGTTGGTGTGCAACCTCGGGTGTCTTTCACCTTTTTCCAAGCCCACGAACGCACTTGGTGATGCAACGATCTGCAGTAATAACAGGCTGAAACCTTCCAGCATGTGCTGAATCTCAATGCAGTTTCCCCTTGGATCTAGTCCAGAAACTGAATGGGGAGAGGAAAGTTTTCAGTGATTCCCCCTACACTGCAGTGCCCTGTGACCCCCTAAATCTGCTGTGGAAGGTTAAGAGATGTCCTGGGGCAGATTTAGGGAGCAAGGGACTCCAGGGCAGGGGAAATCACTGAAAATTGCCCCCTCCCCATTCTGCTGATGGATGCCTTTCACTAGTGGAGCAACACTCTTGGATTCCATCCTGTGTTCTCTCTGTGGTCTCGGTCTTTGTTCCATTTTAAATATATTTCTATTTGTTTAACATAATATCCTAATTTTAAATGGTTGCAAGCCATTCTGTGTAGCATATAGGCACTAAGAGGGTGAAGTAGAACATTCTATATCCGGCATCCCCAAACTCGGCCCTCCAGGTGTTTTGGGACTACAATCCCCATCATCCCTGACTACTGGTCCTGTTAGCTAGGGATCATGGGAGTTGTAGTCCCAAAACATCTGAAGGGCCGAGTTTGGGGGTGCCTGTTCTATATGAATAAACAAACCAGCACACACCTGCAAATCTTCATGTTATTCTCTGGAACAGAATTAGCTTGGGCACAGTTGAGTTCTTGTAACATCCAGTTTGATTTACTAAAAGGTGCTGCGTATGAAAGCTGCTTGTAATGTACCTAGTGGCATTGGGAACTTACCAGTCATAGTAATATTCATACAAATTGAGTCATTAAGTAATTTTGATAGATAGGCAGAAGCAAATTACCCAATTTATTTCAATAGAATATTGTGGTCAGAACCCAGGTAGTGTTAGAATCAGATATGTGATAACAACTTGATTGTATTAATAATAATAATAATAATAATAATAATAATAATAATAATAATAATAATAATTTATTATTATTTATACCACGCCCATCTGGCCGAGTTTCCCCAGCCACTCTGGGCGGCTTCCAATCAAATATTAAAACGATGCAGCATTAAATATTAAAAACTTCCCTAAACAGGGCTGCCTTCAGATGTCTTTTAAAAATAGGATAGCTGCTTATTTCTTTGACATCTGCTGGAAGGGCGTTCCACAGGGCAGGCGCCACTACCGAGAAGGCCCTCTGTCTGGTTCCCTGTAACCTCGCTTCTCGCAATGAGGGAACCACCAGAAGGCCCTCGGCGCTGGATCTCAGTGTGCGGGCTGAACGATGGGGGTGGAGACGCTCCTTCAGGTATACAGGACCGAGGCCATTTAGGGCTTTAAAGGTCAGTACCAACACTTTGAATTGTGCTCGGAAACGTACTGGGAGCCAATGTAGATCTCTCAGGACCGGTGTTATGTGGTCCCAGCGGCCACTCCCAGTCACCAGTCTAGCTGCCGCATTCTGGATTAATTGCAGTTTCCGGATCACCTTCAAAGGTAGCCCCACGTAGAGCGCATTGCAGTAGTCCAAGCGGGAGATAACCAGAGCATGCACCACTCTGGCGAGACAGTCCGCGGGCAGGTAGGGTCTCAGCCTGCGTACCAGATGGAGCTGGTAGACAGCCGCCCTGGACACAGAATTAACCTGTGCCTCCATGGACAGCTGTGAGTCCAAAATGACTCCCAGGCTGCGTACCTGGTCCTTCAGGGGCACAGTTACCCCATTCAGGACCAGGGAGTCCCCCACACCTGCCCGCCCCCGTATTAAGGCAAACGTATCTCTTTCCAGTATGAAACAACCGGACAATGACTGAGCCTTGCGTGCTGCAAGAAGGACAACTTGAAAACTGAGGCTTTTGGTACTCCTACAAGTTACATTTGGCACCATTGGTATAATTGTGAGTGATCTTAAAATATATCATGGTAGGTGGCTAAGAGCTCTTGCTTTCATGCTGCTCGTTAGATGGGGATTATTGTCACAGCAACAGGGACAATAATCACGAAACCTCTTTGAGTACCATGGAGACCACAAAAAAAACACAAAACATGATGGAAACCTTTTCAAACGATGGGAGAAAAATCTACTCCTTGGGACAGGAAATGAATTGCTTTTATGATATACATGCTAATAAGTTTAAAGGTGCTGCAATACTGTGTGGATTACACACACACACACACACACACACACACACACACACACACACACTTGCACAAACAAGAGGAACCCCCTACAGCTTGGTCACCTGCAAAATTGATATTAGTGTCAAGGAATTTATACATTGTTTTAGACCTGATTGGCTCTTTGTTAGAATCAGTTCTTCAAATTTATTGGAATATTAAGCCTTCTTCCTGCCCTGCCTATAAAGACCAGTGCCAACTGCTGGCTCCTCCAGCTACATCTTTTAATTCTTTATAGGATGTATTGGCACAGTGTGTTGTTGTCACCTTCTCTCAAATAGCATTTCTCCACCCCAATAAGTTATAGAAACCTGAGGTCCATTGTGGGTATATGGGCAATAATTTGTTTGTGAGCACTTCTTTAACTTTATTTTTGAACTACAAGTTTTCCAACATTGCATACTTGTACAATGTTGCAGGAAAACAAACAAACAATAAAAACCCAAAACTTTTGGGTACACGTGTGTTTAGGGTAGTAGCTATAATTTGCACAATCATTTCTAGTTGCACAATTGGAAATTTCTACTTGGCTTTTGATGCTATACAACCGGGATGTATTTGAGAATTACTTATGTGAATCTTTTACACAGAAATAGTCAGTCATGCTAGAAAATTCTGCAAATAATTTGTGGGGGTTACCAACTCTACAAGTCAAATGTATATTAACGATGACTCCTAATTAATGATTAATGCCCCTCATTTTCTCAAAAGCTCGTATTCAAAGGTTTATTGCCTTTTATAAATGATTATTTAAAGGTTTATGGCCTTACTTTTTATGGTAAGGTTTTTTTGTGTGTTTTTTTTAAAAAAACCTTTTATTAGTGTACAGAACATTGCAGTAAAAACTTTTACAGTCCCGTAAAAACCACCCTTTGATAAGAGATTAGCAGTTTTATTATTTAAGGAGCTATTTTCGCTATATTGATGGCATAAGATAAAAAATTGGGGGTGGGGGGGAGGAAGGACACTGAGCTGTTACATGCTCAATTCATTTCACAATCCATAGCTCTAAAGAAATGCTAAGTTGCTGTCAAAGACAGGCAGTTCTGAAGATAAGTACAGTGGTACCTCGGGTTAAGTACACTTCAGGTTAAGTACGCTTCAGGTTAAGAACAGAAATCGTGCTCTGGCGGCGCAGCGGCAGCAGGAGGTCCCATTAGCTAAAGTGGTGCTTCAGGTTAAGTACGCTTCAGGTTAAGAACGGACCTCCGGAACGAATTATGTACTTAACCCGAGGTACCACTGTACTCAAAGAGCAATAGAACAAATCAAGGTTTGGCGACTTGTTTGTCACCAACGAACTTTTAAATGCACAACCAGCCAGTGGTCTGTCCCCAATTAGCATAATGGAACATGTTCATAATTTGCATAAATATAGTGGACACCAGATCATTGGCTCTTGGATCTATTCCGCTTCCCTCTTGATGCCATCTGTGCAATTTCTGGTGTGAGACTAATGGCAGATCAGCATCCTCAGACGACATAGCAAAAAGTTCAGTAAACAACAGATACTCTACCATTTGAATCGATCTTAGTTTCTGGGGAGATAATTGTTGTAACTTTTCTGTTTGACATTTATCCTAGTGTGGGATGTTTCCAGGGCTGTGTGCTTTGCATTATAATTATTCATTTTCTGGAAACAATCCCTGGGAAATCTGACAAAAGATCTTGCATCAGAGTAGCTCTTCCATCCGAATCAGAAGTCTTGGTGCTGTCAGTTCCAAATACTCAACTTCACGAGAATTTCCAGGTGGTTAGCTGTGTTAGCGTGTTGCTGCCAAAGCAAACAAGAGGCTTGTGACACATTAAAAGACGGACAAATTTATTGCGGCAAGAGCTTTCATGGACTGCAGTCCACTTCATCAGATGCTTAAAGACACTGTTGGATAGATAGTAAAAGTGTGGTCAGGCAAAAATGAAATGCAGAGAGTACAGACAGTGATAATTAAGTTATTAACAGTGGCCACTCATAAAGCAGTTGGCGATAGCGTAGACACCTTGGTAGGGTGTACAGTGTGACAAGCCACAGGTGATAGACTCGACCTTCTTCATGAATTCAGCACTTCTACATTGCAACCTCCACAATCACGAGATAGGCTTCAAAGCAATGCTATTCAAAAACCATAACACTTTTCTCCCCAGGCCTCTGGGCTGCAATGTTGCCATAATACAAGATAGGCTTCAAAGCAAGGTGATGAATAAACCATAGCATATTTGTCTTCAGACTCCTGAGGTGCAGTGTTGCCATAGTATTGTTAGCAGATACGAGCTAGACATGTACTATTTGAATCAAAATCAAGATTCATACAAAGCTGCTGAATCAAATGGTTGGGCATGTGTCAGCTTCCCATGCAACCATGTGAGCTGTGCGTTGCCTATTGTTAACTATATGTTTCTTATATGTCATCATGAAATGAACTTTCCCAGGGAGAAAGCAATGACCACTAAAAGGCACTGATGCAGGGGAAGCCAATGCGATGGCCTCCACATGACCAATGGCCAAGAATGATGGGAATTATGGTCCATCTGCAGGGCATAATGATGGCACGAGACATATATTTCACACATGTAGCTCAAAGATCACAGATCGTTCATGTCATTTAACACAAAATCAAACCCTAATTTAACAGAATTAGAAGGCTGATCGCTGAAGAATTGATGCTTTTGAATTATGGTGCTGGAGGAGACTCTTGAGAGTCCCATGGACTGCAAGAAGATCAAACCTATCCATTCTTAAAGAAATCAGCCCTGAGTGCTCACTAGAAGGACAGATCCTGAAGTTGAGGCTCCAGTACTTTGGCCACCTCATGAGAAGAGAAGACTCCCTAGAAAAGACCCTGATGTTGGGAAAGATTGAGGGCACAAGGAGAAGGGGACGACAGAGGACGAGATGGTTGGACAGTGTTCTCGAAGCTACTAACATGAGTTTGGCCAAACTGCGAGAGGCAGTGAAGGATAGGCGTGCCTGGCGTGCTCTGGTCCATGGGGTCACGAAGAGTCGGACACGACTGAACGACTGAACAACAACAAAATTTAACAATTTAAAAGATCAATTACAAAATCATTAACACACTAAAAACAGTAAAAAAGAAAAAAAAGAAAAAATAACAAAAGCAGTTTTAAATTATATTTAAGTCTTATCTGGATCCCATTTCTTTAAAAGCTAGTAGATTACTTAAGACTGAAACCGAGGTGTAGATCTTTCAGGAGAGGCAGGTGGGTTAAGCTGGAAACACAACAGGGCTTTTAAAATCTGGCACACAGACCATGATCCCGGACGCGTTTCATCCGGGAGCATCCCATTGCTAAGTGTTAAGTGGAACAATGTGGCCTAAGTAGGATTCCCATAACCAAGTGACAGCCTGAGGAATATAATCAAGATCCCCTGGAGTCACCTAAAGTGCTTTAAGCATGAAATCCATCTGTCTAAGTAAGTGAATGGAGAATGAGTGCCAGTGTTTGCCAAGGCACACTCTATTTGCTTTTGGCATCATTTAACAGGGATATTTGAATATTTGATAGATGTGATACAACTAGGAAAATTAAGCTGTAATTCTCACTAAGGGATTGTACGTCCAAGACTCACAAGTAAGTTCCTTTAATCAGTTTATAGATTCACAAGTGTGCTGGAAAGAAAAGATGCAAGAAAAGGGAAGTGTGAAGAAAGACCCAGATCTGACCCCACCATTCCTCTAAGTCAGGTTGTCACTTACCTTCCTCCCAGTCTCTTCAAATGCAAAAACAGTACCTAAGATGCCTACTTAACTGGCTCTCTGGCATCCCATTGGTCAGCAAGGGTCAGAAGTCACTTCCTCCAAAGACAGGGGAGCCTTTTTCAAAACAGCTGCCCTGATGCTATGTTCGCTTTCACTATCAGGGATTCAGACCAGACTTCCTACGAAGCTGACTATCCTCGCTGGTTACTTGTGAGTAAACCAGAGTAACTATATAGTAGTGAATAGGGTCGGAGTAGTCCAGTTTTGGAGCCACAGTGCTCTGGCTTATTTTGTATTCGTTTCAACCTTCTTCCTGCTCTTCTTCTACCTATTAATTTTAATAAAGTTTCCTAGCTTGACCCTGGAGTGTGTGCGATTGCCACCCTCAGAGTTTTGGAATCCCCACGTGCCTAGATGCTTGGAATTCATGCTGCTGAAAATCTAGAATTGGAGTTCAAAGAGAGTGGCACAGTCTTCTGAGATCTGGGAGGGATTCAGAGAGTGTGGGCTGCCTTTACACTCCAAATAACCTGTAAGCGTTCTGGGAAATGCAGGGTGCATTAGGTGAAGAGCTCCTGGGTTTTAGGAAGTTTAGTGGGGTCTGCCAGGGAAACAAGCTACCTGCTTTGATCTTGGACTAGGATAATGCAGCTGGAAACTAGCCTTGCTTTCCCCAGCACTTTGTGCAAGGTGTGCTGGGCGTACTGGCTCATAGTAATTGTTTTGGTGGATCCCATATGGTGCATTCGCTCCCATATGGGCTCCAAGAGTAAGTGGGAAGGTAGTGGCTGCAACTACTGGAGAGTAAGACCCAGTGACTGCACTGCAGGGCTGTTGTGCAGCATGTCCTCATGGTTAGCACAGCATGTCTTCATGCTTTCTGAAGTCTCAAAGTCTGACCTGCTGAGGCTCTCAAAACAGGAGATAGAAACTTGATGCTAGGAAACTCTATGGCATCTCCTGGTTTCATTATTTATCATTTCTCAGAGGAAAATACTTCATTGCCGTGGTGAGCACAGAGTTCATGTGTCTTTTAAGCTCCAGGAGGTGATTAGGTATCTTATTAATTGAAATTGGGTACTTTCCCCATTTAACAGCTGCTAATGAACAGCTGATGGGAGAGTTTCTTCCTTTGCATTTCCATTTTCCAGCCATCAATTAACCACAAGGAACATTTGCATTGGGACGATGAGTCCATTATTTCATCTGAACTTGAGAGAAGGTGGGTTTAACAGTTATCAGCAGACAATGGAATATTACACGATGCTGAGTTTCTAAAGTCTCCTTTGCACCGCATTTAAAAAATATTACAGAAGGAGAAAAGAAATCACTGTTCCTCAGTAGAGGCAGAATGTTTGCTGAAAATACACCGAGAAAATATATCATCTGAGAGCCAGTGCCATATAATGGCTAAAGCACTGGAGTTGGATCAGAAAGATCCCAGTTCACATTCTACTCTGCTATAAAACTCACTGGATGACCTGGGGGCAATCAATGTATTAATCTACCTCCCAAGGTGGTTATAAGAATAAATTGAGATAATGACCATGTAGGCCTCCCAGAGTTTCTTGAAGCATGGACAGGAGGCAAATAAGCAAATGAAAAAAAGTTAGCAAAGCAGGATGTATACTAACGTCTGCTGGAATGTAATGCTCATACACTAGTCAGGGTTCCTCTGCCTGAATGTGCCTTGCCCTGTGCATATCTTGCTCTCAGCTACACCTTGTGTGTTCAAAGTGTCTTCCACATTAATGTGCACACTGCAGAGCACATCAACAAGGTAATTGCAAGCAGAATGTGGCACAGCTCTTCCTATTAAGCTTTTGGAAATCTACGCTGGTGACTGCGAACTGGAAAAAGGACATCTTCCTGCATGACACCAGCTGAAACTGGGCACAAATTCAGGAGCTGTAGATGACTTTTCATTTAGCTTTAATTGAGACTATTAAGGCACAGCTTGGAAAGCCTGGTCACAACAGCCCTTAGAGACTCGATCTGACACATTGCATGCTGGCCTGTCAATGGAGATGCAGTCAGTCATCTTTGGAAATTCCTGCTCCATATGGAATCATTTATTTATATGCTGCCGCCATAATCCCATGCTGGTCTTTGTAGGAGACAGTCCTCTCATTGCTCAGCCTTCTGACCAAAAAGCGAGGAGCAGCTTTTGCCAAAGCTAACACTTAGAGATTCATGACTATAGAATGGCTGGTTCTTTTTCATGTGCTGAATGAAGCATATGCTCCACAGTGCTGGCCTTCACAGCTAGCATTAAATTAACTTCAGAAGAAGAAGGGCACACACTATTTAATGGGCTTTTTCGGTGACTAAGATCTGGCACTTGTTTCCATGACAGTTGTCAAGAGCTCCTGTTTCCCGTAGAACATCAGTTTGGTGGAGAGTTGTATCGTGACAGCTCTTTAAAAAAGGGCGAGGGCTATAGAGAGAGAAAGGAAGCCATTGTGATACAGTTTCTAAAGGCTCAGATGTGCAAAGCCCAGGTTCAAATTCCTGCTCAGCTATGGAACTGAGTGAAGTGACAATGCTGCACTTGAAAACACACATTTGAAACCTTTCGAGCCCATGTCAGGTTTGACCTGGAAGATGTCAGAGTCTGAGATTGCCTCTTTTATAGGGATGGGTGAATCTGTTAAATTTGGATCCTCACAGTTTCTTGTTTTGCCAATCAGTTCTCTGCAATTCTGCATCATTTTGCAATACTTTAAAAAAAAATCACTTCAGCAAATGTCTCCTAATATACACACTGGAATATAATTCCGCCTAATTTTTACAAAGCAAATTTCCATAATATTACTTTATGTCTTACTTTAAATGTTGTGAGGCTCTTATGTCCTTTTTAAAATGTGGGTTTTTGGGGTGGGGTGTTATTGGGATTGATTATGTGTTTTATGGTTTTATATTTTGATTGTATTCTGTGAACCGCCCTGAGACCTCTGGGTATAGGGCAATATATTAATAACAATAACAATAACAATAATAATTGTATGTAATTTTCAGTAATATGTGCATTTTAATGCACCCTTTACCTAGTCTATGCATTTTTGTGCACATTAATTGGCTGGAGAAGTACATTGCAAAGTTCAGAGGAGCGCAAATTTCAAAGGATGTCTTTGCTTCGACTTATGTACTCTTTTGGAAAGTCTGAATCAGGCAGGTGCATATCTAAAGGAAAATGGAACTGAATTTCTCCTCCATCCACACTTTCTTAATTTATCCTTTTCCAGTGCATGGCAGTGGCAGCAACTCAAAGTGGAGTTTCAATTAGACCATAGATCATTTTGCCCACAGGCATGGCAGGATCCTGGCTGAAGTAGCCTCTGGGAGATGTGATTTCCCCAAGGGGGGCTGGCACTGCAGTGGCCCTTGGGAAAACTCCAACTACTTCAGAGTGGCCTAGTGCAGTGTTTGGCAGTGTGCCAGGCCCCAGAGGAAGAAAGCAGCAGCAGCAGCCGCTTCCTGACTTCTCTTTCCCTGAGGTTTGCTACCACCAAAGCATGACTGTCAATGCAACTGCAGTCCAGTCAACAGGCTGGAAGGAAAAGGAGGAGGGAGAAGAGGGCTGGACGGAGGGGTGGTTGGAAGTGGGTGTCAAGGCTCAAAGGAGTGAGTTTTGGTTGGTCTGAAATTTTGCTAGTTCCTGATTTTGCGGGAGGGATTGACTTAATCCTGACCCAAATCAATATGAGCTGTGGAAGTGTGCGTTTGCGGTGGGGGGGGGGCAGATGCTTCCTTATCACTAGCCATATTTGTCAAAATTAATATTCAGCAATTATTGCCTGTTCCTATCATTTCTATTTCTTTGCTTGCTTGCCATGTTTATCACCACAACTAGCCCAAAACTGCACTATCCA
Source organism: Darevskia mixta (assembly GCA_034641385.1). Classification (NCBI taxonomy): domain Eukaryota; kingdom Metazoa; phylum Chordata; class Lepidosauria; order Squamata; family Lacertidae; genus Darevskia; species Darevskia mixta. The sequence goes on from JAWWNH010000029.1 coordinate 13,771,483, forward strand.
CTACATTCCAATTTGAATGCATCAGAATTCCACATATTTATCTAATGTCTAATCTTCACTATTTGCTGCTTCATCTCCTTTTAAAAACGTGGAAATCAGGCTGGTGCTGGAGCCTTGGGGATCTAAATCTAGAGAGACTTGGGCTGTCCTTCTCTATTTTGGCTCATGAAACCAGCAGACAAGTTTTTCTTCAGTTCCTTTGCCTTTGATCTGGCATGATGCTTTATTAGACTCTCTGAAAACATTGGTACATGGTATTCCTGTCACCTTTGTCCGGCCCATAAAGAATAGCCTGACAAGCGAGAGAGGGAGAGTTTCCTTTTTCCTAACCACACACTGACTGTCCTTGATCAAACTTTCCTTTCCTAGGTGTGCTTGCATTTGATGTCCTTAACCTACTTTCAAAAACTTTTCCTAAACCGAAGGCTCACCTGAGAGCCCTGGTGGTTCTTTAACTCTTTTCCACCTCTGTCAAAATGCTACATTTAATGGGGCCACCTCAGACATTTCCTGTGAACAGGATGCTGTTTAAATATAAAGCATTATTTCCTCCTGATTCTTTATACACATTATCATGTGGTCAGAGAAATAACAGCTGTAGATATTATGGAGTTTTAGGCTTCCTGGTAGCTTTATATTTTGATTTAATCAACTGTTTGTCCTTTTAGTTTGCAACATAACTGAAATGGAATTCCTCTCCCCTCTCAGCCGATCTGCTGTGCTGGGTTGTTATCAGCAAAGAACCATTTCACAAGCTAAGGTACCACTGTTGTCAAACAAGGAAATACATGCTAGAAATTGGTACTGCAGCACGCTGGTCTCACTGTTAGTGGGGTTCCATGTCTTTTTTCATCCATGCATTACTTTATATTTAAATTTTAGAGGCAGAGTTTCTAAATTCCTGGCTTTAAAATAACATCTGACACAGATTTCAGTCGTTCAAGTTGCACTTACTGGTCCCGTTCACATGCAACTATTTCAGACCCTTCCAAGTGTCCCTATTTTCCAGGGACGTCCCTGATTTAGAGAAGCCGTCCCGGTTTCTGATTTGATCCCGGAATGTCCTGCTTTTCCTTAGGATGTCTCTATTTTCATTGGAGAAATGTTAGAGAGTATGGAGTTATCCAACCCCCGAGCCATCTGAAGGCAATCCTGTATAGAGGAGGTTTTTTTTAAAAAAAACTGTTTTATTGTGTTTTTATATATGTTGGACGTTTCCCAGAGTGCTAGAGCAACCCAATAACATGTGTGGGGTATAAATAGTAAAACTATCATTATGGAATGGGATGTCCTTATTTTCATCAGAGAAATGTTGGAGGGTATGCTATTTCAGCTTAATAAAGTTGCGTCTGTTTACTCTCTGCCTTGTCTATCCCTCCCCTTATGAAGTGGGTTTGGTGCTTCTATTGTGGTTTGCTTAAACTACAGTTACCTTTTACAGTTGAACCAGGAAACTGTGGTTTAATTTCAGTTTCCTAACCAGGAAATGAAACAGGTGAAATCCCTGAGTAAGATCTAGACATGTGTTTATTCTTGCAAATGTATGTTTGCAATCCTTGGGTGGGGACAGGGGAGCTGTTTGGAGGACAACTTGGAACAGAAAAAGCTAAAGGAAGGGAAGGAATTGAGCCTCACAACTTCCCTTTTCCAAATCGCCCCCTTTAAACTCTGCCTTTTCCTAGAAGAATGGCTGCTGCTGGGTTTTGTCTAGTTGCACCCCACTACTTTATATACCCAACACATTGAGGGGGAAATGAATCTATGCCTGCAGCCCATCCCTCTATCTCCTCTGTGTTCAAACAAATAAATAAAAGCCATTTCTCCCCATCTGTACACATGCAGGGGATTCCAAGTGATCAAGATCCCTGGTCACATAGGATTCTATTGGACCATGTGCAAACCCTCACATGCACACACATCTGTACATCTATAGAGACCCTTTCCCCATGTTCTTCTCCGAGAAGAACGACAAAAGCAATACAGAGTGGATGTTCCGCTCACGGGACTCCAGCAATCTGTGCTGGAATGTAAACAGACATGTGACCTGTAACAATCCCACATATCTGCAGCAAAGGGTGGAATGGGATTCCCAACATCCATATGGCCCACAGCTGCACAGATCTCAGAGAAAGACTACTGAACAGAGCTGCTCTTTTAATTTAGCTTTAAATTTGTTTAAACAGGAGTTACAAGCAGCCCTGCTCTGGTTATTGCATTTTAAGACTAGGTGCCTGTGGCATCTTTGAAGCTGATATACACATTTATAGCCTGTGTTCTTTAACCATGGGTTTTTTTTTTTAACCTTTTGCATTTAAATATGTTGTATTTCTTTGAAGAGCCTCTAAGCTATGATGGGGAGGGCAGAATCCATCAAACAACAATAAATAGTGCCTAAGTTTTCATTCTTCAACAATTTTCTTTTCACATTACTCTAAACGTTCCCAGCTGCTGAAGCCTGATATTACTATCAGTACGTGTAATATTGTTCTTCCCCCTTTATTATAATAGTCTGCCTTCCTGTCTTGTTGAATCTCTCTTAATATGCTTTATCCTTGCATGCTGCAGCCTCACACAGTGTTCTGATTTAGACAAATATCAGCTCTTTAAAGATGTATGTTTGCAGACATGAAATTCTCATATTGTCCTGGGGGGGGGGCTTTCACATTTCACATTTGGGAGAAGAGCCCTCGAGTTTGATATAAAATTATTTTCTACCTTCTTTTCTTTTGTTTCATTCATGTTTCCAGGTGAAAATCTGCATTCTGGACACATTCCTAAGAGGACCTTCCAGCATTATCTGAATTCTGTTTTTTTCCTTTGCATCCATTTAGTAACATAGTAATTTGGAGGACACTGGTTCAATAGCTGGCAGCAGCTCTTGTTCATAATTTCACTATCAATCTAAGCTTCTAAGAATAAAAATGGAGGGGAGTGAAAGCAAAGGTCCTGTCTTAATGGTTAAAATTCTGGAGATTCCCTGGCACCTTGTAACTGGAAACCTGCCATAACATCACAGTCCCACCACATGTGCAGCTGAGTGCCTGCATCCTGAGAGGCACACCAACACAATAAAGTAGGGGTGGTGAGAAAGTGGGTCACAATCTACTGGGTGATCTGAAGTAAATTGGCAAGAATTTCTGACTCCCAGTTGTCTCCCGAAACAACAAAAATGACAGCCCCAAGAGAATATTTATTTATTTATTTATTTTTGCATAAAATTTATATGCTGTTTGATTGTAAAGCATGACAAGTCCCCCTCTGCACCAAAACATTGATAAATAAATTCATCCTATTTATTGTAAAAATTGATTGTAATCCTCCCCCAAGGAACCGCAAAGTGGTTTACAAAAAAGAATAAAACAATAAATTATCAGTAGAAACAGCAATTTAAAATATTCAAAAAGCAATTAAAATCAGGGAAGAGCCAGAAATGGATTAAAACACCTGCCCACATTCTGCATATCTGGAGAGGCTTGCCTAAACAAAAAAATGTTTTCAGTAGGTGCTGAAAAGGGTACAGTGAAGGTGCCTGTCTGATGTCAGTAGGTAGAGTTCCCAAGTGCAGGTGCTGCCACAGTAAAAAATTGATATACAGAAGGTAGATCGATATACAGAAGGTATGAGGTTTATGTTCTCTTAGAGAAATTCACCTGTCAGACTACTGGTTGGTGGCTGGTCAAACCCAATGCCTCCAGGGTCCATCCTTTCAGCTCCAACAAGATTTGGTGCTTTACCAAACAAACTGAGTCAGGATACTCCAGTTTAATTTTAAGTGCTTTAGAAAAACTTTAAGCCAGGTAGGGGGAGCACCTGAGGCCCTTCAGATGTTATTGGACTCTGCCTCTGACGCCCATCATCTCACCCATACAGTCAATGTTCAGAGATAATGGGAGTTGGAGTCCAACATCTTAATTAGATGTTAGATGCTCCTGCCTTAATGAAAGACTCACTTGAGATAAGTCTAGTTTCACATCTGATTGCAAATCGAATTGTCCCTGAACCCCCAAAACTGAGAATGTTCACATCATCCCTATTTCATGGAGGCTAAAAGCAACAATATTGAAGACTTTGAAAAGAAATGTGGCTGGCCAGTTCTCTCTTGTCTACTGTCGTTTCGTTCATTCCCCGAGTTATTCCTCGCTGTTAGCAGGCATGTAGTAAGTGACAGACTGTTCAACAGGCAAATCTAGTCTGCAGTGCCTATTCTCCAACTATAAAAACCCCCAGAAAAATAGAAGAGATAAACTATTTAAACTGCATTGTAAAGAAAACAAATTACTTAATGAGTGCTATAGGAATTCGGTACTACCGAAAGTCACTTAAAAAGCAATGCTGTATCATAAACGTTTTTATTTCTCACTAGTGCCCATTGTTTCAGAGTAACACGGTTTATTTTCCTATTAAAGTTAGATATGGGTGCTCAATGGAATGCTGTGACCTACATTTTATGCATATCAGGTCCCCGATGCTGACAATGAACTGAAAAATCTGATCTATTATCACTTACAATATATTCCTTTTCACAGCTTCATCTGTGTCATTTGCCAAGCAGAGAGATATTTTGTCATAGTTTCTCTGGGACATCCACACCTTGGAGAACATTAGCATTTCAAATGCGTCTAAGCACCATGCGTATAAAACCTGTCTGATTAATTAGAAAGAGCCCAAAGCATTGTTAAATGCAGATATAATTGTAACTAGTGTCAACATACAATGATGCATACTGTAAGTTACAAAATTGTACCACAGGCAGCCACATTGGTGGTGGTGTTTTGGGCATTTGTAGGAACAGAGTGCTTTTTTTTAAAGTCCTTATCACTATTTTAAAAAGCACATGACTCCTTAATGTACCTCTTTATGGAATCCAAGGACTATCACCTGCCCAAACTACCATTTAACCAGTTTGAAGATCAATCCTAACTCCCAGTCAGGAGCAGCAGGGCTGAATGGAACAGTGGAGCCACAACTGCATCCAGAGCCCAGCTCTTCATGTTGTCCAGGGTGGGATGTGAGGCAGCAGTAAAGTAGACAGTTCCACAAGACCACCTCCAGGCTGGTGTAGGAGAGAGGCCTGGATCAGGCCATCCCCAGCAACTGGACTGTCTTCGGTTCTAGTGAATCTTTGCCCAGCTCAGCTTCACCTGCTCCCCAGAAATGCTCATTTTGGGAGTTTGTGCTGGCTACTACCTGTGAGATACTGCTGGTGGCAGCTTCTGCCTGTGCTTTTGGCAGGTGCAGAAGGGACCTCTACATTGGTGGCCTCCTGCTGTCAGAGGTGCCCCTCTGCCACACACAACCCCCTTCCAGCAGGGATGATCGGAAGTGTGGATTGCTCTGCTCCTTAGTCTCAAATCAAGTCTTTGATTCCTTTGCTCTTAACTCCAGTCTAGCACATTTAAGGAGCATCACACAAGTAACGTTCTGACACCTTGAAACACAACATGATGTGTTCATATAGTGACATCACCAGTTCACCTCCACTGTCCTCATTTCACAAAGGTGTCTTTGCAAACAGGGCGACAGACTCATTCACCACGTCAGGTGCCAGTTGAAGCAGGATTGCTCCAGTTAGAATTACATTCGTTGTAATTGTAATGGGCCTGCCCTGTCACAGTTTAAAGGACCTCAAAGAGAGGGGATGCAGCTCTCTGGAGGTTGTGGTTTGCTTCTTTGCTATTGAACTGTTCTGCCGGCTGCTGTGTATAGATTTTTTATTTTTATTTTTACTGCTGCTTTAAGTTTAAGATAATGCATTTTATTGATGCATGCTGTTCTGCAAAGTGCCCCAAAGCCTCTTTGGAGGAGTGTGACGAGATAGAAATAATATAAAACAAGCTTTGGATCCATCACTTCTCATTTATAGATTTAATCTGCTGCACATTGCAGGTCAGCATCACTGGATATGCGCCTAGGCTCACTAGGCTCACCAGGCCCCAGAGACCCCCTCGAAGCAAGTGAGCAGTGACGCAAGCTAGGAAAATGAGCAACAGCTGCTTCTAAAAGTGTTTGCTATTACAGTGGTACCTCAAGTTACATACGCTTCAGGTTACATACGCTTCAGGTTAAGAGCTCCGCTAACCCAGACATAATGCTTCAGGTTAAGAACTTTGCTTCAGGATAAGAACAGAAATTGTGCTCTGGCGGCGCAGCAGCAGCGGGAGGCCCCATTAGCTAAAGTAGTGTTTCAGGTTAAGAACAGTTTCAGGTTAAGAACGGACCTCCGGAATGAATTAAGTACTTAACCAGAGGTACCACTGTATAGGAAGAATTAATATGCTTTCTCCAGCCCTGCTTCTCTCCTGTTCTCGTTAGGGTGTGTGCTGAGTCACTTCCCAGATAAGGGTGTATTCCTTCAAACTGTGTCTTTCCTCTGTGTCACTGACTTTCTCCTCCTGACAGATTTCCTGACTCTCCTGACTTAATACAGGAGCCTCTGCTTGCCTCACTCAGCCCCTTCCCCTCCCCTGGATTGGGCCCAGAGGAAAAGTTCAAGCGAATAGGCAGTGGTGACCAGCAGCACTGAGGGCATCTTGCTCAAGGGCATTGCAAAATCTGCAGCTGGCGCTGGACCGGCTGAGGTCATTTTGACCTCCAGCAGCCTTAAGATCTGCACCTGAACATTACGTTGCAATTAAAAAACTAAAACCAAAACCGAGGTGCTAGTTCTGCAAGTACAAGTTCTAAACCCAAACACGGAAGGCATATATAAACCCTCCCTCACATATTCACACAGATTTAACAAGCGAGATCCTTCTGCAACATGAGAGTCTCTGCACAGTGTGATGAAAAAAAGTGACTAATATCTAATTCATCCTCTGCCAAGTGAACAAGCAGTGATGCTCAAAACAAAATAAAATAAAAAAAAATCCTTCCAGTAGCACCTTAGAGATTCCTTCCAGTAGCACCTTATTTTGTTTTGACTATGACAGACCAACACGGCTATCTACCTTTAGCAGTGATGCTGGAACTGTAGGAGTTGTGTTTTGCTGGTTAAGGCAACCTCAGCCTATAAGCAATGCGACAGAAGTGAAGACCGAGGGGGCAAATACTTTCTTCAAACGCATTTCCAAAGCAATTAAGTTCAAGAAACAGATTTTGATCAGTCATTAGACCCTGTGCATTGCGCAAAAAGGAAGGGAAATGAAACTGTGATGTACTACAAGACCACAAAGATGGCCAGCTGAACCCTGGAAGACCAGGGTTCAAATCCCCTGAGAGACTTGGAGCCCGCTGGGTGACCTTGAGCCAGTCACCAGCTCTCAGCATCTCAGGGTTGTGAGAGCCATGAATGCCACCTTCAACTCTTTGGAGGAAAGGTGAGGTATAAATGCAATAAATAAACACTCTTGCTAGGTCTTTATTCAGAAGGAAAGGGTCCTCTCAACACAGAGTGGATTCCTGCTTGTATACATAGGGGGTCCCCAGTCAAGGAGAAGATTGCTTGGCATGCTGACAAAACAAACTGATTCCTGGGCCCACTTCTTCACACCCAAATGTATCCTTCCCATTCTCTGTGTGGTCCTCCTTTGACTTCTTAGGCTTTCCTTGTTCTCTTGAAAGGAGCACAAGTAATTCTCACCTACTGTTTCCCCAGCCTTCCCCTTCATGGCCTACCTTGAACTTGCTTTATCACGTCAGTTCATTCTGCATCCAGTATATATGCTGATTTCAGCCCCCCCTCCCAGTGTATACTTTGCCTTAGATCTTGGCTAGCCCTGCCAAGACAAATGAAATCCAAAATTAAATCACCAAAACCTAAGGCCTCGGGGGGGGGACCCCTCTTTCACAATGGTAATGTAGTAGCTTTGATTGGAAGCTCAAAATAGTACAAAATAGTATCTCCTTCCTGCAAAATCAGTACAAAAGCCAGGGCCTTTGCCATATCTATAAAAAGGCCATTGCTTTATTGATTCCCTGATATAAAGAGAGAGAGAGAAAGAGTATAATCATTCTTCTTGTCTTGTTTCTCCCATAGGGTTTATTCATTTATTTTGACAATTTATAGACATTTGTATTAGTCAAGTCTGAGGGCTTCCCCTTTTCTCCATTTAAAACAAAATAATAAAATATAGCTTCCAATATATCCGGCCAAAATAAGCAATAACATTTTCCACCACTATTTACGTAGTATTCCTGCTCCCCGCTTCAATGAATGCTCTAAATGAAGCTATATCATGCAAGTGACTGACAGTGATGGAAAAACCCCATTTGGCAGCATTAAAACAAATTTCATCGGCTAAGCATTAAAAAGAAGAAGTGTAAATATTGCCAACCGAAATGCTCCTTTGTATTTTATGCAAATCGCCAGCCACGATCTCGCAACTCTTTTAAGCTCAGTGTTGGTGAAATGTCATGTTACACAAAGCAAAACGAATCTGTTCCTTGGGGACAAAAAGATTGTTGAAGTAGAAGCAGAATGCTACAGGGCCTTCCTGTCCGACATATTCAGAGTGGTTAAAAGATGTAGCACTTGGATTACAGGGAAATGTATCCTAGTGAGTCCCCTCTACACCCTAGCTATCTTTCTGTTATATATGAAATGAGGAGTTGGGGAAATATGTAAGTATGTTTAGCCCCCTCAAATTCACCTGCAGAATTTGCCATTCGTTCTGTTCAGTGGGTGATGAGGAAAAAATAGCATTACTCTCATCCCCATGCTTGCGTCTATTCTTATGTAGATAATTTTGCAACAGTGATAAAACAGAGGCATAAATATAACATTCAGTCCTGTCCTATAGTATACATTCTGTATTTCTCCCTGACGTGTGAGACCCTACCTTTCTTTTTACTGAGTAGCTGAACTAGTATTATTTGGACCAAGGCTGAAGGCACATGAAGCCAACACCTTGCTAAGGCTAAGCAGGTCTAAGTCTGGTCGGTCCTTGGATGGGTGACAATGTAGGAATCACCTATATGCTGCATTGACTTCCATGATGGAAGAACAGGAGGATATAAATGTAAGAAACTAAACAAATAATTATTCCATGCTATCTGTCAGATCATATTGTATATGGGATTGCATATTCCAGCTTGTATTTATTTATTTATTTATTTATTTATTCATTCATTTGTTTATTCTGAAAGATTTATAGCTTACCTTTCATTGGTACTAGGAAAGCGCAGAATAAAATCCATTCAATATAACCATAAATAAAAACAACGACTACCTAGCTAAGAAAGAGAAAGCCAAAAATATTTGCTCATTAAGAAGCCAACTGCATAAATTTGACTGTATGGAAAAACTTAAGATTTCAGAGGAAAATATCCTCTTGAATTATATACCTATTATATGGCAGTTGACAACTGGACAATGGGAATGGATTCTACGCACCCCTAACTATGGTCAAAAGACTAGTATTGATGAACTGGAAAAATAAATATATGGTCCCATTTAATCAATGGATGGAAGACATGACAGCACTTGCAACATATGAACAGATCACTTATAGATGCAGACTTTGTTTGGATAAATATATTGATATTTGGAATGAGTTTATACAGATTGTAGTAGGTTATTAATAATCATATATGTATTAGCAATACTCTCTCTCTCTCTCTCTCTCTCTCTCTCTCTCTCTCTGTGTGTGTGTGTGTGTGTGTGTGTATGCACATATATTGCACCTTCTTTCTTTTTTCACTTTACTGTATTTTGTATAACTGAAATACTTAAAAGTATTAATAAAAAGGGGGGGGGATAGAACCCATTTTACCAAGTGTCAGAGATGGTGACTAGCTGGGAAACAGGATGGGAAACAGACTGGATGGCTGGAGAATGGTTGGCTTGGAGCTTAATTCAGGTACAGCTTCCAAGTAAAACAAAGCTCAGGAAAGGACTCAGCCAGTGAGGAAACAAAGTACCTGGTAAAACAGCTACTTGGGCTGATAAGCAACTGAAACAGCCACCAGGGTCCAGATTGGCTACCAAGATTGTGTTCTCTGATCGGGTGGACATGCTGTGACACGCTTTCTCCACAAATATCAGGGTGGCGTTGTAGAGCAATGGGAGACATGCACGTTGTTCCCTTTGCCTATGAGCTATTCCAGTGATCCAGGGCTTATGCAATCTGCTACTAGATCCCACAGGGACGCGGGTGGCGCTGTGGGTTAAACCACTGAACCTAGGGCTTGCCGATCGGCAGGTCAGCGGTTTGAATCCCCGCGACAGGGTGAGCTCCCGTTGCTTGGTCCCTGCTCCTGCCAACTTAGCAGTTCAAAAGCATGTCAAAGTGCAAGTAGATAAATAGGTACCGCTCCGGTGGGAAGGTAAACGGCGTTTCCGTGTGCTGCTGTGGTTCGCCAGAAGCGGCTTAGTCATGGTGGCTCGGCCAGTAAAGCGAGATGAGCGCCGCAACCCCAGAGTTGTCCACGACTGGACCTAACGGTCAGGGGTCCCTTTACCTTTACCTTTACTAGATCCTACAGTTAGAGCCTGCTGTCTGTTACCTTATGCTACTTCCCACCAGTGGCAGCAAGTGATGTGGACCGAGAGTGGCTAATCACACATCACAATAATGTCAGGGAAAGGGATAGGTTGAACATGATGTTCTAGAAGCGAAAAGAGAACACAGACAAGGCAGTCATAATCACCTATTTTTTAAATGAGTCATTCTCCCCCTTCTTACATCACAAGTGAGCTCTGAAACAAAACATTGCAGCGTATCCTCCCTCATAAAAGGAGCGTTCCTATTCAGATTCCGGCCAGCCATTCCCTCCAAGTGGGACAGTCTACTCTTCCCACATCCTTCAACCTGATGACTGGAATGTGCATATGCCAATAAAGGTTATGGAATTGGAATTGGACTGGAATGTGTGCATTTATGACACACACAAAGAGCATATTGTGAGATTATGTTTTAGAATAACTACTGAAGTTTCCACGGATATGAAATGAGGAAGCCATCAAAGGCATCAGCCTGAAGAGATGAAAATTAAGTGCTAGGTGCCTTAACATAGGCAATAAACATAATGCTCTATTACTTCCAGTGGTAACCTATTCTAAGTGCATGTGCTTTATAATCAGGAGATCATTCAGCTACCTACTTCACTTTAAATTAAAGCATAAATGAATAACACTTCTCAGCTCAAATGAGAACCTTTCTTGAAATTCTTTTGGCTCATGTCCTTGATATGTCTCTTAAAATGATGACCTAATCATATTAATTCCAATTTTATATCTTGGTGCATTTCATTCATAGTTTGCAGCTGTCCATAAAAGCCTTTCTTACAAAACTAAAAATGGCATTGGACCCATACGTAGGCAATTTGAATCAGCGGTGAAATTAATTTCGCCAAGAATATTGTATTCAACCCTAAATATTGTTCACATTCGTACTGCATTCACTGTGAGAATGTGTTACGGCAAATTGACATCCAATAGTAAGTTATCATGTGAACAATGCTAAAATGGGATAAATCCAGAAGTAATTTAAGCCTCCATTTTAAAATTTCTGCTGATGTCTTTTTAATGACTGTGGAGTATTTTCACTTTAATAGCTGTCTATCACAGACCATACAGGAAAGTGTATCAGCTGCTAAGTATTATAGGAAGCCCATTGCTATCACTTATAACTTAGTTGCCAATTGGCTAGAAAAATAGCCTGTCCAGATCCTTTACCAGCAACAGCAACTTGATCTGCAGGAATAAACTGACAAAGTAGTTGTGGATGTGGTGCAAGCAGTATCACTTCCTATTTAAGCTGCCATTAAAAGCACAAGAACAAGGAAGCAAGTTGGCCTCCCAGTGTGGTGCAGTGGTTAAGAGCGATAGTCTTGTAATCTGGTGAACCGGGTTCGCGTCTCCGCTCCTCCACATGCAGCTGCTGGGTGACCTTGGACTAGTCACACTTCTCTGAAGTCTCTCAGCCCCACTCACCTAACAGAGTGTTTGTTGTGGGGGAGGAAGGGAAAGGAGAATGTTAGCCGCTTTGAGACTCCTTCGGGTAGAGATAAAAGCTTCTCCACCCCTACCATGCACACTTACTTGGGGGTAAGGCTCATTGAACCCTATGTCACTTACTTCTGAGTTCCTACACTCTTGTGTACTAAGACCTGTTGGACACAACGGGAGACTTCTGAGTAAAGATGCACAGAGTGGCACTGTTGGGCACCTAATTGTAGGTACCCTGCTGTGACACTTCCGGTTTATGTCTTCCTTTGCCAGATTCATAATTGGCAATAATTGCCACCTGACACTTCATTCATATTTTAAGGCTTGTTGCTGTAGTAGAGCTTTCTCAGCCATGAATGAGGAATCTGATTGATGTCTGGGGAATAATAATGAATTCATTTCAAAGGAAATTAAATAGCTCATGGCAATGCCAATTATTGACAGGCTTTCATTCTTGACTTGATTTCACAAAGCGGTTCAGTAGGCAGGTGGAAACCCATAATAGTATACTCAATGTTCTTTTTAAAAGGGCAGTCTTAGAAGTGCATGGGATGGACTTCAGGAAGTCAAACATGTTGTTGGAGATGGGCTCCTTGCTGGACTTTGCTCCTTTGCTGCTGTTAAGCTTATATCCATTTCATATAGAATTGGTTTAATAATGTTTATTTGTTATGTTTATTATATTGCATCCTGCTTTGAAATTGAATTTAACGAAGAGCGGGTTTGAGGTCCTTGAATAAATAGACATACAAAGAAATAAGGAAATACCACATTTAGAATTGTTGGATCCTTTCATGACCTGGGAGTGCCAGTCTTTCCTGCTTGACACCCAGTGCAATTCATGTCATGTCCATTCATGAATAAGTGGGGTTAGGATTCCAGCAAAAGTATTTCTGTGTGTGTCAGTGACACCAGCATTTGAAAGTAAAACTTCTGTGGGCAAAGCGTTCCCAGGTGTCTGCTATTATGCAATTTGAAGTTGCAATATAGAATCTCATTATACCAAAGAAAAAAGAAAAAAGGAGAGGTATAGGATAGGAAGTGAACTGTCTTTGTTGCATAACAAACTAAAGAGGTGTAAACAATAACTAATCAAATATTTAAATGTGCATGTAAAGGAAGTGCCACTTCCCAAGGGATGCTTCCCTTAAATGCAAAAAGGAAAGGCTTAACATTCATTTACAATTCCAAAAGCACCTGAGGGACAAAAAGATAAGATTTCTTGCAAGAACCACAGTGCTTTAGCTGACTTAATTTTTGCTCGGCATGCATGCCATTCATCCAAACATGACGCGAAATCCAGCTTTTCATATGTCATTCACACTGTCCTAATTTCTGGCCTTCTCTGAGATTCTGCCTAAACTATCCAGCTATATATGCAGCTAAAGGACCAAAAATACATCTTCCCAATTTATTTCTGGGAAACAACTGGCGGCATGTTGAATGAGTATTGCAAATGGTGGGGTTGCTTTCGGCAGCGAGGACAAGGGTAGCCAACATGGTGCCCATTAGATGTAGATGTGGACTACAACTCCCATAATTATTGACCACTGGGTCATGCTGCCTGGGGCTGATGGAAGTTATAGTCTACAAAATCTGAAGGATACCATCTTGGCTGCCAGGGCCGGAGCGTCCATTTAGGCGAACTAGGCAACTGCCTAGAGCGCCAAAATGGAGGGGGCGCTGGCCAGCCTGCCGCCCGCCGCCCCTCCCAGAGGCGAAAATCGCGGCGGCGCGGAACACCCGGGGCGTGCAGCGCCCGGCTCGCGCAGTGCCCGGCAGTTTCTTGCGCCCAGTGCCCGGTAGCGCCCGGCGCGCGCAGTGCCAGGCAATGCTTGGCTCGCGCAGCGCCTGGCAGTGTCCGGCGCGCGCAGCGTCTGGGGCGCAGGGGGCGGGGCACGTGACGTCATTGCACATGACGTACGGTGCCCCGCCCCCTGCACCCCGGGCACCCCGTGATTTTCGCCTAGGGCGCGAAAAGCCCTAGCACCGGTCCTGTTGGCTGCCCCTGTACTCAGATCTCAAGGGCCTTGAGACAAGCTGCACAAATGCCAATATTTCCTTTAATATTTTTTTTTTTTAAAAAAAATTTTTGCTTGTAGTTTGTATTAAGGTTTTTTTTTTTGTTGGTGTTACAAAACAAACAGATGAACAGGGAAAGTGTTATGTATTCCATGGTCTGTGTTTGCCTGAGCTTGAGAATGGACTAAGGATTTTGAGCCCCTGTGTTCTGATTCGATACATGATATCCAATCACAGAACATTTCAGGATTGGGGCCTCTGCTATTGGCACTTAAACTCTGACTTATGATTTGCAGCTTGGAAGTTTAGACAGCCAATCACGTTGGGAGTGGGAAATGAATATAAGTAGTTGCTTTGCCCTTGTTGTCCAGTTTGTTTGTTCAATAAAGGTTCTTGCTGTTTGCACTGCGTCTTGCCTTGTGGGAACCCACCTACACTTCAGAAAGGTACATCTATTGTCTCAACTTTCAATTCATAGTCTTTTTCACAGTTCATTTACATTTGGTGAGAAAAAAATAAGACAAGATTTCCCTATATCTACATGAATCTAGTTTTAGAAAATCAAAATCAATCTCTTGCCTAAATAATAATCTTCCATACTAAGAACTCTGTAAAAAGTGTTATCAATTTAAAAACAACAACTAGCATAATCATTATTTTACAATGACAGCAAACATGGGTGTCTCTTGGCTAACTCCAATGTTGCCATTTGAAAAGGAGTAATTCAAGCACTTCTCACAGGGTGTGCTGAAAATATGGGTTTTTTTTCTTCCAAAGTCCCAGCAGGAAATAATGGGAGGAATTTTTGCGCTGTTTGTTCTCTGTTCAAAGCCCGTCTAATTCTTTCATTTAATAGGAAAACTCTCAAGTTGCTTATCAGTCAGTGCACACTGAAGCCTTTGCTTACCCACACGATTCCTTCTGGTTTATTTTCAAAAGGTTCTTAAAGATCATGTTGATTCTATGCTGTCTACAAACTATTATTCAGCTCCAGTGAAAATTTTACCAAATTTCAAAGGATGCGAGTGAACTGCTCTAGAGCACAAGCATATCTGACTCCACTGACGTCTTGGTGCTATTGGCTGGCCTGTGAATGAAGAGCCAGAATGTAAAAGCTCTGTTCACACTCGGTGGTAGTAGTATTCAAAAGTCAACTCATGGCAATGAGCTATGCAAAGCCACTGGTCTGGGCATTAATGGATATGTTGGTATATATCAGGAGAAAATCCATTCTCTGAATGCTGACCTTTATGTAGCCAAAACAGCACCACCCACACAAAAGAGGAAAGTACTGTATTATGAATTAATTGCATACTTACCCCACTTTACCTCCCAAAGGGGCTCAGGGTAATATATTACTTCAGCATACTTGGAGGAATGTCAATGCATTGTTTTAAGCTTTAGAAAAAAACCTTAAAGTGGGGACTTGGACTGCTCAGTGGACATGGAACACTGACTACTCTCATGGAATGGAAAGTCAAGAGAGGATGGAGAACAGAATGGAGTGTCCGGAAAAGGGCATGCCATACCACACTGTAACATTCAATGTGACTTTTAATATGTAACATAGGCAATGCAATAGTCATTCATGTATTTATTTTCCTCCTAATACATGCAAGAGGAAACCAGGTAACTAACCCATGGTTTTCTGCATGGTTTTCTGGAAATTGCATGAAGACAGAAGTATGAATGCCTATATTGGGAAGGAAGACAGAAGTATGAATGCACAAATGGGGACCCCCCTCAAGTCTCCTAACCCTACAAAGGGAGGATCTCCATTCCAATTTTGATAGGGGAGTGATGAGATAAGCCTCCCCTTCCTGTGCTGCCTTCACATAAAAATCTGGCTCCCCAGCCCCTATGATTATGAAAAACAAGTTACGTTGCTGCCCTGCTATGGGTGTAAGTGCATGCTGAGTTTGGCCCTTGAAACCCAGGGGCTGTAGGAAAGCAAGTTTATCAAATGTCAGCTATGCCCTGCCCTTCCTTGCCAGCCTCTCCTCACACAACTTCCTGTGCAGAAATGGGGAGTCAGCCAGTGATGTTATGGGGACTGGAAGGGCCAGGTGGAGGAGGAGGAAAGGGGATTCAACAGGTTACTATTTTATGGTGTTTCCATATAGCCAGAGTCTCCAACCTTGCAGCAGGGGGTGAGGAGCATATTTGCAAACCAGAAAAATTGTTGTGGGAATTGGACCCACTTCTATTGGCTAGAATTTTCAAGTCTAAATTCAGCAGGGACCCCCGTGGGCATCATGGAAGTCCTCTGTGGATGTATGGACATCCATGGGCACCACGTCGGCAACACCTGCTGCTATATGGAGTTCAGAATGGAGGTCACAATTTGTGCGTTTAAAATGATTGCAGGGGAGAGGAAGGAGAACCTGGATCCAAGAGAACACTTAGGTTGGACAGTTCTGAGAGCGTCTGATCGATAGGTAGTCCAGGCTAGTGTGACGGAAACGCTTAGAGGCTAGAAAGGGAGAAGAGCATTGAGATAAGTAGCTAAGAGACTGCAGCTGTTCGGTGTAAGAACATGCAAGATTAATCTGGGCCCTGAGGGAGTAGCAGAGCACTCGCTGCCACCTCACCAGGCACAGCTGTTTTCTCTGCTGGAGATATAAGCTAGAGGGGCTTTGAGGCACTGAAGGAAGATCTCGCTCTTATGCCAGCTGGAGAATTATCACTTTCAGGCTTGCGACGAAGAGGCAATGAGGGGTGGCCAGAGGTTGGTTCTGGTTTTGTTCCATTGCCCACATCTTACACCCGTCATTATTAGCAGTCGTCACTGATTATCTGTGGCAGTCCCTGCTATTAGATTCATTATTATGCAGTGTGGGATTAATAGCTTCCTTGCTAGACGCAGTTCTGAAGGTGACAGGAACCAAGAAGAGGCTGCCTTCAAGAGAACTATTCCTTCCTTCTGCCTTTAGGCTACCACGGGGTTCTTCTTCAACCTCAGATGTTGCCGGACTACAACTCCCATCATCTCTGACCGTTGGCTATGCTGGAGTTGGAGTCCAACAGCACCTGAGGAATCAAGGTTGAAGAACACTTGTCTATCAGACGTTTCCTTAAAGCAGCTGAAGGGAGTCAGCATCATTTCTTGGCCATGCTTGCAGGGACTGGGTGAGTTTCAAGAAAGGCAACAGCATTAACTGCCCCTTGGTGATACTGCCATCTGCAGCCTTCAATATTTCAGAGCCCAGACCATCAGAGTATGTATATGTTCATTAGAGGAAGACTTCCCACATGTGTGTACACCGCTGGATCTGTCATGGCTTGATTACTCAACATTCGATGTGGGATGTGTCATTGGTCTCCAATGTTCAGCTGACATCAGACCATCTCTGCAATGCCGCAATTGCACATTCAAGGTATCGCTTTCTGATATAGCCAGCTTAAGAATGACTGGCTGTGGTGGAGAATCAAAGCCATACTCCTGCCCTTTAAGTGTGGCATTGCTACCTGTTCCTGGGCTCAGTGGGAAAGATAAAAAGGAAAGAAAAACAAGTGAGGGGCACCACATAAATAGAATCATAGAGTTGGAAGGGACCCCAAGCATCATCTAGTCCAACCCCCTGCAATGCAAGAATCTCAACTAAAGCATCCATGACTAAATAAGGTGCAGTACATCTCAGAGCACTCTCTCATACACTGGGTCTGTTTTGTGGCATACATGCCCCCCACCCAATCTTTTAGACTTTGGTTTGTACCTAACACAGTTCTGCTCAGAGAAGACCTGCCAAATTAAATGGACCTAAGTTAGTAACACCCATTAACTTTACTGCATCTGCTCTAAGTATGACCAGCACTGGATACAACACACATCATTGATGCATTCAAAACAGAATTATCAACTACATAAGAAAGTGTGTGCTGATAATTTTGTTTCAAAGTGAAGAAACTGCCCGGCCGTCCATCCCCTCCAGAAACAATAAAGTCACATTTCTTTTGTGCTTTATCTATTTAACCTATCATGCCGGATGGAGCACGTCTCTATGCAGAATGAAACTTCAACCAGTGGAACATTATTGAATGCACGAAGCCCCCTGGCTGTCTAGCCAAGAATGAAAATTAAGTGTTGTTGTGCAGCTCCTGGAGCTTTTGACTTGGTCTAATACCTTAATCTTCTTTTCTGAAGCCCAACTTCTAATTTTTAATTATGCCTCCATTTTTGCCCTGGTTTCCTCTGCACTGCTGGATGTTAACATTTCCAGTAGCCTTTGTGCAGCATTTGCTCACAATGTAATCGTAGCTCTCTTGACCTAGCTCAGTAATGCAAGGATTAGGAAGTTCGGCCACAGAATACAGATGGAATCATGGGACTTAACCAGTGTGCTGGGGAAACACAACAAAAGCAAACCTGGGGGATAATCCACTCCTTTTCAGTGACTTCCAACTCTGTATTTTAGGAACATCCAGTTTTATTCTCTCTTTTCAAAGAAAAGTCACCACCTTTCACATAACACACGTCAGATCCATCCTCATCAGTTTTGAAAAAGTACATCTCATGAGCTTCAAATCCCACAATTTGAAGGTTCCCTGTAAACCTGCACAGCAGCAGGTTTAGACTAGAACATCCATTGTAAACTTAAGTGCTTGTTCTTAGAAAAGGTGGTTTCACAGAATAGCCCAGTTTATACCTTGTGGTAAACCATAAGAGGTAAAGGGACCCCTGACCGTTAAGTCCAGTCGCGGACGACTCTGGGGTTGCAGTGCCCATCTCGCTTTACTGGCCGAGGGAACCGGCGTACAGCTTCCAGGTCATGTGGCCAGCAAGACTAAGCCGCTTCTGGTGAACCAGAACAGCACACGGAAACGCCGTTTACCTTCCCGCCGGAGCGGTACCTATTTATCTACTTGCACTTTTTCGTGTGCTTTTGAACTGCTAGGTTGGCAGGAGCAGGGACCAAGCAACGGGAGCTCAGCCCGTCATGGGGATTCGAACCGCCGACCTTCTGATCAGCAAGCCCTAGGCTCTGTGGTTTAACCATAGTTTGTCATTAATGTGGAGACAACGCTTCCATGTCACTTTTCCCTTGAACTGCCCTGAGATCTACAATTGAAGGGTGGTATACAAATTTAATAAATAAATAGACAAACAAACAAACAAAAAATAAGAGCAGGAGCAACAAACCATGATACCTAGCTTACCATTATGTCTGAACTGGGGATTGTGGTTTGTTTAGAGCAAAACAAACCATGATCCATGGCTCAAATATAACACTAAACCAGAAATTATGGTTTGTTGATCTCACACGGAGAGGAGCGAAGTAGGGAACATTTACACTAAACCATTAACTATGTTTCACCATGACTTGCAGTCAGAGCTATTCATTTTAGCGGAGGCAGTTAAAAACCCCTCTGGTCCAGCCCCCACAGTCATGTCCTCACCACCACCAGGCACCCACAAGTTGGGAGCCAACATCTGTAGCAGGGAGCTTTCTGAACATGCATTGGTTCTCTCCATGATGTGGGACTCTGAAGTAATTGTGCCTATAGACATGGTCCCAAATGTGCAGAGCACTGAGCTGCTTTGCTCTTCTCTTCCAGTAAAAAAAAATCCGGACATTTTGCTGATTTTTCAAAATTCCTTCACAGACAGTAATTTCACGTTGTATGGCAACCCTATATAACATATGTTCTGAGTATGAGCAGAATGTCAGAATGCCAAAAAAAGAGAAACTGTCAGGTATGGTAGGGGACCAATAATTCCTCTTGGAGTTCTGGAGAACAGAAGCTGTTATCTTTATAGTCTTCACCACAACCACTATAAAAGCTAATTTCTTTTACCTTATAGTTCCTCCATGGTTGTGAGGAACATCAATTTGTATATTGTTTCAAACGGTATCAGATGGCACTCACCTAAAAGGTAACACTTTGTTAGCAACACAGAGTAAGTCGCTAACAAAACTGGGCATACCTTGGCCTGTAGAAGTTGTATAGATGCAGGCAATGAAATACGGAGGTGGGAAGAGGCCCTCTTACAAAGAGTGAGGGCACAAATGTTTTTCACTGACATTTTTCTTTCAGTGAGAGACTAGGCAAAATTGCAATACATTTTAACAGCACCCCTCTTAACACTGAAGGTTGCCATGGAAACTAAAATCTCAGATCAACATGAAAGGCTTTCAGAGAATCAGCCTGTACCATTAGCATGATCTAAGCATTCTGCACACCACTAACAATCTAGCATCTACTTCACGGTGTCATTAATATTCATTAAATATCCCTGTGTGGAATATCTGAACTCCTCACCCAACACACAATTACACACAAACATTGACACAACTCATGTGTGTGTGTCACACTTAATAATAGGAATGCAATATGACGCTTCATCTTCAAGTTTTTCT
Organism: Darevskia mixta; assembly: GCA_034641385.1. NCBI lineage: Eukaryota > Metazoa > Chordata > Lepidosauria > Squamata > Lacertidae > Darevskia > Darevskia mixta. Next base: position 13,791,751 of record JAWWNH010000029.1, read on the forward strand.
AGCAAAGCATATTTTCCTTCCTTCTTTAAACCTTCTTTAAACCAACACCACAGGCAGGAACTATATAGTTCAGACACAGGACACTTTAGGCCCGAGGGAAAATTATGACCCACTGGGACTCTTTATCAACACCTTGAGACTCTTCCTCACCAGCTACACCTCTCATTATCTCTGATCTCTGTCCAACTCAAGTATCTTTTGCTTGCATGTATAAAGAGGCATTTGTATTCAGCCAACTCAATCTCTCGCTTTCTCCCTCCTACAAAACTCCTTCTTCATATGCACATCTGTAGAGCAATCATTTTGCAGTCACATGGAACATTCAGTATAATGCCTCCTAATACCATCGATGGAACAGCAACCATCCATCCACTAGTAGCAAGGGAGGGTCACCTACTGCAAAAAAACAAAACAAAAAACCACCTTTCCTTGTTACTGATTTCCACCCTCTGACCAAAACAAAAAACAAAAACCCCACCCACCTGTTCCCTATCAAAATCACCAGTTTTAACAACACAAAAAATGAGATTTAACTATTGCAAAACCCATTGTCTCAGTGCCTGGTCCATGCTTGTTTACATGAAAACAGACCCTCAATTCTCCCCAGGACGGTCCTTGTCAAAACACAACACAAGTTAGCATTTCCTGAACCACAGGCAGCTCCTTTCCAGTCTCTTCTAAGATGAATAGAGATTCAGCAACATGCACACAGTGAGCATACAGAAAAATTCACTTTGAAACAGTAAACTTGCATTTGAGAAAGAAAAGCTCTGGTACATCTTAAGGCATCCTCATTTATTTTGCTCTCCGCATCATTTAAAACACAGTTTGCATCCTCCATCCCACCTGGAATCCCCAGAATTCTCAAACTCGGTAAAACCAGCAACGTGCATTCTTGCTTATTAACTGTGTGACAAGCTGTGAAAAAAGACTCTCTCTTCCCTTTCTTGTTGTGAACTGTTTCCTGGCCCACTTCACCCCATTCCCAGTCCAAACTGTACACCTTCTAAAGCTTGAAACAACTCTTTATCCAGGAGTACGTTCTGCCTCCTGTTTGGGGGTAAATTCTAGCAGCCAGAAATTTCCTTCCTGTCCATTATCCCAACTGCTTATACCAGGCTTATATGGTGCATTATCTCAAACCAGGAGCATAAGAAGCTGCCTTAGTTGGCTTTGCGTATTGTCTACACCAGTGTTTCCCAAGGTTGGGTCTCCATCTGTTTTTGAACTACAACTCCCATCATCCCTAGCTAGCAAGACCAGAGGTCAGGGAAGATGGGAACTGTAGTCTGAAAACAGCTGGAGACCCAAGTTTGGGAAACACTGGTCTACACCATCTGACCACAGCTCTCCAGGGTTTCAGGGAGGGAATATTCCCAGTCTTACCTGGAGATGCCAGATATTGGACCCGGGACCTTCTGCATGCAAAGCAGTCCCAGTTCTGAAGCCGATGGGCTTTGCTTTCACAACTCAAATACTTCTTGTGTAAGAGGCTGCCTCTAGGGAAAGAGCGGGACCCTCCTGTAGCAATTGCTGTTGCTATTGAACTACAACACCTTATCATCCCTGACCATTGACCATATTGGCTGGCACTGATGGTAGTTCAGCAACTTCTGGAGGACCACGGTTTCCCCATGCCTGCAGTAAGGCCTTCATAGAGTACATGTGTATTAAGAGAACAAAGTCCATAAGATGTTTACTTGTTCCATCCAAGCCAGTCTAGCCATGTAGGTGACGTGCTTCAGGAGGCAGCATAGGGAGAGGGGGCAGGAACTGGTGTCTGAATGGTGCAGCAGGACTTTTAAAGGTATTGGCATTAATTTGTGCTCTATGTCACCTGGGCCAACATCGTCTGACATTGCTGGAGACTTTGTGGGCTTCTGTCCACGTCTCAGTCTCCATGTGCGGGTTGTACTTCCTCTTGATTCAACAGTTGCACGTGGATCTCCCATCATCTTCCACCATTCCTGGGTCTTTTCCTCCAGCTTTCACCTCTCATCATTGCTGGAGGCTTCCTGGATGGACAAAAGTCAGGTCTTCAGCTACTGCTTGTAATACTCTCAGGGTATTTGCCATTAGGTAAAGTGAATCAACCACGTGAGGCAGCAGATGCTGGGGGCAGTGGGGGAAGTCCACAGCTGTTGTCTTCTGGAGGACAGAGCTGTGTGTGCACCACATAGGTTGTGCTGTACCCTCCATAAAGACACACCTCTTTACCCTGATCTTTGACACCTGAAATGTGTGTTTTCAGGACCCACCCAGGACCGGTGCTGGCAATTTTGGCGCCTTAGGCGAGGGGGCAGGCCACGTGATGTCGTTGCGTATGACGCACGTTGCGGAGCGGTGCCCCGCCCCCTGCCGGGCCGGACGCCCCCGCTGCCGCGGTTTGCTTGCTCCGCCGCTGGTTGGGGCGGTGGCGGGCTGTGGCGGGGGGCAGGCTGGCCGGCGCCCCCACCGCCACGGTTTTCGCCCCAACCTGCTTGCTCCGCCGCTGGTTGGGGTGGCACCGGGCGGCGGGGGGCAGGCTGGCCAGCGCCCCCTCTATTTTGGCGCCCTAGGCAATTGCCTAGTTCGCCTTAATGGATGCGCCGGCCCTGGACCCACCCTATTCTTCTTAATGTAATCTGTTTTAACTGTTTGTTGTAACCCACCGTGGGAACCTGCTGGTGAAGGGCAGGTAATAAAACTAATGAACTCCTCTGTCCCTCGGGTGCTGTGCTGGACCCGACACCATTGCTAAAATCGAAATATTGTTCAACTGCAGCTAGCTTCTATATGTGGAATGGGTAGGTGGGTGACATCTTTGCCTCAGACAGCATAATGTCTACGGCCAGCCTTGAATATTCCACAATTCTGGTCTGTCAGCTTCTCATCCATCTCACAAATCTCCCGAGTCAGCCCTGACTGGATGCTCAGCTTCTGGATCAACCTTCATCCCTGGTAGCCGCTGATCAAACATGGCTCTCAAATCCTGAAATGCAGGCAGCCTCAAGACTCTCCTTCACGATTGCTTTCATTTCAGCTAGAAATGCTGATTCTCCCACCGTGCCTCAACTTGCACCAGCTGACAGTTTCTCTCCAAGGAGACCGTATCTCGTTCCTGACACCAGCGCTGTGCGCTTCCCACTTCCAAGCAGCGAGAGAAGTTCCAGGGGCAGCACGATAGGGTTTACTTTCCTTTCTGTGAAAGGGAGAACCGGAGGCTTTGTGCTTCATTGACAGATGTACAAATATGGTTCAGAAGAGGCAAATAAACTCCTGCAAGATTTCTGGCAAGCAATGTGTGCAGTCGTTGCACCCTCAAACTGCACCCCCAATTCGAAGAGGAAACCCACAAAGCATCCCGTAATGCAAAGAAGAAACGAATGTATCTCAAAGATGCTGGAAAGGGGGAATGCTTATTGTGAAATTATTAGCTAACATCCTTTCCAGCATCTTTGAGATGCAATTTTCTGTTTTTCCTGTTTATCTCCAGTTTCAGACAGTGCATACTAGAAACGCCATTCTCTCTCTCTCTCTCTCTCTCTCTCTCTCACTCTCTCTCTCTCTCTCTACTCCTACACCTGCCCTGTCTCATTTCAAGCACAGAACTGCTAGTTTCACAGTCACCCTGCCAACCACCTTTCTCAGACCCTAGTCCAGGTTAATTGTCCATTCATGAAAACAACCTGCTAATCATTGAGCGAATTTCAGCTGATCATTTCCTCACAATTGGAGCTTTACAAATGATGGTCTGTCTGCAGCTGAAACAGCATGTTTATATGTATAATGGGATGATAATGGTCATACTTAGGGATTGAGATACAGTGGTACAGACACTTCAGGTTACAGACGCTTCAGGTTACAGACTCCGCTAACCCAGAAATAGTACCTCAGGTTAAGAACTTTGCTTCAGGATGAGAACAGAAATCACGCAGTGGCGGCACGGTGGCAGCGGGAGGCCCCATTAGCTAAAGTGGTGCCTCAGGTTAAGAACAGTTTCAGGTTAAGAACGGACCTCCAGAACGAATTAAGTTCTTAACCCGAGGTACCACTGTACAGTAGTTGGTTCCTTACTTGCACTTGTTGGGTGCTCACACCACAACCCTTCCTCAAATGCACCATAGAATGGTTTGGGTATCAGGAGCCTCATGGAGGGTGAGGCGGGTGACTGAATCTGTCCATTAGCATTTAGAGCACACAAGGCATTTCACATTAAATATAAGGTAAGAAGCAATAGTGATTGGGTAACTGCCCCTCATTCAGGACCATTGGTTTAAGTTTGCATCCAAAAAGCAAGGCTGGGATAGCTGTCATCCACAGAGAGGTAAACCTCCTCTATAGAAATCTAGGCTACACTCAGCTTCACTGAACATACATAATATTGTGGGGCAAGAATGAGAATCATTAGCCATGCTTGCTGGGGCTGCTGGGAGTTGTAGTTCAGTGACATCAGGAAGGTCACATGTTCACCAAGGGAAAGGAAGAGGACATTTTGAAGAGGACTGGATTCAAGACACATCCTTGTAGAATTGGACACATTTTCTGGTGTGACTGTTCCATTAATTGCTAATCCTTCAGTATCCACCTAACCCACATTTCTCAAATTTATTCACGATTTGTCAAAAGCCAGGCTGAACTAAATATATGTACAGCATTCCTCCTGATAATGAGGGTAATGAGTGGTGGGAAATAGGCAGCAATCATCATCATCATGATCTATGAAACATTAAATACAGCAAATGTGCCAGTTATTTCAGGATGGAGGAATAAAAGAGAGCCCTGCCAAATTTATGTGGAGACAGTATCCTTCTGAGGCTCCCACCTGGAGGCTGATAAGAGATTAACAAACACACAGCAAGCCTTAAGAGCTTGTGAAGCAAATGACAGATATATAATCTTAGAATAATGTGGAGGCAGATTGTGAGGTTGAGTTATTCCTGGGAATTTTACTTACACTGTGTGGAATCAAGATTAATGCAGGGTAAAGACAGATAGATGTTCTAAGTGTGGTTAAAGTGGTGTGAACACATATTCCAAGAAATATTGTTTCAGGGTGAGGCAGATGTGGTTCAAAGCACTTTCCAGCATACTTAAAATGCCCACCTGTTTTCACCCCTATGCTTGTTAAATGACCTCTCTAAGGCAGCAATCCTAATCATCAGCCTTTGCCAAGCTTCTGTCTCCCAGATGTTTCAAACTACAGCCCCTTCAGCCCCAGACAGCATAGGCTGATATGCACACTTACCTGGGATTACCTAAGCCTTTTATGAATAACCCCAGAATGGTACCATCTAGAGATGGAAATAAAGACTTTCTGAGGAATGGAAGGTCATCACCCTCTGTGATTGTTACCGAAGTAACGAGAAATCGAGGCAAGGATTTGAACATCGGGAGATGTTCCAGAACCCTAGTTGTTGCATGGGAGACATGTCCTTTTAGATTGCAATCCTATAACTATGTACCTGGAAGTAAGCCCCACTGAAATCACTGGGATTCACTTCCATGCAGTCACATATAGGATTGTGCTTTAGACGCATATACCATTGTTGATTTAAACCCTTGCCTAGTGTGAGTCTCTCTTCTCCAGCTTTTTGCTGGAATTATTCAGGGGAGGATTGTTGTTTCCCAGAGCATCAGACCATCCTTGAGGATATTATACATGTGCATGCCAAACCACTTGGAACCAATTCAAGGCAACACTCTTATCCTCAAGTTGCCTTCAAAACAAAGGCACCAGACAATGGTGACTACACTTGTGGGAGCAGTTAGTCAGGTACAGAAGCAATACGAAAGGGTGCAAAGCAAAACATGGAAATTAAATACTTCACTTATACAGAGCTAAATTGGGGGGGAAACAAGGAATGCAACAATACATGGTTGTATGCAGCATTCTTGCAGATGCTATGTTATTGCAACTTTGCCATATTGTCTTATGACTGTAGCTTCTCATAAGAATGAGCATGTCCAATCAATACTATAGGGACTTCTAATATTGATGGGGTATACTGATATTTAATCTGATACTAAAAAGGGGGAAAGTAAACAGTTGGGAAACAACTGATCTCAAAAAGGCAAGAGTAGCAGAAGTCAAAGCATTTCTTTCTGCTGTGAAAATAACTAGTTATATGTTTACTGGGCTGTACACAAACATTATTTATCTTAAGAAAACAGAAGATCTTGAGAAAGAGTTAATCCTGCCTTCTGCCCTGTAGCTATGGTTGACAGTCTATCCATTGATGTCAATGAGCTGACATGGTGTGAGAGAGAGAGAGAGGGAGGGAGGGAGAGAGAGGTGAGAGGAAGGGAGGGAGCTAATAATGCTAAAATGTTGTAAGAAGCTTGAAAGCTTCCAGGCTAGGATTTAGCCTTTGAGGTCTTGGTTCCGTAGACACGAGTGGAAGCAGCCCTACAACGCACAAACTTCACTCAGAAAATAAACCCATCAAAATTAATGAACGTGACTAGTTAGGTCCATTAATTTTAGTGAGTCTACTGTGAGTAAAACTTAGTTAAATGCCACTCATAATCAACTTCAGCATAACCCAACTTTGCAAATCTGCTTCCTTCTCTTCTTCAATTATTTGGGATAGAGATTTTGTTGTTTAGTCATTTAGTCGTGTCCGACTCTTCGTGACCCCATGGACCAGAGTATGTCAGGCACTCCTGTCTTCCACTGCTTCCCACAGTTTGGTCAAACTCATGTTGGTAGCTTCGAGAACACTGTCCAACCATATTGTCCTCTGTCGTCGCCTTCTCCTTGTGCCCTCAATCTTTCCCAACGTCAGGGTCTTTTCCAGGGAGTCTTCTCTTCTCATGAGGTGGCCAAAGTATTGGAACCTCAGCTTCAGAACCTGTCCTTCCAGTGAGCACTCAGGGCTGATTTCCTTAAGAATGGATAGAGATACATCTTTCAAATTATGTAATCTGTGTCAAAGCCCCAAAATGCACCACAAGGCTCCATATGCCTAGCACAGTACACATGGCAACAAAACTGTTAAGTATAATTGTTTAATTGACACTGAAATGGAGTGTGCCTGTATGTATTGCTGAAAGGGTTCAACTGGAAGTTTCCATTGACGCTAAAGAAAAGCAAGAAGAGCTCTCTGAGCTCCTTGGTGGGTTGATAATTAACTGTTATTGTTCTCTGGTAGCTCTGATGAGGTGTTTAACTTTAGATCACATGGCAGGCTATTGAATTGCAAATTTGCCATCTTGGAAGGGTGGTGGCTGGAGTCTTTGTTCCCAAGCTCTGTAGGAGTAAGGATGTAATGAAGCTCTCAAGGAGCACACAGCCTCAGGCTGCAATGGAGGCTGGATTGGGGGAGAGACAGAGTTTTGATCTTAATCCTGTTTAAAGTTATTTTTAAGATGATGCTGAGCCTATGCTTGGACAAGCAAATGCCTTATGGAATTATTTGGATGTATCTTTGATATTTTTGTTCTGTATTGAAGAAAGTTCTCCAAGTAAAGTTTGGAACAATCTAATGGGTCTGGACAATGTTTTATTCCAGAAGGAGTCAGTTTTTATGCATCCAGTCATGTCAAGTTGCACAATATTAATATCTGCAATAAAATCAAGCCCATAAGAAGTTATTATGGTGCCACCATGGTGTGACACCATACTAATTATTCTTACCTTCTCACACCACAGCCATATAATCAATTAAGATTTGTGTGTAGATTTTCCTCCTTTTGTTCTTTCCATCTGCTCAAGACCTCCTTGTTTCAAGTATTAGACTTCCTGGGCAATTAATGGAAGCCCTGCTGTCACCTCCTGGATAGCTAAGGCACTGCTGGCTTGCTTTATGAATTATTACTTTGTCAGATAAAATCTCACCCCTGAAAGTGAAGATGGAGAATGTCAGACTTCAGAATTACTGCTGTTTACCTTTTAGACTAAAAACCATAAGCTTATATAGTCAGAAAAGTGTCTCTGACTTCAGACTTGGTCTCTAATAATTGTGTTTAGAATGGCAGCTGTCAGGGATGTGCCCTCCCCTTCCAGTCCGGCACTGAGTGGGTACCAGCAGCCTCAGCCTCTGTTGTCGATGGACACGTCTCCCAGTGAGTCTGCCAGCTCCTCCCTGGGGGAGGAGGAGTTACCAGGGAGGAGCCAGGTGGGAAGGGGTCTCCAGGATGATGCAGAGAGACCCAGCACCGCTCAGCAGACCCACTCTGAGGGGGAGACACCGTTTCCGGCGCCTGCTTTACGCAGAGGGGTCAGGGGAATCATAGAATCATAGAATCATAGAATCATAGAGTTGGAAGAGACCACAAGGGCCATCCAGTCCAACCCCCTGCCAAGCAGGAAACACCATCAAAGCATTCCTGACAGGTGGCTGTCAAGCCTCTGCTTAAAGACCTCCAAAGAAGGAGACTCCACCACACTCCTTGGCAGCAAATTCCACTGTCGAACAGCTCTTACTGTCAAGAAATTCTTCCTAATGTTTAGGTGGAATCTTCTTTCTTGTAGTTTGAATCCATTGCTCCGTGTCCGCTTCTCTGGAGCAGCAGAAAACAACCTTTCTCCCTCCTCTATATGACATCCTTTTATATATTTGAACATGGCTATCATATCACCCCTTAACCTTCTCTTCTCCAGGCTAAACATACCCAGCTCCCTAAGCCGTTCCTCATAAGGCATCGTTTCCAGGCCTTTGACCATTTTGGTTGCCCTCCTCTGGACACGTTCCAGCTTGTCAATATCCTTCTTGAACTGTGGTGCCCAGAACTGGACACAGTATTCCAGGTGAGGTCTGACCAGAGCGGAATACAGTGGTACTATTACTTCCCTTGATCTAGATGCTATACACCTATTGATGCAGCCCAGAATTGCATTGGCTTTTTTAGCTGCTGCATCACACTGTTGACTCATGTCAAGTTTGTGGTCTACCAAGACTCCTAGATCCTTTTCACTTGTACTGCTCTCAAGCCAGGTATCATCCATCCTGTATTTGTGCTTTTCATTTTTTTTGCCCAAGTGTAGTACTTTACATTTCTCCCTGTTAAAATTCATCCTGTTTGCCTTGGCCCAGTTCTCTAATCTGTTAAGGTCATTTTGAAGTGTGATCCTGTCCTCTGGGGTATTAGCCACCCCTCCCAATTTGGTGTCATCTGCAAACTTGATCAGGATGCCCTCAAGCCCATCATCCAAGTCATTGATAAAGATGTTGAATAAGACTGGGCCCAAGACAGAACCCTGTGGCACCCCACTAGTCACTTCTCTCCAGGATGAAGAGGAGCCATTGATGAGCACCCTTTGGGTACGGTCAGTCAGCCAGTTACAAATCCAATGAATGGTAGCATTGTCTAGCCCGCATTTTACCAGCTTCTTTACAAGAATATCATGGGGCACCTTGTCAAAGGCCTTGCTGAAATCAAGATAGACTACATCCACAGTGTTCCCTTCGTCTACCAGGCTTGTAATTCTGTCAAAAAATGAGATCAGATTAGTCTGACATGACTTATTTTTCAGAAACCCATGCTGACTTTTAGTGATCACAGCGTTCCTTTCTAGGTGCTCACAGACCGTTTGCTTAATGATCTGCTCTAGAATCTTTCCTGGTATTGATGTCAGGCTGACTGGGCGGTAATTGTTTGGGTCCTCTCTTTTCCCCTTTTTGAAAATAGGGACAACATTTGCCCTCCTCCAGTCTGCTGGGACTTCACCTGTTTTCCAAGAATTCTCAAAGATTACTGCCAGTGGTTCTGAAATCACCTCTGCCAGTTCTTTTAATACTCTGGGATGTAGTTCATCTGGCCCTGGAGACTTGAATACATCTAAACTAGCCAAGTGTGCTTGTACTACCTCCTTACTTATTCTGGGCTGTGTTTCCCCTGCTGAATCATCTGCTCCATATTCTTCAGGTCGGGCATTGTTTTCTTTTTTGGAGAAGACTGAGGCAAAGAAGGTATTGAGGAGTTCTGCCCTTTCTGCGTCCCCTGTTCGCATTTCACCTTCTTCTCCTCTAAGTAACCCCACTGTTTCCTTGTTCTTCCTTTTGCTACGGACATACCCATAAAAACTCTTTTTATTGCTTTTAACCTCTCTAGCAAGCCTGAGTTCATTCTGTGCTTTAGCTTTTCTGACTTTGTCTCTACATGTGCTGGCTATTTGTTTGAATTCCTCTCTGGTGGTTTCCCCCTTTTTCCATTTCTTGTACATATCCCTTTTAAATCTTAACTCAGTTAAAAGTTCATTAGATAGCCACCCTGGCTTCTTTAGGCACCTTCCATGTTTTCGTCTCATTGGTACTGCTTGAAGTTGTGCTTTTAATATCTCCCCTTTAACAAACTCCCATCCATCATGAACTCCCTTCCCTTTTAGTATTACTGACCATGGGATCACACCCAGCATTTCCCTAAGTTTTCTGAAGTCGGCTTTCTTAAAGTCTAGAATTTGAGTCTTAGTATGCTTGGTTGCTCCTTTCTGATGTATAATAAACTCCAGAAGAGCATGATCACTCCCACCTAATGATCCTACCACTTCTACCCCACTAACCAGGTCATCACTATTTGTTAGGACCAGATCTAAAATGGCTGATCCTCTTGTTGCTTCTCCCACTTTCTGGACAATGAAATTGTCTGCAAGGCCAGTGAGGAATCTGTTCGACCTTATGCTCTTGGCTGAGTTTGACATCCAACAAATATCAGGATAGTTGAAATCCCCCATTACTACTATCTCATTTCCTTTTGAATGCTTGGTCATCTGTTCCAGGAAGGCATCATCTATGTCCTCAGTTTGGCTTGGGGATCTATAGTAAACTCCCACCATGAGATCACTGTTATTTTTCTCTCCCTTAATTTTGACCCAGATACTCTCAATTTGGCTTTGAAGTTTTAAATCATGGATCTCTTCACAGGTATACACATCCCTGACATATAACGCCACTCCTCCTCCTTTCCTGTTTGGTCTATTTCTCTTAAATAGATTGTATCCCTCGATTACTACATTCCAATCATGAGACTCATCCCACCAGGTTTCAGTGATGCCTATTATGTCGTATTTAGTTTGCTGTACCAAGAGCTCAAGTTCATCTTGTTTATTTCCCATGCTCTGTGCATTTGTATACAGACATTGAAAACCATTGATCATTCCCCCTAGTCTCCTACTTAAGGATTTTTTCCTCCCACCACTAGGTCTGTGCGCTGTTTGCTCCATTTGGTCCTTGACATTTGGATGATCATCTTCAGCATTTGATAGACTCTTACCTTCAGGACCACTGTCTCCCTCCCCCACATAAGTCAGTTTAAAGCCCTCCTGATGAGGTTTTTGAGATTGTTGGCAAAAACATTCCTCCCAACCCTTGTGAGGTGCAGCCCATCACTTGCCAGAAGTCCATCTTCAAGAAACTGCAGACCGTGATCTAAGAAACCAAACCGTTCCTGCCGGCACCATTTGCGAAGCCAGTTGTTCACTTCTCCTATTTTCCTCTCTCTTCCTGGGCCACGGCGTTCAACTGGGAGGACAGATGAGATGACAATTTGTGCATTTAATTGCTTCAGCTTCCTGCCCAGAGCCTCATAATCACTTTTGATCTTCTGGAGGCTATGGCTTGCGGTGTCATTGGTTCCCACATGGACTAAAAGGAAGGGGTTTTTATCCGTGGGTTTAATTATTCCTTGCAGCCGTTCTGTAACATCATGGATCTTGGCCCCGGGGAGACAGCATACCTCTCGAGACATCTTGTCAGGCCCACAGATCACTGCTTCCGTACCCCTCAGTAGTGAATCCCCTATCACTACTACACGCCTCCTCTTAGGCTTGGTCGGGATTCTTACATGTGCTGTCCCTTCCAAGGTCACCTGCACATTCCCAGAGGACTGACTATGTTGCTCGTCTTCATATACCTCATCAACTGTGATGAGGGAGAGATCTTCCAATGGAGTCTGTTCTTCATCTTTCAGATTTGAGAGCACTTCAAATCGATTTTGTAGTTCTAAACACTCAGAGCGATCCCTGGGCATTCTACTTCTGTGAGTCACATTCCTCCATACATCTGGCTCCTGAGTTGGGGAACTGATCTCCTCCTCAGAGATGTGCCCTGTCTCCTGCTTGGTGGAGACAGTGTGCTCTGCTGCATCCAAGAAAAGCTCCAGCTCTTTAATTTTCTGGAGCGTAGATACACGGGCCTGAAGTTGCTGGACCTTGTCTTCGAGTAGGGCAACCAACTTGCAGTTGCTGCAGGTGTAGCTGTCTACAACCTTTGGCAAGAAGACAAACATTGCGCAGGAATTACAGGCGACTACAGTTGTTCCCTCCCCCTTCTGAAGTTGCCGGACCTTGTCTTCTAGTAGGGCAACCAACTTGCACTTGCTGCAGGTGTAGCTGCCTACATCCTTTGGCAAGAAGGCAAACATTGCGCAGGAATTGCAGGCGACTACAGTTGTTCCCTCACCCTCCATCTTGAAGCTTGAAGTCAGGACACTCAAAAAAGAAGCCTAGGTCTCCCCAAGTAAACGTTTGAGACTAGCTCTCCTCTATCAAAAGATAGGTCAAACTGCGCGCGCCGTTAGGCGTGCGCCGCTGCCCTCTAGGCACTGATTAGCTCCGCCCACAGCTAGTCACCAGACAAACACACACACACAAGCCAGAAACAAACTCTCTCACACACACAAGCCTGGGAAACACACAAACAAATAAGGAAACAAATAAGCACACAAACTTAATCACACACAGCCCCAAAAAGACAAACCCACAAAACCTACAAGCTCAGCTCACCTTGTGCTCCCTCCTCAGTCGCTGCCCTCCAGGCACTGATTAGCTCCGCCCTACAAGCTCAGCTCACCTTTTGCCTACTTCCTCAGTCGCTGCCCTCTAGGCACTGATTAGCTCCGCCCACAGCTAGTCACCAGACAAACACACACACACAAGCCAGAAACAAACTCTCTCACACACACAAGCCTGGGAAACACACAAACAAATAAGGAAACAAATAAGCACACAAACTTAATCACACACAGCCCCAAAAAGACAAACCCACAAAACCTACAAGCTCAGCTCACCTTGTGCTCCCTCCTCAGTCGCTGCCCTCCAGGCACTGATTAGCTCCGCCCTACAAGCTCAGCTCACCTTTTGCCTACTTCCTCAGTCGCTGCCCTCTAGGCACTGATTAGCTCCGCCCACAGCTAGTCACCGGACAAACACACACACACAAGCCAGAAACAAACTCTCTCACACACACAAGCCTTGTGCTCCCTCCTCAGTCGCTGCCCTCCAGGCAGAGAGAAAGGGGAGAAAGGAGGCAGCACTTTAGGGTGCCGAGACTCTGGTGTTGGCGCCACAACAGGAGGGGGGCACTTCCTGATTCTGCTAGCGACTAGGTGGTCATGTTTTAGGATAGCTCCGCACAGTACATACTTGCACAATAAAATAGTTGAAAGACAAGACGGACTTGGTCTTTACTCATGAGCAACTGTTAAGCGAATCTGACAGCAGCCTAAATTATAGAAGACCAAAACTCTAGCCCATGCATTTGCTGCTCTGCAAGATTTAGGCTTGTCGTATAAACTCTGGATGAAGCTTTCAAGAAGCCTTTGGCCTTATGATTATTACTACTACTACTACTACTACTACTACTACTACAACAACTACTACTACCACCAACTGTTCTGGGCACAGTCAATTAGGATATCTAGATATTTTGCCTCTCTGTTGTGACTGGAACACACATTTAACCCAGTCTAGGTGAGGGAAATTGAAGTTGCTCATTAGTACATTTCTTATTTGGGTGTTTCCTTGATTTTACCTTGGAGCAAATGACTTGGAGTAGAAAATGATCCAGCATATTTCCTACTAGAACAAGGAGGGAGAGAACCTTATATTGTCAGAGAAATCACACACATGAAATTCCTATTTGGCTCACTAGTCTGCTCCTCTGCAGGCTCACTCCATCAGTATTACATAACCTCCTGCATTCAGAGACCCCTCGGTGTGGTTATCCTGTTAGTGCTGCTTTGCTAATTTTCATTCTGGTGCACTGAACTCTTCAAAGCCTAGCAGGTTCCCTTTTAGTAAAAGGTCACAGTCCAATGGAAGCCAGTGGAAACGTGCTTGCCAAACTGGTGCTTGTCCAAATTTCAATATGGCATGTCAGTTTGTTGTTCTGAAATCAAAGTATCTCTGGTTACAGTGCTATCCCTTTGAAAGACCTCCAGGTTTCTTTATTCCCCTCCCCACCTTCCCCCCAGTTCTTTTCCCTGGAAAAATTCTGAGAGGGTGTACACATTTCTGGGATGACATAAGTCCATCCACAGCCCACAGCCCATGGTCCTCAAACAAATGTGTAGTTTGTTTGCCTAAAAGGTCGCAGCATTGCAAAGCTTTTCATCTTATGGTTTCGGTGATTTTTCACAGAATCAAATATGCCGGATAATGATTTGAACATTATGTGAGTATAAAGAGAAAATCTGGCATATGTTGAGTGCGTCAAAGTGGTGTGATCATGCCTGCCTGCAATATCATTCCCCTTTTCTTTATAGATCCACCCTTACATATTTTCCAAGGCTACTGAGGAACGTCTTCTTCCCACAGTCCCTCCTTACTTTTATTGAGTTCCATTCTCTCCGTCTGCCTTTGTTATATCCCTTTCACTTAGACTGTAAGTGCTTGAGGGCAGAATCCAGACGACTTCCCTGGTCACCAAAGCCCCTACACGCAGTTGGTGCTACATTTTTATCACCAGCTTTGAAGCACAGAATATGTTTGTGCTATTGGTCTTATTTACACACATCTGATTTTGAATACTGAGAGAAAATCCAGAAAGAAATTACCTCGCCTTTTCACATCTAGGTCAAAATTCCCTATGGAATAACATGTTAATATGGGACGTGATAAAAGTGATTCATCATTGCAAAATTGAGATTAAAATTGAGATTATGAAGAAAAAATGGTACATTAATTTTATCAGTTGTGACAGGCCTGACATTAGGGACAATCTATTTGTGTTGTTTTCTGCTGAAGAATAACTTCCACAACACAATCCTAGGCAAAGGAGGGGGTTCTCAGGATCGCGGGGAATCATGGCTGGGGTGATGATTTTCTGTGGAACTCCCTCTTCACAGAGATGCATCTACCATCTTCATTAGACAGCTCCCTTTGTATGCTGAAAACATACCTCTTTACCTTGGCCTTTAACAGTTAGGTTTTTTGCGGGGTGTGGATCCACCTCTTCTGTTTTGTGCTGCTTTTGCTTGGAATTGTTTTACTTTCTAAAGCCATGCAGTCTAAGCTTGGAGCACTCAGCTTAGACATCCTTCCTGGTCAGCTCACATGGTAGAAGAAAAGAATGGTGGAAAGTGGGAGAACAAAGAGTTTGGTGGCTCTTCCTCCCAAGGTGAAGGGATGTGACCTAGCTAAGCATGACAGGACAGCTTACTCTATGGTCTTAACTCCGCCATGGATTAATTAGAGTTAAGCATGTTGGTTAGATGAGGCTGGATTTATCCCACGGTGTTCCCATTGCAATGGTAGTAGTTGTAAGGGCTTACACTGCCAGCATTACAATGGTAATGGTGGGATCCCTTGGAGAATATTACAATCTGCTCGTGCCTATGCACATTTTCTGATTTCTCTGTATATATTCTCATGCTGAGATTCATATGGAAAATGCACTCCATTGAACTATTTTTTTAATCTGTCTTGATAGATCTTACTCCCCATCCTGCATTCTCAAGGGCAGATGTGTCCCCTAGTCCAGGATCTAGAATGAGTGGCAAACAAATAGGACATAGGGACACAAGAAGCGCCTGCTGGATCGTGCCAAGAGCCCATTTTTCCCAGCATTCTGTTCTCACAGTGGCCAACCAAATGCTTATGGGATGCCTAAAAGCAGGGCTCAAGTGCAACAACCCTCTCCCCACTTGTGATTCCCAGCAAGTGGCATTCAGAGTCACACGGACAGTGAGGCAGAACGTAGCCATCCTTGGAAATAAGCTTAAATAGGATGCTACCAATGGGAATGAGGCAGAACAAGCCCTGCCACGGCTTGTGCTAATGATGTTTCAAGGCTGCAGTAAAGAGTGCATATGAATGGAGCTCCATGTGAGTACACTGCACATTCTGAGAAATGTGCTTAACAAATGTAACACCATAAAGAGCATTTAAAATGTAATTGCCGGTTCTGGGGTTTTTCAACGCTACCAAATTAAAAACAATTAGCAAGGACAGCAAATATTTCTTTATCACGAAACACTGGCAAAAATAGGCATGATGAAGGAGCATATTCTATGGACATTGCTGTAGAATGCCCTCTCTCCCACACATTAGTAAATTAAGGGGAAATTAAACAATAAGGCACATATATCTATATTGTTTTATTCATTTCTATGCTGCAAACTCATATATCTACGTGGCATGCAAAATCTCATCTAAAAGCAAAACAACCTAACAATGAAATCAAAGCAGCATGACATAAACACACACACACACACACACACACATTATACCTGAATATCTATAGTTACATTACAAATAATGCCTTTGACTATTAAGTGAAACCATGGAAACACAGTTTCCACAGAAACACAGGAAGAGGAACTCAAAAAGCATATAAGGTTAAAAACTCAGGTTCTTGTGAGAAAAACTAAAGAACTGAGCTTCTGGACCAGAAATCAGAAAGGCTTTAAAAAATTTTATCCCCCGTTTTCTACTGCTATGATGCTTGTGATCTTCCCCGCTCCTTTTCATTATCTCTCCTATGCTTTTGTACTTGGTCTTCATCATGAGCGATGACTGGCATATAATGGCTTAATTGAATAAATGCATTGTTTGTGACCGTTGCTAATTCAGTATGGAAGTACAACGTAGCCAATGTCACACCGAATGTACATTTTAGCTAATCAACAGAGGTTCATGTGCATGAAAGGTGCTGTGTATGATATGCCGATCTAGTTTTGCTATGTGTGGTGGCTATGGGATGTACATACCCTTACATGCCAGGTGCACCTATAGAGTTCAAGGGGAAGTTGATGAATAGGGCCGGCTCAAGACATTTTGCTGCCTGAGGGAAAGAACAAGATTACCCTCTCACGCGCATGCACATGCACGCATGCACACAGAAGCCAACTGAACTGGTAGTTGAACCTCACTTCAATACTGGTGAAAGTACAGTGTCTTCATCTGCATTTGAAGGCCTCAGGCTATTGTAGGGAGGTACAGGGCAGGCCACTTGGTACTCACAGCTCTGGGCACTTCCCTAGGGTTGCCATATGTATGTGTTTTCCCGGACATTACCAGCATTTCAATGGTGGAAGTGATGTCCGGGGGGAATTTCTGATCTGTGTCAACATAAAAAATAATAATTCATGGTTGGTTGGTTTTTTTGCGTTTTACACACACACACACACACACACAAGCAGCTCAAAATTTCCCAAAATCTCAAAAACTTGGTTCCCCCCATAAAGCTCAAAAACCTGGTCCCCCCCCCCATAAAGCTCAGCAACTTTGAGATTTATTTATTTTAAGCTGCTCAACAACTGTGGGAATGTTCTACAAAAATAGGTCAACAATTTCTTTGTGTCCAGATTTTCACTTCTTGAAATATGGCAACCCTACGCTTCCCCCACCTGAAGCAGCTGCCTCACGCCTAGCAGTGCCAGCCCTGCTAATGAACGCTGTAATGCATTCCACAGCGATGGGCACAATTATTCCTTGCTGAATTGGGATGCGTGAATACCGCATGCAGACAGTTTGATCTAGGTGCCAATTTGCATCTGTGTTGCAATTAATTAAGGAGCTACCAGGATGCGGAAGTGTCTTTGCTTCTGTACTGAGATGCAGAGATGCACTACATCTCCATCCACCAAATATTACCATTGTGCCCTCTTCCGCATGCATTGCACATTGATTCAGCCTGCCAGTATGCATGAGATTCCTTCATTATCCATTCACAGCAGGATTCTGTGCAGCTTTCCACATTCAGATGCGAGAGCAGTGGCTCTCTCCTTCCTTTTTCTGTGCAGTAGATTGTAGAGGGTTGAAAGCACAGAACAGCTGTTCCAGGCACACAATAGGCCTACAGCACATAAAACAGAATTGTTGGGTCAGGTTAACTGGGTACAGCCCAGAAAATGTGAAACTGGCCTAACTCCCACTGAAAATAATTCCTTCACTTTGCCCCTTTTTTCTATTTGCCTCTCTAACTCATTACACATTACATGGTTTATATTCACTTGCATGCCCTATGCTATCAATGGGTACGTTGAAGAAGTTTGGCAGCATGTTAGGAAGATATTCAGCTAATCAGACCAAATCAGAGCTGTAATGTGTGCAAGGCAAGGCAGATGGGGGGGGGGGAATATTTAGGAGTCAAATTCTCTATGTTGTTGAAGAGCTTGTGAAAGATAACATTGGTCCACTGATAAATAAGACAAAGTGAAACCTGACTGACAGAGGAAGCCTATGCATGTCTACTTAAAAGTAAGTCCCATTGAGATCAACAGGGCCTACAGGCAAATGCATGTGAATGATTCAAAGAAATTATATACAGGATGAAAAGAATCAGTGGCACAGTTAGGGCTGGACTTCACGGCCCCACAGCCTACCCCATGGGTAGGTAAACTAAGGCCTGGGGGCTGGATCCACCTTCTAAATCCGGCCCGTGTACAGTCCAGGAATCAGCATGTTTTTACATGAGTAGAACGTGTCCTTTTATTTAAAATGCATCTCTGGGTTATTCGTGGGGCATAGGAATTCATTCATTCATTTATTTATTTATTTCTTCAAAATATAGTCCAGCCCCCCACAAGGTCTGAGGGACAGTGGACCAGCCCCCTGCTGAAAAAGTTTGCTGACCCCTGGGGCCCTAATCCTACCTCCTGAAACAACACCAGAGAGCCGGCCAAGTTTATTTGGAATAGCAGTTGCAACCCTGGCAGCAACCTCAGTTCATCAGACACTGGGTCAGTAAGAACGAGAAGGTGGGCCAAGGTTGAGCACTGCTACTCTCACTTTGGGCAGATGCTTCAAATGAAAACAGTGGCTGCTGGTTGCCACATTGGCTGCCAGCACAAGGCTTCACTTCTTAGCACGCCCAGTGCTGAGTGACACTATGACGAGCCTAAATTAGGGTGAAGTGGAAGCAGAGCAGAAACATCATTTCTTTCTTCCTCCTCACCTCCAGCATCAAGTGGATGTCACAGTTCCAGCATCAGCTTTGCTCAAAATGAAGATAGCGAGGAGGATTGCCCTGCTGCTCATAGTACTTGCTCCATACTGGCCCAAGTTGCTAGGCAAGGGCCATGGGGTGATGGAACTGCAGGGATTTTGTTATGGAGAGGAGAGCAAAGGAGTGCCATGTCCAGTGGGGCAGAACTGCAGAGCCAGCTTTCGGGTAGCAATGTCACTGCTACTTCCGGCATGCATCGGCATTTTCAATCATGTTAAAATGGGACTTTAGACTTTTTATGGTCACAAGTACTTTAACAATATGTGCATTTCCATTAAGATTGTAATAATGTGATCCGTCGTTTGTTCTTGCACTTTGCATTTGCGTCTTCTTTGTTGCTTTTAAGATTCTTTAATTTTTTTAAAAAAATTATGCATGCGGATTTAATAGGATTGTGTTTTCAAGAAACATGCCATCAAACCAGAGAGAGAAACAGATTTGTGACAAAACAGAACTTCAAACTATGAAGGAAAAGGAAGGATTCTTAGTGGCATGATTTTGCAATCTTTTGGACAGTATTCTGTTTTTCATTCATTTCTGTTGAGTAACTGCAAAGCAGAATATTAAAATGCCGTTATCTATTCTTTTCTTTAAAAAAAGGAAAATGTACTCTGTTTTTATGCATCAATCATCTCTAATTAGTTTTCTGAGATAGCAAAACCTACTTCAAATATCTCCCGAAATTGTAAAAAGTGGATAAAACTATGATTAGGGCTATTCTGCATCTTTTAAACTATGTGCTTGAAATCATACTAATCTAGTTCCATTGTATGTTCCTATGTCAGTTTAAAGAAAAGTTTGATATATCCAAAGAGCTGGTCACCTGACAGCTCAGTATATGCTTAAAATAATTAAGGCACCACTATTCTCCTCCCATCCTTGTTCCTGATGTATATCTTTATTCCATCCTTGCTGCTGATGTAGATCTTAACTCACCCCTTATTCCTTGGTGGAGGGGATGCCATTTTGTGGTTCTTCTCCGGTGCCCAAATGTCTTGGGGCAGCCCTGATTAACCTTAATTTGTCACTTGTGGCAATTTCATATTGTTGAGTAACACTACCGGTATTTCTCACCCGCATCCTCAGATATTGTTGCGTTTCTGAAGCTTATACCAGATTTGAGTGTTTATAGCCCTTCACAGTTGTCTGCGCAACTGGAGTTTATGACCTTCCTATCAATGTTTCAGATTAGCAGACCAGCCTCTTTCCCCTTTTCTTGTAGCAATGAACCAGTGAGCAGCCTGGCCACTGAATTCTGCACCAGCTGAAGTTTCTGAACTACCTTCAGAGGCAGCCCCACGTATAATGCATTGCAATAATCCAGCCTAGAGGTTACCAGAACATAGACAACAGAAGCTAGGCGATCTCTGTCCAGATAGGGGTGCAACTGGGCCACCAGCTGAAGCTGATGGAAGGCACTCCATGCTACTGAGTCTTAGGCAACAGCAGTGTATCCAGGAGTACCCCCAAGCTAGGTACCTGTTCCTTCAAGAGGGAGTGTAACCCCATCAACAGCAGGCAACCTCACATCCATCTGGTCCAGGGAACTACCCACTAACAGTGCCTCTGTCTTATCTGGATTGAGCTTTCATTTGTTGACTCTCATCCAGTCCATTACTAAGACAAGACAAGAGTCCAGCACATCCACTGCCTCACCTGCAGATGTAAAGGAGAAGTAGAACTGTGTGTCATCAGCGTATTGCTGACAATGTACTCCAAAACTCCAGATGACCTCCCACTTGTTAAGAGATTCCTGGAATTCCATTAATGGTTGTAGTTTAAAGGGAGCAAACCTTGTTGTCCTCTGTTCATCCCACCACTCCCTAAATCACTTCTCTAAAATGCTATAAAAGTGGTAGTTTCACTGGCAATGCAAAATGATGGTGCTTCTTGTTGAATGCTGTAATCCATTATTTTGCAGGCTGAAAACTCCTTGATAAAGAAGGACCTCTTTTCCGTGTGTGTTCTGCACTGTCACCACCTTGCTGTTGGCACACCAAAACTGATTAATTTCAAATAGATGAGATGATGGAGGCAGCTTCAAGAGGGGCCTCTGTGGGGATCAATTAAGTGAAGCTTGCTTTGTTAACATGGCCCTGCATAAATCGAAATGGGGGGGAAATGTTTCTGAATGTTGTGATGATTTAGCTATGCCGCGCTCCGTCTCCAAAGACTCAAGCTGTCTGGAAACAAAAGG
Organism: Darevskia mixta; assembly: GCA_034641385.1. Taxonomy (NCBI): domain Eukaryota; kingdom Metazoa; phylum Chordata; class Lepidosauria; order Squamata; family Lacertidae; genus Darevskia; species Darevskia mixta. Next base: position 13,813,096 of record JAWWNH010000029.1, read on the forward strand.
TTTCCGAGAGATCAGAGGAAATTATTTGGAACTAGAATTCTTCTCTTCTAATGACAGCAAACAAGGAAGTAGGCTGTGTAGCGGTTAAAGGAAAATAAACAGTCCGAGAAAGTGATTTTACTACATGGCCTTGTACAGAGTTGTCAGAAGCGTGTGACGATATAACTGGTCTACCTGGGTCAGGGCTAAAGAATTTTATGTGGGCAGGTTCTGGTCTTGGGAAGGTCAAGAGAAACTGTCAGAAATGGGAAAGATCTGGGGCAGATAACACAGCTAGGGAGGCAGGCAAGAAGGAAGATAAAGGAATAAGACAGAGGGGTTTGTGGACGCAGCATATGCCAAACTGTTGACAGCATAAAAATTAAATTTATGAAGACAGGGCTACCTGAAGGGCAAGGACAATCTGAGCCGGCAGATTAGCACCAGGCAAGGTGAACTGAAAGCCAGCAGAGTGCGACTGATGACAAGAGCAGTAAGTATCCCCCTTTAAATTCTTTCTTTCTTTCTCTTTCTCTTTCTTTCTTTCTTTCTTTCTTTCTTTCTTTCTTTCTTTCTACAAATTAGTTTTTTTAATTTGATTTGATCTGGTTTTTCAAATTAAAATTTTACAGAGATATATCAAACATAAATAATAAAAACCAGATTCCTAGGAATCTTCTGGACTTCCACCCTCCCCTTTGTGGGTTCTGTTATTAATCATTTTCTCCCGCATCTTTTATAATACTCCAAATCCTTTACCTGTTCCATTATGTCCAGAATTCAACCTTAAACTACAAGTGATATTCCAATACTACTAACAGTTTTAACTGTTTTCAATGGTCTTTAATATAAGTTATAAATTTTCCTCATTCTTTATTAAAAATTTTGGTCCTCCTGATTTCTAACTCTTCCGGTCATTTTAGCCATTTCAGCATAGTCCAATAGCTTCATCTGCCATTCTTCTCTGGTAGGGACTTTATCTTCTTTCCATCTCTGGGCCAGGAACATCTGTGCAGCTGTGGTTGCATACATAAATAGTTTTTTCTGTTCCTTTGGGATTTTGGCACCTAGAATTCCTAAAAGGAAGGCTTCAGGCTTGTTTAACAAAGGTTACTTTCAGGCAGGTTTACTCACTTTTGTGCACTCAGAATAAGAGGCTGTTTACTGATGAACTGGTGAACAGATAATTGCATAGGAAAATGAAAGTAAGCACAAGCCTTCGTGAAGGAGAACATCAGCCTTGCATGCAGACGGAAACAGGGGGGTTCAATTCCAGACATCTCCAGGTAGGCATGGGAGTCTAAAATCCTGGAATGCAGCTGCCAGTTAGTGTAGGCAATATTGAGCTTAGGTGGACCAAGGGTCCTACTCAGAGTAAGGAAGCTTCCTGTGTTCCTTAGCTTCAACCCCCAAGAACTGGAGACCATGTTTAACTCTGTTATTAACCCATCGCTACAGTTCTCGTCAGAGGACAAGATGGTTGGACAGTGTTCTCGAAGCTACCAACATGAGTCTGACCAAACTGCGGGAGGCAGTGGAAGACAGAATTGCCTGGCGTGCTCTGGTCCATGGGGTCACGAAGAGTCGGACACGACTAAATGACTAAACAACAACAGTTCTCGACTGTGCTTCTAGAGGATGAGGAGTATAATAGCACAGCTCATTATCTTCAGTAGCTACATTCCTGCTCCATTTGTGCAAAGAAAGAAAAGCATTGGACGGGGAATCATACACTTAATCTGGATCCGATCCATTATTAATTTCTCTTTTTGCAGCTTTTGTTTTAGAATTATCCTGCTCTACAGTTATTCTTGCACTGATTAAGTTTAGCTTCCTTGAACAGCATCCATAAATAACACCTTTGTGTGCAAGGGTGTGTGTATGTGTGTGTGTGACAGAGACACCATCTGTGTTGTTTATGAAAGTTCATCTTGCCTTCCACACAGACGGAACAGAAGGAGGTCTCCATATCTCATACCTCTTGCAGATGGATCAATGTCCTCCTCAGTAGGCATCAGGTTGCCTCAGTCTCTTGCCAACACTCTTTCTAGCCTACTAACACAAAAGAACAAAGAGGGCCTCCAGTAAGTTAGCATAACTTGCTGCACAGCAGTTAGACGGCGAAAGCTGCTCCATAACTCTCTGCAACCTTTTTTGGATTGACAACCCAGTAGACCAAACATTTGTTGCTCGATGCTAAAGGATGGCAGATGCCCTTTGCCACTGGAAAGCCACTTGGAGAAATTTCCCACCAATAGCTTCCACCTGAGACCTTCCACCTTTGCTGCAGAGCAGAAAATAGAGGACAAGAAAGGGTCAGAGCAGCCCTAAATGCTCATGTCAGCTGCCCCATGATTGGTCACCTCACCCCTGATGACCTCCTTGCTCCCCTACAGATTCAAGTCTCCTTTGGGTAAGGGAGGAAGAGCAAATTTGTCCCCGCCAATGGAAGGGCAGCCATTGTGTGTGGGGTGGGGAACCTACCTATCGGAACATATTCCAATACCTTGAGAATATGGACCATAGTCACCTGGAGAGTTAGAATGTAAGTTAGAAGGCAACTTCCTTTTGAATTGCAAAATGTAAGGTATAATGCAAGTAAAAGCTGAAAAGTAAAGTGGGAGCCCCTCTGTAATTGGCTGAAGTGGGAGCACAGGCGAGTGATAGATGTGAGTCCCTTGAATACAAGGAGAAAGCATAATTTCTGTAGAGACTGCAAGAGATAGATGTGGCTCCCTTGAATAGAGACCTAGGAAGCTGCCTTATACCTAGTCAGACCACTTGTCCGAGATCTAGCTCAGGTCTACACGGAGAGGCAGTGGCTTTCTAGGCTTGTCTCCCAGCCCTACCCAGGAGATGCTGGAGATTGAACCTGGCACCTGCTACATGCAAAGCAGCTGCTCTGCCACTAAGCTATGGTCCTTCCCCATAGCTACATACAAATGCTTTCTGGAAATGACCCTGAAGGTAGAAGTAGAACCTGTGAAGTACAGTGGCCCCAACCACCACCTACCTGAACCACTCCAGGAGGATACTGTGGTCAATGGTGTAGAAAGCCACTGAGCAGCCAAGGAGAATGAGCAGGGTCACACTCTCCCATCTCTCTCCCAACAAATGCCATCAGCCAGGGTGACCAAGGCTGTTTCAGTGCCATGACTGGGCTTGAAACCAGACTGAAACGGATCCAGATAACCCAGGCATGCAAGAGGCATTTTCACAATTAAAAGACGCATTACACTAAGGGAAAAACACTTTGAGCAAGGCATAAAGCAGAAGGTAAGCCTTGGAGAGAGCTTTAGCTCCCAGGATTCAGGTTCCTTAGCCCTGCTGTAGAACAACAGGGTTGATTTCTCTCTTTTTTGGCATTAGCACTAACCCACCAATAGCCTGATAACCGTAGAAATGTACTGGAAGATTAGGAAATCTCAGTATAGAAGGAAAGATGGATTTCCTAAGTCTTAATTGTATCTACTTTCCTTTCCCTGGTTGTATAAAGGTCATTGGACTAGTGTAATTATAAAGATCAGATCACATGCAGCCTGTTCAAGTCAATTTCACAAAGAAGGAAGGAAAGAAAGAAAGAAATAAAGAAAGAAAAAGATCATTGAATGTGCTGTGAAGGGCCCATTTCTGTTTCTCTCCCCCTCTCTCCCTCTCTCTCTCACACACACTGCGGTGAGAGATATTTCCTACGGTACAGTTCCACATCACTGAGATACATGTCTGAATAATGCCTCACTTCCTCTGTGTTAATTCCTCATTGTGGAAGAATGTGATGGAAGTTGACTTTAAAGAGTCTGAGCTACACCCCCTCCTTGGACCCTGGCCTGATCTAGACCCATTTCAACCTGACTTGAGGCCTGAAAAAGCTTTCACCCTGGTTGATGACCTTAATTGGAAGAGGCACACAGGTAATGTAACCCTGCTGCTTCTCCTGGACCTCTCAGTATCTTTCCCTACCATCAACCAAGGTGTCCTCTTGGAGCATGGCCATAGTGGCTCTGCTCCTACCCTCAGCACCATTTCCAGTGTGGTTCTCATAGTCTGTGGCATTGTGTAAAAGGCAGCAAAAGTTGCCTTTTAGCAAAAGGGGTGGTGATGGAAGAACACTGTGCCATGAGCAATGGGAACCATATAATATTATATAATCCAAGTCTCTAAAAAGTTATCATGCCTGCAGAGTCTACAGGCACAGACTAGTATGATCAAAATGGATGATAGCAGCATCTAGATCTGGACAGTCTGAATCATGTTAGGAAAGAAAAAGCTACAATTCCCAATTATACACCCACACACCCACACACCCACCCCGCACCATCAAACCTATTTTTGTTTGCAATTTTTATCAGTGTCAATTGGACTGCATGCATGGCCTCAACTGGATTTCTGAGACTCAAGAGAGAGGAAATGAACATTTGGCATCTCATGAGATGCGCAGGATTCTATTCCTACATGGAGAAATCTGTGTTTTCATCACATATGGGGTTGAGCGACTTTGGTACCACACGTTTGGGAATGGGTTTTATTTCCAGATGGAGAACTCTGACTGCTGGAGGCCAGTTTTATGAAACAACGTGGTGTGTTGCTGCAATGTGCATGACTAATGCACTGTAGCGAATTTCCCCTCACCTCCCGCCAGAAAGCAGAAACTATACCCTTTGCTTAATTCCCTACGAATTACTCAATTTTTCTTCTTCCTACCGGTGCTTTTTCAATTACAAGGATCCTTCAAACAATCAGGCCATCCCCTGCTCTTTATCTTTTGACTGAGTAAAGCTGGGGAACGCCACTTGAAGGGAATAGTAATGTGGAAAGGAGGAATTTTTAACTAAAGTTTATTTCTAAAGCTGCACAGTAATAGGTATATTTGTGTGGAATCATGATTAAGGTTCTATGTCAAATAATGTGCTGTGAGTAGGAATAGGAGCTTTGCTATGTTGAAGATCGACGTGCATATTGCAAAAGTACGTTGCAGAACTTCACAGCAGGGGTGAGGGACCTTTTGCAGCCTGAGGGCCACATTTCTGTCTTGGCAACCTTCAGGGGGCCACAGGCCAATGGTGGGTGAGGCCAGAGGCAAAAGCGGGTGGAGCAATAAATATAATTCTTACCTTTGTGCATACACTTGCCCTCCATCAAGACAACCAATAGGCAAGATCAGAGTTCAAGGACACTTTCCAGCCAAGCAAAAACACTCAAACTTGAAACTTGAATGTGAACTGAATATGAAATGATCAAGCTTCTCTTTTAAAAAATAAAAATGAAAATCAGTACCAGGAAACAAATTCAACTTACAGTTCAGTTTTAGATCTGTTTGTTGGCCTAAAAAAAACCCACATTAGTTCGCCTATTCTTTTTGCCTACTTGGGCTAAAATTCCCTGGTGAATTATTTGCTGGTGGAGATTTGTGGAAGCAAACCTAGCTTTTTTTCCGCTGCTAGGCTTTCATAAAGCTCTGTGTCCCACAGTGCTTCACAGAGCACATAATTACATATTAGCAACAAAGAAAATGCAGCAATTTGCTGTGTGCCAGCAACAACCCACATACAGCTCTGAACATCCAGCCATCTTACCCAACATTAATAGATTGCTTGCAGGCCCATTGCTCATGGTCACTACATCTTCATTTTGCTCAGAAAACATTTGGGATTATGCCATTCAGTATTTCAGATCTGTGATTGCTTCTATTTTTTTAAAAAAGGGGGGGGTTCTATGAGACTGCAACATACATGTACATACAGAAAATGAAATCTCACACCTAGTTATCCTTGCTTCACCCTCCTGACTTCAGTTTAATGCAGAAATGGATTGCCGTCTAAGGAATAAAAGAGTAAATATATTAGTAGTCATACCCACAGCATACATTTAAAAGCACACACCCCCAGAAGAAACCTTGGGAACTATAGCTAACCCTCACAGAGGAAGTCATGTGTGTCAAATTTATGGTGCGAGTGTGGCTTCTGTCTTTAGATTTAGAATGTGGCTTCCTTGATACCACCATGAGAGATCGCTCGATACACCACAGGGCTGGCTTTCACCATTTGGCCAGAATAAAAACATTGCTGTCACGGTCCGGGCTGTTAGCGAACAAAGTCCCAGCAAGGCACGTCAGGACCAGGGGCAAGATGGCAGGAACAAGAGTCCGAAGAGCAGGGGTCCGAGGGTCGAGAAGCAAGAGGTACGAAGTCACAGTCTGAGGGTCAAGAAACAAGAAACACAAAGTCGCAGTCTGAGGGTCGAGACACAAGAAGCACAAAGTCACGGTCAAGAAGCAAGGCGGCACGCAGCGAGGCAGGGAATGCGTTGCTGTGGCAAAGAGCCGAGGGAAAAAGCTGGCCTTATATCCCCTGCCGGCTCTTGCCACCAGGTGCAGTGAGTTACCAAGCAGCCTCACCTGTGCGGCCATGCCCTGCCTCTCCAGAACAAGCTGAAGAGGGCCCCAGTCCTGCGAAGCCCTGCTGGTCCCAGGGGCTGGCTCCTGCATGCACTCCTGACAATTGCTACTCCTCTGTATTGGACCCTGAAAACCCATCTTTATTGGTGACACCCCACACCCCACCCCACCCCACCCTGGATTGGTGATCCCAGCTGAACAACTCTCACCATACCACAGCGTAGCCAATCAGCTTACCAACTTTTAGTTGAGGCTGCTGGCACCTTTGATTCCTTTAAAATAAACATATTGTTTCATGCCACCCCAATCTCCAAGCGGTGTGGGATTCCAGGAGCCCATGTGCTTACCTAGGGTTTGTGTTTCTTTTGGAAATGAGGCACAGCAGAGACTGTGGTGTCTTTATGATATATGGTTTGTTTGCACATATATACAACCTGAGCCTAGGTTGGAGGGGCTCACAGCATTTAACACCCCAAGAGGTTCTTCATTCTCCCATGGGCGCAGGCTTAACTATCAGCAGAAATCAGCCATGGCCCTCTGTTCCAGCTTGCAGACTGAAACCATTTTCTCTAGATCATATCATCCCCAACTGCAATCCTAAAAACAACTGCTCTCCTTTTGTCTCTGCTCAATATCTCATAGTTCAGGTAGGGACTCCCCCAACTGCTGGCTGGCACAGAGTCTTTGCTTTGCTGATAGCCCATCCTCCTGCCTTGTTCTCTGCTAATGTTCTCTGCTAATCTTTCAGGTGATCTTTTATACATGGGAAGCTGAGTCCAGCTATTAAGAGTCTGATTCCCAGTTTAACTCTCCAAGCATAGATTAAATTCTAACACTTACTAAATCCATGAATTATGGGTGCCTTGCCTTAATTCTGGCACTCACAAACCTGTAACATTGTCAACAAAATAAAGGATCCATTTCACAGGTCAGGTCAAAGGCTTCAGATTTTAGTAGGGTTCTCACCAACCTCATCTATTCATGCACGCAAGTTGCAACAGACCACTGTTTTCAGGTGCCTTGCCTTGCCATGCTCCAAAGTTGTACATGACAAACAGCATAAGAAAGAGTTAATTCCAAGAAGCAAGCATTTGAAATTGCTTTAAGTAAGGACATGTCTGCTTTGCAAATAAACCATTTTGTAATTTGTTCAGCGGTTGGTTTTTCGTTTTGTTTTTTTCTAGATTTGTATCTTGCCAACTATGGCTCCATAGAGCCCTCAGGGCAATTTATGACACAAGGTAAACACAACAATAAAATCAATTTTAAAAAAATAAAATAAAATACCACTAGTCAGTCTCTTAACAAGAATAGACAGCAGCTCATCAGCAGAACAAAATGAGCAATTTATATATCTGTTTAGCTTGCTTTTTTAAAAATAACTATATTGGGCTTTCTTACTCATTCTGTTGTAACTTAGGCTACCTTACATTGAAAGCACATTGAAAGCATACAAACACCCTGAAAATCCTGGGAACTTTGGTTTACATCTCCCAGAGCTACAATTCCCAGCACCCTTGATGAACTACAGTTCCTAAGATTCTTGTGGGGGTGCTTTAAATGTATGGTGTGCACGCAGTCTATGGCCCCTTTTCAACACACATGTTTATGGAACATCTTTGTAAAAACCTCCCCCATCACATTGTAATAAACGTCCTATGTCTAAATCAGCTTTTCTTATTAAAAAGAAAAAAACACTGCATTGGAGCTCAGTTATGATGTTTGGAATGTAAAATGTGTCCCTAAACCATGTCAAATATTGTGTTGTTTTTCTAACAACATGGACATTGATTTGCATCGTATTGTGTAAGATCGTACGTTAAATCTTGCCATGGTTTACATTGGGAATTAGCAAACTTTAAAAATAGGCATTCAGTTAAACACAGCCTTCAAAAATTAAAGGCTTAATCTTTGGCTGCAGTACTTTATTTTAGGTCCAAGCACACATAAAAGCCTCTTGCTAAGAAATTCCCTGAAGTTATAATGCCAATGCTTTTCATCATTCAAAGCTTTCTTCCAGTTTAGAAGAGAAAATAAAGAGATGCTTTTATAGTCTCTCCAGACAATAGTTTCCTAAATGACTGTAAAAAAAAATTATTTGTTGTTGTTGTTCAGTCGTTCAGTCGTGTCCGACTCTTCGTGACCCCATGGACCAGAGCACGCCAGGCACGCCTATCCTCCACTGCCTCTCGCAGTTTGGCCAAACTCATGTTAGTAGCTTCGAGAACACTGTCCAACCATCTCATCTTCTGTCGTCCCCTTCTCCTTGTGCCCTCAATCCTTCCCAACATCAGGGTCTTTTCTAGGGAGTCTTCTCTTCTCATGAGGTGGCCAAAGTACTGGAGCCTCAACTTCAGGATCTGTCCTTCTAATGAGCACTCAGGGCTGACTTCTTTAAGAATGGATAGGTTTGATCTTCTTGCAGTCCATGGGACTCTCAAGAGTCTCCTCCAGCACCATAATTCAAAAGCATCAATTCTTCGGCGATCAGCCTTCTTTATGGTCCAGCTCTCACTTCCGTACATTACTACTGGGAAAACCATAGCTTTAACTATACGGACCTTTGTTGGCAAGGTAATGTCTTTGCTTTTTAAGATGCTGTCTAGGTTTGTCATTGCTTTTCTCCCAAGAAGCAGGCGTCTTTTAATTTCATGACTGCTGTCACCATCTGCAGTGATCATGGAACCCAAGAAAGTGAAATCTCTCACTGCCTCCATTTCTTCCCCTTCTATTTGCCAGGAGGTGATGGGACCAGTGGCCATGATCTTAGTTTTTTTGATGTTGAGCTTCAGACCATATTTTGTGCTCTCCTCTTTCACCCTCATTAAAAGGTTCTTTAATTCCTCCTCACTTTCTGCCATCAAGGTTGTATCATCAGCATATCTGAGGTTGTTTATATTTCTTCCGGCAATCTTAATTCCGGTTTGGGATTCATCCAGTCCAGCCTTTCGCATGATGAATTCTGCATATAAGTTAAATAAGCAGGGTGACAATATACAGCCTTGTCGTACTCCTTTCCCAATTTTGAACCAGTCAGTTATTCCATATCCAGTTCTAACTGTAGCTTCTTGTCCCACATAGAGATTTCTCAGGAGACGGATGAGGTGATCAGGCACTCCCATTTCTTTAAGAGCCTCAAAAAAAATTATACCAACGCTATTCAGCTCCTGTTGCAGCGAAGCACTCTAACATATTCTTAAAGATCAGACAATTCAACATATGATCATAGGGACATGCATTGAAACTGCTTGAGATGGTTCATATACCACACACTTATTGCAGGGGTTTATTTATTCTGGATTCCATAGATGGAATAATGACTTATTGCTACTCTTGATTTTGTACCCAAGGATTGCATCAAAAGAAAGACCGGCTGCATTTCCTCACCCTGATCCAGCTACATACTGATACAGCAGGGATGTCAAACCTAGAGGGCTGCAGATGTCGTTGAACTCCAATTCCCACCTTTCCTGACCACCAGCCACCTGACTGGGACTGATGGGACTTGGAGTTGAACCATATCTGGAGGGCCACTATTTTCCATCTCCGATGTATAGCATCTAGGGATCTGCATGGTAAGACCCAGTCAGATAATGAATGATAGCACCAATCAGACCCAACTTTCTTCCCCCTCTCAAACAGCAGATGTCATTGATTGGTTGGAAGCAGCGGAATGGTGGGAGGAACCAGCTGGGGAACCCCCAAGAGAAGGAGGCTCAGAGCCTGGGGGGTGTTGGTGGGACAACGATGAGTGGCCATTGGGAGAAGACTAGGAAGAGGAGGGGTCAGAAGCTGAAGAGGTAACAGGGCTTAGTGACCTGGGAGAGTCAGTGGCAGAGACAAGTCCAGAAGCAGAGACAGAAGCCAAAGCAGAGGGGTGGGAGAAGAGAGGTAAGGAGGCAGAGATGAGTTAGGCTGGTGAAGAGTCACAGGTGTCTCCCCCTTCTGCTGCAACAAGCTCTCCCTTGTCTCCTAGAACCAGAAGAGGGCTGAAACTGGCAGAGCAGTGGCAAGTTGCACATGGGTGCAGTCTCCAATTGCTTGGGGAAAGCCCTGGAGAAGAGGGACTTAGACAGCTATGGGGAGGTGGGGGATTTCAGTCTTGGCAGCAGTGCTGGATTTATGTATAGACTAAGTAGTCTGAAGCCTAGGGCCTCTAAATCTAGGGGTCCTCCCCAGCCTGCCCTCTCCCCAGTGCCGCAGTCTCCCCTCTCCCAAAATTGCAAACCCAATACTTCATGTGAGGGCAGGGCAACTCAGGCCTCTAAATCTAGGGGGCCTCGCCAGCCTGCCCACTCCCCAGTGCCACAGTCTCCCCTCTCCCAAAATTGTAAACCCAAGACTTCATGCAAGGGCAGGACAACTCAGGCCCAGCAACTATGAGACTCAGGGCTAGCCAGTAGGGTCCAATTTGAAGCAGTGGGGTGCAACTTGAATTTTTTTTGGGGTGGGGCCCCAGTTCACAGCCAAAGTCTGCAAAATCTTATAGATATAAATAAAATCCATCTAGATTGCCCTGGTGCGGGGGGCCCCTTAGGAGCGGAGAAAGGAAGAGGAGCAGGTTTGCTCAAGTGTGTTGCAGGTAGAAATACTGTTTGTAATGAAGTGAGAGCAGTAGTTTACTTGCTCAAATAAACAAATAAGAAAGTTTTGAGAATTTAAATTCTAGATTAAAATTGATTATTTAATTGAGAAGGGGATGGTAACAAAAATACTGGGGCCTAATTTGAATAGTATCTGGTGGTATCTGGTGGACAGACCAAAGCACTCGTCAGGAGAGCTATGAGATTCAGGTGAGGGTCAATCCCAGCAGATATATAACAGGGTGACCCGGCCTGCCCAGGCCACAAAAGGTTTACAAAGCTCAGTTATTGAAAAAGTTTCTCAGTGTTAATTTTATGCATTTTTAAAAATCACCATGGTATTTAACAATAATATCTTAGGAGAAATTGTTAACTCTAACTTTGAACAGTGTGATTTACTACCAGCTCACTCTTTGACAGAAGAATCAATAGTACTGTATCACATTTTTCTCACTAGAGTTATACATACTCAGACCCAACACTTGAACCAGGCTAGAGCCCACATATATGCGCCTGTTTCTTTCTCTCTCGGGTAAGAAAATAACACATGGAAGCCTACTTCTGTGGGCCTATGCACCTCAGCTGAATGTGGAAATTTCTGCAGTGAACAAACAGCACTTTTTGCTGCTGTGATGAGTCTAAGTTTATACTGACCACAGGCTCTATGTATGTTTTACAGAGCTTTCATCACAGCAGGATTAATTTCTCTTGTCAGAATTGGCCCCCATTATGCTAATTAAATTTAAAGAGTTCATTAGCTAAATGGTAATTGCACTAACATGCATTAAGGACATTATGATTTACAAAACTTGCTTTCAAGAGGAATTGCTTCCCCTTTTAAATATAATCTCAAATAAAGGCCACACCAAGCAGGAACAGAGAGAGCTGGTGGAAAGAGAGGCAAGATTTCAGGCATGCTTGTTTTTAATGAACCATTAATTTAGTTGAGAAAAAATTTCCTTCTCTTGGGCTTTTCATTTTGCATCAATCTGACCATCACTTCTGCTGCAGGCTTGGTGCTTTGCTGCTAAAAATCACTCAAGGTAGCTGATTTGATGTATCCACATTTGCAGTGTTGTTTTTCTTAACTTTTTATCAGCTGACAGCAAATATCACAAGGCTTGTTGTTGAAGCTAAGTGTGACGCTCTGTTTGCGGAAGAGATTTTCATGTAGTGGATGCCTCTACAAATGAAGGTGGAGGGAAGGTGAAGTTCAAAGCTTCCTGTGTTGCCCAAAAGTCTGCCCCAGAGGGTCAGGGGACCCTTTAGGACAGCATGGGAAATGATGTGAGGAGCTGTAGGAGGAACTGGGAATCAGCAGGCCGTCTCCCCTCCTCTTCACAGCAGTGTGAGGAATGACGTATAGCAACTGACAAATTACAGTGTTCCAAAATATACTGCAAATACAAGTTGTCTGTTTCATGTTAGTTAAAAATCTGAGGTAGCAAATTAGAACCAATACATTAAAGCAATAACATTATAGCATAATAATAATCTTTAATACGGTCAAAGACCAGCAAGAAAATTATACAATCCAATTCATGGAATTGGTATTTACTTAATAAAATTACAATTTAAAATTTGCAGATTTTAAATTTTTTATAGATGGGTCTTAGCCACCTATCGACATTCCTACAGTAGTTCAACTAGGATATCAGTCACTGGTATTTGCTGCCATCACTGTTCATCTTACTCTTGTCGCTATATAGCAAAATTTGGCAACAGTCCTGGTGGTCTCTGTATCTTTATCAGCTAGAAGGTATCTAGTGTAAATTTCCTCTGATCGACCGGGCAGTTTCACCAAAAGCGGTTCGATCAGTTCTTTTCTTGAGTCACGATACAGTGGGCAGTATAAAAGAACGTGCCCAGTGGATTCAATCTCATTGCCATCACAGGGGCATAGTCTTTGGTCAATCGGGGTCTTATTATATCTGCCCACTAAAAGTCCTGAGGGGAGAGCATTAAGACGGGCCCTGGAAAATGCCCAGCGATGTTTGGGGTTGTCTAATGACTTGAGATAATTTGCTAAATGGAGCCTTTGCTGATCATAGAGAGGCCTGTAGATTGTGGAAAGTCGATTAAGGTCGTTTTGGTGTTCAATGTCGGTGATTCTTTCTTTGATAAAGAACCAATACAAAACATAGCAGTGTATTCCCACTCCCTTATAACAGTGTTCCTCTTTGTGTGGCTGGACAGAATCTTTTTCTTGCTGTTCAGGCCATGGGCTGGGGAGGGGAGAAGCTTCAGGAGTGGGGAAGTATAAGAGAACCTTCCCCCCTCATCCCCTGTATTGCACTTCTGACACCATGTAATGATTTTGGGTCCATGATACAGGGAATGAGGGGAAACCTTGGGTATATGGCAGTTATCTTATTTTTGGGTGGGCCCATTTCACTTCCAACCTGAGAAATGTTCCACTACCTCTTAAAAAAAGAAGAAGGTAAAATCCAGTCAAAGGTGACTATGGGGTTGTGGCGCTCATCTCGCTTTCAGGCCGAGGGAGCCGGCATTTGTCCACAAATAGTTTCCCGGGTCATGTGGCCAGCAAACTACATCGCTTCTGGCATATCAGAACACTGTGATAGAAACCAGAGTGCCTGGAAACGCCATTTAAATTTCCCACCGCAGCGGTACCTATTTATCTACTTGCACTGGTGTGCTTTCAAACTGCTAGTTGGCAGGTCCACTACCTCTAATCCCTATTAGAGGGATTGCTGAAGACTCTTACATGAAGCATTTAATAGGTATCCAGCACCTGAGACCTTCCTAGAGTGTTTTAGGTTTCCGAAATCCCCAAAACAAGCTTGGTGTGATGGATAGAGAGTCTGTTGAATTGCTAGGTTCAGAAGTGGAACACATGATAAAAACTCTAAAATCGGTAATACCCTCTTTCCCCAATACATTCTTCCTAGCTCTATAACTGTACCAATCACATGCTATCTTCCCTTAAAATAGTCAAAAAATAAAGTAGGACAAACCTGACCCTAAATGTTTGTGGAATAATTCAGCAATTTCTCTCTAGGTTAATGCAATAATGCTGCCTTACATCTGCCCCCCCTCCCCACCAGTATTGACAGGTAGCAAAGATTTGGTCCTGCATCTTTTAATATGTGGCATCGTAAGATCATTCAAAGATTTACACGGCCAGCATTTAAGAAGTGAAGCTCAGGGAGTTAGGGTTGGAAATGCCATCCTTTTGCAAACATTTATTCCTTTTTGTAAAAACATGCTTCCGTTCTGCCTGTGCCCCTTGTGTCTCTTGCTGGAAGGAATACTTGATAGAGAACAGCAGATTATAAAATGTTTTGCTCTTTCAGTCAGGAAACGGAAATGTACCGTACGACCCGTATATTGAATGAATAAAATGCAGTCTTAGTGTTGTAAACATTCAATTCATTGTTCACAGTAAGCAGGAGCCAGGTTGATGAAATGTTTGGAGGTGGGGAAATTAATAGAAAGCCTTTCACCCACTCAGGTTGTACAGCTACCCTGTTTTTCAATCCCCCTCCCATCATGCTCACCATAAGTCACCTCAGATCAGCATAGGGGTCTTCTTGGTAGCTCTCCTGTCCCCAGAAGCTTGTGGGGCTGATCCTGGGAGAGGGTGTTCTCTGGGGCAGCCCCTAAGTTGTGGAACTCCTTCCCCAGAGAGCTTTATCTGGCAAGTTCACTCTGCAGTTTTCAGCGTATACAGTGGTACCTCAGGTTAAGTACTTAATTCGTTCCGGAGGTCCGTTCTTAACCTGAAACTGTTCTTAACCTGAAGCACCACTTTAGCTAATGGGGCCTCCCGCTCCCGCTGCTGCTGCGCCACCAGAACACAATTTCTGTTCTTATCCTGAAGCAAAGTTCTTAACCTGAAGCATTATTTCTGGGTTAGCGGAGTTCTTAACCTGAAGCGTATGTAACCTGAAGCGTATGAAACCTGAGGTACCGCTGTACTGAAGATACACCTCTTTACCCTGGCCTTTGACAGATATTTTAAGGACCCAGCCTAGTCTTGTGATTGCCATTTGTTTTTAACTGTTTTTGAATGTTGTATTTTAAATTGTTGTGACCTGCCCCCAGTCCTTAGGGTGAAAGGCAAGTAAATAATAACAGTGCCTAGGCTGTCTATGTGATTGGAAATTCCTTTACAGACACTGAGATCCAGCGCCGAGGGCCTTCTGGTGGTTCCCTCACTGCGAGAAGCAAAGCTACAGGGAACCAGGCAGAGGGCCTTCTCGGTAGTGGCGCCCGCCCTGTGGAACGCCCTCCCATCAGAGGTCAGAGCGATAAACAACTATCTGACATTCAGAAAATACCTCAAGGCAGCCCTATTTAGGGAAGGTTTTAATTTGTGATATTTTAATGTATTTTGGTGTTTTTTGGAGGCCGCCCAGAGTGGCTGGGGGGACCCGGTCAGATGGGCGGGGTACAAATAATAAATTATTATTATTATTATTATTACATCAAATGCACAGATGTTAGGAGATGCATCGAAGACGGGTGGAACCCCACTAATGTGGATTCAGTGAATGCCTGCGCATTTTGACTTGGAAAGAATCACATATACAAACAATCTGGCCTCACCCCAGTAATTGCAAAGTGATCATGTGAATCTGTCCTGAGTCCTCCTTATTTCTGAGCTTCAAGAAATGCTGCTGATCCTTACTGCCGTGGAGCTGAAAATTTTAATGGTAGCCCTTCCATATTCTTCCACTACTTATTTAGATTTCTGATGTTACCCCCTATGTGTGTGCTGTTCACTTAGCTATATTTCTGCTATCATGGCAAGTATGGGCCTGCGGAGAGCTGAAGGGAATTTTTATTTTCTCTTCTCCTTCGTAGGTGTCACTGAATGCTGAAGAGACTTAATCAATTCCAGCAATACATTTTCTGTAGCCAAAACCTGGCCTTGGTCTGGGGTGGATTTGTCAATGGAAATTTATGGCGTTAAGACAGCCTGCCAGAAATGGCTAATTTTAGCACAGGTTGCTTTCAAGGACTAGAAATCTAGAAAGGCACGTGAAGAGGAAGAACAAAATCCCATTCACTTCAGGCAGCCTGCAAAGAGAAGTCCTTATGGTAGGCCACTTAGGGAAAGCAAAAGTCCAAGCCCATACCCACGCACCCTCAAGAATATTTTGCTTCTTATTGACCTTCCTCTTGAAGGTCCTATTTTTCAGAGACTGGGCTGTACAAACTAGTCTTAACACATTAACTGGCAAATGCTATATTGGAATTAGCATCATCCCACTTCCCACCCCCTTCTGCACTCTTGACCAATTTATAGAGGATGCAGGGAAAATACATAATTAGTCAGCTCATTTAAAAAAGTTTTAACCCTTGTGCTTGTCTCTTTGCATGCATCATTCATATATTTGTGATCTATAGCCCCAAGTGAAGCCATGCTGGCATGAAAACCTTGTAGATGCAGAAGCCAATGAACAATTTAATTATTTTTCCAAGCACTTTTTTTCCTTTCCAATATTTCACCACCAAAAAAAATGCAAGATTAAAAAATGCCAGTTCCATGCAGGGCATGAGTAAGATACAGCTCTAAGAACAACCTAAAGTATAGTGGTTTTTCATTTATTTATTCCAGTTTTCAGCTAGCAGGGGGGCGGAAACAGCAAGATACATCCTGACTGACTGCCCATTATGACAGCCTGAAATACTATACAGTGGTACCTCGGATTAAGAACTTAATTCATTCTGGAGGTCCGTTCTTAACCTG
This sequence comes from Darevskia mixta, assembly GCA_034641385.1. Classification (NCBI taxonomy): domain Eukaryota; kingdom Metazoa; phylum Chordata; class Lepidosauria; order Squamata; family Lacertidae; genus Darevskia; species Darevskia mixta. Next base: position 13,829,771 of record JAWWNH010000029.1, read on the forward strand.
AAACTGTTCTTAACCTGAGGTACCACTTTAGCTAATGGGGCCTGCCACTGCCACCGCGCCATCGCCGCGCGATTTCTGTTCTCATCCTGAAGCAAAGTTCTTAACCTGAGGTACTATTTCTGGGTTAGCGGAGTCTGTAACCTGAAGTGTCTGTAACCCGAGGTACCGCTATATGTGATGTCCTGTAACTTTATATAATCAGTGGGTAAATTAACAGTGCATGTCTCCCAGTTTCATACGCTTTATTAAGGTTTATCGTGACTCAGTCAATAGTGGGCCAAAGCCTAAGCCATAAAGAAGATCATTAGATGTGTGTATTGATTTCCTCATGATTTTCAGCACTATCTAAAAAACACTGAACAAATGAATCATAAGCACTCCTTTCGGATAGAGACCTCTCCTTAAGTTATTTGGAGAGGATTTCAGTGGCATTGGTTTTTACTTTGAATTGTTATACCTTTTAACAATAGGAGAAGATGGACAGAAGCAACACTGTAGAAGGGATCTCACCTCACTCCTCACAATGTGTCACTTTCAGTCTTGGAAAGTGACAGTGATAAGAAATTGACAGATTGCTTCTCACGGTAAGAAATATTTTGGGACATGGTGTGAAGTGCCTTGAGGGTCCCGATATGTAGGACAAAAAGAAGAAGAAGAATGGTAAAAATGTTTTAAATTAATAAAGCAAATAAAAGAAGAGCAGAAACACAGAGGTATGGCAGGAGAAAGGCTTGCATGACCCCCGGTTTCCATTAATGTTAGACACCCAAGATACTTGCGCCCTGTGAACGAGCTAGCTTAAGAATAAAGTTTCCCTTCAGCAAAGAAGGCAGTAGCTCAGGGTCAAATGCTAGTCCAAATAGTTTCCAGTTGTTAACCTATATATTGGTTCAGAACAAAAGTCTTCATTCTCCAGAATATGAAAGGTGCACTTTTTGTTTATGACATTACAGAGCCAGTTTCTTAAAGCATAGGCATTTCCTATCCTCTGGTGCCAGTTTTAATCATTCTTGGCTACTGTCTTTGCGATGTTCTATGTTGTTGTTGTAAACTGCCTTGGAATTGTTTTTTAATGAAAGGCATCATAAAATGATTTTAAATACCATTTAAAAATAAGACATGCTATCGGTAGGAGGCCAATATAGAGGCAGCAAGGATGCTGGGGACCAAAGAGAAATAACAGCTGCATGCGAGGCCGAATAATTTCCAGTGGGTTTGGAGAACTTTTGGTTCTCCAGATGTTGCTGAACTACAACTTTCATCAGCCCCAGGCAGCATGGCCAATGGTGAGGGATGATGGGAGTTGTAGTTCAGGAACATCTGGAGGACCAAAGGTTCCCCACACCTTCCCTACAACCATGAAGAAGTAGACAGTCATGACAGATATCCAAACCCAAATGACATTTGTAAAGGCAGGAAAAGTAGCAGGAAGGTGCCCTTTATGTATTTTCTATTTAAAAACATTATTCACGTGGGATATTAGAATGTGGTGAAGTTCTCTCAGGTATGGCAGATCTGCTCCTGTGTGAGATTTGCAATAGACACCAGCGGGACATAGGAATTGGCTCCTATGAGTGCAGTAGCCTCCAACACAATTAACCAATTGTCATCAATTTAGCTTCTTACGGTCTTCCACTTGGGGCTAATTGCTGTTTCTTCTTGGGGATGTTTGGCCACCCAGGCAAAATTTCAGGAGCTCAAAGTAAGCAAGCACATGTTGGTGTGGTTGCCTTCACAGGGAAGCTTCCGTAGCTCTGGATTTGCTGCTTGCTTGGTGGTCAATCTCGCTTGCTTGCCTTGTAGGGCTGAATTCAATTATTAAAATGCCTAAATGGGGGCAGGGGGGATTTCACCTTAAGATTTGCAGCTCCAGAAGCTCCAGTTCTTGGAGCAGAGGCACACTTGCAAGAACCGGTACACAAATCAACAATGTGTATTTCCTTTTCAGTAGCATCCTCTTTGCAGGTTGTTGTGATGCTCAATAAAGGAAATGGCTCTCTAGTGACCTCTAGCTAACATGGATTCACCTGGACAAAAAGATGGGGTGGAGGGAGGGATGTATTAGCTGCCTCATACAGACATACTCTTCTAGCTTTGCAGAATTCCAACATAAGTTGTGAATGGGTGAAAATGGAAAAATGCATAGCAAGAGATCACTTCAAGGGAAGTCAGTTCGGTGTTGGGAGTTACTTTCTGGGGTCTAATGAAATAATGAACGGCCTCGGTCCAGTATACCTGAAGGAGCGTCTCCACCCCTGAGATCCAGTGCCGAGGGCCTTCTGGCGATTCCCTCACTGCGAGAAGCCAAGTTACAGGGAACCAGGCAGAGGGCCTTCTCAGTAGTGGCACCCGCCCTGTGGAACGCCCTCCTATCAGAGGTCAAAGAGAAAAACAACTACCAGACTTTTAGAGGGTAAATCCTGCCCTCACTCTTGTGACTTGTGCATATGGATAGAAGGATCAATCAATTTGGGTTCTCTCACATTTTCTAAACTCTAATTCACATTTCTGCACCAATTGGTGATCTGTCATGAAACTTCTTCAGCAGGTTGTTGTGAATTTCTGCTAATAGACATATTTTTGCTAGCAACCTCTCCTAATAAAATGAACATTTGTATGCTATTTTCACTAGTATATTCAATTTTATACACATTTCCCCCTAATAAAAAGGTAAAGGACCCCTGGACAGTTCAGTCCAATTCAACTATGGGGTGCGGCACTTATCTCTGCATTTATGTGAACATTATTTGGCTTGAGAAGTACATCACAAAAGTCAGATAAGCATGGATGTTGAAGGACGGTTGTGCTTTGGTTCTCATCTTGTTTTAGAAATCACACATTTGATAAATTTGGGTTTAAAGGTGAACTGAACCGAATTGCTCCCCATCCCTGCTTGTGGGTAGAGTGGGGACCAGTTCAATTCCCCACCCAATGGAGCACAATCACTGGTTGGACTCCTTATGGAATTGCCAAACAGGCTCTGAACAGGGAACATTTTGGCTCAGTGCTACTAAGAGAATTTTGTTCGTAGCTGTCCTGTTCATAGGCTTGACACTATAATTACAGCCAATTCATGAAGATCCTCACCAAACTGAAGGAATACAACTGGTGCTCAAACATGCTTTTGCAGTTGAGCTATATCCTCTCACAGCAACATCTTACCGACATGCTATCAAAAAGCATACTACCAGAGAACACCAGACGGACACATTTCAAAAGTGCATCTCCACATCTGCATGCACTAGCCAAACACTGAACAGAGCACAGAAAATTGTCAGAAATGCACGTGCAAAGATGCCGTAAGCTAAATTATCCTGAAGCTTGTGCAGATGGGTAGCTCCTCACTTTTGAGTGACAGACAGATGGTCTGTGTGGGCAGCATAATAACTGACATCCCAAGTGCATGTTCTTTGTCTTTAATAAATGTGCAACCGTGTTTGAAACAGTCACAGCATTGCACAAATTAACTTTGTAGGAAATATGTGCATTTGTCTAGATGAACTGACAGCTGTAGATCCTCTATGGCAAAAAACAAAAATACCAAAAAATATTCTACAGCGATGCCCCACATCTCCCCGCCAGCATGAAGGTTGAAACCATGCTTGGAAGAATTTGCAGCAGAATAGTTAAATTATCATGCATGCAGATTTTCTGATACGCCCACACTACTGAGATGTTCCAGAGAGTGTAATAAAATTCCTTTCTGCCTGCATGACTATGATATCTAAAGCTGCTGCGATCATTTATAGATATGTGTAGGAGGGATTCTTTGTGTGATGGTATTTGTATGACTCCCACCGGGAGTCTAGGCTTGCCACACACACACACACACACACACACACACACACACACACACACGGCTGGTCCAAGACATTTTGGCACCTGAGGCAAGCCATAAAATGGTGCCCACTGCCCCACCAGGGAAGAGGGGGGTGAGTGAAGATCTATATCAGGAACAAGGGGGGAATAAAGATCTATATCTGGGTCTGCTGCTCCTGTGGATCCTACCACCTGAGGTAATCACCTCACCTTGCCTCATGGGTGGGCTGGCCCTGCTCTCTCTCTCTCTCTCATTTAAGATATATAGGTATACCTGCATTCAAGAACTTGTCAAACCAGTGAATAATAGCCCATGCTGATGACCCAAAGCAAATTTATTCAGGACTGTATTCTTCCTGGATCATGTTTTCTTCCTGGATCACACTAACCCTGTGAAATAGGTTGGACTGAGAGGCTATGGCTGATTCAAGGTCACCCAGTGATATTTGTGGCTGCATGAGGATTTGAAACTGATTTGTCCTAGTCCTCATCTGACATTTTTGCCATTGCTCTACACCCTGGGCTATCCTAACAATCATCTCTTAATCCGAAGGTGATAGAGCTGTACATAAATGTTTGACAAACCCTCAAATATGTATCTGTTCAGGCTTCCTCAAGGCACGTTTGCAATTAGTTGACGTCAGGTCAGGCTGTTCAGTCTCTAAGACAGCATTTTTCTCTTCCCTCTTTTTTAAAGAATCAGATTCTAACATGCAGGAAGTCCTGGGAGTTTTTCAATCAGTAGCCTGTTATCTGCAGACTGAATTTCCTGCTTCTCCAAAAGAAGAACGCTCTTCTTTTGAAGCTTTCAGCTGGAAAATGAAAACCTCCCCTATCAGTGTGCAAACCTGTTTCATATTTCTTGCAATTCATTAGTTCCTGCTTTTAAAAAATAAAGGGCCTTGGTAAGCCCATTCTTCTTGACAAATCTTTCTTTGTCCCCCCCCCCCCCCACTTTCCTTCTGCACCTTTGAAAGGTAAAGTGACATCTCTTATCGGATTCTTTCCATGTGAGTTTTGTAGCAGAGTGACTGTAACTTTAGAAAAGGCCTATTCCACATGGCAGCTCCCTAAGAAACCTGAGAAATGTGAACTCAGCAGGTCCTCAGAAGATGGATTTGCTTTTGGTTAAATAACCAAAGTCAAAAGGTTAATGATAAATGCATCCTCGTCAGATTGGGGAGAGATATCTCGTGACATTCTAAAGATGTCACTGATTATTGTGATGGGCACAGGCTATATTTTCAATAGGTGCAAATACAGGTAGGTAGGTAGGTAGGAACTTGCTCAGGTGATGATGACACATGGAAAAAACGATTGTAGAATAAAATAGAGTATGCATAGAATGGGTGTGAATGGGTATGAGCATGTTCCCCCCCCCTTACATAGGGCTGGTGTTAAATGAGCATATTACTATGCCAAAGGTTCAGTAGAAGAAGTTAGCAGGAGATAAGAGAAGCCCCCCCCCAAAAAAAGTCCAACAGTGAGAGCAGCCCCCCAATGGTGCCAAGGACTGGCTGGATGCAGAGGAGTGGTGGGAGGTGTGTGTGTGTGTGTGTGTGTGTGTGTGTGCGCGCGCACACACACACACACACACACACACCAGGGATCCCCCAGGGGAAGGTTTGTTGTGCAAAGAGCCTTGAACCTAAGGAAACTCGTCATGCGATGAAGTGCTGCTGTTGAGACTCAACTGATCATATATCAGTGTCGCAGGTGTGACATCACCCAAGGGGCGGAGCTAGCCTTGCTTGTTCCCCCAGGGTCCTTCACATGTTCTTCAGTGCCTGAAGAGGGCTTTTATTAAAATACTTTTGTGTCTCTTGCTCTTCCTTCAAGGGCTTCAGGGCAGGAGTTTAGCCTGCCAACAACAACCCCCTGAGGTAAATGAGAAAGGTTGTCTTGCCCCGGATCACTCTGTGGGTTTTGTAGCTGTGTGATGGTTTAAGCCTGGTTCTGCCATGTTCCAGCCCAACACTCCAGCCCAACATTTGCAAAACTGGTGCTCTCCAGACGTTTTGGATGACAACTCACATCAGGTCCAGCGAGAACAGCTACTCTAGACCATGGCCTATACTAGCCTGTGGTATGACTCATGCTGCATCTCTATATATTTAGTAAGCATCCTTTCTAGAGCTGTTGTGAAGCAACTCTCTGCCACAGTCATGCGCTACTGAAAACGGAAGCGCCTAGCAGTTGTTATGGAAACACTGCCAGATTACAATCTGAGACACTGGGAGCATGTTTGTGTGTGTTTGATGTTTTTGGCTCTTCTTAATCAGAAATTAAAACTAGCTGTAGAAGCAGAATGGGCTCGTGAAGGCCAGTACTCTGGAACATATGCTTGATTCAATAGCTGAAAAGAAACAAGCCATTCCACACTCATGAATCTCTAAGTATTAGCTTTGGCTACAGCTGCTCCCTCTTTTCTGGGCAGAGAGAGCAGAACAGGAGGACTTGCCTCCTACTTTATGGGAGATTGACCAGGAACCACAAATACAGTGCCTTGGGTTCTATGCTGGGAGGAAGAGGGGGCAGAAATGAGAGGAGGAGAAGGAGAAGGCCCGTGTAGGGAACTTATGGTATGAAAAAATAAATCAAATTTAACCAGGACACTCTTCAGATGTTTTCGGAATGCATGTAACATGGGAACATGCATGTAACATGCAGATACTAGCTGCATAGGAACATAAGAAAGTGCCTTTACTAAAGTAAGACCACTGGTCCATCTGGGTACATATTGTCTATGCTGGCTGAAAGCAACTCTCCAGGCTTTCAGACTTTTTGCCCTACCTGCGAATGCCAAGGGTTCCATCTGCTTCTGCATGCAGAAGGGGGATTTTTCTGTCAAGATTGCAACAGGGAACAGAAAGAGGAGGGTTAAATTCCCTCTCCACCTCTGCTCTAATACTGATAACAACCAGCCTCCCTATCTCCCTATCTGCCCTGTTGCAAGTTGGATTTTTTTTAAAAAAAGAAACTCACCGCACATTAGATTCAAAGATGCATTTTAATATCATGTGGAACTTGGCCCTCGAGCAGCAACTAGAGCCGTCTTTCTGCGTGACCTCATAAAACAGACTCTGAGCACAGATGTGATATAGCTGGGAGGGTTTTCTTGAGGGCACAATGTCACACTGGGGAGAAGGCGTTCTCTGAGATTGTAATCGTTCCAGCCCATTCAGAAGGCATTCTGTACCAGGCCATGCTCTTTCCACACCCTTTTGCTAGTCAGGGCTCATTGGTGCTAAACTGACCAGAATAAAAATTAGATCAAATTTGCCTCTTGCGACTTTCAGCATGATCAAAATATTTTTTTAAAAAAAAAGTCGGAGCGGTTTATGCATCTTTCCCCACACAGGATTCCATTTTCCCAGCAGTTGGCATAATTAGAAATTACATACTTGACTGATCTTCTAGGACTAAATTTAGAGGAAAAAATAATCAGTATTGTTAAAGAAGGTCAGAGCAAAATATGTTGCAAGAATCTAAATCACCTTATGCAACCAGCGCTCTGATGTTAAATAGGACCATTTATCCACTGTCTGTACGAAAGTTTTTTTAGGAGCACTGTTCCAATATTATGGTTATTTTTAGAGCAAATAACTCCAATATTCATTTCATTTAGCATTGCATAAAACACTGACGTTAATAGTAAGCACAAAATTGACGAGCAAATGTTTGTTTAATTGGCAGATGGGCTTCCTTGACACTATTACTATTTTGCATATTAATCAACCCCGGATTCATAACATTGGTTACCATTAATCAAAATATAATATTCTGCATTACAAACAAGGAGAGAGAAGGAGAGAGAGAGAAGATAACTTATTCATATATTGCAATTAAACTAGCACTAGGGCTGTGGTTCAGTGCTAGAGGATCTGCCTTGCATGCCAACAGCCCCTGGTTCACAGAAGAAGAAGAAGAAGAGTTTGGATTTGATATTCCGCTTTATCACTACCCGAAGGAGTCTCAAAGTGGCTAACATTCTCCCTTCCCTTCTTTCCCCACAACAAACACTCTGTGAGGTGAGTGGGGCTGAGAGACTTCAAAGAAATGTGACTAGCCCAAGGTCACCCAGCAGCTGCATGTGGAGGAGCAGAGACGCGAACCTGGTTCACCAGATTACAGGACTACCGCTCTTAACCACTACACCACACTGGCTCTCACAGTGAACTATTCTGACAACCATGAATTGCTACCTCCCTGATTCTGGCTGCCAGCTAATTTCTGAGAAAGGCATATTTTACAATGATCAAGGACTGAAGGGCCCACAACATTAATCAGTGGGAGCCAAGACAGGCTTTGTAACCTAAGTCACAACCACCCCAGACATTTAAAGCACATGGCTTCTCTCAAAGAACCCTGGGTCCTTTGTTAAGAGTGTTGGGAACTGGAGCTGGAGCAGGAGGGGGGGTAAACTGCAGTTCCCAAACTTACTTCTGCTGATCTTCTCACTGGAGAGATGGGCTAAAGGAATATTTTACCTATGTCTACAGTTACAGTTCACCTGGAACTCTGCACCTGACATGGAACTCTGTATCTTGCCAGAGGGGTGGGGGGTCTTCTGAGAAACGAGTGCTCTTGCAAAGAAATCCAGGGAAGCTAAAGTGGTTTAAACCAAAACTCCTCCCAAACCAGAAGATTTTGCATGGACCACAACATAAATGTCAACCTAATTAGTCCCTGCTTGGCCCTGAGGTCTTCCTCCATCAAGCATTTTCCTCTAGTAGTTGGATTAAACCTAAATATACACCCCCATACCCTCCAAGTGTCCCATTTTTAGTAGAACATCTGGGATGTCCCATTTTGGCTCTCGTGCTCTGGCTGTGTCAGAGGCCAGGACGAAAAGACACACTTTTTTGGTTTTGCACTGTGGCGTGAGCCAGTTGCCGTATTCTTCTCTCAAGAAACAGCTATGAAAGCAGAGCAAGGGAGTCTGCAATGTGAAGATTTATGGTGGAACTCCCAGCTTTGCTATTTGCTCTGTCACATAACCTCAATCCTCCTTCTTTCATATGGAGCTTCCTTTCCTTATGAATTTTTTTTCTTTTCTTAGAAACTCTCCAGATAAATCCAGCAAGTAAGCAGATTTTCAGAATTCACAGACTCTCCCGTGGTAGTAAAAACAATCCTGACCCTCCACATGCAGGAGAAAGGATGCTAATAAAATGCCACGATAAGAAAACAGTTGGCCTGTCAAGCTTGCGAGATTTTGCAGTTGCACAAACACATTTTCAATTATTTTGGGGCTAGACGGAAGATTGGCTGACAGTTAGGTGGAAAGCTGACAGAGCGGGTCAAGCACTAAAGAAAACAGAGATACTGTTTTGCTGAAGAGATTTCTGCATAGACTAAGATCAGGGTGACCTTGGCCCAAACACTCCCTCTCAACCTAGCCTACCTTATGGGTTTGTTGTGAGGATAAAATGTCAGGAAGATGGATGGGCAGAGAGGCATGCATGAAACCTTGAGCTCCTTGGATGAAAATCAGGATAGAAGTGTAACAAATAAAGCACTCACACACCCAGCTTACAGGTGCAGCCAGGACCCGGCCCAAAAGCAACCCCACGGAGAGACATTTCCACTGATTGCACAGCCTAGGATTCACAGACTATTCTGCAGTGTACAGGATCGAAGGCTACAACAGGCACCTCTTCTTTGAGGCTTCCCTCCCATGGTGCCTGTCACATAGACTGAATTCCAGCATCAGGGCTGGCAGCTGTTGTGAGAAACATCCATAGCCCCAAATCTACAAAATTCTAGAGCCAGCTTTCCTTGGGGTTGCTAGCTTGTAATCATCAACATACAGGAGGTACAGTATATACAAAAACTCTACAGAGAAACCTAGGGGAAAGCCGGGGGGGGAACCCATAGGGATTTCCCACTCCTGAGCTTGGCACCTTTTCCCGCTCCCAGCCCAAGTTGCATGTTAAACTAGTGGCAAAGTAACAGCTTGAAACTGGAACTTCATAGACACTGTTTCTCGTGGGAAGGTATGTGGGTTCCCATGTAGTCTGGCCAATTTTATACACATTGATACAACTGCTGCAAAAAAAGGGCTTGCAAGAGTGGATTAGGAGGGAGACTTTAGGATTTAAAAAACTAATTTGTTTCCTTGTTTTGGGGACAGGTAAAGCAATAACATTTCACACTATTCTATGGGCCAACCCTACAGTTAGGCAGAGTGAGACAGCTGCCTCAGGTGGCAGATTCCAGGGAGTAGCAAAATCTCTCCATGTCCCTGAAATCCTCTAAGCTAGCCTGCTACCTTCAAGTGTGGTGAAGGATTCAACTTGCAGTCCAGTCAGATTCTGTACAAGAAATGAGACGCACCATCTTGTCCTTCACCTGAGGCAGCAAGATGCCCTGCTGTTTCTCTCAAGACCTCTAAGCAGTCAGCATACGGTACTACAGTTTATTCACATGGAAGGATAGGCATAGTGACAAAGAAGCACCAGAGTTGCTTAGCAATGCAAAATACAACTATCCAGCCACAGGAGAGGGGAGAAAAAGGGAATCCACGAGGGTCGGGAAATAAGAAATCGAATAGGGTTTTGAAATATATATCCTTCTTTTGACTGTGGGCTCCTTCTGTATTCCGCAGGTGAAAGCATCCAAGCTCTCAAATCCAGCTAGTGTACCGTTTCATATTTCAGCAGAATGGTGGAGAGGGGATTGCTGTCATCTACAAATAAGATAAAAGTCAGCCAGGTGCTGAGGAATTCACTCCGTCCTGATTGGATCTGCCCGGCTGTCAACTGAGTGACATCTCTTCTGTTATCATCGTGGCTCAGATATTGCTAAAGCATTGTGCCTGGGGGCGAAGTGGAATTCTGTTTCATCCCCATTTAGTTAGCTGGCAGCAGTAAACACACAGTTAAGTCATCTACATTCTTCCGTTATTGTATTGTCCCATTTAAAAGAATGGCGAGAGAAATGGGAATTTCTTGGGAGGCAATGATCCATCGTTTGTTCCATTCACAGCCATTGGACATGGTTACAGTAGACAGAAAGGTGAAACAGACCAGCCAATTTTGTTGGCCCAGCTGGGATGGACAGCCATTTGGCTCCCAGAATTGTCTCTCGCTTTGGCCACTCAACGTGGTCATGACATGTTTATAACTGCATACACACCATACATTTTAAGCATATGACACCCCCTAAAGAATCCTGGGAACTGTAGTTTGTTAAGGCTGCCAAGAATTGTGAGGACTAAACCACAGTTTGCATGATCCATTGAGGAAGCCATGTGTATTCAATGTAGGGTTGCCATATGTCCTCTTTTTTTCCAGGACACGCCCACATTTTCATGGGTATATAAAATGAGAGACGTCATATCAATCCATATTCAAAAATAGAATTCGGCAAATGTGTCCTCTTTTTGCTCTTCAGAATATGGCAACCCTAATTTAATGTGCTATAAGTATTATTACGGTATAGTATCCTTTAAATACGAACCTGCCTGGTTCAGGCTTTCCAAAAGAGTACATAAGTCGAAGCAGAGATATCCTTTGAAATTTGCGCTCCTCTGAATTTTGCAATATACTTCTCCAGCCAATTAATGCACACAAAAATTCATATGCTATGTAAAGGGTGCATAAAAATGCACATATTAGTGAAAATAACATATAAATGTATTGTGATGATGATGATGATGATGATGATGATTAGAATTTATATATCGTCCTATAGCCAGAGGTCTCAGGGCGGTTCACAGAATAAAATCAAAATATAAAACCACAAAAACATAAACAAAATAAAAACAGCAACCCAATAACCCCACCACCACCACCCAAAAACCCCACATTTTAAAAGGGCATAGGATGCCCATACAGTGGTACCTCTGGTTGTGAACAGGATCCATTCCGGAGTCCCGTTCGAAACCTGAAAGTTCCGTAACCTGAAGTGCCGAATCTGCGCATGCGCGAATTGCCGAACCCGGAAGTAACCCGTTCCGGTACTTCCGGGTTCGGCACGTTCGTATCCCGTGACAAACGCAACCCGCAGCTATCGTAACCAGAGGTATGACTGTATAAGTATATGGTATGTATGCAGCCTATGTAACTGTGAGGAATGATTTCTCTTATGTTCCCATTTATACACATTCCTGATCCAATGCTGAAACCTTCTTTAATGGGGGGGTGATCTACAGTTATGTTCATCTAAAGAGCAGAAATTAAATTATCAAATATTGTTTTCCTTGTCTGGAGCCATTATTTCTCGTTTCATGGATATTCTGATAAATTAAGGAACACTGTTATGGACTGTTATCGTTTTATGTCCCATTTGTCTCCCTTTTGGGAGGCCATCAATTCATAATTATAAGAACACAAATTTGGAGCTAGATGGACAGAAGAGGGGACGATCGGATTAGTAATCTATGGCGAATGATGGCGACCGTCAAGCCAACCCCTCTGCTTCAAAATGTCTATACAATTCAAACACTGATCTTGTAACTATTACATAGCCAACTATACTACTTCCTCTGCCGGAAAGTGAAGTATATTACAGTACTATGAAGAACTCATGCTGGTGACAATCCTCTATGCGTTCGCAATCTTGTCTATTAGATTGCAAGCTTCTAGGTAGGGGCTGTGTTGTTTTATAATGCTCTGTGCACCACCAAGAAGATTTCACATGTTAATTTGTAAATAAATAAATAGTAAAATCTCTCACCTCAAATCAATTGGGCTTTTACAAGCATCAAGGCATCGCTTGATGAATGAGCAATCGTTTTACAGAATCTGATTCACCATTCTGGCTTGATAGACAGGTGTGTGCCCTGTTCAAAATGCCAAAACCTAGTCAGTCAGCCTTTGAAGAGGCCGACTGTGCCCTGAATGTCATCTCTCCCCTTCTCCTGATAAGTGGGGTTTCAGGTGTTTGCTTGTTTAGGCTGCATGAATGCAACCCCTCTTGTCTCTGCACATCCTTTTGTAGCTCCTTCTGGGTAGAACCGCCAAAGATGTAGACACGCGCCCTTCCTCTTTGCTGCATGTCGAGCATCACCCAGATTCAATTTTTTTGAAAATCTGCATAAAGCGTCATGGTGTTTGATACCATCTGCTCATTAACTTAAATTAGAATTTGTTAACGTTAATGCATGCAGTTCTCAGGATTGCGCTAACCATATGGTTTCCCCAAATCTCAGTAGGTATCTCTTTGTTCAAATCAATTTCCCACACTTTCATGTAGCGCAATACGTTTTCGCAGGTAAGTAACTGTAACGTTTTGTAGAATGGAAATAGGATTTCTATTTTATTTTATTTAAAGAAAAGAAACATTTCACTCACATAGAAACACTCAGAACTACTCGACTCTCTGTTTGCTCCCTTAATTAGAATGTTGGCATGCGGGAAGCATTATTCAATTGCTTCTTTGAAATATTATTACATATTGTTTCAGCAGAGGCCCAGGCATCTAAGTATGGGATCTGCTTAGCTGGCAGCTCAACAAAATGGGCAGAGGTTTTCTTCCAGTAACAAGGCCTGGGCTGAAATTAAGCTGGGACTCCACAGGATTCAAACCTGGAGTTTTGCACCAGCCTGTCAAGGGTACTTCCGAGCCCAAGGGATGCACACGACAGATAGTTAAGTATTTATTGTCAAAGATGGCACTGACTCACTTCTGCCGCTCTGGATATCTATACACACCAATCTAACCGCTAGGCAGCTGTGTGCTCTATGGAGCAGGTGCAGCAACAGGGGACCAATCTCCCCCCACCAGTTTAGGTGTCTGCATGCATGTTGAAGGAGACTGCTCCGGTGTGGAAACTTTCTCTGTTCATCCTATTTCAATTCTCTGCTGGTTCTGGGAGCCAGTGGAGAGAGAGAGGGTGGGGAATCTCCTGGCCCTTTCCTTGCCTGACCTGCCTCTGCCTCCTATTTTTCCAACCCATCCTGTGCTTTGCCCTCCAGCACTGAAGCTTCCTTTGCCTCTGATTCTTGCCTCCTGGCTGGTACAGGTCCCCACAAACCACTGCTCCCTCTCCCGAGTCAGACTCCAGCCCCCCTTCCCCCAGTGCACACTCGTCGGCGTCCTGCCAGCCCCTGACACAGCCCTGGGCACATTGAGGGAAGTGCACAAGGGTTCGATCTGACACCTACAGCTCGTAACCTCATTGTCTCCATGGTTAAAAAGATAGGAAGCAGCTACCAAAGGCAGCCGGTCCCATTTTGCCACCTAGCAAAATGGGAATGTGCCACGCCCTGACACACAGCCTACCATGCTCCACCACCACCACTTTCACTGGAAACAGAAGGCCCCCCGCCTTTGCCAAACTCGGCAAGAGCCAGGGTGGTCCTCAAGGCATTGTCACTTGTCTTCTCCACCCCAGGGGCAGGGAAGATGAGCAGCAATGTCACACGCTAGAGCCAGTGTGGTGTAGTGGTTAAGAGTGGTAGACTCGTAATCTGGGGAACTGGGTTCACGTCTCCGCTCCTCCACATGCAGCTGCTGGGTGACCTTGGGCTAGTCACACTTCTCTGAAGTCTCTCAGCCCCACTCACCTAACAGAGTGTTTGTTGTGGGGGAGGAAGGGAAATGAGAATGTTAGCTGCTTTGAGACTCCTTCGGGTAGTGATAAAGCGGGATATCAAATCCAAACTCTTCTTCCTCTTCTTCTTCTTCTCCTCCTCCTCCTCCTCCTCCTTCTTGCCTGTGAGAGGGGGCGTTCTAGCAGTGGCAGAGGTGGTGGGGCAAGCAGAACACTGCCTCTTGCACTTCTGCTGCCTAAGGTGGGTGCTTCATTCTGTCTCGTCAGTGGGCTGGCTCTGGCTGCCATGTACCAACTCAAATCATGGGTCCATCTAACCTAGTATTGTCTACACCAGTTTTGTCTATGGTGGGAAACTTCCAGTCCGTGAGCCTAGGTCCCAATTTTGCCAGCAATGCCTTTTCTCCAAGCCCCACACCGCTGTCCTGACATTTGATATCAGGCATGGGGGGGCAGGTAAAGGCATACTTCCCAGTCAAAGGCAACGCCCACACCATTTCATTGCTCATCGGTCAGATCCAGTTCTCCACCCCAGGTCTACATTGAGTGGAAGCCTGTTCCCAAGGGATGGGTGCATGTGTGACTCTAGATTTTCTTCACCTATTGGCTAAAAGGTGGGAGCAGACTCATTTCTCACAAAGTGATGGGTTAAAATAGTGCCTGCACGTTTTCCTGCATCTCTTACCCTATAACAGCTAGAGATTTGCTTTTAAAAGAGAGCGTGTGCTCAGGACCTGGGCCCCTTGTTGACTCTGAGCCCGGTACAGTAGGTTCACCTGTATCCTCCTTTTTGTTGGCCTTTAGAAATAACTAGCCCTCTTCCACCCCTGCAAATTCCTGAAAATCACCACTAACCAGGAACAGGGCAAAGAATACTTCCTTTAAATTCAACACTTGCACAGTGCAGTTGTGTACAGGGACCAACAGTTTGTTGCTACAAACATCCAGCTAAGATCAAATACCCAATGTGTAGCTTGCGATAATATGAAGCTCTTGTTGATTTCTATTACAATCTCATAATGCGTGTTTATCCGAGATCATCCCTGTGTTCCCTCACACAAGAGCATGTTACAAAGCAGCTCTCCTGCCTTCCTGACCCCAAAACACAGAAATGAATGATGTGTGGACACACTTATCACATTTTCATTGCAGGCGATTGAGTTGCAGCTCCATGTTGCACCATTTTATAAACGTCACCCCACGTAACGCATTTGCGGCCTGTCAGATTTGACAAGAGGTTTTGCTGCAGTGGGTGGGCAAACAGTCAGTGGACAGACACAATGTGTTATTATCGCTATGCCAGCTAAACGCATCGTGACATGAAAAGTTAATTGCTGGTTTGTTCAATAATCGTTGCCAAGGAAGATTAATGTTTTGCAATTTGCAGCTCATCTTAATTATTTAAAGCATCCCTAGTTTATCATGCCTTCAAAAAAAAAAAAAAAGGCAAAATAATGAGATGGGCATTTGGACATGATTTGACCAGCTTATTCTAGTTTTTAACCAAAAAAGCAAGCTTTTACAGACCCACCTGCTCCATTTGTCAAGCAATTCCAATCCTTTTTATCTTGTGTATGTTTCATTTCTTTTATATGTTACATTTATATCCCACCTTTCCTCCAAGGACCTCAAGGTTTTATGCATGATCCCCCCCTCTCCTTATTTTACCCTCAGAATAATCCTGCGAGGCAGGCTAAGCTAAGAGACAGGGACTGGCCCAAGGTCACCCAGTGAGATTCAGTCCCTTCAAATAAAATATTTGAGGGGGCAGGCCCTCCCGAAGTTAATCGGCATTGTCATTCAAATGGTGGTTGCCCACGGCATCATATGATGGATTATGTGGGGTGGGGCTTACCTGCTTTCCCCCCCCCCATTTTATTCAAGTTGTCACCCCTGGCTGTAGTAAAGGCTTTCCTGCGTCAGCTTGGGACTGAACTAGATGGCCTTTTGAGTTACCTTCCACGGTTCACTTACAACTAGGTAGGGGTTAATCAAAGAAAAAGAATCAGGAAAGTGCAACAAACTCTCTATTTCATTTTAATGACTTAGGTCTCATTAGCAGACATTCACTCAGCGAAGATAATGAATGTATGATTATGGCTAAAGTGTCTCATTAATATTTTTTTCTACAGGCAAAATCTGAAAAAAAAAATATTCCTGAAATGTGCCCACTTCATTTTTCCACATCACGCTTTGTAAGGTCTTTGTCAAAGTTAATAGCATTGCATCAAAATCCTTACTTTTCAAGAGCGTTGACAGTGTCTTCATTAGGTTTTCTATGAAGACGAAGGAACCTGGAGAATCTGTGACAGCACTTATAATTTTCTAGCACACAACACTTTGAAATCTTCGCTGGGGAAAGTGAACCAAGTTTAATGCCTAGCACTGCCTCTGCTGTGTTTCATACGTTTATGCAAGAATAAATTAGGAATCCAGATTGGCCCAGGATCCCCACTTCTGTGAAACAGTTCTTGTTGCAGATATTAAATATTGTGTGGTTTGAAGCGACTAGAAGGTAAGAACTGACTCCTTTGGAAATGAAGCGTTGTCCAGTCCCATGAAAATATTATTTAAACTTTACAGGCAGAACTTTCTTCAAAACAGAATTAAAACATCAAAAAAAATATACAATATCTTCTGCTGTCCAGCACAGGCCCAGCATCTTATGAAATAATCCAAACAGACCTCTAAGCAAAGGTCTCTCTCTATCCAGCCTGCTTTCCAGCCTCCAGG
Organism: Darevskia mixta; assembly: GCA_034641385.1. NCBI lineage: Eukaryota > Metazoa > Chordata > Lepidosauria > Squamata > Lacertidae > Darevskia > Darevskia mixta. The sequence goes on from JAWWNH010000029.1 coordinate 13,846,824, forward strand.
CTGTTTGCTCTCCCTTCAGGGAAGCCATTACATGCATTGTTCCCTCTGTAGTGTTCAGATGAGACAACTCCCTTTGCACCTTCACTCCATTGAGTTTGGGAGATAAAGACTCAAAAGCAACTCTTTTCAAAATGGAGATTGCAACGCAATACTTCTCACAAAATCACAAAAGTTTACAACCCTCACCTGTTAGCCCACCAGAGAACAACAGTTAATTAGTTAATCATTAACTCATCAAGAAGCTCAGGGTCCTTTAGAAAACTCCTGTGGAAAAAACCCCAGTGTTAGCAACACACATCCAGCCATTTCCCATTTAAAACCTTCATTAATACATATACAATTTTTCATTTCTGTGTGAATTAAACCATTATACTTAACAGTTCTGTCTGTACATTCATAGGCTTAGTGGTTGAATGAATGTGTCAGGCTTTGGAGAATTGGCTTCCTCCCCTGTGGCCGTAAATGAGCAGATAAAATTAAAGGAATTCTTACCAGTTAGTTTCTTTAATAAACACAGCAAAGGACAAAAGAAAGTGTCCACCCAGAATGGCGGTGCTCCCAATTAAGCTTACACCCCCTCTGTCCCTATTAATCTTTGTCACTCCTACGTCTTGTAATCTGAGCTTGTACCCTCTGTGCTTTCTGTTCTGAAACTTTCTGGGGAAATCGGAGGAATGCTGTCCAGCGACTGTGAATCTGTTAACCCTCTCTCTTCCAGTGTTTCTCCACCTAACTGTTCCCCATCCAGTATTTCCCAGCTTCTGCCTTCTGAACTATGCCCCTCTGCAAACCGCTGTTCCAAATCTATACTGTCCTCCTGCTCCTGAGAAGATTCAGGAGAAGGAGGAGGGGGTGGCTCCCACCATTCCTCAGTGCAGCCCTCCTCAGTACAGTCCCTGACAGAATGCTTTGCATGCAGAAATTCCCAGGTTCGGCCATAAGAACATAAGAAGAATCTGCTGGATCGGGCCAGTGGCCCATCTAGTCTACCATATTGTTCTTCCAGCCAAATACCTATGGGAAGTCCGCAAGCAGGACCTGAGCACCAGCCACTCTGCCCTCCTGCAGCCTCCTGTGAAAGCAAATTCCATAGTTTCATTATGTGCTTTGTGAAGAAGTACTTCCTTTCACTTGTGCTGAATCTTCCAACATTCAGCTTCATTGGAAGCTAGCGTCTTCTTCCTAGGTGTTGTTAGAAGAGGAAGGAGAAAGTGAGCTCACGGGAACACAAGTCCAGCTTGAATGTAGAGAACATAGAGACGAGATCAAAGAATCGTAGAGCTGGAAGGTACCCAAGGATCCTCTAGTCCAACCCCCCACAAAGCAGGAATATACAGCTGTCCCGTGTGGTGATTGAACCTACAACCTTGGCGTTATCAGCACCATGTTCTAACCGACTGAGCTATCCAGGCCAATAGCTAACCTGTCCTCACACTGAGGCTGATATGATTTCCACTGCAGAGAGGAACGCAGCTCATTTCTTTTCCCAGCAAGAAAAGAAACCCAAAATAATCACCACACTATTGTGATGGTGAATAAGAAGGCAAAGCTTTTGATACAGCATCTGCATCAATGTCCTGAATGAGGCAATGGAGCAGGGGCAGGAGGGAGGATGAGACAAGTCTGAAAATACTCTTTAAGAAACGCAACATCCCTTTGCTCATGTTCAGAGCAGTGGAGTCTGAAAACGAGATTCCTTCCTTCCCTTTCCCTGGTCACTGTAAGGCAGTGATAGAGAGCCAGGGAAGCAAGACAAGACCACCTATTTCTAATTACAGTTAGAGAGAGAGAGAGAGAGAGAGAGAGATGTAAACATTTTATTTTGCATTATTAATTTACTTTATTTAGAAGGTTTATGTAAACCGTTTGATCAAAGAGCTCTCTGAGAGATGGGCAAATGAAACACAGCTAAAATCCTCAAAACAACTAAGGAACAAGCCATCATTATCATCACAGCACAGATAAGGTCAGTTAAACAAATGTAGGTAACTAAATGATGTGCCTGGTAGGCTCACTGAAACAAACAAAAAAAAGTATCCAAAACTATATAGCAAGGGTGCCTGTCTCAAAGTCAATAGACAGCAAGTACCTTTTGCTTCAGTCCACAAACCTATTTGGCAAAATGTTCTGTTTATCACTTTTTGCCAGAGCAGGGCTTTCATTTTGAACTGGCACACTCTTAACCTGAGCTTTCGTCGTTTGTTCCTTCAGAGTACAGCACGCATAAACAGAAAACATCTGAGAGGTGGCGAAAGCTTAGTAAATGAAAAAGGTTACTGATCATGAGATATTAGACGCTGAAATCTGAAAGCACAGCAGAAAGCTTGAACTTGGGGTGAAGGGAGAGAATGGGAAAGCTGACAAAACGCTGACACTGTACTGTCCATACTATAAAAAAATTAAAGCTACGCAACAAACCACACACTTGAGAGCCTCACGAGTCCCTGAATCTGTTCACACACTGCAGAAAAGGCAGAAATTAAACATTGTTTTAAAAGAATTAGTAATAATAATTATTAAAAGCATGGGCAAGAATTAAAAATCGCTTATGCGGAGTGGGTGAGTTAACATACATAAAAGTTTATACTGAGGCTGCTGAAGATAAATCTGGACCCCAATGAGAATTCAGCCCCTGTCGCCACCCTGTAGAATGCCACAGATTACAAGAGCTGTGTCACAAAGCTTTGCTATCAAATACTTGGGGGCACAGTATAAAACCCACATCTGCATATATATATATATATATATCCAATTCTGGGGCTGAAATACCTTAGATTATGTACAAAATTCACTAGTTAGTATGGAATATAGTTCATTGAGGACGTTCTCATAATGTGTGAGGAACCCTTGGCCCTCCAGATGTTACTGAACTACAGCTCCCATCAACCTTAGCTATCATAGCCAATGGCCAGGCATAATGGGAAAGGTAGTTCAGCAACATCTGCAAAAAGGTGGGTAACAAAGGAAGTGCTAGTTTCTCGAACTGGCTGTGGATCTTATCCCTCAAATTGATAAAAATAAATACATTAAAATGAGCTCTGCAAGTGAATACTTAAAAAACAACAAGGTGCTAACAAGTGCTTCTGAGATGAAAATTGCAATTTCCCCGAACTTGTCTGTGAGTCAGCAGTGGAGAACAATTGAAAGGGGGTTGTAATATGTGGGAGACATTGTCAGCACCTCCTTGGCAAACCAGTGGTCTGTAGCAGAAGCTATGCAGAAGCACACATATTTCAGAAGAAAAGGAAAAATGGACAAAATAATAATAACAGGCATAAGTCAGCTATAGCGAAGTGCCACCTATACACACCAGCAGCAGTGGAGAGGGAGGCAGTGGACAGTGGGTTGCAATTGCTCTTATCAAATGTGTCTTCATTGTAGCAAGTGTTTTTTCGAACAACACCTAAACTTTACGTTCAGCTTGTCTTTTGACAATGCCATGAATTTCCTCACAGAAAATTGTATAAGAGAGCCAAAGTTGGCTTCAAGAATGTAGCAGCAGAGTACTGATAATCATGTCAGCATGCTACATCTGCTTGTTTGAGTTTATCTAGGGCAGCGTCCTTTGAGCTGGCAAGGAGCTGAAAATATCCCCAAGCGTTTAGCAAAAGATGGACACACTTGCCAAAAAAAGAGAGGCAAACATTTCCTATCAAATCATTATCACCTGATTCAGCCATACGATGATCTGAGCGCCTTCAGAAAGTCATTGACATTTCATGCAACTATCAATGAAAATAAAGCCAGCTGATATAAGCAGTTAATGAAAGGATACAATTGCTAGATTCAATAAAGAACCCCATCTTCTGTCATTTCAGAGACATGTTCCAGGGACGTTTAAGAGCGCTAAATGTTTTCTGTGTTGCACTCAATGCACGGAAAGGATTGAAAGAGTTTCTAGCCGATCCACACTGCAAGCAAAGAGGACCCAGAGCCTATTCATGGCTGATTTCTCAGACTCGCCCAGAAGGAGGGAGGGAACCTGCCCTTTCCCCCCAAGCACTTCCTATACTCCTGGTTGTACACTACAGAGATTAATCATGACCAACTGGGTGACTGATAGATCAAGAGCTGCTTGGCTCCCTCCAAAATGACACTACATATTTTGCAGGAAGTTAACCAGCAAATTTTGGTGTGCACAATTGAAGTGGATTAAAGTGTTTGTATGTAACAAGAGCACTTAAAAAAGACAACAACTGGACTTTTGTGCTAAGGAAAATGATGGGAAATGATGGGATAACAACAAATTGATGGGATGTCCTATAAAACCCGCACAATCAAATTAGAATGAAAAAACAGTCGACAACACATAACCATAACCAGTGTGGTGTAGTGGTTAAGAGCGGTGGACTCATAATCTGGGGAACCGGGTTCGCGTCTCCGCTCCTCCACATGCAGCTGCTGGGTGACCTTGGGCTAGTCACACTTCTTTGAAGTCTCTCAGCCCCACTCACCTCACAGAGTGTTTGCTGTGGGGGAGGAAGGGAAAGGAGAATGTTAGCCGCTTTGAGACTCCTTCGGGTAGTGATAAAGCGGGATATCAAATCCAAACTCTTCTTCTCTGTGCAAAGTTTGTGCAAACAAATCAGGATAAATGTTTAATAAACAGGTCGTTTGGAGGCACACCTTGAGAATATTAAAAAAAAACTACCGGTAATTAATATTCTACATGTGAATTTGAAATGCCGAATGCTAGAGTGCTAGCCATCATGTTTTGTAGAATCATAGAATTGTAGAGTTGGAAGGGACCACGAGGAACATCTGGTCCAACCCCCTTCAATGCAAGAATCTTTCGCCTATTGTGGAGCTCAAACCCATGACCCTGAGATTAAGAGTCTCATGCTTTACCGACTGAGCTATCCATAGACAATGGGTCGTTGCTTATATTCTAGACACATTTATAATTACTTGGGGGTTTAACTGGATCTAATTAGAATGGACATGTGATAGTATTAACAGCTTGCCTTAATTTATAGGGCACCATATTGAGCATCTATGCTACACTCATAAAAGATACATACTTTGGTGGGGGGGAAGTGTTATTGAACTCAATGGGGCTTCTATCCAAGGGTGCCTCCACTGAGCGAGGGATTCTAGTGCATAACCAGCTATTAAGGTTTGCGCAACTCAAGTGGATTAAAGTGCTCCGTCACTCTAGCAAACAAATCCACTTAAAAAGAAACCCGGATATTTTGTGCGTAGGAACGTGATGGGGGTTATCCAATGAAATGATTGGATAAGCAAATAATTAATGGGAAGACATATAAACAAGCAAATCTGGATGACTGTTAATTGCCACACAATCACCCTGCAACCAATCACAACAAAATGCTAAAACTGGAAGTTATCTAACCTCTGTATAAGCTTTGTTCAAGCAAATCAGGATGGATGCTGAATAAACAGATCATCTGGAGGTGCCCCAAGATGATGATGATGATGATGATGATGATGATGATGATGATGATGAATTTTTGGACTGGGTCTTCAGGGTCCATTGGCAAACATACCAATATTCTGCTTTTACATCTGTGCTTCACTTTCAGCCACTTCAATACACAGCTAATAATGACGGGGAAAAGCAGAAACGCGCCACGAGGAGAATAAATCTAGCACACAATTGTGCAGCTGCGGCTTAAAAATATATATAACTTCCCAATGTACATTCAATATGACTGAGTCTCTTTTATGAAATGTGATAATGTGAGTGGGTCAGGGGTGGGGAGGATTCTGCGCACCACTGCAGCTGCCATTTCTCTGAAACTTCCTGTCCTTGCACTGTGTAGGGAGATGAGATTTCAGGCCTTCACATAATTTTACTGAACCAAGCTTTCGCAAGGGCCAAGACACTTGTTTTAAAAATTAACAGTGGACATCTTAAAAAAAAAATCTTCATACTTCAAATATTAAAACCATCCCACTGGCAGGTGTACAAAGCTGTTCATATCAGGGCAGAGCCAATGGGCTGCTTAAAGACGATCAGCGCATGAGGCCACTTCTGGCTTAATTTCTGCTTTGTATCTTTTCAGTGCTGGTGTTTCTGCTGGAGCCTGAAAAAGATATCTTCGCTTCGAAGTTTGTTGATAGAGGAGGTGGGGTCTGAATAACTCAGGACTGAGCTTCAGAACCTTTTATTTGTTCCCAAGGCTCAGTGCTGGATGTTCTGGAAAAGAAGGTCTCTGAACATCTACAAAATACAACTCCTTCACCACTACAAGAATCGTAATCAAAACTTGTTTATTTGCCCAGGCGTTTTAAAGTATTGTTATCTAGTCCACTCTGCCTATTTTCAACCGCATCTAGTGGTTTTTTTTACTTACATTAGTGTTTTCTATTTAATTGTATTGAACTGGACTTGTTGGTTTTCTTTTTCTTTTACCTTTTCTTTCTTCGTTGAATTGTCTAGAAGCATTTTAGAGAAATGAATGAATGAATGAATGAATGAATGAAAAGCTTGACCTACACATTTGGGATTTGACACTTCCAATTTTGTAAATCTTACTCTAATCTAAAATACTGCAGGCCTTTTCTTTCCCCTTCCCAGCATTTCTATAATATTCTTGTTCAGAGGAAGTGACTACAACTGTAAGCAGTACTATGCTAAATTTGGTCACACTGATTTATATAAAGGTGTTTTGATACTTGCCATTTTTGTTTAAATCTTTTTCCTAATAATGCCTAGCTCAGACACTGCTGAGTTTATGTTTCCACTTAGCTATCCAGTATGACTCTATGGTGTTTCCTGGTGAATCACTGCTAGTTATAAAATTCTCCTATAATTACATCCTCACTCTAGCCCTATTATCTTCCATATTTTTAAATGGTGTGTGTGTGTGTGTGTGTGTGTGTGTGTGTTATATTGCATTCTGTTGGCCAATCCATTTGCCCAAAACCTATCCGGCCTAAGTCTACAGCAGCCTCCGCCAACATGGTGCTCTCTGGCTGTTTTGGACTGCAGTTCCCATCAGGCCCAGCTAGCATAGTTGTGCTGGAGGGCACCTGGTTGGGAAAGACTAGTCTAGGGAATTTATTTCCCCTCCAACATTTCAAGAAGTATTTTGAGTTCCTAAGATTTATTTTGTTTGTGCTCCTTTTCCAACATGTTTATTTATTGAGGATTATCCCTTTAGTACGGTAGAGAAACATATATTGCTGCTTTCTCCTGCTTTCAGCTCTGTTATACTATTTGCTTTTGACTTATAACCTATTTAGGGGGTAAATTCTTCCAAATCTTCCCCATGCTTTACTGCAAACTCTTTATCCTGAAGCAATAAAGACATTAACTTCCACATTCTACAACCCTGATGCACTTTTCCCATTCTTGTTAACTTCTTAACTGCCTCTGAATAGATTATATGCTCTACATCGGTTTGTATGGGCCAGAATGCCAGGGGAGGCCTACAAATAAGCAGTTCTGGAATATGAACTGTGAGTTTGAGAGGAAAATGTGTAATCCCTACAGCAGCCATCCCCAGCTTGGTGTCTGCCAGATGTTGTTGGACTCCCACCAGGCCAGGCCATCTCAAGTCAGGGATGATGGGGATAGTCATCGAACAACATAAAGAACGCACTGGGATGGAAAGGGCTGTCTTAGAAGTTGGGTTGAACAACCTCTAACACTTCAGGAAACGTTTCTCTGTCTTCCTTAGTTATGCGTTTTCAAGGATGGTGAAAAGAAATCCCACACCCGTTTTTCTCTTAAGACTATTTCACTTCCAAAGAATGTTTTGAGGGTAACTTAGGGACAGATCCACTGCTCAAAGTAACTTGCTGAATTCCTGGCAAAACATTATCCTTTACAGCCATCCCTTTGAATTTTCAGGTCATTTTAACCCCTATTAAGATGACTGATTGCCCAGCATTCACTTTGAAATAACTGAAAAGACCTCTTTTAAGCATAATTTCCCTCTTGTGCCATATTGCATTCTTCTTCCTTTTGATCAGGTTGTTTAGCCTCCTATTAAGGAAAAAAAACATTCCCACTAATATCAACCTGCCTGTACATTAAGATTAGCAGTAGAGGGTCTCCTACTGATCCCTGCATTAAATGAAGTGTAGAGAGGAGATCTATTGAAAAGCCTTTTCTTTTCTTTTCAGATATGTATTTTATTAGGTTTAATAACACAGAGAACAAATACAAAACACACAAACAAAATAGAAAATCAATAGGTAAATCCAGCAGATAAAGCTCAATATGATCACAGAAACTCTAGGGACCCAACCCTCCCTGCATGAGCAGTCCATATGCATGACATACAATAATGCAGAATTACTGCTTAGCATTCACTGTTTTCTCCATAATTTTTCCTAATTTGTCCATGGCATGATAGTGACCCTGCCCAGGTCACATTGCTTTCCTTAACACACCCACTCAGACTCAGAGCTATCTCAGCCCTGGAGCTTGAATAATAAATTCTGACTCACTATAGTCAATGGAAGAGAGAGCAAAAGGTTGGGGGATAGAAGCCACCACTCCACTTTCTGTTATATCAAGCTGGAAGGGCATTAGATGTGGTGGTTGCTCTGCTGTGGATTATCTCCTTCCCCTTATAGGATCGTGGTGCCTGTTTTCATCTTCATTTTGCTGCACTCTTGTTAAGCACAAACTGGGATAATATCTAGATACTGTGATTTCATTATAGTAAATATATACTTCTGAAAACAAATGATTTTTTTGCAGGGGTGGGGGGAGGTTCCATTAACCTCAGTAATCAAAACTCCTAATTAAAATTAGACATTCTCAATTGCTTTCTAAATGAATCTTGGTAACTTCATTAATCTGGTATGATTAGGCAACTGCGATACTTAATATTCTGAAAAAGACAGGCTACATTATACAACATGATGTGGAAAGGTTTTAATTCAAGGCAGGGAGGTAGTCTAAAAGCAAGCATTTGAATTTCATATTGAACTCTTAGACTTTATTTAGTCTATTGGCAGAAGCCAAGGAACAATCCGCTGATTATCCAACTAGGCAGATTGAACCAACTATGTATATGCACATGGGAGCTCAATTGCACTTAGCCATGGTGCACTGGCATATATACATGACAAGATTTCAGAGAAAGCACAGACATCTACCTGCACTAATGCATAGAAGCTTGTGTGAAAAGGGATCTATGTGTCACGAACCTTCAGACTCTAAGGAAGGCATTCAACACTGCACCACTATGATTGTTCCATCAGCACAAGCATTTCTGCTTCCCAGGCAGAACAGTCTCCCCTCTCCTCCTGCAAGCAATTCTGGAGGTTCTTCCAACCACATAGAGCCTATTTGGGTAGGTGTGGGAGGGAGGAGTTGTGGGCGCCCTGTTGCACTTGTGAGATCCATGCTGGCTCCTGCTTGTTCCACTGTTTAGTTGAATCTAGCTGATCTGTCGTAACTCCGAGGAGGAGATGGACCCAATACCAACACCACAAGATTTCACATTCAACCTCTCAGGTCCTGAGGATGTACCATTTCCTAGGGACACAGAAGAATGAGCTATCAATTCTTCTGAGAGCCCTTCAGAGCTTCCATCCGCAATGTCCCCACAGCCCCAAAACCTGCCACCTAGAAGTTACCAACACCTGCACCAAGGGACACTGGCCTGTTGCAGCAGTCTGAAGGGGGGCGTGCTTCAGTCTTAATCCTCCAGGCCAGACTATGAATCTAGTGCTGAGACAATGAACTGTATCCAGCTAAATTGTAGTCATGTCCATTAATTTCAATACGTCTCCTTTAAGCAATAATGGATATACAACCCAATCTGTTCTCAGCTGCCAGATTGCTGGCCATGGTCCTGAAACTTGTGCTTCTGAACTCTGAGCCAGTCCTCTTGGTTATCCAAATCCCTGACCTTAGTCCAGCATGAAGCTAGCCCAGACATTGCCTCTTCTTGGCAATGGAAATTGTTATGGTTCAAGATAATATCTGTGCAATGCTTAAGTGGATATGTATAATCCACCCACAATGAAAAAGAGACAAGGATACAGAGCCAGTACACCCTCTTTGCATAGGCCTGGGTTTACACTGAAGTCCCTATGTTATGCTGAGGGACAGCAAACAAGTTCAAAGTGCACTCTTGTGACCCACTCTGTATATAACTTAGTTACCCAGTCCATGTGGGAACCAGCCCTCCTGAGTGTTCAACAGATTAGTGCACAAATTAGGATCTTCAAAGAATTCATAGGCGGGGGAGATGAGTGAGTGGAAGTGATTTTGTGCTCTGAAGACAAATGTCCTCAGAGCCCAATTCCCCCTCCACAGGATCTTTCAGAGGCAATGGAGTAATGAGCAGATACTCCTTTGTTCATCCTTGAAGCCCCAGCTTCTCACTTGCAGGTTATCTTTTTGGTGGGAAAGAAGTTGTCCTCTTCATCATTGAAAGCATCCTTTTGTGGGGAACCAGTGACCAGGGAGACAACTGAGAGCCATACCACCCAGCCCACAGAATCTCTCAAGAATGTCTCGGGCTCAGGACTAGCAACTGTGTGCTCCCCAGGCTGCAGGGGATATTTTCTGGCAACATAAGAAAAATCGGCATGTCAGTATAACCCTTGTCCAGAGAAGTTTTTGGTGGTTTTGTAAAGGTGGTGGATTGTTCTGATTTCCCCAAACATGCTTCTGCCACCCCCTGCAAGAATAGGTGATCTCCATCATTGGAAGAGATGGCAACATTAGTCCATGAGCAGGTCAGGCTTGAGCAGCCTATACAGACAAGATAATGGGGTGATAATTGAAGCCAATGTGCTGATTTAGTGCATTTCCAAAATAATGTTTACTATGTTGAGGTGCATGTGCAAACACTCCTTCCAGGATAAACATACCTATTATAAGGGAGTGGAGTTTAGAGTTTAATATGTCTGAACATATTAAATAGAACTCTTTAATATAAATTTAATGTAAGCATGTGGCCATTTGCACAATTTTGGAAGGCTGCTTTACTGCGAAGAAAGGTCTTTATTCACTATTTGCCAGTCACCTTTAAAGATGTGCATTGAGAGTCGCAGAATAATTTAGGGCTGTGATTCACAGCAAGGAAAATGATGGAGCCCAGCCAGACATACGAACACCACCAGCTTGCTCATAGGCCTCTGCTTCTGTCCCAGAAGTGCTTCCCCCACTCTTCTTTTTTTTTTGCCATAGTGTGAGGGAAAGTACTGCTAGCTCAAAATGCAGGCAATGTAAATATGAATGTAATTTCATGTATAAACAAAACTTGTCAGCAGTCACCAAAACCTACTGGAGAGGGACAGGAAAGTGCATCTTCATTTGGTCAGACTAATTAGAGAAATTCATGAGGACGACAATCTGGGTGACTAGCCTGAGGGTGGCTGAGCTGCTTGGACCAAACCCCACATCTGTGGCAGAAAAGGAATCCGCTTGAGGCTGCTCTTTCGGTCATACTTCCCAGATAAGGGAAAGTGCAGAGGTTCCCTACTGGTGACCTAGTTATTCCCCTGCAAAGACATGGATGGTCGTTAGTCACATGTTCACTATTACTTGGCGATTTCACCACCACCTTTATGCAAGGGTGAACTCTGATCCCCCACAAGATTTTAAGAATAATAATAATAATAATAAGTGGATACAACCTTGCACATCCATCAATTCTGGATCCTGATTCTAGCATTGCTGGCGTGATCTACTTTGGGAAAATAGGTGAGATTGAAATTAAATAAATAAGTAAGCATTCTGATATCCTTTTGAAAACTCCACTGTAGCTTCTGGTGATTTTTCTGCATGCTCTCCATCAAGCAGGAACTTTTTGTTCTTCTCATTCTTTCACCCACAAGTAGTGATGGAGCTGAAGTTCAGAACTTAAGTTTCATGATGGTGGATTTAAAGAGTTCTCACTCTTATATAAATCCTAGAGTTCTTGAACAGAGCTCTGTGTAGGCCTCTCCAATCTATTAACTGAAATAGGCATAAAACGCTTTTCATATCACAAGCATGATGGTTGGCACCCGTCTGTCTCAGGAAACAATGGAAGAGGGCACCTTTGGGGGCAAAGTCAAACTGTTGGAGAGTTACAGCGCCTGTTTTGGCTGTAGAGGCCAAACCAGCGTAGACGTCACTGAGACAGAAGTGCAAACACGCTGGGAATGTGGGCTCAGGAAAGCACATCTTTATTTGAGACTCTGTCCTGCCATGTGGTGCCCAAAATCTTCCTGATGCAGAGCATGTGGAAGGCAACCAGGGGCGCTGCTCCTGGTGAGTGTAAGTTGTCCATGTCTCACTACCATAAAGTAGTGTTCTCAACACACTAGCCTGGTAGACTTTCATGTTTGTATTGGTCATTAGCATCATATTCCCCCATACCCTTCTGGAGAGGTGAGCCATTGCTGTAGCTGCCATGCCAATACTCTTGTTGCTGGTTATGGTGTAGCCCAGGTAAACAAAATCATCTACCACCTCGAGAGAGAAAGGAATGTTGAATGTGTAAGCTTACATCTAGAGACAATGGATAAAGCAAACACAATTAGCTGTACAGCTGCATACGTGTTTAATGGTTAAAGGTAAAGGGACCTCTGACCGTTAGGTCCAGTCGCGGACGACTCTGGGGTTGCGGCGCTCATCTCGCTTTACTGGCCAAGGGAGCCGGCATACAGCTTCTGGGTCATGTGGCCAGCATGACTAAGCCACTTCTGGCAAACCAGAGCAGCGCACAGAAATGCCGTTTACCTTCCCACCGGAGCAGTACCTATTTATCTACTTGCACTTTGATGTGCTTCTGAACTGCTAGGTTGGCAGGAGCAGGGACCGAGCAATGGGAGCTCACCCCATCGCGGGGATTCGAACCGCTGACCTTCTGATTGGCAAGCCCTAGGCTCTGTGGTTTAACCCACAGCACCACCCGCATCCTGTGTTTAATGGTTATTTTAGTTTTAAAAACCAATAAAAATTGTTTAAGAGAGGGGGGAGGGAGGGAGAGAGCAGGATCTGATAATTTCCCAACATCTCTCCAAATCTCTCACTCAACAAGAAGTCTACCAAGAGCAGCACGGTTCAGGCCTGCGGGGATGCAGCAATAGCACTAGAACTCTCACAATTTTTATTTATGGACAGCATTTATAGCCTACTTAATAAATAACAAAACCCTTGTCAGCAGTTTGCATAAAATAATATAAAATACTCATGAGAAAATGCCGATAAAATCAAGAGACTTTGAAAACAAGTAGACATAATGAAATGATCAAAACATAGTTTAATCATTAGTTTTAAACAACAAATGCACATAATAAAATGACATGTCTTGGTAGACTTGCCTAAATAAAAGAGTTTCCAGCAGGCATAAAATGGGATTCAATGAACAACATGGAAAATGTGCTGCTGCACTAAACCCTCAGTTTCTTGCATGTGTGTAATAAATATTATATGGCACTTGCAAACCTGGCAGTTCCACAGTAAAACAGTAGAAGAATTCTAGTGCCTGTTTGTTTGTTTGTTTGTTTGTTTGTTTGTTTGTTTGTTTGTTTCCCTTATGGAACAGCAAAATGATATCTGTGGATTGTGGCAGCATCAAGGATTGGCAGTTTCTAGACCTCTGACCACATCTAGCCTTTTGAGGAATGCCCAGCGTCCTATCCTTGTTGGCATTGTACATCCATGGGACATAGTGACATTTCACTTTGGGGAGGGGGTTGATAATGGAGCCTTGGCATGCCATCCTTTACCTGCTTTTCCAAGTCACCATCTACTTGCTGGCTAGAGATGTGCGGTCCCTTCTTAATCTAGAGTGAGTTTTAGGATGCAGTCTTAACTCCTGCTGTAAATATGCAGAAGATACAGCACAAAATCCAACGCGGGCATATGCATGCTGATAACTTAAAAACATATTATAAAGCCATCAGTCTTTACCCTTGGCAATATTCCTATAAAGTTCAACTCGCTGAACACAGGACACTGTAACAAAAGTACGATAAACAACCCACAGGCAACATTTGATTAAATTCATAATATTTCAAGGGAAGGGAAGAGTAAATTTCCGGCATCCAACTTTCATAAACCTTTATGCGTCTCTTTTCTCAGGGCAAGTCAAAGGCAGAGCAAGCATTGCCGAAAAAAGCAAGCTACCCTGAAGTCACCAGAAAATACATTCAAGAGAATAAAGCCAGTAAATAACTCATCCGTCACTGGGATCTTTTATTGAATCAAATTACTTTTGACATGTGGTCTGCATTATGTGAAGGTCAAGTGTTTTGTAATGAAGACAATAGAGTTATGTCTTTGAAAACACAGACTAAAGATGTGTTCCTTAGCACACTTACTTGGAGGTAAAATCCATTGAAATCAATGAGACGGCCTTCCATCAGATGTATTTAGGATCCCTGGGTAAGAGAGGAGGACAGAATCAGGTTCAGGGATTGCAGCGATTTATTTCAACAAGTGCTTTGCTGATGTCTGCAGGGGTCAGTTTGCTGGGGGGGGGAAGAGAATTGATGAGCTGAATCCCTGCAGAATGATTAACCTTCTTGGGAATAGTAAACAAGGCTTGCATGGAATCGTTCTGCTTCAAAAAGGTATTTGCTTTGAGACATCGATTAGCACTGCAGCTTCCATTGATCCAGGTTCAGCAGCGATTCACTGAAACTGCACAACGTACCATGTGCAATAAAACCATAAAAATACAAATTAGAGAGCAGTCAATGAAATCCTCCTTAAAAGGGCAACTTTGCAGCGAGGAGATGCCGCTCTTAAAGGGGGAAAAGCTCAACTATCCTTGCACATAGGATTTTAAAAAGTATATTGGATAGGGAAACCAGGGGGACAGGTGCTCTTCAGTGATTCTAATGTGTCTGCTTCAATTTTATTCTCCCTGCACAACTTTGCCTGATTTGAAGTGGGGGACGGGAAAGGCCATACAAACAGTCTGGCAGGGAAAGAGCCAAATGCTTTTCACCTGTGCAAAATTGGCTACATTATTATATAATGACGCGGGTGGCACTGTGGCTTAAACCACAGAGCCTAGGGCTTGCCAATCAGAAGGTCGGCGGTACGAATCCCCGCGACAGGGTGAGTTCCCGTTGCTTAGTCCCTGCTCCTGCCAACCTAGCAGTTCGAAAGCACGTCAAAGTGCAAGTAGATAAATAGGTACCGCTGCAGCGGGAAGGTAAATGGCGTTTCCGTGCGCTGCTCTGGTTCGCCAGAAGCGGCTTTGTCATGCTGGCCACATGACCTGGAAGCTGTACGCCGGCTCTCGGCCAATAAAGCAAGATGAGCGCCGCAACCCCAGAGTCGGTCATGACTGGACCTAATGGTCAGGGGTCTCTTTACCTTTATTATATAATGATGGTGAAGATGATTGTGGAAAAAGGAAGCATTTGCATAGCGCTTTCATGTGTCCAAAGAACTTAGCTTGCTGCTTTTCTGTGGTGTGCCATGCCTAAAGCATTGCACACAAAAACCACAAATAATTCGAAATGATACAATGCAAGGAATTGCATCCAAAAAACACACAAAACTATCCTATGGTAACAGACCTACCTTCCTCCTGCAGATCTCTATCATATACTTGCAGCAAAATCCTTAGTGAAATCAGGGGAATCATGTAAGATCACCTTTGGGTTGAAACCTATGGTTTTTTAAAATGAAAAGTTGCTGCTGGTGGTGGTGGTGGTTGTTAAAACACCTTCCCTCTCTGTCTCTTTCTTTAACTCTCATAATTTAAACCGATTTACGTTTTAATCTGCATTTAGGTCAACAGACTAACAGTAATGGAACTAGTGCTGGTACCGTGAAGAGGAGACAGGTTTTGTAACCCAGTTACCCAAAACTGCATTCACCACAACTGACTAGCATGCAGACTAGCAAGCAGGCCAAAAGGTTGCCATGTCCATTTGGAGGGGGGAGGTCAGATGGAGGTCAAAGGAGGAGATCAAGATCGGCTGGAGATTAAATTGGGGACATTTCCCTTTGTCCCGCAATTTCTTCCGTTTGTTCCATGGCTTTCCAGGTCCTGGAGGTTTTTCTTTTGTCCTGCCACTTTGCCCGAGGTTTACTGCTGAATTGAAACAAATGTCCATCTGCAGAAAACCTGGTGGACGTTTGTTCTGATTCAGCAGTAAACAGCAGGTTTCCCCAGGAAAAGCAGCGGGACGAAAGAAGAACCTCTCAGACCCGTGCCTAGAAATCGGAAGGGTGGATGAGCCCCAAGATGCCAAAGCAGCGGGTGGCATTTGCCTGCATCTCCTATAAAAAGGTTAGTTTGAAGAAGGCCAGAGCTGTCTTGAAACCTGGGCCTTGGAAACCTGTCTAGAGTAATCTGACATACAAAGACCTGGACAAGATTATCCTTGAAGATTCACCCAGCACTGCTAGCCCAAGGACTGGGCATGCTTGAATGCCCAGTATCGCTTTGTTCCGGCGCTCATTAAGGGCTTACTTCTGCAATCTGTTCTCAGTACAAGGAATCACTGTTGTAATATGTCAAGTGTAACAATAAAGCCATGTACCTCTAGGTGTGCAAGAATGCTTTCTGCCTGCTGAGCAGGAACAGCCTGAATCCCAACCACTTACAAGTAAGGAGCAGGACCTACCCGGCAGCTAAGGGTGGGTTTTATCCAATGCTAGTCCTACTCAGAGTAGACCTACTGAAATTATAAACAGGACCAAGTTAGGGACATTTATTTCGATGGGTCTACTCTTGAGTTGGAAACTTAGTTGGAGACAATGCTAAAGGTTCCCGGCAGACCTGATCCCAAACTTTTTTTAAAAAAAAATATTAAGCACTAGGTGTGATATGATTTCTTATCCCTGCCACCTGCCTTTAGTTTGACAGTCTAGAGCGTGGTGTTTTCAAGTAACAGATTCCATCTTACGAACATGATGTTGAATGAATTACTACACCTATTCCTATGCACCATATCAGGATGCAGCTGCCTCGTAGACGTCGCGCCCAGTGCTACCTAGGGAGTAAAGTAAATCCAATTTCTCACACTGAAGGATACTGATGATATTTCTGTTCACTCCTGAGAGGGCTTAATAGTTTCCATGCATCATTGGTACACATAGGCTATGGATCTTTCCCACTCATATCTTTGTGCAGTATATTATATGAAATGTATTCAGAAATGGCGAAATGAAAAATAGTTTTGACTGAAACAAATGATATATACGCCTGGAAAAGATCTTCTTGGGAGATGCTTAATGGTCCATATTACATTTTTTTTAAAGCATATCAACTTTTTTAAAACAAGAAAAAACTCCAAAAATATCACATGGTTTCATGACTAATTGGCATCAGGTAATTACTTTTCTGCCTTGAATTACGCAAAGTGTGCATTTGAAAGACAGGATGGGGTACTTATAACAATGCATTTTCTAGAGAAAATAGCATATAAAAATTGATCGTATAATTTTTGCCTCCAAAAATGGGTGTATTAGGCAAAATTAAAAACAAGAACATGTATATTAAGATACATTTGATTAAAATGTTGCTGAATTTTCATGAATGCTTGTGGCTGTTTGTTTTTAAACCACAAACTGGTGTGGAAATGTGGAGGGCTGAATTTAAGACTGGGAAGAAAGAGAGAAACTGAGAGTAAATGCCGGGCCAGAGGTTGGCAGCACATACAGGTTAACTCACAACATAGGCAGGCATTATGTTACTGGCCATTACGTGTATAAGCAAAATTGAATATGGCTCTTAGTCTTCCTCTTCATCTTCCTCCTCTTCTCATTCACTGGACTCTGCTGTAGATGATATGAGGACCAATGGGGTTGACCAGTAGCCAGAACATATATGTAACATATAGTGTGTGTGTGTGTGTGTGTGTGTGTTAAGGAGCAAATGACCTACATTGAATCAACTTAATCCTCTTTTTTTTAATATATATTTTAAAAAACCCAAACCCTAAATCAATAAATAAAATGTCAGGGAGAAATGTGATTGTTGGAATACAAAACAGGGGAAGGTGAGGGATGCTGAACACTTCTGGAATTTTATCCACGACACAGAGCTCCCCCTTAAGGCTCTCTTGCTAGCTGCTGTGTGAAACTGGTTGCTGGATGGGCTGGTCTGATTCAACGGGGCTCTTCTTAGCTGTGCCGTGCTTGGGGAATCCATCTGGTAGCAGTGCCACAGAGCAGGTCTGTGGAGAAGCTGGAAAACATTTTAAATGCTTGATTTGAGAACTGAGCCAGCCCTGAGAGCATGCTTTTTTAAATAATGGCCGATTGTTCTTGGAATGCACTCAAGCAGTGTTGCTTGGAGACCTTCCGCTGTCATTCTGCAACCGCTCTATACAGAGAATGTCTTTTCAGGCATTATCAAGCAATTATTTCTACATCTCCCTTCAGCATGCCAATTACCACTTTGCCCTTAGAAATTCAAAATGCATTTCCAAGGTTCAGAATATTTACTATTACCAGCCCAGGCTACTTCAACCCAGGTGAAAAGAGGTGTCTGTTTTTATTTTACTTTATACATACCAGCTTTCCGCAAATTGCTGTCCTCCAGATATTGATAAGACCCCAGGTCCTATCGACCCCAGTCAGTGTATATCCCAGAAGAACTTTGTATTTTGAGGAATTCGTACCACTAGGGAGAATGTACATTTCAGTGTTAAGGTATTGCAATTGTCTGGCATGCAAAATCAAGACAATCAATGGCACCCATGAAGTTTCCTCAATAAAGAAAATCATGCTGGGCCTATGGAATGAGAGGCTTACACCCGTTTGATGGAAATGTTATGTAAACACTGCATGATGATTGGAGAATGTGCAGAATTACTGGGGATTCCACTCTGAAACCCTGGGGTGTAGACAGTACAGACCTAGATGGGGCAGTGGTCTACAAACACCTCCCTGTGTGCTGTTTGTAGCAAACAACACTTTTAGGGGCAAAAAGCAGTAAAGAGGCAATGATATTTAGCCCCCAATGCATGCTAAAAAGAGCAAGTTCTGGACTGAGTTCTCACAACTTCAAAATAATGTTGCATGCCGTTTGGCTCTTGGTTACTAGTTTATTTCTTGGTCTGGCACAGAGCTTTAAATAACCACTTGGCTGTGAATATGAAAAAATGCAAAGCCATGTAATACATCAATAGAAAATATAGTTTGAAGCTGACATAAGAATAGCATCGCAGTTGCCTTGACAAAGCACTCAGCGTTTGTTACTTCCTATGCTAATTGATGATTTGGCCTCCTTCTAACTTCCTCCAGCCGATTGAGTTGGTGAAACAGAATTTCTAAGTTCCCCAGCTTATTAGCATTTTGGAATAAAATTCAAAGTTACCCATCCAGGGCTGTGGGCCAGAATTCTGTGGCCTTCAGCTGCGTGGAAGCATGTGAAGCAGAGCTGGAGGAACAGCAAGTAGAGAGAGCGTGAGAAAGGATGCTTTTAAACCTCTTCTATTCACCAGCAGGATGGAATTTCCCATCTTTTATATCAATCCCATTACTTACATAGGTGAACCTATGTAAGATGCTGGCTTTGGATTAATCTATCTGGGGAGGAAGTGTAACAAGAATTCTTGCTTCTTCAGAAATTATACACCTAAGGTATTGCCAAAGCCCAAAACCGAACAGGGCTGATTTAAGGACCTCTATGCTTTGCTCAAATCAGTTGGAAAGATCCTTGTTTTGCCCTAGGTCTGGCTGCTCAGTGCAATCTAGAGCTGTCACGCATGGGGTGGGAAGGGGGGGGAGACAGGCAGCCCAACAGTGCCTTACCCTGCAGGGAATCTGCTGTGGAAGCACATCTCAGCAGGACTGAAACATCCTCTCCTCACCAGCTGGTGTGCAGAGAATTCAATCCTGCCAGCTGCAGGGTGCTTCTTTACAAGTGCCTTCCTTGATTTTGGGGCTGGATTCCAGTCAGGTGTCCCCCAAACTGATCTAGGGTCCCAGATCAGAGGTCCAGATTGGGAGGAACTGTGCAGAGTCCTGATGTACAGCCTGACACATCCCAGTGCTTGTTTTCCAAAACAGTTCAATCATGGTATGAGCTTTCGTGTGCATGCACACTTCTTCAGATACACTGAAACAGAAGTCACCAGACCCTTATGTGACTTCTGTTTCAGTGTATCTGAAGAAGTGTGCATGCACACGAAAGCTCATACCAAGAACAAACTTACCGGTAGTTGGTCTCTAAGGTGCTACTGGAAGGAATTTTTTTTTTATTTTATTTTGTTTTGACTATGACAGACCAACACAGCTGTAACACCTGTAACCAGTTCAATCATGGTATGATTCCACTTTTTATTTTTATTTTTTAGGGACAGTGACTATTGCCTTATCTGCATTCCTTAACATTTCATTATTCTGATAGCCTCATGTTTTCTTCTAACCTAATCATCCAAGATGCCAGGATCTCATGTAGCAGCCAGTGAAATGTCAACGAAGCCTATGCATAGAGCCACAGACTCAAACTTTTCATTCCTTTCATTTTTCATTTCGCTTTTTATTTGTATACCACCTTTCTGTATCACTATACACAAGGCAGTTTACAAGCTGAAGAAAGAACAAAATAAGACAGCAAAGATCACACATGTAATAACAATCTGATCCAATACAAAAAAAAAAGTCACAATAACTTTGACCTTTCACCTTAGTCCATCTTGGTAGCTGTACTGCATGCTTGAAGTTTGCTGTGGTTGATAGCTGTGCAGGCCTAGCAGGGTGCAGATTAGCACAAGCCATTGCTGTCACCCGTCTCTGCTGTGCTCACATCACAGCAGCAAGTGTCACCCCTCTACAGACTGTCTGAGCGCTTCCTCCTCCCTCCTGCCTCAGACCTTATTGTGGGCTGGGAGATATGACTAATTGGTGTGAAACAGTTCTCATCTGCATACTCGTCCAACTGCAGGCGGTGGAGCTTAGCTGCCTTGCCTTTTCTGCAGAAAGATGTGCAAGGAATCAAAGATGCAGCTGATCCAGTCAACTCCAGTCAAAGGCGACTATGGGGTTGCAGTGCTCATCTCGCTTTTCAGGCCGAGGGAGCCGGCGTTTATCCACAAACAGCTTTCCAGGTCATGTGGCCAGCATGACTAAACCACTTCTGGCGCAACAGAACACCGTGATGAGTGCCAGAGCGCACAGAAACGCCGTTTACCTTTCTGCTACCTATTTATCTACTTGCACTGGCATGCTTTCGAACTGCTAGGTTGGCAGGAGCTAGGATAGAGCAACAGGAGCGTCAAAGGGATTCGAACAGCCAACCTTTTGCTTGGCAAGCTCAAGAGGCTCGGTGGTTTAGACCACCCGCATCCTAATAGGGTACAGCAGAGTCTTCAGCGCTAGGAAAAATACAGTGGAACCTCGACTTACGAATTTAATGCCTTCCGAATACACATTCGGAAGTCGAAAAGCTCGTAAGTTGAAACTCTGTATATCTCCAAGTCTAATTCTCCCATTCATGCAGCGCCGTCTACAATTGCTTCTGATGAAAATTTTTGCCCCTTGCTGGATCTTCATAATACTTTGTGAGTCAATTTGGTTCTGCCCCTTGGGTGTGCTATTGAATCACATTCCTTCTCCCCGTTGTCGACGTCCTCCCGCCTCTTCCCGTTTATTAACAACAGCTTCCTTCAGTGAGTGTTTGTCATCAGCTTTTTTTTCATTTCAAGCTCTCAGATTTTTCCACGCTCGTGAAGAGATTGCTGAAGTATTTGGTTTCTGATTACTCATGATTAAGCAACAGTAGGAATTGATTTGGCAATAATGGCTGGAGATGTGTTGTTCCCTCCAAGCGGGTTTCATTTTCATCCCTTTTTTCTGTACAGATTAATATTATCCTGAGATGGTTGTGAAAGTCAAGCCTTTTGAAAAACTAATTTAGCATTCACATTTCTGCTCTTTGGGGTGTAATCAGTAGTATGGGGTATATGATAGGTTGCAGTTTAACACTGTAAGCTGAACTGCAGGTACTCAGATTTACTCCAGAGTTTACTCCAAAACATTTTTCATAATGTTTCATTGTAACATGGATGGGGAGCCCTAAAGCCTTCGAGGTGTGGTCAGACTCCAACTCCCATCAGCCTCAGCCAGAGTGTCCAGTGATCAGGGAGATGGAGTCAAACAACATCTGGAGGACCACAGGTTCCCCAATCCTGGATTAAAAACCTAAGCAGAGCCCTAATGGATCGGGCCAAAGGTGCAGTTAGCTCAGTATTCTGTTTCCTTGCCAGCCAAGTGCCTTCACAAAACTCACAAGTAGAGCCTCCTCTGTTGTTTGTCCCCATCGCCTAGCATCATTTGACCAGAAAGACCTGTCCTCTATAAATTTGTTAGTTACTGAGATATGATCCATACTTACAGTCGCTTGAAGCTATGTCATAGAACCTATCCGCAAACAAATCAGGGCAAATGCTCAACGAACAGCCAACATCATCTAGCCTCCCTGCAAACTTTGTGCAAACATGTCAAGAAGAATGCTCAGTCAACAAGTGCCCTTAGTCACATACTATTTATAAGGCAAACTGGAGCTCTCTAAGCATTGGAGCATCAGCATTGGAATTGCTAAGCATTAGCAGCTAGGCTGGAGATCTCTATGGGGTGGGGGAGGGACATAATGTATTTTCCATTGGTGTGAAAGAATGTGGGGGGTCTACTCCGATGAACAAATGGACCTAACAGGAATGCAGCCATGTAACTTTTTGCTCACACTACATTCTGAAGGAATGTGATCTTCTCATAATACTCAAGAATAAAGTCTGCTGACAATACTTTTATGTATGACTCTCCTTTTATACTTCTTAGGAAAGAGCACATGTCCTCCCTGGCAAGGTGCATCTGTTTTTCTCATTAGTGACTTTCTGGAGGAATTTGAAAACATTCCTGTTCACCCAGGCATTTCATAGCTGAAATACACTGTTCCGGGCAACCTAGAGGTCACTAGATGACAGAATGTTTTTAAGTAATACTGTTTTTAGAATGCTTTTTTTTTTGAAGGGGGGGACACTTCTTTTAAAAATAGTTTTATTATGGGTGTGCTTGTAGTCCTGGGCTCCTTTGGGAGGAAGGGCAGGATAATTAAGTAATTAAATGCCCAGTTTGGTTGAAGGTCAAATTTCTTTGAATTCAAAACTCTGAAATGCTGAACGGAACCAGCTTTATTCTGAATAGCCTTGGAATATGGCAATGGTCAGGGCCAAAGGCTTTCCATTTTTTCTTGCCATTTAAACTTAAAAAAAAAACCACACCACTCACAGCAATGTAAGTCTTTCTCTGGACAAATTCTCACCAGCCACACTTGCCGGAATGCCTTGGGAGTGATGCCACATTACTGTGACACTCCCAAGGCATTGTGGGAAGTATGGGAACCAAGGGGCAGTTCACAGCTGTCTCCATAGTTTCCTGGGGCCATACTTCCTGGTAAGGCTCAATATAAGCAGCAACCCCCTTCCAAAAAGTTATTTCACTCAGGAAAGCAGCAGAAAATGGGACCCTGTTTTTGCAATGGGAGAACAGTTTCATGAGGGGAGGGGATTTCATTCCAGCCTTGGCCAAGGGCTTTCCTCCCCTGAGACTCAATGTTAAAATGCAAATTATTCTGTTTGGCTATACAAGGCTCATTTATACATTACCTTTTTATTGTGTTCAAGAAACCTGCTGCCTGCAATAGCCTCCAGAATAACGGACTGGGCTCCTTTCCCCAGTGGCGACCAAAGGCAACATAACCATATTTTATTTTATTATGGCATTGATATGAAATTATTATTAATAATGTCCTTTATCAATCACTTCCCACAAGGAATCCCAAAGAGATTAACAAAATATCCCACTTATTACCCAGAACTTGTACAACTGATGAAGCCCAGGATGGCGAAACAAGGTCAATATTCCGGAAATCCTTGTCTTAGACTCTGTGAAAGGAGTCTGTGGAACTGTAACAACCCTTCATGTGGATTGTTTGGACTTTATGAACAGACACAGGTGGAATAGACACTAGTACATTTATGGACCTTATGCATGAACTGATTAGAGAATGAACTGATCTACTGGGTCTTCTGCTTTTTCCGTTGAACTTTATGAGTTATTTCCGTTGAAATCTATAATATGATACAGTGAATAGTATACTTTAGTTATGCAAGAGTACAGCCGGTTACGTCTCGTGTGTTTATTGAGATATTTTTTCTGAGGCATATAATTCCTCCAGTTGCCAGGCACACATGTCCCTAAACACACACACATACACACACACATTCTTGCAACAAATGCTACCAGCAGCGAAGTCTTAAAAGCTTTGTGACTTTACCCACCGTACTTATTCTTTCTGCCATCTGAGAAAGGACTCCATAAATCAACGGCCAACTACTGCCTTGTGACCCATCATACTGTACTGGCAGAACTGTGTTCCTGCCATCAGCATCTGTCCAATGAGGAAATGCATAACGCGGAAAAGAGAAGAGAAGAGCAACTCTCTGCAGTTATTTAAGCGGCCAGGTTTACTGTCTCCCAGTAGGAATGAGCAAAGAAAGGTGACGAAAGGCAGATTTGGAGCGGGTGGGTTTTCACGTGCTTAGGCAGCTCTCCCATTTGCATTGCAAAGTATATAAATAATGCATGAATGTGTTCACAAGACGGAAGGCTAAGCCGGGGCTTAGTGCACATGGCTGGACATCACTGGGGACAGCTTTGTAAAGAATTTGAGCTACAGTGGATAAAAGCAACAAACAAAAGTCCATGATGCAATGGGGTAGAAAATAGAGTCAAACAACGGAAATGCCATTATGTAAATGTATGCCGTTTCTTCACCTGGAACATAGTACATAGTTCCACTCATATACTCTCAAAAATGGCTGGATGGTTTGCACTCTTTTATCCTCACAGCCTAGCTATCATATAGTCAAGTTTCATTAAATCAGAGAGCTGGAAGAGACCTTGGAGAGCACCTAGTCTAGGGCAGCCAATGTGGTGCCCCCTCAGATGTTGCTGGACTACCACTCCCATCACACCTCACCTTTGGATGTCACCATTGGTGAGCCTCATGGGAGATGTAGTTTAACAATATCTGAAGGGCCCCATGTCACCTACCCCTGATCAACTGCAATCTGCTGAATGCAGGTTCTGCAATTCAGGAGGCAGCAACATACCTGAGAGAGAAGGCTATCCAGCATCTGCTTAAATGCTTCCAGAGAAGGTGAGCCCACCACTTCCTGGGACATGGCAGAGTGGGGATTTGAACCCTGGTCTCCCAGGTCTGACACCCTCACTACTACACCATGTTTGCTGCTACTACACCTGCCCGTTGTGCTCTGACAACAATGTGCTGCATAAAAAAGACGAAGAGGAAAGTAGTCTTCCTCTAGGTCTGCCCCCGCCCCCCTTCTAAGTCTATCTTACTGCATAAAGCCAGCCAGAGCAGAGACGGATTTATGGGAGTGCAACCGGTTCACCTGCACTGGGCACTGAGTCAAAAGGGCACCACAGGGCAGCAATGGCAGCAATGGCAAACAATGGAAGGCAAGAGGCAGGGAGCACTAAATTTTGGCATTGCACAGGGCACCACTGAAACTGTAAAGCCCAATGTCTACCACTGGCAAGAGAGACAAGACTCTCCAAGTCCAGCAGACAGTTGCAGCTTGCAATCTTGCCCAGTTTCTCTCCTCTTCCCTCACCCTACCAGGGACAGCTCCATTCCACTGTAGGTCACAAATTGTCTTGGACATGGCGAACTAAAAATGCTGAAGTCCTTATCCCCAGGAGCAATTTCTGCATGCAAATATGGGGGGGCCGCATATAGATACTGTGGAGTATTATCAGAACAGTAGCCCACAGCTTGCAATCCCGGTTAGACCGTTTTCCCAACGTGGAATACTGTACTTGTTTCCTTTCCTTAGCAGAATGCTAAGAAGCCCACTGGTTGTTATATGGAATGCTAAAACTACTTACTGTGACTGGAATTCACTCAGCAGCATCAAGTTAAACATCTACAGTAATTTGGAAACAGCAATAAAAGGTTGTTTGCATTTGATTTTACTAGGTAGCCTAAGGCCTAGGTGGTTGAGTTAAAAGTGATGCTGCATTGCAAAGCATCCATGGAGGTTGACCCTATGGAGGGAGAAAGCTGCACTATTATTATTTTACAGTGCTCTGGATTGGCTCCAGGGCCTTTAAAGTTTGTATAGAAGGGTAAATTCTGCCACAGTAATTACTGTGATCCGGAAATTCTGCTAGGAGGCGGAGGCCTCCTTGGCCTGCTCATATTATCTCACTGAGCTGATTCTTTCCTCGAGGGATCACTAACCCAGCACCAGCAAGTAAAGACTCTAACCTGAAAGGTTGCTAACCTCACTAGTTCACAGTAGGAAGGGATGGATGTTGTCAAGCTCATTAAATTATTTGCAGAAGTATGCTTGGCTAATAATGTACTTCACACATGGGAAGAGCTCAGTGGCAGAGAACATGTTTTGCATGCAGAGGTCCAAGATGCAAGCCCTGGAAACTTCAAATAGAGCTGGAAATGACTTCAGTAGGAAACCCTGGAGATCAGCTGCTGGTCCACAACCAAGGGACCTCCAAATGTTGTTGGTCTCCAGCTGTCATCTGCAAAGCCAACATGGTGTGTTGAAAATTGTAGGCTAAAACATCTGGAGAGCACCAGGTTAGGGAAGTGTAGGGCTGAGCTAGGTAGACTAATGATTGGATGCCATACAAGGCGGCAACCTACGTCCAGATACAAATACATAAAAGCATGTCTGGCAGAGTGGGGAAAGCCCTGACGCATGTTAAACTGGATTGGAATTCAGTTCCTCCTCGAAAAAGGATATTGTAGAGGTGCAGAAGACAATCAAAATGATCGGGGTGCTGAAACAACTCCACTGTGAGTAAAGGTTACAACATTTGGGGCTATTTAGTTCAGAAAAGGGGTGAGGCATGATAGAGGTATGCATAGAATGATGCATAGTATGAAAACGAACAGAGATGAGTTTTTATTCATCTTTTATCATACTAGAACTTCACCCAAGGAAGCTGAAGGGTAGAAAATTCAGAACAAATGAGAGGAAGCATTTCTTTGCACATAGTGCCTAGCTGATCAATGGATTTTTCTTCCACAAGAAGTGGCAATGGTTGTCCAGTGTAGACAGCGTTAAAGGGGGATTAGATAAATTCACATTACAGCTTGATCCTCTGCATCTCTGCCTTGTGGTAGGTCCAACTGAGCTCCATGGGAGTTACTTCCAAGTACTGGAAGTGTGTATTTGATGGCAGCCTCTATCTCCTTGCAGGAGCCCCAGAAGCAGATACAGTTAGGATTAACTTTGCCAAGGGTAGCCAATATAGGACCCACCAGATATTTCTGGACTACAACTCCCATCATCCTTGACCGTCCGCCATGCTTGCTGGCGCTGATGGGAGTTGTAGTCAACAACATTTAGAGGTCACTACATTGGCTACCCCAGAATTATAAATTTAGTTCTTTAGCAATATGTCCTTATTCAGATGAGTAATCTTTACTCGTGTGACAACATTCCTCACTACTTCTATTGGGACTGATCATGTAAATGGGCTGGTTATAAATGAAAAGTCTTTAAAGCAGCAGGTACTTAGACTTGAAAGCTGGTGTAATATTTAAACACCCTTCTAGCCACTTGCAAATGTGGATGAGGTGGCTTAGCAGTTAAGGAAGTGTCCACATCTAATGGAGCCATGCTAAAACTCAAAGTGCATGCCCTTTTTATGGCAATTACACTACCATATATTATATTTGCAATGCCAGTTACACTTCTGGGGAATAGCCAAGGCTTAGTTACACAATAACCACTCATGATGTATAAATAAAATGTTAACTGGTAAACATGCATTTGACCATTAACATGGCAATCTTTTTGGTGTCCTGAATATTGTGTTATTCAAACACAGAATTATGTATTTTCTGAACATAGCCAAGGTAAAATACACATGGCCTTGTCTTAACGACACTGTACTCCCTAAAGAATAATGGCCGGAGATACATCAGCTCTCACTATGCCAAGGTTCTTCCTGCCTCTCTAAGTTCTAGCAATGTATTGCTGTCAGAAAGAGAAGTCAGAAACTGATAATTTAAGGGCTTGAGCTAGAAGGAACCAAAGTTACCGGTAGTTTTCCTTTCATGGTGCCCTTCTCCAGTGCTATTTTTCTAGAAAAAGAGGTGCTGGAACTGACAATGAACGCCTCCCTTGTTCTCTTATAACAACAATGGCGCCCACCTGAGAGGTGCCGGAACTGAGTTCCAGTGAGTTCCGGCTGAAGAAAAAAAAAGCCCTGCCCTTCTCACAGATTCCATAATAGCTTAGTAACTTACCTTTTTTTCCTGCCTACATTTTTCTGAATTTAAATGTACTATAGGAAAACAACTGTTTGCTTAAGAAAACAGGCGGCTTCTTATCCATTCCGCCCCCCCCCACAAAAAAACATGAATCCACGTCTGTCAGAATAAAAAGAGAGAGAGAGAGCTACTTCTTTCTGCCTTCACTTAGAAGACAGCAGCTTGTGAGAGGAAAGAGATAAAGAAGTGACATTGTCTATTACTCATCCTGAGTCCAGTTTCAATGAATTAATCATGAGAGACAGCTATTAAGATGTTTTTCTAACGGAGGTCGACTTCTTTTTAATTATCTGCTTCCCACTCACCTCATACAACACAAATAATAATAGGTTTCAAACATAAATGTGGGGGGGGGGGGGTTTAAAAAAAAAGTTCCCTAGTGTAACAAACATTATTTTCATTTATTTCAGTTTATATGCAAGCACAACGTAGAAAGGGGAATTTAAAACGATAGCAATTGTTTCTGCCCCAATATCAGCTTATGGTAATGAACAATAGGGGAGACAACTGTTGAAAGAGTCTGTGGGATGGTATTTATTTTCACTACAACATGGTGCCTAACCATTCAGAAGCTTGAAGTTCTCCATAGCTTTGAAGAGAATTGGGGCTAACTTTGAAATCCCACCACCGATTCTGCCCATTCCATCCCAGCCAGCAGTGGGTGCTGGGAGAAAGTGCTGGGAGAAAATGAATGTAATTTGATGTCATTTTTCATTTGCAAGTGAAACGGGGATATGTTAATGTGGTGGACTTCTCTGAGCAGAGTATGCTAATTCACACCATTTATCTTCATGCCTGCTGCGTTATTTGCTTCTATTAAAGTATCCCCCCCCCCCACTTTCTCTCTACAGAGACTCAGGGTACAGCCAGACAGCTATTTTGAAAGTACACATCCAGCTCCTGCTGTTTACTTGTCCCAGGCCTCTGTTCCCTGTTGCTCTCCCATCTGCCTCGGCTTTTCCATACCACGGGCCACTGCCAGCATGGGGCTGGGCAGTCTACGTAGCTGAAAAAGTCATAAAGTGTCGAGTAAACAAGATGCCCACCGTTTGAAAATGCCTGCTAAGTTGGCGTCATGCATTTCTGGTCTAGCGTGCAAGCACCTAAACCAAAGTTAGAAGCTGCCTTCTGAAGGCGCCCTGAGCAGCTAGGTTTAGAATTGCAGGTATACCTACAGCACACAGTGTATAAGTGGAAGAGCTGGCTTAAAGCTTGAGATTATATAGAAGAGGGGTGGGGAACCTGTGGCCCTCCAGATATTAATGTATTCTCAACTCCCATCAGCTCTAGACAGCATGGCCAGTGCTCAGGAAAGATCAGAACAGCAGTCCAAAAACATGATGGACCAGACATCCTCCATAGCTGATATGGAACCTAGCTGTAATGGGAAGTATCAAAAGAAGAAGAAAACTAGGTCCTAAAGCCCTGTTCAGTCGCTTCTTCCTCCAGCTGTAGCTGAAACAGTTTCATCCCAGTCCAGAGCAAAGTGTTGTGTGTGGGCCTCCTTCTATATGGCTGCACACCTTAAGATTCACAGTGAAGGATTTATATTCTTGTGTGGCAGATATGTGAGGGGTGATTTCATACTGTAAGCAGCAGGAATGTTCCTCAGAAGTAACCTAGAGGAATCACTTCATTTTCCTTACAATACACACTGGGCCAATGCAACATCAGGGGCACTGTGGAGAAAACAAAATGGCAGCCACAAGGCAAAGTGTAAGCAGGCGTCACCATAGCAGGCCCTATTCAGGCATGGGACCCTTAGCAGTGGCCCAAGATGTGCCTGGGCTGATGCTAGGCCTGTTCCAATAAGATAAGATTTAAAGAAAAATGTTGAGTTTCAAGTTTCTGTCTTGCAATTAGAGCAGCATTCATAAATCACCAGTGGTTGTCCCACTCCTTGCATTTCTAGAGATTCAGCTTACACATGACAACCAAGTGACATTACAGAATTAGTTAACTGTGAAGACACAAGGGTTCCCAATCCTCACCCTAAGGTAGCATCTTCCATAGACAAACTCATATGCACCCTAAAGTGTTGGCCCACATTATTCAGATAAGAACAGGTCACAAGCCAATAAAAGAAAGCACAGTATGTCAGAGGAGCCTGTGGAAAAATAAATGACTGAGAAAAGAAAACCTAAATGAGTCAAAGAAGTATCAAGAAGAATAGCATAGGCTTTTGTGTTGCTTTGTGTTTTTTTATTTTATTTTACAGCAGCCTCCATTGACATTATGGGAATATTTAATGGAAGGCTGGAAACATCTATTTTCAACCAATATAAAATATCAACTTTAATTTTGGGTATTTTGAATGGATAGAGTCTGTGAACAGCCAAAGTAGAAGTCAGTCTTCACTATATGCCAAGCACATTTATCATTTCAGCAGTGTGCGTATCACTATACACCAAAGAAAAAGGCAAAAAATAATAATAAGCAGGCTGTTATTAGGAAGAGATTTGATTTCCCAGAAGAAGTCTAGGGAATTGGTGAGGAATGGTCCATTTTGTAAATATCACTAGCTTTCCGGAAGTTCAACAATACTTACTCCGTGCAATGCATCGTGTGGGAGTGAGAGGCCTCTCTGACTCATGGTGCTGAGGATGATGTAAAGAGACCTATTAAAATAGCAGCATGTGCAAAGTAATATGGAGAGAACAAAAGAAACAGTGAAGGTCACCTATTTCTTTGTTGATAATAACACAAAAGCCTAAAATGTCACCACTTGAGCTAGATTTCTCCACTACAAAGTTAAGTGTTCTCGGCGTTCTATATATGCCATGCGTATCTCTTATAAACTTCTGGGTTCTGTATAATTAAAATCCCACACATCACAGTCTCCACTTCAGTTTTTCCCCTACAATTATAAATCACAAATCCTGGCTATGAGGTGGGAAGAAAAGATCCTGCCCCTATATAATATATGTGTTTGTGCCTGTATTTATGTATGAGCTCTGGTTGACAGAGAGTGTGACTTCTGATTTGCATGGTTATCCAAAATCTATAGACCTGCTGTGTCCAATGGGAGGAAAAATAGATGGCTGTGTAACCAAAGACTATGAGCACACGGGGTCCCTATTATAAGCTATGGATAGGTAAGCCTTGTTGAGCAACCAGCAAATTTGTTCTAATGGACATGCATAGATGCTGATCTAGTGGATCACAATTCTGTTTATCTTTTGGTAAGGTCTAGCACATAAAAAGTAGAGTAAGCAAGATTTAATAGTGCCGCCTCACTCGGGGTACCATATATTTACATCCAGACAGGTAACATCTCCTGTCCACCCAATCACAAAAGGGTCCTACAAGAGGGTATTGCTGGCTCACTCCATTCCTGAACAGCGCTAAGTAATGCTTATGGCTTATGAACTAGATTGAGCAATTTTCCAAGATCCTCTCTGATTGAATGCTGAGTCCTTTGCGCATCCGCTGCCCACCCTTTCTAGGAATCAACATAAGATCGGCAAGTTTTGGGACATGCTTTGTCTTCAACCGTCTTGAGATTCCTGCCTGTGGCTCCGCAGACGTCCGTGCATCATACTGCATGTGAGAAGGATGCTGTCCATTAAGTCAGTGCTGAAAGCTCACTTAAAGTTATACGAGCCTTGGATCTTTTATTTCCAGGGAAACCTATTAATTTCCCTATTTCGTTATCTGAAGCCTTTGCACAATAATACTTAAAATCAGAAGCCTGAAGTTGACTGACTTGGTGCATTGCTTCAGACGTGTCCTACTGATGTTTCTAACCAGCTTCACTCTGTGTTATACTTTTGTAAGGGGAGGTTAAATCCAGAGACCATTGGGTTTGAGGTTACTTCCCTACTTATGAAGAATCTAAGGTACCTCCACCTTCAAAGCCAGGGAGATTTCAAGGTGGGCAACAGTGACTACTTTTAAAAAGGGGTGCATTTCTCCTGAATATACATCCCTATTCATCATACAATCTCAAAAGCATCTGATTCATCAATGTTGTAGACAGAAGGGTCAACTTGATGGATTCTTTATCTGTTCCAGAAGGGCCCTCCTTATAGTCTTATGACTTATTATTATCTTCACTTGTCATGCGTTGGTACAATAATATGCCAGAGAATTTCTATATGAATCTGTGGCAATTCAGAAGTATCTCTATGATGGGGGAATGGGCAGCAGTCCGGGTATTTTCTGTTCCTTCCCACTTGGTCCTTCATACTGTGTCCTGGGACAATACAAACTTAATGCACTCTGACTTTAATATATGTTTATCATAATCAACACCACAACATATTTATCTAGGCGCATGATAATAAAGCTGTATTAAATGGCCTCCAATCCAGCTTAACCAACCTGAAAATCAGGATGTAAGAAAATATAGCATGCACTATATAAAACACCAGAAAATTGTATCCAGTACTGTTCTCTAAAGAGTATGCAATTAAAAACAACCCACCAGTTTGCAACTAAAACGGTGAAGTTATTTGCTTCATGTATTGCAACCAGAACATAACTGCAGACATCCTAAATGAATTTGGAGAGTAGAAGTGTCACAGCTGGGAATCTAACTTATTCAGCCATGGCACACTGTTAATTTTACTGAAAGATTAAAAATGAGCCATCTCCAAATACTGCAGGCACTGGACTGAAGCTGCAGGAGTCCAAGTAGCAAAATTTGGATAATATCTGACATGACACATATTATAATTTCAGAAGCTGTTGTTATTTTCCTATAACATTGCCACTGAAATAGAAAATGATTCAAGTGTGTCCTTTACCGTTGACACATCTGTTTCCCAGCAGACCAAAACAAGTTGAAAACTAATGAGTGTGTGAGACCTTCCTTCATCATTCATAGTAATCCATCATGAAATGTAACTGAAATTATTATGGATTGGTTTCGGGGCCACTTGACTCAGGAGGTCTCCAGCTATACTTGAAAACAATGTTGTTTCATTGCTAAAAGAGAGTGTGGAAGGCTACTGAATGGTTCCTGATTGGAGTCAATGACTCAAGCTTAACCAACTTGCAAGTCAGGCTGTAAGAGGCCATCAGTTGCCCAGGGCACATTTGGAATTTTGCAGGAATGCTCTGGGTACTGGACACAAATGCTCCCTGACTTCTGCTTATATAGCATTGCACTATGAGGACAATGCTGATTGTCCTCACATCCACCTGAGCTATACATCCCTGGCTGTAACATTCCTTGTGCATTCCCTGGGGGGAAAGGAGGTCTACTGTAGATATTCTCATGGCTTTGAACTAAAAGCAACAGTTTGAGTTAAACTTTCACAGCTGTCGCAGCTAGTTTCAGCCTTTGATCCTCCCAGTTAGTGTATCGTTTCTCATAATTTACCAGCCATGTGACATTCTACTATTTCCTACTGAATAAATGTTGGATACACAGATTCATATGAACTCCTACACTCAAGGATTACAAATAGCAAGCATGCTCTGAATACTATACGCAACATTCTTTGGGCTCCCCCAGACAACTTGTTTATTTAGCATTCATCCTGATTTGCTTGCACAAAGCTTACATGGCACTCAGACTATATCCGGTTTTTATTGAGCATTCATTCAGATTTGTTTACTCAGAGGTTACATGACAATTAGCAGGTGCTGTGACCTTCCAACAGTTTGACCTCACCCGCAAAGGCATACGCCTCTATTGTCTTCCGAGACAGACAGCGACAGCAGGCTGGGCTCTACACACACTCAGACACATCCCTCTCTGTCTTCCATCTAGACAAGCCATGGGACGAGTTCAAGGACACATTCCAGCCAGGAAACTCCCAATGACCAGATAGAGAGGCCTGAAGGAGAGTCACATTCTGCCCCTAGGCCTGATGCCTTCCACCCCTGTTGCACTGCCTTCTGCTGAGGGCCATGTCAGTACATATCAAGCAAACTTTATTGATAATTGGAAGAATATCACTAAAATTCTCCCCCTCCAACCAACTGCCCGATGTAAAATGTGCATGCATTTTTGCTGAGTAAGGTAGAGCTTACTCTTACCCAGATGTGTTGTCAGAATCCACACTCTTAATGAATGCACTTTGCTATTGTATGACTCCTAGGTTGTGTGTGTGTGTGTGTGTGTAGGTGTGTAGTGTTTCTCAAGTCAAGACATGCATGCAGTGCATGTTTGTGTCTGTGTTTAGGATGCATGTTTTATGATGTGTGGTTTGGCCCATCATTCATTTGCAAGCAGATCTGAAAGCAAGTATCTGGAAAATCATCAGTAAAACTCGCCAGTGACAAATGCCCCAAGTTCCCTGGTACATGGTTGAAGCTGCAGCTGAATACCTGCCAGCAACATTTATGAGCACATTTTTCTGCACTCTTAGCATTCATGCAGTCAGTTTTCCTATTCATGGCTGTCATCGGGAAGCATCATATCTACCCTCATTACCCAGCATTGTGATTAAATCCCTCAATCAAAATAAAAAATGAGACTTCTATTTTGAAGGAGCTGAGGGTTGCAGTTTGATAGGTAGCTTGCTGAAAGTGCATGGCTCAGAATACATTGTGGAAAGGTGTTTGCCGGCATGCAGAACTGTATACTAAAGCTTAACTCTAAGGTGCTTGTTTGTGATTTATCATGTCTATACCACTTCCAGGGAGCAAAATGCTTTACATATATATTTTCATTCATCTTCACAACAGCCTTTTGAGCCAGCTTTGACTGAGAGGCATCCGCTTGTCCAAGGCTATCAGGTGAGGGCCTCCTGTATCAATGGCAGGATTCAAGTTGCTGGGAATCATAAGTCAAGGCAGGGCCGTCTTACCCATAGGTTCTAGGGGTGCAGGGCACCCGGGCACCAGGCTCTCAGGGGCACCAGGCCGAGAGTCTGGGGCCCGAGAGTTGAGTCCGAGGAAGAGCCCACCCGTCGGTCGGAGCGCCGCGGCGGGTTCTTCCGCTGCGGGCAGCTGTGTGCCGCGAGTTTGGGGGTGACCGAGCCAGCAAGACGCTGAGGCGGGTGGCCGGCTCCACCCACCTGCATGCCTGGGACTGGGCAACCTGGAGGGGCTGCGGGGCAGATCTTTGCACCCCGGTGCCGCATATGCTTAAAACATCCCTGAGCCAAGGGAGCACTGTTGTGCTCGGGTCCTGCTTTTGAGCTTCCCATGGGCATCTGGTTGGCTGCTGTGACCACAGAATGCTGGACTAGATGGGCCACTGGCCTGATCCAGCAGAACGTTATCTGAAGCTCTGCACTCTGATCCACACAAAAAATGTTCTATGGTTCTTCCCATTTCTCCCTGTGAGTTAGGTTCTCCTGACAGATGGTAACATGCCCCAGTAAGCTAAATGCAATCAGTTTCCAAATGTACAAACCATTATATTCCTACAGGATTCTGGTATTAAGAGACGTCTTTCTTGTTTATGGCAAGTGTGTGGTATTCTAAAGATTAACATGCGGGGGAAGGCATTGCCTTTATTACGTTACCGTTGGAGAAACCCTGTATAATATATAACATAACAATAGTATCTGTTCTGCTGTAGCTTTAAATTCAAAGGTTGGCATGGCAACAGATATTCCCACATTGTTGCGTCTCCCTTGTGCTGCCATTTTGTTCAGGATCCCTGATGGGTTCAGGATTAACTGCCTCCACTATTTCATTTTGAATAACTAAATCAGGGTTTTTGGGGGGGGGCTATAGCATGAAATACACAGCTGAAGCGTGGTACGAGCTGTGCACTTTTTGTTTCGTAGATGCACTGCAGTTTTAAAGTGTGCCTTTGTGCAACCTGCGTAGTCCCAAGCTCAACATGATGGGATGTCAAATGCCAGTAACATAGCACTCTGTTTGGAATTGGAGCTGGCTGAACCACATATTCACCTCTGGCTTGACGCTTGCTTGTCATCCGCAAACACCTCACAATTTTATGAAACTTGTCTATTATTCAGACATCTAACTTTCGAAGGAGGAAAACACAGCTTCTCTTGCCCTTCCATAGCACCACATTGCAATATATGCATTGCATACGCTAATACAGGGGTAGGCAACCCGTGGGCTAGATGCGGCCCAATCGCCTTCTCAATCTGGCCCACGGACAGTCTGGGAATCAGCGTGTTTTTACATGAGTAGAATGTGTGCTTTTATTTAAAATGCATCTCTGGGTTATTTGTGGGGCATAGGAATTCGTTCACTCCCCCCCCCCAATAGATAGATAGATAGATAGATAGATAGATAGATAGATAGATAGATAGATAGATAGATAGATTAGATAGATAGTCTGAGGGATGGTGGACCGGCCCACGGCTGAAAAAGGTTGCTGACCCCTGCTCTAATATATGTATTGCATACTCTAATGAAGCAAATACTTTACAAGTATATGTTGTTCCATGTGAATTTTGAAATTTAAAACTGATGATAGCAGTTTTGCTGATGATAACAGCAACAACTTTTCTTACCTAGCTTTCACCAAAAGGTCTCATATAAAAACTTACCATGGATAGCAAAACAAATAATTTGACAGAGACCAAGCTGCAGCAGAACGGAAGCAGCACTGATTGTGATGAATGCAGTTCAGAACAGAAATTGCTGCCTTCTTACATCCTTCATTAGAAATATATATGCTATCAGGGCAGGATTGGGCACTAAGCAGAATAATCAGGAAGACCCCCAAATGCAGCAAGGCTGGCTTACCACATTGTGATGTAAGTGAAGAAGTGTGCATTATAAATTTAAAGAGCCCCATCCCCAGAAAACCATAAAGTCCAGAGTCGCAAATCACATACTCCTGTATCTGCCCCCCAGTATACCAGCCCTATAAGCAAGTACAACGACTTTGACTAGCAAACCATGATCAGTCACCTTGATCACTGCAGTTAAATTGGTCAGATTTGCTGACCATGTCAACAAACCCAAATTTGAAGGAGCAAGCTACCGGTAGTAAGAGACTGAATAGATACATCCTTAGTGCACTAAAGCTGCTGAGGTGTGTTTGTTATTTCCTTATTGCTATTCAAGCGACTGCATAATGATTACTTTCCTGAAAACTTACTAAATAAGTAAGCACAAGTTGTTGCTAGGTAACATAAAGCTACAGCAGCATCACTGCCTGTTCAGGCAGAATGTACTATTTGACAGAGAGGGGGGAGCTAGAAAATGTCTTTTACATATCTTTGTGTCGTTTTCTTTTGCATGTTTATTAATCACTACTGGGTTGTTTTGAAACTGAAACTCCTCCCTCATTTTTGGGTTTATGTTGCCCCACCCTCCTTTTTTCCCCTCTCTTCTGTTAACAAATATTTATGCTTTGGTGCCTATGTCTCTCACCTTAAAGTTGAGGGACCCCACCGCAGCCTTCCTTCATGAAGGGATGAAAAGAAAAGGTACTGACACTCCCATCTCTTTCTATTTGTAGAACGGGGGGGGGGTCCTCACTGAAGTATCTTTCTGGTTGCTCATATAGACTATCTTGTCTTCTTCTTCTTTGGCGATCACTCATAGCCTAGTAAGATTGTCTTCCATAAACACAGTTTTAACAATGAGTCCGTAAGTGACTGTGGAGGTCAATTCTGGATCCACACGTCCTTCCACAGTGGGGACACTGGTTCCCGGGCAGGAGTTGATCACGGTGTGGATTTGCCAAGCGTGCCTTCCTCTTAGCACGTTTCTCCCTTGCGTTCTGAGTTTGAGTGTCTTCAAAGCCCATGACACCTCCAGTTGGCTGTTCTCCAACTGGAGCACTCACAAGACAGTGTTTCCCAGTTGTCAGTGTTTATACTACATTTTTTTAGATTTGCCTTGAGACAGTCTTTAAACCTCCTTTGTTGACCACCAGCATTACGCTTTCCATTTTTAAGTTCAGAATAGAGTAGTTGCTTTGGAAGACGATAATCAGGCATCCGCACAACATGACCAGTCCAACGAAGTTGATGTTGAAGAATCATTGCTTCAACACTGGTGATCCAGTACTTCATCCAGTACACTGATATTAGTTCACCTGTCTTCCCAAGTGATGTGTAAGATTTTTCGGAAACACTGTTGATGGAATCTTTCAAGAAGTTGGAGATGGTGTTTGTAAGTGGTCCATGTTTCACAAGCATACTGCTGCAGCCTTCATCCACCTTCACAGCCATTGTAACATACCACTTGTTATCATCCAGCTGTTCTGCCGTTGAGGACTTCTAGGATCATTCTTTGTCTAGCTCCTTCCCTTTGACCTTACCGCCTTGGGTGACCCTGCTGGGAGTACGAGATTCCCGACAGCTTCGCTCACAAGGGTCATAGGAACGTGCAAGCCCACTCACCACGACAAGGTGATGGATGATCCAGCGAGTGAGAGACAACAGTCCTGGCTAACCGCAACAGCACAACGGTAGAAGTTGCAAACTGGCAGGATAAAGTTAGAAGTTTGGTGTTATAGCCAGGAAGCAAAAGAATATTATACAGTATAATAAAGTCTTGTGTATTTTTCTCTCTTCATCAGATTTTTATTATTTGATACCATTTTTAATTATAATTATTGTTTCCTGTGCTGTGGTTTTCACATTAAGGGCACATAAATAGATATTTTAAACAAACAAACAAACAATGTTGCTATATCTTTAATCAGTGCAGAAAGGGCAATGTGTTTTTCTTCATATGCAGTGTTAACATGGAGAGAATTTATTACCATAGAGTATACTGTGGGCATAATTCAGCACAGTTTTTGCTTGTTTAAGCTCATTCACTTTGATGGCTTTGCTATGCTTGTTTACTCAGAAGCAAGTCCCAGTGGGGTTTACTCAGTAAGTTTGTTTAGGACTGCAACCACAAGCCTGCCTTCCTCTTTATTAGACTGTGGCTAACATGTACTTCAGAAACATTAATACTTTGTGGTATAGTGGTTGGTATGATGAACTAGGACAAGGTAGATGAGAATTCAAATCTTCTCTGCCCTGAAGTTCACTGTGTGGCCTCCCGCAAATCACTGTCTCTCAACCTAACCTATTTCACATGGTTGATGTGAGCATAAAGCAGGTTATCCCATTTATATATATATATTTATATCCCACCTTTCCTCAGAGGAGCTCAAGGTGGCATATATGGCTCTTCTCTACCACAGTTTATCCTCACAACAACCCTGTGAGGTAGGTTAAGGCTGAGGGAAAGAAACTGTCCCAGTATCACTCAGTCCCAAGGTCATCATATTCAGGTATGCCACTCTGAGCTCTTTTGAGGAAGGGGAGGCAAAACATGTGATTTGCTTTAAACATGCATTTTTTTGTGCTCTGGAAATGTACCATTGATGTTCACGCCCAGCACTGATTGGTTTACATGGAGTCAGTATTACCACCCATTTCCCCTCCTTGCCCACCAACTGTTTGCTTCCATAAGAGTCGTTTCTTGTAGACCTTTTGGCCAGTTGTTCCAACTGATCTCTTTCCCCTTAGAAGTGCCTGGATTCAGAAACAAACTCAGAACAACAGGAGAGCAAGTCATACTGCTGCAGCTACATGAGTCAACTGCTTTTCAATGGCCGGAGGAGATGTGTCAAATAATCCCCCCCCCCACTTGATTCGGAATGACTTGCTTCAATTAGATGTGAGAAACTTTGTCTTAGTTGGCATAGAGTATTCCAGAGGGAGAAAGCTTAATCAACTTCCTTTTGATAACTTACTGTAGTGGGATATAATTTCAATTTCCTACAATGTACAATAAAGAACAACATTGGAAGTTAACTCCAAATAGTTCACCCCACTGGCATTGCTTACTCCAGAACTGACAAATGCCCCCTATTGGGGCACACAGAGACTTTTCTTCCAAATGTCATTTTCTCAGGCCAATGATCTCCTTAGCTGCAAAATAATCTCTTTGCTATGTATTGAAGAATTTCTTTTGTAGCCATGACATTATGGATGGTTATCTTCCTAAGTGTCAGAAAAGGCCAAGCGTCAAGGGGGCTTACCAGTAAAGGCAGTTATATTCTTTCATACCTTCGGGTGCATTTCTAGCAAGTCAGATGTTCAAGCAGCAAATTTGCTTTGACTTGTAATCTTCTTCACATTTGGGGGCTGAAAATTAAATTGTGCTCCTTTAAGATGCTGAATGCTACGGAGTTGCTTCTGCCTTCCTGTTAGGAGCCTGATGTGTTTTGAAGGCAAATTTAAATAAATGAAAACTAGAAATACTATTAAACCATTATATTAAAGATCTCGCTCCTTTGAGTAGCAGAAACGTCTTTCTATTCATCTTGGGCTTCCTACACATGCTGCCAGAAATGTTTCCTTTGCGCATGTGATGGGTGATTTCATGTATTTGGAATATTTTTTTTCCCGTGTGTTAAAGATGTATGCAAGTCCACATAAGGCAGCACTGAGAGGGACTGAGAGTTGGGCATGAGCCAGTTCTGCTTACCAGACTGCCATTAAAGTTATCAGATTTCAATATGGGACACAATCTGGAAAGGCTAGCTATATCATTTATTTATTAAATTTATCCCATGCCTTTTAGAAAAGAGTCTCGAAGCAGCTTACAAGATAGCTGGGCATTTGTGATTGTTTACTTTAAAAAGGGGGAAGGTTTCAGCACATTCCTCATCTCACATTCACCATGGTGTCATGGGAGAACTCAGAACACACCATGGTCCACAGACTAATGAGTGCTGCTCCTGTCCACAAGCAGAAGTCAGCAAAAAAACTACCATAATCCCCTTTAGCCATCAACAGTTATTATTGTTTCTTAACTGAATTACCAAATGCTTCAGAAGCTGTGCTGAAAACTCCTCTTCCATAATACAATGTGGTACATTCTCACGTTCCATGTGCCATGTTAAGGCAACAGATTGAAATGTGAGTCTGTTTTCGCAGCTCTCCACATTGCACCCATGTGGAATACCATGCAGGTGCTCTAATGCAGGGACTTTATTGCACCTGATTTATTGACCTCTTTTATTATATACAATACTTTCTTCTCAGTTTGCTGCAAGAAGGTTGCATTTTCTAATAGAAAGCATCCAAACGTATTTTCCTTCATAGATTCCCTGATCCATACACTTTGCATCTGGGGGGGAAATGAACTCAGTTTGTGCAAGCAGATTGAAAGAGAAGCTGGAACAGAATGCCAATGTTAATAAATCATCTCAAAGGCCTTTCTAGAACCATTCTGGTATAGTTCCTGGGATTATTTATTATTATTGGCTGTTTGCTTCTGTCACTAATCAGGCAAACGTTCACCTTTGTTTCGCTCCTTTCTTTTATGTATAAAGGTTGTAATATTCATAATTAAACTGGAAAGTTCATTCAGTGTAACCTAATTTAAAAATAAACATTACTTTAAAAAATACAGTGTCTTTATAAGTTAGGGAATTGTTTTGGGGGGATGCTTATAACAAACTAATTATAGTGCCTTTGTTTCCATCTGTAAGAGGATTTGCATGCATAACAGAAATAATTGAGCAGTTTATTAAAACGAGTTGTGGAAGAAATGCTTCATCTATTCTATTCAAGATTTATATTCCTATAATAATTTACCTCTCAGCTGCACATTTTTTTGTTTGCATTGTCAATTCACATATAGGTGAAGTATCTCAAACAGCAATATATAATAGGATTCGTGAGCTCAGAATGTGAGACTTCCATACAAGGTTTTTGAATGGTAAAAAGTATAACATTTTCATACCTGGATAGTGGAGTTACATGGGATATGCAGAGCCACTTTCCTTTGCTACTAATGGTAATGAAAATTAAGGGCACTTAGTAGATTAAGTAAAATGTTGGCATGAATCTGACTTGCATACTAGACAGGACCTTTGTATTACTATGAAAGCATTTGCATACCCAAGATAGATACATCAGAAGCCACAATTGTTCTGATATAATTTACAATCCCTTAATATTAATGTTTTTTATTATTTTCTTTTTTAAAAAATCCATAATACAGTAAAATTATAACTATAAAAAATACAAATTGAATAAGTAGACTACAGAGTCCTCTCTTTAAAGTAATTCTTAGCTCTTGCAACCCACCTGGAATCTTTCCTTTCTCCTCCCAGCCTCTCACCCTGGGAGAGGGACATTCCCTGACTCTCACCCAGGTTCCTCCATCAACCATCTACCATCCCCATGAGTATACAATCTCTGGACCTTAATAAAGGCCCCATACATAGAACTCCAAAGAAGGAAGAGGAAAAAGAAAAAGAAAGAGGAGAAAATCGGGGGGGGGGAGAGAAAGCGACAATAAAAAGAAAGAGAGGAGAGAGAGAGAAGATAAAAGTGAAAACAAAAGAAAAAGATACAAAGAGAAAACTTCTGATTTTCCATTTACTCGTTACATAAAAAAAGAAAAAAGGTATTGTTTAAGACATTCAGTCCATACTAACATCCATCTTCTCCACCTTCTGTTAAACAGTATTTCTTTTAAGTCGAGGCATCTCAGAATCAATCATTTCTTTATACCCACAAAAACTCCAAGATGGGTTCCCTAATTGTTATTATTATTGATAGATGTCAATAAATTTATCTCCATTAATCCCCACCAACATTACTCCATATTGAATCATAATAAATTTTTATGCCCATTTCCATTTTAAAGTCTCTCCACTGTGATCACATATTGGGACGATATTCCTTTTTTTTTTCTTATTACATATCCTTTAGTTCAGCAGGAAGTTGCAGGATGTGCACTGGCAGGAAATAAAGTGTTTCCAAAAAACCCAAATACCCAAAGTGTATTGAAAGTAGGATCATGTATGAACGCACTGATAGCATCATGAGCACAAATCATCATTAATGCACAGTCAAAAGGACTTCTAGAAGGGGACTAATTTTTATATTTAAAGCATGTTCTGTCAAAACCAGAGAGCATGAAATAAAAATAGTGGTGAAAGTATTCAGCTGTTCTCATGTGAGTCTTGTAAACCTAGTAAAGTATTTTCCTTTAATGAACTCTTGCACAGTTCAGCGGACAACCAGGGACTATTAGACTATTTTTGTGTGAGTGCAACGTGAGCAAATAAAGCTTGCAGTTCCATAGTAACAGTATCTGAATAATTTAAATAGAGCAGCTTAAAAAACAGTAATTTACTGAGGCATATTTTGCACAACTGTGACAGGCCTATGTTAAAGCTAGTATCAAAGATAGCTGTTGCCCGATGATACAATGGGCTAAAGATTTTGGATATAATATTCAGTTAGAATCTTGGGAAAGGTTGTGGAAGGAAGGTATTAGTTTTACTGCATGCAGTGCACTTAAAGAAAATGTTATGAAAATGATGTATAGATGGTATTTAGCACCAGCTAAACTGGCGCTGTGGGTTAAACCACAGAGTCTAGGGCTTGCTGATCAGAAGGTTGGCGGTTCGAATCCCTGCGACGGAGTGAGCTCCCGTTGCTCGGTCCCAGCTCCTGCCCACCTAGCAGTTCGAAAGCACGTCAAAGTGCAAGTAGATAAATAGGTACCGCTCCGGCGGGAAGGTAAACGGCGTTTCCGTGCGCTGCTCTTGTTCGCCAGAAGCAGCTTTGTCATGCTGGCCACATGACCCGGAAGGTGTCTGCGGACAAACGCCGGCTCCCTCGGCCTATAGAGCGAGATGAGTGTGCAACCCCAGAGTCGGACACGA
The DNA here is from genome assembly GCA_034641385.1 of Darevskia mixta. Lineage (NCBI taxonomy): Eukaryota > Metazoa > Chordata > Lepidosauria > Squamata > Lacertidae > Darevskia > Darevskia mixta. The sequence continues at coordinate 13,890,585 of JAWWNH010000029.1, forward strand.
CTGGACCTGATGGTCAGGGGTCCCTTTACCTTTACCTTTTAAACTGGCTAAAATGTGGAAGACAAGAACTAATGACTGTTGGAAATGTAAAGGTATCCTCTGCCACATGTGGTGGACTTGTAAAGAGGTAATGGCTTTCTGGGAAATGGTATATAATGAGTTAAAGAAAATGTTTAAAAACACTTTTGTTGAAAAACCAGAAACCTTTTTACTGGGTATAGTGGGTGAAGAGATACCAAGGGAAGATAAAAGACAATTTATGTATGCAACAACTGCGGCAAGAATTCTTTTAGCCGCAAAATGGAAACAACAAGAAGTACCAACAAAAGAAGAGTGGCAGATGAAGATGATGGACTTTGCAGAACTGGCAAAGCTGACAGGAAAAGTCCGAAACCAGCATGATCAATTATTCCAAAAGGACTGGAGTAAATTTATACAATATCTGAAAGATTATTGTAAGCAATTAACATCACTAGCAAGGTTGTTTGAAGACTTGTAATGTGAAATTTTCTACCTTTCTATATTTATTTAAATTTTGAGTCATTTTGTAATGAGTGTAATTAGAATTGGAAAACGTACAAAATGCAATGATATAAAGGTTAATTTTGAAAACTGTGAGGCGGGAGGGAAGGAAGTTGATAGGCTTTAAAGAGCCAGGGTGGTAAAGTGGATAATGAGGATGTAAATGTATATTATTAAACGGTAAATAAATAAAAATTATATCTCTATCTCTATCTATCTCTCTCTCTCTCTCTCTCTATATATATATATATATAAAGATAGCTGTTGCCGTCACTGAAATAAACTGCCTTGATATTTTAGCCAATCCTAAGATTAACAAGAAGCGGCTCATCCAAGAGGGGTTCTCAGTTATACATATCATCAGCATCAGGGCCGGCTCAATACATTTTAGCACCTGAGGCAGACCCCAAAATGGCACCTGCCACGGAAGAAAAGGTGAGGAACAAGGAGGGAAGAAAGATTGACACCAGCATCTGCCCCCCCTGTAGATCCTGCCGCCTGAGGCATTCACCTGACCTTGCCTCATGGGTGGGCTGGCCCTGTCCAGCATATATCTTTTTGGAATTCCTTTTAAAATTAACACAACAGTTATAACATTGAGGTGGAGGGTATTAGGTGACAGCTGATGCACTGGTAGCAAGTAATAAAGGTGAATGAGGAGAATCCAGTCTCAACAGCAGTGACCAAAAAGATCATTGTTTGCTATTTGTTACTTGGCCCTAATTAAGTCTGTGGCGACAGCAAAGGTAGCTTTATAAAGCTGCACTTCTAAACTCACTTCCTAGGGAGCAAGTCCTATTGCTGCATTTGCTACCCCTGGTTTAAAGGGATGCAAGGTAACTCAGATGGGCATCTAATACTACAGTACTGTATTGCACCGTTTTCAATATACTGCACTTTTAGATGTTCATCTCTGAGTTTGCATTTGGGGGGGGGAGAGAATGATATAGATAGAAAACAGCTGTTTGTGCATCCAATTTGCATCAACAAAACTGCAAACATATGTTTGCATATAATAAGTGAAGCCGATACTAGAACTTGCCTGTATATTTAATGTACATGTTAAACTTTAAAACAAAGAAACAAAACCGAACATATCCTTTGTAAAAAGTCCTTTATTTAAAATACATACTTTGTTTGTATGAGCAATGTGTTCCACAAACTACAATAAAACAACATATTGGTTTAGTGTCACCGAAAATCAGTGGAGGTGATTTAAGCACAATTTGATCTGATTCAAGTTATTTTAGGACTCGGTTTTTGACCAAGCAGCAAAATGCAGTAGCTGTGCTTTCTGGAAGGGCTGATAATGAGAATGATCGATAGAACCAAAAGGATGCTATCATCTCCTTATATCCGTTGTATCCCTTGGTATACATTGGGGGTGGGGGAACCAGAGAAAAGGAAGGAGCACAAAGAAAAGCAGAAGCAAGGATTCAGGGTCACATCTTGGCCTGTTTTCAGATTGCCACTCTTATCTGGCAAACCTTATCATGCCATGCCTCAGTGGATGATTTCTTAATAGACGGCTGTATTATGGTGATCATTATTTATTATTTCCCATTTATAACCTACCCCTTCCTCTCCAAAGGGAGCCCAGGGCAACTCGCAATAACAAAATTACATAAGAACAGTATGAAACAGCACTATAACGTAAATAAGCAATGTATATGAATTGCAATACATACAGATTGCCTGTATTGCCAGATACACACACACACACACACACACACACACACACCCCTTATTACCACAGTTTGATGAAAATAGGGAGTATTTCTTACCTTCAGACTCCCAAATGAATTCTCTTGTGTCATTTGAATGCCTGCGTTAACGAAATGGACTTAAAGCTGATGATGAATTAATGAATGAACACAAAGATATGTAGAGCAGACAGATTCGGGGGGGGGGGCAGCAGTGGCAGTTTGGATTCCAGACTGATTTTTAAGAATACAGTGGTACCTCAGGTTTCATACGCTTCAGGTTTCATACGCTTCAGGTTACATACGCTTCAGGTTAAGAACTCCGCTAACCCAGAAATAATGAAAGGTAGATAGCCGTGTTGGTCTGTCATAGTCAAAACAAAATAAAATAAAAAAAATTCCTTCCAGTAGCACCTTAGAGACCAACTAAGTTTGTTCTTGGTATGAGCTTTCGTGTGCATGCACACTTCTTCATTCCTTTGAAGAAGTGTGCATGCACACGAAAGCTCATACCAAGAACAAACCAGAAATAATGCTTCAGGTTAAGAACTTTGCTTCAGGATAAGAACAGAAATTGTGCTCTGGCGGTGCAGCAGCAGTGGGAGGCCCCATTAGCTAAAGTGGTGCTTCAGGTTAAGAACAGTTTCAGGTTAAGAACGGACCTCCGGAACGAATTAAGTACTTAACCAGAGGTACCACTGTAAGGGATATTGGTAAATTGTCAAAGCTGACTCACTGTATGAGGAACCATACTGAAGAACTACTGGATAGAGAAATGAATACTCTTTGTAGCGTTTTGGAATAATACCGTAAGTTCCGAGACAGTGTTCATCTTCATGTATTTTCCTTGGTGTTGTGAATCACCCTTTATATGTTTGCTCTGTAGCAGTTCTTTAATTTTCCTAAGAAAACAAACAAACAAACAAACAAACTAATACGACAATCATCCACATTTCCCTGGGAGTAAGTCCCACTGACTTAATAGGATTTACTTCTGAGTAGACATGCACAGGAGTGCATTGTAAAAACAATTGACATACCAATTTAAGGAAACCACAAATCCCACCCTAAGAAGCATGTGCAATGCTATGCATGTGGACTCAAAAGCAGATCCCACTGAAATGAGGTTTCATCCAAAGGAACTGAGTATAACAGGAGTGGGACACCTGCCGTCTCCCAGATGTTGATGGGCTGCCAATTCCCATCTACTGGATGGGACTTGTTAGATGTTATGACTCCAACAATGGGAGGGTTGTAGAGGCTCCCCACCGCTGATGTGTAAGGGTGCAACATCCCTATAATTTCATGGAGGCTTGCCAAAAGCGTGATCCCGTATAAATGAAATCTCTACATGTTTCCTTTATGTTCCACTTATGAGATTCCCTTTTAGCCCTGAAATAATGGGGCTCTCCACGATGGCACTTTCCCACCTCCTCTTTCTGGGAACAGCACATATAATACATAAATACTTGAAAGGCAAATCAATACAGCATAACCTTATTATGGAAGACTCCTTCTCTCACACATTTTAAATAGGCTGTCAAAAGCGCGGGCCTAGAGATTCTTTCCTGAATACCAATGAAAAGCTGTACGTGAGCTATATATATTTTAAGGATCTTTTTTTTTATGTATTAAAAAAAAAGGTAATAAAGTACTGGTAGCAGCCATGATCCCCACCCCTCTTTTATTAGGAATGCATTTGTGGATTTCATTAGTGGCATCAAATATTTTGTCTGCGTCTTTGGGGCTTTAATTATTTCAGTACTCAAGCAAAATCAAATAATCGTTCACCAGAACAATCATTGTGCTGCAGAGTGGCAGTGTTTTCGATGGTAATGTTTTCTTTGCCTTTTCTTTGCCATTATCCTTGAGTATAATTGTTTTGATCGCAGGACTGCACTCGTTTGATTGATGGAAATAGGGTTGCTGCTGTTCTTTCTTTTGCATGAAAAAGAAAATCGTCTGCTCCGACCAGAAAGTTTGCAACTGAAAGGACTGAGGTAGTGGTGGCAAGGGTAAAAATGAAGGAGCCACTGTAAATCAACACAAAAGAGCACATAGGTTGATATAGGTTAAAATAGCTTTATTAATTATATTACTGTAAGGAAAAATGCAAATGCATGATAATTAGTATGCACTGACCTCCCAATCATCACAGTGCCTTATGCAATGCAATGACTGCCAGAATACAGGAATGGAGCAGCCTATTTGTTACTAAGTATTGGCTGTGGATAAGTAGATAACCTAGAACAGAATTAGTCAACATGGCACCCTACGGATGTTCTTGGATGACAACGTCCGTCACACCTGACCATTGGATTGCAGCAAGCTAGGGCTGATGGGAACTGGAGCCCAACAACTTGTGGAGGGCACCCAACCGGGTGCTTCTATTCAACCTCTTTGTTGAGCATTCATCCTGATTTGTTTTCAGGGAGGCATTGGCCATTTAATGGGCATTCATTATGATTTGTTGGCGGGGAAGCTGGATGGTGTTGCATCAAAGGAAGAGTTCTCCCATACTCTCCAATGCACTTTCCCATCACTTTCCTTTCTGCAAATAGTCCAGTCTTTTGAGGAAGAGGGTGTGTTGCGCAAGATCGCCCTATCAACTATCACTGCACTATATTCTGAATTTGCCAGTATGATTGAATCCCATCCAAAACATGTGACAGTCTGGAAGTGCTTATTTGGCTACTACCCCTGGGACGGAGAGGCACTTCTTTCTCTTTCTCCCTCTCTTCCTCCATGAAAACTGGGTATTCGGGGAAGGGGCCAGCTCCCTGCATTGCTGCTCCCTTCGATTCCGGGATTCAGACTGGCTTTGAATAGGCTCCCTATTGTTCTCTCTGCCTAGCCTATGATACAGAACTGGTGTTAAGGTCGGGGGGTGGCATGTACAAGGCCCTGGGCTCTGTGGGATTACACACAAAATTAATAATAGGAAAAATGTCTCATTTGGGGAATATTATATTTAAGACTTAGGTGTTGTGTGGAGGAAAAAGTTGGGTTAGGTTGCTGTTGTTATAAATGCTGGTGGTAGTTATAAATACTGTATTTTCTAAAGCCAACCTCTGTTTTGGGGGGAGGGTCAATAACAAGAGTGTGTGTAATGCTTTGCTATATATTTGATGTGATTGATCTTGCTGTACGAAGACAGGGGTTATCAGAGTTTTAGGGGTAAATTAGGGGAGGTATCAGAGTTTTTAGGGGGTTATTATGGAGAGGTGGGGTGGGTGGGGATAGCAGGTTGATGGTTGTTGTAAGTTTGATGTAGAAGTTCAATTTCGTTGTTCTGCATTGGACAATGACAATAAAGATTATCCTATCCTATCCTATCCTATCCTACTTAATTTGTTTCATGTATATTCCTCCAATGAGGAGCCACTGGGCTGAAAATGAATTGGAATTTATTCTAAATATATTACAATCTGCATTGTGTTGAATTTTGCTATGTGTGATGCTGTGGAATTGCGGGGAGAGGGACTTCCCATTTGCCATATGTTTCATCAAGCAAAATCAAAAGCCAAATGACCCTGTTAAGAGAGGTGCTTCCAAAACCATCTCCCTATATTTTTTTCCCGCTCAGTCTCTAACTGTTTAAAATAATGCAGAAATTCAAGCTATTTAATTACACTTGGGAAAGCATTCAATAATATCAATTATCCTAAAGACGTGCCTCAGAACTACTGAGGTGTCACTGTAGATTTAAAAGGTCTTATTTCTGATCGGCCTGAAATCCTCCAGCTGTGAAGATGTGCTAACTAGATAATAGATATGCTACACCGAACTGAACACATCAGGAAAATAAATCTAACTCGTCAGCAAACAGCATCCGAAGATTTGCTAGGGCTTCGCAAGGTGCCCACTCCTGTTCAGTAGATTTATACACCTTATGAGATCAATAGGACCGTGAAGAACGGCTTACTACCAAAAGGGGGGCGTCTGCATATTTGACCCATCGAGTCACATTATCTACAAGCCAACCTTTTCCTCAAGGTGCCACTTTCTATTAGTTTCAGAGCACCAAATGCCCAGTGATCACTTGCTGAAAGCATATTGCCTTCACTTAGCACGCCGTAAACGTGAATTTTCAATTAGCCACACTTCATTCGGCAACATAGATAATTCACTTCCTTTAGATCGCTGAGTAACTGACCTTCACTGAACAGGTTAAAGGGAGAAATAATGCAGACTTTATCGGCTAATATATGGGTGGCTTCTTCAGCGGTTTTCAAGTTTTCTGCCCTCGGAGAACACTCTCAAAATTGACTCCTCTGCCTAGGAACACTGTGCCTTCCATGTAAGCTGCAGAGGATTCTGAGACATGCTATAAGGCACATGGTTCATGTGGGTCACCAGCCATGCCTATCAGTCTACACCTTTGGCCTACAGCTCAATAGAGGTTACATCTTGCCATTGCACCGGAGCAAGAAACTTCTGCTTGCGGAACAGACCTTCCTCCTCCTGTCCTCTCCCTTGCAGCCCCCACCCACAAACCGTCAAAATCTGTTCCTGAGTGTTGGGGGACCCCAAAATAATGACAGATATGACAATAAATGTGTGACTGGCCGGACACATATTATACTGTTCTTGAAGATCTGCATTTGATCCCAGTTTGCTACCAATTCCAATTCATGATATTAACAGTGACATATCAAACCTAAATGGCCTGGGCCCAAAATATAAAAAAGTACCTTCTCCCATGTTGACTTTTCTAGGTGCTAAGATCAGCGTGGGAGGCCCTGCTGATAGTATCACCACTCTCTGTGGCTTGAGGGACAGCAGTGTGTAAGAGGGCCTTTATTGTGGTGGCCCCAGATTGTGGAATGATCTCCTCCCATAACACACTTCTTTACCCAGGCCTTTAGTTGAGTGGCTATATGTCCTCCTCCTGTACTGCTGTGCTGTGTAGCTATTTTTTACAGTGGTTGTTTTTCTGGTTTTATTTTATTATTTTAATGTACACTGTGCTTGTTTTAATTGTGACCCATTCTAACATCATTTGAAACGCAGGCTATAAGTACAAACAAATTCATCTCTTGTCGCCATTATTTGCTTCAGTCTCTAAGGCACCCTTCCTGAGAAAGTTATTTTGTCACAGAGATCTAGCCTTCATATTCCACATTGAAGATACATGCAGAAAATTCATTCAGTTTCTCTGAGTAACAATTGCAAGGAAATAATTTATAGCATTATTATTATTATTTATTAAATTTGTATACTGCCCTATATCCGCAGGTCTCAGGGCAGTTCACAGTTTCATAGTTGCCAAATATTACAAATGTTTGCCACAAATCTTATGAAAAGCCCAAACTGAGGATATGATCAAAATATTAAGCAGCTCAATTTTACACACACACACACACAAAATTTAAAAGGCTGGCGCCAGGAGCTGATTCCATTGAGCTCTCTGAGGATCAACCGTCAACATGGTTGTGAAATATGCATCTACATGTGAATGCCAAATGCAATTAAAGATTCCAAAATAAAAAAGTACTTTTAGTTTTAGCCTTTTTTAACCCAGTGCACCATTATATTAAGAAGTTCATTTTTAACTCTCTGGGGTTGGCAATTGTCATCTGTCATTTATCTTTTCTGAAATGACACTTGTTTAAATTAGTTATACTTAGCAGAAACTGTAAGGAATATGGATATCTTTGAGTTTCTGGATTGAAGCAGTTGCTCTTGAGAAGCCTGCAATCCCTTTATAACCTTCTGCACCTTGTGCTTATAATCCTTGTTTTGTCTTCATTGATTTATTAATGCTCTGCTCACTCATAAGCATAGCATCTATCTGTGGTTTGCAGAGGGATAAATTAATTCTACTTTATTGGTCACTTGCGGCTTACACAGGCATTTAAGAGCACTTCATAATGTTCAACACAAGATGAATAAAGAGGATCTATACTAATTGTATTTATTTCAACTCACTCCACCAGACTATATTTCAGTTTATATCCAGTGCTTCGTTCTGTGTTCTACATTTAGCTCAGATTCAGTGCGCTCTCAAATGTGGATTACCTGTATTAAGATCCCTTGAAGAAAAATAATAACTTAGGTACTCTTACACAAGGAATGGGGATCATGTATCCCTCCTGGGGTTTCTGAGTCCCAGTCAGCATGGCCAACGGTCAGCGATGATGGGAATTATAGTCCAGCAACACCTGAAAGGCCAGAGCTTCATCAGCCGTGTCGTACACAATACAAACTATCCTCAGCCCAAAAGTGCATTACAGTCCTAACTTTGTGATGGGCACAATGGGGGGGGGGACCCTGGGAAGTTCTGATCTGGAGAATTCAGGGACGAAGCTAACTACAGACCTGCCAGCTGTCCCGTTTTAAGCAGGACATCCCAGATCACAGAAGCCAATCGCAGCTTCAATCCTGGAATGTCCCATTTTTTGGTCTGGTGCTCTGGTCAATTTCTGGCCACCAGCCTCTTGGCCAATTTCTCCATGTAGTCCCTCGCTTGGATTAACTCCACCCACCAAGGCTGCCATTGACGTACTATAGAAACTTCCTGTTCTGTCTCGGCAAGAGCAGTCTTCCGTCGGTCTTACCCTTGTTCCACTGGCTTGTAATTTCCACGTTCTGGTTCCTATTCAAAGCTACATACAGTACTATCAGTTCTGTGATCACTCCTTTGAAATGTCCAAAGTTGACTCTAGTGTCACAACAGAAGCATCGCACAATATGGCTTGGTTTTCCAGTCCTGTCTGGGCAGAGTTGTAGAGTGGGCTGGAATCCCACATCTATAGGCTCTCCAGAGAGTTGTATTTTTTTAAAAAAAAAAACGTATTTAAATCTTTTTATTTAAGTCCATCTCTGGACTGTCTTGTTTGCTATCACTGTTGGTCCTTTTGTTGCTTATTCCCTTCTGTCTCTTTCCAAAATGTTGAAATCAAACAAAATCATTGTGACGACTCATTATTAGAAATCAACAATTTCTAAATAAACTTGGGGGGGGGCTGCAGAAATAAATTAATTGTGAGAACCTTCATCTTTTTTTCAATCCTGTTTGCTAAATGTGTTTCCGCTATCTGCTGTGATGCCATTTTTGTGTTTCTTTCTTTCCCCAATCAGGGATCACAATGGCTGGTAACCAGATTAGATATACGCTACTGTATTTTGGTGTTGCTGTACATTTGGGTATTGCTGCCTGAATCACTCACATAGGAATCCCAGCCAATTAGGATCAACTCGTGAGGGGCATGACATCAGAATGCTATGTCTCCAAGCAGATTTGGGTACAGGCCAAAGCAACTGCTTTACCTGGTTTCAATTATGCATCTGGTGTACCTTGTCTCAAGACAATACAGGGAAATGTTGCAAGGAAACAGATGACAAGCAAATGGAAAACGCCAACACAATATGTCCCTCTTCCTTTTATGCAGGATGTTCGATCAGATGCAGATAGACTTGTGGGACAAAGCAGGGCGATAAAGGCAGCCTGGAATATTATGTCATTTTGCAAAGAGGTTTCCCCTGGAATTATATTAAGTGCAATGAAATGCCTAGTTGTGTGTAAGAGCTGTACAGAATAGTAAGATTCCCAAAAATCCTCACAACCTACGCCTGTAATATTAAGAGGATTCTCAGAAAACATGCCGATGCCATAGTAAAAAAAATACCGGTATATTAAAAAATCACATTCCTTCTTGTCGACTAAGACTAATGTTAATTCAAGTCATACATAAGCAAACCCTTTTTAACAGTGAGGGCTCAAGGCCTACCAGTCTCCCTTGAAAGCTCTGCCAAGCAACAACTGTCAGCTTACAGCAGCACAGAAGGCTATGGAATTATTGTTTTTTAAGAAGACAGAGAATTAGTGAAACTATGAGAATAATCCCGTTCATTACGGAACAGAACTCTCTACATCGTATTGCAATAATGTATTTAAAATGTTAACCTTCTGCAGGGAAAGGCGTCAAATGCTTTAAAGGCTCACATTTTTAAGGAATAGAAGGAAAAGCATAGAAGCACCAACATCTCTGGGATTTGTAAAGTTCCTGTAAATAAACCCAACAGGCATTCTTGCTTCCATTTAATATTACCCAGCAGAAAGACTTTATATCCATTGCTGTTCATTTCAAATGCAACATTAATGTATAGAATCAACACATATGTTCATGGAAGGCAATGCCAATGGGTGCTTCGAGGCCTATCCTTTACTGAATAATCGCCGTGTCCTTTTCATTCAAATTCTTCAGGGCTTCCAAACGACATCATCCTCCATTTGCAGTTGTTTCAGATTTTTTTTCAGGCTAATCACTTTGAACTACTTTGTTCTGTTTGACAGAAAACCTAATAAGTGAGAAAAATGGAGCTTTCTTGCTCCACACCCTCTGTGTGAAAGCTATATGGTGGGATAAAACAACATCAAAAGTACCATAACATTGTAGAGTTGGAAGAGACCCTGAGGGTCATCTAGTCCAGCCTCCTACGATGCAGGAATGTCAACTAGGTCCTACATGACAGCTGGCCATCCAACCACAGCCAGTAGGACCAGTGGTCAGGGATGATGGGAATTGTAGTCCAAAAACAGTTGGACACCCAAGTTTGGGAAACACTGCTCTAAAAGGACCCCCTCTGTAGATTAACCTTCAATATAAGCATTTTGCTATCCCAGTAATTATATCCAAAGCACAATTAGACGTGGCAACACTTGCTTTAGAAATTCCTTATGAGAGGCTAATTGATAACCAGTTCAAACCCATGGGGACAGATTGTTAAAAGGCCTTAATTATGGCAGGTTCAGAAATCGGAGGAAATTAGCCACCAACAAGGACTGCATTCTCAGAACGGCAGGTTGAGATGTTTTCAAACTGTAGTCCACATCATCCAGACTTGATTTTAGTTCATCAAAGCCAGAAGGAAAAAAACCTGTATTGCTGCCACAACCATCATTTCTGGCCACCTCATTACATGGAACGGTGAAGATACATCATGCCCATTGGCAGAAATGCGACCAAAAATGACTAAGAGGCTTCAGGGATACGATCTATTAAAAAATGATGAAAAGCTCATTTCAGCTGTCATCAATATAAATACTCAAATCCTAGACTTAAAGTCTGATCACAAGCAAATGGGACGTGATAACAGAGTAAAAACATTTAAAGGGTATAAATGCCTAGGATGGATGGTTCTGCACTGCAATGGGATAATGATGCATGGAGGGTTTAGACCAGCGTTTCTCAACCGGTGTGCCACGGCACACTAGTGTGCCACGAGACACCGGCTGCTGTGCCGCGGGAAAACCGTGGTTCGGGACCCCACGCCGCAGCCGCAAAACGCGTAGCAGGGAAAGGGAGCGCAAAAACCCACCGCCGACCTACCGCGCATGCGCCAGCTTGGAGCTCCCCTCCGATTCTGATTGGTTGCCAGGGACCAATAGGAAGACAGAGGAAGGAGACGCAAGGGCTGCCGGTAGCCGCCGCCATTTTTCTGTTGGGCACACCAGGAGAAGCCGCCTCCGCTCGCCCATGAGCACCGCGGCTCCGGAGCGCCACCGCTCTGGCAGGGTGCAGCCGGCTGCAGGAGCGCACCCGGCGGGGGCGGCAGCATGTGGACCCCGACGGAGGATGAAAAATACGGCGTGGGTAGGTGCCGCCGGGGCACGTTTGCTTCCCTGGGCCGTTAGCAGCTAACGTAGCTCCGTGATTTCCGTTGCCATGGCGATGTTGCCGCCGCCATTTTGTGGGTGGTGTGACGTTGCCGCCGCCATTTTGTGGGTGCTGTGCCGCGAGATTTTTTTCAGGAGACAGGTGTTCCGTTGCCCAGAAAAGGTTGAGAAACACTGGTTTAGACATCATTTCTTATCTGGGAGAAACGGTCCACCCGCTGCCTCCCCCCCCCCCACTGTAGGGCAGCTAAGTGGCTAAGTGGGAGGAGGCAGGCAGACTCCGGAGGCCCTGCAGTGTGCCCTGCCCCTATGGGCGACTCGCCCCGCCCCTGCGTACACTGCCCCAGGCGCCCGAGTGGCTTCCTCCGCCGCTAAGCAGAGCATAGTGTGTCAGATTCGCTTAACAGTTGCTCATGAGTAAAGACCAAGTCCTTCTTGTCTTTCAACTATTTTATTGTGCAAATATGTACAGTGCGGAGCTAACCCTAAACATGACCATCTAGTCACTAGCGGAATCCGGAAGTGCCCCCCTCCTGTTGCGGCGCCAACACCAGAGTCTCGGCACTCTAAATTGCCGCCTTCTCCTTCTGCGTAATGCTGGCACCGGAAACGGCGTCTCTCCCTCCGAGTGGGTCTGCTGAGTGGTGCTAGGTCTCTCTGCATCTTCCTGGAGACCTCTCCCCACCTGGCTCCCTCCTGGTAACTGCTCCTCCCCTGAGGAGGGGCTGGTAGACTCACTGGAAGACGAGTCCTTCGACAACAGAGGCTGAAGCTGCCTGTAGCCACTCAGTGCCGGACTGGCAGGGGTGGGCACATCCCTGACATAGTGGAAGGAAATGAGCACCCCTGGAGCAGGCAGCAGTTCCTCAGACGACAACTTATGTAGCTGCCATCTCAGGCTGCACCCTCACTTTTAGCTGATGCAATTGTCATAAGAGGTCACCCTACCCTCCTACACTGTACCCCACGAACAGAGAGGGGACCCTGGCTTCCTGGACTTCAACCACCACAACTCTTGACATCAGGGAAGCCATTTCAAGGAAATAGAACCTTTTCCTTACCTATGTGTGACCTACAGGAGACCCCAGATTAAGATCAATTTCCCTCTCCACTCCCCTCTGCATGCATATCTCCGACACTTATCACTTCCCTGTAAGCAAACTATCAGATCTGCATAAGCCCAGAAGATAGACGATCTACAAGCCAATCTACATAAGCCGCAGGATGACTCCCTTGTCAGGAAACCTTTTGTTATCCAGAAATGTGTGTTTGGGAGGGGTCGAGGAGGGATGACCAGGTGTGGAAAATTCTCAAGTAACCTCCTCTGACCCTCCCAAGTTATGATGTAGCCGTGATGTATGTATGATGTATAGGGGGTTGGTCTTGAGCCAAGTGGGGGGGAATTTCAAAGTCTATATAGGAGCTGGCACGCCATTGTTCTGGGTTCTTCTTCGCATCGTACCTGTTACGTTGGGGGGAACCTCTGTTGCAACAGATTCAATAAATGGGAAGCTGTGCTTTGCTTTTGATAACTCTGGTGTAGTCTCTGTCTGTGGCACAAGGGGAAAAGCTCTAAAATTCCAGCTCTTCCCAGGGAGAAAAATCTGGACTCCCCCTTGGGAAAACCGGACCCAACTTTATGCCTTTCCTAGTAAATTTTGCTTATATCACAAGTTAGGAAACTTTCAGCCCTTTCTCTTTTCACCCAAACTGCTGTTCCCCTCTCGCTTTCAAACATATACTCTGAGGTCCCATAATTGCAGATAAATTGCCCATCCAGGGAACCATCCGCAATTATTAAGAATCTCCTTTGTCATCCTTTCCCACACTGAGTGAAATCATGAACCCATCCTAGCTCTCACTCTCAACATGCTGCCAGTTCCTCCTTCCTTTGTACTCTCCCAGTCTGGCTACTATCCCCTTTCCTGGATTGCCACAGCAACCATCTTCCACATCCACAGCTATTACCGAATAAACTGCACACATTAGTCATCAGAATTATTCAGGTTAATCACGGACCCAGAACATTAATTGTCTTTTAAGGGAGTTGAAAGGCTCTTTTTCGAGTGTTACAGTTCCATATACAGTAGTTGCTGGCCTTTCCACCACACGGAAGAACACAGCCCTTTTAAAAAAAGAAAAAAAGAAGTATGTTTAAATAAATACAAATTAATAAAAGGTTCACGGAATGACACAGACAAAGGGCTAAAAAAGCGGTGCCACTCGGCTCTAATTACATTACGCACAGAAATCTAACAGGTACCCTTGACAAATACAATTCCCACAGCAATCACAGTAGCAACGAATACGCTATGTGAGTAAACATTTCATCTTGCCAGCTGCAAAACACAGCAGTTTGAGAGCTCAGAAAATATAATATTTTTGCCAGTAAAGTGCATTCTCTGGGAAACATAGGAATACTATGCGCAATAAATGCACATTTATTACACAACTGCATGAACTGAATGTGTTTGCATGAACTGAGACAACATTTCCCGTATATATACAATAGAGTTTCTACCTGGAAAACTGCCTTAAAATTAAGATGATTTAGGCTGCAACATCATGCTGTCAGTAGAACTTCTGAGGCTTTTATACAAACAAACTAGATAAAATCAGGATAATGTCTCACAACAACAAACCTTTTCAAACAGAGGGGTAGACCTGGCTCCTTTCAACTCTTGTTTCCAATTACTCTGTGGCAGGCATTGTTTTAGACATATTTAATTATATTTATTTTTTTAGAAAACAAACCAAATACTGATAAGTTACCTTTTAGGGTCAAACGCTCCAAAGGCGGCTTCTAGTAAGGCATCACACAACACATAGCCTCTCCTTGTAAGCAGTTGAGTTTTGTTAAATCCAACTAATGACAGAAAAGTGTCTTCTTTTTTTGACAATGATGAACTTATGAATAGAATAGAATAGAATAGAATAGAATAGAATAGAATAGAATATTTTATTGTCATTGTCCCCTTCGGGGACAACGTAATTACTTGGCTGCTCCATCCACCCAGATAGGGCACTCCACTCAAAAACAAAACAACTACAAAAACACTGATTAAAACCATACACTATTATGTACTATTCTATTATGTACATTCTATTATGAATGTCTTTAATAGTGGTCAAATGCCTCTGCAATTTTAAATATGGAGAGCTGATCGCAGTGGCAGAGGGGTGGGGGGTCGGTTTCCTTAGAAGTTCCCAAATATTCATATTCCCATCACCACCAGTAGCAATGACTTGAACAGAAAGCTTCATGATATAAAGGAAGTGATGAAAGGAAAATTGAGGTCTGTGATGTTCCTTTCATGTACACTTATAAGAGTAGGTGCAGGGAAAACATTTTATCTTTCTACTTTCCAGATTTCTGTTTTCTCCTGCTTGAATAATATATCCTACAGAGAACCAACGAAAGGTATTTATAGCACGGAACGCAGTAAGCTCGTTGCCAGGCCCTTTGTTCCTGTGAATCGTAGACTTGCATCGTGCTAGCTTTGCACAGCAGCCTTGGAAACAGAAATTTAGTCACGGAGAAACCCAATTTTAGGGCCCAAACAGGCAGTTTTGATGGTCACGATATAAATAAAATTACTGAAATGGGGGTTATTACTTCTTTCACATTTGAAGCTTTAATGAGTTTGTTTGTGTGCCCTCGGGGTGAAATGATGCCACAGGCAGAGGCCTACGGAAGTCCAACCACTGAAAGTGGTACTGTACTCAATTACTGAAAGGTTTTAACTTTCCAGAGCATATGATATATTCCAAATATCTGTTCCACATCTAAGTGACTTTTCTTCATTGCGACTGTAGCTGTTATATTCTTTACAAAATCTGGAATAACCCCATGGAAGATTCCATTTAGACAGTGGGACTGCTCTGTTCGCAAGTAAATGGTAGCAGAAAAGGAAAAAGCTGACGAAAAAGAATTGTAGGTTTTACTGTACTCTTCAGCTACTGAAGACTTGTTCATTTCACAGGGCACACGTGGGGAGAATTGGTATCATTCTGTCTGCATGTACCCCAGATCAATACGATAACATACACCCCTTATTTATGCAGCCAAATGCTCTGCCACTGAGCTACACTCCACCACACCCATTATTTATGAACATAAGGATTATTTATTTATGCCCAGCAGGATCAGGCCAAAACCCCACCTAGTCCAGCATCCTGTTCTCACAGTGGTCAACCAGATGCCTATGGGATGCCCACAAGCAAAGATTGAAACACAACAGAATTCTCTCCGCTTGTCGTTCTTAGCAACTGGGGAGGAATTCAGCAACATGCTGCTGCAAATGTACTGTCAGCACAAGGATTCCTGCTTGCCACATGGAACAATCTCCCCTCTCCTCCCTACGCATGCTGTTCTGGGGGTTCTCCCACCTCACCCCCTGGAGCCAATTTGGGGGGTGGGGAGCGGAGGAAGGGGGAAGCCCTATTGCTCTGGCAGAAGTCCTCGCATGCCCTTCCACTAGGAGGACCAGTTAGCTGAATATGATCCTCCATATTCAGAGGTTTGCTGCCTCCAGTACTGGAGACAGAACATAACCACCATGGCTGATGGGCATTGATAGCCTTATCTTGAATTTGCCATATGTGTGGACAGACACCCACCCACCAGGTCTCTGGTTCTGAGGTGCTGTAGCCACTACAGTGCAGTGTGACTAAAAAACGTCCGTGCAAATGAAGGCGCGAGGCTACGCAGAGACAGACTGTTTCAGTTCCCAGTGACTCTCACCAATTCCTGTGGGGTGAAATAAATGGAGGTTGGACCCATGCCAGATACGTAATTATGTCAACAGGAACAAGGACCAGGGGGCAGCCCTGCTTCACTAACATCTAGCATGTAAGTTAGAGATGGGGATGTTGTTGGACTCCAACTCCCATCAGCCCCAGCCAACATGACCAACAAGCAGGGGTGATGTGAGATGGAGCCCTAACAACATATGAAAAGCCCCAGTTTTCCCATTCCTCTGTGGCTGCCTCTCACTCCTACAGGAAATGAATGAGGGCAAAGCCATCTTAAGGACCCTCCCTTCACACCCGTCCTGCTTGTCATGATGTGCATTTTGCTGATCCTATATTAATTCCACTTCTGTTTATCTGAAGTGGAGTTAAGATTATTAGCTGACTGCTTCGATAACAGACATTTCAGTACTAACACATAACTGTCAAGTATAACAACATCTGGCAGAGTTCTGTTTAGCCGGACAAATTGTTAAGAGTCAATGATTACAACCTGCAATAAACAGAGATTAGCAACTTATTATTGTACTGAATTAATGTTTTGCGGCTTTTAGGACCTGTGTGGGCTGACTGTTCCACTGAAATGTTTCAGTGCCATGGAAACACCGGTAGATATTTTCTCTTAATTGCATGAATGGCTGACAGATAACAGTGCAGCACTGTGGAATTAAGCCCTTGATTGCTGGTGAATTGTGCCCAGAGTGGGGAGCAAAGAGAGCTGCACACTGAATTGGCATGAAGGAAGGCCACAGCTTGGTTGCAAACGTACAGACATCTGAACAGCTGGGCACTACCAAGACACAGGCAGACTTGAGGTTCCAGTTCAGAAAGTTGCCTTAGACCAAGTCAGAACATTGGTCCATATATCATAGCATTGCCTCCAGGGTTTCAGGCAGGAGTCTTTCTGAGCCTGACCTGAAAATGCCAGAGATTGAATGCAGATGCTCTGTCGCTGAACGATGGGCTTCTCCTGTACTAATGTAACCAGTGCTTTTTGCGTGTTCAGACCCAGAAACCTCCCCCCCTAAAGAATTCACACATGACTCAAATATTTGGTTTGGTTTTTGGCAGAGTTTAGGCCACAATTTTATTGATTACAGCAAGTGAGTGGTTGCATAGGCTCTGGTTCGACTAGCTCCCTGCCATGCAGGTAGTGCTGAACCAGGGTTCCAGCATAGGTCAGCCAAGGGTGAACACCTGGATAAGCGGAAAGCCGGGAGCAGACTATCTCCACTCCCCCTGGACTCAGGCACGGACACAACCCCCTTTCAGGGGTTGACCAATCCATTGAGTCCCTGGATTCCTTTAACGGAATACCCTTCACATAGGGATGGCGAGAGCGTTCTCCCATCCCTATCACTTGAACCAGAGCCTATCTGCCACCTTACAAGTTGTGACGATTTGCTACGCGGCAGGCAAAACCCAAATGGCAGCAGCCAAGTGGGGAAAATTCATGCCGTGCCCCTGTCCCAATGACAGACGACACACGACAGCATAGCAAGGTCAAGCGCACTGAAAGAGGAAGCTCTGGGTCATGTGCATGGGTATAAATGGTCCCTCAATCCTTTTAGACTGTGCCCCATTGGCCAGATTGAACCCAGCATCGAGGGACCTTCCAATTGGGTGTTGTAGCTGACCAATAGAACCCACCCACAACACAGGGTGTCGGTTTCCGATTTTTCTTTTAAAAAATGTTTAGGGGTACTCTCATTTTGACTCAAGAAAATCACCATTTCATAGTTCGAATCAGGAAAAATAAATACAGTAAATGGACAAAAGTACAAAGATTCACAAAATGTTTAGCGATATGTGTACCCCTGCATGCCCCCCAGAAAAAAAGCACTGAATGTAACCCAGCCTACAAGCTTTCAGTAGCATAACAGGGAGGCAGTTTATCACTCAGCAAAGGGCACACCAAGATCCCTGGCAAGTAGCTGGAATACCTTGCGTGGTATTATTCAGTTTGCTGACCCTCTACAAACAGAAAGTCATTCAGGTAATGGAGACTGTGACCATGCCCTTTTGACAGTCACTGGGAAAGAAGGTGAACATTTTGAATGCAGCACAAGTTATCGAGCAACCCCATGGATGTGACTTTGTTGTAGCAGTACTTCCCTCAAAAAGAATCCTAGCAAGGTAAAGCCTGCAGAACCACAGGAAGCAACCAGAAGCCATTTGATATATTTAAAAAATCATATATGTAAAATTCACTGTCCCAGAACTGGGTTGTGAGTCCTGGAAGACCTGCTCCCTACCTTGCAGGCCTTTTTTTCACCTGGCTGGGAAAGATGGCCCCTGACTGACTCCAGCTACAAAATCTGAGGTTGCTTAACAGAATATTGTGCCGGGGTATTGTTTATGGAGGTTGTGGTGGCGGGTTGTTACTGTTAATTTTTTGTACCTTTATTTTGGATCTTGTGATTTGGGTCTTATGATTTATGTGGAAATTGTTCAATTTGGTTGTGTAATTTTTGATGTTTTGCCTGTTGTTTATGACCACTTCTGTTATGTTTGTAGCTATATACAGTAATTTTAAATGCCTTGAGCATGGCTTTAACTTTAGAAAGGCAGCATACAAACAAAATGATTGATTGAAGAAGCTTACATTAGTTACAGTGCCTCTTTGAAAAGCGGGTCTGACATCATAGTTCTTTACACTCAAAACTTTTGTGTTTGGCAAGTCCAAGTGCCTAAAAGTAGAATTTCTAAGGGTAAAAAGAAAAGAAAAAAATCAGCTTGGGTCTTCAAATCACCGGGCCTGTGCAGCTCAAACTCCCAACTGGAAAAGTAAAGATTAATATAAATACAGCATGACTTGGTCTGATCATTGAGTAAAAGAGTGTTAATTCCCTGTGCAGCTAATGCTCAATCTGAATTCAAATCATTATAGCTCAATCAGCTCCCATGCCTAATAACAGCAGTATTAATGTCCCCAAACCAGTAATATTAACATTAATAATTGGCGTTATTAGCACATGTCAAAGGGAGAACTACATTCCTTGGATTGCAAGCAGAGCTCAGTTAGGAACAAGACCTTATAGCCAAGAGAAAGTCTCTGGCAACAAGAAACTTATTCTCAGTACCCTTTAAATGAGAATTGTTTTTTCCCCCTAATGGTTACCATGAAGCTTTACGCCCCCAGAAACTGTTCTCTGACTAGATGGATGTGGGTAGTTTGGCACACTTCCGTAGCATTACTCAAATCTGTTGGATTTTATTTTCACCTCATTACATTACTCTTACCATCTTCGACAGTTCTCATATTTTAAATTCACTTGTATTCTAAATTTAGACCTGTCGAAAGTGGAGAAACCGAGGTTTGGGGGGGAGCATGCCTCAAAACCAACTTAATTATAACCGCATATATTGTCATAAATTTTCATAACACTGTATAAAAGCTTATATAAGCACCTTCCTGATAAATAACAAAGAGCAGCAGGAATAGATGATATACAAGGAACTTATAAAAGGGAGGGGGGAAGTGTTCCTTCAGTCATAGATCTTCTTTAAAAAAAACCTATTGAAAATACCAGATTAACTGAAATATGGACTTGACTTTGTCAGGACGATTTCATCAATCCCCGTATTGGAAGATAAGAAATAATTCTTCACTTATAACAAAAGAGGATTTCTCTGGTCTATGTGTCTTAATTCTCTTGCTTATTTTATGAGCCTAGTAATCATTGGTGATCTAGATCCTAGGCCAAACTCTCAACTCTCACTATGAAGTTGTCCTGCCCCTCCCCATTCCTGCTATGGAACTGCCCTGCCCCACCTCCCATTGTACTGAAACTTATCAGCAGTCTGCTTTGGATGGTGGCTGTGATCACAGCAGCATCTCACCCAGTGGGGCAGAGCCACAGCCAGCACTACCAGTTGCATATACTGGCCAGGGAAGAGTGAGGCAGAGATTATGTCCTAACTCGCTACCTCTCGCCGCCACCAACCTCAAAGTGGGTTTAAGTCAGGCATGACCAAACTTGGCCGTCCAGATGTTTTGGGACTACAACTCTCATCATCTCTAGCTAACAGGACCAGTGGTCAGGGGTGATGGGAATTGTAGTCCCAAAACATCTGGAGGGCCAAGTTTGGCCATGCCTGGTTTAAGTGAAACAAGTTACATGGCAAAACTAGACCAAGATATAAGCTACAAACTAGGTGTGCAGCAGAATCGGATCAATCCCAGGCTGAAGTGGGATGTTTTGGGCAGCAGAGATCCCCTGAAATGTCTTGTGTTATCTTGTCAGGCTTTGGGGGATCCGATCCCTCCCACGATGGCAGCCAAGAAGCAGATAAACCAGAAGAATTCTTACCAAGTCTTTTATTCAGTATTCACAGAGAGAATTATCTTAGATAATGGCGTTGCTCCGGGTAAAGTCCCACCCCCTCCGTCTCTACTATTATATGTCATCCCTGAACCGGCTGATCTGTGCTTTCTGCCTCTGAGCTTTCTGTTCTACTACTCTCAATGCACGCCGGGTCCTAGGAAAGGGTGGGTCAGGAATGCTTTCTAAAGACACTGAGTTTGTCAGCCATCTCTCCCCTGGTGCGTCTTCTTCCTGCTGCCCCTCTCCCAATATTTCCCAGCTTCTCCCCTCCGCAGCCTCTGAACTACAACCTTCTGCAAACCATTGTTGTAAATCTATACTGTCCTCCTCTTCTCGGGAAGGTTCAGGAAGGGGGTTGGGTCCATCCATTTCTCCTCAGTCCAGCCCCAGACATGCCTTGGATGCACAGATAATAGAAAAAATGCTGCATAAAATTTTGCTGCAGGATTCTCCTCTACACAGAATCTAGAATCCTGCACCAGGAGCCCTCCTGGCATAGAGCTGTGTGTATGTTGGCTTCCTATAGGTCAGTGATGGCTAACCTTGACACACCAGATGTTTTGGGATTACAACTCCCATCATCCCTGACCACTGATCCTGTTAGCTAGGGATGATGGGAGTTGTAGTTCCAAAACATCTGGGGTGTAAAGGTTAGCCATCACTGCTATAGGTGGTCTAGCGATCACAGTGGTTTTGTAAAGATAAGCAAGCTAAGGCATATTCTGAGTACTGTACAAGGGAATTCTGAGTGCTGTACAATAACTACATGGGTTCCCACCCACCCCCACCCCCGCAATCATCCACTCCTACTGGTTTGAAAGACCGTCAAAATGGGACTGTGGTATAAGTTCTGGCACTATACCCTTCAAATACAATTGGTATTTTATTCCGTGGTCTAGTCAAGGATTGCATCTTCTGCATGAGGACTACCGCGTCAGGGCTGCTCAAACAGGATCTTCTTGCAACTTTTCCTACTGTGATAATGCAAAAACTCTTGATTAAACATGTCAGGGGATGAAAAGTAAACCACTTGAAAATCAGCATCTTTTTATCAGGAGTCGCAGCAACAGCTGATTAAAAGCCAGGAGAAAAGAAGGACCGTGGCTGAGTGGAAGGGCTTCAGCTTTGGATTCAGAAGATTCCTGGCTCAATCTCCAGGTTGGGGTGGGAGAGTTACCCGTCTGAAAGCCTGGAAGGTCATGGACATGCAAAAGGGAGCTAGGTAGAACAACGGTCTGACTCAGTATAAGGGAGCTTCTTAGGCTCCTATGCATAAATCATCCAGAAATCACATTTGGAATTATCAACATGCAAATAATCTAACTCTCGGGGGGGGGGGTCATTGCTGTTACTCCCCTAAATGCTCTGCATGTTATAATGTTTAACACTTTAGCTAGCACCTTCCAACTGTTCAAAATAGGGTTCTCACATATAACATCAATTATCCTCCCAGAACCTCGAAAGATAAGCTAATGCTATTGGCCCCCATGTTGCAGAGGAGGAGCTGAGAGGATAGCGGCTTAAAGAAGTCCACCTAGCAAGTATGGGGTTGAGGTGAGCTTTTGAGGCGTGCTTATAATTATTGTTGTTGTTATTATTTATTAAATTTGTATACCACTCTAAACCTGTAGATCTCAGGGCAGATCGCAACGTAAAATTACATACAGGGGTCAGCAAACTTTTTTAGGAGGGGGCCGGTTCACCGTCCCTCAGACCTTCTGGTGGGCCAGACTGCGCACCATGGATTGAGAGGCCGGCGGGCGGGTGGTGAGTCTGGGCCGCACCTCAGTGCGCGGGGGGCGGAAGCGTTAGGATTGGCTGGCACCAATCAAAGCTCAGCACCCTTCCTCCACAGGACGGGGAGAAGCCAGGAGGAGGGAGGGAGGAGGGAGGAGGCGCCACCATGGTGTGTGTGAGGGAGGGGGGAATGGCGCCAAAAAAAATTGCAAAAAAAATGGCGCAGCCTGAACGATCACGTCGATCCAAGCGGTGATTCCAGGACTGTCCACGTGCCGGATCCAGAGGGCAATTGAGCCTGATCCGGCCTGCGGACCTTACTTTGCCAACACATGAATTACAATATAAAAACACAAAATACATAAAAACAAAGACAAAGACAACCCAATAATCTCCCCTTCCACAACACATTTAAAAGGGCATTAAATGTCAGTCAGCCAAAGGCCTGGTTGAAGAGGAACGTTTTCACCTGGTACCTAAAGGTATATAATGAAGACACCAAATGTTTCTTGGGAGAGCATTCCACTAATGGGGGGCCACTGCAGAAAAGGCCCGTTCTTGTGTTGCCATCCTGGGGACCTCTCATGGAGGAGGCACACGATGAAAGGCCTCAGAGGATGGTATCAGGGTCCAGGTAGGTTCATATGGAAAGAGGCGGTCCTTGAGTTATTGCTGTCCTGAGCTGTTGAGGTGTGCTTAGTTCACAGCTCACCTGTAGCTGCTTTGCCGCATGAGCTCTGGAGCTCCTGATCTCTGAAGTAGAACCTAGCGTATGTTCTGCGACTGCAGCTCAACCCCAAGCCACAATTTCACTCTAAGAATTATTTTCTCTAGGATGGATATTAAACTGACAAGCACAATCCCCGTTGAGCTCCTGCAAGTCACAGTCTGCACAGAAGTAAAATGTTCCCCCTTTAGGCATCATCATGTCTAACAAGTTGAATTTATATGAACAAGATGTTTAATTATGTAAAATAATGTTTAAAAGGCTTAAAGACAAAAGCTTTGTGTATATATCTTTTTCTCCTAATGAAAAAAACAACACTTTTTTTCTTTCCTGCTGATAACTAATTGGAACAGTTAAACATGATACATGGAAAACTGGCTTGCGCAGAAAAGAAACAGAGCTAAGGGTGGTGGTCTACCGAACACCCTGAAATTACTTCCCAGTGAGGATATTTCTTCAGCAGCTCACCTAGAGAAACAAAGGCTTCATTATAGCCCATACGTAATGAAAACTGAATGCTAATAATTCAACATCAATTCATATTTAATACAGTAATTATGCAACTATGACACTCTTGCATCAGCTAAATGTCAATTCAAACAAATCCAACATCTTTCTGAAATCCATCTGCATGTCTTTAAAAAATAATAATAACACAAATTCAATAGCACCATCGTGTGGCAGAAACAAAAACTACAAAAATAGATATGAAAGGAAAAGGCACTCATTCTGTATCTCGTGTGCATCCTGAACCTCTTCGTGCTTCTTCTTTGGAAACAATTCCACTCGTTTTAGGGACTCGACTCCAGATCAGGACAAATAGATCAGCCTAAGGAAGTTCAGTTCCTCAGGGAACTGTCTGCAGAGACTTCACTCGCAGGCAATATGCAGTCCAGCCCTTCTCTCAGCACTCAGCAAGCATTGCCCTGGACTCAGAGCTTGTCATGTGTTAGTATATTAGAGAGATTTTGGGAGGGAAGCAGTGCATCACCTCTAGAGGCATGGCTGGTACAAACCTGCCACCTGCCACCTCCAGGAATCCCTTCTGGGGGAGGAAGGGAAAGGAGATTGTTAGCTGC
Source organism: Darevskia mixta (assembly GCA_034641385.1). Taxonomy (NCBI): domain Eukaryota; kingdom Metazoa; phylum Chordata; class Lepidosauria; order Squamata; family Lacertidae; genus Darevskia; species Darevskia mixta. The sequence goes on from JAWWNH010000029.1 coordinate 13,915,055, forward strand.
TTTGAGACTCCTTAAGGGGAGTGAAAGGCGGGATATCTAGTCCAAACTCTTCTTCTCCTCCACCTCCTCCTCCTCCTCCTTCTGAGTTTTTTTTAATTGCCCATTAGACATAGCAGTGTGGCATACAGTATATGTACATTGGCTTTAAAACAGTATTAGACCAATTCCTGGAGGATAAGGCTATCAATGGCTACTACCGGTAGCTATGATGGCTATATTCTACCTTCACAGTAATAATGCTTCTAAATACCAGTTGCTGGAAACTGTGAGAGGAGAGAGTGCTCTAGTGCTCGGATCCTGCTGGATGGTTTCCCACAAGCATCCTGAGAGAACAGGATGCTGGACTAGATGGGCCATTGGCCTGATCCAGTTGTCTTTTCTTACGTTCTTACATGACAAATGCCATTTAGGCTGTAGCCAAATTTAAATATATAACACTCAAAAAACCACAGTCACGTATAGCAGTATGCCAAACACACAAAAACGTGGCCAGCTAATAAATCAGTCTCCACGTAACATAATTATTAAATATAAGAACCAACTAAACAAATACAATTGTAACAAGATGTACGGTATAAAGTCACAAAACCAAAAATCCAAACATACAAGTATGCATAAACATGCTATCATAGAGCTGTAAGATCAAAATTCAAAATGTCCCGTGCAGCCCACATGGGTCTAATGGAGGTTCCAAAAGCCCAAAGAATTAATGATGAAAATAATTAATATGATCTTGCCAGTCCTCAATGAGGGGGTTTAGTTGTCACGATGATGGTTCCAGGTGTTGTAGGGTCTGGCGATGGAACTGTGGTCTCGTCAGTCATTGTCCTTTTTGGTTTGCTGTGTTCCTTCATGGCAACACCACTTGCACATCTTTGACTGGCGAGACCACAGTTCCAGTTGAAAACTGGTGCTAATAACAGTAATCCTTCTAGCTGATTAATTGGTTCGGCAACTTCCATGCACATGACGTGCAATGCTAATTATTTTCCCCAAGGGTTAAATGATAACTAATCAGAGGCAGCTACAGTTGCAAATGGCAACATAATATCTGTGAAAGGAAGAGGAGCAGGTTTGCTCAAGTGTGTTGCAGGTAGAAATATGGTTATGTTTCTATTCTGCTTAGTGTATGTGTGGGGTTTTGATTCAGCATTACTGTGTGTGCGCGCGCGCGCGCGCGTGTGTGTGTGTTGCTGCTGCTGCTACTGATTCTCTCCTTTTTTGTATCTTTATCTTACATCTTATTATTCATGTGGAATTTTTTTCCATTTGCTTGTTTGTTTACTTTTTGATGTTTTATTTATTGTTTATGACTTTTTTTGCTACGTTTGTAGTTGTGCAGTTTTATTTTTCAGGTTGCAAGCCGCCCTTGAGCGTGGCTTTAACGATGGAAAAGCACCGGCACGCCAACAGAATCGATCCCTGGACGCTGGAACTGAAAAGAGACGGTGGAGAAAAGCTCCATATTCTCACTCCACCCCACCCTATCCCCAGTTCAGCACGCCCGATTTTCTCTCCATTGTACAAATCGGCCGGTAAACTCCATCCGCGTCCGCCCTATAATGCTATATCCAGTCCTCTTTGACAGGGGGGAAATCGGGAAATACGCCCATTAACCACCTCCTGCCTCCTTTGCCGCTGAGAACACACCTTCCTTCCGCCCTTCGCGTGCGTGCGCGCGCGTCACATGACCTCGTGCTCCTCCAATCAGAGGCTCCGGGGCGCCGTTCAAACCGTCCGGCAGCAGTTGCCTTCTTGCCTGGCGTCGCTCGCCATCGCCTTAGCCTCGCTCGGTCCGGGCGCGCTATGGAGGGCCGGGTGGTGTCTCCGGGTCCCTACCGAGCCACCAAGCTAGTAAGCGGGGCGGAGAAAGCGGCGAGGGAGGGACTCACCCCGGGGCGATGAATGCAGAGCGGCGCATTAGTCAGCGACCCCGGAGTGCGCGGTTGGGGCGGCTTCACACGTGACACAGTTCGCGTGTCTGCTTGTATTCGTGTCTGTTTTGTTCTTTAATAAGAACTTTTTCTTTTTTAAGGTTGCCTTTTGGGGCCCCGAAAGAGTTTCTTTCCCCCCCGCCCCATCCTTTCCAGGTGCTTGAAACCAATAAAAAAATGCAATGAAACAAAATTAAACCCAAAGAAAATGGAGAAAACCTTAAGACTGGGCAGGGGGTGGGATGGGCAGTCTGTTGGGGGGGGGGTTCTACCAGCTTAAAAGCCATCAGGGATGTGGTTTGTTTTAATTTCTTTTTGCATGCTACACTCATGGCATGCAGAGGTTTTTCTCTTCCTTTTCCACATGCTAGTAAGCAGCCACTGGCTTCTTCACCCAAGGACACCACCACCTGTACATCAGGGGTGGGGAAATTGTGATCCACCAGATATTGTTGGATTGTGCAGTCCTAGCCAGCATGACAAGTGGTCGGGATAATGGGAGTTGTAGTCCAATAAGATATGGAGGGTCACAGCTTATTGATTCCCCATGGACATGGGGTGTAAAGTCCTCCACGTGTGATTGCTACATGCAGCGCTACCCAGAAGTGGTTTCTATTTAGGGCCACGAAACATGTTTAGAAAATTATCCAGTTCCACACTGGTGAAGCTGGTATTTTTAATTTGGTTTGCCCTTTTGCCTAGAAGTGCATGTTTAACATCATACACAAGGAGGTTACTACTCCATGTTAGAATCTCTGGATTAACACCTGCAAGTACTGGTATGCATTGACAGGTGCTAACTGCTCTTAAGGGGCCTTGAATATGTTTAGTGATTAATGAATATGTGATTCGTGGTGGTATGACAAAACATTTGACTATGTTGAAGAAGCCGTGGAGTTTAGTGATTAATGAATATGTGATTTGTGGTGGCATGACAAAACATTTGCCTATATTGAAGAAGCACCTGCAGATTCCACACTTCACAGCACTGCCATGTGTAATCAGCCCTTTGTTAATACCTAATAGCTAAGGAGGAATGTTACTACATTTTCAATTGCCGAAATTGCTGAAATGAGGATTCTGACATGCATTAATAATTCCTTGATAAACAGCACAGGGTTTGTGGTATATTTGGGCATTGGTGCATTATGTGGTGGATAACTTACAGTTTCATTACCAATTCCAAACTGCAGATTCTGGTTAGCTTATTCTTGTTGTTTTTTAAAACCTAAATTTCACTTCTGCCTTGTAGTGGAATGAAGTTACTAAATATTTTCGGGCAGAAATGCCACGAAGGAAACACAGGCAACACTTCAAAAAATATGGGAATTCTTTTACTGCAACAGAAGCAATCGACTGGCTTCATGAATTACTGAAGAATAACAGTAATTTTGGTCCAGAAGTTACTAGGCAGCAAACTATTCAGCTGTTAAGGAAATTTCTCAAAAATCATGTGATAGAGGATATAAAAGGAAGATGGGGCTCAGAGAATCTGGATGACAACCATAACTTGTTCAGGTAATACAGTATATAAAAATATTGACAGAACTTGGAAAAATGGGTTGATTGGATGCAAAAGTCCTGTTGATTTCCCCTGTTTCATGTGTTACTACCAAAAATAATGAGGGTTTAATTTATTCACAATTTCCACCTTTGAGTAACATGGAATTGAAATGTTAAAGGTAGATAGCCGTGTTGGTCTGTCATAGTCAAAACAAAATAAAATAAAAAAATTCCTTCCAGTAGCACAAAACAAAATAAAATAAAAAAATTCCTTCCAGTAGCACTGGAATTGAATTGAAAATTAGCTGTAGCATAAGATCAGCATCTAGTAGTATGATATAATATGCACTAGGCTTGTGCCAAACTGCTTGGGATGCTGGGCTTACTTTATCCTGTTCATACAACAAAAGAATTCTCCTCTTCCTACGTTTCAGTACTTGAATGTGACATGTATACATTACCTTAATGGAAATTGTTGACTTTTATACTGTAAATGTTTTTGAGTGATGAACACTTTCTCAAATATTTAATTACTTTGAAATGCAAACTGTGTTGCAAAATAGTCTGTGACGCAACTGTTCAATGTTGAGCTTTTGTGTTTTAAAATTATAGGTTTCCTTCAGTTTCCCCAGTGAAAATTCTGTCACGTCGGTATCCATTGAGTGAGAGCACAGATAATATTTCTAAACAGACAGAAAAGATATTTAAGTTACCACATTTCTCCAGGAGAACACCCAAAAAATATGAATTCCGGGAATGTAAGGTAATAGGTTATTTCTGATTCTATGATTCTATGACTCATTATGCACACTTACCTGGGAGTAAACCCATGGAACACAGGCCTACTTCTGAGTATTTATTTATTTATTAGATTTCTATCCTTCTCCAAGGAGCTCAGTGTAGCATCATACATGGTTCCCCTCTTCTCCATTTTATCCTCACAACAACCCTGTGATGTAGGCTAAGCTAAGAGATGGCGACTGACCCAAGGTCACCCAGTGAGCTTCATGGCTGAGTGGGGATTTGAACCCAACTCCAGGCCAGTGGCCATGCTGGCTGGAGCTGATGAACACAGTAGTCCAACAGCATCTGGGAAAGCTACAAGTTGCCCACTCCTACGTTATGGCGTTGCAGGATTGCTGTAAACATTGTGGGAACGGCTAACTGTCTGATGAGCAATTGTGGGAACATCCTTTAGGGGTCTTCTGGCTTCCAGACTCCTGGAAGGATGGGGAAGAGAAGGGTTGTTATGAGACAGTCTGACTCTCTCCCAACTCTTGAGTAAAAGTATTGACTATACATATTTATAATGCCTTTTATTATTGCTCCTTTGTAGGAGAACACAGAAAATGTGAAAAGTGAAATGATGGAAGAGGACAGGAAAAATATGTGCATCAGACAAATAACCCAAGCGGACATAGACGAAGTTTGGAGAAACACAGTTGTGATACAGTGAGTGACAAATGGTCTTCACTCCCATCATTTCCCAATGTGCCTAAGGATAGAATTGTTAACTTCTTGGGCAAATATCATTGTAGTGTCCCGATGATCAGCTGAGGTTCTCAAAGCATTCTGTTGGGAGAAGCCTCCTTTTAATTTGTATACTTTATTGTGGGCAGAGCATTTTGAGTACAGTTGTACCTTGGTTTTCAAACGCCTTGGGAGTCGAACGTTTGATTGTCCCAGTTTTCGAACGTTCTTTGGAACCCAAACGTCTGACGCGGCTTCCGATTGGCTGCAGGAGCTTCCTGCAGCCAATCGTAAGCTGCGCCTTGGTTCCCAAACGTTTTAGAAGTCAAACGGACTTCCGGAACGGATTCCGTTCGACTTCCAAGGTACCACTGTACTAGACATTTTGAGCTTAGCAAGCTCATACACCAAATTGAATTAAAATATTAGCATTTCTAAAGATCACTAGTCCTACTAAAACATAAGTGCATGGATTATTGTAATAGCTTAAATTGGGAAAGACAGGGTGTATTTGAAAGAAGAGATATTTCTTCTAGGGAAGAACGTGTGTGCTTTGTCTCTGGCCCTGTTTATATTTTAATGATAAGCTCCTCTGGTTAATTTCTTTTCAAACCTATTTTTAAGCCATGGGTAATGAAGATAGCTTGTTTAACTAACAAAAGTTTGCTTTACTCCACAATCTTAGGTTCATATGTAATACCAAGCCAGGTTTTGTGAAAACCAAAACTAAACTTGGCCAAACTCCTCCTGGCTGCATAGCTGATAATGAGCAGAGGGAGGAGTGTGTGAGCCCAAAACTCACAGCAGCTCATGGAAGTAGTGGTAAATCATAGTTAAGCATTACTTATGAACATGGCTTCTGTGATACTTCATGGAACTTCTGTTGGACTTTTGAAGATGCCCGGTCTCTAGTGTCCTTGTCATTTACCTGTCTGCGCTTAACAGATTTATCCTTGCTTATTATGATGCCTTAGACACCACAGGAAAATTCATTTCAGATGAGACACTAAAGTGGATTTACATGGCCACCCCTCTTCCCCTATACTATGATTTATTTACTGTGATCACCCAGTGGTGAAGTTTTCATGAAAGCTTGGTTTTGATTTGCAGGCAGTAACATTAAGAACACTGTAAAATGACATGCTTATGCTTATCATTTCAGAGACGTTTAAACATCAATATATATCAAAGCCTTTTGCAAGCTTGTTTTCTTTAGAGACCCCCCCAAAGTGACGTGCTCAGTTCTGGAATTCACTGGTGTGTTTTTTTCCTCCTTGCAGTTTGCAAACTATTTTAGGCATGCCATCACTCAGCGAAGTATTGCACCCTGCACAAATAGTTCCTCGGTACATAATATACAACATGACTAATACAAGTAAACGTGGCGTTGTTCTTCTGCAAGACAAATCAGGCAAGTCCTGTACAATTATTTGAAAACCTGATTTCCACCCCACCCCCTTCAAATATTATGGAAAGTGCAGTATTTCTCCTGTCTGGTAATTTAACATCGGTATTAAAATCTAATAATTATTTCCACACATGTTTACTATGAAGCCCTCAGTAATTTGAAAGATATCTGCCTTCTTTCCTACAGGCCCTCCCAGATGTTAAGATCAGCAGAGGGGGCTCTCTTGGTAGTTTTCCCTCCCTCAGAAGTTTCCGGGGTGCCCTGAGAGAGGGCATTCTCTGTGGAAGCCCCTAACTTGTGGAATTCCCTCCCCATGGGGGTGGGTGCCTGGCTTCTTCACTATTCAGCTTTCGGTGAATTTTGAAGACGTGCCTGACCTTTGACACCTGAGACGTGTGTTTTCAGAGCCCACCCGTTTTGTGTGATTTTGATCTGTTTTAACTGTTTCAAGTTTTTAATTGTAACCCACCCTGGGATGTGCTAGTGAATGGCGGGTGATAAATGCAATAATAATAATAATTTCAACAGAACTTCAATTTAAATATGCTTCATTATCACAGCCTAGCACAAGGGAAGAAAGAGCAAAGGGGAAGTCTAGAACTTTTGCTTCTTCTCAAACTACATGTTTTAAAACCAGTTATGTCAGTTAAGGGTAAGCTAGTGTGGTGCAGTGACTAGAAAATTAACCATGATGTTTTTAAAGAGAGTGACCTTGAGCACCTGGTAACTCTTGGTCTAATTCCCAGCTATGCCTCATGGGCAGCATAAGGGTTAAAGTGAGATGTTATATCTTCCAGAATATGCCCTTAGATGATGGATGAAACAGGACAAATAGAAAGAATATGTGAAGTCTGCTCTTAATAATAATAATAATAATGGGAACTGGTCAATTTGTCTCTTCCTTCCTCTACCCCCTTCCTTGCAGAAGACCTCCCTCACTGGGTACTGTCAGCTATGAAGTGCTTGGCAAACTGTAAGTTAGACACACATTGTTTGAAATGTCAGGTGCTGAAATAAAAATGGAAAACAGAATAGAAATACCAATACTATATTGGTGACATCTGCTAGGCTCTTATTTATTCTGGGCTTCCGATAATCTGATTTTTAGAATATTTTATAAGTGAAATTAAGTCCGAAAAAAGAGCAAGATAGCAACACTGTAATTCCATAAATGCACCACAAATTTGTGCCTGGTCTGTACAATGGCAGTTCTTAAAAGTATTGTTGTGTTACGTCATGTCAGGGGTCCATCCACCACCATACCCCAGCCAGAATAACTAGCTAGCTTTATTTTTGCCACTCACTCAGGAAGATAATTCCATTTGTATAATTATGTATAATGATGGTTATGGCCGAAATCCTAACCACTGCCGTCAGGGCTTTTCAGAGCAGCAGAAGGGCTGCCACATCCACACACCAGCCACTCACTGAATACAGAAGAGAGGGAGGCTTGTACCCCATCCCTGTACCAGCTGCAGCAATTGGGCCCAATCCTAGGCTGGCTCCGCTTTCAGAATGCCTGTTTCTGAGATTTCTACTGGTGGAGAATCCTGCCTGCTAACCCCGACCATAAAGGGGGTTGGAGTCCTCTGCTCCATAAGATCACACACATACAGCTCTTTGTGTTGTTTCCTGTTGTAAATTTTTGAAGAGTCGAGTTCAACATTACTGAGATTTATTTCCTTTTGTATTTTAGGGCCTAGAAGCAATGGCACGAGCCAGCCAATGTACATGGGCTTTGAACGAGATGTATTCAAAACAATTGCCGACTATTTTCTTAGTCTTCCCGAACCTTTACTTACATTTCAGTACTATGAGTTATTTGTGAATATACTGGGTACGTATTCCTCTAGTTCTGAGGCACCCCAAACTTTAATGGGCATTTGAGAAGATAGACTAAGACGCCATGTGTCTGAGCGAAATCACTTGGTGTATCTTAAATTTTCAGCGTGAACTCTGGCTGCCTTAATAGAACAAGTAATTCATTATAATTTTTAACAACTTGGTTTTCTGTTCTTAGTCTCTGCACTGAATGTTGAACACAGACTGGCTTGTTATGTGTCCTTAGTCTTGCATATCTGAGCTATCTGTTGCACTTATGTTTTTGAATATCCTCTGACTGAGCAAGTGTTCTCTTCAACATGACTAACATTTCTGACTTAACTTTTCTGACTTACGTTGCTTGTCTTGTTGCCCTGTCACATCGCCTGCATCTGAACTTGTATTTCATTTTCTGATAGTTTTGTGTGGCTACATCGCAGTCCCATATAGATCCAGTGGAAAATCTAGTGCACGGAATGACTTGACGCTTTCAAAAACTCCACCCTTAAACTCTTTCAAGTCAACTGAATGCCTTCTGCTAAGTTTGCTCCATCTTAAGACTGGCGAAAAGGACAAAGCTGAGGCTTCCAAAACAGTTTCTGTAAAGTGTGCAGCTGAAAAGGGACATGATAAAAAGTTGCAGCATGATAGTGTGCCTTGTGAACATGCCACCGTTCATGAACTAGCAGGTGGAAGTTGTCAGAACCTTTCAAGACTGAAAAATGAACAAGCTATGCCTCTCAAACTTAAGGCGAGGTCTTACTCTTTGGAAGGAATTTCAGATACCGCCTCAAGCAAGTGTAGTAAAGACGGACTAAAAACACTTTCTGAAACTGGAGTTCATATACCGTTCGCAAGTAATGGAGACCAGCTGTTTCACTCTGCGCGTAATCCAGACTGTTTCTTGGATCTTTGTTCAGACGTCGCTGGCCCAAAACAAACATGTGGCTTCATGAGAGTTTCCGCATCAAGTATTCCAGACCAAGAGCTATCTAGTGGTAACCACAAATCAAAGCAACTTTGCAGATCTCGTAGTTTACGTGGGAATAGCAGCTCTGGCTGGTGTAGTGCCCATGCTCCAGTTGCAGAGATCACGGTGAAACCACATCCTTTGGGCCATCTGGGCCAAAAAACCCAAAGCACCACTACACTGCTTACTAAAATAGGAAATAAACCTGGGAATTCTGATATGGCCATCAGTAAAAGACTCTGCAAAAGTGCAACACAGCTTTCAGAAAACACGCTTCCCCCCACCTCCCTTATGTTGCCTGGCACAAGTAAGATTGCTTTCCTGAGCATGGGATTTATTTATTTATATTTACTAACTAGTTTGTTTTTATGCCTTTTTTCCCCCTTTGCACCAAACCCCAAGGTTTTAAATGACTAAATGTATTCAACAAGATTTGTCAAAACAGTTCCTATGGCCTTTGAGGTTCAGTAATTTTTAAAAACTAATATTTTGCCATGCAAGCATCAGTATCTTCAGTAGTGCAAGTAGTGCATGCTAATGCCAGGTGTGTGTGCTCTTCTGTCAATGCTGTTATATTTGTGTAATTCAGCATATTTGTAACTCGCGTGGCTACCGGGCAACTCTCTTCCAAACAACGTATAGAGAAAAGCTGCTATTGGGCACGGACTGCTAAATCACTCGTCTAGTCTCTAAACTTCTAAACGACCAGCTAGAAGGTTTTATGTAATTGGACTTTAGCACACTTCAGTGTTAAAATAATGTTTCGCTTTCATTTGCTCTTCACCTGCGTTACTGCAGCAAAATGAAGCAATTTCAGGATCTTAGCACAACAGTCTAGGATAGAGCACATAACTAACTTCTTAGCTAGAATAGAATTACTGTAAAACTATTCCTTTGTGTTATGCGGGGAAATTAACGTGCAGAATTGCTAATGCTGCTTTTGATACAGTTACCGAGAATAATGTATGTCTGTCCCCAATTCTTAATTTGCTAGAGCTGCTCCAATCTCATTTAGAAAGAGTTGCTATAGAAGCACTGCAGATCTGCTGCTTATTGCTTCCTCCATCAAATCGCAGAAAACTTCAACTCTTGATGCGCATGATCTCTCGAATAAGTGAAAATGTTGATATGCCACGACTTCATGATGCAGTGGGCACCAGGTCTTTGGTAAGATGGCTTGCTTTCCAAATTTTTAAGTTGTTCCATTGTACAACTGAAATTTTAGGCTTCCAATGTTATCAGTCTTCCCTTCTGTGCCATTATTACTGTTAAGGGGATATGTCTTGGGAAGGAACATGATGCCACATTCCTTCCCAAATAATTGCCACAATATTCAGTACAATTCTTTTGTTTCCTAACCAGTTTGTTTAAATGTTTCCAGATGATACAGACATTTTCTCGGTGTATATTGTGTTGTGAAGAAGAAGTCGATCTTGATGAGTTGCTTGCCATAAGATTAGTTTCCTTTCTAATGGATCATCACCGAGAAATTCTAGAAGTCCCAATTTATTTACAAGTGGCTGTACAAGAACACTTAGAAATTTTAAAAACTACTCAGGTGAGGGAAAAGGTTGGCGCATGCCTTTCATGCTTCAAACAAAAACTCTTATGAGTCAGAGATCTTAACTACTGAGCTTGCTGTCTTTTTTTCTCAGCCTGGATCTTGGGACACATTTGTCTAAGTTACCTATTTAATGCTCCTACTTAAAATGCAGAACTTGACATTTCTTGCCCCTTAAACTTAAGGATGTTTTGCATCCTTGAGGTACTATTCTTCCCATATCTTCAGGCAAATGTAATAGTTTGGTTCCTGACGAAGATTCTGTAGAAATCGTTTGGTTGCTTTTTGGCTATTACAGTGATGCCTTGGTTGTCGAATTTAATCCGTTCCAGGAGTCCGTTCGACTCCCGGAACCGTTCAAAAACCAAGGCGCGGCTTCCAATTGGCTGCAGAGCTTCCTGCACTCAATCGGAAGCCACGTCGGATGTTCAGCTGCCGAAAAACGTTCGCAAACTGGAACACTTCCGGGTTTGCGGCGTTTGGGAGCCGATTTGTTCGGGAGCCAAGCCATTTGACAACCAAGGTACCACTGTACTCAGTTTGGTCTCAGGAAATTCTGTGGACTTTCAGACCTGATTATTAATTGACAGGAATCAAGTTTTCATTATGTTACTTCGTACTATAACTGTTCTCTGTACTGTAACTCTCAGTCCAATGGCCCTGGTACTTCTGTGGTTTTAGAAAATTGGGTCATATTTTTATCATACTTTGAGTCCATTGTTCATTGGTATCTTACCCTTTGGGAGTTTCAGCCTCTATAAGTAGGTCAGTATTATCATCATCATCCACATATGACAGATAGAGAGGGGGCTGAGAGAATCCTGTTTGAAAGCCATTCAGTGCATCCCTGGCTTAGATTGGAACTGGGAGCATCAGATTGAGAGCACTTGCTGTTTAACAAATGCACTAAACCAGCTCTGTGTAAAATGCCTGGAACTTCACATTATCTTTGTTTGCAGATGGAGTGCCTTGGGGAAGAACTGAGCACCATATTTCCAACTTACTCCTACTGCGAGAGGATAACTTCTCAGGAATTTGATGCACAAAAGATTTTCACCTCTCAGGCAGCAGTTGCTGAGCTTCTGGAAAGCCTCATTAAGGACAGAAAATTAACGGTGAAAGACAAGAAGAAGAAGCTTAAGCAGGTAATAGAAGATGTTAAACCTGCATCAACATTATTTGTGAAGCAGGTGGCCATTTAGTTCTCAGAACTGACAGTTAACTTGCCTCTGGCACTCTCGTTTGGATGGAAATTGTCTGCCTGGAAATGGATGCTTGCAATGTGGAGAACAAAGGGATCTTTTCAGCGGCATCTATTTCTTTTTCCTTTTAAAAAAGCTGCATCTGTTTCTGAGGCCTGCTACAGCCCCATCACTGCTGCCTCTTCAGCTGTAGTGGTGAAAACAAGGCTTATACCGCAAAGGTTAAGGTGGAACCTTAGGCCTGGCAAGTCGGGCAAAGATAATAACAGCTCTGGCCCAGGTTGCTACTTAATCCTGCTGCTAATTAGCATTCTGCTTAGGCACTTATCTGTGTTAAGGAGATGTCCCTATAGTACACCAGAACTTCTTTGAGGTGTAGGTGGCTGCTCCTCTCGACCTCCAAAATTCGCCCCCATCCCAGCTGTGATGAACAGGGACTTTCCAGTGCTAGTGTTCATCGTGCCAGCTGCTTTGCCAGTGCAAATATGACTGTGTTGTAACTCATAATGGGAGGACATGGCATTCTTTTATGGGATTGAAATCCCTGGCTATAGCATGCAGAATCATATCTAGCCCACCTCAAGATGTGTGGCTGAATGGCAATGCATTTTGCAAACTATGGGGGTGTGGTGGTGGGATTCTTTTTGTTTTTTTAATGGATCAAGAGCAAGTCTGCAGGAGAGATTTATCCCTCCTTCACCAGCCGAATCCTATGCATCTTGGCTTGGAAATAAATGCCACTGTCCAATATGATTTGCTCTCCAATTAGTATGCAAAGGATTTTGGGCTAAAGGGTTAATGGTGGACATGCTGTTTTGCAATTGATCTCTGCTTTGATATTACTAGTACTCTAAAATGACACATACACCACCGCAATTGTTATGAAAAAGTGCATGCTAGGTTGAATAAGTAGGGGTTCCCCTCCCCCCCGTAAGTGTTTAGCTTGGTTTATTCAAGGTCACCTGACACACAATTTACTGTAATCTACTTTTGGGTAAAGTACAATATCTTTGGAAGCTTAATACAGAGGATTTCTGTTCTTCTGCAGAAACCTTTGAGTTTGTTTTTTCCTGGACAAACCCCCTACACAAAATGGTACTTGTCCCAGAACTTTCTGAGTCTTATGACTGGAGTCCAGCTCTAAAGCAAGCAGCTTTTAAATCACCAAGTTGTTGTTACTATTCTCTGTACTCTCTTGTAGTAATAGAGACTTTGTTGAGCTTGAATTGTTTCTTAAATTCAGCCAAAAGGACATCATGCCGTTGAAGTTCCTACTCTGTAGCTAGCTGGTTGCCAGTGAAAGAATTGTTTCATTCTGGATAGCAAGAAGTCTTAAGCCAGTATTTTGTAGCAAAGTAGAATGTTAAAATTGAATAAATAAAATAAATAGAAAATAAAACAACTTGGCCACCTCCCTGCTCACCCCTAACTGTCTTTATAAGACTTATTACTTGGTTGTAGCACTGTGTTCGTTTTTTGTAACTTCAGTATGACTAACATGGCATCTTGTTCCTCAGTTTCAGAAAGAGTATCCCGAGATCTATCGAAACAGATTTCCAACCACAGAAAGTGAAGCATCCTGTTTGAAGACAGGCCCACAATTAAGCAGCCAATGCTCAGCCTGCGAAAGCCAAAGCTTCGTACCCTGAGAAGTTAATTTTATGTCTTTTGACGAATCTGATGTTTGTAAAGCCATTTCGCTTGGAAAACAAATATTAGCGACATTTAAGTGAGCGAGTATACAAAAATGTGAATTTGTTGAACTGGGCTAAAATAGGTTGGGTCCCAGGTTCCCTTGTCATGCCTAAAGTCTGGAAATGACGACATCGGTGTTTACAAAAGAAACCAACCAATGTAAATAGATAATATTTGTGTGTGAGTGGAGTTGGGTGAAATGAAGGGTAACCAAAAATGTACAGATACCAATAGCCAAAAAGAAAGAGATGGTGGAGTTAGTAGTATTGAGAATGCGTGCTATAACCCATTCCAAGAAATGGGGCATACTTTTACCTCAGTAAGCTGGTGTTTGTGTTAATTTTCAAGAAGTGCTGCATTTTTTTTAGAAATTGTAAGTTGAAAAGTAGAGGATTTGATTTTTTATTATTTGTTGAGTGAAAGCAATAGGTTTGCAAGCAACTTGATTCGACAGCTTTTACTTTTCAAATTGCACTTACCGTGTATGTTGGTCGTCTGTTGTCTCGAAAGTTTGCATGGTCCGCTGTTGACCAAGAAGAGGCAGGAGAAAAGGAGGCATGGAACATGTGTCACAGTGTTAAACAGAAGAGAGCGATTGTAAAGCTGATCATCTTTGCACAAATCCAGCCTTTCATAGAAAAAGGCTTCAACAGCCATAAGGAAGTAATTAAAAGCCTTGCTTGCAATGGTTCGAAGTGTGTTCCATTTGTAGTCCTGGAATATTTGGAAATACGTGGTTAATGGGTCACTGGTCCCATTACTTGTGTTGAGGTTTTCCTCCCACGCTGCCTTTGTTCTCTTTCTTTCCATTTAGGCCAGTAAATTGGATCCAGGCTAGAAGAGCAATCCTAAGTGGGATGAGGTGGAGAGTTAAGTAGCAGGCAGTCTCCACTTCCAAATCCCTATCAGCTTGCTCTGGCCATGTTGGGAGTTGGAAGGTGTTGCTACCGCCATCACCCTTCCATACTGATGGGGTTGGTTTTGTTTTAAAACCTTTCCTCCCGCCTGTTTCAATGGGAGGGAAATTAATTACGGCAGGTCCAGGGCAGCATCAATAGGTAGCCCAGTTGACTGTACAAGCGAAGGGGGTTGAATGCAGTGGATCAAAGGTCACCGCCAGTTGATCCCACCACAAATGGGAAAAACACTGGCCGTACTGCTTCCATGGCTCCTGGGGGCTTACAGGGGTCTCTAAGGCAGATGGGATGTCCAGTCAGCAGAGCACTTCCCCAATGGCAAAGCCACACTTACATCCTATCCCCCTTTCTCCGTCGGCCTTCGGCAAGGGTTAAATTCAACTAGCTTTCAGGGGAAATCTTAAGTCATCACTAATATCATTTAAGTGGGACCTAAGTACAACTAAGGTTACTCTGGATCCAATCCATTGTGTGTTGTAGTAAGACTACACTGCCCAGATTCTTTTCACCTCTCCTTCTCTTTTTATGTTTATCCGTTGTAAATGTTTTGTGTTTACAGCATGTATCTGTCAATATTTAATTGATTTTGTATTTTTAAAATATCTGTCAGAGGAAGCTTGTTGAATAAAATGACATAATGTTGGCACTCTATTAGTGTTTTGTTCGGAAGGGTGTTTCAGAAAGTGCATCGCAATTGAATTGTAGCGGAAGGGCCTGCAAGTTTAGGAACTAAACGCAGAATTGCATTTAAGGAGTTAAATATCGTAGCAAATGGAAGACTATATGGAGTACCTTTTCAGCATAACACTGAATTTAGATTGTCATAGTATGAGTGATGTTTAAAGGCTGCAGTGGTAAATGGAAGGCCCCAAATTGTAACAGCACTTGATAATTTATTATGGGGCAGTTCTAAAGACCAAAGATGCTCTGAGTTATTGCAATAATTGTGAGGTAACCTGTTTACGAGTCTTTTATGATGTGGGTTATTTTTCATCACACATTGGCTGTAGCCATTGTACTGGGTTTTTAGATACTTTCATTTCCATGTGAAAGTTTGATAGGTTTATCCCTTTTTTCTTAATGATGACTCTTAGCCCTGAGCCTGCCAATCCTTCTAAGCCACTATTTGCTATCTTTTTATGTGTGACAGATATTTCCTATGGAGGGGGGGGATGTGCCAGTATTCCTGATAATTTAATATGCCCATTCCCATCCTCTCTTCGTGATCCCTACCATTTTATAGCCTTTGGCTACACTTGCAACACATGCCTTCAGTGCCTTTTGTATCAGAGATCCATTGACTTCCGCCAAATTTAATTAATGTTAATTAAGTTGCAAGAGCCATCATACAGCAGCTAACTAATGTTTTCAGCCCTACTGAGCATTTCTTCAAGGTTAGAACAGTGTTTCACAGAATCGGCTTCAAAGTCTTTTTGGAAAATAACATAGGAAGGCAAACTGGAACAACGAAAATAATTTTCAGGTATGTTTTATCCGAGTCCTTTACGCTTTCAAGTCATATTCTTTATGGCAGACCTACCACACTTTATAGTTCCATATAAGCAAAGCTAGACACCTTTCATAATGTATCAGAATGTAGCCTTCACAGCTTAATTGCACAAGAAAAACGATTACTGGGAATTAAAGATTTGTTTGGCAATATTCCCTTCTCTGATACCTATAATGAAGCCATGTGTGTTTTGCAACACAGGCACAATGCTCACAATGTTTGAGAGAGTAACAATCTGCTTTAACTTGTACTATTCCCATTAATACAACAGTCTATTTCTAAGAACTACAGTTAATAGTTCTGTATAGCCCCAAAGCCTGCATGCCTTAGTCCAATGCAAGATGATAATTTGTGTATTTTATAGTCTCTAAGCCAGCCTTTCTCGAACCCTGGTGCCTTTCCGCTGTTTTGGACTACAGCTTCTCACAGCTCCAGCCACCTTCGGACTTGCACTCCCAAACATCTTGAAGGCATCAGGTTGGCAAAGGATGCTCTGGGCAAATCACTTGCTGCCAAAATTGAGAAAAGGAAACAAGGGATTGTAATTGACCAACGTTCGTCACAACTAAGAATTTCAGTGGGTTGACTGAGTAAAAGTTATCTGGCTACAGTCCATGCATGACCTTCTAATGCACTTTCAGAGGCCGCACATTGCTTGCTCTGATGCTAAAAACTGAACAGATAACTGACAAAAGTGTTTGTGCTGTTGTCCAAATACAGATGCAGTGTTTTTAATATAAAAAATAATAATTTGGGAGGAGGCAGAGATTCCTCTTTTAAAATAGAACTTTACAAAATTGTTTTGGTGTATAATGAAGTATAACCTACACAGCTGTGATTGGATTTAAGGACAGGTTAAATACAGATGCCCTTGGCAGCTGCTGCAATCTTCTGCTTCTCATGTCCATCAGAGACTCTCTGTTACATAAAATGGGACGTCTGGCAGCCTGTGTAGTCCAGTCTCCTGGAGCCAGCAGTGTGCCGAGGGACAGTTCCTCCGAGCTGGAGGTTTGGGTAATGGGGCAAAGGTTTTGTGCCAAGCAGCGAGCACGTTACAGGCTGTGTGACTATAGTCCTCTTTCTTCCCCCTTGTTTCATTGTAATCCACTTCTGCATGGGGATTTAGGTCTCTGGAAAACATTCAAAGGCCTCTCTTGAGCAGCGGGGCAAAATCTCATAAAGCTTTGGGAGGATTTGAGTGGTGAAAGATGCTTCTGTTCCCCAGGGCCCAGCTGATTGGCTCATAGGTTTCCATAAAGCTGTTGCTCCCGTCAGTAAGACCTAACGTTCATATAAATACCCAGCACACATCTCCGACTGCCGTACTCTGCATTTGGCTCAGGGAAGTTCAGATCCTTTCCTGGGGAGAAAATGGCCAGCCAGTAAGTACCTTCCCTGGACTTTGCTTTGCATAGAGTTTAAATGTCAACCCAGTAAAGTGTGATAATGTCACTAGTTTCTTGCAGCTTGCAAATTTATCAGTAGCAAAGAGTCAGTCTTCACATGCTGCTGCTGCTGCCTGTGGGGCATGCATGATATTCTAACAAGAATCCACAGATTCTTGTGGCAGGGCAGGCAGGCCTGAAACAGTAGTAAAGCTGGACTCCTGGTTGTGATTTTTATTGTTAAAGCTTAATCCATTGCAAGCATAGTTCATCGAACTGTGACCAACATGTGTTGGGAGGGTATTGGAATAGGAGAGTTCACCCTCTGATGAGAGCAGGATCACAGTGTATCTGGAACATGATGCCTGGTAAGGATGAGTCATCTGCGCCTTCGGTCCATGTTCAATGTGATTTGGTCATGGGGAAGCTTGCATTTGGCTGGAGGAATGCTGTGCCGATTCCACTTTCTGGAAATATATTCAGCACTCTCACTTGGCCACAACCTGCTCTACAAAGTGAATATCGCCCCATTTCTCTAAAAACACTACCAATTTTATCGGAGTGGGAGGGTGGGGGCAGTGGCAACCATCATACATTTCATCTCAAGTTACCTTGCCTCCTATTTATGCTGGTCAAAACAATTCTTGTCGAATGTATAGCTCTGTGCTAACCTTCATCCAATAGTTGGAAGGACTTGCTCACCCTTTGTTTTCTTAACACCCTTCAGAGTTGAACATCCAGCAGGTGGATACAAGAAGCTCTTTGACACCGTGGAGGAACTCTCCTCACCAATAACTGCTAATGTCACGGGTATGTGGATTTCTAATGCTTTCTTTCCAGATTGCCCCTGTGTGCTATTTTCCTTCATGAGCAAACCTTTATTTGGGGGGGGGGGGGGAGAGAGAGAGATACAGAGGGAGAGATGAAGAAACCTTGGGTGTTCTTTGTTGTAATACTAATTTATTTAATTAAAGTCAAATATTGCATTTCCATAGCCTCATGCTGAAAATCCACAAATTAAAATTGTTGACCTAATCATCACAAGCCCTGAAATCCTGCCACATACCTGGACTAATTAAATACCATTCAAGTTAACCTGACAATCCTAGAACATGGCAATAGAAATTCAATACTCTAACAAAGCAACAAATCTCTGGACATGCCCTTCTTTCAAACTCCTTCCACGAAACAAAACTTTGCTCTCCCCACTCTCTGGCCTTTGTACAGTGAGGCTTCCTTCAGTGCAGAAGTAGACTTCTAAGTTTGGTAAACATCTTCTGAACAGAATGTCAAATCTTTTTTTGCTGGATAACAAATGTATTTATTTAGCCCCATTCCTGGGGTTCATGTAATGTAAGTAAAATAACAGCTAGAATCTATAGTACCTTGGAGAAGCTCTGTAATGTTCCTCCCCAGAGACGTTATGGTCCCTGAGGCAGAAAACCCAAATTTGCTTCCCTTCCCAATCATTGCCCAGTCAGAAGGAAAAATATATTTATCCAAGCAACTGACAATTTGTGCTTTTTAATAGTATCCAGAAATCAGCTGCTGGCTTGCAACCTGTCTGTGTTGGCTTGGCACAGTGTGAGCGTATGTTGGGTGGGACCAGGCCTCATACTGTCCTTCACTTGTAACAGCATCTGGGAAGGCAGCCTTTGGGGCCAGAAGATGAGACAGAAAATTACCAATGTTTTCCAACCTTAGTCTTCTTTTCTCAGCTGCCACCATTGTCAATTTGATTCTGTGAGCTAGGTCTTCCCTCACCCCTCACAAATATATTGATATAAAGAATAAGGGAAGACTGAGACTGCTTAGTCAATAGGCTGCTTAGCAGCCTGATTTCTTAGTCGAACAGAATTGGCATCTCCAATGGGCCCTTTTATTTCTTAAATATGTGACAACGCTTTTTGCTATCATTGCAATAGGCAGGATTCCAGTCTGGCTCAGAGGCAGTTTACTCAGATGCGGGCCGGGTTTATTTGAAGTTGGCTCAGAACCATTTTATCATTTGTTTGATGGCCAAGCACTTCTTCACAAGTTTGACTTCAAGGAGGGGCATGTCACTTATCACAGGAGGTAAGCCTCTCCATTTTTCCTACTTGGCATTCCCCACTGATAGCAATCAAGGCAACGCCTCACGTGCCATCAGCTGAATCACCCTCAGCTCCTTTGTCCAAATCAAATTTACTTTTTAAAAACATTCTGAATCAGAGCTAATACACATTTTGGCTATATTTTATGTTCTATGAAATGGGGATCAGCGATCTGCCTCACAGGCTTTCTGGACAATAACATTAAGGATTGCATAGCACAGTGAAGAAGAGTTTGGATTTGATATCCCGCTTTATCACTACCCGAAGGAGTCTCAAAGTGGCTAACATTCTCCTTTCCCTTCCTCCCCCACAACAAACACTCTGTGAGGTGAGTGGGGCTGAGAGACTTCAGAGAAGTGTGACTGGCCCATGCAGCTGCATGTGGAGGAGCGGAGACGCGAACCCGGTTCCCCAGATTACAAGTCCACCGTTCTTAACCACACTGGCTCTCCCAGTGAACATTGAAATGTCAGGGGTTAATAATATCCAGAGTTCAGGCAACAAGGGCGCTCAGGGTTGGCTTACTCCATCCTGCACATAGCTCTCCATCCCAGCCTTTTCTAGAATTTGCTCCATGCCTCTTCTCCTTCCATCCTTATTCACACATTGCTGGTAACAGCACGGAGACTCCACTCTGGTGGCTATTCCTTTGTCGCTTCTTGACAATGTCTGTAACTTCCATCCATATAGTTAGGGTCGTTTGAGCAGATATGTGACATACCACTCAGGGCCCATTCTACAGTTACTCTCAGCAACCCAGCAACTGCATCACTTTCCCATGCATCTCCAGAAATCCAAGATGCTATGACAAGAGCTGATTCCCATGCCTCCTGGAGCATGTGACAGGCGGCATGGGAAGCACACTCTTCCTAGGTGACCTGTCTGAGGATTCCAACATACCAGACCAAAACAACCTTTCTTCCTTCTCTGTAGGTTTATCCGGACCGATGCCTATGTAAGGGCAATGACCGAGAAAAGAATCGTCATTACAGAATTTGGCACCTATGCTTACCCGGATCCATGCAAGAATATATTTTCCAGGTGACAAAACAAAGGCATATTGTAGGGGATGAAGCCGTGTTCTTTTTTTCCCCACCAGAAGAAATAATCTAGTGTCCTTGTTGGTTCTGTTTGGCAGATTTTTTTCATACTTTCAAGGTGTGGAAGTCACCGACAATGCCCTGGTGAATGTGTACCCCGTGGGTGAAGATTTTTATGCCTGTACCGAGACAAACTTCATAACAAAAATTAACCCAGAGAATTTGGAAACAATTAAAAAGGTAAAAAAGAGAGATACAGATAGATAGATAGATAGATAGATAGATAGATAGATAGATAGATGGCAGAGGTTGAGGAGAAATGCAAAAAGGAAAAGGAAAAAAAGCTTTTAGTGACACACAGTCTGCACCTGAAACACAATACAGTACCTGATTGTAGAACTGTCTGGCTGTATATGAGGTCTGTGGCAGAGTTCCTACATGCCAGACCTCTCTCCCCATTAGAATCTAGTCCAGACATTGGAATACTGCAATAAATATTTTGTAAAGTCTGTGCTCTCATAAAGCACTAGTAAATATCATGCAAACGTGGACATTTTTGGTATTTATGCCAGAGCCAAATGACATTCCAATGACATTCTGCTGGTTACTACCACTTGTGGGGCATTCATAACTGGATTTATGACATCGTAAAGTGGCCGTGTTAGCTTTATAGATGTTGTGCTTCAGCTAGAGCTATAAAGAGACCAGTAGTTTTACAGAATTTGCTATAAATATATCACAGCTGGTACGAGCAGGCAGACCTCCTTATAGGTGGTACCAGAGGACGGGACAATACCATCATTGAGAGATTAGTCAGGGGTTGTTTTTCATTGCAAGAGATAGTTTTTGTGCATGAAAAAAACTGCACAAATAGTTATGTCTTAGCAGCGCGTTTATCAAAATTAGCTGCAAGGATATGTTGCAATGTCAATGTGCAACATACATTTATGGCAAAATAACATTGCATCATAACTTCATAAATTTCCAAGTATGTAGAATTTTTTTCTACAGTGCTTGCCTCTGTTTAGGAAATTCTGTGGGGCTGAAATCTAGCAGAAGGTCTCCTCCGGCTGGAGGAAGGGGAAACTTTTTCAGGTGACTTTTTCAGGTGACTACTCAACCTTTTCAGGGAACTGTGCAGAGAGGAATTGGTAGGGGCTGGGGAAGAACAATCTTTTCCCCCTTCCTGTAGCAGGGATGTCCTGTGAGTGGAACTCTGCTTATAGGAACTCTGGATCCAGCCCAATGTGTGTAGGAGCTACTACAGTATTCAAAATCATTCTGTGAATAATCAAGGACTCACGACACAGGCACAAAGTGGATTTGGAGGAGTCATCTTACCTTCTCATGTTAGGTACAAGGCTTGACTGTAAAACTTTGCAACAGGCCCATCCAGTCCCAGATGAAGTCAGGAGAACTGGACAATATCAAACCTCTTTTTTAAAATGTCATATTCCTTGTTGATCAGTTTGAATTCCGCCCCCGCCCCTGGCAAATGGTTTGTTTGTTTTTAGATTTTTTATCTCTAAAGTAATAATAATAATAATTTTATTATTTATACCCCAGCCACTCTGGGCAGCTCACAGCATATATCAGAACATACTAAAAAAACAAACATTAAAAACTTCTTGATACAGTGCTGCCTTCAGATGTTTTCTAAAAGTTGTTTATTTCCTTGACATCTGATGGGAGGGCATTCCACAGGGCGGGCACCACTACAGAGAAGGCCTTCTGCCTGGTTCCCTGCAACCTTACTTCTCGCAGTGAGGAAATGGCCAGAAGGCTCTCGGCACTGGACCTCAGTGTCCGGGCAGAACGATGGGGGTGGAGACGCACCTTCAGGTATACAAGACCGAGACCGTTTAGGGCTTTAAAGGTCAGCACCAACACTTTGAATTGCGCTCGGAAATGCACTGGAAGCCAATGAAGATCCTTTAGGACCAGTGTTATATGGTCCCGCAGCCACTCCTAGTCACCAGTCTAGCTGCCGCATTCTGGATTAGTTGAAGTTTCCAGGTCACCTTCAAAGGTAGCCCCTAGAGCACATTGCAGTAGTCCAAGCGGGAGATAATCAGAGCATGCACCACTCTAGTGAGAGTGTCTGCAGGCAGGTAGGGCCTCAGCCACAAGGTACCAGGTGGAGCTGGTACACAGCTGCCCTGGACACAGAATTGACCTGCGCCTCCATGGACAGTTGTGAGTCCAAAATGACTCCCAGGCTGTGAACCTGGTCCTTCAGGGGCAGTTACGCAATTCAGGACCAGGGAGTCCCCCACACCTGCCCGTCCCCTCAAAACAGTACTTCTGTCTTGTCAGGATTCAACCTCAATCTGTTACCGCCATCCGTCAACCCCAGATGAATGTATGCACCAACAAGGCATCTTTCTGTTATGCTCTCCAGGTGGATATCAGCAAATACGTTTCTGTCAATGGAGTAACAGCACATCCCCACGTTGAGAATGATGGAACCGTTTACAATATGGGCAACTGCTTTGGAAAGAATTTTTCCATTGCCTACAACGTTGTACGGATACCTCCCCTGCAAGCAGGTTTGTTCACTTCCGAAAAACATCTGCGTACTTAGAATATGACAGCATTGTTCCTTTTCCATTATGAGTAAAATCTATCCGCTACACATAGTGCAATACTTCTCACTTTTCCTATGATTTCTGTCGCTTTTCCTTCTCTTATACAGTAGCTAAAGTGTCAGAAGCTGTGTGTGTGCGTTTTGTAAAAAAGCATCAAAAGAGGTTTTTGTAATGACGAGCTCATTTTCAGAGCAGTGCTTGCGTTTGAAGACATGATTGAGTTGCAACTAAGTTTTACTCAGAGTTAGACCCCTTTAAACTAATGGACCTAAGTTAGGTCTGTCCATTAGTTTCAGTGTGTCTACTCCCGAGTATGATTAATGCTGGATAACCTTCGTTTTTTCATCTACCGCACCGGTTTTCTTATTTTGTATGCAATTCTCATTCATTGGCTTGTAGAAGATCAGCAGATGAATTGTGTCTTTATATATATATATATATATTCCTTTTAGATAAGAAAGATCCAATGACCAAAAGCGAGGTGATTGTTCAGTTTCCTTGCAGTGACAGGTTCAAGCCATCTTATGTGCACAGGTAAATTCTACCCTCTAATATAAGCCAACAATATAAACATTATGACTTCAGCTAATATAAAAGGGCTATATTGTTGGCACCCATCTCTCTCTCTCTCTCGACAATGGAGTGCACCTCTGGGAGTGAAGTCAAATGGCTGGAAAATCACAGCACCTGCTGTGGCTGCAGAGACTGGTAAAGCATAACTGCTGTCTCCTGCACTGTTTTTGCTGCATTAGCAGCACCCAAGTGACTTCTGGGGCACGAGCCTGGGCAGTGTGTATGGAAGTCCTGGGCTGCCCAGATGACAAGACCCGCTTCCCGGCTTCACTGATGTAGTCCAAAGGAAAGCAGAGCAATACGTTTGGCACCAGCTTGGCAGCAGGAGTTGCCAGGAGGCGAACAGGGTGCCATCCAACTGTCTTAGGGATTCAACTCTGGATTTGTGTAGGGTTTACTTCCTGACAAGGTAATAGAGGTTTAGGATCAGAGTTTTCCTTCTCTTAAATGGGCTCCCTTCCCAGGTTGATGAGCCCCATCTGCTCCTCATTTCCCTCTATAGCACATGTGGCATGGAAAGCATTGCTAAAGAGAGAATGTGATAAAGAGAATAGCATCTTCAAAAGTTTGTACTGCCTAACTTACATTTTAGGTATTTTCTGGAAGTGCAAATAAGCACATGGAGAGGGTTGGTATTCAGGTAGATACTCTTCATTTTGATGTTCCGAAAGCTTTTAATGATGTCCCTGACCAATATATCATTCATATAACCAATCCAAATTTGAAAGCACACATTTCTAACAGAAAATTGTTTGCCCCATATGTAAAAGCCCTTATTTATTATTGACAGATAAGATTGAATTGAATTAGCAATTAAAAACAGGAAGAAACAGCATGCAGCTGAATATTGCACTTTCATGTATGCAAAATGCTGCATCGCCTGAAATAAAAACCCACAACTATATTTCTGAACAGCTTTGGAATGACTCCAAATTACATCGTATTTGTGGAAACACCAGTGAAAATCAACTTGCTCAAGTTTCTTTCTTCCTGGAGTCTTTGGGGTGCCAACTACATGGATTGTTTTGAGTCAAATGAAAAAATGGGGGTAAGTGATGTTGCTCTGCAATTTACATGCCCCAGGGCCTAAAAGTATGTTATCTAAGGGCACAAAGCCGTAGATGCTATTTTCTGGGTTCGCACAGTTCAACAGTGTGATTTATTTTATTTTTTAGGTATGGATGCATGTAGCTGATAGGAAAAAAAAGAAGTACTTCAACATAAAATACAGGACTTCACCTTTTAACCTTTTTCATCACATCAACACCTATGAAGATCATGGTTTTCTGGTTGTGGATTTATGCACATGGAAGGGGTGGGTATTGACAAGAAGGTTGCTTTCAGGTGATTCTCCAAACCGCAGTTTGGAGGATAAGGAATGTTCCCTTTGCTTGCATGCTTCTTCTTCCTCCTCCTCTGGTGCATGTGTCTTACCAAGTTTATTTGTGGTTTAATCAAAGCTTCCTGCAACACACAAATAATGCAGCAAACTATCATTCAAAGGTTTGGAGGGTCACCTGAATACAGCCTGAGCATTGCCATAGCATTCAAAAGAGCTCTGAAGAAATCCAAGCAGCATGTGTCAAATACCGAAGGATTTTGTCAGCTTTCTTTTTTAAGAGTGATAGAATATGCATGCTAGAATATATCCTAATACTTGGGAGTAATTTTGCAGAGACAAAGGGATCAGCTGAATAAACGAACACTTTAAGCCCAAGTCTTACTGATTTTCTGGATCCTGTTTCTAGATCCTTAGGGTTGCATGCTCAATTCTGCTAGTTTTTTAAAAATGCCACAAACTTTGAAAGACTGGTTGTGCGCTGTATTTTATTATATGCAGCAATTACTGTATAATTTTTTTGTCAAACCAATTTTGTGGGCCAGGACTCTTCAGGAAATTTGATCCATCTCTTGTTTCTAGGGTGCCACAACAAAACCATGTTAGATGTCATTAACTGCTTGCTTTCAACATTTGAATGCTGATACTTTTATCCTCCTACAGGTTTGAGTTTGTTTACAATTACTTATATTTAGCCAATTTACGGGAGAACTGGGAAGAAGTGAAGAAAAATGCCCAGAAAGCTCCTCAACCTGAAGTTCGTCGATACATCCTTCCTCTAAATATTGAGAAGGTACATGCAATAGTGAAATAGAGTTCTCTGTCTTTGAACTTGCAAAGCATAAACTAAACAACAGCTGAAGAATCAGTTTTCCTTAAATGGAATCTATTGTTTCATTGATGTATTTTGTCAATGATTCCAAAGGCCTGGTTGCAGAGGAACGCTTCTGTTTGATGCCTAAAAATATGTAGTGAAGGTGCCAGGCAAGCCTCCACAAGTGGGGGCCACCACAGAAAATGCCTATTCTTGTGTTGCTGCCCTCCTAGCCTCTCATTGTGGCAGAGGCTGTTTTAGGGTAGCATGGCCAGTGCGTTCTCATTACAGGCAGCCCCGTTTACACAGTTACCGGTATGTTCCAAGGCACTGCACGCATCTGTGAAATCATATATAATTGAAGCCCACTGAAAAAGACTGTGAACACCCCATTCTTCCCCCACCCTGTCCTCGTTCTGCCCTTTTAGTGATGTTTCAGTGACGTCTTTATGAAGTTTCCTGGTCACTTCTGGGTTCAGCACGATGCACGTTTACACGGTTGCACACATATTGAACACACATAAATGGGGAGCTGCCCGTATATGAGAAAGCACTACAGATCAGTGCCTGCCATTATCTGTGAATCAAGCTTGCTCCTACCTGCAAACTTTTGTGTGGAGTTGTTTTTTGGTAGCACTGTTAGTACAGTAGGAAAATGTTGGAAAATGGTGTATATCCTTTAAGGAAAGCATAAAACTGTTCCCTCCTCCTTACTTTTTTCATTAGTTTCCCTTTTTTATCCTAGGCTGACACAGGCAAAAACTTAATCACACTGCCTAATACAACAGCTACTGCAGTTCTGCACAGTGACGAAACCATCTGGCTGGAGCCAGAAGTTATTTTTTCAGGGCCCCGCCAAGGTAAGATCCTCCTCAACCAGAATAACAAAGACAGCCTAGTAAATCTCCTCCCTCCCAATCTATTTTCCTTTTGTGTTGCATCTTTTTCAGTTGCAAACCCAACAGCAGGAATTGTAGTTTTTTGTTTAAGTGATCTGTAAGCCACTCTCTGAGCATTTTTTGGCCAAAGGGCAGGATAAAAATGCTTTAAATAAATAAATGACTAAAAATGACTCACTAATTCCTGTAAATGTTCTCCTGCTTTGTTTTATAGCTTTTGAGTTTCCACAAATAAACTATAAAAAGTATTCTGGGAAACCGTACACCTATGCATATGGACTTGGATTAAATCACTTTGTTCCAGACAGGGTAAGTATTATTTGCTAAGATGGACACAAATTAAGATTCCTTAATATGGTCAGGGCCAGCATTGATAGGAATGTGCAGGACAACACAGTTTAGTGCAATTTTAACACTATCTTCAAGAGACTCTTAATATTAACATCAAGCCCAATCAAAAAGTCATCTGGTTTCACTCAAACCTGAAATATATTTAAAGTGATTCTGAGCCCAGCATTTACAGGTAAAAGGTGTTCAAAGTACTAAATATATTCTTTCGCTCTTTATAAACACAGACACATAATCCATCAATACGGACATTAATTTATGAACACTGTATTTCATTGCTAAATCCATTCTTCACAAAATTTCTGTTCTTTTACACGGCATGATAAAAATACTCAGTCATGTTAGCAAAAGTCTGTCATCTACTGGGCTAAGAATTTTCAACACAGCTTTGATATGGTAAAGTGACCATCACTTTGTCATATTTTCATATTTTTGTGATAACATTCCATGCCATATTCTAATAGCGAGCGCATTGTGTAAAAATAATGGATGACTTAATTTATGGTGATTTTGCAATATCTTCAGAGCTAGTCAAGAATTTGACTAACAACTCTTTATATAATAGGGAGAAATTAACTTCAGTATTCTCTCTCTTCCCCCCCCCCCCAATCTCTTTCTAGCTTTGCAAGATTAATATCAAAACAAGAGAGACATGGGTATGGCAAGAACCAGATTCCTATCCCTCTGAACCAATCTTTGTTTCACACCCAGATGCCCTGGAAGAGGATGATGGTAATGTTATTTCTTTATTCAAGTCTATGCACATCTTTTCTCCAGTGGGTTAGGAAGACTTTCTTTGAATGCCAGCCATCTTACACAATAATTGCAAGAAAAGAAACATTGTACACAAATATTCACCGATAGAATAATGGAAAACTTGTTCAGATTTTGGTTTATTGGTCGTTGCAGTTTTCTTGGATGATATAGTGGAGATTTGTTGAAGTATCTGGTGCTGCTTCAGCTAGTTAACTCTTATTTATTTTTTGTTCAGGTGTTGTCCTGAGCATTATCGTTAGTCCTGGAAGTGGACCAAAGCCTGGCTACCTTTTGATCTTGAGTGCAAAGGACATGAGTGAAGTCGCCAGGGCAGAAGTGGACATAAACATCCCAGTTACTTTTCATGGATACTTCAAACGAGCATGATGGTTGCACCTTCACTAGACCTATTATTAAAACCTGACTTTTAGCATAACGGATGCAGCTACGAACTGTACTTAAAAAACTACACTCTTCCAACTACCTGCCCCTGAGGACCTGTAGAAGTATTTTAACATTTCAAAGAACTGCACCCTGACAGAATTCAAGAATACTTTTATTATCCTCATGTACTGTAGAGAAACAAATGGTATAGGAAACTGTCAGCATTTGGTATTTTTCATTCAACAAATAAATTTAACTGAAAAGAAGCATTGTCAATTGCAAAATACTCTTTCATGAGTCGGTAGCCTGACACACAAACTTTTAAAGCAAATCAATGATTGTGTAGGTGGGTGGGGGTAAAGAGACTTAAGTCAATTTAAACACATAAAAAACTTAATTATGGACAGATTTTGTAACTGTTAGTCACTTAGCAAATATATTTTCGGAAACAAAGTGAGAATGCATTCTTTGATATAGTCTTGAATTCTAATACTTTTAAACAATTATGAACAAGTTAAAAAAATAATTACAATAAATCTCTTAACTTTCTCCCCATTTTTTTGTTTGTTTGTTTGCCTGAAACTTTATTTTACAAACTGAACATGTTTCATATCCCTTCAAGGACACAGAGAGCTGTTTCTATCTGAAGGAGTTTTAGTTATGCACTGTTGGAATTATCAAATTCCCATGGACCCAAATATAAGGCATTTGAAGATATTGGAAGAAGCTGAATTTGACTTTTAAAGCCAGCTCTCTCTGCCATGCCAAATGCCTGCATCTATCTTGCAAATGTCATTTTCACTTATCAAGAGAGCATACAGGTGTGCATTTATGGCCTTATTTGTAAAGTCAGAATTAGCCTAAAAGCAAGCATTTACTCCTTTAACTTAGTGTAGGTAGAGCTTTATGAGAGGAGACTTATAGGGAATCTCTGCTTCCCTTAGTTTGCATGTATGCAAATATTAATTTGTTTATTGCTTAAGATTTGAGTTTTCAAAAGGAAGAGTGCCATATTAATGAAGATTAGAGAGTTATATTGGAACTCCTCCCTGAACTCCTAATTATTACATACATGGAAATTACCATTCAGCAAGATTTCTGGAGATATTCCTAGATGTATCTGATGTCAGTTTGCCAAGATCATTACATTTAAAAAGCTTTGGAGGAAAAACCAGCAAATCCTGTTCTAGATGGTCATTACCACACCTGGGGGATAAGGATAGGAATCCACATACCAGCACTGGAATATGTGCCTGTCTCTTTATTTCAAATGTTGGACCACAATTTGAGCTATGGTTTCCATCAGCATTTAACAGGCTGGCAGAGGTGTGAGGGTAGGGTCAGCTTTGTTTTTTTAATTGCCTGAAGCAAAATGCAAATGTTTTTCACATTAATAAATGCATTAAAGATGACTTCCGGCAAGGCAATATGGTACGTGCCACGGTGCCGCAGAGCTGAAGGCAGCCAGCGTTAACTGTGCTGCCTGGCAGGCTCCCGGGCCACCAGGATTGCCGCCAAACAGAACCAGAACAGAGGTAGGAGGCCAGGGAGGCTGCGGAAAACCATGCAGTCAAGCCCAGGCTCGACCCAAGCCTACCTCCCCAGCGGCTAACGTGCCTAGAGCAGGCTGGGACCCAGAGGGAAGCAACGCGACGGAGGACTCCCCTCATACTTGGACTACCGCAATACCGAGAGAAGAATGCACGTGTGAACAAGAAATTGGATGAACTGGTAAACCATCTGTGGATGCTGCGGAGGAGCTGTGGCCCCCGTCTGACAACAAAGAAGAACACCTGGAGCCCAGAGTGAATGAGCTGCAGGAAAAGGAAGCCTGCGGAGCGGCTGTGGCCCCCGTCTGGCGACAACAAAGAAGAACACCTGGAGCCCAGAGTGAATGAGGCCCGTGTGAAAAAGAACAATCAGAAGACGCCCTCATGCCTTGGCCTCCGTTCCCTCGTCTCCTGGGTCAAAAAAGCGCCGCCACCTGTGCCACCACTGGAACCCAGCACCAGCAGGGCCCCGCAAGCCGAGAGGAGGCCGCTCGGCACGCGGCTGAGGCGGTGGCTTTGCCGACACAGCGGCTGCGTGCACCCAGAGGCACTTAGAGGAGGATGAAATGCCATGACTTCCCCTGCCACTAGCCCTCTGGGTGCCATCGCATCCGGGATCAGAGCCGCCGGAGCTGGGGACGATCCAGGGGCTCCATGGACTAGGCAAGACAAAGCCCTTTCTCCCCACTTCTGAGGAAAAATGACACATCCATGACCTTACATGCAGAAAGAATTCATTCAAGTCTTTATTGCACAAAACCTGAAGAGTCTTCAAGGCAGAGGTAAAAACTGCATTAAAATTGTGAATGTTCATGAAAAGCTCTTTACAATCAGAGCCTCATAACTTAGAAGACACACCTCTGTGCACCGTCCTGCAGCTTCAACCACCTAATATAGCCAAATTTCATGGGCCAACTCTGGGAGGTAAAAACTGCCAGAGATAAAAAATAAGGTGTTTACATCAGTCGGCTCTCCTTCATTTTGGTTTTTTTGGAAGTGGTGGCAAAGTATTATTTCATTTATTAGATTTATACACCACCCTTCATCATAAGATCCCAGATGGTTGATAGAATACAGGATAAAAGCAAAACAGTAGCTTTTGGCTTGGCTGGTTAGTATATCTGGGTGTTTTTGGTGCTGTTAAATCTGTGTTTTCTATATTATTTAAGTTTTGTTTTAAACTATTGACTCAAGACACCTTAAAACCTTGGTAAATCAGCCAATAAATTATTTTCATAATACTTCCTTCATTATATTCTGCACAAAAGGCATCAATTTAAAGTATCCTACCATTGGGTGTGGACAGTAATAGAAGCATGATTGAAGACTGATATATAAACATACTGAAATCAAACATTTTCATACTAAGAAATCATGATGACAATATTAAAATACTAATTGTTTCTATTTAACATCCAGGGAGCCAGATGTTCAAATTCATTTTTTTACTGGCAGGCTTTCCTGCTTACATTCTTATGACAGGAAGAGGAGACTGTTGCAGGGACATGATCTGGTATTTCTGCTGTTTCATAATTCTTAAGCATTGCGCAATAACCTGCCAAAAGAAACACACAACAAATACAACAACAATGTATTTGGAGCATTCAAAGTGCTTCACAAGACAAATGCAACTAACAATTACTGGAGAAGCTGAATAAAATGTATCAGAAGGTCACTCTAAGGATAAAGGAGAAGATGCTAAAAGCAATTATCATGAAAAAATATGTAAAGCAGAAACTGTAGGAAAGGCAAGCAAAGGAATATAGGAGGAAGCAGATAAACAAGCAGTGAATGTGTTGTGTCAATTTATTGTTGCAGTAAATTAAGAGAAAAAACATTCTCTACCCATTATTTCAGAGAGAATTACATCCCTAAAGTATGCTACCAATAATTGTTCTGTTTCAATTATGTCTGCCCTACCAGATCCCTTACTAATCACTAGGGCTGTCTAAAGCGCCCCTACCCTTGATCTGCCCTGTGGCTCTAATCCAAAAAGCCTCCATAAGGCCAACCTGCTCCACAACTGGTTCCAAATAATTCAGAAGCCGCACTAATGTTCAATTAGGTTTTTTAAAAAACAACAAAAAAACAACAGGGTTTTAATGGGGTATTTTTAAACAAACAAACGTACAGCCAGGAGGAAGGCAGGGGAAGGAAACGTGCCTCCTTCCCCTCCCCTCCATATACTATTTTAACAGGAAAAACCAGAAACCAGTATTTTTTAACAGGCAGGATTGGGAAGGGATATTGGAACATCTTATAGAGACATACACTTAGAGAAAGAAGCTTACCTTCCTTGAACTCTGCGGTAGGATTACACCATCATCCCAGAGTCTGGAAGAAGAGTAGAATGCACTGCTTTCTTCCTCTAGTCTTAAAAGACAAAAGAAAAATTTCAATTTTCACCTGCATTTGTAAAGATATTGTGTGCTTTGGGGAATAATAAGACAATATAGCACATTTTTAATACCCCCAAACTGAAGAGACAACGGTTTGCATCAAAAAGTAAAATAATCTCCAGTGCAGAAAACCAAGTAATTCCAAAATTTTATAATTATTTTAGCCATTAAAAAAATTAGAAGCAGCACCCTGAAATCCAAAGAGAAATGTCAATAGCATTAATTTAATCATAACACTGAGGTTTTTGTTGAATGCACCTACTTCTCCTTTAATAGTTTTAAGTCTACTTCTGCTCCTTGGTGATCAGCATCCCAAAGACATGAGAGCGTATGGCAATGTCTTGAATCCACAAGGCCTATTCTTGCATTAGGCCAGAGGAACAGGAAGTTTGGATCAAATGATCTTCCACACTAAAGACAGACAACATAAGACCAGAGAAATTCAGAAATGAAAACTCACCATTTAAGCCAGCTTGAACAAACTTTCACACAAGGGAAACATTAAGAAGCCATTAAAGTACTGTGAAATATAGTGTCCATCTAATTTAAATCACCAATTTCTGGTTTCAGTAGTGTTTGATCCTTTGGAGTCATGTCTCCTCATGTCAACAATAATTCTGTCTTTTCCTCACTACGTGCTAGAGATTCTCTTTAGTTATATCAAGTTTCAAGTGTGGTATTCAACTACCATGTCCTGTAAGCACAAGGATTTCTGCTTACACAAGGGGACATTTTCCCTTTCTTCCCCCCCCCCCCCACCACCTTCCCAAATCTCCTGCAGGAGCAGGAGGGGGAAGAACATCTGTTCCATTGTGCAAGGAGAAATCTTTGCACTGATGGAACCATGTTGAATTCTACTCTAAGAAACTAGCTAGGACAGGAGCTGTGTACATTGGGCATGTGGGTGAGGAAAGAGAAGCTGATCCTACGTTCAACAACCTACCATAGCATAGCTTTCATTTCCATAGCAGCCACCAATCACAAGGGTTATCTTGGGAACAGCAGCACAAGCAACTGCAGCCATCATGGATGCTTGTGCTTTCAGCCTATTAGTGTGATCCTCTGCCTAAATTAAAAGGAAAGAATGGTGAGTGTTATTTATTTTACTTTCTACATGCAGATGTTCCTTTTATTCCTGGTCTCAACATGTACAGGATTTGCAAATCTTTTATACAAATATTTAAGTGACTAATTTGCCTACCAACAGTAAAAGGGGGGGAAAGAGGAAGATTGTAGTAATTAATGCAGGATTCAGCGCTAGAAATTCATTGCTCTAGTCTGTTCCTCTTCAAAACAGAGACCAAAGCTCTCCATCTATGCACATGCAGAATAAAAGGAAACAAAGAGTTTCAAAAACTGCCACTCCATCATTTTCCAGGCACAAAAACAAAGTATACTACAGTGGTATCTCAGGTTACAAACTTAATTAGTTCCAGAGGTCCGTTCTTAACCCGAAACTGTTCTTAACCTGAGGTACCACTTTAGCTAAGGGGCCTCCTACTGCTGTCGTGCCGCTGGCGTGCAATTTCCGTTCTCATCCTGGGGCAAAGTTCTCAACCCAAGGTACTACTTCCGGGTTAGTGGAGTTTATAACCTGAAGTGTTTGTAACCCGAAGCGTTTGTAACACAAGGTACAACTGTACTTGGAAATACTGAGCTCTGTAGGGAACATTATTTTTCATTGCATATGGTGTAATCTGCTAGTTCTGATTTTTTTCACATAGCAAGAATTTAGTTAATTGTAATCATTACTACTGAATTTCCGACAAAGAAGCTTGCATTATACAGAAACTAGAGTTTCTAGGTATTTTTTTAAAAAGAAATTAAAGCCTACAACAGCACTTCTTATGCAGTGTCCAGATGTTAACTTGTTGGGCTCCTAATTTGGCTGACATGCTACCTTAAACCTGGGAAATACCAGGTGGATAGATTTCCCCTCAATCAATCCTTTTTCAAACTTTTTACATTCAGAGAACCTGTTCCCTGTTCGATGCAGAGGAATCTGTTATTGCAGGGAAGAACAGCAGTGAGCAAACTTTTCCAGCGAAAAAACTTTTTTCCATTTGAAACTGAAAACATGACATCCTAATTCAGAGCCATTTGACTGTGCTCTGTAGTTGTTGGTTTACCTGTGTGAGACTGACTGGCTCTGCTGCACATGGAGCTGTATTCAGGACAAAAAGGATTGGAATGTTTCGTTGGCTACAAAGCTGTATGAAGTGGGAACCCTTCAGAGAAGCTTCATTAGTCAGCTCACCATTGTTAGCCACTATTCCAACTAACTGTCTAACAAAAACATAAAACACTTTTTATAGTACAAGGGTAGTAGAAACATTGAAATCAACACAGTAAGTACCCTCCATGTGTTCAGTACGATAACTTTATAATATCATCTTTAAAAGGCAACAAATTATTTGCATTACTTTTGCTTCAAAGCTCCCAAGATACTTAGAAATGTTTACAATAAATAATCTGATGCTACATTTAAAAGAATATGGTTTGGGTGAAGGGCAGGCATGGAAGATTACTTGTCTAAATTCCTTTGGTGAGTCACTCTCAAAAGCAGGAATGTTTGTGCAAGAGATCTGTCATAAATTATTAGGAGGGATCTAGGGAGCCCCTTATGCGAGGGGAAGGCATGTTCACTATTGGCTATGCTGACTGGGAATGATGGCAGTTGTAGTCCTCACAAGATTGTAGGCTAGCTTAGAATGTATGGACAAACATGGTTCCAATGCCAAAGTATGAAGCAACAATCTAATGGGATACTTATTCTGTACTGGTTATGTATACTCAAGACTGAAAAAGCTCAAATTAGTCATGCAAATTTGTACTTTTAGTGACAAAAGCATATATTTTCATAAACAAATGATCCTGTATAAATAGTTAATATGGAACTTATTTGTTAATGTTCTCAGTCTGCTTACAGCAGGAAGCAAAATACAGTTCTTATTCTCTGTGGCGTAATTTTCCATTATGATGAAAAGACAAACCATCTCAACTATCATATTTTCATCTCAGAGGAAATCAATGAGTTTGAGTCTGCAGCATGCTTTATTAATCCTAGCAAAATAATTCACTTTCTAGAGCTACTTAGAGACAAGCTTAACATTAATGGAAAAGGTTAGGCCACAAGAGGCTTCTCTTTCACTTACAAAACGGACTTTAAATATTTATTTGAGCTTTTTGAGGTTTTGAGTGATTTTAGAGTCAGTGAAAGCAGTCTTATTATCAGCCCCAGAGAATAAAGCCTACTGCTTAACCATTCAACTGACAACCCAGAAGGTGGCAGTTCATCAGGCTCTTTCAGGCTGCACCACAAGCACTTACTAGCCTCTGAATCCTAGACTTGACTTAAGCAGCTATGTGCAGAAATGGATTTTCTGCACAATAAGCCATTACTTCAATATATTAAATACAGTGTAGCACTTGCCGAAGGAAGGCTAACAGGATGGCATTGAGTTCTCACTGGACAGAGAAGGAGCATGGATAAGAACAATGGCCTGCTGCACAGAGAGCTGCACATTGGGGGAAAGCCTGTTCAACGTACTGACATTTTGTTTTGAAGATGTTGTATATGTTGTAATGCCCGAGAGTACACTGTCTATAATGAATTTTAAGGAGGACTCACAAAATTGCTAAACAAAGTTATGGAGGGACTTGGGTAGACTTGCCAGTGCTTCCCCTTCATCCAATAGTTTGAAATGTTTTATGTAACTACTCCCACTGGAGAGACAAGCCATACAACCTTAAATTTTTGATTTTTTAAAACAGACAAATGGTGAGGGGAGGCTTTTGCTGCTGGACTCTAGTTAGCAGGTGCCCAGCACACACATGTATGCACATATACGAGGTGTTGGTGAGTGGTGATGATAGCTGAGAACTCACATTTCTCTAGCAACAGCAAACTGATGTTTGTTGGGAATGCAAGTTCCCCACACATCAAAGCTCTACGTGAGAGAATGATTGCCGGTAGATCTCATGCAAGAATGTGATTGTAAATTATTTGTGCAAGACAGCTATTCTGGAAAGATCCTAGAAAAAACTCATCAACTAGATTATATTAAATTAGGTCTGATCAGTATCTTTTAGAGCTGATCATGGTCTAGTAGTGTGATACTGATGATTCTTCTGAGCTCTGAGATGCCGAAATGAAATTTCATCTGCATGCTTTTTAAGTTGAAATATGAAAATATTTAGCAGAGATAAATCTTTAAAAAAAGGAATTACTAATGGTAGAATCATATGCATTCTACACAGAAGTAAGTCCCACTAAATTCAACAGGGCTTAATCACAGATGTAGGTATAGTACTGCAGTTGTAAATAATTCCATAAACACATACAATGGGTATTTTTTTAAAAAAATAGGTGCAATTTAATATTAATCAGCAATGCTGATTGTCTAGTCAGGTGGCTAAGTACAGATTATATTAATTTAAAACCCCAAAATGTAAGCACTAAGCACATGGAATACAATGAATCCAACAAAATTTAAATCCATTTATACACCTTGGCTTAAAAAAAAACAGTAACAATGTAAAAACAATTGCATAAGTGATCCAAACAACCTGGGAGCCATAATACAGTATGGCTACATTTCTATCCCTATAACAAATCTAAACAAAATTCTGCAATTTCAAGTAACTCTAACAGGGATCAAATTACCATATGCTTGAATAAGTAATCATTAAAAAGTGTTGCAATAATGTGGCCCGCTGGTTTAAACTTCTCCCTTACCCTTCTATGTAGGCAAATCCTGCTACTAAGGTAGTTCCATAATTAGCTTTGAATTCCTGGAACCTGCTGCCATCTATCATCCGACTCAGGATCTATAAAATATTGTCAAGAGAAATGAAAAATCAATAGTAGGTAGCTTTCTGGAAAAAAATTCATGTCTTCTGTCTCACATTATGGCTCAGTATTCAAAGATAATAGATGATATCTTACTAAGTCATACTAAGAGTAGACACACTGAAATTAAATTTCAATGAGTCTACTTCAAGTATGACTGAGTCAGGTACTACTCTGTGTTAGATCACAAAATTGTAAACTAACATTCAAAATTGTTTTACTTGTTTAGATACTGACCGTACATCCAAAGCTAAAATTTACTTTCAGCTTATTGCCAGCTGATTTAGGTAGGTATTGGTAGAGCATAAGACTCTTAACGTCAGGGTCATAGGTTTGAGCACCACGTTGAGCAAAAGATTACTGCATTGCAGGGGATTGGACTAGATTACCCTCATAGTCCCTTCCAACTCTATGATTCTATTATTCCAGTGGGTTCAACCGCTACAACCTAATGGAGATAGCCTGATCACAGTAATCCAGGCTGTAGTAACTTTCCAGGTTGACTACCATTACAGTAGTAGGGCTACCCTTGGAAGATGGTTCAGAGACTACAGCTATTGCAAAATGTTGCAGCACGGAAGTTGACGAATATGGTAACACAGGAGCATACAACACTGCTTAAAATGCAGTTGCGTTGCCTGTCTATTTGTCACTGAGCCCAGTTTATGCCCCGAGCTATTTATGGCTTTGTATGCCATAGTCAATATGGCATATAAAGTCGTAAATAGCTTGGGGCATGAATACCTGAAAAAACACCTCTCTCTTGTCCTTGACCTGTGATCTGCTGGGCAGATCCTATTACTTGTTCTTACATCAAGAGAGATCCTGTTAACTGGAATCCAGAATAAGGTATTCTTGGCAGTAGCACCCTAGATCAGGAATTAAGTACACCCTGTGATCAGGCATCTCCATTAAGCTGGAGTAGGGAAAGAGTAGGACAACCTTACTGCTAATAAAAACAGAGTAAAACAAACTAAGTAGAAGTAAATGCTCAGACTAATAAGGCTTTTTGATTCATGAAGAATATGGTGAATACTTCTCACATCTCTTCCTGAGTTTTAGGGGAAATAACAACCGACTACAAACCATGGCCTCGACTATGCACACATAAAGGAGTAGACAAATTTCAAATACTCAAATTAACCCTTGATCTACTTTTTCAACTCAGCACCTCAACACAGTATCATCTCTGGAAGTACTTCTAAAAGCAAGCAGCAGTGGACAACTTCCAGAGAAGTAGCTGTGTTTGTTGGCTGTAAACAACAAAAAGTATTGTAAGCACCTTAAAGACTAACGAAGGTACCGTATTATAACATAAGCTTTCATGAACTAGGATCCACTTCATCAGATGCATGAATCATGATTAACAGAGCTGCCAACTGAGGATCGCACTTCATGCAATGAAGTGTACTCTCTCAAAAGCTTATCTGATAATAAATTTGTT
Source organism: Darevskia mixta (assembly GCA_034641385.1). Taxonomy (NCBI): domain Eukaryota; kingdom Metazoa; phylum Chordata; class Lepidosauria; order Squamata; family Lacertidae; genus Darevskia; species Darevskia mixta. The sequence goes on from JAWWNH010000029.1 coordinate 13,953,510, forward strand.
AGTCCTTAAAGTGCTTACAGGATGTTTTTGTTTTCACCAATTTACATAAATGATCCAAGAAAACTGAGCCACAGAATTTGTAGTTCGACCACTGTTAACTATACTGTCACGCTGTTTATTTTTTAAGCCCACCAACGTCAATGGGATTTATATCAAGTAGCCTAACTTGATATAGGGCTTGATATAAGAGTGGCTAGGGAAACCCAGCCAGATGGGCGGGGTATAAATAATAAATTATTATTATATTATTATTATAACTTCAGATTGCAACAAACATTTTCCTTACCAATTTTATATGTAGAGTGTAGCTATAATCTTGTGGTGCAAGCCCCAGAAGCTCATCAGCACTGTACAAGGGACTGTCATACTCTACAGTTTCTTCTGTAGGAATTTCATAATTAAGTGTTGAAATAATATTTCTAACACATTCATATGCTTCTTTTTCTGAAGATGCAAAATGATCAACACAGCCACTGACCCTGAGAAAAACATTTTACAAATATTTGGCAACAAATAAAATTCAAGGCAACAAACATGATCAGCAAAACATTACTACTAACAGTAAAATGAATGATTCCTTATATTTATCTTGTCTTTTAAGTGATTGGAAATAATAAACAAGATAATTTTTTACAAAACATATATTAAAGCTGGTGAGACTACTATCAATTTGCATTAACTGTACTGAAGGAGGAGTGCTATTACTTTTCTTCATGAATTCTCATGTTTAGATTAGCACAACGTGCTCTACACAGAAACTATTGCTACTGCAGAATGCAGATGCCAGGGCTACGAATGGTGCCACATAACACTGGTTCTGCACAAACTGCACTTGTTCCCAATTCAAATTTCAATGGGTCCCAAGTACTTGAAGGAGCACCTCTCCCATTATTTGCTAGCCTATGGCTTCAGATGTGCTGAGGATCTTAGCAGCTTCTCACAATCCCTCTACCAAGCATAGGGCATGGGACAGTGATGCAAAGGAAGGTCTTCTTGGTTGCAGCACTCCATCTGTGGACCACCACTCCGCTCTGAAATAAGGTTGGCTTTCTTCTTGAGATTTAGGTGTGGTATGAAAGCACATCTTTCCAATCAGGCCTATAGTGCAGTGATGCTGTCTGGCTTTTTGTACTCTGATTCTTGCTGTGAAATTCTGGGATTTCCGGGCATGCGCAGTGCATCCCAGCTGGCGCTGCTGCTCCCGTGGCGACCGAGTGACCCGCCGAGCGAGCGCCGGCTCGTGGGGCTACCCCGTCCGTGCTGCTTTAGAGCAGCAGACGGGGCAGCCCCACAAGCCGGCGCTCGCTCAGCGGGTCGCCGCGGGAGCAGCAGCACCGGCCGGGATGCACTGCGCATGCCCGTATATTTTGGGATTTCCAGGCATGCGCAGCCCGTCCTGATGCATGCGTCGTGGCGTCACGACGCATGCGTCAGGACGCCCTGCCCCCAGGGGGTGTCTCCGCGCGGCAACGCCGGGCATCCAAGAGGCTTCCTACGCATCTGCCCAGAAACAGATATGGGCCAACTAAGTGCAAATAATGCAGCACTTTTTTGTTTCTGGATGTTTCTGGCATTTCCAGGCATTTTTTTTTTAATGAGATCATTAATACCTAGAAAAACTAGGACTAAAGGTATCATTCAATCAATATTAAGAGCTCAGGAACAAATATTATACCTACTTAGCATGCAGGTTGGCTCCTCCCAGTGCCTCGGGATGAATATCTTCTCCTGTGGCAGCTTTAACTAAAGGGGGCCCAGCGAGAAACATTGTGCCAATTTTATCTACAATGGCTGTTTCCTCTGCCATTGTAGGAACATAAGCACCTCCTGCAGTACAAGAACCACACACAACTGCCACCTAGAGGACACACCAAGATAGCTGGGTAAGAAAAAAAGAACAAAGATGTGGAAATATTTGATTTTATGTTGTAAATTTCCAGGAAAAGTTATCAAGCATATGATTATATTGAGAAATTGCACTGAAAGAGCAGCATTTAACAGCTCATCTCAGAAAAATCCCACAGGAAAAAGGAGTCAGGAGTTTTATTTCAGAGAGCAGTATCAAATATCTCAGACTTAATTTTATATTGTACAGCAATAATATATAAGCCTTACTTAAGCAAGGAAAGCATGTGCAGGCCATACCTCAGATACAAAATCTGTATTATGCTCTGTGGCAGCTTGTCAGGGTTGGGGGGTTTTACAGCAAGTTCTCTCCACACCTACATTTTTTGAGGTGGGCAGAACCTGCTCCAGTGTTATCACCAATGAGAAGAGGTAGTACTATCATGCCTGTGTGACATGTTGCAAAGGAAGGGTACCCTAACTAGTTCAGATTATTCAGGGACCCACAGTATTCATGATGTGAAGAGAATTTAGAAGGAATGTTTCAGAATGTGACCCACTGGCTATCTTTCTCTAGTTTGTTGAAGCGAATGAGATGAAAGTACTGATAGGTGTTTAATGCAAGAAGTTAATGACTAACTATGGTCAGATATTTAAGATATGAATATAATGGCCAATGATTATCTACCATAATGGTTTCTGATCATAGTGGACCTATTCCTTGTGCAACAAATGCAAAATTTAAACTGCTGGATGACTCTTCCAAAACACTATGAACTGCTTTGCTCAGCAGTGCATTCTTTTACTTATTAACTATATACTACTGGGAAATGCATTTTTAATGAACAGATTTCTTCCCAATATTATACCTGAGGGATTCCCAATGCAGACATCACAGCCTCATTGTAGAAAATTCGGCCTCCATGGAATTGGTCAGAAAACAACTCTGCCTAATAATACAAAAGCAGGAAATACAGTAAAAATTCAAAAGTTAACTTTTTATCTATACTCTGGGCTAACCATTCAAAAATCACACTTAATCGTATTTCCCAAAATACCCAACTTTATGCATTGTTAAATAACTTCAGATTTTTCAAGACATTTCATTTGTTCTTTCTACATGCAATAACCACCCAAAGCTATCCATCTCTGATAGTGTTCTGGAGTGTTACTGGATGGAGGGGGGAGAATTCCTTGGAGGATGGAAAGTTAAGGTAAGATGGAGGGGGAGTCATCTGGAGGAAAGAGCAATTGGAACTTGTTGGTTACAACAATTATTGGGTATAGGACCAAACTCCTTTACAAATTGAGTTTTGCTTGACTGGGGTGAAAAACTGTTGTAAGCAAAACTACATGAACTAAAACAAGTATGCTAAAGATTTACACAGTAACTCTTTTACCGGTACTTATATTCTTCAACTATCACAGAGGTGATCTGGTTTTACCTGTATGTGGAAGAGACAAGCATCACCAGCAATGAGTCCCAAAAATGCTTTCCTACCCAATAGGTAGGAGTTACCAAAATGAGTTGCTCTCCCTCACCTGGCCAAAGAAACAAGGGCCACTTGGACATTGCTTTTCCCCACTCCCAGAAAGAACACCATGCAAAGGTCAGCCCCAGCTATTGGGCAAAAATGAGCAACTTGCCAGAAAAATGCTCCAACAACTACAGCTGTTCCTCAATTGGGATAGCTTTGGCCACAGTAGCACTGGCACTGGTAAACTCCAGATTGGATTACCACAATATGCTTTGTGTGGGACTTCCCTTAAGGCTGGTCTGAAAGCAACAAGCAATGCAAAATGCTGCAGCAAGGTTGCTGAAGGGATGCCCATTTGAAAGCATGCAACACCATCGCTGAAAGAACTACACTGGATGCCAGGGCATGTCCAACAGGTATTTCATAACAAAAGATAATTCGCATATCCCTTCTGCCTTTAAGGTCTTCAATTCCAAAATTATAGCTCAATTGCTCTATGGTATTCCAGTCTGGCTGCCAGGGTTTACCCAGGTGGTAGAACGAGTGCAGGCAGCTTTCCTCTTCAAGATTTTTACTGTCCCTTGCTGTGTACCCTATGCAGCCTTGTGTCTAGAGGGAGGTCAACACAAGGTAGAGACTGTCGCCTGGGCGAGATTTCGTCTATGCTGGTTAAACATCTGCCTTACATCAGATAAAGATCCTCTCCTATGTTCTATGCCAGGGGTCAGCAAGGTTTCCCAGCCATGGGCCAGATCATTCCCACGGAGATCGTCCGTGAGCAGGACATGCGCAGCGTGATGCCGGAAATAGCGTCTGCGTATGTCCGCGGCGCCGGAAATCGCTTCTGTGCATGCCCAGACGCGAAAACCGCGCCTGCACAGAAGTGATTAGTGCAGTGTGCGGGGGACTTGCCGAGCAGGCGGCTCGTGGGCCGGTAAAATGGTCTTCGTGGGCCACATCCGGCCCATGGGCCGGAGGTTGCCGACCCCTGTTCTATGCGGTCGTTCTGCCTCTTTCTTTTTCAAATGTTGTTTTTAGCACACTGAAAGAAATTTTTCTGAAAATCTGTAATTTCTATTTGGGGGTTCCCCCCCAAAAAAAACCCCCGAAGTATATTCTGTGCAGTAATTTTATACATAACTCATCTTTCTTTGACATTATTAATTCATTGACAGTTCAATGACAAACTGGCTTTGACTTTGTTACCTTGACTATTTTTCTAGTATACAATATTTTAGGACACAGACTTGAAAGCTAACAATAAAACAAGTCAAAGGGAATAATTTTAAGCAAATTTGATCAACCGGTTTCATAGAACATGTCTTTTACCTGAAGTGGCAAGAATGCTCCCCCACTGTCCGCAAGGTAAACAGATGGAAGTCTATTTTTAATTGCTATTTCTTGAGCTCTCAGTTGTTTCTTCACTGAAATAGGATAAATGGTCCCACCTTTCACAGTTGCATCATTTGCCATGAAGACACACCAGACTCCACAGATTTTTCCAATACCTGCAACAATGACAATTGTCATTACACTTTACAAACAGTATGAATTATCCACATTGGAATATTTTGTAACTGGACCATAAAGTAAGACACTATGGGAAAACACAAATGAACAGCTTTCCTACCAACTTCAGGGCCACTACAGTACTTAAATTCTAAGTATTGTTTTCTCATAAGCCCTTCATCAATCTCTCAATTGTGTAGCTTAGTGAGGACTGGTTTCCATTGCTGACATCATGTGTCACTGCTGCACTGGATGAAGGGGCAGGTAGGCAAAACAGTTGGCAAGAGGCTAACTGCAGATGCCATTTTGTCTTTTCCAGAGCACATAAGAATCTACTTTAATTTAGTTAAGAGATATAACGTGCCCCTCAGAAATCTTTTGTTACTATATGCAGAACAAAAGCATTACACTTAAGCATGAAAGAAAAACTACGAGCGTGACTCTTGCCTTGTAAGGTGGATACCATAAACAGATTTACGAGTCTACTGTACGTTAATACCCACCTAGGAAAGCCTTCTTTGATGTGCCAAACCAAACCTGATCCCAAACATTTGCTTCTGGTTGTCGAAAAGGTAGCTTAAAGGCACTCTAATTTCTCCCTCTCATTCTGTCTTCACTATTGCATCTTCCAACAGGCATAGCACAGATGGAATAGATTTTGTTATTTATTGGTGGCAGCAGGCCACACTATCGATTGGCATGAATTGATTAAGTGCATGCAGATTTATTATACTGCAATTTACCTTTTGAAAAATTCCTTACGCAAAACCTACCAGTGAGACATCCTGCTGCAGGAACATCACCATAAGGCATGTCAAGGCCTGCAAAAGGGGAGAGCTCAAGGAAACTTTCATCATCAAGAAGCATCTTTAAGCGTTCACGAACAAGCAACTTTTTGTTCTTCTGAGTGTGGCGCAATATTGCATTTTTTCCTCCTCCTTTACTGACCTTCACAAGCAACTCTGAATACCTGATATCAAAATGAAAAGCTCAAAGGAACTGAAAACCAACTTTTGTTTCCAAACACAGAAGTACCTTAAAAACAAGTTATCCAACACACATATTAACAACACTGCCATTATACTTGTGGGGAAATAGTGAGACTGTATTATTCAAAATTCAGCAATAAAGAAAAAAATAAGAATTTCTACTGGACAGATACATGTGTTCACATGAATTAGGGGAAACCTAGTATGACATAGGAAATAGTTAAACTAAAATAACTAATGAAAAGTACTGATTTTCATGAGTTTTCTTTCAGCTTGCACTACTAGTTTTGAACAAAACCCTTTGGGCTGCTGCCATTTTTTTCCTCAGGACCAATACGTACAAGTAGTGAGTCACCTTCCTCTCTTTATCTGTGAATCATGATTAACTGAAAACTCTTAGGAATATATGACTCATATATATCTTTGCATTCAAAATGAAATGAGGGACATGTTTTATGACATTTTCAAAAAATTGTAAAGCATATAACACAGATAACATTTATGATATCAACTTGCTAGATGCCTTTTTAAATGAGCTAACATTACTCCAAAAGTGCTAAAGTATCTTATCCGACTTGTGAAAACAAAAATCTTCAGAGATATATATAGGTACGTATACTGTATAAGTTGAGAAATCATTCTAAACCTTTCAGGAGGCAGGAGAATTAACTTGTAACAGTTTTCAAGTTTATAGATAATTGAATTCAGCAAACTGAATAAGGAAAAAACTGAAGCCAGAATTATTTTGGAAGGCTAGTTTGCAAGAACCTAAAAATGCATACCCTACTCAAAACTGTTGAATCAAGGGACTAATGCTGTAGAATTTTTTTTTAAAAAATTAGTTACCTCTGAATGCAGATCTCACTGTTTCTTGCATTGCCTTCAACTACGTGTCTATACAGGGAAGGGATGCCTCCATCTAATACTGGAAAGTTTTTTGTATGGTTATGTTTATTTTTTATTTTGAAGCTCATAGAGGAGGAATGTAGCAGGTTATGTGGAACCATGCTGGTGCAATTTGTTGCATCCTTGCATCTCCGAAGACTCCATATTTGCCTTCTGCCTATGCCAACTTCATGACATATGCTCTTGGAAGTTTGGAATAATGAAGAGCAGGAAGTAGACAAGGGGTGTCGTGAATACCTGGAGAGCATGGTAAGAGTGATCCACATGATCCTAGAATCATAAATAACATATTACTTATTTTTTTAATGCATATCCCATATCATCCCTGAATTCATACAAAAATAAACCAATAGCCCTCCCAAGATAAAATAATGTGGCATACGGCTAGAACATTTCAGATATCATTTTCAATGCTGTATGGAAGCAAGTACACAAAAACTTTTCTTGAAGCAAAATTTCTGCTAGTTAATTTCATTTCACTTCAACAGTTAAAGAATTTAAGTGAAAGGCAGGACAATTCTAGGGTCGACCTTTATACCTTACACCAATGTAGCTAGTTGGGATCCTATACTCTACCAGCAGCAAAATCAATAGCACAGTAAAAGCACTAGAAAAAAGCTATTTTGCCAACCACCAATTACAAAGTTATTCCCAATGATACACTTTCAGTGCAAAAAGAGATCAATCATCCTGTGGTAACAACATTAATACCATGATGTGATTAAACCCATTCCACACATAATACATGAGCACTGTGCCAGGAAATCTCACAGTACCCCATCCAAAATAGCTAATTCCAAAACTCAGTGGTGAGGAAACTCAAGTGCTTCCCTGAGGCTGGTATTTGAATCTTTTGACTGCCAAAACCCAGGCATTAGCAGAAAATTCCATATGCCAAGGAAGGGACCAGGGTCACACAAAAAAGGAAGGAATGCCATTTCAGTTATAACAGTGCAACAACACAATAAATAGGAGGAAGCCATCATGCAGAATTTAGGGAAAATTAAGATGTGGTGTATCTGGGGGTTAGTACTGCACCTTTACTCTCAGCTTAAGTGGGCATAGGTTTGTAACCTGTCAGGTAAATTAAGCCATTAACAGGTCAACTTTATTTTGTAAAGTGATGGGCTGAAATTAAACCTCAAGCAACTATTTAAAAATATATGGAATTATGTTGCAGCAAGACAAACCCTGGGAGTCCATTTAGGGTGCACCAGCTTCTCCAACAGAGTGCACTCCAGATGTTTGGGACTACAACTCCCATCTTCCCTGATCACTGGCTAAATGCTGGCTTAGGCTGATGGGAGTTGTACTACCCCTGAAGAACAACAGGATAGGCAAGGCTGCTATCCCTTCTGTGTCTGCTTCATCTCTTTGCTTCAAAAATGGTTGTTGTATTCTGAACTGCACTGATGCAGAATTACGAATATATGCAACTCATGGAAACTTATTTGTTCTAGCTGCATTACACTGAGCTTGAATGCTTTCTTGTCTCAGCGCGTGTTCAACAAGTCCTTGGCCAAAACCAGGGTGGATAAAAATCAATGATTTTTTTAAAAAAATCAAAAAAATCGGATTTTTTTGATTTAAATCGGATTTTTTTGATTTAAATTGGATTTTTTAAAATAAAATGCTTTTGGAGGAAAAATCTTTCTGAATATAGTCTTCTATTTAAGTTACATTGTAGTCCAAAGGCTATTCATCAGGAAATAAGGATTTGTTTTAAGTTTATCAAGTGTACTAAAACTCAGTCTAAGTTTTTTTTTTAATGTTTAACCACATCAGTTAACAAACATGGATACATATGCTATCATGTTATTGTTTTAGTTAAATAACTTGTTTAAATGGTTATTAAGGAAATGATCATTTTTCTCCTTCCAATAAAGTACAGCAGAAAAGTTGTCCAAATATAAACAGTTAACTTATTAAACCTCACCATAATTTCATAATTATCTCTCTATGTATTTCTAGTAGTATAACCAAATCAGTAATTTTTGATATAACTGTAAAAACCACTCTGAAAATTTATTATTCCAAAAATGAAACCTTCATATGGTTGTAAATATTAAGATTATACCAGCAAGAATGAGTCTTTCTGTAAAAAAAATATTTAAATCAAGTCTTACTGACTAGTGATTTGAATCAAGCCTTACTGACTAGTGATTTAAATCGTGATTTAAATCGTGATTTAAATCAATTTGATTTAAATCAAATTCACCCTGGCCAAAACTGATTTGACTGTCGATTGCTTTCTGACTACATTTCATTTTACCTAATGGAGAGAATGGACGAATTTATTTTTTTTAATAAAAAGAAAAAAGAAATGTGGCCACACACACCATCGGGTTCTTCAGCTGTGATAACCCTTCGAGACAGAAAAGGAAGCGCTGGAAATTCCGCGTGAAGTCATTTTGAATATTTCGTGCATCGACTATTACTGCCCCCCTCATGTTTGCTCGTTTTTGTTTTTTGTTTTAACTGGCGGGTCTCGGTTGCTGAGCGAGCCCAGCAAGTGAGCGTGGTTGTTATGGCCCCAACGGAAAGCTCTTTCTTTCCCGAAGGCCCCGCGAAACACCTCAGAGCTCTGGCCCCAAGGGCGGCCCCGGAGTTTCGAGGGAAACAGCTGCACAGGCAAGTTCGGTGTAGGCGAAACCAAGGCCTTGTTTCCCTTTTGATCCGTCCCCTCCGTCTCTGGCGTTAACCCGACAACTGGACTGGGTTCGGCCACCGCCAGCTGCGTCACCCGACGACCGTTTTCTAACGGCCATTTTCTACCCGCCCCGCCCCCCGCTTCGGGATGCACCGAAGGAAAGTTCGAAGTTACCGTTTTCTTTCAACGCTTGGCTTTTCCCAGAAGCCCCGGCCCCGCTTCTGTACGTAATGCGTCCTCTGCCTCACAGGACGGGCTCCGTCCCCCCGCCCCCCCTCTCTCTCGTAAGGGCGGAAGCCAACGCCTGTCCCCTGGTAAGTTTGGGAGTGCGCATGCCCGCCGTCTTCACACGCTTCCCCCTGCCCAATTAACAGCACGTGCTGAGCGTCTTCTTCAACAGAAGCCGCTCAGGGCTGAGTGAGTCTCTCGCGGGCGCTTCCTCACGCCTGTTCCTCGAGTACAGCGAGCGGGGAGTGCAGAAGGGCATAAGAAAAGCCACGCAGTCCAGCGTCCTGTTCGCACGGTGGCCATCTAGACACCTGTAGGGAATCCCGCAAGCGTGATCTTCCCCTCGCCCACCCACTGTGGTTTCCAGCATCTGCTATTCAGAAGCATTGCTGCCTCCAATTTTGGACGCAGAGCACAGCCACCCTCTTTTAAAGCCATCTAGATTGGTGGCCATCACCGCCTCCTGTGGGAGCGAGGTCCATGGTTTAAATGAGTGTTTTCCGCCCAGATACCTCCCAAGTTTCAGTGACATTTGTGAAGCTGTAAGCTCTGGACATTTTGTTTCCCTGAGTAGATTTCATTACGTTTTCAAATCCCTTCTCTGTGCTATCTTTGTCTAACTTGCCCTTCCCACCCCACCCCCACGTGTTTCTCAATATATTTCATATTGGGTTTATTCTTTAATTTTTTACACAGAGAGTGTTTAAACGGATGAAAAGCCTTTTTCCATCTGGCTGAGGAGTTGCACTGGAAGGCTTTATGTTGATTGTGAGAGCCGATTGCAAGGGGAAACAAGGTTGCCACGTTTTATTAGTTTGTCTTTCATACGTTATTTAAAATAACCAAACATGAAAAATAATAAACAGGTGTATAGCTAGTGGCAAATCGGCTGGTATATTTGAAGTGATGCAAGAGCCTCATCTTTTATATGTTTGTTCATTTCCTTCCAGACTTACTAATTAGTCCAAATAAATCTTTATTCTCAGCAGCTCAGGGCAGCATTCATTGTTCCCCTCCCCTCTTATCTTCACAACATAATTGTGAGGAATGTTAAGCTGAGGGATGGTGACTAAGTTTTATAGCTGTATGGACATTTGAGGTTAGATCTCCTTGGTTCTAGACATCCAGCACACAGATGTGACTAAGGGCACAGAGTCTGCAATCATGTTATAATTACATTACTGACCTACTGTTTTGTTCTTAGTTTTATTGTGAATTTTGTGGGGTTTTTCATCTTGTATTTTCATATTGTGAACTGCCCTGAGAATCTCCCCAACCCTATACTGCATATAACACCAATGTCTCACAACAAATGTACCGGTAACTGAAGAACCTGAAGAAAGAGACAATGCATGTGCTTTTGAAAACGAGGGGAAATTATTATTTTTTAAAGAAGAAAAGGAGTGTGTGGCAGCCCCCAGTTTTTTAAAGAGCCCTCACCCCAATTACATCATTAGAACCAGAACATAAACCTATGAAACTAGAAAAGAGCAAAAAATACACTGGGGAACAAACAAAAAAATTCATTTTCTGTTGCATGAGATTTTTCAACTGTTCTTATATATTCTTTCAATGCTGATTTCAAATCTGAAGTCAGTTTTGTTCTGTAAGCTCTAGTTTTTTTTTTGCAATTCATGTTTTTCACTTTGCACCGTAATCTTCACTTTTCATAATGCAAGAATTCAATATTTTATTAAACACATAGCCAAAGTAGTACAATATGAGTATAAATGTAAGTGACTTATATAGCATTGCACATGACATGTATAGCATTGAAAATGACATGTATATCTATGTACAGTTGGAGGTATACAAAAAAATATACTGGTATTCTCTTGGGATACACAGTATCTGCAAGCTGTTGTTATTCAGGTAAGAATTTACGCTTGTAGCTCTTGCGTTTGTGGACTTGCACAGGGGATTCTCATTTGATGCTCCAACAGTAGTCTGACATCATAGTTTTATCCCATCGCCCTTGAGAACGCTCTTCCATTGTCTTCAGGTCTTGATGGAAGCGCTCTCCCTATTCATCACTGACTGCCCCAAGGTTTTCTGGGAATTGATCTAGGTGACTGTTCAGGAAATGGAGCTTCACACTCATATTGTACCCAAGATTGTGGAAAGCCAACAACATTTTTTCAGGTAGGTGGAAATGCCAATTGAGTGCCCTATACTATTGGAATGCTTCCTTCCCGTGTCCCCCACCCTCATGCATCAGACTGGTGCTAGCATGGCTGGGAGCCAGGCGCCTGCTGATTCCTCCATTTTCTTTGCAGGGAGGGAGCCTTTCCCCAACAGATATTTTGTTCTGGCCAAATCCCTGGAGAGACGTGATGACCCTCAGGTACTGGGGCAGAGGGAAGGAAGGGGTCCTTATGAAATACGTTTGGGGAGTCTGTGGCTTCCAGCTAGTGCTTTTCAAAAGCACTGCTCCCTCCAAAAGGGGAGGCTGAGCATAGCCATCACGTCTAGTTGCCTTTGATAGGCCTCTCCTCCATGTAATTGTCTAGCCCTCTTTGAAAGCCATCCCATCCAAGATGCTCTTGTGGTGCATCTGATTCTCCTATGCTTCCTTGCTCCTGCAAGGAGATGACTATTGTGAGATCCTTTGGTTAACATCTATCTGGGCTGGAAAATATTAAAGAATCAGAGGACTGGTGAGCTTCCCTTGAAGCAAAGGCTGGCAGATCTGTTAGCATCTTGATAAAGATGCTCAAACAACAAAGGATGCTATCATCCCTCGCGAGTGTCTCAGAAAAAGCTCCCAAGCTGATGGAGAAGAGAGCAGTTAAGTGGTATGGGGGGGGGGGGCTCCAGGCTGCCGTTTCTGGATCCTACCACAGCCCTTCCAAGTTGCCAAAGAAATCAATGTCTCAACAGTTTTTTCCTTGCACCTCCTCCCCATGATCCCACGTGGGGTTTCCTCAGACATATGCTGTGTCTGAACCAGCAGATCCCACCAAACCAAGTAATTGAGGACCCAGTCAGAAAAGGAGTGTGTGCAGTCATACCAGAAATAAGCAAAATAACTAAACAGGTACTAGAAGTCACCCCAGAACTGGCCCCACTGAACATCTTCCAAGATAACAATGCCCACTCACACTAGAAAGAGCTGATAACCCACCGACAGCATACGATTCAATATGGCTAACTTAATCCGACAACCCCCCTCACCCACGCACAAACAAATCCCACTGCAGCCAGCCAAAGACCATCAACCGCACTCTAGGCCACCCCAACCTCTCTCACCACCAAGGAAACATAACAAGCGAATAGAAAGAGAACTTCCCCAAGTGACGCTGACAGAAAAACCCCAAGCATACACTAAATAAAAGAACTTAAGCTTTGCCACCCCAGTTCCTCTCTCCCATCCCCATCCCCGAGATCTATAGGGCAGTATACAAATTTAATAAATAAAGTAATAATAATAGTTTTTTTTTAAAAAAAAACAAATCAGCAAACCTTGGAGTTCCCATAGCATGCTGATACCTCCCTCTTTCTTTCTTTCTTATTGATTTTTACAATATTCTCTGGGCTCTCCAGCTGAGTTTACTATTAGAGGATTATAATTACAGCAAAAGAACAGACCTACAAATGAGTTGAATTTGCAGGTGTTAGAATACAACATACTAAAGTTGTATACAAGATTAAGCTTTGGATGCCTGAGGTTTGGCCAGATGAAAATTTCATACTCCCAAAGGAAAAAGACATTACGGCAGAATTTTTCAATCCAACTTGCATTTCATTAATTGTCCTGTAGAGGTCTCCATGACTTACTAAATAATTGGTATAGCATTTCTTACAATTTTGCTTGGTCTGCTTCTAGATTGTTGCTGTTTTGTGGGTGAGATCAACTGCATGCTAGCGAAAAGTTTTTGTGAACTCAGCAGGGAAAAGGCAATATCTAATTAGTGTTGCATAATTGGTACCTTCATTGCACAACAGTATTGTGCTGGATAAAATGAATGAACAGACTCTTTCTATTCATTCTTACTGTCAGTATAACTTGTAAAAAAATGTACAAGGGAGAAGCACACATTAATATGAGTACTGTCTGAAATACTACAAACTCATAACTCGTTAGCTATGTAGGGGAGATGGCTTATCTGATTAATGAATAGCACCAGAGCTTAATTATTTCCTCTGGAATCCTTTTTTTAGACCCAGAAGTGAATATGCAGTAGCTTAGTCACTAAAGAGCTTTTCTGAAAATTAAATAATATAGCAATGCGAAGTTACTTAAAAATTCCTAAGGCTAATTGAGCAGTGACTAATGGTTGATAGTCTTTGATAGTAAGTTATTAGAATGATATTGAAGGCCTTTTATTTTGTACCGTTTGGGTGCTCTCTTGTCCAGTCATGAAGTATGAAGAGTGCTTAGTTGTCTTGGGTTAGGGCTGACAGAGTCAAGTTTTTTTCAAACAGGAGAGGCAAAGCAAATATGGGGTGAGTTAAAGAGGAATATGTCTCTCTTCTGTCAGCTTTTGTTTTGTTTTCTTGCCACAGCTGGAAGACATTAGGCATTAGATATGCTACATCAGGCTTCCTCAACCTCGGCCCTCCAGATGTTTTGAGACTACAATTCCCACCATCCCTGACCACTGTTCCTGCTAGCTAGGGATCATGGGAGTTGTAGGCCAGAAACATTTGGAGGGCCGAGGTTGAGGAAGCCTGTGCTACATCCTTTGAATAGCAGCAGTTCCTGTATTTGGGGGCAAATACCATACAATTCTCAAGACCTCCTGAGAGTCAACTAAAATAACACCATCTCTTTTCATCTAGATAACCAACCCACTGACATGTGGATATTTTATGTAAATATTTCTCTTCTTTCTGATGCTTACAAGTTTTACATCAGAGTTCTTCTTAATGTTGTATTTCCTATTAACATATTTCAGTTTAATTAAAAGCGTCAGTTGTGCTACTCTTTCATCCTGGAGGCAACACTGTTATCAATAAGCTACATACAATTGTCTACATACAAGTTGAAAACAGAAAATACTGTGTAAGGAGATTTTTCTTCTAATAAAATCTGTTAAATAAATATAAATTAGCACAAGGCCACAAATTTTCTTCTTGAAAACATTCAAAATATATGTGAATATGCTGTTGCAGGAAGCAATGATGTTTTTGGCAATGTTGCAATAAAGCACAACCAGTTTTTCTAAAATTTGTTTCTATATTCACTTTCCACTTCTCAAATAAGAAGTCATTATTGTTGTTGTTGTTGTTGTTGTTGTTGTTGTTATTTATTAAACCATTTTTTGCAATGAGGGCATAATGTAATTTTCCATTGTTGAGCCAATAATATCTGTGCAGCTGTTAACAAATAGGAAATAATTTCCCTAAGCTCTTTCCTTATACTGGGTGACATGGTTCAACAAAATCAATACTGGATCTAAATGAACTTCATATTTCAAAATTTAGTTTTTATTTTATTAATCCTCTTCAAGTATTTTTGTCCGTAAATACATGTCTACCACATACGATAATAGGTTCCATTTTCTTTTTTTACTCTAACCAGATTTTTTGAATATGTTCTGTTTATTGCCTGAATAGTTACTGGAGTCTTGCCATTACCTTGAAACAATTTTCTCTCATATTTGCATTCAGTGAAAATTTATGATCCTTTCTCCATATTTTCTCCCATACCCCATAGCTATGTCATTTCCTATATCCTGATCCCACTTTATCACATATTCCTTTACTCATTCCTGTTCATCATATTGTAACAACAGAGCTTAGATAATGGATGTTTATCTTTCTTTTTTATTATATTTATAAATTCTGTTACCTCCCTCAATACCTTATTCTCTCTTATAAATTTTTGTTCTATATTTTGTGCTTGTAGACATTCATACCAGTGCAGCTAGTCATTCTTTGTTGGCTTTTTGACTGCTGGAAATTGAATCAATGTTCCATCTTTAATCAGTTCTCTGTAACAATATACCGGTAGATCATTTCCCCCCCCCCAAATGCTAAAACCATGATCCTGCTTGATTTCATCTAATGCCAGCCGGAGAGGGAAGATAGTTGGGCTTATTAATCATTTATATCGATTCCATTTTTTTTAACCAAATGAATACCAGAAAATTACTTTTAGCTGCTATTACTCAATTTATTATAGGTTTCCACAGAGCTTTAAGTTATTTAATTGTGTACTATAGCGATGAGAAGCAAATATTTATTTATGGATTAGAGTTTTGTTGGTTGTTTGATTATTGTTGATTATTGTTAAGAGTTGTCAAAAGGGGGGTGGTCTGCAAATCTGCTGTTTCAGTTGGGAGGAAGATGTGGACAGAAAATATACTGTATTAGACACAAATATTCCACTTATGTATCAAACTTCTTGAGCTGGTCATGTAATCTATGCAGTCTTATGGAATTTATGATAAAACCATGTGGAGTTTGCATTTGGAACGCTGAATAACAAGTTGGAATGTGCTTGCTTGTAAACCTCCCCCCCCCTTCTTTATACAGTACAGTGGTACCTCGGGTTAAGTACTTGATTCGTTCCGGAGGTCCGTTCTTAACCTGAAGCACCACTTTAGCTAATGGGACCTCCTGCTGCCGCTGCGCCGCCAGAGCATGATTTCTGTCTTAGCAGAGTTCTTAGCCTGAAGCATACTTAACCTGAGCGTACTTAACCCGAGGTACCACTGTATTGCATACAGTATTCTGCATATAGAATAGGAGGTCTGGAGATAGCAAAATGAGAGACACTAACAGCTTCTCCATATTTGCGCGGCATAGTTAGTGTAACCATTGCTTCACTTTTATTTAGTAACCAACACACGTACGGGCACTGGCTGCTATAGTGGAAAAGGACATTGCAATATCTTGTAATGTTCTTATAAAGTTAAGCACATTCCTGCCAAAATCTACTCCAAGTTGCTTATTTAGAGTGTTTAAATTTAAAAACAAAACAAAACACCAAAGGCCTTTCAGTCCCCTCTGACAATAATTGCTTAGAAATTGTGTCTAAATTAGAGAAGAGTTTTGTTTGTTTACCAAGAGAAACCCCAAAACCACAGCAATTTTGGCTCCTTTAACTTTACCAAGCAGTCCACTCAACTGATTGTACATGGATGCAATAATGAAGATGTTTGCCTCAGGGCACTTGAATGCTTGGCAGTATTGGAAGATGACAAAATAAGAGTGAAAAAGATGTGGCTAAGGACTCTGATCTTTCATATATTGCTTCATGTAAGCAGCAATCGTTTTTGAAAATACGTAGCATATATCACGTGCAATTATTTGAATTATGCAGAACCAATCTAAATAAGGATTGTTTAGCAATTCTTAGCAGTCCATATCCAGGTTGGAAGATATGATGTCTAAGCAGGCAGTGGAATTCTTCAGTCATTCCTTCATATTTGTTCAGCGTACCAGTTCTATACCCGGAGGGAGTCTTAAAACTTCTGAGGGAGTCTTTATTGGGCAAAAGATTCATGCATTGCAGGGGGTTTGACTAAATGATTCTCATGGTTCCTCTATGATTTGTATAAAACAATTTTAATAAAAAATTAAATAGAGGTTCTCAACCAGGTCCATAAATAATAAAAGAAGCAAAACCACCACCATCCTGAGCAATCCTTTCCCCCTCAAACCATCCACCTCATCTGCCTGGAATTCCTTCCCTGAAGACCTCTATGGTTGAACCACCTCTTTCTTCAAACCTCAACTCACTTTTCCTTCAGCTTAGGCAGCTAGTCTTCTTCCTGAGCTAAGACGAAAATCTATTTACATGTAACTTCACTGGCTTGCATTCATCCCTTGTTAGCCTTGCCATTCTCAGGCTGCCTTGGCTGTCTCTTAGTGCAAAGACCCATGTCATCACGCCTGAGCTTCCACAGCTGCTTGCCATGAACCACCATTCGCAGGATTGGCAGCAACTGTGGCAGATATGTTCTGTGCTTATCATATTTTATTCTCTTTTTGGTTATGCTGTTTTAAATGTGCATTTTATATTTCACTTTCTTTAGTAGTGTTTTAGATTTTTTTTAAAAAATGGTTAACAGTGCTGTGTTAAATGTGCATTCTGCAGTTGACCTCCTTTGTAATGTTTTATTTTGAAATCTTTATGGTAATATTTTCATTTCCTGTTAATTATGCTGCTTTGAATGCATACTTTATACTTGCCTTTCTTCAGCAATGTTTTATTCTGAATTGTTTTATTTGATGCTTTAATGTAGATTGTAAAAATATAAATAGGTACAGCAATGAAATGAATAATAACAATAACAATTTTTGATACCTTTGCTCAGAAAAGCTCAACTGGGGCTATTATGAACAGCTCTTTAAGTTTTAGTTGATGTTTAGAAAATATCTATAGTTTCCATGCAGCGTTGAATACCTTCTTGTAGGCTTCCAAATACTTTGTTCTTTGCTTTCCCCCCTTTCACTCTGAAGAGCAGAGTGACAGTGGACTTGGGATAAAAAGGCAGCTGGCCTCTGACTCCCAAAGCTACAACCCTTGCTTAATATTTGAAGAAATGAAACCATGGCACTAATGGACTTTTCTTGTTCTCATTTCATGGCTAAAACATCTCTGGCTTAGAGGCATCTAACGGGAGAGCCATTAGTTCTGGTCAGAGAGTTATGTGGCTTCTCTCTATCTATCTATCTCCCCCCCCCCCCTTTAACATAATACCTCTTCCTGTCACTAACAGACTAAATTATGAGTTACGGTCATAGATTGTTAATCTTTTTTTCTTTTTTTTCCTCCCCCCCCCTTTTTTGATTGTTAATCTTTCATTGAGAATAATTTTTAAAATTAAAGCAATTGTTTTGCAAACTCATTTTGCAAAATCCATTAAACTAGTTTAATGGATACCACTGTCGCCTTTGTAATTTCACTGGTATGAAATGCCTGGTATCCTATATTATCCATTAAACTAGTTTAATGGATACCACTGTCGCCTTTGTAATTTCACTGGTATGAAATGCCTGGTATCCTATATTATTTTTTAAGACTGTATTGTTTTTTTTTGTTTGTTTTTTTTTAAATAATTTTTATTGGGTTTTCCAAATTTTTGTCCAGCCCCGATTCAGGCCGGATCACATACATTTATACAATCTCTGATGACTTCCTCACGCCCCCCCTCATTGTTTTCATTTAACATAATAAACATTCTTACCAGGTTTCTAATTCGACATCATTAACATTTCCGTTATTTCTTGATTTCAAATCGTTTACCAACCACTCACATCTTTAACTTTAACAATCTTATCTTTTACTATAATCAAATCCCTTTCCCCCCCCCCCAGTCCCCGGTGCAGACTATTTCAATATCAAATTTACTTATCATTTATATCAAAATTTATATCAATATCAAAATTACTTATCATTACTTATCATTTATAATAGCTATCCATCTTATGTCATTTTTTTCCAAAGATCATGCTATAATCATTTCCTGCCATGTCCAAGTTCAGAAACCAGTAGGCCACAAAACAGTTCCTTCATGTAGATGCTCATCCTATTCCTGCAGGATCCAACTTTGGAACCCATTGTCTTTGCTGCAGAGTAGCCTCCAAAACAGTATCGGTTGATGTCCTCGGCCTTTCCTTCCATGTTTGGTCCGGATTGTCTCGACTTTCCCTCTGCTGCTTGTCGTTGAGCTGTGGTTTTTTGACAGTTCTCTTAATATTTCTCTTTTTCCTGATGATGACGACAGCTCTTGACTTGTAGTGGATAGTTCTTTTGCAGCTGGGTCTCTTCTGGGTAAACTTTTTCTGTTTATGCTCCGCAAGTACATTGTTCCCATGGTTTGATTGTAAATCCTGACCAATCAGATCATTGTTTGTGCTTTGCTTTATCTCTGTCACTAGGCTGTTCCCAGCAGCAGCCAGTTCAGCTCTCAGTTCTTTCACTCCAGCATTGTAATCCCTTCTGAATTCTTTCAGTTTCTCCAACAATGTTGACAAATCCACTTCCTGTTTCATCGCCATTTTTGGCAAACAATTCTTTTCTAACTTTTCCAAACTTTTTTCAAACTTTTTAAAAGTTCCAAAGTTCCAAAATAATCCTCTTGCTCATACAAATTAAATTGACTTCATCTGCCCCCTGGGACCGGGGGAGACGCAGGGGTTAAATTTCCAAAACATAGTATCAAATTCCATGCATCACTTCTCAAGCTGTGCAACAATGCCCTGTCGTTGTTACACAATGGCAAGGGGCAGACCTCCGTTTTTTCACCCTCAAGCCAGGTTCAAATTAGTTCCAAATAACAATTTTTCTTTGTAGATTACTCACGGTTCCAAATTGTAGATTTAGGAGGAATCGGCGCGCTCGGCTGTGGCGGTCTGGCAGCTTCGCCAGACGGAGCTGTCTGCGGACCCTGGAGCTCCGCCGCCCGATCGCCCGGGAGCTCCGCTAAGAGCTCCCTGGGACCGGGACCGGCGTCCAAGCTCTTGCAGGTCCTCCGGACCCCGGGACGCCCTTCCCGGGGGTTTTGGGGGTCGCGGCGCTGGCGCGAGCACCCCTTTGCTCGGTCTGGCGGGGGAATGTCAGGAGCGACATTTCCCCCCGACCGCCATCTCCGGCACGCCAACCGGAAGTCTAAGACTGTATTGTTTACCCAAAGGTTGAGTCTTGGGAGCTGGTCATGTCACAGAATAGCTTGAGGGCACTAACTAGAACCATTGGTCAAAATGAAGATCTAGCCAAGCAGAAACTAATTTTCATTATAAATATTTCAGAATAGTGGGCTGAGGTATGCTATCTTGGTATGTTTTTAGTAGGGCGACCAGCTACCATATTTGGCAATGTAGCAATAACTGGATAATTTAACTTTTCACCTAATAGCATCACTTAATAGTTTCTAATAATTGTATACCAATGGAAAATGAGTTCTATAAATGCTGCTACCTCTGATGTTGCTGGGAGCCAATGGATGAACAATTCAGCCATAGAAGGGAAATGTTCTACACATTTTAATGTTAATACAAAACATATTTATTCTATAAGAATCTTCATTTTTATGGATGTTTATGACAGCTGCTGGCCAATAGTTCCTTGTTAGGTGGATTGCTCCCTAATAGTCCAAAAAGATTGGTTGATGTCTCATCAGTGAGAGGTTAGGGGATGTTCTTGTGATAGTCTTTAGTGCAGGAATCTCAACTAAAGCATCCATGACAGATGATCATCCAACCTGTGCTTAAAAACCTACAAGGAAGGAGAGTCCACAACCTTCCAAGTGGACTCTCCTTCATTGGACGTTTTTAAGCAGAAGTTGGATGGCCATCAGGACGCGGGTGGCGCTGTGGTCTAAACCACTGAGCCTAGGGCTTGCCGATCGGAAGGTCGGCGGTTCGAATCCCCGCAACGGGGTGAGCTCCCGTTGCTCAGTCCCCGCTCTTGCCCACCTAGCAGTTCGAAAGCACGTCAAAGTGCAAGTAGATAAATAGGCACCTCCTGCGGGAAGGTAAACGGCGTTTCCGTGCGCTGCTCTGGTTAGCCAGAAGTGGCTTAGTCATGCTGGCCACATGACCCGGAAGCTGTACGCCGGCTCCCTCGGCCAGTAAAGCGAGATGAGCGCCGCAACCCCAGAGTTGACCGCAACTGGACCTAATGGTCAGGGGTCCCTTTACCTTTACCTGGATGGCCATCGGTCAGGGTTCCTTTATCTATGATTCCTGCATTGCAGGGGATTGGACTAGATGATCCTTTTGTGCATTATTTGGATCATCCTGTTCTGGTAAGCTTGATACAATGGAAGTGGAGCTAGGGAAGCATTTGTCCATCGGTAATTGCCAGAGGAAATTCTGCAGGGATCTTGCCAATTGAACTGGAATGTAATGAAATACAAGAACTGCAAGAACCGTGCATGATGGTTCTTAAAACGTAGCTATGGCTTTAATGCACTACATAAGATACATTATATAGAGATGTGGGTTTGAACTATTTTTGAACAAGGGTCACCTGTGGTTTCTTTGCAGCACTTAGAAATCTTTGTTCAGTAAAGTGGGTCGCAAGGTTTTCCCTCAATGTAACACTGAAGATTCTTCCTTCTCTGCCTTCTCTTTCCGGATGGTTTTGTAATCTTTTTGTATGGTTTTGTTATCTTTCAAGATGTCCAGCAGCGAGCCTCCAGTTTGCTAAAAGAAAATTTTTGCTTCTGCGAACAAATGACTGTACTGAGATAGAATGAAACCATCCATACAGTTTTAACCTTTGCCCTTAGCCAGCAGTTTTAGGTAAGCAAAACGGTCTTGTTCGGCTGTACCTCCAAATGTCTGGTAGCTGTCAAATACTCCGTTTTGTAACAATGGGAGTCTTGTTAATGGAGTTATTGACAGACTTCAACATTTTTTCCCTGCAATATGACTCATCCGAGTGCTTTTTCTTTTTTCTTTTAATCCACTTATATTAAGTAGAAATGGCTAAAACCCATTGAAACTGGATTAAACAGAAGGAACTAAGACTAATCTACAGGTAGAAATAAAAACCAAGTCAGCCACTGGTCCTGATAGCTTGCCAGAAGAGGAGAATCATCCTTATGGTTCTCCTAAGATATCATATACTTACCTGGGAGTAAGTTCCATGGAACTCATTGGGATTGCGTAGGATTGTGGTCTTAATTGAGAGCACTATAGAGACACACTATGGATTTGGATAAATGGAAGGTTTTGTAATGAGGACATAGGCTTCAGCAAGCCTCAATAAAATTAAACTCTGTTCCGGATGTTGAGGTAACAGAGTTATTCAGACTTAGGTGTGAATGTTTTATTATAAGCATTATGCCATCAATGTGCAATCTTTAACAAATATAATTAGTATGACTTCCTGTTCCGAGAAGCTTACAAGCAATAGTTATAGTTAATGATTTCCTAACAATTTATTTTGTAAAATTTATATGCCGCTTGATTGTAAAAAGAGCCTCAAAGTGGTTTACAAACAGAATGAAACAATAAAATAAACAACGTGTAAAAATAGTTAAAAGCAGCTATTTAAATCATCCAAAAGATAATTAAATTCAGCAATATGCAAAAGCAATGTAACAAGTTTGTAGGCTAGAGTGAGAAGAGTTTTATTCCAGAACTGATTTCTGAGACAGAGTTTGAAGGGTGATTGATTGTAGTAGCATGAGTTTTATTTGAAAGCGTTTCCAGGCACAGATGACACTGCGCAGGAAGACAAGCAAAGTTGATTGAGGAACTTGTGGCCATGGACAGTGGGAGTTCCAAGCACAGACTGCGTTTCTAGGGATGGTATTCCTGTACAACTTGTCCTTCCCATATGACCCAGGCTCTGTTAAATACCTCAAACCATCCAAGCTGTTCTCTCCAACCTTCCAGAGCCTTTAGCAAATGTGCATCTTCAGTCTAAAAGAGAACAGGCACCTCCGTGACCCATCCTGTGAGGTGTATTTGCATAGATCGGGGATCCCAAAGCAAAATGTTGAAGATTGTGTCTGTTCTCCCATACGCACAAGTCTGCTAGTATGTAAACAGTGCACAATCGAGATCCAATGACATCATTTTAACAGGTTGGCTATTTGCTCTCTGTATAGCTTCCCCCTCAGGAAACTCCAAGAAAACCAGGAAACCTCCTGCATGCAGCTATCAATACCTAGCACTATTCATTCCCGCACAGCATGAAAACTGTGGATTAATTGGAGAGGGGATGTTGTGGATTCTGGAGATTTCTTTCTTTCTGCGGCACAGCTGGTGTCCCGGGAAGTTGCAGCATGAAAGCAGCCCTGTCAGTATCAATCCTTGTTACTTGGTGCTGTTACATTCCAGTCAATGAATTGGCCTCATCTGGTAACTCAACGTGGTTGCAATGCTGAATAGGGGTTCTCAGAATGGCTAGAAGACAAATAACAGTCCATAAGACAAATAACAGTCCATTCCTATAGTCCATAAGACAAATAACAGTCCATAAGACAAATAACAGTCCATTCCTATAGTTAAAGTTATCTTCACATGTTTGCAGCAGTGATCATGCATCATATTCCCTCCATTTAAATAATTATAATTAGCAAAGAGTTGCTATCTTGAGAGTGAAAATATAAAGCTTTTGTTCAGGCCTGGGTAGGATCTACAGCTCTTTATTTAAACATGTCCTGCCTGTCGTTGCCTGTGTGGCTCCAATTTTGTTTTGTAAAATATATTTTTGTTATTTAATTGAGGACCAATCCCAAATAATCATGCCTTTAAAACCAGTATATATTTTTTAAACCACAGAGATCAAGTACACATAAATTACTAGTATTACACTCATGTTATTTCCCCAAAACCAAACTCCATAAACCCGACATTTTGCTGTATCTTTGAACCCTGTTGGGACTGTATGTTTTTCCTTTAAGTATTAGCTTATTTCGTGGTCGTATGCATTCTACATGACTGTAACCCAAAATATATTTTGTGATCATAAGCCCTATTAATGTAGGACAGCAACTAATAATTTTGTTGCATTTCCTAAGATGCTTCCAGGCAGGGGTGTAATATTGCAGAATAGGTAGTTCAGATATCACAACCATGTTGACAACAGGGTTTTTTAAATGACTTCTTGGATCCCCCCCCCCCCCGCCGAAAGAGTAAATCAGGATTAAATGGGAGTAAAATAACAACAGGCTGTTGTTTTGATATCATCATCAGTTTCCTCATGGACATCAGATGAGAACAGGGCTTAAGGGGACTACCAGTTTCTAACTTGCAGCCTAATCCATAGGTCTGTATTCCAGCAAAGTAATTATTAATTCTTGAGGGACGTGGGTGGCGCTGTGGTCTAAACCACAGAGCCTAGGGCTTGCCGATCAGAAGGTCTGCGGTTCGAATTCCTGCGACGGGGTGAACTCCCGTTGCTCGGTCCCAGCTCCTGCCCACCTAGCAGTTCAAAAGCACATCAAAGTGCAAGTAGATAAATAGGTACCGCTCCGACGGGAAGGTAAACGGTGTTTCCGTGCGCTGCTCTGGTTCGCCAGAAGCGGCTTTGTCATGCTGGCCACATGACCCGGAAGCTGTCTGCGGACAACCTAACGACTTGACCTAACGTTCAGGGGTACCTTTACCTTTTACTATGCGATGCAATCCTTCCCCAACACATGCATAGTGTCTCTCTCTTCTCTCCCTGTCTCCTCCTAGGTGACGGTACATTTGCAATTGTACAGAATCTATTTGTGTAGGCTCCACATGGGCTCAGGCTGATGGAAGCAAAGGTGGCAGTGCTTTTCCTTGCTAAGCCATGGTCTCTTTCGCAGAAGTAGGGCTGTCAGGGCTGCATGGTGGTAGGGACAGAACTTAGTCATCTTGTTGAATTTTTTCTCTCCGCTGACGAGAAGTTCATGAAACTAGGATTTCTTATTCAACAGACTTCAACTCTCTCTTGCCAGGCCCCTGGAGCACCCACAAAATCTGCTATATTTATACTGAGCAGAGGATCAGGTTCCATGCTTGTAATCAGCAGTTGGAAAGAGCAACAAATTAAGTTATATTTTGCCAAATAATGGAGACAATCTAGTGGATGAAGCCAGAAACCATTGTTTTGCTCATTGGGAGGGGTTTCATTACACACAGAAGGAAATGACTCTTTAATAATTGCCTTGAGTGCCTTCAGTCCAAAATGCTTTAAACAGCAGAGCCAAATCATAAATCTTAATGTCTTGGCAAAGTCAAGCCCACCAAAAATATTAGTCTCCCAACAGTTCTCATAACAAAATCCTCTGCTCCTCCTTACGTTGCGTGCGTACAAGGGTAGGTTAGTGGGATTGTGCAAGACACTGCTTAATTTGAAAAACATTTTTTTTAAAGCAGTGGGCCGTGGAAGGGGCTAAAACACACATAAGTGGCTAAAACACACATAAGTCTAGTCATGTCTTGCTTCATGTGATAGTGAAGATTCTGAACTCACAAAGGATGAAACATATTAAGTGTCTGCATGGCCCCAATCAAATAAGCAAGGATAACTGTGCCATATTGGGTGGAGTTCAGAAAGCTTTGTGACTCATGAGTAGCCTTTGGTCAGACTGTCCCCCCCCCTTCCTAACAAGGACAAATTACTGTCAGCATTATTAAATTGTCAACTGTGTGTGAGATCTTGGTTCTTTAGTTTTAAAAAAAGTTATTTCAAACATGTTCCCAAAATTTACTAACCTACTTGCCCACTCATCCTTACATTAGTCATTTCTAGTACACAGATAAAAAGAAGCAAAAAAGGGTCAACTCTTCTTTGCCTGCCAATTTTACTGGGCTATTTACAAACCTCATTTAGAATTAATAATCAAGGTAAAGGTAAAGGTACCCCTGACCGTTGTGTCCAGTCACAGATGACTCTGGGGTTGCGACGCTCATCTCGCTCTATAGGCCGAGGGAGCCAGCATTTGTCCGAAGACAGCTTCCGGGTCATGTGGCCAGCATGGCAAAGCCGCTTCTGGCGAACCAGAGCAGCGCACAGAAACACCATTTACCTTCCCCCTCCGGAGTGGTACCTGTTTATCTGCTTGCACATTGACGTGCTTTCGAACTGCTAGGTGGGCAGGAGCTGGGACCAAACAACAGGAGCTCACCCCGTCGCAGGGATTCGAACCACCGACCTTCTGATCGGCAAGCCCTAGGCTCTGTGGTTTAGACCACAGCGCCACCCGTGTCACGCATCCAATAGTAGGTGGTGTTAACTCTATCAAACAATATCTTGGGGGGGAGGAACTGCACAGAGGCTGCCTCTACTTAATACTACCAAATGATATTGATTTGATAATCTCTACCGTATGTTTTCAGTGCACATAAAACTGCTAGCGCATTTGCAAAGCTAAGCAGGGTCCGGTGCGGTTTCAAACTGGATGGGGAACCGCATGTTGAGATTCCTGCATTGCAGGCAGTTGGACTAAGTGACTAGATGACCCTACAACTCTAGGATTCTATGCTAAGAGGGGCCACTGCTGGATCAGACCAAAAATTCATCTAGTCCAGCATCCTGTGCCCATTGTGGCCAACCCAATACCTATAGGAAGGCCACAGGCATGACATGAACACAACAAGACTCCCTAGATCATGCCCCCCAGGATTCAGAAACCTGCTGCCTTTGATACTTGAGGCAATAGGTAGCCATTATGACTAGTAGCTGTTGATAACTTAGGCTCTGTGAGTGTATCTAATTCCTTTTTAAGGTCGTACGAATTGGTGGCCATCACCACACTGAATGAGAACAAATTTCAAGCACTGCATGATAGAAGTACTTCCTTTGGTTCTGAATTGCTCCATCCAACCAGCTTCAAATAATGGCCCTGAGCTCCAGTATTTTGGGAGGGGAAGAAAAATTTACCAGTATTGCTCCACAGATTCAGAAATCTGAGTGAGCTTCTACATGACCTTTTTAATTGAGTATTCATTCTGATTTATTTGCAGGGAGGTTAGATGGTGTTGTGGGCGTACCTAGGATTTTTGTTGGGGGGACAGGCTTTTGTTGGGGGGGGGCAGAACCTAATATTTGTATTGATTTTTACTGATGGGGGGGCAGCTGCCCCCTGTCTTCCCTTGGCTACGCCCAAAGATGATGTCGCATCAAAGCAAGTGTTACTTTCCACACCCTTTCCAGTGCATTCCCCCTCATCATTTTCCTTATCACAAATGTATGATCTTCTGGGGAAGTGAGTTTCTAGTATGCAATTGAATCCTATTGGAACACAGAGACAGCCAGGGAGCTCCCTAAATTACTGTCATTATTGCTATCCTGCTATGCAATGATATAAAGCAGTTACCTGCAGCATTGTGGCCCAGAAATTCCATAGTTGTTCACACTGGCTTTTGACAGCAGAGGAGAATGGTAAAAACATTGCATTTGTTTTTCTTGAAAGATCCTCGGTCCAGAATACCTGAAGGAGCGTCTACACCATGGGTAGGCAAACTAAGGCCTGGGGGGCAGATCCTTCTAAATCACCTTCTAAATCCAGCCTGCGGACGTTCCGGAAAACAGCGTGTTTTTACATGAGTAGAATGTGTGCTTTTATTTAAAATGCATCTCTGGGTTATTTGTGGAGCATAGGAATTCGTTCATTCCCACCCCCACCCCCAAAAAATATAGTCCTGCCCCACCACAAGTTCTGAGGGACAGTGGACCGGCCCCCTGCTGAAAAAGTTTGCTGACCCCTGGTACACCCCCATTGTTCTGCCTGGACACTGAGGTCCAGCGCCGAGGGCCTTCTGGCGGTTCCCTCACTGCAAGAAGCGATGTTACAGGGAACCAAGCAGAGGGCCTTCTCGGTAGTGGCGCCCACCCTGTGGAACACCCTCCCACCAGATGTCATAGGAAAAAACAACTACCAGACTTTTAGAAGACATCTGAAGGCAGTCCTGATTAGGGAAGCTTTTAATATATGAAGGACTATTGTATTTTAATATTTTTTTTGGAAGCTGCCCAGAGTGGCTGTGGAAACCCAGCCAGTTGGGCGGGGTATAAATATATTATTATTATTATTATTATTATTATTATTATTATTATTATTATTATTATTATTCGACAGGCCTGCTTTACAGAGCAAACCTAAGCCCATGAATTTACAAGCAAGTTCCTTCATTTTTTATCAGACTTGTGAAGGAACGAGTCTAACTCATGTCCTATATATTGGGGTGACTGGAGGCAAATTGAGTCCCCCCCCCCGTTAAAAACTTGTTGTTACTTTGGGAAAGGAAGTGTGTATATGTATATACACACACACCAGGTTGCTGCTGCCCTATAATGCTTTCTTCCTTTTAGCATCGGTTCAGCCTGCATTACATTTCCATTCGGTCAGGCTCAGCTGAAGCAGTGGCACAAAATAATCCAGCATGTCTCTGCATTTGGAGCTTGGGTGAGAGATAACTGTCTGTGGCTTAATTGAGGCAAGAACGAGATAACGGTTGGTGTGTTGGAGGAATCTGCTAAGAGAGGTAAAGAGCAAAATTCATATTGGCAGCTCTGATGGAGCGAAATGCACAAAGGCTTGGAATGGAGTGTTAATATTCTTAGCAGCAGGGGGTGTTCACATCATTATCCATCGAGACCACCTCTTTTTCTTCACAGGGCATTTATTATTTCTGTCAGCAGAGAAATGCATTTAAACTGCCTGCACCTTCCCAAACAACTGCATCCCCACACTGTGAAATCCTGTAACACTTGCTAATGTGAGTTCTCTTAAAGCTATATTATTATGAAAAAAATTCAATCCAAAAGAGGCAGTGGAGTTTGAAAGCCCATTTCAGCCCTTCCTCCCCCCGCCCACTTTACTGTACCAGAAAATGACAGCTAATTTAAAGGAAGAAAATGGCAATTAATTTTTGCCATGCATGTTTTATTCAGCCTGTGTAATGGAGGGATTTAAAATGCCAGTTCTGCTTCCAGTTGTTTTTAACCAAAGCAACTTACAACCAAAGCTTTACCATTTAATTCACTGTTGAGATGCAATTCATCCCCTTGTAAAATTAAAATGGAATGATTTGACCTCAATGAAGACAACCCCACAGGGCACCGGGTTGGGAAATGCTGGCCTACCCCTTTCTTATGTTGAAATATTCCTAATGGGCTAAATTTGGGGCTGCAAGGTGAGCTTCACTATTAGCTATAGTAAGTTTTGTCTATTTAAAAGAGAATTTTAGTATAGTGATTTCTAGGGGGAAAGGAAATTTATCATACTCGTTGGATTTTGGCTTTCATCATAGCTTGTGTAGGAGCTGAAGGACAAAAGGTGAGAATTTCAAAAGCAAAGGTGGAACCTAAATATTTTGCTCTGTGTGGAGTTGCTTACCAAGCATTCATGGAAGGTCCTTACTCATGTCCTTAGAATTGGTGCCCATCCTTTTTTTGAAGAGGGGGAAAGTGGCACTGAGAGAGGATGCAGCTACCGTGACTTCCATGTCACTGGTCCCTTTCATCTCTCTCTTTCTCTCCACTGTGAAGAAGCAAGACTCTGATGTAGTCCCAGAGCAGATGGTCAAGAAAAGTGGGCGAAGAGCACACAGTGACTGCATTCCTCCTTGCGTCTTAGAGCTTTTAATGTGTCAAGTGTGGGGGATATGAATGAGCACCAGCAGTCCTCTTTGAGCTTCACCTTATTTATCTTTGGGGCATCTCAGACCTTTCGTTGTTGTTGTTCATTATCCACTGGGCCACTCTATTCTAGACCTTGCTTTAGACAGATACTGCCGAAAATCTTAAAGCAGGAACGATAGCCTTCCTAAAGTGGTGTGGAAACAGCAGTCCTACTTGAGCTTCAACGCTGCCAAGCATTGCAAAGAATCTCGCATTTCCTGACGGTTGAAATAAAGTTCAGGTGTTTCCAAAAGCAATGGTGAAACTACCGGTACTAAGGAAGCCATAGGTATGATGCATATACATAATAACAAAGCAATAATTGCTTTGCTAGGTCAGGTCCATGGTCCCTGTTGCCCAGTCTCCCAACAATGACCAGCCAGATGGCTTTTAGAAATCTTATAAATGATGCACAATGGTGGTGCAGTGTCTTAGACACACATTGGCCATGATGTAATAAGCCCAAATGTGCACAAACTTCAAGTACCCACCGCATATAGATGCTTCCTTTGCACAAATAGCAAAACAAGTTGGGAGACCACAGTTAACTATAGCTTCCCACTGTATCTGAACTGGGGAACTATAGTTCATGGCTTCTAGACAAGCCAATGCATGAAGCAATGGTTTCAAATTGTCGTTTGGAAGCCATCCACTTTTGTTCCTAGTATGGAGGTAATGGGAAGCTAGGGGAAAATGCAGCTTCTGGTTTGTTTTGTCACTCCTGTAGAGGGAGGAGAGAAGTGGATACCTTTGGGCATCTGAAGCTCATGAATACTTAGGTGTTTTATCCTGAGACTGGAATGCAACCAGTGTGAAGCAGCAAACAATCGCTCAACATGAGATAATGAATTCTAAAGACAAAAGAGTGCAAGTTTTCACCTGTATGAGATAAGTTGTCCTTAGTGTTTCAGTGTATCTAAAAGCCCAAACATTAGTAAGCGACAGAGTTTATTTCCCTGCTGCTGTTAAAGGCACCAAAGCAGACCAGCCCCCCCACCTCATTCTCTAGTTTCTAGTTGGCAACTATATAAGGATTTAGGAAAAGAATACAGTATTTCTTTAAGATGACTATTTTTATTGAGGTATCAGTTATCATTTTATGTATTTCATTTAATTTACGAATCCCTTCCCATGAAACATCTGGAAGCAATTAACAATAAAAAAACATTTATAAAAATAATTTCAAACCCAGTATATACAGGGGCTGGAAAAATAATGACAAAAACAACATAAGCAACACAAACAGTAAACATACAGTGAAAATTGGAGTATCAAGTACATCAATATCCTTTGACTTCTTGGATAGGTACAAAAGGTGTCAATGCAGAATAGAATCCTTCAAATGAACCAGAAAAAGTCAATAAAAATGTTAGGTGTGTATAGCTTAGTTTCCAAAGTGTTCTGCTAGCGCAATCCTATTAAAAGTCTGAGATCTATGAAGAGGCGAGATTTAGCCAGTAACTTAATAGCACAAGGTTTATCAGTCAAGATACTGGTTTTGTACTGTGTTGGTGCTATATGCGTGCAAACTGTTCTCATGGTTGATGTTGCATCACTTAGGCCTTTGGGCAATATTGAAGTCAAGTTAACTGCATTGTTCTTGTTATCTCCTGTATTGGCATAAGTACTTCTAAACTCCTGATCTTATCTAATGTTCAGTGGCTAATGGTTTTATGGATTGTTGTGGGCATCTGTCTGTCTTGAGAGACAATGGAGTGTGCCTCCGAGGTGAAGTCAAACTGCTGCATTAGCAGCACTGAAGTGACCTCCCTGAAGCAAGCAAGGACAGTGTGTATGGAGGTCCTGGGCTGCCCAGACGACAAGACCTCCTCTTAGTCTTGCTGATGTGGGACCAAAGAAAAGCAGAGTAATACATTTGGCACCAGCTTGGCTGCAGAAGTTGCCAGAAGGAGGTGTACAAGATGCCCTCCAACTCTCTTAAGAGACTTCACTCTGGCTACGTGATGGGGTTTTTCTTAGCCCTTTCTTCTCCTGAAGGTATCTCGCAACGCAGTGGAGGTCCTTACCGATAGGTCACTGGACGTCTGTGGTAGATCACTAGTAGATCACTGCCTCCCCTCAAAGAAGCACAAGCTTGGCTACCCTAAAAAAAAATTAAACTTTTTTGCCCTACACCCCTTAAAAAAGTCTCAACAACTTTGACTTGAAACCCCCAAAAACAACTTTGACCTGAACCCATATAAACGGGGCTTCCCTCTTCCCAAAAAAAGCTCAACAACTTTGACCTGAACTTCCTAAAGGGGGGTAGATCACTGCCAGTCTTTGTGAGTAGATCGCAGTCTCTTGGGAGTTGGCCACCCCTGCTCTACAGCATGGGCAGAAATCGCCTTCTTGATCCTTGGACCCACTATTGGTTTCATCTGCTCAATCTGCCAGAGCCTGTCTTTGCATGCAGGGGAAGTCCTGAGGGTTTGAGACCCATCAGCTACCCTCATGTGATTTAGCAGGCCAATGGAAACCGTTCCCCGGGTGTTGCTGCTGACAGCTTCTTGGAGCCACAGGTAAGAGCAGAGTGCTGGGTGGAGACCAAAGGTAGACAGACTACTCCAGAAGGAGCACAACATGTCTCCTACCCCTCCCCTTAACACCCCATATTTTTATTGTTTTACTGTTGTATTGTGAACCACACTGTGATCCCAATTAGAGTTGGTTTACAAATGAATCATATAAATGCATGACCAAATAAAATTGTCTGAGCAACATTGCCCCACACTTTTGCCCTTTTTAAAATAATTGGGAAATGTGTAAAATGGAAATATTGATTAATTTTTGCCTTCATTTTGAGCAGCTTTCGGAAAGGTCCACAAGAGTGGAAATTTTCTTCTTCTGTTTGGAAATCTTTTACAAATTTTAAGCTACAATCCTATCCACACATACTTGGGGATCACTCTTACTGAAAATTTAGACGTACACCTGAAAAAACAGGCAAAGTGTAAGGCTGCAGTCTTGTGTACATTTCCCTGGGAGTAAGTGCCACTGAATTTAGAAGGACATGAACCAATTTGAGTGGAAAAGAATAGGGCACATAGAAAGGTGGGAGTGGAAGACTTGCTGCTGATTTAATCCACCTTTTTTATTTAGTGATGTTTTGACAGAGGGTTGTGTCTCAGATATCCTTCCTCCTGAAGTGACTACTTTTCTCCATTGCTGCCCAAATGGAAACTCCACAGCAGGGAAAAGAAGAAATCCTCTTTAATATTTGTCTAGGACCAAAACCTCTGTGAAAGATGTAATATTATTCTCGAGTGCTTGCAATTATCCCTGTATTCAATAATCCCTTTTAACAGCATTGTTTTCTAACAATATTTTTTAACGTACAATCCTGTGCATGTATACTCAAAAGTAAGCTCCACTGTGCTCAATCCTAGATAATTGTGCATGGCATTGAGCTAGCTAGAATAGTAAGATTATTTTGCATTGTCTGTCCTCTGCCTTAAAAACATTCTATGGAACAAGAAACCAAAAAATTCCCAAGGCAAATAATGGCATCTCCTTAGCATAAAGCCAGTCTGGTGTAGCAGATGGAATCTTAGACTAGGGATACCAGCTCTGAAGTCAATAAAGAAGAAACAGGAGACAGGTACTCCGCTTTGGTCAATCATTTGCTGCCTCAGTTTCTTAGCTGTAAGAATTGTGATTCTTCTAATCTACTACACACAGCAGTGACTGTGACTAAGATAGTGTGTTTGACATTTTAAAAATGTATACACATCCATACAGGGTGGTGTACAAAAAAGTAAAATTATAAAACATAATCAACAATAAATTTAAGAGAAATAATACCATTCAACCCTCTAAAACTACCAGTATCTAGAATAATGACAGGTCTTCTTCTTCTTTTTTGGCAATCACTCGTAGCCTAGTAAGATTGTATTCCATAAACACGGTTTTAACAATGAGTCCGTAAGTGACTGTGGAGGCCAATTCTGGATCCACACGTCCTTCCACAGTGGAGACATTGGTTTCCGGGTGGGAGTTGATCACGGTGTGGATTTGCCAAGCGTGCCTTCCTCTTAGCACGTTTTCCCCTTGCATCCTGAGTTCGAGTGTCTTCAAAGCCCATGACACCTTTGGTAAAGGCTGTTCTCCAACTGGAGCGCTCACAAGCCAGTGTTTCCCAGTTGTCAGTGTTTATACTACATTTTTAAAGATTTGCTTTGAGACAGTCTTTAAACCTCTTTTGTTGACCACCAGCATTACGCTTTCCATTTTTAAGTTTGGAATAGAATAGTTGCTTTGGAAGACGATAATCAGGCATCCGCACAAAATGACCAGTCCAACGAAGTTGATGTTGAAGAATCATTGCTTTAACACTGGTGATCTTTGCTACTTCCAGTACACTGATAATTAGTTCACCTGTCTTCCCAAGTGATGTGTAAAATTTTTCTGAGACACCGTTGATGGAATCTTTCGAGCGAGTTGGAGATGGCGTTTATAAGTGGTCCATGTTTCACAAGCATATAGTAAGGTTGGTAGTACAATAGCTTTGTAAACAAGCATTTTGGTTTCCCTGCGAATGTCCCAGTCCTCAAACACTCTGCACTTCAATCGGGAGAAAGCTAACTGCCTAGGTAGGAGAAGTGATTGACATTTTCCAACGTTACACCATTGAGTTGGATTTGTGGCACTGCAGAGGGGTTATTTTGTACTTGTTGGTGCAGCACTTTGGTTTTTTGGATGTTGAGTGATAGGCCAAGCTTTTCGTAAACTTCTGCAAAGATATTTAGGATGGTTTGGGGGTCATCCTTTGAGCGTGCGCACACTATGTTGTTGTCAGCATACTGAAGCTCTATGACGGAAGTTACGGTAACCTTAAGCTTTGCTTTCAGCCTGCTCAGATTGAGGAGCTTTCCATCTGTTTGATATATGCTTTCTACTCCGGTGGGGAGTTTCCATTCGACAATGGCAGGTAAAATGGTTTTAACCTAGTAAAATGGTTTTAACACATCATCAGTATCAGATGTACCTCCTTTTAAAGGCCAACACAGAGAGGACCCTTTCTTAAATTTGTATATAATGCACTTCTGAAGATAAAATAAGGAACTTTCTATATTTTTTGCAATTAGTGAAATTAGTTATAGGTGGTGGTGGTGAACATTTGGAAATGTAACCGCAGCATTTGAAATTTGATGATGTCACTTATTAAACCAAGTTCATGACAGATTATTTTTGGACATTATTGTGATGTCTAGAGTGGATATCCTTTTTCACCACTACCATTTCCTGTTCTGTCACCTGTAGTGACTATTGTTGCTGGATTGTAGAAGAAGAGTTTGGATTTGATATCCCGCTTTATCACTACCGGAAGGAGTCTCAAAGCGGCTCACATTCTCCTTTCCCTTCCTCCCCCACAACAAACACTCTGTGAGGTGAGTGGGGCTGAGAGACTTCAAAGAAGTGTGACTAGCCCAAGGTCACCCAGCAGCTGCATGTGGAGGAGCGGAGACGCGAACCCAATTCACCAGATTACGAGTCTACCGCTCTTAACCACTACACCACACTGGCTCTCAGTGTGGTTATGTGGCAAAAGAATATGACAATGTTGTGGTTTTTCTGCCTTTCAACCAGCTTCGGAGGTAAGACAGAAGTCACCAACCACACAAAACAGAGGGGTAGCTAATTCTGAAACAGAGCAAAGTTTTCTCCCCGCCCCCGCTGAACCTGTAATAAAATCGTTTTAAAGGACACATCTTAATAGCGTCTTCCTGTTATCTTAATATCTTAATAGCATCTTCCTGTTATCCTTCCTTAACATCCATCCCCAAGTCTGGTGAACTTTCTGGGGGCTTTTTGTTCTCGCCGGGCTAGGCCCCGGGAGAGACCCAGAGAACCCTTTCTGGAGTTGGGGGGAACCCGCCTGGTCCTTTTTCCACTTGTTAATTCCAAGCCCCCTTCCTCCGCTTTTGCCCCCCACTGCTCTGCGAGACTTGACACCAATTGCTGCTGAATAGCACAGGAAGGCGGGAGGAGGAGGCGGCGACGGAGGGAGGTGGGTATCATGTGATCCGCTTTCCTGCTCCTTTAAAGCAGCCACATGCAGCCGAGCGCCGGCCACAATCACAGCTCCCGGCAGAGCGGGATTCGGATCCGGACTTGCCCGGGCAATCAGTGCCGAGGCGGCCGCCGCTCTTCCTCCCCATCCCTGACAGCCTTAACTTTTGCCGCAGTAGCTTGTGCAAAGGGAGCAAGCTGCAAAAAATGGCAGGGGCAATTATCGAGAACATGAGCACTAAGAAGCTGTGCATTGTTGGCGTGATCTTGCTGATTTTCCAAATCATCGCCTTTTTGGTGGGAGGTCTGATCGGTAAGTGCGTTGCAGGGGCAAACTTTATCCTTCTTTTCCTTCGCCTTTCTTTCTCTCTCTCTCTCTTTCCTTCTCTTTCTGGCTTCTCTCGTCCCTGTTTTCGAGACTTTGCTTCTGTGATCTAATTAGCCCGGCTATTGTAGTTAAGAAAACACCGCGCCACGGGCCTCTTTGTGCCCCCTGCACTCGAGTGGCTGCAAAGGAAGGAGAAAGAAGGGAGGGAGGGGCGCGCGCACAGGCTCGGGGCAGAAAAAAGTTTGTTCGGGGGGTGTGTGTGTTTGTGTGTTTCGGCCTCGCTTCCAGGATCTGCTCCAAGGAAGCGAGTGGAAGGGCGAAACCTCTTAAGCATGGCGACTTGGTTTCTTCAAGAAAGCCGGCGCGGGGCGGGAATTGTGTGAAACGTGAAGTTGATACTCCCTATTACTCCAGCCTCGTCCCGACTATCTCCCTCCCTCCCTTCCCCTTCCTCTCCGACTGGGCTGCAGGGAGAGAGCTAATCTCTTTCAATTGCAACGAGAAGAGGAGCTGCTCGAGCCCACGAAAGGAATGTTTGCGCATTGTGCCTCCTTGACGGGGATCTGCCTTTCTCTTGTGGGTCTTTCTCTCTCGAGCGGGGCTTACATTTGCTTAGGCAGTCTCTAAGTTTGGATTTAAGTCTGTAAGGGGTAAGGACGCTCCCTCGGGGGAAGAAGGAAGTGACACCCCCCCACACACACACAAACACGGAGGGTGAAGGTCTATTATTATTTGCACACACTCCCTTCGATTCTTTGCTCCTGTCTCGATGGAGGCAACTTACCACTTACCTGAGATCTTGCTTTGGGGGGGGGGGCGCACCTTTCTTTAAACATAATGGGTGGACAAAAGGTTTTTTTGTCCCCCCCTCCTCGCGCCCTCCTTCCGGGCGAAGTAAAAGTTCTGCTGCGTGGATGCACAGTTCAGCTGTCTCCCTCGTAACCCTCCCATTCCTGGGATACATAGGAAGATTGGCTTCAGCCAGGGATTCCCCCCAAAAAGCGTCCCTCTGTTGTCT
This sequence comes from Darevskia mixta, assembly GCA_034641385.1. Lineage (NCBI taxonomy): Eukaryota > Metazoa > Chordata > Lepidosauria > Squamata > Lacertidae > Darevskia > Darevskia mixta. The sequence goes on from JAWWNH010000029.1 coordinate 13,990,484, forward strand.
TTGACTGTCTGAAACTTAATGGGGTTCCTGCTCTCCCAAGTCGAAATTCCTACGTTTACAGATAACTAAATGGTAGGAACTGAGGAAATGCTTTATTCAACAAGCTGTGTTAACAACTTGGGGGCATGAAATGGCAAACAAAAGTGGAAAGCATGTCCCATTCTATTTGAGGGCTTTTTCTTTTCAGATCCCCGACCTGGGTGCTAATCCTTGTTTCTAGCTCAGACAGGTACTCACTATTTTTTTATTATCTATCTATGCTCCAAAACTTGCACCTTTATTCTGACATCTGTCGCACGGTACAGGGAAATGATATGGCGAATAGTCTAGTAACCCAGTGCCCTTGCTTTGCTTCGCAAATAAATAGTTCTGTTTAGGGCTTGCTTGTTTTTCTTTTGTTTTTTTGTTTTAAATTAAGAAGCACAATCCAAATTGCTAGTTACCTGCACACGCTTTATCTGTCTTAAGATGTAGAAGAAGAAAACCCCTTTCCGGGCAAATCTGCTTATGTCTAAGAAAAATGAATATGGAGTGACCTTTATGGGAAATGTTAGTGGAGCAAATGCTTAGAAGGAGAGAGACTACTTAAAATCTTGCTCTTAGAGTGTGCTCAGCACTCTGAAAACTCCTGCTCCAGGCAGTTTCTTAAGCAGTGACGTAACCTTTAATTGTTCTGGCTCTGGAGCAAGCATACCCCAAATCCTTCGTTTTATTTCTCAATTTCAAGGTTTATCTCATAGCACGAAGGCTTTCCCCAACGTGAGTCTGCAAGACACCACTAATGGGTTGTTACAGGCAAATCTAAGGCATGTTGCAACAAACTTCACAGAGGTTTTTATTTCGAGAATCGTGCCAGTTGGTTATCCCACCTCATCTTAACCTCATCATGTGCTGGGCTTTTCACCTAATGTATTTTTATTTTTGCAAGTTGATTTAGTGTGTCCTAATGCACAGTGCTTGCTTAAAATGCCTTCCACCTTCATGTTCTGAAAGCCTGGAAAATATTTTAAGGCACCATGATAGAACATTTAGATGAGGGTAAGAAACCTGCGGTCCTCTAGAAGTTGCTGGACTCCAGACATTGAACGCCCATCTGTCCCAACAACCATGGTCAATAGCCAGGGGTGATGGGAGTTGTAGTCAAGTAACATCTGGAGGGCCACGGATTCCTTTAGATGAGGCATGGCCAAACTTGGCCCTCCAGCTGTTTTGGGACTACAATTCCCATCATCCCTGACCACTGGTCATGTTAGCTAGGGATGATGGGAGTTGTAGTCCTAAAACAGCTGGAGGGCCAAGTTTGGCCATACCTGCTTTAGATCAAATTGTAGAATAGCGGCTACATGATTTTGCTGTTGTATGCCTTTACGTAACTCAGGTTTTCTGGTTCGGTATGTTTGAGCCATGAATACAGCCTTCAAAAGCATAGCTTCCAATTCAAATACAAGACTGTGGAATACTTTTGAATACAAAATTTCCAGATAAAATTCTGCATGCTGTTACGTTGGAGGTTTGGGGTTGTTGTTGTTGTTTTACTACTGAGTGATGCTTACTGGTTTGGACATCATGGCAAACGGTGCTTTTGCAAACTTGGAAGTTTTGTATTACAGAGGGTATATAAGGAGGGACGGGAGTTTGCACATTCCGAATCCAACAAAATATGGTTGGTTCAATGAGGAGTGTGATTTCTGATCCCAGACTATGTGAGGATACTTAAGATTGTGGCTTAATGAATTCATAGTGGTAACCTTGCACTTACATTCAGTCCCCTAATAGTAATTTCCATTCATCAACTCCAAGGGTCATTTTTTCAATCAACTGGTAGTGGTTTATAGTGTGTTAGCGATCTCCCGTGGAAGATCCATGTTCGTGAGAAAGTCCTAGATAGCTCAGTTGGTTACAGCATGGTTTTGAGAATGCCAAGGTTGCAGGTTCGATCCCCATATGGAACAGCTGCATATTCCTGTATTTTGGGGTTGGACTGGATGATCCTCAGGATCCCTTCCCATTCTACAATTCTATGATTCTCATGGCCAAGGGTGAACTCTTGGCTGAGGTGGGACTGGCTTGTTCTTTGATCCTTAAAAGAAAGTCCGTAGAAGTTAACATGGTGGTGTTTAGCTTGGTCAACACTTAACAAGTTCTGTGCTTCATGGATGACCCTATATCAGATTGCCTATCTTTATTCAAGATCAGTTTTTCTTATTTTATTCCGTCATACAGTTTTAAACACTGGGATCCCTTGCCACATCTGTGGCTAGGGCTCCTCTGCTGAGTACATGTTGTACTCAGGGTATGAATGGTGCATGGGGGCTCTTCTGTTTGGAAATATTCAGCCTGCAGTCTTAGCATAGATTCTTGAGATAGGAGATAGACAAGCAAGGTCATGTCTATTCCCTTCTTCAGTGAATATCTGTTAATTGCAGCTGAATGGGAAAATGCACTGGAAAACGAAACTACTTGGCACAAATCTGTTTGTTTTTAAGAGTGGTGAAGAATAGATAATAAGGACTTGTGGTGGAATACTTTAGATCCTACCAAAACTGCATCGCCTTGCCTTTATCTCTTGTAATGGCATAACTTACAGTAAACTGCTTTATAGCTATAATAGTGTCTTTGCTTAGTTTTATGCGGTACAACACTCCGCTGTAGTCCTCTCCAGATACTAATAAGGATTGTTAGAGCTATTACTAGACTCCAATGTGAAATGTTACTGCTGGTTTCTTTCTCAATAATCCCCCTCACCTTCTGAAGCTGTTAGTGAATCTGACTTGGGAGTCTGATGGGTTTGGTATATAGAAGATCCCGATTAAAAGCCCTTCACAAAGTCGCTCTTTTGTAGCCTAACCTCTATCATGGGAGTGGTTGAGAAGATAAAACAAGACTGAAAGTACTATGATAGTGTCAGAAACCTTAATCTCATTTTAAAAATGAAGATTTTCCCCTGCGTTAAGGATCTTGGCGTGTTTGGGAAGGGAAATGGTTTCTCCTCCAGCGAAGAAGGCTTCTGTTTTGCCTGAAGCTAAAATTCAAACTCTTTCTGTAAGCTAGGAATGCTTCCCTTGAGATGAAAAGGCTCTGTGCACATACCAAGAATACTTTAGTATTCCTTCAGGCATGTATGTGGTAGATACAGACTTATGTCTAGGGGGGACAGGCTAGTCTAAATAAACTGTTTTATGAGGTACCAGTTGTTACCTGTGGATTAGACACTGTAGAATTGAAATGTTTCAGCTTGAAAGACACTGTTTTTCCTCTCAGAGCTGTGCTGTCGCCTCTGCTGTGAATAATGTTGGGTCATCACTGCTATTTAGACTTGTGTTGTGAGAGATTTAATAGTCTGGCTGAAGGAGCAGGAAATGTGTTTTTATCCAGAGTAAAAATCGACAAAAGGAGGGCTTGGACGAGGCCCAAGTATGCGATGCTGCAATTAGCGTGTGTGTGTGTGTGTGTGTGTGTGTGTGTGTGTGTTGAATTGGCTTGGAGGGTCACAGTGAAAATATGCATGCTACAGAATTCAAACTGCTGTAGTCATTGGCTGCTTCAAGAAGTATATAGTAGTAAACTTGCTATCTAATCCGACTTAATGCTCTCCTCATGGAGATGTGTTTGGCACCTTCATTATACACCTTTAGGTGCCAGGCAAAAACTCTTCCTTTTCAACCAGGCCTTTGGCTGATTGACATCTAATGCCCTTTTAAATGTGTTGTGGGAGGGGGGATTATTGGTTTGTTGTTGTTTTTATTCTTGTTATGCATTTTGTGGTTTTTATATTGTAACTTTATGTTGTGAACTGCCCTGAGATCTACGGATGAAGGGCAGTATACAAATGTAATTCTTAGCAGCAGCAACAACAACAATTAACGGCATTATTCATGGTCAACAGTGTTTCTTTGGAAAATTTTCAAAATCAACTTGGTCATAATGACTTCTCTGGAGAAACAACCTTGCCTTGTGCTTCTGGTTGGGGGCAGCATGTTCCAGGAGAAAAGGGTGTAGAAAATTGCTGCCTTTTGATACTTTTATAGGAAAGGCACAAACATGGGGAAATAACTGAACTATGGCAGCACTGGTTGAGAATTGGGAGAGAGAGGCCACAGAAAAAATCCTATTGCTGAATCCAGTAAAAAGTAAGTAGGAAATTCTCCCTTAAGTTCAGTGTACCTTATACCGATAAGTCACACTCACAAAAAACACAACATACATAAGCACAATCCTGAACCTCTTTACTGGGAAGCAAGATCTTCTGATTTCAGTGGGACAGTCTCACATGTAAGGATGTGTAGAAGTGTAGCCAAACTCTGCAAAAACTACCAAAAGGGAAGAGCTTCTGCTAAAAGTCTGACTTGGTTGTAAAGTGCTATTGAGCTGAGCGAGTTGCAAGTTAGTGGTTTTTTTTATTATTATTATTCTTTCCACAGAAACAGATTTGCGATGTAGGCTAGCGATGTGAGAGTTGAGGATGATAAATTAGCTTGTTTATTCCTGCCCTCCTGTTGGTTAGTGTAATGAAGCAGAAGCCCATTGTATGCACTCATTTGGTAGCGATAGCTCTGCACAGAAGGGGGTAATTGAACAGAAAAGCAGAGAGCTCTTGGAGCATGGGAGTAGTTAACATCACACGGGGTCACTAGGCTTCAAGTTTTAATCAGTGTGGACACCCTGCGATTCAGATTTTTCTGAACGATCCATTGGGGTGTGAAACAAAGATCGGTAAATAATATGAAACGCAGAAAGGAGCTGTAAAATATAAAAGAAGGGCAAAATTCCAGCTGCAGATACATTTTAAATGTTGATCTGGGAGCCTGTGGTGTATTTAGATTAAACAGTACTTATAAGGCCATAGCGGTTTGTGTTTCACTATTGGAGCAAACATCCCCCCCCCCCAATGGTTGAAAGTTTCCAGAAATGTGTCTTGAGGTAAAACGGCACCAAGAAATTGGCTGTCGACATGTGGTGGGACTCTAGCAAAGGTTCAAGGGGCCTAGTCAGAAGAATCTTCCTGAGCTTCCATCTTGGGAGGCTATGGATTTCTGGTCACAAGAACTGTCCCCTCCCCTTGCTACCACAACCCACATTTAAAGACAAAACTAGGGTGGAGTAGGGCCTGAATCACATATAGCTCATTGTAAACTGTCTGCACAATGCTGTTGGGAGTAGGTGTGGAATGCCAAACACTTCACTCCCAGTCAGACCTCATAAAAACATAGATTTGGAAAGGAGTTGAGAAGCCGCTGTTCTTAGCACAGCTTTCTCAAGGAAAGCTTCCTTCAAGAGCTGTGGACTGCGGACCAGGAATCACAGCAAAGACTGGTTGAGGGGGCTAAAGTGTTAGAGTTAGTGCTGTGGAACAACTGCCTGCAGTACCCTAAATGCATTTTTGCATGCCAGGGCATGTGTGTGTTTAATTTGGAGCCCTTCTAACTTCCATTTCAGGAAAGCACATGATAAATGCCATTATTGGGGGGAAAAGAATTTTGTTGCACATGTCTACAAACATTCAGACGGTGTCTCTGGCGAGCTGCTAGCAAACACTTGTTATGACTTTGTGGATACCATCATCACCAGAGTGTTACTGACAAAAAATGGTCAGTAACACAGAAGTACTTTAAGGACCAAAGCCCTGGCTTCCTTCTCCAGAAAGTGTACAACGTGGGCAGCCTATTGTGTAGAATAGCCAAACTGCAATAAAACCACATTGGTTCTGACCCATCAAATAGACCCACAACTTGACACCGGGCACATCTGATAGTACAGTACTCATCTAACGAAGATTAACAAGGGTGAATTGATGTCCAGGAATAGCCTCCTATAGGACAGACCCAGAAGATAAGGTGACGGGATGCCACTTGTTGCCAGCTACTGCTCTCAACTAAAACTACCCCAATGTATCATAGATCTAAAACCAGTTTTGTAGAATTATACTTTCCTCTCTCAGGCCTTGGGTTGTAGGCTTGTACTTGCTTAACAAACAGCTCCGTTACCTAAACCAGTGGTTTTCAACTGGTGTGCCGTGGCACCCTGGGGTGCCTTGAATGATGCCCAGGGGTGCTGCGGACAACGCTGGCCTCTGTCCTTTTCCCTCCTCTGATGCCCTCTCGCGTCTCTGCCTCCCAAAAGCTTGTGCGCAGCCCCGGCTACAAGCTCTGCAGGCGAATGGTGCCTCTGGGGCTGGCCAGGGAGTGCTGGTTGTCAGGAGCTGAGGTGGCCTCGGAGTAAGCAAGCAAGCAGGCGAGGAAGCCCAGCCAGTCAGTCGGCCAGCCCTTGCTGTTGGGAATGGACAGACAAGTCCCAGGCCCCTGTGGGACTGTGTGAGGAGACACCTCTCTTTGGGGTGGGGTGGGGGCAGCTCAGAGACCTGGGGTGGCAGCAGTGGCTGCCCAGGGGACTCCCAAGGGGAGCGGAGAGGAGAGGCAGCTGGGGGACCACTCCACAAGGGAGGATGTTCAAAAAAGGGTGAGAGGCTGCCAGCTCTGCAGGAAAGGGGTGACATGACTGGGTTCCTGAGCCCCACAGGGGTGCCACAGAAAGAATGTAGTTGGTCAAGGGAGCCGTGGGCCGGTCCACCGTCCCTCAGACCATGTGGTGGGTCAGACTATATTTTGAAAAAAAACATGAACAAATTCCTATGCCCCACAAATAATGCAGAGATGCATTTTAAATAAAAGCACACATTCTGCTCATGTAAAAACACGCGGATTCCCGGACTGTCCGCGGGCCGGATTTAGAAGGCGATTGGTCCGCATTCAGCCCCCGGGCCTTAGGTTGCCTACCCCTGACCTAAACCATCTTTCCAGCTGCACATGAGCACAATAATGAGACCCTGCAAAATCCAGGTGGCAAATTTGTCCCCACATTTTCTCTGTCAATATCATTATAGGACCTAATAATGTCAGGCTTGATGTCAGTGTTTTATTCCCCCTTGCTCATCTTCCATGTATGCCATCATCTGCATACACTGCCCTTTTGCATTCTGCATAGATCCATCAGGCCAATCCCTAGGCAATTGTGTTGGTGGACACAAATCCCATATGAGAAATGGCAGTATTCATAAACCAGTGATATAAGTTCAACTCCTCTCTCAGGTCTCAGTAGGGACAATGGCTTCCCTTTCCTCTACAGATGCATTGTAAGTTAATGGGTAATTTAAATGCATTCTGCTTCTGATTGAGTTGTCACTATCTGTACTTTCCCTCTGACCTCAGGCTTCCTACTTCCTCTTCCCCATCACCATATCTGAAGAGGATTGTAGTCTGGAAAAGCTTGTGCCATAGTAACATTTCTTAGTCTTTAAGATGCCACACAAGAGTGTTCCTAACACTAACACGGCTATCCCTCTAGAAATTATAACACTTTATTCTGGAAACGCAAACTATTCAATTCAGATTGATAATTCCAGCGAGGAAAGGCAGACGACCCCAGGTCAGAGGATCTGCTTGAGGAAAAGGGGTAGCTATGCTTCTCATTCCTTCCCAAGTGGAGGGGGTGGGATGGGGAGCACATGTGATGAATACTTGTTTGAACAGAATGGATGGGAATATAATTGAAATGGAGAGGCTGTATTGTTTAGTGCTCTTTGACATTGTAGCTTCTCACTTGTAAGTTTTCGTTCTTAAGTATTTATTTATAAAAGTACCCAAGTTAATAAATTTGTAAACAAATTAAATACTTCAGGAAACGTTAGGTTTTGTTCAGCCAATAGTGCCAAACATATAAAATGCCAGAAACTAGGTTGAACTAAACAGAGCATCTCTCTGAGTTGGATGCTCAAGTTGACTGTCACCCAGATTTTATCTGTCAACGTGCTGTGTTTTAAAGGACATCTGGTCCAAACTTCAACAGACTCCTTTTTTCCGCCCCTGGTGTCTTTTGTTCCACCCACTTTGCTTTTAATTTTTTTTTTTTTTTTTTTGGTATTGCCCAACAAATCCCCCAACATCTAAAGGGGAACATTACAGCCACCATTCTGCATGAATGGCTTGAATTCAAGCAATACTCTTTGAGAAGAGCCAGACATTCCAGACACAGCTCTTCAGATAAAAAACTCTGTGAGGTCTTTGTATTTGAAGTAGACAGTTCTCAATTAAACAAATGCTGTTCTGCAAAAAAAAAAAAAACAAAAAAAAAAAAACAAAAAAACCCTCCTCCTGCCTCCCCTTTTTCTTACCCATGAACTCAGCAGGACTTTAGATGCCCTGCCATAACTTTAACACTGTTTTAAACTTGTGGCCTATAGCAGTGGTTTTCAACCAGTGGGCTGTGGCACCCTGGGGTGCCATGAATGATAGGGGTGCTGTGGGCAACTCTGGCCTCTTTCCTTCCTTCCTTCCTTCCTTCCTTCCTTCCTTCCTTCCTTCCTTCCTTCCCTCCCTCCCTCCCTCCCTCCCTCCCTCCGATGCCCTCTTGCATCTCTGCCTCCCAAAGGCTTGCACTGCTGTTTGTTGCAGCAGTCCTGGCTACTCCCCAGGTGAATGGTGCCTCTGGGGCTGGCCAGGGGGCACTTCCCAGGCCACTGTGGGGCTGTGTGAGGAGGCACCTCTCTTTGGGGTAGGGGGGCAGCTAAGCTGCGGCTGCTGCCCGGAGGACTCCCAAGGAGAGGGGAGAGGAGAGGAGGCTGAGGGAACACTCCACAGAGAAGGGTGTTTGAAAAAGGGTGAGACTCTGCCAGCTCTGCAGGAAAGGGGTGACATAACTGGGCTCCTGAGCCTCTCAGGTGTGCCGCAGAAAGAATGTAGTTGGTCAAGGGAGCCGTGGGCTCAAAAAGGTTGAAAACCTCTGGCCCATAGTGCCTTTCCAAATAAAGTTAAACAACTGTGAAGAAGAGGTAACTTGTATATTTCCTTGACTTGTTGGGGGTGGTACAGTAGACAAGCATCATCACCCTTTGGCATGTATGACAGAGCTGGCTTCAGCGCCGTTCAATAGGAAAGAAGTGTTGAGCCAAAAGGTGGTGGTGGATGTCTTTGGAATGGCAGCAGAGTCAGTGAACGGGATTGCAAAGCATGATGCGGAACAAAGCTCGGAAGAAGAGAGTGCTGTGCTCAGCTTTGGTGCCAAGCAGGACGCAAACATTTCTTTACGCAACATTTTTTTGCATTGCAGTTCCATGCTAGGTATTTGCTGCAGTTGGACATATAGCAAGGAAAGCAGGAACATAAGGAAACCCATTACAAATAATCAGACCGGTGCTTTAAAGGACTGATTTCATTGCAGGGGATGGACGAATGGGCTGAGAGAAGAGGCGGGTGAGGACTGGAATCTGGTTTTGTTTCACTTTTCTAGTCCTTTGTTCTTTAAAAAGCAATTACTGGGCATTCTCTCCCCCGCCCCCCAGCCCGAGAGGATGCTTTTTGGGGAAAGTGCGGGTGGGGGGAATGTGCTTTTAATCCCCCATCCCTGCATATTAAACATTAAGCCTGGAGATTCATACACACAGTAATAGGAACCTTACCAGAATACTCTTGTGCTATGGTTTAATTTGCTTGTGACATTTAGCATAATCTGCAATGCCATGTGTGTGGCTTTAGGGATGGCCGGCTAACAGCCTGCAGACTTCCTTTGCTTCTGAAGTAGTTGCATGACCTATAGGCTTGTGGCTTAAATACTGGGAGACTTTGCTTATCCTTTTCCTGTCTGCCATTTATCTTTATGAACAAAATAAAATGTAGTTAAAAAAAAAGAGGCAGCAACCTTGTACAGGTGTCCACAAATCTGTGGTTGCCAGCATGCTCAGTGGTGGATTCCCTCCCTGGAGTCTTCTCCCAATTGCAGATGACTCTGGGGAGGTCTCACACATTGCGCTGCCCTCTGGGGTTTTGGCCTCCTCCCTCTACTGTCTGCTGAGCAGCTCTGCATGACACAGGATCCTGGCCTCTTTCCTGAGTCCCCTGCACGCCAGAGGCTTGGTAGGTGGTACGGATCGGTGGGAGCCACTAATAAGGGCCGACAACAGAGCCGAGCCAAAATCGATGGACCCTTGACCATGGAAACGTGTCTGTATTACAGCCTATCTGATCCAATGAAGCACCAGTTGCTCAGTGGTTTGCACATCCTGCTTTGGAAAGAATTTTATGTGATCCAGCATCAAAAGGGAATAGCCCTCTCTCTGGTGGGCCAGAAGCACAAGAATATGCTCTGGTCTGGTTCATTGGAGCAAGTCATTGCTTGATGCGCAGGATTAGGAAGCTCATATGACCAGCTAATTGACCAGAGTTACTGATACAAGTATGTGCTCCGTGGGGCAAAACAAAAGGCAGGATGTGTGGAGCCATTCACTGCCGCCGACTTTTTGAGAGCTATGCAGCTATCTTCTGTACACAACTATAGCAGAATCCCTCTAATCCCATCCTGAAAGGTCTATTACTGGCATAGATTCAGCAGTATTTTGAGTTTCTTTTCATGGCCATTCTTTCACCATGGCCTATTGGGAGCATGGCATGGCCTAGAGACTGCGATCTACTCCCACTATAAATAAACTGGCAGCGATCTACCCATTGGATTGACCAGAGTTGTTAAGCTTTTTTGGGGGGAGCACACTGGTTGAAAACCACTGGTTTAGGATATGCAGCTGTTTGTTAAGCAAGAGTTGTTCAGCTTTTTTTTTAGGAGACTGACCAAAAGCATTGATGCTGACTACTCCATGCATGGGTTCCAAAATACAACATATTTAACATATACAGTCGTAACACAGTTTCAACTTTTCTCTTATTTTTGTTGATTTCCCGCTCCTTTTCCCATGGAGTTGCTGTTTCTCCCCTTCTGCTGCACCCTGTTTTATTTATATTATTCCATTCCATTCTTCACCCAATCAGAGTAGATTACGAAATACAGGCAACTCCCATTTTGCATGCGTTCCGAGAACGTGTGCCCTTTCACGTGCGTATTGCCATAACCCAGATGTGGCTGGAAAAGGGGGTGGGATTATGCATGCTCCACCAACGTGCACGGGGGTCAGGAACGCAACCCCTGCACAAAACGGTCATTGCCTGTATAAAACTACAATAAAATGCCAATATTCTTTTCTTGGTCAAGGTGAGTGAAAGTGTACTGTGGCAGCACAACTACAGATGTTGGAAGATGCAGGTTATGTTGACTAACTTGATTCTGGCTTCAGAACTGGTTTTGGGACGGAATTGGCCTTGGTTGATCTGATGGATGGTCTTTATTGGGGCAGGAGGAGTTGCAACCCTGCTACTTTTTCTCTTAGTAGCTTTTGATACCATCAACCACCGTATCCTCCTAGACCAGCTCTGTCAGATGGAATTTGCTGGCATTGTCCTTCAGTGGTTCTGTTCCTACCTGAAGGACCATTTTCAGAGTGGCCTCAGGGTCCCATATTGTCCCAAATTCTTTTTAAAACCCACTTAAAGCTGTTACATGTGACTGAATGGATCTTCCCTGTGTGTCAGACACTCTTTAACACCATTGGGAGCGGCATTAGGCAATTTCGAGCAAGGTGTCACCAGTTCACTGATGGCACTCACTTCTCTATAGCATCTGAACCAGGTGAGACCATGCAATTCCTGGACTGATTTGTGGAGTAGATGAAGGGCTGGATGAGGACTAGTAAGCTGAAGCTGAATCCTGGCAAGACAACAGAAGCTTTGTGAGTGAGCGATTGCTAAGTTTGGTAAATTGACCAGTTGACTGTTCTTGATGGGATTGCATTGCATTCTCCCAGAAGGAATACTGTTAGTGCCATCACCCAGTAGCTAGGAGAGCTGCTTTCCAGCTTCAGTCTATACCACATAGGTGGGACACAAGCTACAACCATGGAAGGGCACATGCTTTGCATGCAGAAGGTCCCAGGCTAGTTTTTGGAATCCATTGTTCTCCTTGGAACTGGCACCATCCAAATGAAACAACCAAAATGGCAGTGTTGAAGGGACACAGTATTGCTATTGGTGTGTGTGTGTTTTGCTTTGCTATCTTGATTTAAGGCAGGGGTGGGAACCCTCTTTGAGCCCAAGGGCCACACTTTGAGAAGGGGCCAGAGGCAAAAATGGACAGAGTAATGGGTGTAAACCTTTCCTTTGTATAGCAGGCTGGTTTCAACACGGCCCCCTCTGGATTTTCCATTCAGGCAAGAGACATCACAGTTCAAGAAGGCATTCCAGCCAGGCAAAACACTTGAGGGGCAAAGCAGAGCCAGTAAGAAGTGTGGGCTGGGGAAAGTTGTGAGGGCCAAATAGAGGCCTGGAGGGCCACATGCACCATAATTTAAGGAGAAGGAAAACAAGAATGGGGTTCAATATTGTCTTCATTTCTCTGGCACATAATTGCATCCTCACCTTTCATGTCTCTAGATCTGCTGCAGGCGTTCACATGAGATTGAGTAACTAAATTTTCAGCTTCAGATGCTGCTGGCTACTATTAAGTAATACAGTTTATAAACTGTTCTTTTGTGTTTCTTTTTCTTCTCCTCCTCAGCTCCAAGTCCCACTGCAGCTGTGCCCTATGTGGCAATAAAGTGCATAGATGTCCGGAAGAACCACCACAGGAGCAAATGGCTTATGCCCTGGGGACCTGACCAGTGTGAAAAAATTAGAGACTTTGATGAAGCGATGAGCAGGCAAATCGAAGCCAACGATATTGTGTTTTCAATTCACATGCCGCTCCCCCACAGGGAGATGAGCCCCTGGTTCCAGTTTATGGTCTACATTTTGCACATGGACATTGCTTTCAAGATTGACAACCAAATTAGTAAGTACCTGGAAGAATTGTTGTTTACATAATTAATGTAGTAACTTGGAAAAGAGTATTGATGTAAGTAGGACTGAGTGGGTATGTTGTATGTGTTTTAAAAGAAAGTGGAAAAGGAGAACAAAGCCCCGTCCTCTTCTCCTTGTATTAAGGCAAGATAGAAGGCTATCTAGGACAACTTCACCCACCCATTTCCACATGGGCTTCCTTCTGACTTGTGGATTGCAGTGAACCAAGGCTTATTTTAATGGGCAGCCAGACTCAAAATGGGTTAGTTTCAGTGAGGGGGAAAGACAGTTCTGAAAAGATAAGGTTGCCATACATCCACAATTTCTCGGACATACCTGGAATATTGTAGTCAGAAGCAGTGTCTGTGTGGAAATTGGTGAAATGTCTGGGGAAATCTGGATGTATGGCAACCCATGTTGGCAGTGTCGTTTTTGCCTATTTTCCTTTAAAACAGCTCAGAAAACAACATTTGTTTGTGATTCGCCCCCCCCCCCAAAAAAAAGATTTAAGCAGTTCAGAAATTCAAGTGATGCAAAAGTTGTACTATGTTGGGTGATGTAAAAAGTGACTGAGAACAACATGAAAGTAAATGAGTTTCTCCTTCCCTTGCCAAGAACACTTTTCGCAGACACTGCAGCTGCTCTTGGGAGATCACGACATGTCTTGCGTGCAGCTTGATGATAGCACACTTCTGTGGTAGTGGTGTTAGAGTAGGAGAAAATCCTCTGAACTGGAAAATCAATGTTGTCTTCTAAATGTCATGGAATGTGACTCCAAGCAAGAAAGTATTGTATTCACACACACGAGGCAATCAGATTACAATCATGTACCACTGGGCAGTTCTCAATTTCTATTTTTAAAAGTCCTGCAGTGGACAAGGAGAGAGCTCATCTTCTCTCCAGAATATGCTCATGCCAATGGGAAGGTTTATGGGTAGCAGTATGAAGAGATCAAAGTCCTCCTCATCTTTCCTTTTAAAGCAGAAAGAGGAGGGATGGGGAGCCTGTGGCCTCCCAGTTGTTGCTGAGCTACAACTCTCATAATTCCTGATCATTAGCCATGCTGTCTGGGGCTGATGAGAGCTGAGGTTGAGTGACATCCAGAGAGGCATGGGTTCACCACCATGACAGTGATTGCTGCAAGGGCAAAATCAAACAGAAGACACTGCTCCCTTCAGATGTTGTGCCACTTACTATCGTATGATGGGATTGTTTAAAAACACGATTTAATCCAGCAATGTGGTTGGGTTCAGGCTGCTTCCTATGAAATTAGGAATGTGCCATGGCACACATTTTTAATATGATTGCATTATAATACTCTGTTGTGAAAACTACTGCGAAGTCTGTGCTTGTGGAAGCTGTCATGATAGATGTGTTAATTGTGTGGTTTTGAACTGTTGTCCTGGCATATGTGACAACACCATATAGTAGATTGTCATGCTGCTTTTGTGACTTGCAGCAATCAGTTTACGTTTTCCTTAATATATAAGTGTTGTCGCAGATCTTAAGGCTGGTCTATTTTAGTTCTAAGCATTGTGCAATGAATGTGTGGAAGCAAAGGAGATAGAGTCTTAGGATGATTGATGTCTTTCCTCTCTTTTTTTAAATCGCTGGATTGGAGTTGGCTGCTAATGTTGGGGGGCGGGGGAATAGCTTATTCACATTGATCTGACCTCACCAGTCCCAAATAGCTTTTTCTTTTCTGTCTTGGCGACTAAGAAAAAAAAAATACAAGTGTAGTTTTCTCCTGTAATCAAGGAGAAGCGTGAAGGTGAAAGTCATTGTGAGATCATTCTTGGCTTGGTTTTCCTGCTCTAATTTGAGTGACTATAGCTCTGCCCTGGCTTTGCCATTTCTAGACGGAGGAGGAGTATACAGACTGGCCTGATTCCAGGTCAGAATTCACTCCAGCAGATTTCCTGATTTCTATAGAATTCACCATTCTTCCAAATGCTCCCCTTTTCCCAACCCCTACTTAACTACTGTATTGGCATTGGGTGATACTTGGTTATGCCTTTAACCGTATAAAGCCATCCCCAGCTGTTTCACCTCGAGCCACTGAAACCTGCAACCATTTCCTCTGTTGTTCTTCATCAGTGGGCAGGTGACTTTATTTTGTATCCTGCTCTTCCTCCAAGAGGCAGCACACATGAGGCTACCAGGTTGTTGTCTCAGAAGCCCCATGATACAGAATGAGGCTGTGAGAGGCTGACCTGCCTAAAGCCTTGCCCAGTGAGCTGCTTTGGGCAGCGCATCCATTTGTCAAAGTGTCCCTTTGAGTGTAATACAAGTGAATGTGTTGACAGCAGTGGGTTCCTTGCCTTTCTTCCTTCCCCCACTTCAAACACTGGTCCATGTAAGAGCAGAGACCTTTCTGAGATCATCGGAACTGGTGTAGCATGGAATTTTTAAAAGCTTTGGAGCCCCCCTTCATACATTTGCACCACTCCAAGAATGTATGGAGGGGAGAATGGGATCCTCTCCGACGCTGGTTCCTCCCCAACGTCATTGTCCGCCTTCATTTTCCTGACCTTCCACATACTGTGCAGGAGAAGGCGGTCTATGCACACACAGCTGTACACATGTTGGCTTCTCTTTCAGAGCTGCCCAACGCAGAAAGGTTGAGAGAGTAAAGCTACTGGAGACATGGAGGACTGTAAGCTCAGTGCGTAGACAGAAGAGGTCTCAGCTCTGATCTGATCTGGAATTGTTCCCATTCTTTCTGTGCGCACGCACATACCCACCTCTGTCATTCACATCTCAACTTCGTAATGAGCTTTGCCGATTGGCCTTGGGTATGGCATTGTGTCTTGGCCTCAGCTCTGCCATCTGTAACTGGGGAGTGAGATTGACTGGCTTTGTGGGCTGCGATTAGAAAATGAGTGCTATGTAAAATATTGGCTCCTTACAGTTCCTGGATGTGTTCAGTGCAGGGCAGCTGTGTTGGTTAAGCAGTTTTAACTTAGCTGTGCAGACATGTGCTCCATCGCACAGATAATACAATTATTGTTGTTGTTGTTGTTGTTGTTGTTTATACCCCTCCCATCTGGCTTCGTTTCCCCAGCCACTCATGCTGTGCGTATATGGTCTGAAGTGCTGTCTCCTTCAAATTCTACCTTTGAACACTTTTGCTGCTCTGCACCGAAAATTGTGCTCATGAATTTCGTAACTAATTCAGTGGCCCCTTGTTTTTACATGCCACAAGAAGGGCTACGGCATCCACAGGATGCCTTCTTTGAACTCACTGGGATACCTGTAATGGTCTGCAAACATTATTTGCTCTCTGGTGTCTCCATGTTGCCCCAATAGTAATTTACTGACTTGACTTTTCACTCCTTTTGAACATTCATCCTTTTCTCCCTCTCAGGAGAGGCAGGGCAATCCCAATATGCAGTCCAGAAAGCTAGACCCAAGACGTCTGCAGCAATTCTTTGCTTCCAATTGTTTCCTGGTGGGCAGAGTTATTTTGGTGTTTGACATTCGGATTCAGAGAGGGTGTGTACAGGCATATATAGAATGCTTGGATTGGGGGGACACCGGAGGAATAAAAATGGCTGCAGTGACTCATTGTGTGACTCAGTCCAGTCACTTCTTTCAACCAGTATCCCTCGGCTGCTTGAACCACCAAATGAAGATGATTGGTGCCTTAAAAGTCACCGTTGTACCACAATTTAATTACTGCTTCTTTGTTTACTGTGCACAGAAACCCGGGAACCAGGCACTAGCATTGTTGAGTCCTTACAAATTCATCGTTTAACGAGCAAAAGATTTTCTGGCAGTGGAGTAAAACCCCAGTCTTGGCAGGATGCCTTGAATAGATCTTTGTAGTGGTTTCATTTTAACTTCAAGATAATGCAGAATGATTATGATGCTGTAACTGAAACATCTTGGAGGCTGACACTGGTGCCCTTGAAGGATGCTGTGCTTTTCTTTCTGAGGGATATGTTTGTTTTGCATGCTTATGGAAATTAGGTCCTTCCACTGACTAAATATTTATGCTGTTTATTGCAACAATTGCTGTGAACAAATTAATGGCTAGTATTTAAATGTGGGAATAAGCTGCTCTTGTGGAAGTGACAGATTGTGACAAGACAATCTATTGTTTGGGGGCTATTGTGTATTTGTGATGGTTTGAGGTGTATGGGAATCCTGGCCACTGAATCATAGGATTGGAAAGGACCACAAGCATAATGGTCATCTAGTGCAAACCTCTGCAGTGCAGGAAACGTTTGCCCAGTGGGGGGCTCGAACCCACAACACTGAGTCTCATGCTCTACCAACAGGGCTGGTTGCTGATGGGATGTGGAATCCAACAGCATTTGTAGGGCCACACATCCCCACACCTGCCTTAACTTGAGATCATTGCCTTACCCCAAGTCTTTCTCACATAAAGTCCCATACAGACATGCACACCAGAGGCAGACTTTAGAGCTTTCAGATTTTAGCGGCGCCCTGCAGCGCCAAAATTCATCGCCTCTTGCCTTCCATTCTAAGTCATTGTTGTGACACCCTCTCTGCTCTGTGCCTAGTATGGGTGAACAGGTTGCGGCCCCCTAAATCCGCCATGCCGCTCTTTTGTATTTCCCTCCGGCCACATTTACCTCTGAATCTTCTCTTCCTCACTCTCCTCTAGCTTGATCATAGAATTGTAGAATTGGAAGAAGGGACCCCAAGCGCCATTTAGTCCAACCCCCTGCTCTTGAAAGGGCATGTGAGTTGCTTACATTGCATACCCCTGTTCTGGGATTAAACGGCAAGAGTCCCAGCGGCGGTTGTATATACTACATTGGGGATGGGGAACCCATAGCCCTGCAGATGGTGCTAGACTGCAGCTCTGAAATCCCTTCCCATTGACCGTTTTGCTGAGGTTGATGGGAGTTGGAGGTCAATAACTTCTGAAGGGCCACAAGTTCCCCAAGTCTGCACAGAATATGCATTTCATATATGGCACCTCAACTGCTAAAGCAGCGTCCATATCCAATTGGTTAATCCTAAATGACTATAATTGATTGCTACTTTAATAGCAGCCTCCAAATTTCCATTGATTTTGAAGTGTTCATTGTCCACCTTGCCTGCCAGAAAGTGTATAGAAATGGGCCACCATCAATTCCTATGTCATTATAATAACTCATATTCCTTGCCAGACAGAACCTGAAAACAGATACCTTTTTGTTTTAGAGTTGACTAATGCTCTTTGCCAAACAGGTGGAAGAAATCGCTTGGTATCCTCTTGGAAGTGGCTACCAGCTCTTTCAAATGCTTTTAACTAGTGAAATATGTCAAACGATTTGTGCAACTTGATAGTGATTTTAAAAGAGAGAGAGAGAGAGAGATCGATCAAAAATCTCCAAACTGATCTCGTCCTGTTCTGTTGCAGCAGCAAAGCGTCCTTTCTCACAAGGCGTATGAAACAAGTGCTCTGTGTGAATAACATTGACCATCTTCCAGTAATAACACAGCTGTTGAAAGGGCTTAGTCACCCAGGCAATGGAGGCATTTTTGAAAGGGGAATGTTTGTATGCAGTAACCTGACATTTGACTAGATGGGACCTTGAATCGGAAGGGGTGGAACACAGGCGAGAGAAAGAGAGGCTCTCTCGTTCTCCAGCCAGAAGAGATCCCTGTTTGGGGCCTGGCACAAAAGGCTCATTCTGAAACAAGGAAGGCCACTCCAGTGTTTTGTAAGCAATCTTATTCCTCTCAATGAGTCAGAACTCCAGCTTTCTCCACCTCCCCATTAGCACTTCATCCCTTTGTCCCTCACTGTTTCCCTGGTTATTTCCAAGCAGCTTCTGCTGTAATTCTCTCATGGACTTTGGCACAACCCAGATGCCACCTTGCCACTTCCATTAGCTGGGAATCAGCCTGGGGAACTGGCAGTGCTCCTGTGCAACTTGCAGGTGTCACATGCCTGGGGCAGGTAAACCCTTCCTTCAGCTTTTCCTTCAGGACAGTCCCGAACGCTGATGAGCCTTCACAAGTGTGACCAAAACAGAAATTGGCTTTTAAGCAGCAGTGGTATTTTCCTTTTTGTTGTGGCCTTGTATCCTGCACCTGGGGATGGAGATTGGGTAGGTTGATATATCGAAGGAAACTTGAGGAGTAGGGTTGCATTGATTTAGAATTGGTCTTTAGGTGGATATGTGTCTGTGTATATACCGTATGTGCATTTGAAACTTTGCAAATAAACAGCAGAAGGCAGAAGGGTGGACCTGAATAACCCTTAATCCTAAGTGTGAGGGCCATTAGCAGCCTTCTCTGCTGAACCATTGAGAAGGCCTTCTGCTTCATTTTTTTCCTCGTCCTTGTACCTTCTGTGAAAAAACACGTGCCACGCTTTGGGTGCTGTTGCTTTTAGACCAGCAGTTTGGTTAGATCAACTACAAGGTAAACTAGTTAACTGTACTGTTAATGTCCTGCTAATGTGTTCCTATTACTGTATGGGCTGTTCCCCAAGTTTGACAATGAGAGGGGATGCACATGTTTTGGGAGGGAGAACACACATTCCCAAACAGACTTTCTACGATGCTGCCTGGGAATAGTTATCCCCATCTGGCTACGTTTACCCTGTCCTTCAGGCCAAGAAGACCTCCCAGAGTGGCTTGCAAATAATAATAATCCTTGATTAGCAAGACTGTTTACAGTCTTATAATCTACGAAGGACATGACACAAAAGGAAAAAGTGAGGCAGTGAGAAAGGAACAAGGAAACGGGCAAACTCGAGCACCGGTTATTAAAGTTACAAAGTTCTTACTGTACCCAGCTTGAATGAGGTCAACCCATCTCTCTCTTGCCTGACAAAATAGTTGAGGGGGTGCTTCTACAATGCAGTAGCCGCAACAAACTACCGGTAAGAAGAGGTCACTAAAAGTTTGGCCAAGGAAAAGGAAGGATCCTTAGCAAGACAAACAGATAAAGCTTTGTTGTATTGTGTTAGACCATTGACACATGGTCTAGCATAGTACTGACTATTCTGTCAATGGCTTTCTCAATATCTCATACATTTTTTCTCTCATCACCTGTTCTTGAACCTTTAACTGGAGTTGTCAGGAATCAAACGAGGGACTTTCTGCTTGCAAAACATTTGCTCTGTTATTGGGCTGTACCACCCCCCCACCGTATGGTGCACAGCATTGCACCATACATCTAGCACTCAATAAGTTGGGCTGTATCTGATATCCCACCACTTCCTTATTCAATGAGAACTGGAGAGTATTCTTGGTTCTCCACCATCCTATTGAATGTGCCCCCGTTCCTCTACCATCTTCAGCAAGCAAAACACATACAAGCATTTGCTTACGTCCAGTTACAGAATATCATCATGGATTATATATCCTTGCAAACAAGGGTGCTTTCATCTCCACTTCTGTAATTGGGCCACCCCAAAGCTACTAGTGGAAGGTGGAAATGGCCTCATGTTCCTCCATCTGCCCCTGTGCAGGACTTAAGTTTGTATATAGGTATCCTAAACCATTTACTAGCTTTAGTTATTATCCATGTACTTAAATGTTAGTGCTGCCAGTCTGATACACGGTAACATGAACAATGTCTCACTGGTCGGATGTCAACACTGCATGATCCATGATCTGGTGGGACACTTTTTTCCTTGAAAAATACTTTATTTGATATATTATGTCACGTGGATTCTCTTCACATGCAGCAAAATGACTGGGGAGTCTTAAAGTTTTTGCTGCTATTGCTGGCCAAGCTAAAGAAATTGTACATGCCAAGCCACTTCTGTGCTGCATGCTTCCTTTTGTCAGGGAAAGGAGCTGAGGAGAGTTGGACATGGGTGCCTGAAGGAGTGTGGTGCACCTTCAGGGAACTGCAGTCATATCCTACCTGCTTTTCCTGTTTCAGAACAGTAAAGGGAGGGTAGCATTTTTGGCTCTGCATCGCCAAAGCAGTCCAGAGGCCTTGACTGTGTGGCTGCCAAACAGCTCTTGGCCTATCTCCTGATTGTGGAGATGGTGAGGTGGCAGGTATCCCCACTCAAAACTCTCCGCCTGTGCAGCTTTGAAGTTGGTAGGAAGACTGATCATTCTCTGTGGTGAGCAGAATGATTTGGGGTCCAGAAATGGCCTGGCTCTCTCTTACTTCCAAATGATGCGATTAGTATGTACCAGCTGCAAGTCCTGTCATTGTTTGGCATCTCTATTTTTAGATCTATGTGGTGTGAACAAAAGATTTTTGAATGTGTAAAGCTACAAAGGGAACGGGAAGTGTTTGAAACTACATCTTTACCTGCAAAGGGAGGAAAGCTTTGTGAAATGTTAGGTTGAATTCAGAGGCAAGGCTTTGTATATGTATATATATATATTTTTAAACAGCGAGTGTAAGAAAATGTATCAAGGATGTTTATTAGTGTCTACCCTGTTTCTCCTAAAATAAGACGTAACCATAAAATAAGACGTAGCAGGATTTCTACGCATTTGTGAAATATAAGCCATACCCCAAAAATAAGACATAGTGACGCGGCGCCTCTCCCTTAAGACAGCCTGGATAGGCGTGGCTATGCAGCGTACCGACGTGGAGCGGTTAAAATAAGACATCCCCCGAAAATAAGCCATACTGTGTTTTTTAAGGGGGGAAAAATAAGACAGTGTCTTATTTTAGGAGAAACACGGTAGTATAAAAAGGCAATGCTGGTCTTTACTCTTGTTTCACAGGCAAGTGTAGTGCAGTTAGATGTCCCAGCATTTAAAGCTGTCTGACCACACATGAATGGTTCTGAGGTAAAAGTTTTGTAATACATGTACTGTAACAGTTTTACTTTTGAGTTGCTGAACTGAGAAGGTTTAGCAGACAACAAGATCCACGGTACCCACCAGCAAGCTGTTGTTGCCTCTTAAGCACTCCCTACAGCCACCCTTTCTCCCTGCTCTTGAGGACTGAGACTGAAGAATGTGCCAAAGTACAGCTTCACATTGGTAGGAGATGAGGAGCTTCCATTTGAGGACTTTTCAGCACCATGGAGTTAAGGAAGAGCTTTTCCAGGAGAGGGGGGAGCAGGAGCATGCTAGGCTGCTTTAAGTCTTAGTGCTTCGCATTTTAGAAATGGTGTCCTGCTCTAAACCAGTGGCATTAACTTATTTATTTGTTTGATTTCTTCTCCTCCCTTCACCAGAAGGTCTCAACAATACAGGATTAAAATCAGTTAAAAGAATTTTTCAGCAGAAGAATAGAGTGGGTCCTAACACACACACACACACACACACACACACACACACACACACACACATATGTATGTATCAGATGTCAAAGGCCAAGTTATAGAGCTATGCAGTCAGATGTGCCTCTACAGGAAGTGAATTCTGCAACTTAGGGGTTGCCCTCTCCCAGGGTGTTGCCTCATGAACTTCCGTTAAGACCTCCCCTGCTGATCTTCACACCAGAGAGGATTGGTACAGTCTTTGAGATATTGGGGACCGTTTAAGGTTTTAAGCACCTTGAACTGGCCTCAGAAATGAACTGGCAACCAATGCCGCTGTTCTAAAATGGGGGCTATGTGAGTAATTTGGCTGCTGCGTTTTAAACCAGTTGAAGTTTGAGTCCCCCAAGGGCTGTCCCGGGTAGGGCGTGTTGCAGTAATCTAGTTACCTGAGCAAAGACTAGGGTGGACAAATAATCTCTGCCCACAAGGAGGAGGTCTTGTTTAGTGTTGAGGATCTTTTTGCCGAAACTTACTTACTTACTTTCCTTTATTCGACCGATAGTCAGAAAACATTTCTCAATAAAAACATCAAAAAGATACACAAGTAAAAACAACACAAAAGACAGCAGCATTATTAACATTATACAGGTAAACCCACATCGAGGCATTCGATTTTACGCTTCCGACACTTAAGCGCCAGGAAGAGGAATTTAGCCTTTTTGCCGAAACAACAGCAAAACCTGCAGATCTACTGCCAGTACTGTCCTCTATTAAGATTTACAAAAAAATAATATATGCGGTATGTGTGGCCTGCATTTAGAGTTGTCCCTTATATCTTGCCATGCTAAGAGATCTGAATAAACTTAATGTATTCAGCTATTACTCAAGTAGTGATCTTCAACATTAAGATTCTCATTTTAAATCTGGAATGTGCAGGTTGTAGATAATCTGGAAGGTTTTTTGGTAGAGGGAGTGAACCAAAAAGCCCTGAAAAAAAATAATCATTGCTCCCATACAGAAGAGAACCACCTCCAAGCACTGTATAAATAGAAGGTCTGAACCACAAAGCCCTTCCACACCCGTTCCCAGCACGCTAGATGAGCGTCCCTCCACGTAATCCCAATAAATTATAACTTTGAAACTGGTAACAGATGTCTAGGCCGGCAGAGCTTCAAAGACGTTTCTTTCTCAACTGCGGGCTGGAAAGATGCATTTGTGAAGCACGAGGAACCATTGTCTTCTGCTTGGCACTGACTCTTGGGACTAGAAGTCTTAATCGGCTGCAGCTTCTTGCATGTCGAGTGTCTCTTGGCGATATGTAACAAGGTTGAGCTTGCAGATGGATTATATTTATGCCAAATCCAAGTGGTATTTGTGGTCTTGTATAAGAACGACAGCAAAGGTTGTAGTCGGTGGGCTGTAATTTAAGCCAGGCGCAGGTGTTCATAAACATGTGCCATTGTGCCATCTAGGATTCCTGTAGAAATCTGAAGAATGGGGGTAGCTAGGATTGAATCTGCATTAAAGAGCTCAGAGGGAATTCCCAAGGATGTATGTTCCCTCCTGCTTTGGGGGTAGCGGGGAGGAAGGAATTTTGTCCCTGCTGGCAGCTGAGAATTATGGAGTGCCAAAGTCGCTTGATTGGGTTTCTAATTCTGTCACAATCAGTAGAACATTTTGACCACACCCACACCATACATTTAAAACAAACTCATTCCACTTCTAAGAGTCATGGCTCCCCCCCCCCCCGAAATATAGAGATGGGCAGTGTTCTCGAAGCTACCAACATGAGTTTGACCAAACTGCGGGAGGCAGTGGAAGACAGGAGTGCCTGGCATGCTCTGGTCCATGGGGTCATGAAGAGTCGGACACGACTAAACAACAACAACAAATGGAATGTTTCTAAGAGCCTGAGGATTTATTAGCTTGGTTTGCATGACTTGGGAAGCCGAACTATGGCTTTACAGGGCCCAGACAAGCTTGTAGACCACTTTGCAGCTCAACAGCAAGCAAGGTTCGAACAGCATGCCAAGCGAAACTTTGGCTTTGCTGAGTGTGGCAGTGACCACAGGACCAGGGAAGGAGCACAGAGACTGCAGACTCCTTTGGGAGTCCCACATGGTCCCAGGAAGCTTACATTGTTGTAAGAATCTAGGCCAATGTGTAGAGCTGTGAAAAAGGGCTCCATTCTAAATTGTGTACACAGCAAGTATTAGATTTTATCCCAGAGCATCATGGATCTAACAGCCTGGATTTTTTTTCTTTCAAATGTGCAACAAGTAAGCTTTGTGCATAATACACAAAGAGCGATTTTGTATGTCGCTTTGGGTTGCCTTGGGCAAGATAAAGTGACTAACACATTTTAATAATAATTTGATCCTGCAAGTCAGTTGCCTATCAGATGCTGCTTTCCATGCTCTACCTGCTTCTTTCTGTAACAAGTTTTGATTGCTTTGTTCTTATAGAAGAAAATGCAGAAATTATGCTGGATGTGTCCTTAGCGTACCGTGACGACATGGGCGAGGAGTGGGTAGAAATGGCCCACGAAGTTGAGACCCGAAAGCTAAAATGTAAATTTGGAGCTCCAAAAGTAGGTTCCTTCTGGTTCTTGTTGGATACCACTAGGGTTTTCGGGTTTTTAAAAAAAATATTGGTCCCGAAAGACTTTGTGTAGCTTTTGCTTTCAAAAACATACAACACTTGGGTTCTTTCCCCCCATTTTTGCACAAGTTCTATATAACACTTGGTTGTAATAAAACCTCAAATTGGTTCACAAAGAAAGAATAAAATAATAAAAATATCAGTAATGAACAGTTCAAAAGAGCTATTTAAAATGTTCAAAAAACAATTTAAAGTCAGCGATAAGCTGTTTCCAGAGCCTACCTGCACAGTATCTGTTAGAGAAAATCTTCTTGAACCTGCTAGTGTAAGAGCTTTGGAAAAGCAGGTATTCCCTTGATGTCAAGATGTGTGTTCATCAGGCTGTAAAATAGGATATTCCCTCCCTTTTGCTAAAGATAACTGCTGTCCCCTTGAGATTGTGCTTTGGCTTTTCAGCACGATCTTTAGGTCTCCCATCTCAGACAAAATGGGGTTTGGAGAACATCTCTTGTGAGCACACAAAGTGTACCCCCATTGCCTGGGAGACTTTACTCTGACCATAAGTTAGGAACAAGTTCTCCTGCTACGTCATGGTTTATGAAGTAAATAGCAGAACCGTTTGCAGCAAAATCAACAAAACTGTTTGCATGATGCTTTTTTCAACCACGGCTTACAACATCCTACACTCCTTTTGGATGTGGCTTTGGACTTCCCATATATTGAATATATTGTTTTCACAGATGTTCATGATCCCCACCCCAAGTGGGAATGGCAAGGATATTTCCCCCATCAATAGTTGTACCAGTTGATTTTTGAACCTTTAGTAGTAGTAGTAGTAGTAGTAATAATAATAATAATAATAATAATAATTAATAATTAATAATAATTTATTATTTGTACCCCGCCCATTTGTGGAAGGCAAAATTATTGAGGGGAAAGTATTAGTTAAATGTATTTCTATTACGTTTCACGCATCCTAAGCCTAAGCTAATGATGGGGGGGGGGTTGTGTTTTTTTAAAAAAGAAACATCTCCATCTCTCATTACCCTCCTGAGCTAAAATAATCTGCCATTTTACAAAACGTAGTCATTTTTAAGAGCACTTGAAAAACCAATGCTGATGGTTGTCTCTTTCCCTCTCCTGGTGTTCCAATAGACTATAGAGAATGAAGGCAAGTTCTATGACTGTGAGGTGCTTCCATTCATGGAGATTGGAACTGTTGCTCACAAATTCTACCTTATCAATATCCGTCTACCTGTGAATGAAAGGGAACGCATCAATGTGGGAATTGGAGAAATCAAAGATATCAGTCTAGTGGTAAGTGTTCATTTATTGATACGATGCTGATTTCCCTTTTCCCTGTAAACTTAAAAGCAATGGGCAACCCTGCCAAGATATCTCCCAAGTATTTTTGTGCCAACTTTCTATTTATTTAAAAAAGTGTGTAAATCTGTCATGCACGCTGCTCTGTTCTAGGGAATTTTGGGTAAGTTAACAGCAAAGTGAGCATGTAATAATCTTGTTTATGCACCTCCGAAATCCATGTGTAATAATTCTGCTCATGCAAGTAAAGCAATTCCCCCCCCCCACCTTGCTTTTAACCTGCTGTTAACTAATTTGACTGTAAACGGAGCAAGAAGCCAGAGTTGTCAACCAACAGACTAATAGTTAATTAGTCAACAGGCTAATGAATGAACTCTCTGGGATGTTTTGATTCTGCTTAAAGATTCTTTTTCATGTTAAAATGGGCATTCAAGAGAACTAAGCCACAGTTTTATAGTACGAATGAAATAAGCACAGATGTGGCTTACTGAATCTTGCTTTAAGAAAGAACCAGATTACCAAAAATATGAATCCTTTGCTCTCTACAAAGAGTGCATGAAGTTACAGCTTCTTCAAAACGAAGTGACGGTGTATAATTAGGCAGTTTGTGTGGAATGCTGTCCCTGCTCAGAGCCTCCTTGTTCCCTGGAGATTTCTCCCTCTGTCATTGCTCCAGCTATTATCCTCCCCTTCCCCCACTGCATTAACTAGCTTGTCACTTGCTGTGCTAGGAATGGCTCTCTTGATTGCCAGCAATTCCGCCTGGCCACCAGCCTTTGCCTGTCACATGCCATCTGCCTTTGGGTGAAAGTGTGCAAATTCCACCGGAGAAGCAACACCTCCTTTCTCGAGGTCTCTGGGGGAGCTAAAGCAGGGGGGGGGGAGGGAATATTGAGAAAAATAGGTACAGTGGTCCCTCGACTTACGAATGTAATGCGTTCCGAAGGGACCGTCATAGGTCGAAAAAATCGTAAGTCGAGTCCCCATAGGAATGCATTGGGAGAAAAAAATTCGTACGGCAAAAAAAAAAACCCATCTAAACTTCGCAAGTCGAGGAAACCGCATCTAAAACGGCCGCGATTTCCATTCGGAGGTCGGAAAAATTCATAAGCGCGCGGCCACTTTCTTCACTCATAACTCGAAAAATACGGAAGTCGGGTCATTCGTAAGTCGAGGGACCACTGTACATAAGTTTTTGTCTCATTTTGATCCTCTTGTTAGGACTATCTAATATGGAAGTTAATATCCCCCCCATAAAAATTATTGACGTTTTTCATAATACAATACAATAAAAAGTTAATTAAATTGAAAGAGAGAGAGAAAGAGAGAGAGAGAGAGAGAGAAAGAAAGAAAATGCAAAGTCTTGAACTCTTGTCTCACACAGAAAGGGGTGGACTCTCCAAGCTCCACCTGGGAGCTTTCTTTTCTTCTCCCAGCCTCTCTCTCTCTGTCTCTCTCCCCCCCCCCCCAAATATCTTCCCTTTCCTGCCTCTCACACACAGGGTCTTTCACCAGCCAGCCATTATCTTCTTGTGTGTACAATTCCCTCAGTGACCCAGAGTAGACACACACACACACACACACAAGAGAGAGAGAGAAGAGAGAAGAAAGAAGATAAAAACAATGTAAAAATGAAAGAAAGAAAACAAAGAGAGAAATTAAAACTACTTCTGATTCTTTGTCGATTACATATAAAAAGATTATTCAAAGTATTCACTCCAGGATGAAGTTAATCTGTTTGTTACAATATTTTCACGATTAAACAGCTAATTGAAGAACTTGCTTCATGCGCTCGGCTTCTTCACAGGGCTTTCTTCCCTCCCCAAATTTAGTTGTTACTTGAGCTTCACGATGTTTGTTGCAAGGTGCTGTGGTTAATGTCAAATGGATCTTAATGTTGGGAAAGTGAAGCAAGGCAGCGTTTTCAATTTGCTCTCGCTTCTCCAGGGTATCCATCAGAACGGAGGCTTTACAAAGGTGTGGTTTGCAATGAAAACCTTCCTTACTCCGAGCATCTTCATCATCATGATTTGGTACTGGAGGCGGATCATGCTGATGACACGACCACCTGTACTCCTGGAAAAGTGAGTAAAGATAGATAACACAGGTGTAGCCTCCTGAATCTTGCTTTAAGGAGGAATCCTATTACCAAAGCTACGAATCCTTTGCTCTCTAGAAAGAGTGCATTAATTTATAGCTTCTTTGAAAAGAAGTCAGGTGGCCAGTGTATAATTAGAGAGTGTGTGTGAAATGTTGTCTCTGCTCAGAGCTCTCCTCCTTCCCTTTGGATTCCCCCCTTTGGCATTTCTCCTTCCCCATCCCCAACACTACATTATTAAATTCCTCGCAAATTTTTCATTGGGGTGAATGCAGCAGCAGTTTCTCTGAAAGGGAGCACTGAAAGCACTGTTGTTGTTTTTTCCAGAGTTATCTTTGCTCTTGGGATCTCTATGACCTTCATAAATATTCCAGTAGAGTGGTTTTCTATTGGATTTGACTGGACGTGGATGTTGCTATTTGGAGACATTCGCCAAGGAATCTTCTACGCCATGCTATTGTCCTTTTGGATCATCTTCTGTGGAGAGCATATGATGGTGGGTATGATCGTGTTTTGTGTGTGTGTGTGTGTGTGTGTGTGTGTGTTTTATTGGCCTTGGAGAAAATATTTTAGAGGGGTTCCCCCCTTTCTGTAGAATGAAGGCAGGCAATCAGAAACATAGGATGAATGTATGAGTTTTTTTAGTCCATGGATTTGAAGCAGATGAGAAGGTAATTCTGTAAGTCGTATCAGGTGGGCAGAGCAATCCTAACCCTGGCCTGGCAGCAGCAGGGCATCATGGAGCCACATGGCTTCCACCACATCCCAAGCCCCACTGCTAATGATGTCCAGGATAAGGGACTGGTAGAAACCCTGCTTCATGCTGCACCATCCTGGAACTGGCGTGGCAATCGGGGCCCAAATTGCACCAGATACCATCACAAATGGATCCTGGGTCATCTCAGTCCTGCTTTACCCTCAAAGATGGTGTTAAGGAACTAACACTATTTCAAAGCATGCTTCAGTAATACTTACTCTTCACCTGCTTGAGTTGCACATTGGTTACACAGGTTAAATCATTATTATTGTTTCTTTCCTACTGGTTATCTCCTGCTTCGACTACTGCAATGCGTTCTACGTGGGGCTACCTTTGAAGGTGGCCCAGAAACTACAACTAAATCCAGAATGCGGCAGCTAGACTGGTGACTGGGAGTGGCCGCCAAGACCACATAATACTGGTCTTGAAAGACCTACATTGGCTCCCAGTACATTTCCGAGCACAATTCAAAGTGTTGGTGCTGACCTTTAAAGCCCTAAACAGCTTTGGGTCAGTATACCTGAACAAGCGTCTCCTCCCCCATCGTTCAGCCCGGACACTGAGATCCAGCGCCGAGGGCCTTCTGGCCGTTTCCTCCCTGTGAGAAGTGAGGTTACAGGGAACCAGGCAGAGGGCCTTCTCGGTAGTGGCACCCGCCCTGTGGAACGCCCTCCCATCAGATGTCAAGGAAATAAACAACTACCTGACTTTTAAAGACATCTGAAGGCAGCCCTATTTAGGGAAGTTTTTAATGTGTGGTGTTTTATCGCTTCTTCTTCTCCTTCTCCTTCCTCTTTTATTATTATTATTATTATTATTATTATTATTATTATTATTATTATTATTAATATTCTGTTGGTAGCCACCCAGAGTGGCTGTGGAAACCCAGCCAGATGGGCAGGGTGTAAATAATAAATTATTACTATTCCTACTACCCATTTGCAAATCATTCTGTTGTCTCCTAATTTTATTTTTAGGATCAGAGTGAACGAAACCATTTCTCCGCTTACTGGAAACAAGTTGGACCAATAGCTGTGGGCGCCTTTTGCCTCTTTGTCTTTGACATGTGTGAGAGGTAACTGTGGAGACTTTTTATTTTTAAGAGGGTTCATATAATCTTAATGTGTTTGGTTTCAGGTTTTTTTAGTTCTAAAAAGCGGCTTATGATAATAAGAAAATTATTAATGCCAGAACACTGTTCCAGCTGTAAATGTTCTTTGAAATTTTCCAATATATAGAGTCAAGCTTTGCTTGAATGAAACCAACAGAGCTCTCCTTGAGCATTGCTCTGCCTCTGGTCCTTCCAGATCTCAAGGCGGATTGCTGCCTTATTGTATACTTTGCCGTGTGTAATTTAATCTGCTTGTTCCTTTCCATTTCCAGAGGGGTACAATTAAAAAATCCATTCTACAGTATCTGGACCACAGATGTTGGCACTGAACTGGCTGTATCCTTTCGTTGTTCGCATCAACAAAGGCTGTGCATTTTGCTTGTCATAGGGTATTGGGAATGGGGCTGCATTTTCTTCAGGGACTTTCTGAACATACTGAAAAACCTGTTGACTCTGTTGACATGGACAAACTGATAGGAACTTTTCACATAAATATTATGGACCACCTCTGGTATCCTTTGAATGTATTTCATGAATTTGGCAGTTGATTTGATGATGATTCTCCTGTAGAGGCTGCTTTCTATGGGGATATTACTGGAACAAGAAACAAGCATGTTGTTGGTTGTCTACCCAGGTAGCTAGTTGGAGGACACAAAAGTGACTAGTCTTATCAAGCTACAAGGGCGGTGATAAAAGTTGAATGGCTTTGCTGTGCTTTTAAGCTTGCAGACTACTGAGAGTTAAGGGCCAGGTCACTCAGCCCAACAATCTTGTTTCTAGCACAACAAGGTGGTGCTGGGGTCTAAACCGCTGAGCCTCTTGGGCTTGCTGATCAGAAGGTCGGCAGTTCCAATCCGCGGGACAGGGTCAGCTCCCATTGCTCTGTCCCGGCTTCTGCCAACCTAGCAGTTCAAAAGCATACTAGTTCAAGTAGATAAATAGGTACCACTACTGCGGGAAGGTAAAGGGCACTTCCATACGCTCTGGCTTCCGTCACAGTTCCCCGTTGTGCCAGAAGCGATTTAGTCATGCTGGCCACACGAACCGGAAAGCTGAGCACCGCAACCCATAGTCGCCTTTGACTGGACTTAACTGTCTAGGGGTCATTTACCTTTACCTGTTGTAGCACAACAGCAGAAATCCACTCCTGGTTTTCCCTACCATGCCTTTTGTTTCAGCAGCCGAACTTTTTGTGCAGCAGGCTTGTTGTTACTAAGCAATTGGGAGTCAGGGCCAATCTGCTGGAAATTACCCGGAGTTCTTCTGGATCTCCTTTCATCCTCATCCTGCTGTAAACTTGTCTTTGTGTACCTCCCCTCCTGTTTTTATATTTTTAAATATTTTGTTTTTCTGGCATGCCTGTGAACCTAAAAACATTTCTGCTGAGCTTGCTCGTTTTTGGAAACCACATGCCTGGGCCAGAAGCACTTTCAAACGGTCGCTAAATTCTAAATGTTCTACACTGGCTACATCACAGACCCTCCATGGAGCAGGCCGTTCCTTAAGATTGCAAGGTGGCTGCTGCTTCAGAGCATCTTCTCTGTGTTCCAGCAGAATAGAACTGACAAATCCAACTGAGGTTGTTTTAGCCTCCTTACGTTTTCAATATTCTATCCCACATTAATGCCATGTCAAGAGCCAAGGGGAACAATAACAGCGCATCAGGTCTGGGACTTCCTGTATGCTGTGCCTCATTTTTACATGCATAGTAAATGGAACACACACACACACACACACACACACACACCGAGCTTAAGAGCCATGTTGTGTTAACTTCACAAAGCCAACTGAATTGCCCGTTGTTGCTGTCTCCACCCCGTGTTTTACTGTCTGTATTTCAAGTAACTTAACTTTACTGCTCAGATGGCATTTATTATCGTTGCCGGAATATGCCTCTGCCTCTACTTCTTGTTCCTGTGTTTCATGGTGTTTCAAGTGTTCAGAAATATCAGTGGCAAGCAATCCAGCCTCCCAGCAATGAGCAAAGTGCGCAGGCTTCACTATGAGGTATGGGCAGTAATGTCTTCTTTTTAAAAGGTCACATTGCATCAATATTCTGACCAGGTTACTAGTGAATCGTAACCAAAGAGCGGAGCTTGTTTTGCCACTAACAAGGGCTTCACGGGGAGAAGATACAGGATAGTTTTAACAGTGCCAGGTCTGGACCTCCTAGACCAGAGGTTTTTAACCTTGCCCATGGCTCCCTTGACCAACTACATTCTTTCCGCGGCACCCCTGTGGGGCTCAAGAGCCCAGTTAAGTCGCCACTTGCCTGCAGAGCTGGCAGCCTCTCACCCTTTTTTGAACACCCTCCCTTGTGGAGTGGTCCCTCAGCCTCCTCTCCTTCGGAGTCCTCCATACAGCAGCCGCAGCCACCCCTGGTCTCTGAGCTGCCCCACACCCCAAAAAGAGGTGCCTCCTCACGCTGCCCCACAGGGGCATGGGAAGAGGATGCCCCCAGCATTAGTGGCCCAACAGAGATTGGCCGAAGGTAGGTGTGAGGCCACCATCTTACTTTCGGAGTCTTCAGCGGGTGCTGCAGGTCTGCATGGTGGAAAGGCCAGGGCACTGCCTGCCTGCCTGCCTAGCTTCCCACTTGTCCGTCCATTCCCAGCAGCAAAGGTTGGTGGACTGGCTGGCTGGGCTCCCTCACCCACTTGCTTGCTTACTCCAAGGCTACCTCACCTCCTGTCAATCAGCACCCCTTGGCCAGCCCCAGAGGCACCATTCGCCTGCGGAGCTTGTAGCCAGGACTGCTGCAACTAACAGCCACACCAGCGTTTGGGATGGAGGCTAGTGCTGTCCATGGCACCCCTGACCGTCCTTCAAGGCACCTCAGGGTGCCACGGCACACTGGTTGAAAAACCACTGTCCTGGACATTACTGAAGGCATTATTCTCCCCCCCCCCCAACAGCAACAACAACAACACCTGATTACACAGAAACTACAATCCTGGGGTTCCACAAAGCAGCCCGAGGGGTTTCACAAAGAAAAGAGTTGCAGTGGCGAATAAGCATTCCCAGCGAGTGATTTCCATTGCGCTGCAGCCGCTGCTCAAGCAATTGTCCCGGGAGCCCCTTCCCCTTCCTTGGCCATGCTTTTCAAGCTTTGCATTGGTAGCGGCTGGTAGGGCAGTGTGGGAGCTCAGTGTGTGTCTCTGCCCGTTGTGGAGCAGGGAGGCAGCAGGTAGCTCGGTGCAGACACAGCAGAACCATTTGGCTGCTCCCCGCTAGCTCACCTGCCCTCCCTTATTGGTAACAGGCAGCAGCAGCAGTGGGAAGCCAGGGAAGCCACACCGCCCTGCCCTGTGCTGGGTGAAAGGTCTAGCACTTGCCACGGTCATCTTATATCCCTCTCTTCTTACCTTCCATCAAGATGCTGCCAGGCAGCAAGGGTTAGACATGCTGTATGTTGAATGCTCACCAAGCCAAAGCTTTAAGGGTGGCAAGCGAAACAACTGCTTATCCCATCAGAAGAGATAAGGATATTGACAACAAAGTTCTTTGATACTAAAGGTGCTGACCTGACTGTCTCCCTCTTGCTTGCTTTCCTGGTAATCTTTGATATATTTGAAGCTAAGTTCCCCCCAAACACACACTTGTTACGTTTCTGTGTCTCCCTAGGGGCTGATTTTCAGATTCAAGTTCTTGATGCTAATCACATTAGCTTGTGCCGCCATGACCATTATATTTTTCATTGTCAGTCAGGTGAGTATCCTAAAAATGACTTTCTGCAGAGTTCCCCCCCCCCCCAAAATTGTTTCTACGTGGTGGTTGGGCTGTGGCCTTTTAAAACCTGGTGGAGAAACTTTATGGTGCTTTTGGGTAAGGGCTTTCATCTGGTTCTTCACTAATGACCTGTTGGAATCAACAAATAACCTTTGCGTTCAGAATTGGGGTTGCTTATTCTTCCGAGACAAGACCATGTGCATTTAAATTTTTTTTTAATTTGGAGTTTTAACCATGTAGCAGAGATGTTGGAGATCATGGGCGAATGGGGCTCAGAAGTGTTCCCTATGAAACATTTACCCACACTGCATTGCTTCCAGGGGCAGGACAATGCATTGTGCCACCTGAGACGGGCCCCCTCTATCTCCTCCTGCCCCCCAGCTGACAAAACGGGGGTACTCCACTCTTCTCCACCTGCTTGTTTGCTGCTGACAAAGCACAGATGCTCCCTTACTAAAAAACAGCTCCTTCTTCCAAATGATACACTGCAGCCAGTCACCCAGAAAGTGCCAGCGCCTCTGCTTCTTTGCTGCAGTGGCAATAAATTACAGTTTGAAATGCCGTTAAGGGAACTTTAAACTGTAACATGCCATTGGCAGTGCTGCAGATGACGTCACCTGCTGTTTGTTAAGGGCGCTGAAAGTTGTTTGAAGGCCTTTCCTTTTCCCTTTCCACAGCTACAATTCCCAGAATTCCCTGGGAAGAAGGATTGACTGTTAAGACCAGGTGTCAGGAAACGTTTTCAGCAGGGGGCCAGTCCACTGTGCCTCAGACCTTGTGGGGGGCCAGACTATATTTTGAAAATAAAAATAAAAATGAACAAATTCCTATGCCCCACAAATAACCCAGAGATGCATTTTAAATAAAAGCGCACATTTTACTCATGTAAAAACACGCTGATTCCTGGACCATCCACGGGCCAGACTTAGAAGGCGATTGGGCCAGATCTGGCCCCCGGGGCTTAGTTTGCCTACCCATAGTTAAGACACTCTTAGGAAGTGTAGTTCTGTGAGGGGAATAGAGGTCTAACAACTATCATGTGAGTATGGCTGTAGTGCGTGGCCAGCTCTGCAGGTGTCAAATGGCGCATACAATTCCACCGCCTGAGCCACGTGGCCCATCATGGTTCAAGATAGGATTGGCCCCGTTTCCTTTTCTTCTAAGTCTGTGTGTGTAGAGAAAGCAAACCAGTAAGGTCACGCCTAGGGATGAAGACTCTGGAAAAGGAATGGGAGTCGCGATTTCCAACACAGAAAGGGCCATTTCTCCAAGGATGTGGTTGGGATTCGGTTGTTTTTCCTGCTTGCTCTGTTCCTCACTTGGTTTTACCTTCACTTTCTCCTGGGTAGGTGACTGAAGGCAGCTGGAAATGGGGCGACTACACCGTCCAAGTGAACAGCGCCTTTTTCACAGGGATCTACGGGATGTGGAATCTTTACGTCTTTGCTCTGATGTTCTTGTATGCTCCCTCACACAAAAACTACGTCGAAGAGCAATCAAACGGTGGGCTTGGGTTGAAGTCACCTCACAGGGGCTTCTGTGTGTTTTAAGTCTGGGTACCCTCTCATTGGTAGCCTAGTTGTATTGGTAGCATGGACTGCTAATGATGTTCCTATGTTGAGGGTAGCTGAGGAAAACCTATATTGTGGTTTTGGGGATCATTCTGCCTCCTCTTCTAATCATGAAGGGTTTCCCATAGGCATTTGATGAGAACAGGATGCTAGACTTAGATGAGCCATTGACCTGATAAAGCAGGCTCTTTCCTATGTTTCTTTTGAGTGTAAGGTGTGTGGAAGTTGTTTTGTAATTGCTGGTCGATCTCCGGATGATAGGCAGTGTCAACATCAAGGCAGTGGCAAAAAGGCTTTTTCTCCCTTGTCCCACCCCTTCTAAAGGAGGCTGCTGAGATGGTGGTGGGAAACCAGGAGTTGATTTTTTTGTAGCAGGACTGTTAAGTCCCTGTACGGAAAACAAAATCCTGAGCTGACCATGTATTCAGACAGAAACCCACTTTTCCTTTAGTGACGCGTAGGCCTGTTCTAAAAAGTTGGTCGCCAAAAGCATTCAGGGCGACAAGCTATGATTAAGTCCATGCTGGTTTGGTATTTGAGGTACACTGTTTCACAACTGGCTCTATTTCACCGCAAAAGTTTTACCGTATTTTTTGTGCCATTAAGACGCACCTGACCATAAGACGCACCTAGTTTTTTGAGGAGAAAAGGGGGAAAGCCCCCCTTTTTGAGGATCAGTTCAAAGTTGTGCATCTTCTTTTGTAAGAAGAAAAGCCCCATTTGCAAAAGGATCAGCTCAAAGTTGTGCTGCTGCTTTTGCAAAGAAAAGCCCCATTTGCAAAAGGATCAGCTCAAAGCCCTTTTTACAGTTTCCAGACAGATAATCTAATCAGCCAGTCACATGTCGCTGGGGAAACGAACAGCCTCCTCTGCAGAAAGGGAGCCAGCGACCTTATCTCTCTCCCCGATCTCTTCTTCTCTCTTCCTAAAAGAAAAAGCTCGATCTTCTTTTGGTCCCTGGGCAATTCAGCTCCAGGGACCATGCATTTGCTCCATAAGACGCACAGACATTCCCCTTACTTTTTAGGAGGGGAAAAGTGTGTCTTATGGAGCGAAAAATACGGTAGTTAAAATAGTAGATCCCTTTAACCTAAAGTCTGCCTGTGCCCAGTTGTGGCTAGATCATTGTGACCCAGAAATGGCATGTGGAATCACCTCTTTTGGCTTGTACTGATCAATTTAAGGAAGTGTTCTTATGCACCCAAATCCTGCCTCAGACAGAACTCTCAAAGACAATTCCTGAATTAAATCTCTGCTTTAAAGTTTGATGCAGACTTTTAAAAAGGCGTTCCCTTACTGCCAGCTTTTCAAAAAGAATCTTCTCTTCCAAAGGCCTCATGGAGGCCTGTCCTCATGCCAAGACTGAGCTTTTGTTTGAAACATGGCTTTATTTTATTTTTTCCAGGAGACCTGGGAGTAAACAGCGGAGAAGAGCTTCAGCTCACTACCACCATAACCCACGTGGATGGACCGACAGAGGTTTACAAACTGGCTCGCAAGGAAGCCCAGGAGTAACCACTAAAGCAGGACTCATCAGGCACAAACTCTGGGTGGCACATGGAAAGGGTGATGATCTGTGTCTAAAATCACCCCCAAAGTGCCTGTCACTGATGGGGCATTTTCACGGAACGGTGGCAACCTGGTGGAAATGCTGCTTTGATAGTAGTGTATCTTTCTTTTGACTCCCCCCCCCAAACACTCTTTAGTTTGTCTTGGGTGTTAACTGCAGAAGAAGCGGGGTGGGGTGGGGGGTGATTGAGAGTGAGAGTTGATGTATGGAAAGGAGAGGTGCCCGTTTCCATGTAGGACCTTTGGTTTAATACCTTATTCTTTACCCACACACCCGCTGCTCCTTCTGATATAGGGACATGATTGGGAGACAGAGTTGGAATACTTTGTGCTTACCCAAGTCAAGGTTTTTTTATTCCACACTCCCAAAACCTATGTTTAGAACCATTTTTTGTTCTTTATTTATATCACACATAATGGTTAATATTTACATGCTTTAATAAGCACATTCATGACTTCTTTTCTAGTCTAGTATAAAACTACTTTTTGTAAAGTTTTGGTACAAATAAGGTCATTTCAGCTTTAAGTCGGGCTATTTGTGTGTGTGTGTGCGTGTGTGTATGTGTGCGCGCGCTGTGAATACTAACAAGTCTATCTGGTGTAGATATCTTTTTATATGCCCTGAGAATCCCTGTTTACTTGTATGATACATAACCCACGGAGGTGAAAGGGCTGTGCGTGTGCACTGTTTAATTCTTTTGCTCTGTTTCTATTTCTTTTCATTCAAATAAATGCTCCACGTAACTTGGGGAATACTGTAGATTTTCTTTTCTTTTATACTATGAATAAAATATACAAATAATTCTGGCTTTTGCTTTTTTTTTTTTGGTAGGGAAACATATAAGCAAATGTTGCCGCTCTGTTTTAAGCTGTCTCCTTAAATCTATCTGCGGAAAGGGTGGCAGTGGAAAAGAGAATGCTGACATCTGCTGGAAATTGGGTGCATTCCAGTGGACCATTGCCCCCGCATAGGTTCAGAACTGTAAACTTAAGTCAGGTAAATGGATGGTGGTGTGTGTGTGTGTGTGTGTGTGTGTGTGTGTGTGAGAGAGAGAGAGAGAGAGAGAGAGAGAGAGAGAGAGAGAGAGAGAGAGAGAGAGATCTTTCATTGGGCCAAGCAGCATTCCCCTTTTTTGTCTATCACACAGAGCTGGACTCAGTTTTCTGGAGAAGAAGAACGGGGTCCCTTTATCATCGAGGGCATGGGGGGAGTGGGAGTGGGAGGTTGTGCAAACTCTGCAGGACGACCTGTGCAAGAAGCCAAGTCTCAACTTTCCCTCCAGCTCTTCAGTTTAAAGGGGCAGGTCTTAACCAGCACCATGCCGAAGACAAAGAGAAAGGCTAAAACCAAAGCTCTCTGCAGGCATTATCTTCTGGACAATTGTAGGTCTGTAGAGGATAGTCAAATAATAAACAGGGGACAGCCGCTGCCTACACACACACCGCCCAAGATGTGGCCTTGCTCTCCATGTGTTTATGATGTTATGGAGAATTTATTAAATTTATAGCTTGCCTTGCCTTCAAGGAGCTCAGGGTTTCATGGTTCTCCCTCTCTGTGTTTTCATCCTTGCAGCAACCCTGTGAAGTGGGCTAGTTAGAGACTGACTGGCCCAAGCGCTCTCTTCTTTCTCTCTAACACTATCTTAATGTCTGAGTGGGGATCTGAATTCTGGCAAGCAATGCCTGCTGAAATCGCTTCTGCACAGCTCTCCAAGGTGCAGGGGCCACCTTGTCACTTGGAATTGGAAGTCAGCTACTTTGTGCCAAGATCACACCTCACTGTTCTGCTATATCCATGGAGAAACATAACTGCATTTTGTGGTTGCTAGGCAATAACCGAAAGGTATGGGTAAGGATAAGAAGCAGGATGGGGGAAAGTGGCAAGGAACGAGAAGGGATCACACTGCAGCGGTCTGATGGCTTGGATTCTGCTGCACCAAAGGCAGAGCCTAGCAGGGGGCCCTATCCTGAGCACGTAAATGTCCAGGGTTTCCTAGCAGTCTTTTTGAAAAGCTGAACATGTCCAAATTTTGAATAGTAGGCTGATGAACGTTCTTGCACCTTATCCTTATGCATTTAAAGCTGGACCATGCTGCTTCGAAGCAGTATCATTACCTTTAAGCAGCCACGGCACACAACCCCTCTAAAAAAAAATAAATCCTGGGAAGTATAGTTCTGAGTATTGCTATTCCTCCCCACAAACAACAATTCCCAGACGGGTGTAATCACCATTTCCTCTTCCCGGGAAACACTAGGTTTTAGTGCCAGAGCCCAGGCCTGGCACACATACAGAACATAAAGAGCACTTTCAAGCATGTGCAGAGTGCCATTCTCTGGGCACAGCACAGCAGCATTTATCTCCAACATTTCCCTTTAAAACAAAATAAAATTCCTTCCAGTAGCACCTTAGAGACCAACTAAGTTTGTTCTTGGTATGAGCTTTCGTGTGCATGCACACTTCTTCAGATACTTCTGAAGGTATCTGAAGAAGTGTGCATGCACACGAAAGCTCATACCAAGAACAAACTTAGTTGGTCTCTAAGGTGCTACTGGAAGGAATTTTTTTATTTTGTTTTGACTATGACAGACCAACACGGCTATCTACCTGTAATATTTCCCTTTTAGAGAGGGAAGCTCTACATCTTCAATAGTCACTGGAAATATGGGGAGGCAATGAAACAAGAGTTTGAGGACTGCTACTGCTTTTCACTATTCTGCAGTATTTCCAAGAGGCATCATCTCTCCCCAAGTTTGCAGACTCCAAAAGTTGCAGTTATGTTTTTGGTATTCTGAAGCACCTACCTACTTGATAGTTTCCAACCCATCCTCCAGCTAAATCCCTATGTCTAAATGAGTTATTCCCCCCCCCCGCCCCCAAGGAAAAGAGACTCCTGGAAATCAAACCAAATAGATGTGTCTCTGTTCCAAAGAACTTTGTCTTCTAGCTGCCTATCTTGATTTTGGAAATATGATTTAAAAATTAGTGACTCATCCTGCATGTCGAAGCTGTTTGCTGCCACCTGCTGGCAGCAGGGTAGTGTGACCTGGGATTTAAAATAAAACCAACACAAAAGGGAGTTTTACACTGTCAAGCAAAAATACCTTATTGCATACCGTCCAACATTTCCCTGATGATGATAGGGACGCCCCATTCCATAATGATAATTTTACTACCGTATTTATACCCCAGACATCTTGCTGGGTAGTCCCAGCCACTCTGGGCAGCTTCCAGCATATATAAAAGCAAAATAAAGCATTAAGACATTTTTTTTAAAAAAAACACCCTTCCCTATACAGGATTGCCTTCAGACGGCTCGGGGGTCGGATAACTCCATACCCTCCAACATTTCTGCAATGAAAGTAGGGACATCCTAAGGAAAAGTAGGACATTCTGGGATCAAATCAGAAACCGGGACAGCGTCCCTAAACCAGGGATGTCCCTGGAAAATAGAGACACTTGGAAGGGTCTGTTATTGTGATGGTTGGGTTTAGAAAGTTCCCATGTGCTGTAGGATCTTCTCCATTGCTCAGTGCCCCCACAGTTTAAGGGCCGCTTCTATAGTGCAGGAAGAACAAGTGGTTTAATTTGGAGTGTTAAATGTGGAACTCCCTTCTCCAAATGTGGATCCTTAGGTAGTCCCTGCATGCAACTGTTGAGCTGGGGAAATGGAAGAGGGAAGGACATAGCTTGCTGGGTGGAACCCTGCACTGGGCATCTTGTTTTGGTTTCCGGTTGTTTTTTTGTGAACGTAAGAGCCCTGCTGGATCAGACGAAAGGTCCAGCATCTTGCTCCCCACTCTTGCCCAACCAGTGGCCTTCAAGGAGTCCACAAGCAGGGCTTGGAAGCAATAGCTGCCTTCCACTGTTCCTCTTCTTTTGGCCTCAAAACGTGAGCCTGTTACTAGTTTAAGCCAATTCATTTATTTCTTTTTGTATTGATTTACGTTTGTATCCCATCGGTGAACTCAATTTAGAAGAGTTACAGGAAGAAAACAAACAAAACTTGGAGCTCCCATGCAGCCATAATGTACTAGTAGCCATTTGTGGATCAGTTTGTTACCCAGCTTGAGAACCTATCATCACTTCTCCCTGTGGCTGTGAGTTCCACCAGTTCATTGGGGGTTAGGCTAGATGACCCTTGAGGGTCCCTCCCAACTACATGGTTTTATGAGTGGTAACAATATAAATAAAGATATATACAATATAACAATAAAGAAGGCTGATCGCCGAAGAATTGATGCTTTTGAATTATGGTGCTGGAGGAGACTCTTGAGAGTCCCATGGACTGCAAGAAGATCAAACCTATCCATTCTTAAAGAAATCAGCCCTGAGTGCTCACTAGAAGGACAGATCCTGAAGCTGAGGCTCCAGTACTTTGGCCACCTCATGAGAAGAGAAGACTCCCTAGAAAAGACCCTGATGTTGGGAAAGATTGAGGGCACAAGGAGAAGGGGATGACAGAGGATGAGATGGTTGGACAGTGTTCTCGAAGCTACTAACATGAGTTTGGCCAAACTGTGAGAGGCAGTGAAGGATAGGCGTGCCTGGCATGCTCTGGTCCATGGGGTCACGAAGAGTCGGACACGACTGAACAACAACAACAACAACAACAATGTTGTTATTAATTATTATTATTATTATTATTATTATTATTATTATTATTATTATTTATTTATTTATTTATTTGAATTTATATACCACCCTATACCCAGGGATCTCAGGGCAGTTCACAGAATAAAATCAAGATAAAAAACCTAATAAAAATCAAAACAGCAACCCAATAGCCCCCACCCACCCACAAAAAACACATTATTGGATGTCAATAAGATCAACCAAGGGCCACGTTAAAAAGGAACGTTTTTGCCTGGCACCTAAAGGTGTATAATGAAGGCACCAGGCGAACTTCCCTTGGGAGAGCATTCCACAGACGGGGAGCCACTGCAGAGAAGGCCCGTTCTTGTGTTGCCACCCTCCGGACCCCTCGAGGAGGAGGCACACGAAGAAGGGCCTCAGAAGATGATCTCAGGGTCCGGGTAAGTTCATATGGAAAGAGGCGGTCCTTGAGGTATCGCGAACCTGAGATGCATATTGCATTATGTGTATCAGCGCAACAGCTCTAAAGTAGCTTGAGCTTGAGCTAAAGGTTACTGAGTTCCCAACACTGAGCAGAGATTCAAACTAGTTAGCGTCCCCTGCTCAAAAACCACCACTATCCACTGCATCACCTTGGATTCCCAGCTATGCTGCATGTCATTTCCTTTCCCTGAAATAATTCTTTTTAAAACTGTTCGTTCATTAGAAAGGCCTGTTGCCTGACAGAAGTGCTTTGGGCTTTTTTGTTGTTGTTGTTGCAGCTGCAAAACCTCTAAGTACTCTCCACATTTTCCATCGATGGGAGTTAATGTGCCTGCATTAGTGTCAAGGGGCGGCATTATTGCTACTGAGCCCACGGGATAGGAAGTGTTATGAAGCCAAATGAATATTTTAAAACCATTTTACAAAAAAACACCAATTATAAAAGAGGCCACCTCTAGCCAAACACCATCAGCCCCTGCAAGGCTTTTGGGCATAGAAGCCAGTCTTCTGAGCAATTATTTGATGCAGCGATTCCGAAACCTTTGTTGGAATCAGAAATATTTTAACCAGAGTAGACCACCTAGTGGTGAGATGGGAGAATGATGGGTACAGCTGAATAATATGTGCTTGTTTTCTTCTCAGCATCTTATGGCAGAGTTGCCAGGTTACATTGAGTCTACAAGTTTGAATTCCTTAGTTAAGTCTCTGCATGCCTAGTCAGAGGTATTCAGTGGAACTGACTCCTGGGAAGTAGGCAGAGGACTGCAGCCTCATAAAATGACCACACTTTTTTAAAAAGCAAAAAAGTTGTATTGTTTGCATCAATCGGAGAAGGGCAGGGAACAGATGAAGGAAGTCGGTGAAATTGCTGCTGCTGCAGGTCCAGCTTCTCTGGGAAATGTAGATATGCAGTGTCAGTCTCCAGGGTGCAACCTAGCAACCTGATCTAAAAAGGAAGGAAGCGATAGGTGCACAAAGTATATTGTGAAACCCAATGCACTTTGAGTTAAAAATACACTCCGACAGAGAATATTTCATTCAAAGAAAGCTTCCATCTAAAAATGTGGCTGCAGAACTCCTGCAATGAATTTCGAATTAATTTTGAGGCTGTCTCCCAATTCTGCATCTCTCTCTCTTCTGTGGTTCTAGGTGCTCTGCATTGCTAAGGGTTTAATAAAATAAATACAAGGGTATCCTATGAAGGATGGCACTGCAACTTGACTAAGAATCAGAGTTGGAAGGGCACCCAAGAGTCATCTAGTCCAACCCCCAGCAATGCAGGACT
The DNA here is from genome assembly GCA_034641385.1 of Darevskia mixta. Lineage (NCBI taxonomy): Eukaryota > Metazoa > Chordata > Lepidosauria > Squamata > Lacertidae > Darevskia > Darevskia mixta. The sequence continues at coordinate 14,033,469 of JAWWNH010000029.1, forward strand.
CCTGCCCACAGAAGTCACTGGATGGGCTTGAACCAACAGCCTTCCAGTTAACAGCCAGACACACGGGCCCATTGTGCTGCAAAATTGAAGTGGATTAGTTCTCTCATAGGGAGGCAAGTTGTGGCTACCCTGCCTTCACTTACAAAATGGTCACAGTGGATCAGTGATGTCACTGGAGTTTATATGCTTTGGATGGAAAAGGGGGAGAAAGCCATTGGTGACCTTCCTCTAATTACCGTACATAAACAACAAGGCAGAATTGTGTGGAGAGAAAAAACAGCGAGCCAGTGGCTCCGTGTTTGAGGCACATGTGTGCTCACCGAAAGCAGGTAGAATTAGCCTGCAGCGGCCTTCTGCCAATAAGTGGAAACAATCTCTGTTCAAAGGGCAGGCGAGAGAGGCTTTCAGTCACCATGGTTATGTACTCCCGCTCTCTGGGGAGAAAGCCAGCGGGAGCATTAATCAGCATTGATCGTGACCAGACTCACAGAGCCCACACGCTCCTTGAGCCGGCAGATCGCAGGTGCTTTTGATCATGGTCCAGAGAAGAGCAGAAAAGGAGCTGGGAATACAGGCCCCTTCAACCCACAGGCAGGCGCTGGCATTTGTATAACCCCAATACAGCAGCGGGGGAACCTGTGGCTCTCCAGTTGTTGTGGGACTACAACTTCCGCCATCCCTATTAGCCATGCTGGCTGGGGCTGATGGGAGTCAGGAGTCCAGCAACTTATCCATTGCTGTGCCCGAACATATTCATGGATTCTAATTCCAGTTGTTGTTGTTGTTGTTGTTGGCATCCGTCTGTCTCGGGAGACAATGGACTAGTGCGCCTTTGGGGTTGAAGTCAAAACGCTGGAGAGTTACAGCACCTGCTGTGGCTTTAGACACCGATATGGGAGAGACATGTTTTCTTGCAGCTGGGGCAGATGACAGGCGTCGGGTTGTGCTGCTGCAGATACACCAGGGTGTTTCTTCTCTGCACTCCTCCCAACAGTCATTCCTTCTTTGGTCACTGCTACGGATGCACAACTTGACTGCCTGTCTTAAGGTACTGCAGTCATCTGCAAGGGATTCCTGAAGCCTGTTCCCTGTAGAGCACATCTTTGGGGATCCTACCATCTTCCATTCTGTGGACAACGACCAAGCCAGCTGAGACAGAAGTGCAAACATGCTAGGCATCTGAGATTCCTGAACTGCAAGAACTACCTAAATGAGTCTCAGAGCGCTTTTGCAACTCTACAATTTTATGATTCTATGATTATTTTTAAAGTAAAGCAAACCAAGCCACCATCATGCTCAAGCTCATCTGGTCTGCATGTGGTCAGGGCTTGGGGAGACACATGCAGGCCGCTTTGGGATCCGTGACACAAGAAAGGTAAATAGATAAGGAAATGCATGCACACATAATGCAATCTACCACACTTAACTTTGACCCTGAGAAGAAAATCTAAGCCTACAGTCTCATGCACACTTACTCCTGAGCAAAAAAGGCAAAGGCTCCAGCTGTAAAGGTATGCTTGCAACCTGAGCCTATGGGGTATTTTTTACTCAGAAGTAAGTGCACCTGAGTTCAATGGGTTTTAGATCTCGTAAGGATTGCAGTCAAAATATGTGCTAGATATAAATGATTGGTAACAGCTGTGTTTATCCTTAGGGGGGGCGACATTAGAAGGATGTGTTTTCAAAGATTACATTTTTTGTTAGGCCTTATCTGAACCCTTTCCAGATAACTATGCTAAATTGTTTTGCTTTGCACAGGTAATTCCTGACCCTGATCCTCCTTGTACCTGCTGGGGATGTATGTGGCTCAGGCTCAGCCACACCCTGCCAAAGGTGGCTGACCCCTTCCCACATCTACATTGACTAAATTATACCTCACAGAAGAGGACAAGCCTTCCTCTTAATATATCCCCTTTCAATTAAAAAGATGGGAGGCCAAGAAACAGGGGCAGGTCAGGCTCCCTAAATTTGTTCCCCCTGTATAAGGACCCAGACCGCTATGGTATATACCCGCTGCGAAATCCTCCTTTCCGATTTGTGCTGCGTTGGGATAAGTTGCAAATAGGAACAGGCTGAGCTGCTACTGTGCAGACGTAGACAAGGAGGTGAACTCAGCAATTCACACCATTAGGCAGAGGTGTCTGTGGCTGATGTCGCTGGCTCCACTCTACAGCCCACCAGAGTTGGCAGCAAATCCCACTGGCTTTAATAGCTCCGAACGTAACACCTCTGGCAGAAGCCGCCTACTAAAATCAGTCCCTGACGACAGCTTCCTTTCCTTGCTCCAACATTAAGTAGGGGATTGCCTCTCTCTGACGATCACATTGCCTTTGATGAATTAGTTCTCTGCTGCTGGGCTTCTGCGACATTTGGAGAGGAACCGGGAAATATATTCCAAAGCAGCATGTGGGAGCCTCTTTGCCCATGCTGTTACGTGGTTTCGTTTCTTTTTCCTAAAAGTTGAAGTTCTATTAAATATGGAACAGTGCCTATGCCTTTGGTCCCATATGCAAATCAGTTCTTCCGGGACGTTATATAAAAGAGATCATTAATGAGGATATTTTCTCTCCTGCCTACCTATGACTGCAGCACGCAGACCCTGGTGAGGGGGAGAAAAGGAACTCACGGTAACCAGTCACAGGTTCCGGAGGGTTGGCAATTCATGGCGCCTGTTCAAGAACCATGTGGTAACGCAGAGGCAAGCTTTTTCCCTGGAGGCCTCGGTGTTGTGGAAGGCCCTCCCTGCTGAAATGGAGAGGCCCATCCACATTCCCATTGCCTGTTTAGTTTGTTTTTCGAGACAGATGATGGATACTGAACAATTTAAACCAAGGCCTTTCAGAAGATCATCTCAACTGTCCTGTTCCCCCTCACAAAAAAATAATAAAAAGTAAAAAAAAAAAACACTGCTTCCTCTCTGTAATTAAGGATACTCACCCTGTGCTCTGGGAGTACTTATTGAGCATATATTAGCTGCTGCAGTGCTGTATTTTGCCAGCCTGGCTTTATGGCTCGCATATCAAAGGTGTGCATGCTTGAGAATCAGTCTTTCGCCTGCGTTCTGACTAGGCCTAGCATACAGTTTCCCATGAGCAGGCCTTTAAGGAAAGGGTTTCATATTGGCTGTTTGCCTGCCCTCCTATTTCCTCCTTTTTTAAATGTTAAAGCAGGCAGAGATGAAGCGGTCTAGCTTGGTTTCATGACACCATTCATAACCCAGGTCTGATGGGCTTTTCAGAATCAGAGAGGTGATTTTGCTCCCATCTTTCTATCCCTCCCTCTCTCCTTTTGCCCCGCTGCTAGATTGAGTTGTAGCTTCTTCTCTGAAATTATTGCAAACTTTGGGCTCCTTCGTCATGGAAGTGTTTGGGATTCAGATATGTTGCTTTGTGAGGAATCTGTGACTCTCTAGGTTGTTGTTGTTGTTCAGTCGTTCAGTCGTGTCCGACTCTTCGTGACCCCATGGACCAGAGCACGCCAGGCACGCCTATCCTTCACTGCCTCTCGCAGTTTGGCCAAACTCATGTTAGTAGCTTCGAGAACACTGTCCAACCATCTCATCTTCTGTCGTCCCCTTCTCCTTGTGCCCTCAATCTTTCCCAACATCAGGGTCTTTTCTAGGGAGTCTTCTCTTCTGATGAGGTGGCCAAAGTACTGGAGCCTCAACTTCAGGATTCTAGGTTGCTAGACTACAAATCCACCACACCTGCACATTAGCCATGCTGACATCTCCCAGTGGTGCAGATGGATTACTTTAGATCCTGGACTTAAACAGACATATGGGGACCTGCCTTAGACAGCCATGTTGTGAAGCACACAAGTAACATTTCTTTATTTCCAGGAACTTTTTCCTCTCTCTGCAGAAAACTGGTTGCTACCCAACCAGAGTTGCTCTGAAAGTTCTTCCCTATAGAAATTAAGTTTTGTCCCAAGAGACAACTCTTAGAGACAATCACCACCAACAGAGCTGGTGAAATTCAGAAGAAGAGGTGGGCAGATCCAAGAAGAACACACCTGGTAAAGAGCAGGAACCTTCCTGTGTCGATAAGGGGCAGCGGGAGAAAGACACAAACCTGCAGTGTTGCACATGCTTGAAAGGTATGAGCCAGTCAATCCACAGAGCATGTTTCAGACGCAGCAATGTCTATGTTCTTGAAGCCTCTGCAATATACCACAAGGATCACAGACAAAGCAACGACTGAGAGCCCCAGTGTTCACAAGCTGAATGGGAAGAAATGAGGGGAGAGGGGTCATTTTCTATCTCAAGGGCTGCATTCTCTAATGGGTAATACTCTGAGGGCCGCATGCCAGTGATGGGGGAGACCAGAAGCGAAAGCAAACAGAGTAACAGATGTGGTTCTTACCTTTGTACAGTAGGTTATATGTGAGCCATGCAAAAGTCAGAGGTTCCTTCCCTATTACACTGACAACCAATGAAAAACATTCGTGTTGTGTTGTGTTGTGTTGTGTTGTGTTGTGTTGTGTTGTGTTGTGTTGTGTTGTGTTTTACCTGGTCCTGCTTCTTCTCTGTATCTAAGATGATGATGGTGACAATGATTCCAAATTATTCCAAATTAAATCAAATTACTTTAATTTAATACAATTTGTTAAAATCAGGTTTCCCGCGCCCGTTGCAATCATATGTCCGAGATATTCCCCCACAGCTGCTTCCTTTCTTATTTACTGGTAGTCTCCAGTTGACATCCTTCACTTGCCATTAAACCATTCTTCCAGCTGTCTGCTTTTTCACCTTACAAACACCTACCACGGTTTCATCTTATATGTATATAATCCATTTCATCCATTTCATGTGTGTAGTTCTTCATCTAGTGTTAAAGCCAGGGGTCAGCAAACTTTTTCAGCAGGGGGCCGGTCCACTGTCTCTCAGACTTTGTGGGGGGCCGGACTTTTTTTTTTTTTTAATGAACTAATTCCTATGCCCCACAAATAACCTAGAGATGCATTTTAAATAAAAGGACACATTCTACTCATGTAAAAACACGCTGGGCCGGATTGAGAAGGCGATTGGGCCGGATCCGGCCCCTGGGCCTTAGTTTGCCTAGTATCTTGCCACCAGGCAACCCCTATGAAAGTTTCTCCTGTTCTACAAAAAGCCCATGACATGACTTGCCTTTCCAGCATTTTGAATTCAGAGGCTCAAATCACACAGCCAGAATAAGAATAGTAATATTCCTATACAATAAGAGAAGCCTGTTGCCATTGCACAGCACAGGGGGTAATTTGCCTACTCATGGTTTAAGGCATAGGAGAAGGGCTGGTAAGAAGCAATCCCCAACACCCAACGTGGGATGGTACAAAGTTTGAAAATATGGACTTCAACTACAAAGGCAGCTGTGCTTCTTTAAAGCCTAACCAGACATGTAATTTTATTATGTACATTGATTTTATCATCATTTCTATCGTTTTGTTGAGCCTACTGTTTAAAAGTCTGCTTTTATTGCTATTTTTAATATTTTTGGTACCATTTAATGTATACCACTTAGAGATTTTTAAAATGAAATGCTATAAAAGTCTTGTTATAATAACGATGATGATTATGATGCAGCGCCTAGATCTCAACATTCCACAAGTAGCTTCCTATGAAAGTAGAACTAGAAAGAATTCATCTTTCTATCTTTGTGGGGCGGGGGAGAGGTTTATGTATGCAGCATTTCCACTCTCTGGGGGAAACAGCAACTTCAAAACTGCAGCTGCCCCAAAGAATAAATGCTGGGAAACAGCATAAAAGCCAAGATACAGACTGTAATTAATTTGTCTGCTTTTTAGATGCAAATAAATAACCATGAGTATGAGTCAAGGGAAAATAAACTGCTTGACAGCAGCACTGGACTCCCACAAGCTCAGGCGGGGGAGAAAAATCTTGCTTTTATTTGTAGTAGTATCTAGGATTGTCTGTAACAACTGAGTGGCAAGGAGACATGCCAGGGGGCAGTTCACTTCATCAAGGCATCCTCATACTGGGAAAAGCTGCAGCCTGGTTTTGGAGGGTTTTTTGGCCATCATGCAGCTTTTATAGGCAAAGATAATCTAAATACTGAAGTGTCAAAAGCCTCCTTCCTTGACTTTTTATTGGGAGGCATATTGCTGCTAATGAAAGAGAGAAGCCTCCATTTCAGCATGATGGAATTCAAATTCCTAAATCAGTGGAAGGGGGAATCTCCAACCCTAATTAATTTTGCCAGGTCTCCTCATGTGGCCCACAAAGCCATTTTGGCCAAGCCATGCCCACAGCTTACAGATGACATCACATATCATATGGGGGGGGGAGTAAAGACACCGCTGGGACCAATCACCAGCCCCTCCAAAACCCTATGCCATGCACAACACTTTGCAAGCACCAACCTTTTGTGTCTGGCCTTGGGCTTCTCCAGTAAAACCTCATTTCCACCTGTTCCCAAGCTGTACATACCGTACTCAAAAGACACATTTTTCCACTCCTCTCGCCTCCCTGCCCGCCCCTTGTTTTCTGTCTCTCATTACTTTCCATCATAAGTAGTGCTGGGATAGCTCCATTGGTAGAGATGAACCCACAACTTCATCTCAGGGTTGTGGGTTCAAGCCAAATTGGGCAAAAGATTCCTGCATTGCAGGGGGTTGGACTAGATGACCCTCATGGCCCCTCCCAACTTTACAATTCTATGATCTATGCAGGAGTGGAAAGAAGGTAGGTATGTACCTAATGGTAGAGATGCGGATAGATTTCTGACTCCCAATTGTTTGACAACAGCAGCAATAAAATGACTCCTAAATTTCACTGCTACAGTATTTCACTGCTGAAAGGAAGAACTTTGGAATAAATCCAGGAGTAGGGTGTGTGTGTGTGTGTGTGTGTGTGTGTGTGTGTGTGTGTGTGTGTAGAAGAACTCCATTCAGTTCTGGTACTCAAATCAGATTCCTGGGCTCAACATTCTTTAATTCTAAGTGCATGTCTTTGGCTCCAAGCTTTTGTCTGAGGATCTTGGGGTTCTGCTGGATCCTGCAAAAAGTAGATATTGCAAGCCTCAAGTCTACCCACACCTGATCTCTGGGATAATGAGATTGTAAGTTCCTTGAGGGCAGGGTCCCATCTTGTTTTTGCCCATGCAATTCTGTAAAATCCGGAGAGTGCGCTGTATAACTCAAAGGAGAAGGAAGGCAGGGAAAATAAAGTTCATAGTCAATGTGGGACAGAAGGGAGATTGGGATTTCCCACTAGTGGTATATCATTGAGGGAGATGTGGCAAGGGAAATGGAGCTGTCTCACTAGTGGCATGTCATTGACAAAATAAAATGAATGAATGAATGAATGGCAGTCAGCTACCCAAATGGGATTTATCAATGTTTTAAACACAAACATTCTCCATGCATCACTAAGACTCCGCCACAGAAGTCTGTTGTTATTGTGGGCACGTTTGTGTTTAATAACGTGCCCGATTTATTCCCCCACCGTTCACTATTGGCGAATGTGCAGCTGCGCTTGCAAGGACTCAGGGTGGCATGTATCGTATGAAAGTCCTTTTAAATGTGTGTGTCTTTACCTAAAAGTTGCAGATGGCGGGCGATCTCTGAAACAAAGAGGTTGCTCTCCCCCCCCCCTTCCCTTTCTTTCCGGCCGTGACTCTAAATATATTTAACGACAAAGCGGAAATTCAACAGGTGCAGCACAAGAGATGCCGCACGGAGACGGAGCAGGGTAAAACAGTGGAGGGGGGGGGCTGTCACCTGTGTGGAGATGCTAGATTAATTGTTTTCATTCGGAGCAGCCCTGGAGATCTTAAGAGCAATTCTTTTCCATTGCAAAGAGCGTGGTGGTGGTGGTGGTGCTTGTTTATTTCCCTGAAAAACAGTCAGCCCCCGAAAACTCCTCGGCCAAAAAAAAGAGACAGAAGGAGAGAGAAAAACAAGCCCCTACCCGCCCAACAAACTGGGGCGCACTCTTTCTCTTTTCGATGGAAATGGAAAACCTCCCCTCCTCCTCCCCCGCGTTCGGTGCCTTTCAGCCATTGTCCTCGACGTTCCACGGTGACGCTTGCCTGGGGATGCTCCGCGCAGCTGGAACGTGAGAGTGGCCGGGCGGGGGAAAGTGGGCTGCTGTTTCTGGAGAAGGGTTATTAGGCTGAGCAAGCTCCACCGGGGCGACGCTTTGCTGCCTCCGCCGCCATCGCGGACTCACTCAGTTGGGGAGCTCCAGGGCAGCAGCCAGCAGCACTAGGGGAGAGGCAGGCCGCCTTGTTCCCTGGGCGCGATGGCGCCGCCCTGCCTGGGCTACCTCGCAGGGGCGCAGGGGAGCGCGTTTCCCGGGAGTGCCTCCCCTGGTGACGCCCGGCAGGCAGCGACAGAGGCTGGCCGCCCAGGCTTCTGGAAGAGCCAGCGACCGAGGTAAAGAGAGCACCGAGAAGGTTGCGGGTGGTCCTCACTTTGGGGAGGGGGAGGTGTGTGTGATGTCGTCGGTGTATGACAAAATCTGCGTCTCTTGACAGTCCTGGGGAGCTTTGCTCCTCTATGGGTTTGTGTGTTTGTTTGTTGCTGGGCTTCCTGCTTGGATGCTGCCTCGCCCCTGTGGGCTACTGAGCTGCCGGGAGGCCTGGCCTGCTCGTTGGCTGCTGCCTGGAGGCTGGGAGAGAGAGCCCTTTAGGGGTATTCTTCACTCCTGGCTGGTGGAGAGGGAGTGCTTTCTGGAAGGCACCCGCGCCTGTTTGGTTTCCCCAAATCTGAGTCTCACCGTGACGCTTCTATCTTGGCTGATCCTGCCGAGACTTGCCTTCGCCAGCGTAGTGGGGTCATCATCCACCCTCCTCTCCGACCCCCTTGGGATAGGGTCTTGGGCTGCCGCATGGCAACGTCCCCGCTTTTGGGGATTCTCACCGCTGCATATAAAGTGTGCTTAGGCGGAGCAGCGCCTTTGCCCCTCGGCCCTGCGCAACAGTTGCTTGGAAGAAAAGCCTCCATTCCAATGAAACTTGAGAGGTTTAAAGAGTGGGGGGCGTTCCTTGCAGATATGCTTTGAACCTGTTTGCAACAGGACAACGTAGTGAGGTAGGTAGGTTGCTGTTACTCCTGTTCCTTCAGCTGGAGGAACAGAGAGAGAGAGATTGTGGGGAGGGATCATAGCTCAGGACTAGAGAGTACATGAATTGCATGCACAATGTCCCTCCTTCAATCCTAGATGTCTCCAGTTATCAGGATCAGATAGCAAGTGATGGAGAAGACCTCTGCCTTAGATTCTGGACAAATATACAAGCTAGTACGGTATTAGGCAACTTCCTAGGTTTTTAGAGAGTGCTGTCCAACATGCTATTGCCTATTGTTGGGACTACTAAATTAGGGCTGTGCTCCTACTCTTGTTTATGGTGTGCATGCAGTGCTGAGTTTTTAATCTGTTTTCAGGCAACATTCTCCAAAATGCACATATCTCTTGTACTTGGTTTCAAGATGCTACTGTTTGATGCTTGTTGTTCTTCAAACTCCTTAAGCCACCAGTTCCTTATTCTCTCTAGCCAAGGTGTGAACACCGTTACATAGGCGAAAGACATCCACGCCCACTTCCACACTTCCTGGGTGTGTACACAAACAGAAATGAATTTAAGCCCTGCTGATGTGAGCAGATGAAGGGTGGGGAAGTGCGAAGCACACCAAAACAGCAACAACTTGGCTGCACCCTAGGATTTGAATTCTGGTCTTACAGATCCAAGTCCGAAATCTTCTGACTCTGTTGGGCTTGCTTAATGGCAGACATGGATCTTCCCAATGGGCAGCTGCTAGAGCTTGGGGAGGAAGTTGGCGGGGGGGGGGATATTGGGGGCAGAGCAGCACTGGGAATTGTCTTTTTATGATCAGCACTTTTTATGATCAGCACTAACTCCAAGCTCCAGGAGATATTTGAGTAGGTTGGACTCCTCCTACTGTACCCCTTTGAAGGTTGTGTGGTCAGCAGATGAAATGCTTTCAGAATGTGGATGTTGCAATAGCAAGCATCACCTGCTCAATTTCCTTCTGTCCTAAGCTGCTGTTAAAGGCACAGGAGCCCCGTCACAGAAACAGCTGGCGCACCTGCTCCCTGCTCCCTGTTCTGTTCCATTTTAGCGTTCTTGCTTTCTAAAACCATGTTTCTTCTGATCACCTGGCAAAACTGCTTCAGATTCTTTCAAGGCTAGTGTTTTCAAAAAGCATTGGCTGTCTTCCGTGCTGTTTGAGGAAACAACACAGAGGAGGAGGAGACGAAAATGAACTTGGAGAGGTGCTTTGGCAAATTTAAACTTGTACAATGTGGAGTTTGGTTATTCAGTAAAATAGTGAATTTTTTATTTATTTTACTTTTATTTATTAGATTTATATAGTACCCTTCATTTGAAGATCACAGTACACCAATAATACATACTTTAGTACAATTTTTTTAAAGAGATGTTAAATCTGCCGCTAAAACAATGGCACAAGTAATAAATGAATTAATTGAAAAACATTCTGATAACTTTACCTTCAGAATTTTCTCACTGGAAAGGAACCATAAGATGATTCACCCTGAAGGCTTGAAAATCTGTGGCTTCTTTGCTTGGATTTTTGGCTGGTAGAATCAGCACTGAAGGGAAAACCCCAGATGCCTAAACTTCCTGAAGTAGAAATATTTTCCCCAACCCGAGCAACAGTTTGATGCAGTCATCTTGGCAAACAGCGTAGCCAATATCTCCTGTGCAAAAAGTATTTTGATCAGTCTATTTTTGTTGTTGTTGTTGTTGTTTTAAAAACGAGGTGTTGGTGTTATTCACATATTGATAAAAGTGCTGTGGGTGCCAGCACAGCACAAAATGGCTGTCATGGGGAGCAAGAGAGAGAGAGAGAGAGAGAGAGAGAGAGAGAGGTGCTGCTCCTCTGTACTAGTGAGAACTGTCATAAAAAGACCTGGTTCTGATACTCTTGAGACAACCCAGTCCTGTGTGTACTTATTCAAAAGTAAGCCCCACTGAATTCAGCAGTGTTTACCCACAAATTATGTTTAACATCATGGCTTTGGGCAGGTCTGCAGGATGCTGAGAATATTGGCTGGGCTGAATGGAATGTTTCCATGAACCTTGAGGAAACTGATAGCCCAGGTGTGGGGAATCTGTAGCCCTTCAGATACATTAGACTCCAACTCCCATCATCTCTGGCCAGTGTGGCCAATGATCAGAGATGATGGGAGTTGTAGTCCAGCAACACCTGGAGAAACCCAGTCCCCTGACCCCTGTGACAATGGATTAGTCTGCAATCCTAACCCCACTTGCCAGGGAGCAACCTCACTGAATTCAACAGGACTTACTTCTGAATGGACATAGTTAGGATTGCACTGTTATTCCAGTAGTCCCAGAATTCCTTGTAATTAGTTAAAATGAATGTCAACAAGATGAGGTGCGACTGCTTGCAATTCATTAAAATTTTTTTAGTGATTTTACATCCCATGCTGCTGAGAATCCAGGGGCATATTCCCAACTTACCGTAACTACTTACAGCATAGGAAATTTGTGATCCTTGGTATACATGCATGGATGTACTGCAGAGGGAAGGTGAAATAATAGTTAAAACTCCATGGTCCTCCTGTCTGGCCATGCAGGTCGTAACTCTGCGGTACAGCAGGCTTGTGCTGGTGTTGCCTTTCTTTGACAGGGTTGGTGGGTCAAACCTACAAGGGGGCTGTCCTGCCTGCCTGTTGGCAGCTGTGATTATGCCAGGAGGCAACATGCTGGGGTTGTCTGTATTCATTTGCATCCATCCTTCTGAGTAATGCAGCTGGATTGCTGAGCCTGTTGCTTCTTGAGAGCCAGTGTGGGCGTGTGCAGAAAACAGGAGAAATGGAAGCAACAAACCCCTGGGATTCGCAGCCAAACAACATCCCCCACCACAGCAGAAAATGAAAATAGCTGTGAGCTGAGGCTAGCTTAATGGGGAAGGGCGATCCTGAAGGTTTTGCGCCAGCTGCAGGGCGTTCTGTTGCTTGGGGACCGAAGAGCATTAATGAGGAGGGCTGATTGATCTCCACTCGCATAGGCAATTATAACCTTATTTCTCCTTACAGCTGCAGGCGGATCAGATATTTCACAGCTAATAGGAGGTCTGCCTATGGAAAGTGTGAGGTTGGCTTGGCTCTGCTGCTTCCTTGAAATGTGGAGGGTTTGGGAGGGGGCGTTGTTGAATTCAGCAACCTCTTGTTATGCCTAAGTTTCTGCCTTCCCTCTTCTCTCTCTCCAGACCTGCTCCCCAAGGGGGTATGTAAACACACAGACCTCCTCCTTGGTTTCCAGCCGAGCGAGCAATATGCCCGAACAAAGTAATGATTACCGAGTGGTCGTGTTTGGAGCTGCAGGGGTTGGCAAGAGTTCTCTGGTTCTCCGCTTTGTGAGGGGAACCTTCCGGGAGACGTACATTCCCACCGTCGAGGACACGTACCGCCAGGTGATCAGCTGCGACAAGAGCATCTGCACCCTTCAGATCACAGATACCACCGGGAGCCACCAGTTCCCAGCCATGCAGAGACTGTCCATCTCCAAAGGCCACGCCTTCATGTTGGTTTACTCCGTGACCAGCCGGCAGTCCATCGAAGAGCTTCAGCCCATCTACGAGCAGATCTGCCAGATCAAAGGAGACATCCAGAAGGTCCCGATCATGTTGGTGGGGAACAAGAGCGACGACTCGCAGAGGGAAGTGCAGGCCAGCGAAGGGGAGGTCCTGGCCACCAAGTGGAAATGCTCCTTCATGGAGACGTCGGCCAAAATGAACTACAATGTGCAGGAGCTTTTCCAGGAGCTCTTGAATTTGGAGAAGAGGAGAAGCGTCAGCCTTCAGGTGGACGGTAAGAAATCCAAGCAGCAGCGCAAGAAGGATAAACTGAAAGGCAAATGCTCAGTCATGTGAGATGCCTGGGTTCTGCGCTGCCCTTGTGGTTGAAGCAGGCCTTCTTCTTGCATTGAAAACTGTCTCGCCTGTCCTGGGGTGTGCCTGGAGCAGCGATTTCCCGAGAAGCTGGCCCAGGATGTTTTTGCTTTATAGTCTAAATTTTGTTTAGGCTGTTTGAATATTCACTTGATGGAAGTTGGTTTGCATGTTTCGTTCTGCACTAGCAGGCTTTCCCAAAACAGCCACCGTTCTCCATGCCCCCTGCCCCTGCAGCAACCAGTATTAGCCATTTATGTCACAGGACAAGCCGCTAGGGTCACGAGCGTTGAGGAAAAGCAACAGAGGGTACTCTTGTCCTGCATTTTACCACTGCTTCTGAAACCATCTCCAAGTTATCATAGCCCCTCCCCTCCTGCCCTTATGCAAATGCTCAAGGAACCAAGCAATTCTCACTAGGGCTCCGGTCAGTAAGCCAGAAACAAACAAAAATAGTACTGTGTCTGATGTATATACTTCAAGGGGACCTCTTCAGATGGATGCATCACCAGGGTAAAATCAAATGCTGATTGCGGTAAATGATGACTTTTGATCATTTACCGTAGTTCTTTGAATCTGTGCGCTTGTAGGGAAGGAGAAGCTGCATTCCTCACCAAAGAAGTGCTTGTTGTTTCCTATTACATGTTAAAACTTCATTTGTGGTGTTTGTATATTGGCGAGGATTTTATGTGAACGATTAAAGTGATTTGAGTACCTAGTGTGCATCTGTTGACTTCTTAACCACAAGCAGATCCAAGGTTGTCTTCCCCTAAAAGATAGAATTTGTGGTCAAAAATACTCTCTGTGCTTTTCAAATTGAGGATGGCCAAGAGGTGAACTTCAGTGTGCCTTGGGCAGGGATGGGGAAAGTGTGTCCCTCTCTAGGCATGGATTCCAACTCTCATCAACCTCAGCCTCCATGACCCACCAAGCAGTATCTGGAAGGCTACAGATCCACCATACCTGGTCTTGAGTCATGCTGCACATTAAACATTCTCCATTTTGTTACAACTGGCTGCAAACATATTCCACTGTCGTCGTCTTCTTCTTTTATTCTTCTTCTTTGGCGATCACTCGTAGCCAAGTAACATTAATGGAGCAATAGCTAAGTTGTAGAACGAAGATGTGGCGCAGAGAAGCTTCCACACAAGACGTTTAAGGTGGGATTGCTGTGCCTCCTTTGCTCACATTTTACAGGGTGCCTATTTTGTGCTGTCCATTTGTAATCCTCCTGTGTTTCCCCAGTGCTACTTCTACCTCTTTTCTCACCTCAGAAGGTCTGGTGTTTGTACGAAGGTGGTGGATGGTTGGTTGGTGGTGGGAGGCTGGCACCCAGAGCAGGGCATCTCCTAAGGCAGTGATGGCTAACCTTGACACTCCAGATGTTTTGGAACTACAACTCCCATCATCCCTAGCTAACAGGATCAGTGGTCAGGGATGATGGGAGTTGTAGTCCCAAAACATCTGGAGTGTCAAGGTTAGCCATCACCGTCCTAAGGAGTCTAATGAGCAAGAGGCTTCGTTGGTGTTTAGCAGCTCAAGTCTGTCCAGCCATCTGATGAGATGAAGTGGACAGTTTATTTCTGGGATGGTTGAGGCTCCTTATCGTTACTAGCATTCTGCCATACAGTTAGTATAATAAATCCATCAGAACTGGTAAATGCATAATAACCGATAACAAACGGAATGGAAAATCACAAGAAAACTTTTTCTACGTCACAGTTGACGTTTCGGCTTCTAGTTATCATTTTAAATATTTCATTCATTGCAGTAGACCTGCTGCAGTTAGACCTTCAAATATATCTGAACGGCAGAGATTCCATATTAAAAGGACATTTAGTTTGAACATATGTGAATAGGGCAGTGCCGGGGGGGGGGGTCATCCATGCAAGCCCGCAGCCAGCAATGATGTTCCCCACTAGAGATGATGCATTTAACATGAAGGAGAATCTGAAGGGAAGCTTATCTGCAGTTAGGAACCTGTGCAAAGGCTGGCAGAGGCGGACTTAGGGCAATGCAACTGGCTCCGCTGTGCTGGGCTCTGAGCCTAGGGGGCGCTGCAGGGCTATGACTTAGTGAATTGAGCAGAACAGAAGAGGAGAGGCAACAGGCACCGAATTTTGGGCTCGGACAGGGAGTCATTGACATTTGAAAGACCCAACGTGTACCCCTGAAGGCTGGGAGTAGAGGGGATGGTCTAGCTCAATGCCTGACTGGGGCAATAAAGTATGTCAGATCTAGACTAGGGAGAGTACTCAATAGCTAGAACACCTTAATTCTCTATGACCAGCAACTTAAAACAAAGGCATCTCCTAATCCCCTTCTGAGGTTGATGATCTGCCGTCTGGTTAAATAAATAAAATATATGCCTATAATTTTGAGGCACCAAAAATAAAGGACCAATGCAGTGAAGCAAGTCCATTCCATTTTGGGGTACAATGTACCTTAATTTCATTTCTTATGAAATGTGTGGAGGAAGTGTAGTCACTGCTGACTGTGACAGCTGGAATCTTTTTGCAGCCAAGAAAGTAAAAAACAAACACACACACACACCAAAATTTCAGCAAATACCAATACTAGGCAGTAATACATTATGGTAGCGGGAGATGTAAATTTAAAAAAAAAAATATTTTGCATTGGCAGAATATAGTAAGCAGAAATTAGAACTCTGATGTACAGTAAAATACTTTTGAAGTGTTATGACTTCAGCTGCTGAAAGGCCTGATTCTGCAGTAATATAAATGCTAAATAACAGATATGTCAGCATCCAAAAGCACGGCTCCCCACAGCCAAACTGGCTTTAAAGCAGTTTAATTTTCTTGGCTTTGTAAATGAAAAGTGCAGTGCATTTTTTAAAAAGTGGTGCAGATGAAGGAATTTTGGCAGGTGTTGTTTGTAAAGGAAAGCTGGAAAATCTTCCATTTCCCCCTCCACAACTGGTAAATGTACAGGAGCCCTAACCCTTTGCACCAGCTCAACATACAGTATTTTCGACAAGCTTTGCCTCAAACATTTTATCTCTCAAAGGCCCTGTACCAGGCATAGGCCGACTCGGCCCTCCAGATGTTTTGGGACTACAATTCCCATCAACCCTGACCACTGGTCCTGTTAGCTAGGGATCATGGGAGTTGTAGGCCAAAAACATTCGGAGGCCCGAGTTTGCCTATGCCTGCAAAACAATGTCACGGTGATTAAATCATGGTTTATTGCCCTGAGCACCAGCCATGTGCTCCCTCTTCTCCACTAATGTGTCTGGTTTCAGTTTCTTGTTTCTTAAAGCTACAGTTTCTGGGTTACATATGGGAAACTGTGGATTAATCTTGGCTTAGGCCAAGAATCCAGGATCTGAGCCTGGCAGGGGCAATCTTGCAACACTCATACTAAGGAACGCTACCTTGTTCCCTTCCCCTGCAATACATTACTTTAAAGCTCCTCTCTCTCCTTGCCGTATGTTGTGCTTATTTAATCTGCAATAAAGTTGGCAGCCTGCACCTGCATAAATATGCTCATGTTGCCCAGTGCCAGGCTGCAGGCACACTGTAAAGCACAAGCAATCATACAGCAGTATTTTGAACTAATCCAAATTTTTGGACCCCTCATACAGTGTTTCACAGCAGCCTGATGTCATGGACTGCTTGGATGCAGAGGAACCAGCTGGGAAACCACCAAGAGGAAGAAGGCAGCTCAGAGCTCGGGAAGTGGTGGTGGGACAATGATGAGTGGTCAGAGGGAGAAGAAGACTGGGAGAAGGAGGTGTCAGAAGCTGAAGAGGTAACGGGGCTTAGTGAGCTGGGAGAGTCAGTGGCAGAGAGCAGTCCAGAACCAGAGACAGAAGAGGAACTTGGAGGAGGTCAGAGAAGATGGAGACCAAGAGGTAGAGTCAAGCTGGTGAAAGAGTCACGGGTGTCCTCCCACTCCTGCTGTGACAAGTTCTCCTCCCCCACATCTCCAAGAACCAGAACTGGCATGGAAAGGACAGAGGAGAGGTTGGTAACAAGCAGACGCAGTCCCCGATTGCTTGGGGGAAACCCATGCAGAGGAGGAGACTTAGGCAGCTGTGGGGAGGTGGGGACCGTCCATCTCACCAACTGCTTCATGGGGAGATGGGTTGCTGTGCTCATTAAGCCTGGCGCTCCTGTGCAGATTGTGTTCTTGCTAATAAAGAGTTAACTCCAACTTGCACAGTGTGATTTACTGCTGGCTCGTTCCTGACACCCACATTTCCTTGCTAATTCTGTTCCACACACTAAGCAGAGAGAAAGCCCCAGCCCTCTATCGGTGGGGTTAAGAAGGACTCCTCTCGGATACCTAGAGAGCAACTGACAGTCTGTGTATATCAGGGGTGGTGGGAAACTTCAGGCCAGGGGTCAAATGCAGTCCACCAGGCCTCTCTAACCATCCCTTTGGGCAGCTTCTACGGGCCACAACCCTCGCCAGTCCTGCTCCATGCCCTACTTAAGAACTTTGCTGAGTTGAGATGTGCCCTTGAATGATGGTGCTGCTTCCTGCGGGATGGAAAGAGGGAAAAAACACCTTAAGAGTGACTGGAATGTAACCTACCTTACAAAAGGAAGAGAGTCTGTGGCTGGCCTTCAGGCAACTGCTTTTTTCACCTGCCTTGCACCACCCTCCAACTCTAGGAGCCTTTCCCAGTCCATGACTTTAAGAACAGCAGAAGTAGCTGGGAAGAGAGCAGAGGAGTTCAGGGATATTTTTGAAATAAAAAAATTATAAGTTGTGTGTCTTGGTTTCTCACTTTGATCCTTTTACGTGGTTTTGTATGCATTGAGGTGTTTTATGCATTGTGACTTGCTGTTATTTTTATTGGTTATAGTTTAGCAATTATTTTACTATACAGTGGTACCTCGGTTTTCGAATGTAATCCTTTCCAGAAGACCGTTCGAGTTCTGAGACGTTCGAAAACCGAAACCTCAATAGCCGACAGCTAGGCCTCAGGATCTTGCACTCAGCGGAAGTTGCGAAACATGTTCGACTTCTGAGGTGTGTTCGAAAACTGAAGCATTTACTTCCGGGTTTACGGCGTTCGAAAACCAAAACACTCAACTTCTGAGACATTCAAAAACCGAGGTACCACTGTAATTGTTAAGAGTGAATTTCTGTTTAATTATTGCTTGCTGATATTTAATTTTATTGTGCACTGTTACATTCTAATGGGTTCTTGAATGTTACTTTATTTGATATAAGTGGTTTAACTTGAAGTTACGTTTTTTATTATGACTTGTTTGGTATTGGACCAGATGGTTCTAAGGTGTGTGGTTGTTTCTTCAGCTTGTAGACCACCTTACATAGATATAGAAGAACATAGAAAGGTGGTATACAAATTAAAAGTGAAATGAAATGAAAGTGAAGAGTCAACATCTTTGGCCCCATCCACCACTAATATTCAGTCCCTGGAAAGTTGCTCATGAGGGACTGCAGTCCATGGGTTGAAAAACGTTCCTCAGATACAGACCTAGATGGACCATTGGCCAGACCCAGTCAATAGCAGCCTCCTATTGAAATCTCTTTTTGATCTATGCCCCTTTCTGCTAACTAGATGCAGCCCAATTAAATGTTAATTTAACATGTAGCAGGCAGCTATATACCTTGTTTTTCCTAAAATAATTGGAGGCGTGGGGGATTCTCGCTTAACCAGTTCTTGCAGGGTCCTTACAAGGAAGGCAGAGCGGAGAGGCTAATCTCTTCCTTCCCCTGCTGGGATTGGAATGGAGATTTTAAGGAAAAGTCAATTGGCATTGATGGGGATTTTCCCCACAAAGCCTCCTGGCTGCATGGGGAGCCTTCTCCATTATGGAGCTGCCTGCTGCATATTAAGCGAAAGTCTCGTTTGGCTCTCAGCAGTGAGAGAAAATCAACCTGTGCCTTATCCAAAGGAAGCCTTTGTTAATATTTCACATTTTGCAGGACTGAGCCCTGGAAAGGACATTTGTTGCTAGTGACTCCTAGTGAGCCCTAGTATGAATTAAACTCTCTGGATAACCCCTAGAAGTCATCTGATTGACTGGGTGTGAGGGAATCTTTGGCAATAACTCTTGGGGCTGTTATAAGAAAAAACTGCTCCTTTTCCCTTATGGGGTATCCAAGAGCCCGTATAGAGTCCTTAAGTGGGTTCCCTATCAGTAGGAGAAAATAACAGAGGCCAACCAGAGAATATTGAGAAGCAAAGCAGCTAGTAAGCCTGATCTTTATTACACTGTTGCAACAGGGTTCTCACTCGCCACACGCAGGAGGGAGGAGAGAGCCCGGAACAATGATGTGCAAGTCCTTATATAGACTTTTGAAGTTGCTCACCCTGTAGCTCAAGACCACCCCCCAAAACATCATACATACATCAGAGGAGGCGGTCTACAGCAGAAATCCTGTTTGCCAGGTTACCTGATAATGGTCACTGATTGCTTTACCTGGGCAGCCTGGCCATTTTTTGTGATGGTTAATAGTTTAGTTCCTGAATCCAGGTCACGGGCTCACCCTATTCATACACAAATATCCCCTTAAGACAGGATTTGTAAGCAAAAGACAATGGGGAAGCTTTCCCATTTCCTTTCTCCTTGCAGAGAAATATTCGAGGTCAATTTGGGAGAGTCAAAATGACTTCAGGATTGCTCTCCTGTACTATTTCAGACACATGGTTTATATACTTATGTATGTATTTGCCTTGTACATTTATGAACATTTAATTTATATTTGAGACCTTAGAATTCTTATAACAGGGCTGTAGCAAAATGAAAGTTATTGTTCCATATGACAAACAGGTACACTTTCTCCTTCTTCCACAGCAAAGACTGTTCAGTTTTTACAGAGCTACAATACCCAGTGTTCCCCGGGAAAAGAGTACTACAGTTCCCAGGATTCTTTGGGGGAAGCCATGTCATTTTAAAGTGGTATGAAACTGCCTTAAATGTATAGTGCAGACGGGGCTCTATAACTGATTTCAGTGGGACACCCAGATGCACATGGTTACCAGTAATTCTTCTGCAGGAACCAGTGCGATTTAAAAGCACTTTGCTGTGGCTGGATTACATTTAATTTGCTTGCCCACTTAATGTGTTTCTTTGATCATTCTGGCTAATATACCTCCAGATCTCATTGCCTTCACACACGAAAACAAAAATTAGATCTGTTGTTTCACAACTTTTAATGTCACATCTAGTTTCTCCCTGAGAGTCTCTGGTTAAATTATAGAGACATTGTTTGATGGACTGTGGGCTAGGATGCAACCAGCATGCTTGGTTTTCCTGGCTGTGACTATGTGTGGGAGTCCTAAGTGGGGAAAAGGAGGAAGGGGCTGCCATCAAGGATGCTGCAGGGTGAGGGCTGCAGCATGTAAGTAGATTCGAAAGGAGAGTGATCTGTGAGGATGCTTCATTTCTGAGTAGTAGCAGATAACGAACAATAGAAGAAACCCTTGGCCCTAAACTCTGTGTGTGTGTTAAATTTGTGTGTGATGGTGTTTTGTGTTAAGGAGTGCGTGATATTATGTTTTGGGTGTGTAATTTGATGGTGTGACACCATCCACTGCTGGAATGTGGCTTCCCAGCTTCACCTTAGGGTTAAAAAGGTTCCCCACCTCTGGCCTATTACAATCATGCGATTTTGTGAACACAGAGGAGGGAGCCCAAAAGAACATGGGGCCCCTACAGATTCCTTTTTATGGGGCATTCATGGTTGTTTTTGCTCTTGGCAGTTTTGGGACAGTCACACTTGATCCCACTTTGCAT
Source organism: Darevskia mixta (assembly GCA_034641385.1). Lineage (NCBI taxonomy): Eukaryota > Metazoa > Chordata > Lepidosauria > Squamata > Lacertidae > Darevskia > Darevskia mixta. The sequence continues at coordinate 14,054,108 of JAWWNH010000029.1, forward strand.
ACCGCTTGCACCTGCTCCGTTTCCAAGCAGTGTCACTTCCTGCTGAAATCTGATAAACGTTTCGGTTTAGTTTCTGCCCTGTTTTTGTTGCGCTATAGCCCCTCCAGACAGCAAGAGTGTGGCAACATGGGAGAAGCATCACGGAGCAAAGTAAAGCAGAGAAACTCCACCACTTATGCACTATTAGTGTGTCAGGAACATGTTGCAGAATAAAACACCAGTCTGCAGGGACCCATAGTCTATTCTAAGATCACACTCCAGCTACTTCAATTCCACTTCAACGTTATACTGACTTTCCAGCTGTGCTCACAATCTCACAAAGCCGAATGATCCGCTGATGGGATGCTTTCTCATTCAGAGGCAGGCCTGAGTTTGCAACTACCATAAGCTTATGCTCAACATGGCCCCGGCTGTGTGTGAAAGGTTGTGTTTGTTGCAGTCACACTTTTCATTTTTAAACCTACCCCGCAGAACCCTGCTGGATCACACCAAAGGCCCACCCAGTTCAGCCTTCTGTTTTTATACAGTGTCCAGACTCCAGCCAGATGCCTCTGGAAATGCCTGGAGCAGGGCATGAAAACAAACACCCTCTCATACCGCCTCATGAAAACAAACACCCTCTCATACCGCCTCTGACGTGTAATGTGCGAAGTGACTCTGATTCACTGCTGTAGCACAAGGAGGGGAGACAATGGGGTAACATTGGCAATGAAATTGCCTCAAATATGAAACAGTATTTGACAATGGATTTGAAAGTTTATCATAAGAGCAACAAAAAAGAAGAAGCCTGAATCAATGGTTTTATGAACATTTCTACTAAAATGTGAGTACAGCTTTGAAAACTCGTTTATTTGGTACTCTATAGCAGGCACGTCCAACAGGTAGATCGTGATCTGGTAGATCACTGGCTCCTCAAAAGATCACTGGACGTCTGTGGTAGATTACTGGTAGATCACTGGCTCCTCAAAAGAAGCTCAACAACTTTGGCTCCCCTAAAAAAGCTAATTTTTTTGCCCCGCACCCCCAAAAAACTCAACAACAACTTTGACCTGAATGCCTAAAAAATGGTGCCTTCCTGCTCCCCAAAAAAGCTCAACAACTTTGACCTGAACCCCCAAAAAGGGGGTAGATCACTGCCAGTTTTTAATTCTGTAAGTAGATCACAGTCTCTTGGGAGTTGGCCACCCCTGCTCTATAGTTTCCAGCTCATGTTTACTGACTAACGCTCTCCCTCCTGCTACACACACACACACACACACACACACACACACACACACACCCCGTTAGAACTTTTGATGGAAAGGAAATGTCAGTGGGTGGTTCCAGATGGGGCTTAATTCTGTAAATAACTTGTTGAGATGCTGCAAATGGTTTGTTCACAACAGGTTGCTTTTTTACCTTTTTGGATTTCGCCCAGAAAGAGTAAATCTGAGTTAAATGGGGGAGGGGTATGGTCTGGCATTTTGATGCTGAGATCATGTGGATACTGCCAAAAAAACCCAGAACACTTTGCATGCATGAGGAATCTGGAATCACCCACTGTAGTATGTTCTGCCTATATGCTTTTGAAAAGTGTCAGAAAAACCTCAGTTTAATAATCCAGAATGCAGTGGCACAGATTGGCAAAAGGACTGGGCAGATCCTCTGTCTGCACATCATGAGTATTCCAAAAGGAACAAGCACCCCAAATGCAAACACTTCTCACACAATGTGGTAGACTTACATTTTGCTAGGGGGGTACATGTACAGCTGAATATAAAATCTATATGAGAATTGGCCTCTAGGCTCTAGGAGGAACCTGCAGTTTGGTAGGAAGCAATAAAAGGAATAGGGGATGACATCCATGCTCAGTTTGCTTGCCACCAAAGCCCCTCTCCTCTGAAGCCCCCTCACATTCTCCTTACCTGTTACTGCTTGCCACAGGCCCCGCCCCCATACTCCTTGTCCAAGCAATCCCTTCCCTAGGCCCCTCCCCTCTGCAGCTCAGTCACTCCACTGTGCCACCTTGCTCAGACCGCCCAGCCACTGCAAGTCCAGTTCGCTCCTGCACCCCCTCCAAACCCATTCACATCTCCATGCATCTTCTCGCTTGACCTGCCCCACAGCTGCATGCCCAGTTAGCTCACCTGTCCCACCTGCCTCCTTGCTCTCCCACACTGCCACACCATTCCTCTCGCTCAACTCACTCCCTTGCCACAAGACAACCCCACTCACCCACTTCAACTCCCCTGCTGCAAGACCAGCTTGCTCACCCATCGCCCTGTCACTTGCCTGTCTCAGTTGCCCCCCTCACCCTGGAGTATGCACAGATCATCATCAGCCTGACGACAGACTAGTACAAATATAGTATAGCGAGAAAGGAACTGCTCGGGCAGAGAGGAAAAAAAAGCCTTGGTTCAACTGCTTCTAATGCCAAAATCCATTTCCAGAGATAAAACACACATTCTGATCTTCCGGGTAAGACTAGAAGAGACCCCTTTCTGAACTACTGGAGGACCTGTGCTGCTGTGCATAGACAATATTGAACTAGATGGAGTAAATGTCTGGCCTGGTATAAGGCAGCTTCCTATGGTCCAGAGATCTACATAGGTCCTTATCTACCTTCTGCCCATCCTTAATTTATGGGATGGGAGGCACAATGCTGGAGTGAAGGGTTCTAGGGGAATCAAATTGCTAATCTTATAGACCTCATTTGCAACACACGGCCATGGAATGTGCAACTACCGGTACTTAATTAGTAATATTTAATCAGTCCTCTCTCTCTCTAGGGGTCCTTTAGCTCTTTGCTTAATTTTATGACTTCAGAAGCATCCAAACTCAGGAACATTATAAAATATATAGACTGCTATAAAGTAATTACTCATATAAATGCAAACTGGGGGGCATATTTAAAATGCAGCTAACTTGTTTTTAAAAGTAGGGTTTTAAAACTGTATAACCAAGTTGGAGACATTTCCCACCAAGACCTATTTATTGTTTTTAAGCAATTGCACCCAGCAGTAAATCAATATTTCTGACAGCACGATTTAATGATGAGGCACTGTCTGAGTCATATTTCAGCATCGTGCGCACGCTTTGCTATTATTCACAGGGTTGGCTCCCTTTGATACACTGCAGTTCAAAAACATGAATCAGACAGGTTTTCTCCAGAGGACTGGCTCCTTTCTGATGCCTGCCATGCTTCCTCCTTGCGTAAGTTCTTTCTAACAGTAGTGTGATCCCAGCCCTAGAGGCTTGTCGTGAATACAGATTCTTCAGCCCCAGAGAGAAAGCAAAGGAAACATTGTGAAAACTGAAGTTTGAGGACTGCAAATCATAACTGTGCTTCATCCCCAAACTCTCAAGAAATGTGGGTTAACGGCTCAAAGGTTGGGCCTAGGAAAATCAGAAGATGATAGGTCCATGGTTTCTTTCTCTGTCTCTCTTTTTTAAAAAAATTGTAGTCCTACTGCATTTAAGAGATGATGCAGCAATTTCCCACTACCTGTACCAATTGGTAATTTGATTCACATTGTCTGATGCTATTATATGCTTACAGCATACATGTCTGCTCAGAGGTCAATCCCATTGTGTTCAATGGAGATTACTCCCATAGAATCACAGCCCCTGTACAGCTGATCAGAAGGTCGGCGGTTCGAATCCCCACAACGGGGTGAGCTCCCATTGTTTGGTCCCTGCTCCTGCCAACCTAGCAGTTCGAAAGCACAAGTAGATAAATAGGTACCACTCCAGCGGGAAGGTAAATGGCGTTTCCGTGCGCTGCTCTGGTTTGCCAGAAGCGGCTTTGTCATGCTGGCCACATGACCTGGAAGCTGTACGCTGGCTCCCTCGGCCAGTAACGTGAGATGAGCGCTGCAACCCCAGAGTTGGACACGACTGGAGCTAATGGTCAGGGGTCCCTTTACCTTACTATGAGTTTGGATGCTTTTGAAGTCATAAGCCTCTCTCTCCCATCCATTCCCAGATTCTGTTTCACTCACTGATGCAGCAGAATACCACTGATGAACAAAATTTGAAAGCAAGCTTCAATTAGGCAAAAACAGGATGTTTGTTGCTTTCGTTTCTTCCCCATAGTAGAACCACGCAGACTCCCTGATGACATTTATCTCCAATTTTCCACCATTGTCCTGTTACTAATCTTCATACATTTTCTGGGCTAAGAGCCACTGATGACAACAGCAAGTGAAATGCTATCAAGAAACTGGGCAAGGTTATGCCGTCCCCTTGTCTATTTTCAGATTGCACCTTCAGGCATAACCTTGAATACTTGGCTTGGGACTGTGTAGCTGTCATCTGGTCATCATCTTCACATGTAGGAGCGTGTTGTGAATTTACAGGTGAGGTTCTGAGCACAAGGAGTTGGCAGGGAAGAGAAGTGAGTGGGTTTTCAGAACGGGAGGTGGGAAATTTAAGAAACATGTATGAGCATCGTTCCTAAAACTTTCCTAGCTCCGAGAAAGGAAGCAGCGCAGATGAAAAGCAGTCAGGATTCGGTGCCTCAAGAACATGGAAAAATGATCTTGTCTTTCTTATTCCTGTGTAAAACAGGAATAGAGAATTTGTGGTCCTTCTGAGGCCGTTGGACTCAAATTCCAGCCAGCCCCAGTCAGCATGCTCAATAGTCCAGGATGATGGGAGATGTAGTCTAGCAATATCCACCTGGAGTGGTCAAAGGTTTTCCAAGCCTGCTGTATAGGGAATCTATTTACAGCTACTTCCAGAGGATTTTATTGGGTGCCTGCCAGGGGTACTTATTCAGCGCATCTGATGCCATTATATATACCTGCAAGCTATATTTGGATGCGAGGAACCTTGCTATATATAATACAAGGAAATAAACTAGAGGGCCACCATGTCACCTTCAGCTGTACTTTTTTATGATCAAGCACTAGGGAGGTGAGAGAGACAACTGGAATAATCAGATCTAGCCATTAAATTTCAGTCATAGGATGAGTGAAACTCTGGGAACAGAGAGTGACAAAGGAAGCTCTATTTTTGGCATTGGAACCTCTGGGAAGGGATTAGTATCCACCTGTGAGCTTTATTCGTAGAAAAACTGTGGGACATCGCTTGTGAAACTGGCACGCATGTGTAACCCCCTCCCCTCCATGTCTCTGTCTCAGCTGGTGTGTCAATGGTACAACATGCCCCATGCCAATCTTTACATAGATTAGTGGCAAAATAAAAACATAATCCTCCCTCATAATGCAAGGAGGGATTTGGGAGAGGTGAGTGAGCTTTGCACACCTTTGGGTATGCAAAGGGAACCTCGCATAGCAAAGCTCTGTTCCCTGAAGTAATCATCTCCCTCTACCAATGTTTTAAATGTGGCTGCAAGTTGGATATTGTGTCCCTGGCAGTGGATCCCTGTTACTGCTACATTACCACTAAAGTGTATATTTTGCATTTCACACCCCTGTGCCTCGGGAAAAGGCCCTCAGATCTGATACTCATTTTACTAGCCCCACTCCTGTAGCGAAGAAGTGTCCAGCTCTTCCTGAGTTCTTAAAATCTGAGATCCCACAGCAAATTGCACAACCTAATTTGAATCGGTCATCTTTGGGAGGTAAATATTGTTTCTCCTCATATTCACGAGACAGTAGCATGTGAAGCTCAAAAACATGTACATCTCAGCTTCTTTATTAACTAGATGTACCATCCATCCTTAGGAAGCAGCTTTGATATTTGTATGACTGAAAGTGCACTTGGCAGAAAATCACTATTGAAAACCAAGGTGAAGGGCCAGCCATAGAATTAATCTGAACCAAGGTACAGCTGAGGCCAGTTCTTCCATTTTCAAGGTTTATTATGCCAACATGTCCTTTGGCTGAACTCAACCCCCTGTTACATATGAAATAATAAGGGTTCTGCGAAGGTGAGTAATTGCAGCACAAAATGGAGGAGGCTGAGATGCACTTCTGGGGAGCACCAAATCCCAAGGGAGAGTGACTCACGCTCAAAACTGATTTTAGGCTCTGTCTCCATCATGTGCAAACAAGAAGAGATTAGAAGGGGCCCGGCAGAATCCTGTAGCAGCCTAAAGGTTCTGCAGCAGCTCAAGAAGAGATATAATTAAAGACACGCTTGATCTATTCATTTACTTACTTAGGGCTAGTTTACATGTTATCCTAGCCATGTGGTGGTGGCCGCTTGAAGCAGCGTGTGATTATTGCTCCGAGCGATTGCTGTAATGTGCAACCTGCTGTGTGGAGACTCTCGGCGGCTGGCAGTGCCATGGAAACTCTCCGCGCAATCAGGCAGGCCACTTTGCACGTCACAGCAGCCTTGCAGAACACCTGCCCATGGAGACTGCAGCTGCTCCTCCGAGGGCAAGAGACGCAGGCTGGAGTTCGTGAAAATGTGCACTATCATGAATCTGACGCAGAGCCGCCACTGATTCTTGCATTTCATAGCTATTTGGCACCAATGTTTATTCTGCCCCCTACACACATACCCAGGGATGCGGGTGGCACTGTGGGTTAAACCACAGAGCCTAGGGCTTGCTGATCAGAAGGTTGGCGGTTCGAATCCCCTCGACGGGGTGAGCTCCCGTTGCTCTGTCCCTGCTCCTGCCAACCTAGCACGTCAAAATGCAAGTAGATAAATAGGTACCGCTCCAGCAGGAAGGTAAACGGTGTTTCCGTGCGCTGCTCTGGTTCGCCAGAAGTGGCTTAGTCATGCTGTCCACATGACCCGGAAGCTGTACGCCAGCTCCCTCGGCCAATAAAGCGAGATGAGCGCCACAACCCCAGTCATCCGCGACTGGACCTAATGGTCAGGGGTCCCTTTACCGACCTTACACACATGCACCCCCCCCCCCACATACTGTACACAGTTTTGGATTGCCTGGAGGCAACACCTTGCAATGAGTTTCAGCAGCCTGCCAATGTGTTTCCATTGGAACTAATTTTTAGACAGAACTGGTGGCCTGCGGCTGCATCTCATACGGTCCACAGAATCCCTGGTGGCCCTGTCCCTTCCATCCCAAGCGATTCCAGATAGAGGTGAGCCCTGAAGAACTTGGAAAGGCATCCCAGATAGATCTGAGCTCTCTGAATGCACACATCCGGCATTACGTAAGAGGATGGTCTAACATCCACTTCATTTTGTTCCCCTATTGCAGTGAAGGTTAAGTGATTTAGAACTGCGGGCATTAAAGCGCAATGTCTGTTTTAACACAGCAAACCATGAGAAACATTTCGCAGGCTTCCTGCAAGAGGTATTTGGCTGCCTTAGAAGGGGAGGGAAAAGCCTGTCACTCATCGGCGGCACAGACACTGTCCAATAGGTGTGGGCGATATTGGTCCAGTGTCATGAACACACAGCAACCGAGTTACCAGTGCGAGTGCTATCTGGAGGGAGAATCACATACAGTTTAGGCACTGAGAAACTCTGAATAGCCCAGCAGCAGAACCGTTACTTGGCATGGAGAGTATCTCTGGCCACTGTGTTTCTGCTGGCCTCCAAAAGCCCAAAGCAAATGGTAAAAGAGTTTGCCATCTTTTAAGCTAAAGAGAACATTCCCTTGTAGGCTGCGTAAGGAAATTAAACTCCCTGCCTGGATGGCTGCCGGGGGCACTAATAGTCACTAGTAGTAGTTTCTGGCTATGGAGGAGTTGTGTTGCTTTTTGTGTGTGGTAATGCAGGGGCGATATGGGGGTATATCCCTTTCATTGTAAATTCACTGGCTCCATGTGTAAGAATGACTAGGGTGTGGTCACAAGCAGTTCCTGACTGGTTGTCACTGATGGTGTTTCAAGGTCACTGTGGGGGATGTGCGTCTGTGATCATTGCAGGTTTTTGTATTTTCCGACTGTTTTTCTCCTCCTTTCCTGGGCTGAACATGACATGGCAGTCTTTCTGCCGGCAGAAATCTGGTCTCAGAGGAACGCGAATATACCGTAGGATTGCTCTTCCCAAGGAAGGCATCTTCTGAGAGGGAACTCTAGACTTGGATTGACTTGTTGATACAATAATGCCAATAATCTATGCAATATTTCCCGTAGTCTCCACTATCTGAAGATAGACTACCCGATCTATTCAGAGGTTATCTTTTGGCCTCAGTAGATTAGTCATCAGTAACACCAAATATATCTGCCTTTTTCATTGTTGGATCCAAGAGGTTTGCAAGCACGAAACTGTAAAAATTATTTTTTTAAAAAATACATTTTTAAAATTCCATTCAACTTTTAAAATGTTTTTCACGTTTATTTATTTGAAAACTAATAACAGACAAAAGGAAAGGGAAAAAGAACATCATATAAACAGGAGATCACAATATATCCTGGCCAGTGAAGTAAGGCTACAAAAAATAGTTCCAGGATTTCATGCGGCCTTTGCATGAGATGTTTAATTGCACATGCACACGCACAAAAATATCCAATCAATTTATTTATTTTAATGTCACAGATAAGCTTATTTGTATTCAAGACACGTACAGTGTTTAGATCCCATTGCATCAAGCAGGATTTCGTTGTCTAGGCTTGTGGGTTCGGGCTGACATCCAAGTGCTGCATGTGATTCTGTGTGTGCACACAGAGGCTTTTCACTCTCTTCCTTTAAGCAGCGGTTTCTATTTCCCAAATGCCACACCCAAGGTAGCAGATTCTCTAGGGAAGTATTCTGTGGGGCACTGAGGGGCTGCCACTGGAAGGAGGAAAAATGGCACTCCCAAACCCACCAGCGGGATCTGTCTGGATCCTATATATACGGTAGTCATGGTGTTGGGGAAATAACCGTGCGCTGCTCTGGTTCGCCAGAAGCGGCTTAGTCATGCTGGCCACATGACCTGGAAGCTGTACACCGGCTCCCTTGGCCAGTAAAGCAAGATGAGTGCCGCAACCCAGTAGATATCCGTTTAAAGGGTTTAGGGAAAGTATTTTATCTCTAAAACAAACAATATTCCACACTAATGTTTAAGAAGAACATGCATTCCACTTCCATTTCACAGTCAGTATCCAATTATCTTTGTAAAAAAAAAACTGCCATGAAACTTTATTGGGGATGACAAAAGTAAAATGCAGAATGTGTAGTGCTTTCATCTTTGCTATAAGAATAAAAACAACTGTTTATGTACTTTTGCTGAAGAACGCTCTCTAGATTACCATTCTGTTTGAGTGACATCTAGCAGATGTTTCAAAAGTATTTCTGGAGTTCTGATAATCTTCTACTACTTCTATTATTACTAAACATGTAAAACAAAATTCTAAGTCTTACAGCATGGCCAATTGTGAATTCCAGTTTCCCCCTGTTTTTTCTTTAAAGTGTCTAGTCCTCATGATGGAATATATGAAGGCAATGCTTGGTTTAAAAACTCACTAACTTAAAGAAGCATTTGGAATGGACAGTGGTAAGGAAATGGGAGACCATGTCCCCCCCTCCACATTTCTCATTCCTTTAGGCTGCAATCCTACCGGTATATCCACTTACCTGGAAGCAAGACCTATGGTACAAAATGGGAATTAATTCTGACACATATAGGCAACCGTATACACCTGACTTGTAGAGCATTGCACCTTTAGCTCCTAAATCTTGTCCCTGATATCTGCTGTCCTTGCACATGCATTTATTGCCGTCTATGACTCATACTTTAAAAAAAAATCCATTCAGCAAAAACATTTTCCTCGTCAGAATAATGTATGCAAATAATATACTTATCTGCAATCTTCGTAATTTTGGGTAGTCTATTTTGAGCGCAATATTTGGATTCACTTGCAGGGTGGCACAGGAGTGGTTGACTTGTTATATACGGCATGCGTAGTTCAGGATCATTTTATATCGGTGGTACCCAGGGCTAGCTTGAGAGAAGGTTGAACAAGGATCTACATCAGGAACCAGGAAGAAGCAAAGATCTACACTGGGAATAAGGGGGTGGGGAATAAAGATTGACTTTGAGGTCTGCTACCCCTGTGGATCCTGCGGCCAGATGTGTTCACCTCACCAGGCCTCATGTATGGGCTGACCCTGATGCCACCCAGCCCCCAACTCTGGATGACCTTTTCCAGCTGTTTCCTGTAGATGCTAAATAGCATGGGAGACAGCATGAAACCGTGAGAGACCCTGAAGGTCAATGGGCCAAACCACAGCGCCCAGCACCACCTTCCAAGAAAGCCCTACATGGTTACGGCTCATCTGCCCACACATTAATATAAGGTTAGTGCCTACGGTACATTCTTGCCTTTTTCAGGAAAGTCAACTAGTGGGCCTAATGGTAACTTTTCAAACAAGATAGTGCCATCTCCTGGCCAAATGTGATTATTCACAGAAAGTACCACCTAGGAATAAATGTAAGAGCGAGCCTTTGGGTTGCATTCAACTTGCACTCAGGCATGGGCGTACCCGGGGGGGGGAGCAGAGGGGGGGCAGCTGCCCCCCCCCAGAAGGCAGCCCTAGAAGCAAAAATGATCAGCGTCCATTCAAAGCAAACCTGAACGACCATGGCTTGCCCCCCCCTAGTTCAAAGCAAACCTGAATGACCATGGCTTGCCCCCCCCCCCTAGTTTTGATCCTGGGTACGCCCCTGCACTCAGGGTACAAATATTGAAATTAACAACCGCAACTTAGCTCCATTCATTTCAGTGGGACTACTCTGAATTAAAGTTAGTTGACTGCAACCCTTTGAGAATATTTAAATTATAGCAGTTTAAACACATCAAAAACGTTTATTTTTATTTTTTTTTAAAATAAATTTATTAAAGATTTTATTGGTTTACAAAAGTATGTGCATTGTCTGAGGGATCTAAAATTTTATGCTTTGATTTAAATGCCTTTATGTGTAGATTAACTGCTTAAAGCAACACCTGGCAAATAGATATCATGGATGCAATAGAACAATGGGAGAATTTTGGGTTGAGATGGATCTCCAGTAGTACCATCTATAATCAATCGAGAGAATATTTGCACCAATTTGAACAATCCCTTGCAGGAATTTAAATTAAGCACTTTAAAAAACCACACTAACAAGGCTACCCTTAAAAAATACCGTACTTTTCTGTGTATAAGACTAGGTTTCTTTACTTTAAAATTATGTGAAAAACTGTGGGTTGTTTTATACACAGATAGTGAATGGTGGGGATTTCCTAAATTGGAATCCCTAAAAATAGGGACTTATACATGGAAAAATATGGTATATATTATGAAGGTGAACATTGACATTATTTCTCAATTAAATTAGATTAGATGTGCCTTCCACTAACATAGTTGTGTTCTGTACAAATATTACCATCTTAGGATTCATCATATACTCTTCTGTCTTTGATGGCCTGTTGCTTGAAATGTCAGATTTGGCCATGGTGACACATGCCTGAGTGACATCCCAGTTGGACTAACATAATGCACTCTTCTTGGCTGCCTTTGAAAAGTGTTCAGAAGCTTCAGCTGGTCCTGATGGCTGACTGGGCCTGGTTACAGGGAGCATGTTGCTCCTGTTAAAACTCCACTGGCTACAACAGGTCTATTTCCTGGCACAATTCAATGCGCTGGTTATGACATATAAAGTCTTATATGGCTTGGGTCCAGGTAACCCAAGCAATTTATCTCCCTTTACGAACCTTGCCCGGGTGCTAAAGATCCTTGGGTGAGCACCTTTCTTCCGTCCCATCACCACCAGAGGCCCAGTTGGTGGTGTAACAAGACAGCTTTTTCTGTGGCTGCTACCATATGGTGGAACTGCTTCCAAGAGAGGTTAGATTGGCTCCCTTTTTATCCTCTTTCCACAGCTTCCTATCTTGCAATAGGTGCAGACAATCTTTATTGAGCTGCTATCAGGGCAATCAGTACTTTAATGCTGCTTCTAAATGTATTCTATTGTATTTTGTTTTGAACTAGCTTGTTTTTATTACTCTGTATTTTATACCAATGCTTTTAAAACGCTGTAAGTCACCTTGAATTCCAACCTGGGAGAAAGGTGGGCTATAAATAGATTAAATAAATAATATCAATTGAGAAAAGCATTTCACCTTTCCTCTTTAGTATGTCAGCATGACTGGATGGAAATAAATGGAGACAAACATGAAACATGTTCTGAGGAACTGTTCCATTATTATCATCTTCAACCATTTTGACTCACATTTAAGAGAGGTTTTGTCTTGAATCTACAGGACCCTGAACTCTTAATAGTATACTACTCAGCTATAGTTCACAGCTAGTAAGTATTCTGAGGAAAACATAGGCTATAAAATGCCTGCTTGTTTGTTTTTAAGGCAAACACATTGCAAATAATATTCAGTAATATAATATATTAAAAAAAAATCCTTCCAGTAGCACCTTAGAGACCAAACTTAGTTGGTCTCTAAGGTGCTACTGGAAGGATTTTTTTTTTTACTATGGCAGACCAACACGGCTACCTACCTATAATATATTCAGCAGCAGATTGTTTTCTGCTTTGTTCTTGAAGTCCTTCAAATACATAATTAAGACTTTAACGTGATCTAGCCTAATGAATATGTCTTGGTTCAGTTATGCTAAGATTTTGAAGCTTCATGGCAGCTCCTTTCCTTCCACATGATTTACATTTTTATTTATTATATACAGTTGTGGAAGTGGGATGACAGGGAAATGGAGGAGGCTCTTTTTGGACTAAATGAGATGGCAAGTACGTATAATAAAAATAAATGCAGCAGTTTGTGCAAGGTCATCGAGTTATGGCCGGGCATGGATTTGAACATATGTCAATAGCCAGAAGAACTACAGAAGTATGTTAAGGCAGTTGGGTTTTTTTCAAGCAATCACAACAATATTAAAAGAAGCCCAATTCTCCTATGTTTCCTGGTAAGACTTCCTTCCAAGTATTAGCTATGATGAGTAAATGGAACAATCAAAGGCAGTGGATTGTTTGGTGGAATGAATAGATAGGGAAGGTTGTTGCCCTCAGGCTTTGCATGTGGGGTTCCTGGGGGCATCTGGTTAGATAGCCTAGAGATCTTTGGCTATTAGGACTTTTCTGGTGTATGTCTAAGAACTGGATACAGTCAACATGCAGCAACCAGTGTAAGGCCTACCAGGAGCGGGCAGACTTCAGGCTGGTGGGATCTACTGTGTGTGTCTGTGTTTATAGAACCCTGAAGTCCACCAACAGGTGCAAGACATTATTATTTTATTTTTATAATCATTAATTTATTAATTTCTTTTCAATACCAGAATGGAGCTCACACAGCTCCTTTACACAAATATCGCCTCCTAGTTTTACCCCAAATTTGAGAATAAACGCAGGAGAGGCCTGCATTTCGCCTTGAAAAGAGAAGCCTGCTTGAGAGAAGGTATGATATGACATCTTCAAATATCTATCACATGGAAGATGGGAGCATGCTTGGTTTCTTCTGCTCCTGAGGGTAGGACCCAAACCAACTGGCTTCAAGTTACAAGAAAGGAGATTCCAACTAACTTTTTGACAGCAAGAGCTGTTCCAGTGGGATGGGCTCCCTCAGACTCGGAAGGGTTTTAAAGCAGAGGTTGGATGGCAGCCCCTGTTTAGGGGAGCTTTTAATGATATTTTATTGTGTTTTCAACATTCTGTTGGGAGCCGGCCAGAGAGGCTTTGGCAACCCAGTCTGAGGGGCGGCATACAAATGATAAAAAAAGTGCTGTTGTCGTCGTCGTCATGGATGCTTTAGTTGAGATTCCCGCGTTGCAGAGGGTTGGACTAGATGACCCTTCCAAGTCTACAATTCTGACCCCGGCGTTATGCGAGAGGGAGGGGAAACGACCAGCAGCCACTTCCCGCGGGCGCAATCCTGTTCCTGCCTTAAAACGAAACTCTGCAGAGGTGCTTTAGGGCCGCGGGGTAACTCAGGGCTCCCGCCGCTCTCCAACCCCGCCTGGGACGGAGGCGCCGCGGACCCTGCCCGGGAGAGAGGCTTCCTGCTGCCTCCGAGGAGCCGAGCAAGGGAGGAAGGAAGGAGAGAGGGCGCTTCTTCCCGCCCCCGGATCCGCTCCCCGCTGGCAGAGGCGCTGCTGGGCGGACGAGAGCAGCGCGCAGTCCTGGCCCAGGAAGGAGCCTCGTCCCTTCCCCGCCCGGGGCCAGGCGGAGCCAGCAGCGGAGGCAGCAGCAGCAGCAGGAGGAGGAGCAGCGGGTGAGAGGTCGGCCAGCTCCGGTCGCCCATAGAGACGGCGGAGTCCCGAGTTGCGAGGGCGGCGGCGGCCGGAGAAGGGGCTGAGGCGGCGAGGCGCACGGTAAGGAGGGCAAGCGCGGCGCGGACTCAGTCGCCGCCGCCGGAGGGAGCGGGAGAGAAGGGAGGAGGGCCTCCCCGGGCCACAGGCAGCGCTGGTCTTTCCTGCTTCTTTCTCCGCCCGGGCGCTGTCCCCGCCTCCCGCCATTGCAGCCGCCGGGCCGGGGACTGCCCCCTCCGCGGCCGCCCGCTGCATTTCCTCGGCCGCCCGAGGCGCGCAGACCCGTCGTCGTCGGGAGCGGGAGAGCCTTCGGCTTGCTTGCCCCCGCCGCCTCTTCCTGGCCACGGTGCGGTGCGCGGAGCGAGGCGTGGCTGCCGCGGGCGGGCGGGCAGGCGCCTCCCGGGCTCGCTAGGCCACTGTTTCCACGCCACCAGCGCCAGGTCGTGGGGAGAGGGTGGGTCGACTCCTTTCTTTCGAAACGAGGTGTGCTAGGGAGTCCGCACCCGGAGGGTGGCTCTTGTCCCGTGTTAGACAACATGGAGGGTGATTCTGTGTGTGTGTGAACGTCGAAAGAGTTTTCAGGCTGAAGGTCCGTCTTGTTTCCAAAGTGGCTTGTTTCCAAAATGGCTAGCCAGATGTTTCTGGGAAGCCCCCAAGCAAGGACCAGAGTGCTAATCTATAGATTCTGGTTGATTCTAGGGTGGTGCACAACACCACCACCACCACAATATTGATATAGAATCGCATCAACATAACAGTAAAACTTGTTTCAGGACCTCTAAACCTGGAGCTTCCATTTAGCTATTATGACTGGTACGATAATGTTGAATCGCCTATTGTGCGTTTCTAGAATCCCCATTTAAAACCATCTTGAGTTATCTGCTGTTGCCACATCTTGTTGGCTCTGATGGGAAGAAGCAGGGCAATGTGAGGTTGCTACCTGAGATCCCTTGGGTTGCTGGATGGGTCTGTCTTCCAGAATTGCATAGATGCCATAGTAGATACAATGGACAGGTATAGACTAGTCCTGTCTTCTCCAACCTGGTGCCTTCCAGATGCTTTGGACTACAACTCCCGTCAGCTGGAATAGAATACCAGCAAAGCACTGTTGAGTTCTCGCACCGTGTGCGTTATCTGCTTTCATTGCTGAGTTTCGGTTACCAATGAGACCTCACAGTAGGGTCAGAAACAGTATCAGTGCCTCAAACAGCAGGCAAGCACTGCATACAAGACTGCTATCCTATTATGCTGCAGATCGGCTTTTGCTTGGTAATGGATATTCGGCACTGATATATATTTGTTGGCTAGAAGATAATGTGGCTGGCTGTAATGTTTAATAAAATGGTGGTCACCTACATAACCATACTGCATCGCTGGTGCTCCTTGCCAACCATTATGGCTTAATGATGCTAATTATTCCCTTTTAGTTCTGTGGCTTCCTTAGTACAGTGTGGCTGCTCCTGGTTTCCAGCGTGTCCAAAAGACGATGAATGGTGATGGCCTGCAACACTCCCAGCTCATTTTTGCTGATGGTTGGTGCTGAGCTACATTGTGGTGACTGCCGTGGAGAAAGCAGGGGGCCCTCCAAGATGTTGGACTCCAGTTCCCATCAGCCCCAGCCGGCATGGGCAGTGGTCAAAGATGATGGTAGCTGTCGCCCAATAACATCTGGAAGGCCAGCAGATCCCCACCGCTGCACTTACTTAGTCAGCATTTACTTAGTGGTGTTTGAACTCTGCATTTCCGTAAGAAACACACCATTCTTCTGTTGGGAGTTTCAGAAGGGTAGAATTTGTAAACGAAAGCAAGAAATTAATGCACAGTTGTGCAGAAGTGGCTCACCAGGTGGGGCAGAGCTGCTGGACTTTCCAGCATGTGGGTCGCTGTTGCTTACCAAGAGGGGCAGGGGGGACAAAGTGGCAAAGTGCTATGCCTGTCTCCCTCCCAGTAAGCAACAGCACCCAGCCTACAGGGAAGCTAGTGCAGCAACTCTGCCCCACCCAGTGAGCCACCTCTGCTTCCGTGGAAATAAAATACAAGGAAAACAAAGCAAGCTATGGGGTCTGTGGTGAGGTTTTCCATATTCTCCTGCTCCTTGAAGCTGCTTGTGTATAGTTTCTACCAAACTCCCATGCTTTTGTGAAGGAAAACTTGATAAACTGCTCCCGTAAGTCATCCTGATACTTTTGCAAGCAGAAGGAAAAGAGTGGTAGTTGTTCTAGCCTGAACTTAGTGTAACTATTGACTGTGAGCTGCTAGAACAATAGGCATCATATAGTTGGTGTCTGCTGGATATTCAGTGCACTTTTCTCCTGAAGGAAACAGCATGAAAGGGAAGAGTCCACAAAATGTTGACTTGGCTTACTAACCAGCCGTACTTCATAGTTGCCACTGACTCTCTCCATCCCCATAGCCTTTTGCATATGCTAGAGAGCTTGGGAAAGGAAGGGGGCATCTCATATCACACTGGGAGTGGGCTTTAATCTTGTATTCACAGTACGCTTCTGTTTGCTCCTAAGTTCAGTGCAATGTGAAAGAAATGCCCCTCCCTGACTGCAGTGTGTTTGTTTGTGTGTGTGTGTGTGTGTTGTCTCGGGGGCGGGAGTGTCTCTTAACACTCCCCACAAGCACTGCACAGTGCGAAGGCCCCCTTCTTCCCTTTCAAGATGAGAGAGGCAGGAGAGGGTTTCTCAGGTTGCACTGAGTAGGGGCCCTTGACCCAGCAAGCTGGCAGGTGGATTTATGGACGCCTACTGATCGGAAAGCCTAGTCACAAGAAAAATCTCACAGTGAGAACATAAGGGAGTTTATTTAACAAGTTCTGTCATGTTTAATGATAGTCTTGCTTGCTATGGAGGTGAAACATAAAGCTTACTGGATAGTGAAACCTTGCAGAGTGGGATTAAACTTTGCTTCTTCTAGCTGTTTCAGACCCAACAGTTTTAATGCCGGAATCTTCCATTTTGTACACATTTGCTTCGTATACTTGTAATATTCAACTCATTTTTACCTCTTTCCGCTTGAAAATGTCCCCCCTCCCTTAAAGCTTTCTCTCAGGCTAGCGAACCTTTTGCAGCCTGAGGGTCGTATTTCCTCATGGGCACCGGGGCTCACCTGCTAGCTGTGGGCAGGACCAGAGACAAAGAAAAGTGAGCGGAGCAATAGGTGTGACTCTTACAGTAAGGTGTATTTTTAGCTACAACCCCCCCCCCCAAGGTTTTTGCATAAACACGCCACATGCATTGTTTTTGTTCGTTATTTTGTTATGTATATTTTATACTGTAAACCGCCCTGTGATCCTCAGATGACGGGCGGTATAGAAATTTAATAAATATTAATAATAATAATATTTTTTCGATCCTCCAGTCAAGGAAGAGGCAGAATCACAGTTCAAGGACACATTCCAGTTGGCAAAAGCACTTGAGGAGAGTGCAGAGCAGGGATGTTAAGGAGCAGGGTCCTGGGAGAGGGGGCATGGACTGGGAAGAGTTTTGAAAGCCAAGCAGAGAAGCTGCAATATGGTTCTCCCCACCCAGGCCTGAGGTTCCCAATTGCTACTTAAAGCTGCAGCTTTTATATTTTTATTAACTGTTGTCAAAGCTCCAGAAACGGAAAGATATATGCAAGTACAAAATGAAGTTTGTCTCGGTTTTGGATAGCAAACTTCGTGCCCTTAAACATAGTGTGATTCCGAATAAATGCCTGCCTCCTCTAGATAATAATGTTAAAATCATAACAAATGATTCACAAAATACATAGTGAGCAAGTTCTCCAGAACCCTTTATCAGGCTAGTTCTTAAGCAATGCAGAAGGGGAGGGGGGTGAAATGAAACGAAACAGTACAAAAAAGTAGAGAGATGTTGTAGCCATGAAGTCTGTGTTTAGAGACTCTGTTCCAAGATGGAGATTGCAGAATAAATTGCTGTCTTGCTAGGTGCTGCAAGTATCGGGTTACGTCTAGGGTTCTGTGATAAAGAAGCAATGGGTGATCCCCGTTTCTGAAAACATAAATCCTGGCAGTTATCCAGAACTGTATTGTGTCCTAAGCAACATGCGCAAGTTCTTGGTTAGGAACAGTGTTAAATATGTTCCAAATAGAGGAAGAGCCATAGCTCAGTGGCGGTGCACATGTTTTTTATTTTCCATCAAGGCCATCAAGGCAGCTGACAAGATAACTCAATAAAAGAATAGAGCTGAAACTAAAGAAGACCACAGCGGGGGGGGGGGGGTCAGGAGTGGTTATATACAACATTTGTCCCAATATCCCACCCAAAACAGCTTTTTACTTTTCTAAAGTTTAGTTACAGTATACAGTATTATCAAGCAGTCATTGTATTTAAAAACAAACTGCAAAATATATAATAACTAAATCTTTGAATAGAGCAAATTAAACAAACCAATGGAGTATGGTCTATTGGAAAATTGTACTTAAAGCTGTAAATCAGTTACCCTACCATGTCAAGGGAAATTCATCACAATATTAAGCTTACATTTGTTCATAAGCAGGATGAGTCTCAGATGAGTCAGATCAAAGCCTCTGATGTTAATCTGAGATCTGGGGTAAACTCTTAAGGTAGGTGTCCTAAAGATACATCAGCTCAATGCAGAAAATTAGCACCCAGAGACATTTTTCTGAATGTTTCAATATCTTTTTATAAACCACTTCACATCTATTGAAGCCATATTGAAGCTATTGAAGCCATGTACAATAAAATAAATGAGATTTGAAAATTACACAGTCCCTAAAAACAATAACACAGTTTCTACAATTGTGCAATTAATATTTCAATAAATGTCTGGGCTGCAGTTCCGGGAAATTACAGAGGTCGAAGTTGTTATATGCTGTCCACGATGAGCCCCAGTTTATACTGTGACCACTGTGTTTTGAATCCATTGTACTTCATGACAATTCTGCAAATGGCAGCTCCACATAAAAGCATGTTATTGTAGCCTAATCTGGATGATACTAAGACACGAATGACCGTGGCCAGGTCTGTTTTATTCAGAAAAAGCTATGGCTATTGTGCCCGTCTGGGCAGAGCAATTCCAGCCCCTACCCCACCCCGCAATTCTGGGCTGTGGGGTGTATGGATCGAGTAAAGGTGCCCCTCCTTTACTCAGCACACCCAGGGACAGTGTCAGATTCAGGAGCAACCACAAACTACTGTACGTACCTGGTTTTAAAGAGAGTGTGCCATTCCTAGGCTCTGGTTTAAAGCAAAGTTGTACTCTGAGCAAATCTGTTGAAATAATCAACTAAAATTAATCGTGACTAAGTCTGTTTATTTCAGTGTGATTATTCTGAATGTAATTTGGGGAGCTGCTGCTCGCTGGGGTACCGGTACATAACACCAGGCTAGGTGGGCTAATGATCTGATTCCGCTTAATTGGTATAAATCTCTGGAAGGCTTTTTTTCTTTTCTTTTAGGAACTTGTGATTCACAGTAGGAACATGAATAATAATAGTTCCTGTGGGTTGAGTGGGTGGAGAACAGAAGGGGAGAATTTGTTAAATTGGAGATTATTCTGTCAAAAATTACCATTGTTACATGATGACTTTCGTAAACCAATGGCTGAATTGTTATCAGTGTTCTTGTTTGGATAAAAATAGCTTCTTAGGTTTGTGAAAATATTTACAAAATAGTTTAATTATGGGTGGCAAACCAGTGTTGCTCATTATCAGCACTGCTTTTTAATACTTCTGCAACTGCATTCTTTACAGCATTAGGGACCTATTCTTCATGTCTGTGAAGTAATTGCCTAGTTGTTTTTGTACATCTTCGCTCATTCAGTACTGGGAGAAAGCAATTTTTGTCTTATCTAATGTGTCTGATGCAGTAATTAGGGTTATGTTGGCTGTTTCATTACAGTCCAATCCTGTGCATGTTTACTCAGAAGTAAATCCCAGTGAGGCTTACTTCCGGGAAAGTGTTTAGACTTGCCGTCTGAAAGTAGTACTCATGCTAAGTTTTTCTCTATTATGATAACTTAATTATACACTCAATATATTTCCCAAGCCTACAGTATTATTGCTTGCCTGTTCTAGACAAACTCTTGCTTACACACAAACTGGTATGCAGTTCAGTCCTGTGGCCATGGGACACAATAGTACTGAACAATTTTCAATGGCTTATCCTACTTTAAGCTTACTACAATTTGTTTCCTTGCCAGGAGGCTGTGGGGCGGGATCCATGACACTACACGCTGCACAAAAGCAGCTGTCTTCAGCTTAACATGGGGCTACTGTGTACTAAAGTTTGTCCTGTGTTCTTGAAAATTGTGGAATCAGTCAATTATTCATTTATGTTGCCCCCATTGCTTGAGAACATCAGTAGCATTTTTGTCCGACTTCCAGATAGCAGAAAATAATTACAGCTCAATAAAATGTATTATAGTGAAGAGAAGCATTTGAAGATAGCCCACCACCCAGGAATTTTAATTTTATTTGTCACATGGGTATTCTTCAGTTCCTCCAAAGGTAACATACTTGGGATCATGCTGTTTATAGTTGCCCAACAACCCTGTGAAGTACAGTTGGGGAGAGGCAGTAACTTGACCAGGCTGTCCATTGCATTTTGTGGTTAAACAGGGATTTGAATCCTGGTTTTCATCTTAAATCCAGCACTCCTTGAATGCCACATCACAGATCTTCATGCCACACTGTATTTAGGTTTCGAGATAAAGAGGCGCATCTCCAAGCTGAAAAATCCGTAACTAAGACTAATAAAACAGCCATATATTGTGCTAGCACCTAGAAGTCAATGCTTGTTTTGGGATTTCAACTTTGGATGCCACCATTACTGAGGAACACGCTCTTCTGTTTTTATGTTCCCATCTTCTAAAGGTCTCATTATGCTTCACCTGTAGAATTTCATTATGTCTCTGGGACATGAAACTATGCAAGAGCCTCTCTCCTCTGGAAAAGCCTTGTAGATGTTGATCTGAACACGATACAGCTGCCTTGATGTGATGCTTACATGAGGATTATGTACCGGGAAGTCTTGTCCCAAGTGTTTAAATTTCAGCTGGGGTTCTGTACAACAGAAATAGAACACGTAATATTTTTTGATTTGTGCCTACTTTAATCTGATTCCTTTTTGGCAGTTTTAAGAGTACTACATTTTGTTTGCCACATCTTACTTTCACTTTTAGCCATATAAAAGCAAGTAGTTTCAGTTGCTCTTTTTTTCTCATTCCTGTTCTTGTTGTGTTAGAGATTTAGGCGCTGGTAAAAGTTTATGCTTTCAATGTACCGTATGTCTGGAAGAAGCAAGTATCGATTTGATCTTGTGTTAGCAGTCAGAAAATAAACAAGTGGCTGATATGTTGGCTAAACATTGTATTCCAAGGCTCAAAAGACAGGCAGAGTCAGTTAATGTGCTTAACTGTTCTCTCATTTCATGATGCATCCTTGCTAAACCAGAGTTGCAACAAAAAAAGACTCTGCATAATCTTGCATTCTTAATCGGTAGTAATCTGTGAATGTTTTTGTATCCAAACAGATACATATTGTGCCTATAACTTCCTTTTCCTTTGATCCCATTCCACCTCACCTGGAGGAATAATAGGATGCATTGTATGTAGGCAAATAAACTAAATGAGCCACTGACATACTTGGATGTAGAAATATCCAGGCTCAGAGCCATGTGTAGTCATTAAGGTTCCTTTGTGTTCTTGGTCAAGTCACTTAAAGTTCAGATATGAAGAAGAATAGTTGTAAGTTGGGTAAAGACAGGCTTGAATATATTCAACAAAGTTCATGTATACATGGTGCAGATCAGTTCATGTATCAGGGTGCAGATCAGTCTAAACCCATTACCCCTAATAAGGTAAAAGGTAAAGGACTCCTGGACGGTTAAGTCCAGTCAAAGGCGACCAAGGGGTGCAGTGCTCATCTCGGTTTTCAGGCCGATGGAGCCAGTGTTTGTCCACAGTCAGCTTTCTGGGTCATGTGGCCAGCATGACTAAACTGCTACTGGTGCGCGGAGGACCGTGACGAGTGCCAGAGCACATGGAAACACCGTTTACCTTCCCGCTGCAGTGGTACCTATTTATCTTTTACCTTTACCTTTTTACCTTACCTATTTATCTACTTGCACTGCTATGCTTTCGAACTGCTATGTTGGCAGAAGCTGGAACAGAGCAACAGGAGCTCACCCTGTTGTGCAGATTCGAACTGCCAACTTTCCAATCGGCAAGCCCAAGAGGCTCAGTGGTTTAGACCACAGCACCACCCGCGTATCCCTAATACAGTATACTAACTTTGCACATGCAGATTAATTTAGAAGGACTGCACTGTGAGGTTTTTTGTTTGTTTGTTTGTTTTAAGGGGATGTTTGTTCGAATCAGTTCCAAGTCTGTGTTTGAAATTCGTGGGAATACTGGAAAATCAAAAGAAGTGTTTGCATGAATATTGATGATAGCATCTTGAACTGTATTCAATAATTGCTTCACATTCCTACATCCAGTAGATATTATTCAAAAGGTAAATGTGAAGCTTACATTTTAAACAGCATATTCCTAAGGAAATAATATATTCTGCATTTTAAAATTTAAATTGTATGAAACATTGATAATGTTGCTCTAGGAATAAATCACCCATTGGCAATGAGATGCATTAGCTGATCTCTCATTAGTCTATTCTAGTATAGCATATAAATGTATTTGTCCTCATTAGTTTACAAAATAACTCGAGTACCGAGAGAGAGAGCTGTTCCTATCCTATTTCTGCCCCAATTTAAGTTAATTACCTATCCACTTTTCTGCTGTAATATCCTTTCGACCTTAACCATATTCTTTTTAGTAATGGCATGGGAACACAAACACTTTTGGGTTTTTAAAGCTTGTATACTTTTCTTCTATCTCTATTCCTTTAATGTGACTTCATGAGAAGTATTTGTAATGCATTATGATAGTGTGTAAGGTTAACAACAATACATGTTTTCTTGCCCTTTGACATTTTTAAATGGATGCTGTCAGTCTGTCCTGGCCCAAAGGCTCTAGAACTTTAAAACACTTTAATGAGCAATAATAAGCAAAGGTAGTCATGTTGGTCCTTAAAAGTTGGCCCCAGATTGTCGGCCCTAGGCCTGTAAAAGATTTAGCCATCACTGTCTTAAACAAAATGCAGAGGTTACTGGCATAGGCAGAGAGCAGAAGTAAAGAGAAACTTGGCAGTCTTTAATTTAGCAAAATCAGGGATTACCTTTAGATGGTGTTCTAGGTACTAATTTTAATTTTCATATTAAAATAATTTTAATATTAACTTTGGATGGTTGTCAAGTGCACCAAACAAAATTAATCCTTTACTTTGTTAAATGAAAGACTCTCGTGTTTCTCTTTATTTCTGTTGTCTGTGTAGCTCAGGAACTAGTATGTTTCATTTAAGTTTGAGATATCGCAATGTACTCAAAATGAGTAATTAAAATATGATTTGCCCTAACAGCAGCCCAGTAATCAGCATCGTTTGTATGGTGTGTATCCTCGGTGTGTAACCTGATCCCTGTAACCTGGTAACTGGAAGGGACTCATGCAGCCTGCAATCACCATCACGAAGTCATCCTGACCTCATGGCTACAACATCAACCTAATTTTTGTACTTTAAAAAATTATCCTCATCTCCCTTGCCCCCTGTTTTGTTGTTGTATCTTGCTTGATTTAGAGTTCTAGCTTCTCTAAAGCTTGCCACTCTTTTGTGAACAATTTGGCTAGTCCCAATAATTGTATTGCAGTGATTCTTCAACACCAATGTCGTTGGACTGGTCATGTTGTTTGGATGCCTGATTATCGTCTTCCAAAACAACTGCTCTATTCCCAACTTAAGTATGGAAAACAAAATACTGGTGGACAACAAAAGAGATTTAAAGACGCTATCCAGGCAAATCTAAAAAAAACGCAGTATAAGCACCGATAATAGGAAACACTGGCCTGCAAGTGCTCCAATTGGAGAATAGCCAAAAGCATCGTGGATTTTGAAGAAGCGCAAATTCAGGACAAAAGGCAGAAAGGAGCTAAGAGGAAGGCCTATTTGGCAAATTCTCACCATGATCAAGTCCCACCCAGAAACCTACGTCCCCACTGTGGAAGGATGTGGGGATCCAGAATTGGCCTCCACAGTCATTTATGGATACATACTGCTAAGACTGTGTTCATGGAAGACAATCTTACTCAGCCATGAGTGATCACCAAGGGGGTGGGGGGAGAGAGAGAGAGAAGAGATTGCCCAGCTAGATTTTGGAGATTAATGACCGAAGCATCCTCAAAAGTCAGATAGAATTAAGTTCAATTTAAAGTGCCAAAAAGCCTTTGATCCACAAAATAATTTGTTTTATGCCAGTACTGGTGACTAGTAACCTATTCTGGGAATACTCCCCACAGTAGGAGTTCCATTCATAAAAATGGCTGCACTTGCAGTAGGGCGAAGTAAATCAAGAAGTCTCCTCAGGGTTGGCAGCATTTGCTCCAAGTAAAGGAGAGATTACCAGTTTAATCTGAGTTGTGGTCTGTGGTCTGTGATGAGACTGTTAGTTCATCTACCACTTACCGGTATAACAATTACAATTTTTAAGATCTGTTTTAATGTTGCTGTTGTTTCTTGCTCCCACTCTGCTGTTTTTAGTATTTTTTAAATATCCTTGATTGTTTTAATTGTAAGACACCCTGCACATTGTGAAACTGAATGATGGGATATAATATGCTTTCATTAAATAACTGGACAGTGGGAGATTCAGCCAATGCATCTAGTGTTTGGGTATTAGATGTATATTTAAATGATACTGAGGCAACCTCAAAATCCTTACCTCGCCAAGTTTTCAACCCTGATAGGATATGTTTAGATTTTTGGGTTCCAGTGCGTGCGAATTTTAATTCCTACCATTGGCTAATGTCTTATAAGCCATATATCTTCTTGGGGGGGGGGGAAATGTATGAAACTGCCTCCTACTGAGTCAGACCACTGGTCCATCTAGCCTGAATCTCTGACTGGTGAAGATACTCCAGAGTACCAGACGGGAGTCTTTCCCAGCTCTGCTTCCTTTGATCATTTTAGCTGCTGTGCCTTGGGATTCAGCCTGGGACATTTTGCATATGAGACACTTACTCCATCACTGAGCAAGGGGCCCTCTTTCTCCTTCTTTGTGTTTAAAAATATAAATTCTGAATGCAAAATTCCCAAGCTTACATTAAAGGAATTTAAGTAGAATTGAGAAGGAAACAAGATGAAAGATAACCTGAGAAATCAGATGAATAAAAACCTGGACTTCAAAGATTATTGAGAATTTCATTCTTACATTGGTGCTTGTATGTTAAGATTCATAGGCAGTTTATGGCAGAGGGCAGGGGTAACCAGCATGGTGCCCTCCAGATGTTGAACTACAGCTCTTGTCAACCCTGATTATTTGTCACTGATTATTTGACAGAGCCCTGGATGCTGCATTTGACTGGGGAATTGTGGTCAGCACCTGTTTGTAAGAGTGGCCTCCCATTCAGCAAGAAAACTGCATGGGTTTGGCGTCTAGCTTGATCCTGAGTGCCATGTTTTAGCTTTACAGTATGTGCTGGGCTTTCAGTTTACCTTAAGTTAAACATATGTCCTGGGACATATTAAACATCAAGAAGAAAAATCTCACATTTTCCAAACTTCATTGTTTCTGCTTTCTCATTCCCATGACTACCTTTATGATTTTTGAATACTTTTTCTTGTATACTTTATCTGTTTTGGTCAAAACAGTATCCATTAATTAACGAGACCTGCTCTAAACTGTGGAAGTGGGGCTTTGGCTTTGCCAGGTGCTCTTGAGAGTAAACTAAATCCATTGTTTCCTCTGAATCTTGTGGATGGGTAGGAATCTGGGATCATCCACTCAGCTCCAAAATTGGAAGGGGGTCTGAGGCTCATCATACTTGCCAGAGACCATGTGACTACTTCCTATGGTGAGTGTGGCTTGCAAAATTACGGACCTTGGTTACTGCTTGTGTGGTTAGTTCAGAGAAAGTTAAATTTTGAGCCCTGGATTTGGACAATATGCTAAGTCAGTTCCTGGCTTATCTCAGTAAAGCAAAGCAGCAAACTTACCAGGGAGGAGCAAAACAGCCACAATCTCCTTCCCAGGAGCCTGCAGGTTCTCACTAAACCATCATTTGGCTTATCGCAATGTGTGAACCAGAACTCTTGTTCTCTGGCTCCTGGTACAAAAGTACTGCGGATTTCTAGCAGCAGAAAGAAAAAAGAGTTAAGATTGCAGTTATTTCTAGGAAGATAAATATTTGGGGTTAGGAGAAGAAACAGAGTGTGGGTTACAGAGATCATGTATAAAACTAATGAATGGAACACATCTTCATTCTGCTGCAGACACTTTTTTTGCCTATATCTTTCTTAAACATTCTGTTCATTTGGAGTTGACTAAGGCTGCCTTTCTGATATTGGGTGGAATTCAATGTCACACTCTTCCATTCGTTCTGCCTGTGCAAGCATTATAGCTTGCTAGATGCAGCAATGCCCCTTTCCCCTGTGCAATGTTATGGATCATGTCCCTTTGGAGGGAAGGGGAGGGAAGCCCCATTGTGCATGCAGAAGTCCTTGCACAGGGCTTCTGTTGACAGGACTGGTTAGCTGAATCCCATCCTTTGCTTTGTTTAACTTGTTAGGATGGCAGTTCATAAACCCTTTTTTTAAAAAGCACCACGTCTTTTCATCAGGCCATCATGTTCAGCGCTAATAATATTGGTGAATTTGTACATCCTAAGAAGTAATTTTATACTGTTGCAGTAGGAAAACACACTCTCTCCTTTCCAGATGCTACTGTCTTCATTTCTCATCATTCCACTTAATATCTGTTTTCCAGATTTTTCCAAAGGCCAAGTGCAAGATTTGTCGCAGAGCAAGAATTGGAAGCTAATTACCTGATTCCTAGTTGGTGCTTTAATAGCCAGACTGTTCCTGTCATTCACACTAGAAGGTAAATATAACACCACAGCAGAAACCTTATTTTTGAATCCAGATGTTGCTTGTATCTTTATAGATAATTACCGGTAACAATTTTTTAAATTCAGAGATGAGGTTTATAGTGCCACCTGGAGGTTTCACAAGCAAATCTTCCATAGAAATCTTAAGTGCAATTCTGTGATGAATTCTAAATTTGCCTTTAACTAATACCATACTAGCCCTAGGGCTTGCCGATCAGAAGGTCGGCGGTTCGAATCCCCGCGACGGGGTGAGCTCCCGTTGCTTGGTCCCTGCTCCTGTCAACCTAGCAGTTCGAAAGCACGTCAAAGTGCAAGTAGATAAATAGGTACCGCTCCGTCGGGAAGGTAAACGGCGTTTCCGTGCGCTGCTCTGGTTTGCCAGAAAGCGGCTTAGTCATGCTGGCCACATGACCCGGAAGCTGTATGCTGGCTCCCTCGGCCAGTAAAGTGAGATGAGCGCCGCAACCCCAGAGTCGTCCGCAACTGGACCTAATGGTCAGGGTACCTTTACCTTTACCTTTACCTTTACTTTGCACAGTACTACAAATAGGACTGTGTAGATGCATATGGAATATGTGCCCACGCTCTCTCCCCTCGAATAAAGTTTATATAACTTTTCACCTGTTTCGAAAGACAAAGAAAATGTTTTGTTGCTCAGTTTTCACTTTACAACTGCAGACAGGACAGTAATATTTAATTCAGATAGTGCCTACTCCTGACAAGATTGAGCCCATATGGTGGTTGGGAGAAAGTAGAGCTAGCAATTGGTCTTCAGCTGATGGCAATAAGTAATCAATGCCTTTGCGAAGGCTGCGTATCGCACCAAAGCTGAGTGGTCAGACATCCTCCAGAACCTTGGACAATTCTTAGAGACCGAACAACTTGTTCTGATGGGTTCCTAGTTCCAGACAAGCACTTACATACTCAGTCTGTTATGTTCACTATGTATCCTAGGGTCAATCTCCTTCCTGAGGGATGGAAAGCTGTAAAAGGGCAGTCTCTAATAATTTCATGCTATGTGTGTTGGGAAGCAGGCATTGCAGAGAGTTAACACTCTTGGTAGCCAAGCTCAGGAGGTGGTGTTGAGTCCCAGGGACATCACCTCTGCAACTTGTGTCATTGGTCCTTCAGACATGGCTGGCCTCTCTCACTGTGTGTCAGTACCTAGGTTGCTGCTTGTAGTTGGGTTCATGAAAGACCACAGAGCGGTTCCTTGAGCTCCTCTGCTTGTCCCCTATTCTGCTGGCAATCTGTGACTTCTGAATTAAGCCTAGGGGGTTCCCCTCTCCCTTCAATAATTTACGTTATGTTTATCCATCAAATAATTTATTATCTGTGCTGTAGATAAATACTGATTTTAAAATGTGTTTGACTTTTTCACCGCAAAATTTCAGCTCTTATTTTATTCTCATCTATTCTAGTTTAATGTAAAATGGAATTACAGTAATTTTCTGTTAATTGTCAACTCTGCTGAATTGGCTCTTCCATTTGTCCACTAGAGGTCAGTCCTCTGCTGATACTAAATCAACCATTAAACAGTTCTGCAACCAGAACAGAGTCCAACTTACCGGTAATACAGAGGAAGATAGCTGCATAATCATACGTCAGAACAGAAGAGTACATAGATTTTGCCACTAAGACTCCTGAGCAAGAATTATAATATTCTGATTAAAAACCTTTCCTGCAAATTTTAGATAGATAGATAGATGATAGATAAAATGTTTATTCATATAAAATATTACTTGATAATCCATCCTGTTTATCATTTCATCATCTGAAATGTGATCATTCATCTGAAATCAGTGCTTATTTTTTTATTTTGATGAAGAGGATTATAGTTCATGAAAGATTTGTGGAGCTGGCATAGAATAATCTCGGGGTTGCCAGTCCCAAAAGTTTGAAAATCATAAGATAGCCTTTAGAATAGGTTTTTTTTAGTCTGACTCAGATTTTTGTTATATTATGTATTTTAGTTTTGAGCCTTTCTTGTATATATTAATTGCTTTTTCTACACCCCGATTGTTTCATTAAATCTAGGCACCTCTCATGATTTTGGAATTTTTCAGTGTACAGCTAGAAATTTGATTCTTTTAAAGATAACTTGTCTGATATTCTTTGGCTACCAGGGAGTTTGTAACAACTGCTGTAAACAAAGCTTTTTCTTTTATAATCTACCCACAAAGGTTTGAGAACTAGTATAGAATATAACTACACATAGCTCCAGAGATGTTAGGTGCAATCTTTATTTCAAAGCATAGGAGACACAAATTATACCTTTAAGTGTACCAGCACACCTTGTTCTAGGAGTGTATGGATTTTTTTTGCAGAATGCAAAACCCTTCTGCCTGGCCATTATAGTTTATCATGTTAAAGTCAAGACTGTTTGTACAAATAACCAAACTAAAAACCTCTGGACTTTGCGCTCATTTTTCTGGGAATAAGATAAAATGTTTCGCAGTATTTCTTGACATCTTGAATAATTTAATGATCCCCACCAAGAAAAAAGAAGGGTGAGCTTTCGAAAGCTTATTAGCATAATTACCTTTGACTCATATGTAGAATAAGTATCATTCCTTGTTATGGAAAGGTCAGGTGCAATTGCATCGGATGGTTTGCTTTCTAGCCTGTATGTCCATTGGGGATCTACAGAATGCTTGATGCTGATTCACACTACCTGTCCACAGAGGGGGGCCTATATGTAAAAGATTTGAGAATTTTAAAAATCCAACCTAAAAGAGAATTGGACAAATTTATGTAGATTAAGGCTGCCAATGGCTACTAGCCATGATGGGTATGTTATACCAACAGTATATGCCTCTGAGTACCAGTGGCTGGGAATCACAACTGAAGAGGGTACAGTTGCACTCAGGTTCTGCTTGTGGGTTTATGGGCATCTGGTTGGCCACTGTGAGAACAGGATGCTGAATTGTATGGGCCTTTGGTCTGATCCAGCAGCGCTCTTCTTATGTTCTTACGCTCTTACCCTTCAAGTGCAGAGAACCAGCTTTTTCTCAGTGCAGGCATTTCCCCAGTATTCTTCCTTTGACTAGTACTTCCCTCAGGGGATCTTAATGGAATAAACAAGATAGACTTATAACAAGTTTGTCAAGTTCCACAATTTACAGGCGTTTCTGAAAGCAACACATGGGAGTTTAATTTGTGTTGCTGGCCATTCAGTATTGTGCCACAAAAGTTTTCTCTAATAATTATTTGATGAGACATGAGTCTCATTTAAGTTTAAAATGGCAAAATGTTATATGGAGCCTAACAGGGTTGGGGCTCGAACCTTTTGATTCAGGGTGGTATAGCCAGCTGCTCATTGGACACAGTTCTCTAGAAGTTTTTACATAAGGGAGAGAGGCTGCTGGTCAACTCGCCAAATGTCCAGGGAATGACAAGATTATACTCCACAGATAATTTTCCTGGAGCGCCTATCTTTGTCCTGTTGCCTGAGCTCCTTAATCCTAGTCTCTCTGCATGCCATTTTTGGTATTCCCAAATTTAGTTTTAACCAGCTCATATAAA
Source organism: Darevskia mixta (assembly GCA_034641385.1). Classification (NCBI taxonomy): domain Eukaryota; kingdom Metazoa; phylum Chordata; class Lepidosauria; order Squamata; family Lacertidae; genus Darevskia; species Darevskia mixta. The sequence continues at coordinate 14,084,702 of JAWWNH010000029.1, forward strand.
ATCTGCCCATTAATGCAGCTTTGCAACTAATAATAGAAGGAGCAGCCAGTCCCCTATTATCTGATAAAGCCCCTTGGCCTCCCTCTGTAGTGACAGCAACACTTAGAAGGGAGCCAGACCAGAGAAAACTACATATACAATCTGCCATGGTCTGGTACTGTATTATAGTTTCGTAGCTAAAGGGCATTTGTTCATTGCAACCAGTGAGACAAGCAGCAAACTTTAAAAAAATCCTGGGATTTTGCAAAATGTATTTTTGATGAGGAGATGACATCCTGTGACGTGTGACACATTTTCTTCTATTAACCAACATTGTGTAAAATAAAATTTTTGAAACCTGAACTTTCCACCTAACACTAAATCATGGATTGTGGATGACAAGACTAGTGAGTATGAACAGGAAGTGGTTGCGAAAGCACTATGGCAAATAGCAATGAACGAAACTTGTAACATGTAAAAAAAAGTTTCATGTAAAGATTGTCAGAAGGGACCTTCAAAAGAGCACATTACTAAAACGGCTTTCACAAATACTTAGAAAGTAGTAGAAATTTTACTATTTCTAATAGGAGGCAAATGTACAGATCAAATCCGCTCCTTAAATTAGAGCTTTTGGAAAGTACCGGTAACTAAACTCAGAATCTCCTTACCTTTTACCTTTACCTTAATGTCTTGGAACACCTTCAGAATGAAAACTTCCGATCTTACATGGTAATAACAACAACTGCTAAAGCAGACTGAACTAGATTCCATTCCTTTCTGTTATTGTCAGCAGAACTGTTTACCCGATCCAGGAGTTTAGTAATAGCACTGCACAGGTGTCTGCATTCATAACTGGAAGGCCGCAAGACGCCACTGAAGGAATTAGCTTGCCTGCAGAACATTTATGGGGAAAGAATGAGACAACAAGAGTTGAGTCTAGACTAGAAAGCTTGTGTGGCTTGCCTTTCCCTCCCCCTCCCTCCTTTTAAAAAATGCACTCTTAAACTTACCCTGCATGCCAGTTTGTGAATAAGCTGTCTTAGTTGTGCAGGGGAAATGATCTTTTTCCATTCTTACTTTATACAGTATACTGTGAATTGGAGACCTAGACTAGTTTGTGATCGGTTATTGGTGTATTTCTTGTCCTTCTGGTTAAAGGGAAATACAGTGGTCCCTCGGTTTGCAAACATAATCCATTCTGGAAGACCATTTGACTTCTGAAACGTTCGAAAACCGAAGCATTTACTTCTGGAAGCATTTACCATACTTCCAGAAAACTCAATACAGAAGCCACGTGGCACGTTCGACTTCCGAAAAGCGTTCGAAAACCAAAGCAGTTACTTCCGGGTTTTTGGCATTCGAAAACAGAAACGTTCGACTTTCGAGACGTTCGAAAACCGAGGTACCACTGTAGTTAAAAGTTGATTTCAATGAAAAGGGGGTGAGGTGCAGAGAGAGAGATCATGGACTTGGCAAGTTGATTAGTATTTCATTTTCAGTAAGCTTTTCATTAAAAAAAAAATAAACTCAGGCACAAGTGAAATAAGGGAAGACAGGGATAATACATCTAGCAGAATTTTTTGCCTCTTGAAACATGATTTTTATAGACTTCAGGCTGCCTTTTTCCTCCTGGGGTCCAGCAACTCTGCTGGTTAACCTGCTTTCAGTGGCTAGCTACCTGTCACAGTGTTTTCATTTATTTACAGGACCATGAGTTGTATTCAGCTAAGTCCCACACAGAGTAGAGTCATTGAAATAAATGAACTTAAGTTAGTTGTGATTATTTACTTCAGCGGGTCTACTCTGAGTAGGTCTAGCATCAAATACCGCCCTATATAATCTCCTTGCTGTAGACCATTTTTGTATTTCTGAGGAAAAGGCTGAGATGTGTTTGTGTGTGTGTGTGTGTGTGTGTGTGTTGCATCCTCCTTTTTTATTCTGGAAAGATTATTTATTAATATTTATGATGTATAAAGTGCCATGCATTTTCTAGGCACTGTGGGCCTCCATCGTTATGACACCAGGATGAATGTTTCCTGTGGCAGTCTTCAGAAAACTAATTGTCTGATTTGGAATTGGGAAGCCATTTCCCTCTGGTCATTGTGGTTTAGCTCACAAAGAGTTTTTACTTTCTGCATGTGTTGTATGCCACACATTTTCTGTCTTGGAGATACTTTTTCTATAGTGTACCTTGGCCCCATTTGTTTTCTCCTTCTGGCAAATACATTCTGAGAAATGTTGCCCAGTTTGTTAGAGACATATGCATATAGAGGACTTAGGCTCCACACCAGAGTTTGGTCCAGATAGCCTTTTTGAAGCTCATAACTTCACTGGAAATTGTTTTTCAAGAAATGTACAAATGCTTCAGGGATCTATGATAAGGGATTTTGTAATGGATTCAGGGATCCATGGAAAAAGAAGCTAAACTGTTGTGGTGGCAGTTACCCTTTGGGAACACAAATGAGTTTTGGGATTGTCTAGGACAAAATGGGCATGGGCACAATATTGGTAGTCTTAATTGTAGGGTCCAATTACATTTTAATTTGGCTTTAGCTCGGGTTAGTCATAGATCACGAGCTCAGTCTTCTATGAGCAATGAAGTATGTAGTCCTTGCAAACAATAGACTGCAACTTTCTAAGTATAAACAAATTAGTCATTAGTAAGACTCTGTAGCTGGCAATTAAACATGAAGAATATACAGTAACTAACATAATAAGCTTATTGGTGAAAGGTTTTGTTAAAAGTAGAGCTATTAAGTTCTTTTTAAAATCTTGTGTGTATCCTTGGGGTGCATGAATTTAGGTACAATAAATGGATAGGCAGATGGTTTGAAATGCCAGCATTTAGTTAAGAAAATAGCAAACAACTTCTATTAGACAGTATGGGTGACAGCCACTGTGTTAGTCACACTCAGGGCCCATTGAAACAAATGGACAAGTTTACTCTTGAGTATGACTCACATTGGCTGGCACCCTGTTCGCTCTGTATTTAATATACAAAAACTTTGTTTTTGAAAAATCATTTAGCATTATGAGAATATTGCTGAGCACTGTAGCCTTAAACTTAGGTGTATTCTTTATAAGTAGTTACCAGACTAGGATTTCACTATCAATGGGAATATGTTGAATATCTTCTCCAGGTCCATTGCTTCTGTTGCAATGGTTGTCTTTGGCATACTAAAAAAAACAAAAAACAAACCCAATGTGCAGGAGTTGCCATCTTGAATTATGTGACATACATAAATTAAACAGTGTTTCAACAATGCCATGCTTCCTCCACCCCACCCCACCCCAGTAGCCAAAGGTATCGGTGCCATGAGAGTGCTGGAACTTCTGTGCTTCAGGTCTCTCTCCCATAAAGAGCTACATTTCCTTGGGGCAAAGCTCTGCACTAGTTCTCCAGGAAGGAGGGGATTTGGGTGTAGGAGGAGAGATGGGCGTGTGATAATCTGCTGAGGACTGCTTTTTGCCACAATTTGGTTTAGGGGAACTGTTGGTCTGAAAAGAAGTGTGCAGCCCACATTGGATGGGATTGCAAATGCCGGTTCACATTTCACAGTTGAGAGGTGTTCCACTTTTTACCACATCCACCTTTTTGTGACTTCTTATTGCTAGATTGGCAGTTTTAATTTTGTTTTTTATGTAATTGCTTTTTATGATTTGTTTTGTAAGCTGCTTCAAATTTTTTTCTTGGGAAAAGTGGGGTACACACTTTAAAAATAAATGGTTTGGCAGCAGGCCAGTGATGAACATCAGAACTGAGCCAATATATGGCTGGAATTTGATGTTAAAGTGGAAGAAGTTATATTTTAATCTACCAGTAAAGATAGTTAGCCATACTTTATGGTTTCCTTCAGTCCTCTGCATTCCACTCTTAGTGACAGCTGTTCAGTAGTCCAAATTCATTTGTAAAAGAATGTGAGCTGAGCATGGCTATTGGGCTATTAACTTTTGCTCAAAGGTCAATTTGGAGCCAGGAAAGAGAAACTTGGAAGTAGTGCAGGCAGCATTAATGAAGCGGGAAAGGGTCACGAAAGTTTACAGCAAATGAATGCAGGCATTAAACAAAGATATTCATAACCTCCAAAGGTATTCAAACCTTTAATTGGTTTCATAGCAGAAGGAGTGTGGCCCTTTTATTGAATAATACTTAAAAGTGGAAGAGAGATTTTTGTTTAAAATTGAGAGGTAGCTTGCAAATTTCAAGCCCTGTAAACTAGACGCATAAGCCAGTTTATAAAGGCTGCTTCACACTTCATGCAACAATCATGACTTGTTGCAGCTACAATGGTGTTCTCTCAGTGTTTCCTCCAGTAAACACATGAAGGCTAGATGCACATCCCTAAAAGCTAAAGGATGCACACCAGGGAACATCAGTTGGCTATATCTCCAAGAAACATGGAATTTTGTTGTAGCCCCCCCCCCCAAAAGTGTTTGTTGCATAAAGTGTTGAACAGCGTTTGGTTCTGCTGAATTCAATGTAGCAAGTGTGGGTGTGTATACACACATGTAACATATGCACACAAGTACAGTCATACCTTGGAAGCCGAATGCCTTGGCACTCAAACGTTTTGTCTCTCGAACGCCGCAAACCCGGAAGTGAGTGTTCCAGCTTGCGAACGTTCTTTTGGAACCCGAATGTCCGGTATGGCTTCCTGCAGCCAATGAGAAGCCGCGCCTTGGTTTCCGACCGTTTTGGAAGTCGAACGGACTTCTGGAACGGCTTCCAAGGTATGACTGTAATATATCTCCTCACAATCTCCGCTTAGGAGTCCTTCCTGTAGCCTTTTGTTTTTATTTTTTTGCGCAAGTTCTTCAAAAAGGATCATTTCTTGTGATTCCAAATGACTGGACAACATTCACAAAGGGATTGTGAATCAGGTGGGGCTTACAGCTAGTTGCAGCCATTTTCCTTTTGAGATGACCAGAGAGAGGGGAAAATCTGCATGCTTTTAGTACAAGAGAGAATTTATTGCAGCCTCCAGGGAGGTGCCTACCACAAGGTTTGCAAGTGACACCATGGGATTGGTTTCATTTGATGCAACCTGATGGCATAGATAGACAAAGTGTTTGCATCTATGCGCCTAACCATGTGCTCCCTCAGCCATTGCCCCTCTTGGCTTAATGTGATTGCACCTTCCATCTTTTTTACTGTCTTTTTGGCACCTACTGAAGACCTTTCAACAAGCTTTTAAAATGGAGGTAGTCATCCCAGTTTTGATCTGCATTAGATTATATATGTAAATAATGTGTGTGTGTGTCATTCAATCACTTTGTGATGCTTCATGGGAAGCAATTCATAAATAAATGTAGCTTTGTGTAACAGTACTGCAGTTTTTTGTTTAACTGCACCTACCAAGATTCCTCATCTGCATGAGTTCAGGAACCCTGTCTTCCTTTGCAGCTGGATACTCTCTTTTCTGAACTTCCCTTTCTTTAGGTGTTTCATTTAGTGCACAGATGGGGAGGAAGGATGGCTTGTGAATTATAAGACAGAAGGGGAAAGTGGGAGTTCATAGACTTATTCCTGACTTCAGAGGTTTCCTGTGGAATAAAATGAGTCACTAAACCTCTTCTTTAAATGGGTGGCTCCTGCCTGCTTGCCAGAAACTTGGTCAAGGGTTAATTCAGGGATACTCACTGGGCGCTGGCATCTTTTGACTGGTGGGGCCACCTCCTTCCTGGCTGAGGGTTGTGTTAAGGCCCCTGCTTTGAAAGAATCAGCACCAAGTTCATACAAGTATTTAAGTCTGACACCGAATCCACAGATTGTTGGCTTCTTCTAAGGTTTTTGCTTTCAGACAGAATCAAGTGATCTTTAAATAAGTGAGAGCTTCAAGTTTTTATGGTAGAGGTGAGGTGAATAGACACTGAACGATAATGTTTAAACGCTGAACACTAAATTGCTTTGTTCTGTTCTTGCAGTCTGAAATATTGGTCTGTAAGAAGGAGGAGTAAGTACTAATAGCATGAACTGTAACATTTTGAAGAGTACATGATCATATTTTTTGGAGAACGAATCACTTCTGCTCTGTCAGTCTGTGGTTTCGTCACTTCAGTATTGCCTCAGTGAGTAAGCCTAGAATGACCAAATCATGCTGAGTAATGCAAGACCAGAAATGGAGCGTGTGAATTGCCTTATATGGAAAGGCTTATGCTGCAATCATACAGGAATGCCATCCAGAGGTTTTGATCCCCCCCCCCCCCGGTTGGGACTTGGCTGATAATCTTTCCATAAAGTTTAAACACAGGGGTCATACAATGACATAAATCTACCAACAGCATACAAATCAATACCGGTATGGCTAACCTGATCCAAAACACCTACCCACCCCAGTCACACATGAAAACAGAGACCACCACAGCCAATCACAAATGAACAACCACACCTAGGCCTAGGCCAACCCCAACCTCTCTCACCACCAAAGGAACACAAGTGAATAGCAGAGAACCTGCACAAGCAGCGCTGACACCAAACCCTACATATCTACAGTAATAAAGTGCAAGTGTCTCTGCGTCCAGTCCCTGTGTCCTACTGCGCATGTGCCCCACGGACACAGGGATTGGAGCGCAGAGACTTCGGGCGGCCGGGCGAAACTGTGGAAGCAGCGGGAGGGGCCGAGCAGTGCCCGGCGACGATGCGCCTCCAGCTGGCCGGAGCACCGGCCCTTCCCTCTCTCTCGGAGCGCCCGAGCAACCTGCAGCACTGCCCGCTCAGGCACAGGCGAGGAAAAGCAGGTCGAGCAGCTCCCGAGCCGCTGTGAGCGCCCCACCGCCCTGGCCCGGCTCCGTGGCTCCTCCTCCTTTTCCAGGCCCGGCAGTTGCTAAGAATATCGCGGCCGCTGCGGCCGGCGCTTGCTCGGCCTGCGGGAGCCGCACCTGCTGCAGGCAGCGCTCGGGCGCCGAGGGAGAGGCCGCGCCTTCCCCTCCAGTGCCAGGCCAGGTGAGTGGGCGCCGCTGCCTTCCCACATATGTTCTAGCGCCCGTTAATTTAACGGGCTTAATGTCTACTAGTATTAAATAAAATAGAAACATCGTCACCCGACCCCACCCCCACCCATCTTTCCCCCCATCCACCTCTTTCCCCCTTTTCTTTCCAACGCCTCAACAAATGAAACTGATTTGTAAAAACGATACATGTAAAAATATGAGAGAGAGACATTGTACATACTGTACTTTTGTAAATCAAGAAATCTTTAATAAAAATAATAAAATCTTGAAATATTTTGAAGGAAAAAAACCACAGGGGTCATAATGCAGTCAGAGTTAAGCACTTTCAGATCTGATGAGTTCAACGAAGGCGGCATATACTGAACTTAAAAATATTCAACTCAGGCTAGATCAGGAATCTGGACCAAGGTTCATTCTGAGTGTGCAGAGAGCAGTTCAGCTTTGAAAAAAACCAGAGAAGACAGATAAGCTTTTGAACATAGTGCGCTGTTGGGAGTTTTCCTGTTTTTGTGAAATCTGTCACAGGATTGTTTTTCACAGTTATAGAATATTGTTGCTATTCGCATTTTGAGACTCTGTTAATTCTCAAAGGAAAAGTTAGTGAGGATGCATTGGATAGTGAACGTCACAGCTGCTTTACCTTCCTGTAGCACCATCCTGCTCTGTGAAATAACTATGGCTGGGAAAGAGAACCCAGCGCCAAATCTGAACTGGGAGCAGAACCCCATTCTCATGCCTTGAGCCACTTACAGCAGTGATACTGGATCTCATTTTTCCATTGTTACCAAGTTATCACTGTAAGTTGGCTTCAAATCAGACCAAGGTGAAAGCTTGCAATTAAAGGTAAGTAACTAGTCTTCTATATTTGTCTTTTGTTAGAACCCAGTTTCTAGTTGCTTGATTTAGAAAAGTTATATGAGCTAAACATTTGTAATTGTAGTGAACAGCAAGGCTGCCCACAAAGCAATATAGGCATAATTCTCCTGCATGCTTTGTCATTGTGAGTTAATTGCATTTCACTCAGCAGGTAGCTTGTACATTCATGGTCTAAGAGAGTCAGTAAAATAAGCTAGGTTGACCTTTAATCACCACATTTGGAGCTTACCTTTTAAATTTTGAAATTTATACCTACAATGAGTGTTTTAAACATTTGCACTGTGGCCTTGGGAAAATTTCACATAGTTTGTAAACAAAAGTAGAACAGTATTCTAAAATTAGTGCATATGGTTCTTCTTAAGAGAAAAATACACCAAATGAACATCCCTGTGTATGTGTCTTGCTGATGTGTCGTGCGGTTTAGTATGTAATGTTTATTAGCTGTTCTGACAGGTAAATTAAGAAAAATATGGAATGGGAGCTTGAATTCTTCATGTATAGAAAACCTTTTTCTAAATGTTTCTTAGTTGATAGAGTATATGAAAAGAAAAAGAAAAGGCTTTAATTTGTGAGTGAGTTTGAAATGATCTGGAATTGCTTTGAATTTCTGGGAAGAGCAAGTAATTTGGTGGTGTTTTAATGTTTAGAGTTTCACAATCCAGGCTTGCAGCTCTTGTTTTTTGCTCTTTGGTTATTATTTTTAAGAGAAGAAGAGGAGAAACAATTATAATGAGCAATAGTTTATGATGCATATGACTATTCAACTCTTATGCTATAAAATCATAATATCATCCTCTAGTTTGTCATTTCCACAAAGCTTGTCTGGTCAGTTTTCCTCCAGTTGGACTGTATAGTGAAATTAGCAAAACACTTCCAGTGGGCACAGTGAAGTTAACTAATGTTGGGTACAAAACCATATCATTAAACTAGTGCTTTCTTCTGGGGGTACGCAGGGGTACGCATACCCCTAAACATTTAGTGAAACTCTGTACTTTTGTCCATCTACTATATTTCCCCCGATTTGAACTATAAAATGGTGATTTTCTTGAGTCAAAATGAGAGTACCCCTAAACGGTTTTTTTTTAGAAAAAAAAGCACTGCATTAAACTATAATTAAAGTATCTGCTACTGGATGTTTAAAATACTCTTATTTGGCAGTTCTAGCTTTCTGGGCAAGTTGACTGACCAGAATTTATTACTGTACTGTATTTCATAATTTCAAGTGGTGGGTAGGTAGCAGTTAGTATGGGTTGTTAGATTGAATTCCTATTCTTGAGTTCTGACTAATGTAATTACATTGCAATTGGCTCAAAGCCAAATATTTATCCGAAAGTACACTTGCATTTCTTCCTGCTGAAAACTGATCTAATTTCCACAGTAATTGAGTCATATCTTTTGCTCTCATGCTTCTTTCCCCTTCCTTTGAAAGGTGAAGTCATATATACTTTGAGTATCTACTCTATAAAATCTCCTAGGAACTATATAATTTATAAATAGTAGTAGAAGAAGGCTGTAGCTGAAGAGTTGGTTGGATTAATCCTCCACTCACTCCTTTTGTCCTCTTGGGGTTCATGAGTCATACTGCTTGCAATGGCAATAGAAGCCACAGGTACAGAATTCTGTGATCAGAATATAAACTCTATACCTAGCAGCTTGTGCCCTATGGCCCACATAGCCAAGCCTGCTTCCTTCCTTCCTGTCAGTAGGGCTACAGCTAGTCTTTGTTTTCTCCTTGACTCTTCCCTCGGCCCACCCTTCAGCTCCCATTTCCCACACCATAGAATTATAGAGTTGGAAGGGACTCCAAGGATCATCTAATCCAATCCCCTGCAATGCAGGAATATTCAGGTGGCCTAGGTAGGGTAAAAAGGTAAAGACCCCTGGATGGTTAAGTCCAGTCAAAGGCGACTATGGGATTGCGGCACTCATCTCGTTTTCAGGCCAAAGGAACCGGCGTTTGTCTGCAGACAGCTTTCCGGGGCATGTGGCCAGCATGACTAAACCACTTCTGGTGCAACGGAACACCGTGACGGAAACCAGAGCGCACGGAAATGCCGTTTACCTTCCCAGCGCAGCGGTACCTATTTATCTACTTGCACTGGCGTGCTTTCAAACTGCTAAGTTGGCAGGAGCAACGGGAGCTCACCCCATCACAGGGATTCAAACTGCCAACCTTCTGATCGGCAAGCCCAAGAGGCTCAATGGTTTAGACCACAGCGCCACCCGTGTCCCCACCCATGGCCTATGTGGGGATTGAACCCACGACCTTGGTGTTATCAGCACCATGCTCTAACCACAAAGCTAACTGGTGTCATTCTTCATATTTCTGCTTTTCAAGCTGCCATCTGCTTCTTAGCTTCTCTTCCCACCCCCAGTGGACCGTTCCAGGTGAGAAGTGTTGAAAAATTTCTCCAGTCCTTTTTCATTAGCCGCCTTTTGCCTCCTGTTTCCTCAGCTGTTTATATTAAACCTCGTTCTATATCTGGCGGTATAAGTTCCCCCTCTTGGCCATTCGCTTGCCTACAGTGTCCCAAACTTCCTTCAACTTCCTTGGCTTTGACATCTCCGTCTCTTAGCTTCCCTGCATTCTGGAACTTCTTTCCTGTCCTCAGCCTGTTTGTGTTAAAGCAAGATTCCAGCTAAAAAGACAACTGTCCGTCGCACAGAAGTGGATTTTAAACTTATTTAGTTTCCTAAGCAATTGAATGTTTCGTGCCATCCCATCTGCTCAGCCAGTCAGTGTCAAGAGTCTTAATCAGCCGTGTAGATTTTATTGAAGCAGCGACAGAACAAATGGTGGTGCGTTGTTAAGGATCTTTTTGTGCCCATAAAAATAAAACGGCTTAACGGAAAATAAAATGGCTTCGGAAACTGAATTGGATCTTCAAAAACTGGCTTGAAAAAATGTTCACAAATAAGTCAGAACTGTGTTGGTTTTTTTAGGTTGCGGACCAGATTGTTGGCATCTAGTGTTTAAAAATTCTTAGGAGATATATTTTGTAATAATGATAATCCCGTAAAGTGTTGGTTACAAAAAAAAACTATAATTAAACTATAATGGAAGTATCTGGCTTTGGATGTTTAAAATGTTTAGTTTGGTGTGCTTTTTAACATTCTGGCCACATTGACTAGAGTTTAATATTTCGTAAATTGAAGAGGTGTAAAGAGGTAGGGGTTTGTATGGGTGTTAGATTATTCTATCTTAAATCAAAACAAAATAAAAAATAAAAAAATCCTTCCAGTAGCACCTTAGAGACCAACTAAGTTTGTTCTTGGTATGAGCTTTCATGTGCATGCACACTTCCTCAGATACACAGATAAGGTGCTACTGGAAGGAATTTTTTTATTTTTTATTTTGTTTTGACTATGACAGACCAACACGGCTACCTACCTGTAACTAACTCTATCTTAAATTGTTAAATATGTATTTGCAAAGCTAGATACAATAAAGTGAAGCAATGCCCTTTAAAGCCTTACTAGCTTTACAGTTCAATCCTATATAGATACTTATTCACCCTGTTTAAGTCCAGTGGAACTTGCTCCCACATGAATGTGCCTGGGATTGCACTCTTAAATTTTGTAAAATTCCTTAGAAGCAGGGCATTAGAGACATTTGTTTAATTAAGATTCCGACTAGAGAGTATAGCTTGCATTTCAGTTTCTTCCATTGAATTCATTGGAATGTTAAAGTGATGAGCTTGGGCTGCGTTGTGCCCTGTGGTTTTAGAGTGCTGGAGAAGTCGTGAATGGGCACACAGCCAGATTTTCTGCCCTGTGAAAGCAATGTCTCCTTCTAAGTTGTTGTTGTTGTTTTTAGTAGTTACAAGTCACTGTCTGGTAATGTTCATCCCCCTGACTCAACTGGCCGGAGAGTAGTTTAGTTATACTAACTCTGTTACTGGTAGAACTATAAACATATCGGTTCAGGTGCTGCCCTTGGGACAGTGGCAAGAAAACTTTGGCAGTGGGCAGTCGAAATTCTGGTAAGGAGTCTTTTGAAGACCGTGCTGATTACGCACACTGGGGCAGCCGGCATTCAGACTTTTATTTACTTAGTTTCACAACAGGAAATGTGATCTTGTTACAGGGGTTGTTGTTTTTTTGTCTGTGAACTGCATGCACTCCTGATTCTGCAGTACTCAAGCATTTTACATCCATAGCTAGCAGAACCTCTAAAGTGAGTCAGTAAGATTTTAACATTTTATCCTTTCCAATAAAAAATAAAAAATTGTACATGGCATTATGCATTCTTCAGTGACTAAAGTTTTTGTTTTTGGAAAAAAACAAAACCAAACCATTGCTCTGAGCCGGCTTATCATCCATATATCTGGAAATGAGCAATTTCTGATTAATTGTCCAAATTCCAGTGGTAAAAGCAGTTCATTAGGTCAAGAGGTAGAGCTGCAATACTTGGCATAGTTTGACATCACCCCTTCCTCCACTCCATCACTTGCACCGCTGCAATAGCATTAGCTCTGTATGGGATCCCAATCAGCTCAGGGTCTCCTCTCCGGAACAGGACTACACTTTTGTAATAAATGTATAGCCGTTTTCTATGCCTCCAGTTTTATAGTAAGTTTCAGTGGCAAGAGTACCCTTAGATCCCAAATCTAACAATGATCTCATTCTCCAAATGCTGAGCTTTATGTAGCCAAAATGGCAGCATCCTATATTGGTTGGTTTGAGAGAACTCCATGTTTTGTGGAATTACAAGCAAATACTTTTTTTTTTTAATTCCACACCTCACCCCACCCAGCCAAATGAGGAATAGCTTGAAATGGTGACAGTCTGTTTGGAGAGGGGTAAACTGGGCAGAGAGAAGAATGGATTGGAATGCTCTGGAAGACACACACACACAGAGAGAGAGAGAATCTTGGGAAGTGTAGTTTGCTAAGAGTGCTGGGAACCATAGCTATTTGAGAGGTAAACTACAGTTCCCAGGGGAAGAGGGACTTCAAATATCTGGTATGCACACAGTCCTGGTTCCCCATTTCGAGAGGGGTAGCCATGTTAGGCTGCTGAAGCAAAAAGAACAAATGAGTCTTGTGACACCATAAAAAAACTAATCATAGAAAGCAAACAAAATAAATGTGATAGACTTTATGGTGCCACAAGGTTCTTTGTTCTAGTTCCCCACATTTTTTATGAAATGAGTTTTTATCAGAAGACCTTTAACCCAACATGCCTATCCTTCGCTGTTCAGGATTACGGAGGCAGCCAGTGACTCAGTCGGAGGTGAAACTTCGGGTGTGGCGAGCTGCCATCACAACTTGTGGCAGTGGTCTGGCATGCAAGCCGCGCAAAAACTATTGCACTGCAAAATTAGTGACCCTCGTGTATGTCACCATTAAGGTTTGGGTGTTTGTTTGCAGTAGTGAGCGCTCCTCTCTGGCTTTCTAAAGTGAACCAAGTTCATCAGATGAGATTTCCTAACAAAAAATTAAAAAAAAAAATTGAAAGGGGCCCTCCTTCCATCGTAAATAATGGCATGTCCTATGCTGCATTCCCTCTCACCTCCAACCCACAGAGAGATTACTTTGCTAGGAAGGGGTAGGAACTGAATTTGCTGCCAGGAAGCTTGGACGATGACACATTTGTGCAGTCTGGCACAAGCCGTTGCTGAGATCTGATACTCTAATAGCCACCTACACTGCAGCTGATCCCGTTAATACATGTTCTTACTGCAGGGCTTTGGATTACAGTACTCCCTCCCTTCTGGACACTATTTCTCATGGATTATACTGGCTGTGTACTTCTCTACATGTTTTGTTATGGTGCACTGCTCTTTTTCTATAGATATCATATGCACAGAATTGGCATGTGTTCTCAAGAAAAAACTAGCTGTGCCAATGTAGGCGGCTATTAGAGTGCAGTGTCTCATAATGATCAAAAGGGGCAAATGCATCTAATAAGTAACTAAACAGCAACTAAAAACAAGCAAGACAGAAAAAGGGGCTGGGTGATAGACGCACATAAAACAAGCAACAATTTTAATATCATTTTAATTGTGCTTTTCCCCTTTCTTAATCCAATGTAGACTCTGCAGAGTGGAAATATAATTGTCCAGGTAGATTCCTGTCAATCCTATTAATGCAACATTATTTGTGTTTAAGTGTTGCCGCCTAATTAAAAGTCAACCTGGTTTTTAGAGGGCCAAAACCTTATTGCTGGATTAGCTGATCTTCTGCCGCTTGGACAAAACTTCAGATTGTTAGCCCACATCCAATCCGTTACTAATCTTGGATGCCCATTAAGAATCTCCCCCTTGACTGAGTTGGACATCTCAATAAGGTTATGGGTTTTGAAGACAGCTCTGTAATTCAGTAGGTTTACAACATACAAAGCGTTAGTATTACTGAGGGGAAAGCCGTAACAGAATGCACTATTGTGAATATAGTGATGAAAAAAATATTTTCAAATCCTTAAGTGATTTACACCTTACTGTAAACTGCAAAAGGGTGAAAGTACCAGCTTGAGCTCAGACTGATAATGTCTTTGTGCTGCAGTTTGGTTTTAGGAGTTGGGATTTTTTTGTCTTTTCTAGTCAGAGCCAGACTTGGTATTGTTATTGTTTTTCTGTGTTTTTTCTGCTTGCTTACACAAGATGCAAGAATCTTGTTTATTACTTCATAGAGTTTGGCTGTAACAGAGCATCTACGCACGTAACTATCAGTAAACATTTTAGTATTTGGCACCGTTTCAGATATAACCTTGAAATCTGTTCAGGATTTGCATTTTAGCCACTCATATGCCATTGCAGAGGCTGTCATGTGCTACTGTGGTCAGGCTTTGGCTAAACACGATGATCAAAGTCTTGACGATTCATTGGAAGGCAGCCAGTCGCAGGATTGTTAAAACCCTGTGACTCAGTTGCTTCTTTGAACTCTTGTTCTGGGCTGTGCAGTCAAGTCCAAAAGTGAGGAACAATACTGTTTGGGTTGGCCAAAGAAAAGGGATTTGATTTTTTTTTTAAATAGTATCTTTCTTCTGCTTTTGAATCACTCATATTCTCACATCACTGCAGATTTCCAACACAGAGACACCTTCTGTAGATGTATTTAGAGCAGTGGTGGCTAACCTTGACACTCCAGATGTTTTGGAACTACAACTCCCATCATCCCTAGCTAACAGGACCAGTGGTCAGGGATAATGGGAGTTGTAGTTCCAAAACATCTGGAGTGTCAAGGTTAGCCACCACTGATTTAGAGCTTAGAATTTAGAAGAAATTACATACTATTTTGAAAAATGCCTTTGAAATATTTGAGTTCTGAAAAGTTCCTTTGCAGCATGGGACCAGAGAATAGACTAGGGATAGTAGCTAGTGGTGGAACCTCCAGGTGATGTTGGAAATACAACTCCCATGACCATTGGTCACCCTGTCTGGGGTTGACAGAAGTTAGAGTCCAGCATCTAGAGGGCCACACAGCTTTCCCATCCCTGGAATAAACACTGATGAGCATTACTTTGAATCAGTTTTAGCACCTTCATTTTCTGAAGGAACACAGATTTAAATGGGGGAGGGGGGACTTGAATATTAAAAAGATAAGTAGAAACAAACTTGTGGATTTGAGCAAATGATAAGATAATAAAGTGCTCTTAGCGTGATCTGCCACATTCACCCCAAACCTTAAAAAGGAAAAGAAGTAGTATTTCTGCTTTGGATTGTGAAGGGGAGGAAAAGGGGAGGAATTCAGTGTATATAGAAATGTACCTTGGACTTTAATGCTACCATTTGTTTGGAGAGCTTGATTAATTGTGCTGCCTGGATTGTGCCCGTGAGCAAGTAGAGATGCAGGAACTCACTCCACATAGCACATCCCCTGCTCTCTGATGAGAAGCGGGGAGACCTGGGTTCAAATCCCCACTCAGCCTTAACGCTCACTGGGTGACCCTGGGCCAGTCACAGTCTCTCAGCTTAACCTACCTCACAGGGTTGTTGTGAGAGAGAAAATGGAGAAGGGGAGAAGTGTGTATGCCACTTTGAGCTCCTTGGAGGAAAGGTAGGATATACAGTCATACATTGGAAGTCGAATGGACTGTTCAAACCCAGATGGATTTTCTGAACAACCATCGCCAGTGTTAATCAGAAACCATTGTTGATTTGTAGAAAAATAACCACTTGGCTTTTCTTTACAGTGCTGAAAGAGCTCAGTGAAAATGTCTAGCAAAACATCCGGCACACCAAACAACATAGCTCAGGCCAGAAGAACTGTTCAGCAGTTGAGAATAGAAGCTTCTATAGAAAGAATAAAGGTAAGAAGAACTTATTTATACTCAGTGACAATTGTTTAAAGCAATACATTTTAGTTTATTTAAATCTGCTTTATAAAGCAAACAATCCTCCTTTCCCCTGCTTTTCCAGAGCACATTATTATTATTAATTGAATTTATATACTGCCCTATACCCAGGGGTCCCAGGGCAGTTCACAGAATAAAATCAAGATATAAAACCACAAAAAACCTAATAAAAATCAAAACAACAACCAAATAGCCCCCAACCCACCCACCAAAAACACATTCTAAAAGGGTGTTGGATGTCAATAAGATCAACCAAAGGCCAGATTAAAAAGGAACATTTTTGCCTAGCACCTAAAGGTGTATAATGAAGGTGCTAGGTGAACTTCCCTGGGGAGAGCATTCCACAGACGGGGAGCCACTGCAGAGAAGGCCTGTTCTCATCTTGCCACCCTCTGAACCTCTCGAGGAGGAGGCACATGAAGAAGGGCCCCTGAAGATGATCTCAGGGTCCGGGTAGGTTCATATGGAAAGAGGCGGTCCTTGAGGTATTGCAGTCCTGAGCCGTTTAAGGCTTTACAGGTCAAAACCAGCACTTTGAAGTGGGCCCAGAAACTAATTAGTAGCCAGTGCAGTCGGACCAGGATCATCGCATCACCATCTACTGTTAAGAACACGTTCCTCTAGGCAGTCCCAGAGAGAAGCGATATCTTTCTCTTCATATATATTAGGATTGTGTTCACATATGTATGTGTGCCATCAGTGTGAATTTAGTGGAGAATTGTACTTAAAAAAGAATGTCACTGTGTGAAAATTGATGTACATACTGAGAAGAAATGTACACCAATTAAGAACACCAGGAAGAGATTTTGTTTATCGCCCTGTCAGTGCACATAATCTCCAGTGATACAGTGGGGAATATGCAAAACATCTGACCCATCAATTGATTCTTTCACATTTTGTTTTATTTGCTGGTTTCTGCTGCTTTTAATTTTTTTTACAAAGGCATGCAATATTTTTCTAAATCCATGTAAGGCTCAATCAACATGAACTTTTTTCTGCCTCTTGGGAATCTTTCCCCACACAAAACGTAAAAATACCACTTCAAAATCGCGTAAGATTTTGCTCGTTGGCTGTTGTTGGCAACCTGCTCCATGTTTACTGTGTCCCTTCTCACACATTCCTCAGGTGTCGAAGGCATCGGCAGATCTAATGTGCTACTGTGAGGAGCATGCCAGGAAGGATCCTTTACTAATGGGAATACCTGCTTCGGAAAACCCCTTCAAGGATAAAAAGACCTGCACTATCCTATAGGCTAAGCAGCAAAATGCCTTCAAGACCCTCCCCTGCAACCGAGCAGATCCTTAGAGAAGTAACCCGAAGGTTACCTGGTATCAACCGCATAAAACAGCAACTCATTTACATTTTGTGTTAAAATGAACTTTTAAGTTTTCTAAAAAGGTCTCTTTTCTTTATAGCATTCTAAATGGGGATGCGAGGTTTATAAAGTTACTTCTTGTCAGTGGAATGGTTCTAAGAGCATAGTTGGGAATTGGATTATGTTGGCTTTGGGGGTTATAAAGAGAGGGTTGGGTTGGGTTGGGTTTTACTTAAAAGTGCAATGAGTGTTCACAGTTCCAGGTGTGAGGTTGAACAATCAAGACCAAAGTTGCCTGAGCTTCATTTTCCGACTAGTGAGGCAGACCAGCGTAGAGTCCTAATCAAGCTTACTTTTAACATTTTGATTTTATACCAGCATATAGCCTTGTATATGTAATTGGTGTCTGTATCTATGGTCCGTGCGTATGTTTGTTTAGATGTATACACGCATTACCAAGTGCATTCTTTAAGTACGCCCTTCAGAGTTTATTGCTGCATTTATCAATAACTCCTGCAGTTCATGCCTTTTACCATCAAGTATGTCTTAAGCTTTTTCACAATGTCTTAAGGACTTGTAGACTTGTACTTAGTAGAAATTCTTGTTCTCGAAATGATTTTGAATGGTGACATTTATAGCCTTTGGTTCTTCTGCCTTCTCGCATTTCCTCTGAAATTTAGACTGTCACACATGGATTCTGAAAATGGAGTCTAGATAAGTTTCTCCTTTTTCGTTGTGCTTTAAGGGGGAATCTGCCGCATACCTTTCCTACGCACTTCCCTGTTGTGTTAATTTTTCAGTAAGCATCCAGGCTATTTTCTCTCTGTCATTGCTAAATTCACGTCTATCAAATGCCAAATAATAGCTACAGAGGAGTGGGAGACTCTGGGTGCAATCTGTGGTGCTATTGCTTCTGCACAAGGCCTATGGAAAACACTGGTGGTTGTGCTGAGGAAATGCTTGAAGGGTTGCAGCAATGCACAGTACTAAATCTCTGATGAATGTAAATGGTATTAAAACGTTTGTGTAGCCTTCGTGTGTTGATGGAATACTGAGTGGAATGAATCAATATCGACTTCTTCTAAGCCCAGGTATGTATCAGTATTCTGTGCGCTGCCAGTCCTTTCATGTTTTTAACTTTGTGATCTGCCATAGCTGTATATTTGCAGAATGTGTTAAACATTTGGGGTTCAGGGTTGTTCCATGTGCAAGGAGACTTGAGATGCATGGCTAGATACAACCTTAGCAGTGCTCAAGTAGCACAGAAAGCAGAGCCACTCAACATTGTTTTTACAGCAAGGCCCAAAGGTTTCCATCTTCAGCCAAACCTCCCTAGTTGCAAAGAACTAGAATTCTCGCTTTAAACTAACAGGAGTAATAGCTGGTTCACGGCAGATTGGGAGGGGGGGGCAAAAGACCTGACTTCACTGTGACTGGATCCTGAGAAGCTGGCTGCAGAGCCAGCAAAGCAAGGTGCCTATTCCACTCCATAATGCTCTGCAATATATTAACTTGAAATTGCAAGAGCAAGGTCTTGCAGATTTCTGTCTAAAGGCAGATTTGGCCTTTATTTCTTTTAGTACTGCTCTATAAACTTTCACGCTGATTTTGCTTGCCATATACTTCAGTCTGCCCTCTCAAAAGGAATGTATGTTTGTTGATAATATTAATTAATTTGACTGCAAATAATCTGTATTTGTGCTACCCATTGCGGCCATTTCACTTGCTACCCGAAACGTAGTTAATGGCTTCTTCATCAAGAACCAGGATAACAGGTCCTACGAAACAAATACTCCCGATTACACATTTTGAAATAGCTGCCTTCCTTTTTCTGTTGGTTTATTTCAAAATATAGGGCAGCTTTTGATTTGTGAGATACCCAGATCTGTCTTTCTAAAGGCTGATTCACACATTCATACTATTACACGCGCATTTTCTGTAGGCTTGTTCACATTGAATCAGTCATGCCAGTATAAGCATGGGTCTGGGTCATGACTTTACTACATACGAAGACCTTTAAAAAGTGTGTCAAATGAGGATGCAGTGTCTTGCCATCTTGATACCCATTCATAGAACTAGTTCAGCACCTACAAATCAATGGGGGAAGCCATAAGTTGTGGTTTTTACCAGTTTTTAAAACATACTGATTCGTATGGCTGTGCTGAGACATGACAGGCACAGAAGCTGTGTCTCCACTACCATGTAATGTGAGTATTGTGTCTGTCTGGCACTTATTCCAAGTAAGCCTCTAGCGGCAACTGCATGTCTACTCAGACATAACTTCTGTGGACCTTGCTACAGATAAGTGCATATAGGGTTGCGGTCCAAATGTGGAGAAGTGCATGGGCACAATTGTTATGTAACTGTTCCGTCAGAGTGTTTGTGTCTTATACTGGACCAAAAGCGGGGGGGGGGGGGGGGGAATCCTGTCTCAGTGTCTTAAAATGATGCTAGCTCCTTAAAAATGGAATTAATCCTAGGAATGTTATTCTCCTTACCCCCAGAAGCCAAACTATTGCAGTTTTTAACTCATTAAATTAATGGAGGATTGTTGTTGTTAAAATAGAAAAACAAAAAGATAGTTTTCAATGCATTAATCAATTTGGTACTTTCATATCAAAATAAGATGCTATGTCATCATTTGCAATCATTTTTTAATTGCTTGCATATTAAGTTTAGGTGTTTTAATTCCAGAAAGTGTTTTTCCCCCCAGTGCTGCATACACTACTACACTGTCACCAGCAACTGCTGCTGTGTATGCTTTATTGGACAATAAATTTGGACACATTCCATTGTTGCAGGCGAGAAATTTAAGCTGCGTGCATTGCTCCCTGCCTTCCATTTACACTCCATTTTGCTTGAGATAAACCATGTCCTTAAACCTTAAAATCAAAGAATCAAACACGACACAGTGCCGATAGAACCCATTTAAAATACCTTCAAATTATTCCGTTCCCAAATATGTAAAGCTTAAATGCTGCATAAGTATTGCATACCTGTTGTCAAAGCCAGTGCGGCACTTGCTGACCTAGGCAGCTGGCGTGGTTCCAGCTGGACAACCATTCTCTCCGTCAGAAATCTCTCAGGCTGGTTAGAGTAAGATTTGCAGGAAAGATGGAAAAGAAGTCTACGGAGGCTGCATTGCCACTGTCCAATGCTTTTCCTATTTTCTAAATTCTCATCTCTGCTCCTACCCCCTAGTTTTCCTCATGTATGCCTAGAGGTTCGTACCCCTAGATGCCAGACCCATTTTCTGGGTTTATTTTGTTTTCCTTGATACCAATGCTATTATAATCTTGTATTTTAAAACCCTTTTCACGTATTTGGCATGCTCATGTGTTGCAGCACCAGGACAAAATAGCTTGGATCCAAAGGTGCTCTTTCGCACATGGCAGAAGGTGTTTTGTGCTCCTAGATGGGCATTATTTTATACCTCATGCTAAAGAGTTGCGCAAGAAAAGTGAAATTATAGCTGAAATCCTGTACCTGCTTACCTGAGAATAAGCCCCACTGAACTCAATGAGACTTTCTTCTCAGTAGACATGTATAGGATTGTGCGGTGAGGCTGCAATCCTAGACACACTTACTGTGGAGTAAGCACCACTTAATCATACTAGGACTTACTTCTGAGTAAGTACATAGGATTGCAGGGCATACCTAAAGCTGATGGTTCTGTTTGGACTAGCGATTGCATGAGAACTGTTCTAGAACTTATCTGTTGGAACACTCTGTGACCTGCCAGCTCTTACAGCACAGAGCTAGTAGCTATTTTACTTCTGCTCATGGTGCTTTGGATCCAAACCAATATTTTCACCAGCAGTGCTTTAGAACTGTATTATACATAATGTATTTTACTAACTGAAGGAGAGTATTAAAAATGTCATGTTGTAAGCTGTGGGAACACAATTTTAATTAAGTAAAAATTGTGCCAACTTTGCATTCAGAAATGCCTTTTGACTTTCTCTTTAAAACACATGGTTTGAAAACTTTCACCCCAGTATTGGTTTCTTTTTCAGTTTTGGACCATTCATAATTTTTAGTCACAGAACAGCTGTAAACACAACACCAAAATACAGCTAGCTGCTTCAGGACACTTCTATCAGATTTTAGATAACTGCTAAATGCATTGTCACATTTTTCCAGCCTACCGATAATGGCATATTGAAGAGTCAAAACATGCATACATTGCTTTTTTTGTGTGTAAAGCAAACTTTGCGGTGATGGTTATAATCATAATGCAAAGCGTAGAAAATACTGCCGTCATATGCAATCCCACTTCTCATTTTCCATTTATTTCTGTGGGGCTTGTATGAGGCTCCCATAGACCACAATGGTGCTTAGATAATTGCACCTACTAGAATTCAACAGGGAAAACTGAACCATCCAAAATAATTACTGCTAGACCACTGTGAGGTTTTGAAATTAAAGACTATGATACTTAACAAGAGTTTTCAACAACTGTACCACTACACTGCGTCTTCATGCTTTGATTAGAAATGCCTCAGAAGTAAAATATTACTCCAGTAAATGCTTTGTTTTCTTTTTCGGTCTTTTATTTTTTTAAAAAAAAAATTGTAATCTGCTTACTTCTTACAGGCACACTTCTCTCGGTTTTTCTTTGAATTGCTTTCACAAAATATTGCTTGTATTATCTTTGTAATCCTAGATTGACAAGAATAATACCATGATTTGCCTTTGGGGCGGGGGGCAGAAAAGGATTTGTGAAATTATTTTAATAGAGCTAATTTGTTTTGTTTCGTTTTGCCTTTCACAAGCAATCGTTCTCTAATAAGATTGCATACCTTGTTCATCTGCATACAACCTGATCTTTTCTTAAAAGATGGCTTCTGGTTGCCATTATTAGAGGGGTTAAAAAAAAAACCAACTCTGTAATTAAGATACTTGTTCACAATTAATATACTGTAGTACCATGGATATGAAACACTTTAATTAAACATCACTTCTTTTCATACGGTTCTCTGTTTTTCATTGTAGTTCAGTTGACTTCAGTTATGCTGGTTGTGACCTGCCTGTGAAGGTAGCATCATATTCTAACACTGCTGATGTAACACCGTGTTGTGGCATTGTGCTGCAGCTTTATCAGTTGGGAGGGCTGGGGAGTGTGGCTTTCTGTGTTACGCCTGAAGGCCAAATATGGCCAGTGGAGTTGTGAGTTCAGAATCCTGTGTTCCACTGGACTTCTACAAATTTGACCTGTCGTTTGCTTTGAATCCATGTGATTGTAGGTTCAAATCTCAAAAGAGTCCTTCTGGCTAAAAGGGAAGCTGGTTTCTGTTCCTCAGAGCACATCCTTCCAAGTTCAGCCCCTTTATGCAGACTCCCAGAAGAAAGAGCCACATTTGCAATCTGTGTTCCTGAAAGTGCAGTGAACAGGAGGGAAGAATGGCTGAGTGGCATAAAAAGGCCTAGAGCATA
This sequence comes from Darevskia mixta, assembly GCA_034641385.1. Taxonomy (NCBI): domain Eukaryota; kingdom Metazoa; phylum Chordata; class Lepidosauria; order Squamata; family Lacertidae; genus Darevskia; species Darevskia mixta. The sequence continues at coordinate 14,107,557 of JAWWNH010000029.1, forward strand.
ATGAGAGTCATACACAGGAAGGAGCAGTTGCATGTATGAGGTTATTGTATCCTCACTCAGGTAACTGACCTATTCTTCAAGGGGACTCATTTTTCTCTAGCCATCTTCATCCCATCAATTTAACTCACTCTCTCGTGTTAATAGATTTTGTGATTATGTCCCATGCATTCATCAGCACATACCTGGATTTCACCTCCATGTTTTGCAGCAGGACTGCTTGATTCAGGGAGACGTTGAGCTGCTTGGGCCTGCACACAGTCATTCTTTATGAATGTTCCAATGGGACTGCCATAGGTAACATACATCCCGTCGGACTTAATACACCTGGTGGCAGCAAACTCAGTGTGCCTCCTTCCATTCTGTGTGCCCAACATGAAGACAGTTATGGTGAATGACAAGCTGGAGGGGAGGGGGGATGTTAGCCATCCAAAGAACAGAAATGCAACTGAACCAGACAGTTTTTATTGAACAGCACCAGTGATGGAGCGAGTGCTGACAGCACCACATGGGGAATGGGATTGCCACCTTGCTGTGTCTGCAGGGCGTCTGTGCTTGAGAAAGCCACTTGCCAAAGGAGCAACAGGTTCAGCTTTCCCATTCACTGTCGTCTTGTGCTGGGTCCCAGTGTACCTGGCACACTGCTGCCTGTCAAGCTCTCTAGAAAGTCACTGACCCCTGAGAAGATAAACACCACCCCCACCCAAGGGAGCAGTTGCTTCCCCACTGGCGGTTGCTGCTGCTGCTGAAAGCTTCACGCGCAGTCTGCATGAAACTGTGGATGTGGAACTTCCTTCCATGTTTGCATGTTGGTTGTCCACCTAGTTTGTGGGAAAACAAAATCCTTCGGGGTTAGTAATGACCAACAGGTAGAAACTGCAACATATCGTATTCTGACGTCTGGTGAAATGCCCATGACCACACACAGGTGCCTTCCCACTTGCCCCAGATCCACTTCTTACTTCTATCGATAGCCTCCTGGTGTCAACACTGAAGCGCTACCTGTTGAGCAGGCTGATATGGGCATTCAATAGTTGCTCATTCAACCTAGAGAGTTTGCCTGTGGTTGCTGTTCTGCTCGGTGTGCCTGCCTCTGGTCCAGCAAGAAAGAATGGGTCGTGGACAGCAGTGGCAATCGGTGGAGTGGAATACATGGCGTCCGCTAGCAAAAGTTGGGGACATTCCATTGCTTTCACCAGTGCATGATGGGAGCTCACCTGGATTTTGGCAGTCTGCAGAGGTCCCTTCTTACATTGCATATATTTCTGCATGAAGGCTCCTGCTGCACTGCTGTGTAAAAAAGGCTTGTTAAGCTAGCACACCCTTTCCCCTGCTCTCAAGGCAGTAGGAGGCAATTCTCTCTGACTGAATAATCTGTTTGCTCATCACTGTGCATGGGGAGAGTTGGAATGAATGGTGGAGCTGCAGAAGTCTTCTGAAAAAGCAAGTGGCGTTCATTTGCCCTTCCTATCTTTTTTCCCCTCCCTGGCTATGGCATATTTGTTATTTGCATCCAGAGAATGCATGCCATATACTACTGGTGTATGTTTTGTGCATGCGGCTTCAACATGTTTCAAGTGACACTGCGTGGCACAATTAGACATGCCTGCAGAAAGACCCAAGGGCATTCTCCACCTGCAGCATTCCTAATGTGTACAGAGCTCCAGTTTTGTGTGCACAGAGGATAAGATGGTCAGAGCTGATACCTTTCAGGTTTTCGTTTCGGCAGTTTCAAGTGATGACTTAGCAAACTAGTTTTCAAGTTTTTGCAGCTACACACATACTTTAGCTGCAGTTTCATCAGCAGTTAGTCATAGTTCTTTAACTGTGTGCAGGATTCTTGGCCATCTGGTTCCATCCATCTGGCATATGCTGCTGAGCAGTCTCCATTCCTTTCATTCAGGCATGCAGCATTCCATACCAGCAATCCTTGAATGATTGCTCTCTTGCTTACAACCAGCTTAAAAATAAATAAAGTTTCACATAATTATTTTAATGTGCAGCATTTCTGCCTCTTAAATTTTTAAGATTAGAATACAATGGAAAAATATTTTTTGAAGCCCAGTATGCTAATTGTATATATTTCAGTGTCAAACTGACACTTAAAACTGCATGCAAAGCAGCAATTCAAGGTTTCAAGGGACAGTGTCATGTTTCAAATAATTGCATGCTTTCTTTCATTGCTAATTTTTTGTTGTTCTTTGTGCTGCAGTTTGTGCTTTTGCTTCTGCTTTCCATCAAGACTCAATAGCTTAGGGTAAGCTGATGAGTGATGTGTGCTTTTTTTATCCCCGTTTTCTAGCTCCCAATAACATTATTTTTGGTATATCACTAATGCTTTCTTTGCTCTCTGTGGGCCTTGAGTACTGACCAGGTTCACAACAACATCCCTTGCACCTAAGTCTGGCCTTTGTGCAGCATAACTTCCTTGTTCGGTGCAGCGTCCGAACCTGTGCAAGAGTGGTATGATAACCAGCTCTATTGTATGGGACACATGTGAGATACTCCTTTATCAAACACGTTGCCCGAGGAAAGATTTGCACAATTAGGCTGCTTCCGCATGCCCCATTTGCACAGGGTGGGGAACCTGTGTGCCCTTCAGATGGGACAGAAATAGCCTAGCTTCAGTTGTCTGCGCTAAGTTGTATTACAGCTTGGAAACTGCAGCTGATGCAGAACTCAGCAACCAGATTGCTGACTGGGGCAAGACAGCCAGTGTGGTGTAGTGGTTAAGAGCGGTAGACTCGTAATCTGGGGAACCGGGTTCGCGTCTCCGCTCCTCCACATGCAGCTGCTGGGTGACCTTGGGCTAGTCACACTTCTCTGAAGTCTCTCAGCCCCACTCACCTCACAGAGTGTTTGTTGTGGGGGAGGAAGGGAAAGGAGAATGTTAGCCGCTTTGAGACTCCTTCGGGTAGTGATAAAGCGGGATATCAAATCCAAACTCCTCTTCTTCTTCTTCCTGCCTCAACTGCACTGGCTGCTAATTAGTTTCCAGGCTCAATCCAAAGTCCTGGTTTTGACCTGTGACGCCTGCCACAGGCCAGGACTCCCAATACCTCAAGGACCGCCTCTCTCCACATGAACCAACCCAGACACTCTGTTGTGTACTCTGTCCAAGGGAAGTGCTGAGAGTGGCGACATGGGAGCAGGACTTTTGAGTGGTGGCCCCTTGCTTGTGGAACGCTCTTCCCAGGGAAGCACACCTGGCAGCACCATCCATATCTTCTGTCCTTAGGCACAAGGCAAAACATTCTTCTTTACCCAGGCGTTTGGTTTTTAATGGGGAGGGTGCCCATCTTTTAAGTGGGGCGGGTAGGTCACATTCTTTTAAATATATTTTTAAAAATGTGAGTAATAAATAACAAGAGTAACTAGGTTGCCACTCCCATCATGCTGACCCACAGCCATGCTGGCTGAGACTGATGAGAAATGGAAGTCCCAACATCTGCAGGATTACAAGTTGCCCTTTAAATGTAGTTGCCACAGCCTAGGAAAAAGCTAAGATCCGGACATGTTCTCTGGGGCAGCTACTGGGGTAGCAGGATGTAGGTAGTCTGCAGCAGATACTGAATTATGGGATGCCATTAAGAGAGTTTCCACCTCAAACACGAAAATGCATTGGGCTGTATCTGGTCTTGTATTGAATACAAAGAGCATCTGCTTTTGTAAATGTGGTTTATCCTTTAAAGTTCTCGGTGAGTGCTCATACCCAGAAAATTGTAAATTTGATTTTCTGCTCACTGACCTTCACAATATGCCCTGACCTCTTTGTTTACAACCCTAGTGTTGTTGATCTTTTTGCCTTGTTCCAGAATATTTCCGTTTACTTTCAAAGGCTTCTGCAAAGTGTTTGCCTTTCTTTTGCTTCTCGTGTGTATATACTTAGGCAGTGCCCTCTTCAGAACATATCTCTTGTGCATAATACAAGCAGCTCAATGGGTCTTTCCTAACATCCTGTAAAAATGAAATCATAATGTATGTAGCTATTGGGATGGTTTTCAACTTGCCTGATCTCTATGAAAAAGTTATGCGATGTAGCTTACTGAGTTTGGTGCATGCCATTCCCTAGATTCCACTCAATTTCAAAAACATCTTTCCTGATTCAGCTAGCTAATCTTTTTAAGACATTAATCAAGTGGCATTTCTCTTTCAAATATCATCCATCCTAGGAGACTTTCAGAGAACATTTGCCATTTGATTTGTTGCTTATCCAACTTGCAGATCTTAAATAATGAGAATTGGCCCTTGATAGATATTTAGGTCCTTTTCTTATCAGAAATGTGCCTTTATTGCACACAACATAGGTTTCCCCAGCATTCCAGCAATGCTGCATTTTTATTTTTTCCAGATACGCTGTGTAAAGATTTATCTGGGAAAATAAATTTCCTTAAAATAAATACAGTTGAAGAGTGTCAAGAGGCACCATTTAGCTACTTCCTGGGATGCAGGTAGTGACAACTTCTTTCCCCAATGTCCACATAAATTCTTTCATTTTGTTTGTGAATTGTTCATCTTTTTTGCAGGAGTGGCCATCCAGTTCATGATAATGAACATCTAGGACCTTTCCAGCCAAGTTTTGTACACCCTGCGTTCTGTGTGCAATGTCCTAGAGGCATGGTCCTAGATCAGCATGATCCTGGCATTTGTAGTTATCAGCTTTCCAAGAACTGCTTTGCCAAAACCAACTCCTTCTGCTCTCTCTTACAAAAGCAAAAACACTGATTTGCCATAGCTTTGAAGCTTTTATTTCAGCGAACACAGTTCAGTTTCAAACAATTTATTAAAAGATAGCAGTTCAAACATTTTAATACAAGGGGTGCAAGCAGGATTGCTCTTGAAAATCCCAAGCATAAATAAATCTTTCATCGGTATCATAAAATAAGTTAATATTTCTTAGAATAAAAACTTAAGAAATCAAGCATGTTGGAACAAAAGATTTAAGAATAATTAACCCTTTTAGCTCTTACAAGTGAAAGGTATTTAAAAACGGAAACTAAAAGTTGCTCTTCTACAACTCCAACAAAGCACATTTGGTGTGTTCTGAAAGGAAATCGGCACACTGTTTTTGCAACCTTCTTGCAGAACTCAGACTTCCTCCACAAGGACTTCCTATTGCTCCCCCAACATAGCTCTGCTTCGGGTCCATCATCTTCCAACAGCAAAGTCAAATGTCTCTTCGTTTCTCACAACATGTAGTTCAACCTCAACTTGACATCAGTTACTGTAATCCTTGTGTCAGGCTGGGAAATTGCTTCCTGAGCAAGCTACTAAAGTATTTTGAAACTTCAGTGCAATTTTTCTGTTCAATTCAGCTTCATCCATATGCTGTCATCGTTCAGGAAGGTTAATCACTGGAACCCACTGATCCATGTAGCGGCTTTCCCGGCAAAAGCAAATCAGCTGACTTAAGGCTGGATCCTTCCATTGAGAGGCATGTGGATTCTGAAAGGGGGAGAAAAGGGAAAACGATCATTGTCAGCATGAAATAAAATTAAATGATACTGCCAACAGTAAAAGAGACTGAATATAAATGATCTGAGTAAATTTTGTGTTTGTAGCACATTCAACAGGGTATTTTAGAATTAATTATTTTCTTTAAAACCAGTAAAAGAAACATCATTTTTCAAAAACAAACCAATGTTCATGTGCTATGGTTAACAAGTCCACAATTCCCATTCAATTGGGTGAATTGAGGAACAGTGACGGAGTCTTTTCATCACAGTTCAACTGAGTTATCTAATAATGACCTCTGAGCCAATTAGTAATAAGGAAAGACAAATATAGACTGGGAGTTACTGTAGAAAAGTGACTCATGGGGTTGTTTTCTCCAGCTGACAGCAGGATGAAACGTGTTTGAACATGTCTTTGCCTCGAAAATCCCTATGAGCAAAGTAGGAAGCGTGGTATGATTTGTGCAGGGGAAAAGGTTAGTGAAGGAGGTCATGCTGATCTTTCCTTCAAACCACAGAGGCAGAGGTGAACCAATGCAAGGACACTCAAGAAACCACTACGGTTTTTGTTTTTAGCCAGAGTGAGATTAGAGTAGACAGATTTTTACAATTTGCAATTCAGCTTCTTTCAAAGAAATGCTGTACAGTCCAGAAGGAGACTCTGAAGCAACAGTGAGGTCATGCCGGCTGGCTTCTATGCCCAACATGTTAATGAAACACAGCACTTACTGTCACAAGCACACAGTGCAGGTCTGCAGGCTGCTCGCCTCCTCCACTCGCCCCCAAGAGCAGCAGCTCCGCTAGCCGGCTTGGGTTGCTCACTCGGAGTATGTTAATGTCATTCTCGCAACAGAAAGCTTGGATCAGGGTAAAGTGAATTTGTAGAGCAACATCCTGGTTGTCTTCCTCATCGGCTGCCAGCAGACAAAGCACCACATTATCTGGATCCCTGGAGGGATAAAACAATGCCAGCTAAGTTAGTCACAGCCCCAACAAACAATGATGCATTTTTCAACGACATAAGGGAGACAAAACAGGAACCCAAGTCACAGGGCATATGAACACATGGTAACGTGAATGTCTATATACTATACACGGGGGGGGGGCAGTCCTATTATGTTATTTTCTATGGACTGTATTCAGCTAAATTTCACTCGCCACTGAAATCGATGAACATGATTATTATATCTATTTCGAGTCAAAATTCACTCACTATCACCCGATGTAGTTGACCTTTCACACCCTGGATTTTAAGAGCTGAATTTTCAAGGGCTATGTATCTACAACTAAGGCCTGTGGAGCAAGGGGGAGGGTTTTTGTTGCACTTTCTTGCCCCCCCCAACACACACACAAAGGGGGAGGGGGACCCGATTACATTTCAGCACCAAACTAAAAGGGACGGGCACATTTTCAAAACCGCTGTTCAGCAGTTCCCATTGTGTCAACTGTCACTGGGTGCTTGGAACTCTGGCATTGTGGGTAAAAGGGGGAGAGGTTTTTTTCTGAAATCTGCCCCACAGAAGAAACCCTGTGCCTAAGTGGGGGCAGTTATGCATGTTGGTTGATCAAGCATTCAATGTCCACACAGCTGCCTGGAGGTTTCCCTATCCGCACAGTGCAAGTTTGCCTCTTAACTGACCTAGTGTTTCCTCAGAAAAGTCCTCAGGCACAGCAGCCCGAAGAGAGGTGGGAGGACCTGCTTCTTGTTACTCATCAATACAAAAGGGCACCAGAAAGCCAGTTTCTCACTTACACGTTGAGCAGCTTGGCAGCCTCATACACTCCAATGGTGATGCTTCTCTGAGTCAGGGCTTTGTTCAGGACTTCCTCCAGGGCATCCCCTACCTTCTCCATGCTGATGGCATCCGAAGAAAAAATAAAAGGGGGTGGGGAAGCAGCGAGAGGCTCTAATTAGCGTTTTTATTTAAATAAAACAAACAAATCCAAAGGAGGGGGGGTGGATCACCTTGCCTTAAGTAGCGCCCCCCCCCCAGCCCACATTCCCTCCTGGCGCCCTCATGCCCTGCAAAACTGAGGGGAAGCTGAGCTGGAAACTCCCCTGAATGGGATCTGTTCAGAAATAAGCGGGAGCCAAGTGCTCCCACAGGAAGATCGCTTCCAAGCGCAGGTTATTTGGAGTTAAGGGTGCGCTTGCTTATCCTGTCAGGAAAAAGAAAAGAGGGGAAAAGGCTACAACCCGCCACGCCTCTCTCTCTCTCTCTCTCTGACACACGCGCACTCTGCAATCGGCTCCCGGTCTTCTTCCTTACACGCGGATCTACTTTCTTCCGCAGATCCCCTCCAGGCAATATTCTTTTTTTTTTTTTTTTTTTTGCACCAGAGCATTTTTTTCTCCCTCCCCGCCACCGGTCCCAGCTGTGAGGCGACTGGCGGTGGCGGCGGCAAGCTGGGCGACCCTGTGCTGCCTCGACCCGGAGAGCTTAGCGAAATCTGCAGCAGGCAAACTCCTGTCCCTCCAACCTCCACACCGCCCGCCACGCATCGCAAAGCCGAGCTGCAGCTGCTGCCATCGCGTACCTTCCGAAAGTCTGGTGCTCCCCAGCGAGCTCTTCCAGAGTCATATTGCAGCTGCAGATCCCTGCAAAGAAACAAATCCAACGGAGGGGAACGGGAGAGGCAGCCTTCAATCCTCCTCCTCCTCGCCCTGCTCCCTCTTCCTTGCTTCTCTGCTCCTCCGGCTGCCCTCAGGGGAATCCGCGGTAAGTGTCACTCCAGTAAGTCAAATCCTCGGGGCGGCGGCGGCGGTGCTGGTGTTGCTTCGCTTCGCCCTTTCGCCTTCCTCGCCCACCCGGGCACTTGCAGCCCCGCTGCTCAGGCCGATCCCTTCGCGCACTTCCCCGCTCCTCCCTCTCCCCACACGGCGCTGCCACTCTGAGGGACAAAGGGCTCCCCGGGCTGGAGTTATCCTGCCAACCCCCAGCCAACCGTCTCCCGGCTCGTTTGCATGCGGCCACCCTATTGGGGCATGCAAATGAGCCGGGGCGTTCGACTTGGGGCCACCCTTGAAAAAAAGAGAGATCCAGGCTGGGAAAGCTGGGTCAGTAACTTTCCCTGCCCTCGCCCGGCGCTGATTGGCAGAGGGAGAAGTTTTGGGGGGCGGAGTTTGCTGCGGGTGCCTCGTTGCTCTCCCGCCTCAGCTGTTTTTTCTTTGCTGGTTGCATATTCCCCCCCCCCACCCAATCTCCACCCGCGCTGCCTCTCTCTCTCTTTGTTTTGAGAAAGGGGGGGGGGATTGCGCGCGAGCTTCTGTTTGTGGGCTTAATGCTCTGCAGATCACCCCAGACAATAAATAGTTGTTAGTAAGCAAAGTTGCAAAAGCCAGGAGGGAGCGGGCTCGCAGCAGCGGCTGTTTTAACTCGATCGGCGCCTGGTGCTCCTGTAGATATGGGAATCGCCACCCCGGGATGAGTCCTGTTCCCCCGCTTGCTGCTGCTGGCTGCTGGCTGCTGCTGCTGCTGCTGTTTTCCAGCTCCTAAGGACACTGGGTTGTTAGGATGGCACGTACGGCAGAATTTTATGGGCGCTTTTAATTAGACAGGTCGCGGGGATTTGAGTTTCGGGCTCTTGTTTATTAAGCTGTGATCTGTGCGACCTTTGGGCCATAAGGCGCAGCTTGATTTAAATGGGGAGGAACTGGTCGCTTGCTCAAGATCCGGGATGGGGAACTTGCCCTCAGGTGATGTTGGGCTCCTGCTCCCGCCTCTCCCAGCTCCGGGGTGATGGGAGCTGAGCAAAACGCCCAGAGTTTACCACAGGTTACCCAGACACCCACTTACACCCCAGCCCGCCTACCTACTGTAGAGGTGAATGTCAGGGAAGCAAAGCACTTTAGCCGATGGAGAATTGTGCTTATGCTGCAGTTTTCCAAGTGTGTTGTGAGGTAACCAAGCTTTGGAAGAGGCAGGGCGGCCTCCTCTTGCCTCAGCTTTGCCTCGGGTCAGCTGAGGCCTTTGCACTATCACTAGATGACAGCTGCCTCAAGTGAGGTATTGCATGTGTGAAGAGTGAGCCATCAAAGATAAAGCACTGCACACACACCTTCCACAGACTAAAGGGCATTGGTAGCTGTAGGTCTGCTCTGAGGGCTTCTCCACACTTAACTTTTACACAGCTGTTTCCAGGAAGATGTCTGCACTCCCCCCCCCACCTCCCCAAGCTTTCTTGCTCCAATGGGCCATGCCTGACAAGGGTGCCAACTTGAATAAAATATTGGGGAGCAGGGGAGTTAAACCCCATCCTGCATAATCACAAGATGTGGCACATACACACCATTTGAATGGCAATGCCCATCAACTTGGGGCCGGGCAACCCCCTCAAATATTTTATTTGGGGGCCGGACAAGGGACCTCAGCCCCTAGGAGTTGGCTCCCATGGTGCCTGAAAAGAGCAGAGAAAAGGTAAGTGTGGATAACCCCTATGTTGGGGACAACCCAATGCAGTTCCGTCTATCCAATTAGCTTTTTCAGCTGCCTGATAAAAGGGAGCATGAACAACATGCACCACTTCACTCAGTGAGAGAGGTTGCAGGGCCCTGTCGGCCAGCCCCACTTGGCAGAATTCCTCTTGCCCCACCTCCTCACACCAGTGGGGAGCCAGTGTGGTGTAGTGGTTAAGAGTCTTAGACTTGTAATCTGGTGAACCGGGTTCGCGTCTCCGCTCCTCCACATGCAGCTGCTGGGCGATCTTGGGCTAGTCACACTTCTCTGAAGTCTCTCAGCCCCACTCACCTCACAGAGTGTTTGTTGTGGGGGAGGAAGGGAAAGGAGAATGTGAGCCGCTTTGAGACTCCTTCCGGCAGAGATAAAGCAGAATATCAAATCCAAACTCTTTTTCTTCTTCTTCTTCTTCGCATGTTTGCAATGTGTGTAAAAGGGCTCTCCCCTGGATACTGGTATATGTGGGTGGAGCTGCAAGCAACGAGGGGCCACGATTGGGCCAGAGTCCAACTCTGGGTGGAGGAGTTTTACCTGCACACACCAGTATCTGGGGAGAGCCGTTTCCCACACTGTTTGAATGTGTAGGCAGCGGAGGGGCAACCCAGCAGTGAAGCACCAGTGCAGCCCCCAGACACCCCCCCCTCAACATGGGGAGGGTTATGTGAACACCATAAGTTAAATACATGCATGCATGAGCCAATCCCTATTATACAAATAATATTTTTGTTTATTTGTTGCATTTCTACCCCATATTTCCTGCAAGGAGCTCAAGGTTCTCTCCCTCCTCATTCTATCCTCACAGCAACCCTGTGGGGTAGGTCTGGCTGAGAGACTGTGACTGGTGCAAGGTCACCCAATGAGTTTCATGACTGAGCGGGATTTTGAACTCTGGCCTCCCAGGTCCTAGTCCAATGCTCTAACCACTAAACCAAATATTATAGTTCTATACACTGAGGTGGGGGGGGGATGGGAGAAGCTATTGAAGACCTGTCAGCAGATCTTCAAAAGACTGATAAGGCAAAAGCGCGTTCCCTTATTCTCCCCAGCAAGCACTCTGAAGCAGAATGAAAACCCAACACTTCTCTAGTAATGCCAAGCAATTGGTGGTTGTTTTTTTGTTTTTTGTTTTGTTTTTTTACACAAACTGTGTGAAAAATATGTTTTATTCAATCACTGGGTGCAGGAGAAGTGGAGAATAAGAACCAAACAGGACAAAACAGTCATGAAGTACATGTTCTTCTTTCCTTTCCCTAATTTACATTCTTCACACTTCATACTGTTAACTGGGGTTGGGGTGGATCTGTATGCATAAATGCACGTAGTTTCAACATATAATTTTGCAAGTTAATGACATTGGGCAAAATATGCAGGTTGGCTTGGTGTAAAATAATTTTTCTCTCCCATCCCTTTCGCATTCAGGCCAATGAGGAAAGCTTCTGGTCTGATTGACAATCAAGTGAAGCATTGAAGAGCCCGCCTCTCCAATTGAAAGGCCTATAAAGGGGAGGAGTTCTCTGCTTCCTATTTTCTTCCTAATAATATTACTGTTGTTGGCCAGAATCTAATCACCTCACATGGAGGTCACAGGTGATTGTTTTTCGAAGGCACCCATTCCATGAGGTGCCTAACACAGGCACAGAGCGTTTCCACATGAGTAGGTGAAACCAAGAGTAAAGCACATTTCAAACATTACAGCTTCCATGTTGAGAACAAGCTAATGTGACTTTTGTTGTTGCTAGTAAATCCCTCATGGAGGCCTTGAGGGCTGAGGCAGCTGTTAGGCCCAGTTCATTTCAAAAAGGAGCTGCATCCGAGGAGATGGTTCCATGTAGAACATGGTTTGTGTGAATTAGCTCCTCACGTGGTTGTGAAAGTTTCAGCCACACCAATGGAATCCCCTCCCCGCCAAAAAAAAATTAAAAAGAGTGTCACAAGTCACAACTACCTGGTTCACTCCAATTGTTTTACGCATTAAATTTACACAATTCCCTTTTAAGTGGCAACCACACCACTGTATTAAAGTGGTCATTAGGAGGCCTGACAGAGAGCAAGACAGAGGGCAAGAACAACTCAAATGTGCTGAAATGTCATGTCCGATTGGAGCAGTTGCACTATAGTTACTGGGGAGCGCGAAGAGCCACACAGAGTGTTATTTGTGCCAGGTTTTAATTCCTGGATCCGGTTTTGAATGTCAGGGCTAAGATTCGCCATTCATGAAGTGATAAAAAGGTGCCTCTGAGCATGTGCAGTGTGCACTGCCCTGACCGCTATAGTGTGCCTTTCTGCAAATCTCCGACACTGGTGACAGGGAAGCAAGGCAGGCTCGATGCTGCATGAGCTCCTTCCTCCTTTGCAAATGCAACCAAGTAAGAAAAGATAACCTCTAAATGAAAGAATACATACATAAAGGATGTAATGACTTTAATATGCCTCTAGTCCACGGGTAGGCTACCTAAGGCCCGTGGGCCGGATGCGGCCCAATCACCTCAATCCGGCCCGCGGACTGTCCGGGAATCAGCGTGTTTTTACATGAGTAGAATGTGTGCTTTTATTTAAAATGCATCTCTGCGTTATTTGTGGGGCATAGGAATTCGTTCATTTTTTTCTTCAAAATATTGTCCGGCCCACCATATGGTCTGAGGGACTCACGGCTGAAAAAGGTTGCTGACCCCTGCTCTAGTCAGTAGATCCAGGAGCCAGTCTCAAAACTCTTTTTCTTTTCTTTTCTTTTCGTTGTCGTGTCCCGCCCGTCCCGCCCCCATAATCTGGTTGCTTTCTATTCCATATTATTTTTTTATTTCCTCTTCAAGGTCACGACACCCACTTCCCAAATATTAATTTCCACCTGGGGTCCTATATTAAAAATCAGCATCATAGATACATAAGCTCACACTTTCAAACTATAGAGATTAAAAACCCACACAAAGGATATATTCTTCTATATATGCAGCCTAATCATATATATATATATATATATATATATATATATATATATATATATTAACAATAATAATTTCTTATCCAGTCTTTCATTAGTACACTGGGAAGTGTTAATGAAGGAAACACAGGAGATGTTTCAGGGTGTTTGCACAAGACCCAGTTGAGAGAAAACAGCTGAAAAGTTCCAGAGGGCACTTTGGCTAGCTTGAGGAAGGTAAGGAACCACTAAGCAGTGAAAACAAAAGGGGTGGGAGGAATTCTTTGAAAAAAAGGTTCCCCACCCCTATGTTAGGGGCGGAAGAAAGTAAATTCCCAGTTTTCTGTTTCTCCTTTTCCAATCAGCTCTCAAAATATCATGGCTCATAGAGACCATTGAGCATGCTTAGTTATCATTGGCTGTGTTTTAAAGTCCCGTCCCCTCCTTTTTTTTAATTTATAGGCATAAATACTTCCGCCTTTCTGGGCAATATCCTAAGTATGGAGAAACTACAATGCTATCTTGGTTGGTTTCAAATTGGTAGACACTCAATCCCCCCCCCCTCTCTGTGTATAACCCAATTCAATATATATCTATTGAGAAGTAATTTTTGAATAAGGTTTTCTCCCAAGTAAGTGGATTGCAATCAGGCAATGCAATTCTGTGCATGTTTACTCAGAAGTCAACCCTGTGCAGTTCAGCAAGGCATATGCCTTAGTAAGTGTGCTCAGCTTTGATTTGGTTTGGAACAGAAATTTGAAACATCCGTTTTTACCACATCATTGACTGGAATGAGAAAACTTCTTTTTTTTTTAATGGTGCTGCTATGCTTTCACCTGCTGTTGGAAGGTTCCCACGATTCACTGATGCATTCCATGTTAGGAAATCTGTTCTAACCAAATCCGTCTGCTTCCTTTCTGCCCTCCATCTGGCATCTCATTTCTGTTTACCAGATCCATAACTGCATTTGCAGGATAAAGTTCTGTCTCTTCTAATTACCCCAAGATGAATGGAGAGAGGAAACAAAATAAATAAATAAAATAAAATAAAAATAGGGCATGTGTGCGTTTAGAGCAAAGGACAGGTTTTGAGAACCATAGAAGAAGGAAGCAGGTGGATATAGCTGATTTAGGCTGTGATCCTATAGCCTGACTTGGGAGCAAGTCCCATAGAACTCAGTGAGATTTGTGTTGAAGTAGAAACGTGTAGGATTGCACTGTGTGTACTGTGTACTGTTAAATGTGCATTAGCATTACAAGGCTTAATGGATGAGAGACAGAGCACAAAGGAAAGGTGATTGCAATGCAGATTTTTAAGGAGTAATAAGGAAGTATGGTTACATGGTGTGTGTGAATTTTTTTTGCAAGTACCTGTAGATCTGCAAGAGGGGAGGTGGAATAAATCGGAAGAGGGGAATAATGGAGACATTTCTGCATGCTTTTTAAAAACTGGTTTCCGTTCTGCAGCCTAGCTCTGCTGGAGTTTGGAAGCGATATATCTCCCGTTTTTGTGTTTTTATCTTTGTGGTAATGAGACATATTTTACCCAACTTTTTAGTGCATGCTTATATAGAGGGTCATGATTCAATTTGTCTTAACCAGCATCCATGCCCATCCATCCCTGGGGGATGTGACCCACAAAAAGTTGTCATGAAACACTCCTCAATCTGGTAGTGTCCCAAATTAGGGTCCAGGCTTCTGGGCTATTCCTATTGGTAGAATGAAGGGCAGTATGGAAATTTAAACAACAACAACAACAACAACACTACGGAGCCATCTTCTCCAGCACATCAAACAATGCTCTCTGCAAGTAGATCTGCTTGCAAATGGCAAGCTGGAGCCTTCCTCCACATCCTGTAGCCAGGAGGTTTTCTAGCCCACTGCCTTGTACGTCCGGATGCAGCTGCTCCCCACAAATGGGGTCTGCTAGGAGGGAGCAGACCTTCTGATACAGAAGGGTTTCTATCTTGGCTCCTTCCCATTTGTAAAGAAGCAGCTCTGCAGTCTGCTGAATAGCACAGCCAAATGGAGCAAGGTTTTGAAAAGTGTGCTAGTGAGCTTCATACAAACAAATAATCCTTTGCATGTGCAGACTCTGCATTCACAAAGGGTGCCCCAATAACTCACTGGGGCAAGGAAGAACAAGTGCAAAGGTGCATATTCCTTGCCATTCCAGGAAGAAACAAGCAGGTGAGGAGACAGCCCTCTTTTCAGGAGCAGGTTTAGGGAGTAAGGTGGTGTCACAAAAGGGCTGCACATTCTTAGGTATTTAACTTACTATTTTTGCTCTCCATGAGAGACATTTATGGGATTTTCTGCTTCACGTGACAAAATAACTCGGCCAGCCTTGGCTTCATACCTTTCAATGCAAAACTGGGACGCGTGTCTTCCGGGATGCACTTCCAGGCAAGTCACGTGACCCGTGCCTCACCCTTGCCCCCCCAAACACACTTTTGGGGGTGTAAGATCTTACGTGGTGCCCAAAAATGTGTGTTTTGGGGCACTGCACAATGTTGCAGCCCTGGAAATGGCACTTTTTCCAGCAAGATCATGGCACCCAAAATGACTGCCGAGATCTTGCAAGAAAAAAACAGGATGGCCTGTTTTTTCCAGGGCACTTGGGAAATGTGGCATGTGGCTGCTTTAGATATCAACGGCTGTTGACCAATATGTTCCACCAACACTACCTATCACAGGCAGTATGAGTTTGAATACAAGTTGCTCGGAATTGCAAGTGAGCAGAGCGCAGGTGAACAGGCCTGATTCAGCAGATTCTTCTTATGTTCTCAACTATCCACCTTGACATGGTTGGCGGGGGCACTATTTGTTGTTTCGTCTCAGATAACAAAATGCCTTGGGCCAGCCATACCTCTTTTGTTGAATCTCCCCAACTCGGCATGCGTAGACAAGCGCCCACATCTCAGCATTAGGGAATGGGCCACATAGCCTTTCGCACTGCCTTCCTTTTAAAAACGCAGTCAACATCTTGATTTTCTCGCTCCCTTCTTATTCCAGTAAATTATTGACGTAAGAGCTGAGGCAGAAGATATGGTGAGAAACTTTGTACCTCTGTCGAAACAGGAAGGGTTGAGCCCTCAAGCTATTAATGTCACAAGGGTTGCTTTGAGAAGCCGGGTCCTGGAAAAAAGGATTAGGTATATAAATGGGTATCCTATTTTCTGCCTGAGAGAAGCACATAAGATTGTTAGCAAAGAATACAAAGGGGTGCATTTTGTTCAATACTTTTACTGGGGGTGGGAAACAAAACTACATGTAAGGCAGTTTTTTTAGATATCCAATGGTTTGTGTGCAAAGGAAATTATTCTTATTTAAGTTCTACTATCAACTTTGGGGTGTATGGGGTGTTAGGGGAGGGGTAGTACTTCTCGTGGGGGACACATCATGCTCCTTCTGGGGTGGTTTGTCCATCTTTGGTCCCCACCCTGCATTCAGCTCCTAGAAGCTGCCAGTATGCAACAGTGGCTCGGAAACGGCTAAACCACGTGAGGGTAACTGATAGGTCTCAAACCCTCAGTGAGTTAGGTGGTTTCTGCACATGCTGTAGAGGGAAGTGAGGGGCAGATGAGGTTTGTCAAGCTGGGAAAGTAGCCCATCTAGGAGAAAGAAAACTCTGATCCTAAGCCTTGCGGGATATCTTTGGGAGAAGAAGCAGCTACACAAATCTGGGGTGAAGTCTCTAAGACAGTTGGACGGCGCATTGCACACCTCCTTCCAGCAACTCCTGCAGCCAAGGTGGTGCCAAATGTATTGCTCTGCTTTCCTTTGGACCACATCAGCTGAGGCTGAGGAGGGGGGTGTCTTGTCTAGTCCAATCCCCTGCAATGCAATGATGATGGGATTGCATCCTCCAGTGCACCTGAGGCAGGAGTCTAGTTTGCAGAGTAGGGGGAGCAGAGCAGGTCATCTAGTATATTCAGACAGGAATAGTTAGGGCTTTTAGGAGGGACAGCCAGCATCTGCTGCTGCTGTCCAGCATCTGCACTTATCTCACTTTGTCTAATGGTAGGGCCGGCACTGGGAAGGGAAGAATGATTAGGTTTACTACCTATTTTTCTTTAAATTATATTTTTTATATACCACCTCTGCAACACTGCAACAAACCCTTTTCTGTGGGAACTTGATAAGTAATCGAAACTCAAATGAATGATGTGATTTATGGGCAACCCTCCTTTACTTGTAGATTTAGCCCCTGTTGTCCAGTGACATTGACATTCCTTAGCAACATGTTAGAGGAGGTACAAAGTTCTTGATATGCTCACCTGCATGAGTCAGCATTTCCTCCCCTTGGTCACGGCAAAGAACATTAACACAGAGGAGTCAGAGGAGGGAAGCCAACTTCCTTCTATAGCTAGAATGCAGATTACAGAGGTACAAAGCAGAGTTGATAAGAGTGCTGGGCCAGTCATCAGTCTTGCGTCTTCTGCTATACTTCAGCTGTGCTCAAATACTTTTAATCATTTAAATATTTGTCACCTTAAAAAAAAAGTGAGATTTCAAAGGAGTTAAAAATATGAGGCCATCTGCTGAGAGACAAGGGGGAGTGGACGTTTGCAGAAGTCCATTAAAAAAACCACTATGGAGGAGTACCTACAAACCAGCTCAGTGAGGACTGAGCAATCTAAACAGCCATGAAATGTTGAGAGTTGCAGGGGTGGGTGTTTGGAGTACTAACCGCAAATTTTCTTCAAAGTCCCTATGGCAAAATCTAGAGTGAGCTCTTTTAACAGCATTTGGGACATTTGGACAGGAAGTATGATGAGGAAATGGAAGGGGTTTTCTCAAGCGGCGGAGATAAAGCAGCACGTCTGGTTTCTGCGTCAGTGAGATGTGCAGATATTGGAACTCCTGAAATTACTGGTTACCAAA
This sequence comes from Darevskia mixta, assembly GCA_034641385.1. Classification (NCBI taxonomy): domain Eukaryota; kingdom Metazoa; phylum Chordata; class Lepidosauria; order Squamata; family Lacertidae; genus Darevskia; species Darevskia mixta. The sequence continues at coordinate 14,125,267 of JAWWNH010000029.1, forward strand.
TTCAGCTGTCTTCTTAGTATCACTGGGCTGCTGGTAGGAAGAGAGCAGTTCAGCCTGTGCCAGAACTTTACATGAAGGTTGTGGGTACTTTATCATAGAATCAGAGTCAAAGATCGTTTAGTCCAGTTCACTGCCAATGTAGGAAACTGATTACCTCATAATAAAACCTCTAGCAAAGGAGAGTCTACCCCCTTCTGATAAGGCAGCCTGTTCTCCTGTTGAACAGGCTGTACTATCAAGACATTCTAATCAGTTGTAGCATTTCTCTCTGTTTTGAGTACAGTGGTACCTCAGGTTAAGAACTTAATTCATTCTGGAGGTCCATTCTTAACCTGAAACTGTTCTTAACCTGAGGTACCACTTTAGCTAATGAGGCCTTCCACTGCCACCGCGCTGCCGCTGCGTGATTTCTGTTCTCATCCTGAAGCAAAGTTCTTAACCCAAGGTACTGCTTCCGGGTTAGCAGAGTCTGTAACCTGAAGCGTCTGTAACCCGAGGTACCACTGTATTTTTAATTCTATGAATATTTCTGCGGACTTGGAACAAGGGTAGGGAACTTGGGGCCCCTCCGAGGGACTACAACTCCCATCATCCCTGATCACTGCCCATCCTGGCAGGGGCTGATGAGAGTTAAGGTCCAACAACAACTGTGGTAGAACACAAGATCCCCATCACTGGCCAGAGTGATGCTAGCGAGGCTATTGATTTCCTCTTTCAGGGCTCCCCAAATCCACCGCCTTAATATCACAAGTGCAAAAACTGGAGAAACAATAATCCCAACAAAAATGCTGTCCAACACATAACATTATATCAGTCCATGCCGGCTAGGGTTGATGGGAGTTGGGATCCAGAAACATTTGGAGGGCTACAGGTTCCCATCCCTGCCTAATGCTATCCCACTTTGTTTGATCATTATTTATTACATTTATATACCGCCTTTATCTTCCAAGGAGCTTAAGGCGGTGTGTATGGTTCGCTTCCTCTCCATTTCATCCTCACAACAGCCCTGAGATGTGTGTTAGGCTGAGAGACGGTGACTGGCACAAAGTCACGCAGCCAGCTTCACGGCTGAGTGGGGATTCGAACCCTGGTCTCCCAGGTCCTAGTCCGACACACTAACCATTACACCACAAAGGCATATTTTGCTAGAGGAATGTCTTTAGGCCAGTAGTGGGTGGCATAGTGGAAGCAATGGCACTTAACCTGACCTCCTGACAGCTGAGTCGCCAGTGCTTAATGGGAAAGAGAGGGCTGAGGTTGGCATGGTGCTAGTCCAGGGCTGCTGCCAGTGAGCTGGCACCAGCCTCCCTGCCCCCTTGCCCCCCTTTCCTTCCCAATAAGCAGCAGCAACACAGTTTTGGGGCGGCCGGGTAAATGCCATCACCCCACCCTCCTTCTGCTGCCATTTTGGATCTGAAACACTCAGTGTAGTCTAACATAAATCAGATTTATGGAATCATAGAATTGGAAGGAACCCTGAGGATCATGTAGTCCAGCCCTCTGCAATGCAGGAATATGCAGCTATCCCATACAGGGATCGAACCTGCAACCTTGGCATTATCAGCACCACACTCGTAACCAGAATTACCTTTATAATGTAGTTCTTATGCACTGATAAGCTCCCTTAAAACCACAGTGTCCGTTTTGTTACCAGTAGATTGTGATAACTTTATTTCCTGTAATCCTGGGCGAATCAGTGATTATAAAGCAGCCACTTCTCCCAGGGCAAAACACAGAACTGCAAACTGAGGACCACACTTCAACTTTTGATCTCGCTAGGTTAGCTCAGACTACGCCGTCGTCGTATTTCGTGACAAGATGTGACGTGACACATCGCCAAGCCCAATGCCTGGGAAAGCTGCTCTTGCAGCAGGTAGAAAGGGAGCAGCAGATGGTAAGGCAGCAGTAAAACAGGTGGAGTCATTGTTTGAAGATAGCCTGAATTAAGCTTGCTTAATTTGTTGGGTCTCTGCTAAGTCCCAGCAACGATTGTCTCTTGCGCAGCATCAGGTTTATCCAGCGGGCAAGCAGTCAGAACTAGACCATCTGTAATCACTTATTGTGCTAAATCTTCTTTAAAGCTAGCCACCAAGCAAATGTCTTCCCTCTCGCTCGTTCTAGGTGAGAACAGCCCCTGACACCAGGGCATGAGAAAATACGCTGCAGAGCTTGGAAAAATGTTTATTTTCCTGGGAGTATTTTCAGCTGGAGGGTAACTCCCTTCTCTTCTCACTTGGCTGAAGTGCAAAAGAGACCTCTGACAGTCACAGAGTTTGCCTTTCTACTGGGGCCCTCTTCCAAAAGGAGAAAAGCATTTTCCAAAACAAGGGCCTCCGAGGTTGCTGAGATTGCAGCCTTGATGTGGGAATCAGCTTCAAGCCACTCCCACACTCAATAGAGCTGGAGTAGCAATACAAAGGAGTGCTAAAAGAAAAAAGTGTGACATGGCAGGAGTTGAAATGAACCTTTGTGTTCTCCTTGGCATGGGCAATTCTGTCTAAAACTTTGGGGCCACAATTACAAGTTCTTTCTGCCCTACCCTTCCACCTCTTCCACCAGTTTCCCTGGATGGTGCTTTTGCCAATAGCCAGGAGCAAAAGAGGATGATTCTTTGGAAGCAAGGATCCAAAGAAGACTACAGCACCTGTTTGACCATCTCAGGTGTGTGCATCCCCACACTTGTCCTTGGGGGAGTCACTGTTAGTGGTCCTCCATGGTTCGGATCCACCAGAAGCCATCCTTTTTAGTATTATTTATATTTTAGTATTAATTATATTTAGTACCTCGGGTTAAGAACTTAATTCGTTCCGGAGATCTGTTCTTAACCTGAAACTGTTCTTAACCTGAAGCACCACTTTAGCTAATGGGGCCTCCCGCTGCCGCTGCGCCACCAGAGCACGATTTCTGTTCTTATCCTGAAGCAAAGTTCTTAACCTGAATCATTATTTTTGGGTTAGCGGAGTTCTTAACCTGAAGCGTATGTATCCTGAAGCGTATGTAACCTGAGGTACCACTGTATAACATGGAATCCTAGAGTTGGAAGGGACCCTAAGAGTCATCTAGTCCAACCCGCTGCAATTATTTTGTGAAAACTTTGTGCTCTGAATGGACCTGCATAGGCTGTTGGACCATGTATCAGAGTGTATTAGGGGTATGTGTGTGTGTGTGTAGGTAGGTAGGTACAGTTGTACCTCGGGAGTCGAACGCCTTGTGACTCAAACGTTTTGGCTCCCGAATGCCGCAAACCCGAAAGTGAGTGTTATGGTTTGCAAACATTCTTTGGAACCCGAACGTCCAGCACGGCTTCCACGGCTTCCGATGGGCTGCAGGAGCTTCCTGCAGCCCATCGGAAGCTGTGCCTTGGTTTCTGAATGTTTTGGAAGTCGAATGGACTTCCGGAATGGATTTCGTTTGACTTCCAAGGTACGACTGTATCCCAATTGTATCCTTGCCCATCCACCCAGAGTAGCGCCTAAGCTTTTTTCCGAACAGTCGCTTGACTGCCTGATGCCGCATTTCAGGTCATTTGTTCTCAGTCAGCACACCGTGCTTCTCTTGCGTAGGCAAGCAAGCTGATCCAGGACACCAGATCCCCAAACACGCCTGTTTACCCTCCAGACAGGCAAGGGAGCATTTTATTCATACTCTGCAGCACCACAGTACCCTATGACCCTAAAAAAAAAAAGGAACTCTGCGCATGCTGAGAGGCACTGTGCCAGCATATCAAAAACGGTTGTAGGTGTGAGCCAGAAATAGACTCTGGAAAGTGCTGTGGGAGAAAGGCAGGCTAGGTCAGCCAGCTCAATGTACATTAAAACCTCACCCTTAGGACCAAATTAAACCTGGGTGTGTAAACACAGATCTGGCTCGGTTTCATCAGCTGTGTACTACACATGACCGGCTTGAAATGCAGACAAGGTTGTTCTTTTCCTCAATACAGATTGAAGCTGGTTTCTGAGGGTAATTTGTAAAAAAAAAAGCAGTATTTTCATCAGAAACAACAGGATAGAATTGTAGAGTTGGAAGGGACCCTGAGGATTATCTGGTCCAACCCTCCAGCAATACAGGAATACACAGCTGTCCCATACGTGGATCAAACTTGCAACCTTGGCATTGTCAGCACCATGCTCTAACTAAGCGAGCTATCCAGGCTGATGATAGTGACTGACATAGGCGTAGCTAGGATTTATGTTGAGGGGGTGGCACACCCACCTGTCATCACACTCTGTCTAGCTCTGTCTGTTGCTCCCGTCAGGTTGCCAGTTGCGTTGCTAGAATGCACCACATTGTCATCCAAGTGAGCGCAGCGAGCATTTCAATTTTAAATATTCTGATTATTTCTACTTTTAGTTAAGCAATTTTATTTATTTACTTGATTGGGGGGCAGCTGCCCCCCTGCCCCCTGGCTATGCCCATGGAGACTGATTGTGGTGGGAACACCCTGGATGCAGAGTAAAAGCAAGTGTGTACCCAGATACAGAAAGCAAGCAGTGACGGGTCTGAATTTAACAGAAAAGGGGAGGAGTGGCAGACGGAAGTCTCCTCTGTCTGCAGCTTATGCTCCCTCAGGCCTTCTCCCATAACACTTTGTGCCAGCCAAGTACCAGTGTATTGGAGCTGGGCTGAGGAAGGACGCGACTAGGGAGGCAGACTCTCGGAGGTAAGTTGTGCATCCGAAGCAAGGAAAAAGGGAATGAATAAGTAGCTGATATGGGTGGTGTTTTAAATACTTAATGAGGCGCTCCACAGGCTAAAATGTTTATTTGGGTGAACCTGAGGAGATCCTGGTTATGTGGCAGTAATGCCCGAAAATGAAACTTCCCCCCTCAGCCTCACCAGGAGAGGAGTCCGAGAGCTTTCCAACAAGCTTACGTCCAGCGTGAATTCATATTCGCACATCGGTTTCCATCTGGCAGCTGTCACTAAAAGTACTTCAGATCACCTGCCAAGAAACTGCAAAGGGCGTTTCTTCCCCATATGGACCTTTGTGCTTTAATCTTTACTTTCATAATTTGCCAGGCTCCTGGCTGGAACTCCCTTTTTATGGAGTTCCATAAATACGGCATGCAATACCAATCAGCCAATCACAAACGAGGTATGGTAGGAGCTGGAAAGGGCACAGAAAAGCGCATACGCATTAACCCTTAGACTGTGCCACTTTAGCAGTCATTCTGCATGCCTTAAGGCTGGTCTGCTGCCCTCATGTGCTGTGGAGGACTCTGCCCCATTGCCATTGGTGAGGTAATGTTCAGCTGCCAATCTGGTTAGTTTCCAGGTTGCGGAGAGGTTGCCGTCTATTCCTTTCCTTCAGGCAGCAAAATATAGTATGATCAGCCTTGGCTGCTGGTTTCTGGGGGATAGATCTAATTTCTAAATGCTCCCTGTCCATAGGCAGTCTGTCTCTGAATACCAGCAACCTTAGGCTTACCTTCTCTATAGATTTTCCAGAGGTTATCTTGCTGGCCACTTGTGGAGACTAGATGGATCCTTGACCTGAACCAAAGGGCACTTACATTCTTTGGACTCCTTGGCATCATGAAGCAACAAGTTTGCCTTGGATGTTGTGGTTTGCTTCTCAGGATATCCTTCACAAAGTGTGTTTCTGGTTTATCGGTTGGTGGAGTCTATCCAAGTTGGGCTTTGCAGGTAAGATTTTCGCTTGGATATGTGCTGCATTCATCATGTGGTGGTGCAGTCATGAGCTTCTTTTCCGCACACACCTCTTTTTTGGCAATGCATAAGTGGCCACACTCTGGCAGCTTCTACTTGCCCATCCTGTGGTTCTGAAAGCCACCCAAAGTCTCAGAAAGCCACTCCATGTCCTTGCACTTAGAGATGGCAACTCATGAGCCACAAATTTCTGTGTTTTTGGCTTGTGAATGGGTCCATGTCAGAATGTCCTCCCCTGATTCTTTTGCCACACGTAAAAACAGCTTACAGGAAGCGTAAGAGCTGAGTCCGGGTGCAACAACTCTGGTCTGAGTGAGCTCTTCTTTATCACAGATATCTCTTGTGGTGTGGCTGTTCTGGTATACCAAGTTCTGCTACCCCACATCAACCAACATAAAATGGTTTAAATGAGATCCAAAGTATTATTTCAGGTTTTAGAATCCAAAAGAGAGATGAATTTCAGCAGAGCAGGGCAAATTTCAAGAGCCCTGATCTCAGATGTATTCAATATTAAATTGCCTCAAAGCAGTGTGGGTGCATTTGTAGTGGTTAGTTTTTTTGTTTTTTTAAAAAACCCACTTTATGTGGAATCATATGTGATCCAAACTATCAGGGTGGTAGTGCTTGTTCTCTCATTTCCCTTAATGATGCCCAGCCAAAGCAAAAGCCATTGACACTTTTCTGGCAAACCGCAGAGAATGACTTCCTTAATAGTCCAACTGAGAGTGTGTGGAGGAGTGAAGAATATGGGTGATACATTTGCATGACAGGAGAAGCTGAAGTCTGTCATTTACCCAAAGAACAGAGTCTGCGTGGGACTCAGAAGTTCCAGATTCTCCTAACCAGATAAGCCACCAAAATGGCTCAATCGAAGCTTCTGACAAAAAAAAGTTGACAATCAAAGCAGTCTTAACTTCTGTACTCAGTTTCTGCAGACCCGTCTCAGTTCCTAGTCATGCAATGCAACACCTATAAATAACAATACAACTGGAGGAAATTGGAGCATGCATTATGTGATATAATATAATTGAGGGGAGGTTTCATCCAGTTATTCAGATTCTGGGCCAAACGACACTTTATACAGAAATGTGTACAGCGAAACTCCCAACAGCTGCTTGGCAAAGGGAGTGATTTGGAGCGGGGAAGTAGCCTGTTGGTGGGTGTGGGTTGCCGAGGTTAATATTACCCTAGTCAGCTGCTTTTATTCTGAAATCCAACCCCCCCATGGGGTTCTAAAAACATATCTGCAAAAGTGTGGAATCCCACCAATGGTGGGGGGTGGAAGAGGCTAGAGGGAAGTTGTGGTGGGCAAGCCAGGATTCTTTCCCACGGGAGCAATGCTGCTTTCTGCAACTTGCTCATTCACATGTTCCTATCCTGCCTTTCTATTTCAAATCGCAGTGCCCAAGGCCACAAATATCAAAATTTAACTCAAAACTTAACCCACACAAAGGGAACAGCAAAGAAAATTGGGGAAGCAGGAGCTATAAATTCAAAGCAGACTCACCTGGCTGAAAGACTTGTCAGAACAGAGGCATCTTTAGCTGTCATCAAAATGTAAACAGGGAGGGACATGATAGATCATCTGCAGCAGGGAGTTTCACATCCTAGGTACCACAACAGAGGACACCTTTCTGCACATTCAACTGTGCAAAATGGGCACCTCTGAAAGTGGCAGTGGGACACTGAGAAGGATTTCGGAGACTGAGTTTCTAAATGAGCAGGCAATAATATGGAGAGGACATGGCCCTTTCAATTGCAGGATAAGCAGCCTCATAACTAACTTGCTTAAGTCTAATTAGTGCATGAAGGACTTAAGACAATTGAATAAGCTGTCCTGCCAGGCTTAGCTCACCTTGGGAGAGACTAGGTAATCAAGCCTCTGTTCCCTTCCAGTCTCCCTTAGAAGCTCAGTGGGTGAAGAGGCTAAACAGATTGCTCCAGCTTAGCTGCATGGCTTTCACAAGCCATTCAGGTGTTCCTATATCAATAATTTAGGAACTTTCACCACTATAACTAGGCCTAGTTTTACTGCCTGTGCAACTCTTTATGAATGCTGTATGGAAAAGCACATGAATTTGACCTTTGGGGAGTTCATAAGTAAACAATTTTAAACTTACCAAATGTGTGCTTTTTTATGCTAAGGGAAGAAGGAAGTTTTGGAACTCACAATGGCATATTTTAAAGGACTAACAACCTATATTTCCATGCTTTACTTTGTTGCTTATGTTGTGATTCTCTCACCAAAGATTACTTGCCCCAAACTAAGATCCTGGCATCCAGGAATTCTCCTTTTTATACCTATTTTTCCCCTTGCCACCAACAGAAGTATTGTGGGTCCAAGCAGTTTGAGTCTTTGAAGGTAAGCAGCCTTTGGAACTGAGCCTGGAAATGGTGGAGCTGCTTTAAGAGGGAAGTTGCATTAATTAAATAAAAAGAACCCTGGTTACTTGTGAAGCTGTTCGTGCCTGTTGTATCATGCAGTGTTCACATAATGGAAGTGTGTGGGAGACCTTGTGAGCGCTTCAGTTTTAATTGTAGGAAGCATGCATTGGAGAGAATACATGCAGGGCCTCTAGGGAATAGATTTGACAAGAAGAAATAAAAAGCAGAGGAGAAGATCAAAATTGGTGGGGATTTCTGTACCCTCCAACATTCTGCCAATCAAAATTGGGACTCACATCTTTCGCTACCACGCTCCTGTGTGAACCAGCTGGAGCTGCCCTACCCCAGCCCCTTGTCTGCATTACCGGCAGCAGCTCCCTCAGAGAGCACCACACCGGCAGCTCCAGCTCCTCCTCTTCCTCTTCCCCGCCCCCATCCTCGTCATCCTCATCTTCATTGGCTTTTTCTCCTCCTTCAGCAGGGGGGGCGTCAGGAAAAGGCGGCCTGGCCTGCACCAGAAGCAGCCCCCTCCTCCCCCTCCACGGGCTCCAGCTTGGTCTTTTAGTGCCAAGCTCACATGGGAGCCAGCTAACTCATGCAAGAGCTCAGCACCCAAAATGGGACATCCAATCCGAAGCCAGGGTAGCTTCTGTCATTCCAGGGTGTCCCAGTCAAATCAGGACTGTTGACGGGAATGGATTTCAAACTGGTGCAGGAGGCAGAAATGCAACTGTTGACGTCCCCTGTTATATTATGGGCATTATCCCAGAGGGTCGCTAATTATACTAGCACAACTGCCATCCATGCTCTCGTCCATGGGGTCACGAAGAGTCGGAAGAAGAAGAGTTTGGATTTGATATCCCGCTTTATCACTCCCCGAAGGAGTCTCAAAGCAGCTAACATTCTCCTTTCCCTTCCTCCCCCACAACAAACACTCGGAGAGGTAAGTGGGGCTGAGAGACTTCAGAGAAGTGTGACTAGCCCAAGGTCACCCAGCAGCTGCATGTGGAGGAGCGGAGACGCGAACCCAGTTCCCCAGATTATGAGTCTACCGCTCTTAACCACTACACCATACTGGCTCTCGGACACGACTAAATGACTAAACAACAACAACAAACTGCCATCCCAGAGCAAAACAGCCATGAGAGCTGCGCTTGCTGAATGAAGAGTAGCTATTGACCAGCAACTTGACTTAGTGGTTTCAAGTATGGGCAAACATCAATTCCCCCACAAGCAGAGTGCTTGCTGAGGTCATTTACTGACGGCTTTGCAGTCCTTATGGGGGGAGAAAACCCCCATGTATTTACAAAACTGAGGTCAGGCAGAGGTGTTACATCTTCATATATGAATGAAGATGTATATGTATTTCAGAAAGAATTTTTAAGAGAGTGATTAGTAATTACAAATTGTTGTGGGAAGTGAAAAACGGGGCATGCACAGGTACAAAAACTGAGTCCTTAGATGGTTTATGCCACCCTTTGTATAACCGTAAGAATCACACATGCTTCATTAAGCTAGGTAGACTAACAGAAGAGGTGCATTAAAAGTGAAAAAGCTTCTTGCGTGTCAAAGCAAGAGCCATCTGCTTGAGCTCTGTGGGCGGGGTGGAGGGGAAATAGTAAATTGTGTAAGGGAAGCTGTTTGAGCAGTAACCATGTCAAGAATAAATTGAGCAAAGT